>JAPXFQ010002640.1:0-1380000 GCA_028564705.1 Apricaphanius iberus
CCTCCACCTAGTCTGGGTCACAGATGACTGCTTAACGTGTCTTCACTAGTACAAGGAAAGTAGAGCATTTGGCCCCAGTCCTAAACTCTTTACACTGATTCCCTGAAGCTCAAAAAATAAACTTTAAAATACTTTTACCTGTTTATAAATCACTGAATGGCACCCCCAGACCACTTAAGTCCTCCCTAGGTAATTCCAATCCACTCAGCATCCCCAGAATCAGAACCAAACAGCGGAAATTAGCTTACAGTTTCTATGCTCCTCTTATCTGGTACAAACCATCAGACCACTGCAAAGCTGCAGAAACCGAAGGTTTTTATATATTTATTTATTTATTTTTTATTTTTTTATCAAAGCCCATCTGTTTAGAGATGCCTTTGATCAGTGATTAATGATACTTGGAATGTCAAAACACTACAATGTTTTGATGTTGTCAATATGTTGTCAATATTGTGTTTTCTCTTTCAAATTTTTTTTTGGGGGGGCGGGGGTTTGTTGCTATTATTTTTGGCCTAATCATGTAAGCCACCTTGTTGCTCAAAGTATGCTTTACAAATAAAGTTGCCTTACCTTGTCTTGCTTAACTGACAGGAAAAGTTTATTTTATCTTGCTCATGTCCATGGCTCAGCCCTGTCCTCGAAGTTTGATTTACAGCTGCCTGAACGTTCCTCACCTGATCCATGGCTTACAAACCATCCTATAGTAGCCCTGTTGATACTGCTCAGACCTATTCAAAACTATTAGCGATTAAAGAATACATTCCTAACAAAGTTAACTGTCGAAGAAACGAAAGAAAACAATTTGAACTCACAGTTTCTGACTTTAAGGTCCAATAAATGACTGCATTATATTGTTAAGCTGCACACTTAAAGGTTGTATGTATATGGAACACTTTTTTAAAAATGCTACATTTAAAAAAAATATGCATCCATGGGCTTTTAGAGGGATGCAGAATGAAAGTACAACATGTCTTTAAAAAATTATATTTGAATAAAAATGTAAATTTATAACAGGCACTACAATGACTTTATGTTTTCATCTACAAGCCAGTAGCGGCCGCGGGTTGGGGGTTGACAGATATGGCCTTTATGATCCAACTAAATGCTCGGTGCAGCTCGGCTGGTACTTACAATATCGGGAGATATTGTTATCTGTTTCAGGAGATGAGTGACCGCAGAAGAACAGAAACTAGAGCAGTTTTTGGTGAAGCCTCCAACAGATGGACCCAAATAAAACATTTCATCAAACGTGTGGAAACAGCTAATTTCTTCCTAGATCAGTAAGCTAACTCACTTGCTAATTTTGCTAACGTTAGCTGTCATTTAAACAGCTCTAAAATACATTCCTCACTGGACACAGTTCAAGTTGGTCACTGGGCGTACCAGCAGTTAACCAGGCAACCAAACAGCTGGAATGATGTTTTTCTTGTTGTGACTACCTACATAAACTAAATGTCGCTATAAAGTTCATGTTTCATATCCAATCTTTCAGTTTAGACTGTTATGCTGCGTTCACACTGCCCCAAACACCAGCGTCAGTTGCGGCATGATTGCATGTAAAGTCTAAAGTCGAGTATGTCGGAAGTCCGTCAGAGTCTCTGCGGTGCGTTGTGTGCGTTGGCTCCATCAACTCTTCTAGCATTACTTGCATTGCAAGCAGCAACGTAGCAAAGGCAAGAAATGCAGAAGTTTAGCTAGCTGTCATTTTGACGGATTTGAGGCACTTCACGCAGTGCGTCAACCAATCAGAGCGTCTCACTCTAGTGATGTCACCATACACGTATCTTGAATGAAACATTTTCAACAAACGCAGATTTCAAAAATCAGAAATAACACTTACCGAACTCAGATGGACAGGCGCTCCTAATAAGCCTAAGGTGCCTGACGCAGACAAACTGTGCGGTGTGAATGCAGCATTAGAGTTATAATAACGCTACTTTTCTTCTCTTCTACTCTCCATTTGTATTTTTTTGTTATTTTAACCGTTAAATTTGTTTTTTCCCAGTATTGTTTTTCTTAATAGAAGCTAGGGATGGTCTGGCATCCTGCTGGGCTGGAGCACCTTGTTGGATAGGGATGTCGACTGGGATGAAGTTCCAAGTAACTGTTTGTCCACCATGCCCTGTAATAATTTTTTTACTTTCTTCAATGAAATTATTTTATTCTTTTGTTCAGTTTGTGTTTCTGCTTTGTCTTCACAAACTTCCAGATGGTCGTGGCAGATGGCAGCTTGTATTGAGCCAGGTTTGGCTGTAGGTTTCTTCCTTTTAAAGAGGAGTTTTTTTTCTTACCACTGTCAATAAATGCTTGCTAAGTATGAGCGATTGCTGAAGGATTGATGCAGTTGGAGTCTGCATCAACGAGGCAAAACTGTTCATCGGTAACTTAATGCAATCTTGCTGGGACTCCTTGTGTACAATACTTAGAAATTGATTGGAATGTATGTATGATTGTATTGAAACAAATTTTCTTGTAAAATGCCATGAGATAACATCTGTTGTAAATTGGTTCTAGATAAATACATTTAATTTAATAATAATGTCTGGTAACAAGATACATTGAAATATCATCAGTAATTTTGCTGTAACAGGTGATGAATGGAACAGGTGCTAAATTAAATTTTAAACTCAACATTTAGAGGATGCTCTAAATGTTGAGAATTAGCCGCGTTGTATTTTGAGTGTTTTAAAGGTTTCACAGCAATAAAAAATGGGTAAGACTGTAAAAGTTCATGAAGTGTAAAAGTTCATAATAAAGCCCAACTGAGGAAATATGTATGAGTGATCATTTTTTGTGTCAGCACTGAGCATCTGTATCTGTTCGGAGCTCATGCTGAGAGACAAATCGTTTATAATCTTCCCATCAGAGATGCTGGATTCAAATGTCAAGCCTAATTTCCTCAATCTACAGTGCAGCAGACAAGCTCTGTATAACTAACATAACCAAGAGCAACCTGTCAATCTAAAACAATTCTGTCATTAGTTATTTAAAACATTTCAGTAAATGGGATGTGACTGATGTATGGCTCGAGGCAGAAATTTAAATAACTGATTTTTATATATAATTAATATAGACTGCAGGGTACAACCAATAAATAACATTTTGACTATTGTGTCTCTTTTCCATTAGGGTCTGCTCAGCCTGGCCCATATTGGATAAGCACATTTTTAGCGCATTTTCAATTCATTTGTCTGGGCCGAGCTGACACGTTTTTCGGGCTAAGTCCGAATTTGCGGACCAAGGTGGCCCAACATGACCACCTATGGACTGTTTGGTCCTGTAAAGTGATGTCACTCTCACTCCTACCTATGCATCGCCATCTGTTGTGATGGAAAACAACAAATTTTTACCGGACTTTTTGCTACACTGAGCGTGCCAATGTCCTCACTCACCGCCACGTTCCACATTGGCAATGGACAAGCCAATTCTAGTTTGGGCTAGAGGGTGACACGGGAATCAATTGTTGCTCCAGTCCCATCCTGATCCCCAAAAAATACTCCCATCACGTCCATGTGACAGCCCCCCAAAAAAAATCCCGTCCCGACCCGGATCCCGTAGATTAGTAATTTACCTCCTATGGCGTTCGCTCCCCCCGCCCCCTTTAAACCATAGCCAAGCACAGTATCAAAGATCATCTATTCAGCTTTATCCGCCATTTAACCATATCCTGCATTCTCGTTTTCTGCCCACATTATCACGTCATGAATGAACTCGATTCGTCTGACTACCAAACTATTAAGATACACGCATTTTCAGTCGGATATCATATGCTTACCAGTTTATCCAGGTGGTGTAGCAACAACGTAGCAATTTCAGTTTTGGTGCATGCAGTGTAGTAGACCCGGTGGAATTCAACTAAAGACAGCGATCTGTCAGATTGCATTTTGCAGCGGAGTTAATAACCACACACATTGGCACCGTATCGCATTGTCATTTTTTAAAGATAATTCCCTGACATCTGACAAGATAAATGTAAAAAAAAAAAAAAAAATCTAATTTCTGGTTTCCCGTCCGATCCCGTGGATTATTTCCTGTCCCGTCCAAATCACGTTACCAACAGTGAAATTGACTCCTGTCCCGCGGGAATCCTGCAGGAATCTCGTGACCCGTGGGAATCCCGAAAAATTGTCACCCTCTAGTTTGGGCTGACCTGACCCGAAAGGAAAAGAGGCATATGTGTCATCAAAGTACACCATGAGGTTTGTTCATTAAAAAAGTCACCAGTGGTGGGCCATCAGGGCAAGCAAAGCTGTGTCTGTTGGCCTAAACATATGAATAAATATTTTAAAATAAAATTATTCTCTCTGATCCGTTCTCTTTAAGTTATGTCCTATCCACTGGGTTTGCTTACTTCCAGCATTGTACATCATGGTAGAGATTTTAATCCAATCATATTTCAGCTACCTTGTGTTTTCAGGTTGATTGAAATCTGCCTGAGACCTTAAGAATCCACAGAGCAGGTTGACCTTCACGGTAAAGCCTGAGCAGCGCAACATCTGCAAAGCGTAATACGCAGCATATATCGTCAATGAGTCTGTCTCCACCTGGCATCAAGTGGCGGGATTTGGAAACATTGTGTCTCCTAACGTTTCACGGCAGGTTTATTTTTAAACGCTGCATGTTTCTAAACCACGTCAAGCTCTGCACTTTGGATCAGTCCAGACAGGTCATCCGACGGGACTAGTGTACAGCAGCTGGAAAATTTCAAAATAAAAGACGTGCAGATTTCAGACTCAAAGGGGAAGTTCATGTTTTTTTCAACCTGGACCTTATTTATAACACGCATTACCTACTAACCCAGACAAGTTTGGAGCTACTTGGAATACTTTGGGAGAAATTTATATCCAGTTATGATTAGCATATACCCATATAATAGGAGTCCTGGGAGCAGGTGAAGTGCAGCCTCTAAATAAAGCATTTCATTTCAACAATGTTTTATTATAAAGCGTTAGTGCTATTTCTATTGGAGTTTGGAGTGCCTCGGAAGTACTTCTTTGTTGTCTTCTGGGGTATTTACAGAAAGACTCCTAGTGACTCCAACCTTGTCTGGTGAAATTAAGGAGCTTTGTTGCAAAAAATGCATTATTTAGAGGTAGCACTTGCTGTGCCCCACACTCCTATTATATGGTTATATATAGAGCTAGAAATTGGAATTTAGTTTTGTACCTTTAGTTATAAGCTGAGCGCAACTGGATATCAACTTCTTCCTAAGTACTCCAAGTGGCTTCAAACTTGTCTGGGTGAGTAAGTGAATGTAATGTATGCTATAAATAAGGTCTAGGCCGCAAAAAAATAACTTTTTTACACGTTTTCGCCCCCCTTCAGACATCACCTCTGACAGAGGACCACAGTTTTGTGTCAGAGCTTTGGTCCACCATGTCTGATGGCCTGGGGATCAAGATGCACCGCACCACTGCATACAATCCACAGGCTAACGGGTTATGTGAGCGGTTTCACAGGTCATTAAAACCTGCGCTTCATGCTGTTTTAACCGATGGCAACTGGATTGACCGTCTCCCGTGGGTTATGCTTGGGTTGCGTTTCGCAGCTAAAGAGGACGTTGGTGCCTCCCCAGCTGAACTGGTTTTAGGCCATCCGGTACGTGGTAGCTTCATTCACACCCAGATAAGAGGATGTTTCGATTAAAAAAATGGATAAATTTTTTGGCACGACAATTGAATGTCAAATGGAGTTGAATTAAAGAGATGATCGAACGTAGCACTTGTGTCGTCCATTTATTCCTCCACACACACCCTTTAAAAAGTATTACTTTAATCAGTAGCTCAATGAACACAAAGGGGCTGATTTATCAAGATTCCTGATTAAAAAATGGTGTGCAGCGCTAAAAATTTGCGTGAGAGGGTTTTCCTTAATTTGCGGGGGATTTACTAAGATTGCAAGAGCAGTTCTCAACAGGCGCAAGCAGCAGTATTAGACTGAGGAGTTTGCGGCCGGTAATGCAAGCTGCACCACGGCTAGAGAGAGGTCCATAATGCGTCTTTGGCACAAAAATTAGGCTAAAATGCTGTGAATTCTGTTTTTCATTTGTAAGTAATAAATGTAATTGAGACAGTTTGCATGCACTTCTCTCTGCTGCATGAACACATCGTATTGCAGGGTTAGACTGATTAAATTAAAACCAAGTTGAATTTAGTTTTTAAAATGTCATATATAATGCCATTTATCATTGTGGTATTGTAAATGATTGCTACATTTTATTAATTGGATACCACGAAGGTTAACAACTATGTGAGAAAAAAATGAGGATCCACTAGGATCATGTCCACTCAGCGCATCTTCACCAGGTGGAGAGACATGTTGAGCACCGTTAGGTATGATGTGTCTTTGGGTGAAAAACAAGTAAATATTTACATAACTATCAGGTTTATGGCCATTAGAGTGTTAATAACTCTTAGTTTGTATTTTGTGTGAATTACATTTTTTGTTTGTCAATAATAAACTCAGGTTAAATGTGGTAGTGCAAAATTAAGACATGCTTTTCAGAAGTGCTAAAAATAGACACTAAAATAGCAATATGTTTATGTTTCGTAAATCACACTGCGCCTGGAACGCGTCTTCTTACAGAAATGCCCAGATTGCATATTCATCAAGGGCAAAAGCGCTAAATGGATTGCGTGAGTTTTGCTGCGGGTTTAACAGGCGCAATGCGCTCTGCGCCGTGTTGATAGATCAGCCAGAGCCTGTTTTTGCAATGCTGTGCGGTTGGCGCGGGTTTTAACAAGCGCAAACCGTTGATAAATCAGCCCCAATCTTTACTTTTATTTAAATTGGTTGAAGCAAATGAATACACACTGCAACAAAAGCTTCTACATCTAGTATTTTGTATGAGCACCATGAGTTTTTCAGGAAAGATCCAAGGCTTCTAGGCATGGAATGAACAAGTTGGCTGCATATTGCAACATCTATCTTTTTCCATTCATCAAGAGTAACCTCTTTTAGAGCCTGGATGCTGGATGGAGAGGGATTCAACTTCAATTTTGCTTCAGTTTTCCCAACAGGTTTTCGATTGGGTTCAGATCAGGAGACATTCTTGGCCATTCAATCACCTTTATCCTGTTGTTCAGAAATGCAACCGTAGCTTTGGATGTGTGTTTTTGGATCATTGTCGTGTTGGAAAACTGCATGACGACCATGTGCACGGAGTGATGGCAGCATCTTCTCCTTCGGTATAGAGCAGTACATTGCTGAAATCATGATACCATCAATGAAATGCAGCTCCCCAAGGCCCAGCAGCACTCGTGTACCCCCACATAATGACACTGCCACCACCATGTTTCACTGTAGACACCATACATTTTTCTTTGAAATCCTCACCTTTACGACGGCATACAGTTTTTATACCATTAGTTCCAAAAACAATGATCTTTGTCTCATCACTCCAGAGTATAGAGTCGTAGTAATCTTCATCTTTTTCAGTATGGGCCCTAGCAAATTCTAGGCGTGCTTTTTTTGTGCATGGGCTTTAGGAGAGGCTTCCTTCAAGGATGATACCCATGCATAACATTCCTCTGTAGTGTGTGCTGAATGGTGTCCTGGAAAACGGTCACTCCAGTTTGGCTTTCTACTGGTTTAGCTAACTGCAGCAAACTTGCAAGTCAATTTTGTTCAACCCTTTTTATCAGAAGATGCTCCGGTTGAGATGTTAACTTCTGTGGACGACCTGGACATCTCTGTAAGATGGTTGCACTTCCATCTTTATTAAATTTTTGGATCACTTTTGCTACAGTATTTTGACTGATATATAAAGCTTTGCTGGTCTTCTTGTAGCCCTCACCTTTTTTGTGTTAAGAAATGATTTCCTTTCTCACATTTTGTGATATTTCTCTTCCATGGTGAGCCATTGCTGACAGCATGAAATGGGAAGGGCTTTTCTTTGTAAAGTAATGCCCTTTTATTGTCACCTGTCTGCTTGAGACCTCTTAAATGAATCATTTGACTCACCTGTGGTTGACTGCCTGTTAATTAGAAGTTTGTAGTCTTAAGTGTGGCTTTTCTCCTAGGACTATAATTGGGGTGTACTCATTTTAGCAACATGGGCTTGAATACATTTGTTAGGAAAATAACTTTTGCAAATTAATTAATCTTGTTTGCAATCAATGGCCCACATTTGTGGGAGTATTTTGTAGTGTAGTATATCAAAGAAAATCTTCATTCTGAAAGGAAACTAAAGGTTTTCTGATAAATATAGTGGGGTGTACTTATTTATGCTGAGCATTGTATCTGCAATTCGGTTGCAGTTGCAAATATACTTGCCACTCCATTTTCAAGATGGACCTAAGAAACAGGACAGACACTGCTTTTATCCTTAGCATCCATGCTGATGGAAAAGGACTCACATGTGGACTTGAATAAATCTCCACAACAGAGCCATTGGGGTCTTTTTGAGAAAAAAAGGAAGGCTAGTTTTTATTTTCAAATTAGCAGGTGACGTGCAAAAAAAATTTTTCAAAACGTTTTTATTTTTATTTTTTGTTAGTAATCAATCAATGATGACAAAAAATGCTAAATACTACAAATAAAAAATAATAATTTAGATCTAGTGCTTTATAATGTAAATAATATGGAGCACACAGCTGCCCCAACATGTTCAATTGCCTTGCATTGTTGTTTCATGTTGTTGCATCTTTTCCAAAACAAATGCAAAAACTGCTTGTTTTACTTTTTGTATTTTCATTGAACTGTTAGTTTCCTTATGGACTTGTTGTTGACGCCATGTCTTGTTTTATTTTGATAAAGGTACTAAAACTTTTTTGACTAATATTTAAAATCAGCTTTTATTTTTTAGATTTGACAGTATCCTTGATCTTAGTTTCTTGCACTTAATTGTGAGTGTGAGCTTAGTGATTTTAAATGCTCCAGATCAGTTGGTCTGTGTTATTCTGTATTGATTCTCAAGCCATGGTTTTGTATTGATGGTATTATGAGGTGTATTATTTTAGGTTGGACTAAGTAGAATTTGACTGAAGGCCTAGGGGTTTAATATACTGCCCACTACTGCACGTCACAGAGCATAGAAAGAATACAAATGAAGCTCAAATATAGGAAAAAGTATTATAAATCGGGTTTATTTTATTCACCTCGGTTAAGTTAAATAGTTTAGCACTTTCAAAGCACTTAATATAATAAAACGTTACAGCTTATTCAAATAAATTTAACCCAGTCTATATTCATTTTATGTAAAAATTGTCTCAAATTAATTCAGTATATAGAGTTTGAGAAACAGATGTAGTTACAGTTTAATTTCATACAAAATACAGTATATTTCAACTAGATCTTATTTATTTATATGTTTTATAATATAAAATTTGCTTGAAATCTACAAAAAAGAAATCAGCAGATTGCAATGAATCTTCACTCCGACAAACCTTCTATTCTGAGTGAGCATGAGGAAAGGAACAGTGGAAAGCAACAACTCCCCTTCTAAAGGAAGAAACGTCAAGCAAAAGCGCATCTACCTTAATACGCTGGGGGTTCAGAGAATAGGAAGGTGAATCACTTGTTTCTATGGGAAAGAAAAAGAAAAGGCACAAAGGTAATGACAGCAATAATTGCAAAAAAAATGCATGAATGGAGTGATGGGAATATAACAGCTAGAGGAAAACGGTGAGTATGTCATCAAGCAGTCTAAGCCTAAAGTATAACCAAAGTGGCTAAAACAAACCTGGACCACTCTGAGCTTTGGAAAAAAAACGAAGTTTTAAGATATGATCTAAATAATCTAAAAATGAATGACACACATAACTAATAGCGTTCACTCTGCTTTTATTCTAAAATTAACAGTAACCCAGTAAAAAGAAACCGGTCCTTTTAATTTTCATCCAAGCTCTCTTGTTTCAATGTAAGGTTTTTTAGACAATATTTTGAATTCTTTTAATTCAATTATTACATAATCTAACCCAAATGTGATAAATGCATGCATTATTTATTTTAAAAAAAATTGCATGTCTCTTTGTTATTTTATCCTTGTATTATTGTAAAAGAAGATGTCCTAGAAAAATACATATTTAAACGAGATTTCCTGTTCAAAAATAGTATCAAGGTTGCCTGAGTAATAGAGGCCAAGTTAATATGAGTGGCTGGTATGGGATTTTTTTAGGTGTTCTTGTCCAAATTCAGCAACCTTTGTGATGTCTAATCAAAATTTTGGGAGATTAGATTGTTAACATGTGTTTAAAATGTGTGACATATGTCATACCTGAAGATTCATTAGCTATGTATAAGAGTATCATCAGCATAAAAATTTAAAAAAAAAATGCAATATACAAAGGAATGCTGCTTCAACCTGTCATACACTTACTACACTATTATTTACATGGGAAGTGGCAGCCAAATTATTACTGCCATAAATGAAATCATTACGTGGTTGAATGACTCCTGCCTAACATTAAATTTTGAAAATAAAACGGCTGTGATGTTTGTTTTTTTATAAAAACAAAAGAAAAAAAAAACATCATCATCACTGACAAATAATGATTAAACATGCTCATTGTACCATTTAAAAACAAAAAACTTGATAACAATCACAGAATGGAATAAGCTCCCAACTGAGCTACAATTATGCAAAGATAAAAAAGAATACATACTAAAAACATCACAACAGGAAAAAAGAAAAAACAAAGAAACCCAAAATCAAACAAAATTAGATTAGACTCTATTTGTGGAAATAATGTCAGAAGGGTAAGGGATTGACTACTTTTTCTGCTTTATATAACAATACTTTGAAATAGTAGGAGTTTCATAGTTTAATTTTTCTATGCATAATGTTCCATAACTTGTTTAAAAAATAAATTAGTTCCGAGTACAAAGCCTTGTCTGGTACAAAGCATATATGCATTTTTTTATTAATGTTCCTTCATGCAAGGTAAAGCAATTTTATTTGTATAGCACACTTTCAACAAGGTAATTCAAGATGTTTTACATGATTCAATGGTAAAGAAACCAAACATATGATAAAAGCATGGAAAGTATAAACAGCAGTTAAGAATAAAACAAAAAATATAAAACAGGAAAAGCATCAAAAACATTAGAGAAAGTAAGCAGCAATTAAGCGTCAGAATTGTTTACTTAATGGCAGTTTTAAACAGATTAGTTTTAAGTTTTGATTTAAAGCAGCTCAGTATTTGAGGAGCTTTGCAGTTGTCGGGACGTTTGTTCCAGATAAGGGTAGCATAGAAACTGAAAGCTTTTTCTCCTTGTTTGTTCTGATTCTAGGGATGATTAGTAGGTTAAAATTTGAGGATGTGATTAGTCTGAGGGGTCGGTATAATGACAGCAGGTTTTAGAGCTAAGCCATTTAACGATTTATACACTAGTAGGAGTATTTTGAAGTCTATTCTCTGAGCTACAGGGGCCAGTGTAAGCACTTTAGACCTTATTCAGGTGACTGAATGACCTTATTATTGCTTTTATGTGGCCTTAGAGTTTCAGGTCTGAGTCCTTTATTAAACATACACTCAACAAAAATATAAACGCAACACCTTTGTTTCTGCTCCCATTTTTCATGAGATGGACTTAAAGATCTAAAATTCATTCCAGATACACAATATTACAATTTCTCTCAAACATTGTTCACAAATCAGTCTAAAATGTGTGATAGTAAGCACTTCTGCTTTGCTGAGATAATCCATCCCACCTCACAGGTGTGCCACATCAAGATGCTGATCTGACATCATGATTAGTGCACAGGTGTACCTTATACTGCCCACAATAAAAGGCCACCCTGGAATGTGCAGTTTTTAACTTTATTGGGGGTCTGGGGACTCAGAACCGGTCAGTATCTGGTGTGACCACCATTTGCGTCATGCAGTGAAACACATCTTCTTCGCATAGAGTTTATCAGATTGTCAATTGTGGCCTGTGGAATGTTGGTCCACTCCTCTTCAATTGCTGTGCGGATATTAGTGGGAACTGGTACACGCTGTCGTATACGCCGGTCAAGCACATCCCAGACATGCTCAATGGGTGACATGTCCGGTGAGTATGTTGGCCATGCAAGAACTGGGACATTTTCAGCTTCCAAGAATTGTGTACAGGTCCTTGCAACATGGGGCCGTACATTATCTTGCTGAAACATGAGGTGATGTTCACGGATGTATGGCACAAAAATGGGCCTCAGGATCTCATCACGGTATCTCTGTGCATTCAAAATGCCATCAATAAAATGCACCTGTGTTCTTCGTCCATAACACATGCCTGCCCATACCATAACCCCAACACCACCATGGGCCACTCGATCCACAACATTGACATCAGCAAAGCGCTCACCCACACGACGCCACACACGCTGTCTGCCATCTGTCCTGAACAATGTAAACCAAGATTCATCCGTGAAGAGAACACCTCTCCAACGTGCCAGACACCATCGAATGTGAGCATTTGCCCACTCAAGTCTGTTAAGGCGAGGAACTGGAGTCAGGTCAAGACCCCGATGAGGATGACGAGCATGCAGTTGAGCTTCCCTGAGACAGTTTCTGCAGAAATTGTTTGGTTATGTAAACCAATTGTTTCAGCAGCTGTCTGAGTGGCTGGTCTCAGACGATCTTGGAGGTGAACCTGCTGGATTTGGAGGTACTGGGCTGGTGTGGTTACATGTGGTCTGCGGTTGTGAGGCCGGTTGGATGTACTTCGATATTCTCTGAAACACCTTTGGAGACGGCTTATGGTGGAGAAATGAACATTCATTGCACGAGCAACAGATCTGGTTGACATTCCTGCTGTTCCTGCCTCCTCCATATCATTCCTCTTTAGGTCAAAAAAAAATTATTTCAGTTTTGTTTCTGTTTAGCTGGGAAAAAGTTATGAGACATCCAGCGATTGATTTGCTCAATGCATTCATTTAGGGCCTGGATAGGTTCAAAGTCACTTGGTGACATTGTTATGTAAAGCTGAGCATCATTAAGATAGTTATGGTTACTAATCTAATTGGTTTTAATTTGGGTTAGCAAAAGGATGTAGATATTGAAGAGGTTCCAGGATGGATCCCTGGGCAACCCCACATGTGATTTCTGTTTTGTCTGATAAAAAATTGCTTTTTTACACAGAGAATTTCCTGTTCTTCAGGTAATACTCAAACCAGCCAAGTATTGTACCAGAGAGTCTGACCCAGCTCTCCAGTTGTTCTAGTAGTATTAGTCTAGGCAATGAGGTCAAACACAACCAGGACTGTGGTTCTGCCACAGTCTTTGACAAGGGCAATCTCTGTGCAGAGGTGAGCACAGAAACCAGATTGAAAAATATCAAGCAGTTGGTCATTGTTAGGAAATTATAGCTTTGTCAGTAATCTCCCTTTTGACTGGGAGATTTTAAATTTGCCTGTAGTTCTGCATTAATGTGTTGTCCAGGTTGCTCTTCTTTAGCAGTGGCTTGATGACTTCTATTTTTAAGGCCTGGGTGAAAAACACTTGGTAGGAGGGGTTTAGTTAATTATTTGAATCACAACACTGAAGACAACTTAAAAAGTTGTAGTTTGGAGGAGTAGATTATAGCATTATAGATGTTTCAGTATTTAAGTCTGACCAAGATTCAGATAAAAATAGAGCATATATATTATGGTCATTAATAAAATTATTGATTAGAATAGACTTTCGCGACAAAGATCTGATGTTTAATAATGCTAGTTTAAAGGATTTGCTGGTTATGTGCAAATTCTTCTGACAGGTGATCATTTTGGGGTTGGGTTGAATGAGTTCTTCTGTTTATAATCACAGGAATCCTACCTTCCTGGTAACCAAACACGTCCTGATGGGCTTGAGGTCTGGAGTTGTTGTTTGGCAACCCTCCACATCACACATCAGTCATTTCCAGTGGAGGAAAGGGAAAGGCGGTGTCTGTCAAATAAATTATATAAACTAAATCTGTGGTTAGTGTGGAATGCCATATATTAAAACAACTCATGACTTAAAATGAAAAGATTGAGCTTAAAAAGTACATCAGCAATTTAGGCTATTTTCATCTTATTTTTATCTTTACTGCAATCTGAAATACTGTATGTAAGGATCATTTATAAATCATGGTTATAAAATTCTGTTTTTCATGCTGTATCTGTATGTCTTAAAACTTATTTAAGGCTGCATTGAATTTTTTTTTCAATCTTTGTTTTGGAATGGATGTATGTTATATATTACAAGTCATAGGGGTAAACAATTGGTGGCTTTGGGTAAAATATGAGATAACATCAGTCACAATTTAATTTGGGCTCTACATCCTGCCATAAAGCTCAGATTAAATTAATGAAACACCAGTAGAGGGGAGTTTACTACACTACAAGCCCATTTGTTTTGTGCTATTCATCCCTATCACAAGGTGCAGGTGTCTATCAAAGATAACATTCCTGCAGGACGTGTAGTGCCCACTGGCTTCAACCATGTAAGCCATTTGTTTTCAGAGATCACCTTCTGTTTTCCTATGCTGTCACAGTGGCAGGAAATGATTTAGCAGAAACAGTCAACAGTGACAGTAACATTGTTTATCATGTGAGAAAATGTTGCGGGATATTCTCCCTGGAAACCTGAACATCTTACAGTTGTTGTTTGAGAAGACTGGGGCATACATCTCATTTGCCAGTATACAAATTGCACATATGAGTGTGAATTGAAATGACTTTTCTTGTAAGGTGCCTTGAGATTACATCTGTTATGAATCGGAGCTACATAAATAAACTGAATTGAGTTATTGTTTGAAATTTTGAGGCTTTCGAGTTGCAGGAACCATGTCTGTTAGAAGAATCCTTTTCATTATTGATTTATGTTTTTTTGTTGAAGAGCATAAAAATTTGATGTTTGCCGCAAATCTTGAACGAAAAATAATTTATACATGTCCATGACCTTTCTTTGTGAGAATTTTTTTTTTTTCTCCCTAAAATATGTTTCTGAGGTCAGTGACCATTAAATTGCATTCATTTCAATGCTTTTGTCAGATAATTTTAGAAAAGCAATTCAAGTCCCTCCAGGTATTCCAGACAAATGATGCATAAAATAATACAATTACCCAGGAGGACCTTTGGCAAAGAAAAATGAAAACCAGTAACCACCCATCCATTCAAAGAGAACATTTTTTCTTTTTTTTCTTTTTTTTTGTAGACGCCTTCCTTTGAACAATTTTGGAAGTGCCTTCTAAACTAAAATAAATATGAGGTCAGGACATGAAATCAAAGTGAATTATGGATTATATTGGGGATGCACCAATACCGATACTGGTATCCGGTATAAGGGACAATACCATTCTAATGTACTCATATCAGTATCAGTTAGTTATCAATACCATGAAGACGTACTCAAAATGTGGAAATTCCACAATAATTTCCCAGAAAATGCTTATTTTTCACTTGAAATTTTAGTTTTGTGGTCATTTTTATTAAAATTTTATATCTAATTCACCATAATTTTTGTAACAAGCAGAGAAGAAAATAACACCTGTCTTCCAATTCTTTTTTTTTCTTTTTTTTGTGTGGTAGAAGGACTGGTACTCGGTATCAGCAGGTACTTAGGTCCAAGTATTGGTATTGTAACGGTTTGAAAAAAATGGTATCGTTGCATTCCAAGTTTATACCTTAAAGTAGTAGGAAAGTAATATGCTGAAGCCTACGAAATTTGAGGAAATTCCAAATATACATCAATCAACAGGCTGGAAACACCACTGAAACAAAGCATGTACAACATAAAAAACAAAATACTTTCAACCAAAACCATTAACTTTGGAACATTCTAAAAAAATATCTATATTAAAAACTATGGCTAAGAAGAGAAACCACATTTGCTGTATTTTTGCATAATATATTGCTTCAGTAGTTGTAAGCCACAGTAATATCATAAGAAAATGAATACTAATGTGGCTATCTATCGCTTTATGCTGATGACATTGTCCTCTCATTAAAATAAGTTTTATTTCAATTAGATTCCATAACTTTAAGTAAATAATGCTATCCTGCACAGATTTATGTCTCATCCTTAAAATGAAAAAGATAAATGCATGAACTTAGTTAACAATTTTTGGGGGGAATTGAACTAAAAAACATTTGATCACCTCATTATTCTTCCTACAAAGCCACAAAATATTTAGTGTAAACTGAAATAAGACTCCCACGACTGAATGCTTTGCCATGCAGTAGAAATTTATTACAAAATGTTTATTTTAAATCAAATTTAACTGCATAACGGCACCAGATTCCCATATTTGTTTTATTTACTTTCTGAATCTTATGAATTGACACGGCACATCATGTCTCACTCATACAAATAGAACACACACAACACTCATTTTAGCACCATTCATTTTCAAGAATCACAAACTCATGAATAACAATAATCCAATACCAATAAATACAGATGTTGTAAACAAAGCATGAATAAAAAAACAACAGCATCCATTAACTGAGATGTTTTGCAAAAATAATGAACCATAAAAAAAATTAGACCATGGGGGAATAAATTCAAAAGGCCAATAAATGTTGTAGTCTCACAGGATATTTATTAGTTTTCATTTTACTTCAGTGTCCTTGGATTTTTAGACTGACTGGGTGGGATATTACTTTGGAAATGATTGGGAGTTCAATTATGAGCTTGTCACATTAATACCCTGTTGGGATCAGTTGTTGAAACAGAAGTCTTCCACATTGTTGAGTTTGATTGTCTGCAGCTCCTGGCTGTCCAGTAGCCTGTAGCTGAAAGACACGCGGCTGACGAACCTCCCGCTTGACACCATCCTTACCACTGTGTTATCGCAGCCAATCTTCAGTTGGGCTACGAGAGCACGGAGGAAGAATCAATATATATAAGGTCTCCATGAGGTCAATGGTAATGTATGTATAATAAGGAAGGAAGGGTGTGCTTACTGGGTCCAGTGAAGGAGATGCAGAGGTCTGTGATGGGAAGCAGTTTAGACGTGTCAATACCACTTCCTCCCAACAATTGCACATAATCCCCAGACTCTACACAACCAGGTAAGGACCTCTATGGAAATCAACACACGTAACGAGACAAATTTAATTTTAAAAATTGGGAAATGTTAATGTTCTAACAGTGAATTAAGAGAAATAAATGAAAAACATTTAAGTAGACAATATCTCTATATCTATATGTTGTTGAGGCCGCTCTTCATTTTATCATTCTCATTCCCTAATTGATCAGATTTATGGGCATAGTTTTGGCAGATTATTGTTAGTGATGCACTGAATCAGAATTGTGGGACCAATTCCAAAGCCCATCTGTGATGTATGTTTTTTTAGCTTTGTATAGCTGATACAAATGTAGATGATTCTGATTTTTTTTAAAGGGTTAAGACATGAATTATACTTACCCCAGGGCAGAATTTATTTAAAGAAATATTTTAATTCTGACAAACTTGTTTTTTACTCACTGTAAGGAATATTAATGTTTAGGAGTGGTCCCCACTTATATATGATGAGAATCAATGAAGGGAACAAAAGATTAAGGTGAAAGGGGAAGTGGCTTTCCCACCATAAATACGTGAAGCTCTTTACGAAATGCCAATATAATCCTTTATAATCCTCCAATGCCAGTTTTCACTGGCATTGGAGGATTATAAAAACTGGTAAGCAATTATAGGTAAAATCAATTGCTGTAATGCTACTAAAATTGTGTCCACTGACAATGGGGAAGGGAATAAATCCTGTATCTAACCTTAACTTTAACATTTTTAACACCTATCTGATACAGTAATTAGTAAACTTTTTTTTTCCTACATTAACACCTTCTACCCTTCAATCTGTGTTTTTTGGTGCAACCTGGAACTGTTAACATATGGTGGGTTTGATGAAAAAGATTTTAAACTTTTATACCACCTGTTCAAGACTAAAACTCAATTTCCAGTCAATTACCAATTTCTTGCCCTGTGACAAAGGGTCTTTGCACTGGTGAACATATTTAAAAAACCTAAAATATCTGAAGCAAGATTATAGTTATGTTCCTTCTTAGTCATTGCTTTAGTTTCAGCATGTCCCCATTGTATGTTGTATATGAGCCAGTGACACAGGACATAATTTGCACATAATTTTAAAAGTCAAAAAAGAGAGATGGGGAGCGGCAGGTGGTGATTTACGATTTGAATCGTCTTGGAACTTTTGTTATAGAAATATTGGTGATATTATGTACTCCACCTTAAAAAAGTGGTTTACCACTCAGAATTGTTATCTGAGTTCCAAAAGGAAGCTCAACAGATTTACTTTCAAAAATTGAGAATTATTCCAGTTTCTTTTTGGATCAGTTTGATTGTTCAACATATAACAATTTGTCTTGATAAGGATGCAAAATAAAGTAATATAATATGACCTATAATATGACCAGCTAATCCAAATTAGTTGGTCATCAAGATTTAAGGTAACAGCTAATCTGAGAGGGACTGAGACAAAAGCAGAGTGGTGCTATCTTGAGGAAATTAGTCACAAGGGAAACAGAGGTTTTGCACCACCAGTGATCGTACTGTGTGGAACACGTACTGAGAAAATTCAACATGTAAAATGTAGCTGGAGCAGCTGCCTGATATGAATAAGGCAGCATTCACTGAAGATAAATGTCCTTTTGGAATCCTGGTACTGTCATATATGTTCCGTTCACAGAACAAATTTCGCACAGGAAGATCGTTGGTGATGTGCAGCCTCCTCCCTCTATTTCCCGCAGTCTGTTAGCAACACTACAATGTAAATCTGACGACAGCGTAGAAGCTCACAAAAATGTTTGCATTATCCACTATAACATTGTAATGTTTAGGAGTGGTCCCCGCTTCAATATGATTAGAATCAATGAAGGGAACAAAAGATTAGGGTGATAGCAAGGTGCCCGTCCAACCATAAATACGTAAAGTTCTTCACCAATGTTAAATCCTCAAATGTCAGTGGAAAAATAAAAAAAGCTGGTCAGCAGTTATAGGTAGATTCAGTTGCTTTAATGCTAATGAAAAAGTGTCCACTGACTATGGACAAGCATTATTTAATTTTGTATTTATTTTGATGAAAGATTCCCACTTTGGTCAAGATCCCATCCCGAATAGCTGTTCATTTCAGACTGTATGGCTCTTAACTTGAATAGGTTTAGACTAAATGCAGATGCCAATAGTGTTATATGGTTTAGTTTAATATTAACTGATTATAACCTCTAAAAATCTAAAATGAATTAGCAAGCACTGTCTGATTATACTAATATAACTGAGCAGTAAGAGTAGCCTGACTATTCTATTTCTATTTTGAAAGAACAAGTTAGGTTTGAGGTGAGAAATAGACTACTACAGTTTTAAAGGAACGGTAACTGATAATATAACCATTTTGCTGCAAAGTTAAGGAACCCAGTAATATCACCCTTTCCCTGCCGCTACATGCCATAGTCCATAGGTAGCCTTGATTTAAGAAATATTCAAATAAGGACTAAACCTTTAAACCTCCAGAATCAGAAACTAAGTGAAGGAGCTCTAATGCAACACTTCTACATCTTTAACATATTTGTATTTACCTTGGGGAAGTTGTTGTGGTGACTCAGACGGAACTCTGAGATGTCGATCGCCACTGGATAAATGATGGAGAAGCTGCAGTTTCTGTGCTGCTGTGGGATCAGCATTGTGTAACTTCCCTCTGGTGACTGGGAAATGACATTGCAGGCTGCAAGAAGACAAGGAGGAATGCAAATCACCAGATCTATGATGAATTGATTTCAGAATAGAAAGGGAAAAAAAACAATGTGCACAAAAAAAATGTTTTCTTTGGACTTCAAGACAAAGGTCGGCCCTTTTTATTCTTATATTTGTATGTTTGTTAAAATCAAACGTTTGCCTTCTTGCATAGTACGGTAGGCTATTTACAGGGAGTTCCTGATCCTGACTGAGAGATTTTTTGAAGGCATCCCACTTCTGCACAAATGGGTCGTCAGCAGACAGGCCAATACATCTGAGCGCACACACATGCTTTCGCTTCAGGGTGGTCTTTTTGAATGCAATGGTCTACTACTCACGAAATGGGTTGATGTGCTTTCTGACTGTCAGAGTGAAGCTGCTGCCGGCGCTGTGAACACGGAAGAAGAGCATGGCCACGTTCTGGGAGGAGCGCACGCTTTTCCTCACGGATCCAGAGTCGCAGTAGTTCACGTAGCGCTCGGACAGAGACAGTGGATGATCCTGGGAGCTGGGGAACTTCTCCCCCTTCATCACCCAGCCGTCAAACATCTTTACAGGACAATTGATCACAAACACAGATTTTTTTTTTTTTTTTTTTAAAGAGACAAATTATTTTTCTTAAAGCAGTGAGAAAAGCTTTAGATCAAATGGACAGAATTTAACTAATATACATTGATTAAAATTAACTGTTTCAAAATAAAATAATACAATAATTTAATACGGGAAAGAAACAATAATTTTTACCTGACTAATTAGTCAAGTTATCTGCTCCAGTGGCCAGCTTGCAATCAGCTTCTTAAGGCAACATTACCTGCGTTGTTAGCTTTTTTTTTTCAGCCAGTGGCAAACTAAAGGTGGAAGTTTAATTAGTCATGATAAAAGAAACTGAAAGTTTTTACTTTTAATGTGTAGTTACGAGATTAAACTGATTTAACTCAGTGCTCATGCTTAAGGAGCTTTTCAGAAAGTGTTGCTAGTCTTAGCGGATTATCCAATTCCAGTGTTTGGTTACAGAAAAAAAGGGAAACCTGGGAAATATAAACAAGACTAACTCACATTCCATAACCTGCAGTCAACCCCCCCCCCCCCCCACAAACACACACACACACACACACACACACACACACACACACTCATAAACATCTAAAATAACTAAAAAGAGGTTTAAGGGGTTACGAAAGTTAATACATCTGATCTAACCAGAATTGTGTGTTGTGATGCTATCTCCTTACTGTGATGAAGTCTCCTCCACTGCAGTCGATGTCCACGCTTTCATACTCCACACTGATCACCTCGTTGGGCTCTGCCATGAAGAAAGCTGCGCAGCTGAGTTGAGGGGTCTCTGCTGAGAAGGTGAACTGACCCTCCGTCGCCACCATGTCCAGACAGCCTGAAAGCCAATCAAAGAGAGGGAATTCAAATTAGCAGTGCATACAAGTAATACAGGGTTTGCGCTGCTCCATGAGATGTTTAAAATGCCAGATTGCAATATATTGATTTTTCACTGTTTTTATTTGATTTTTTTTCGAAACTTGTTGATAATGCCTCTTTACAGGCATTATTAACAATTATTGTTTTTTGGCTCTTTTTTTGCACAAATGATATTATTTGTCTCATACAGAGTAGTTTCTTTTCTTCTTTTTTTTTCTGCAAAACGTACGCAAAGGTCGGCGATACATCACGAACTCAGGAATTTCCCTCCTGAGATCCGAGGTTAAAAGCGATTGGAGTTCATCTTTGGAGATATCGTTGTTCTGCAGGGTAAAAAAAAAAAGGTCAATTGTTTCCCCACAGATTCCTTTGCATTGTTTTTAATGAAAAGCTTAATTGAAGTTTTCAGATTGTCCAGACTCTCACCTCGATGTACCTGCAGTCTCCCTTGAGGACGGACAGACACAACAGCAGAAAGAAGAGCTGCTCCCGGAAAGTGCGCTCCATAACATGCATGTGAGGTTCACCTGGAGCAGAGTTGGAGAGCATCTGAGCTGCTTTGCGCGCAGCGCAGCCTTTTTTTTATACACGGTCCAATCCGCCACGGAGCGTGTCACGGGGCCCTCCGTCACCCACCGCCTCCTTCTTTGACCAATTGCGTAGTTGTGACGAGGGCAAGATCAAGGCGAGCGTGAAAAATGATAAGGCGCGGAGGAGAAGATGGGCATCTGATGCCAAGTGAGACTCTACCAGCAGATACATCACATCTTATCTTCCCTCAAACTGTCTCAGGAGCAGCTTTTATATCCTTGCTTTCTGCTTATTTTAGCACTTGATGTGCTTGAATATTATATCATCCAAAGTCTTGAAATCCACCTTTCGGTGAAGCTTCGAGGGCTTTGCTGAAACTTCATTTTTAATCTAATTCTGACTTTTGAGCCCCCCTCAAAACCTCTTCGTTTGCAGGAGCATGTGAATGACTACAGAAAAGTAATCACAAATATAAGGTATAAAGAATTTTTCCATTCTATTCTTCTATGCTCATTGACCGTCACTGCATTTTGTCAACATTAAAAGCCAAATCATCAAACTGCTATTAGGATTTTGAGTGCATCGTTCTTATGTACTGTATTGGTAATGGTTAAAGTTAATCGATTCATGGAACAGATACTTAAAATGTGGAAAATGCAATACTTTCACAGAAACTTTTAGTTTTTCATTTGAAATTTTACTTTGACTTTTTCCTGCCATTTTTATTAATATTTTTTTTTTCTTATTCAACATAATTTGTTGTAAAATGCAGAGAAGAAAATAAAACCTGTCTTCCAACTCATTGCAATTCTGTCTGTGGTAGAAATATCGGCATTGGTACTCAGTATCAGCAATTACTCAGATCCAAGTATTGGATTCATTCAGTAATTCATTTGTTTGGACCGGTATGGGATCAGTTTCAACAGATTATGAAACTTAGATATCTGTATCGGTATTGAAAACGAAAAAAGTTAATCAGTGCATCCCTAATTTTCGGTTTTGTGAAGTGGAAGGAGAAGATAATGTGGGTTAAAAGTTTTCTTCACAAATACAATTCCAAAAAGTATGATATGCGTGTGTATGACTGTCCCTGAGTTATAACAATTAAATTAATTCAATTCCATTCACTTTTATTTATATAGCGCCAGTTCACAACAAATGTCATCTCACAAACATTCCAATCAGTTAAAAAATTTTCTATGTAAGGAATCCCAGTAGATTGCGATGAGTCATCAACGTGATGTTGTGCACGGATCATACTGAGCAAGCATGCAGCGACAGCGGAGAGAATTAACTCCCCTTTAACAGGAAGAAACCTCCGGCAGAACCTGGCTCAGTACAAGCGGTCATCTGCCATGACCGTGTGGGGGTCTGAGAAGACAGAGAAGAGACAACATGGAGGATGCTCAGTCACTTATAGAATCATCTGGGCAGATGCTCCCCGTCCAGCTGGGGACTTTATAGTTGAGCAGGGTACCAGACCGTGTTGAGCTTCTATGGGGAGAAAAATACTGAGAAAAAACTGGGTTAACAATCATAATAACAGCAGAAAAAATATATGTAGAGAGTGGTAGAAGAAAAAAGTAGAAGAGAGAAGAAAAGTGGTCAGTCTGTCCTCCAACAGTCTAAGCCTATAGCAGCATAACTACAAAAATAGCTCCGGATAACCTAAGCCACTATCCAGAAGCTTTATCATAACATTCCGAAATAAAACCAGATTTAGATTTAGCTTTATTGGTCATGTTTGTGTGAAAAAACAAGGATTTTGACTTGGTTTACACCCTCACAGTGCACATTTAATCTTTAACAAACTTGAGAAGAAGAATGTGGCAGACTTGGTAGAGCTGTCACCTTGCAAAATCAAAGTCCTGGGTTTGAATCTTGGTCTAGGCTCTTTCTGCATGAGTTTGCATTTTCTCCCTGTGCATGCATGGATTCTCTCTGTGTAATCCTTCTTCATTCTACTGTCAAAAACATGACTGTAAGGTTAACTGGTCTCTCTAAATTGTACTTAGATGTGTCTGCACGGTTGTTTATCCTGGGTACCTGTACGATTCCCTGTGATGGACTGGTGACCTGTCCAGGGTGTACTTCATCTCTCACCCAGTGCCAGCTAGAATCAAGCACCAGTCCCATGACGACCCTGCAAGGATGAGTGGGTATAGAACATGTAAAGCACGTTCACATGTTACTGCACCAGAGAAGAAACTGGGTCTGTGGAGACTGTTTTTTTACATAGGCGCTTCTTAACTCTGGCCTGAAGGCAAAAGTCTTCTGTACAGGTTGTGTGAGGTCTGCAGAGATTTTTTTTTACCCTAGAACTGTGTAAGTGCTGGTCTGTGTGAACATCAGCCCTGATCATCCTCGCTGCAGAGCTGATTGTTTGTTTGGGCCAAGCCACAATGGGATTAAAAATAATAATTATTAGCAAAAAAAGACATTTAAAAGGGGTTCAAAACCCAAGTAAACGAAAGCAAATTAAATAAAAAATAAAATGAAAACTAACAGAATACAATAAATAAATAACTAGGATGACACAATACACTTTTTTCAAACCAGTATGATACCGATATTTTGATCTGACTACTTGCAGATAAAGAGTACCCATGCCGATAATTCTACAACAAAAAATAACAATGAATTGTAAGACAGGTTTTAATTTCCCCTCTGCTTGTTACAACAAATTATGGTGAATTAGACCAAAAAAAAATAATACAAAATAATTTAAATAATACAAAATAAAATTCAAATGAACCTTTTTTTCTGAAATTCTTGCAGAGTTTCCACATTTTATTGGTTCATGGCATCGTTAACTTTAACCAATATGAGTACATTATTGGTATCGGTGCATCCCTATAAATAACGGTCAATCTTAAACTGAAATACCAGACAAAAAAACATTTATAAAAGGAGCCATGGAAACTCTGGAGGAGCAAGACAGCATTACAGCTCATCTGGGAAAATATATTAACAGCGGGGCAACACATAATAGCAGTTTCAGACAGATATTTGAAAATAGAGACACTTTTTTTCCACAAACCTACCCTACCTGCATCTGATAAACAGCAACATTGCTCTATTCGGATGTGTCGATGCTTTTGAAGGGGCAACTAAACCTGTATCCTGTAATCAGCCCTGTCTTGGCATGCTTCATCATGGCACGTCTAGTGTGTGTTAATGGCACCAACTGACGTGTGTCAATTGAAGAGACACACACACTGTGTGCGTTCCTGCTGCGCTTATCTCTTCACTCTCTAAAATCTTGCCAGCTGTAAATGACATGCGGCTGTAAATGGAATGAAAGGGGATACTATGAAAATTGAAAACCCATATACATAACATATATCATATAACATGTGTCATATACATATATACAGTATAACGTATGTCATCCAGATAAGATCAGAGGTTTGGAATGTAAGAGAACAGCAAATATTTCCATTTGCATCAATGCTTTCGCAAGGCTTTTAGATACATATAGCCTTGAAAAATAATCACACAGTGACAAAAGTCCAGGAAAACCTGACAAGATATTTGAACAAATTCCACAAATCTATCAATTTACATCATGAAATCTAATTTATTATGCATAACAATTTAATTATTAAATTAGTTTCAAAACTGGGATGTTTTTTCCGGTGAAAAAAGTTTTTTTTTTTTTCTCAGCATGCCACCAGTGTCAACTCTATATCCATGAGACAGAATTTGCATATTTTGTTGAACATGAAAAAACCCCATTAACTGGCAAATTTGATGATGGACGTGACAGATGAAAAGTTGCAGCTTGCATAGAGGTACTATAGATGTATTATATATACATAGATATTTTTTTTCACTGGTCTTCAGGGGCCTCAGGCTGTTGGATAGGTCAGTACATTCAAATGCAGAAATTGAGTCTCAGTGTAATCCATACTCAAAAAAATGTGCTTGTTTCTGCAAGATAAGCAGACACCCAAGATATAATAAGTACTGGCATATCTGAATGTGAAAAATACATTTATTAATATCTAGAGGGCAAACAAAGTTTGGGACTACATGCTATATGTTTATCTGACTCCAACAGTGAAAACTACTGTGCATTTTTCTATCTATAATGGTCTGTCAAAAAGGAGAGTATGATCATAGACCGTTTATATGAGTATGACTATACAAACATAAACTCAACTTGTCATAACGGGGAAAGACTGAAGAATCGGCATCCGAGTGACAGTTTCAAATTTGATCAATTTTGATCTCAGTAAATTCTGTTCCAATAAATCTGCGTTGTTGTGTCTTATTCTGAAAAATCTATCTGCCCCCCTTACAGATTTCTTCATTTTTTGCCTTTTTGTCAAATTGAAATAGTTTAAATCATCAAGTTTTAATATCAGACAAGGATGACAATAATATATATAAAAAGAGTTCACGAATGACCATTTCATTTATTGAGGGGAATCCCCATGCACGAATGTGCAAAAAATCATTGTCCCACCCATTTTAAATCATTAACAGAGGTGGGTAGAGTAGCCATAAATAGCACTAAAGTAAAAGTAGCACCACTTCAACATAGTTTTTGATCAAGTTAAAGAAAAAAAGACAAAAAAGAAACACTCAAGAGTAAAACTGTTTTTGGTAAAAAGGCTAATCAAGTATTGAGTACTTGTTTTGAGATGTTAAATATGATATAATATTCAAAAATGATGTAATTAGGCAAAAATATAAAGTTGTGTGCAATAGTTTCTGGTTCTGAGCTTATCTGGTTTCTTTTTCTCACGATAGGCCTCAGTGAGACGAGAGGAGAGAAGAGGTAGGGATCCTTGCAGTAGTTCAAGGTGAGCTAAATCAGATGAGGTACTGGCAAAGACCTTGTGAAGCTGAGTATTGGTGGTCTGGAAGGTGACAATGATGGTCCTTGGGCTGCAAAGGGTTTGTGTGGTGACGGAGGAGGGTTCAAGGAGGTACAGTACGTTGTGCTGGTGAGGCATATTCCACTGTACATTGTACAGGAAAGTAAACGCTGAGCCTGGGGTGTTTTACTACAATACAGGAGCTGGAGCGGGGTTTTTCCTGGTTTGTACTTCATGAGTTGTATTTGACTGATGCACAAGGGTGGCTTTTGGTATTTTGGTATTTTTTAATAAGCTCCAAAGGTTGCAAATGTAGCACAGCTGTGCCGTTTAAAACAAATTTATTTATAAATTTGATATTTATTAAACTCTCCTCTGAGACGGCATGCTCTCCAGAGCAGGAACTGCTGCAGAATCAGTTGGCTCTGTCAAGACAATATTAAATGTTAACAGGTTTAAAAATATAGTCATATAGAAATGATATACAGTGGTCCCTCGTTAATTGCAGGGGCCCTCAAAATAACTGTAGCCCCTTACCACACACTTTATACACTTTTTTCAGACATACATGAACATTTACTCACAGTTTTCACTAGGTTTCATACTCTCAAAGTTCAAACCTTTGTAGATTTTAAGTATTATTATGGAGCGTTTTTTCTCCGCCTGTGCGCCACTTTGGTGCGCCTTTTTCCCCTAGCAGGTGCCAAGGGTAGTTATGGGTATTTTTTGTGCTGTTTTTTTTTTTTCTACTGGACGTGAAGGTTATCAAAACCAGACATGATACATTTGGCAAGCGCAGGAGACACGACACAGATAAGATTGGCAATTGACTTCAATCAATCAGGACGCAGAATGCAATGCGCGTTACCGAAAACTGTACTGTGCAATACAAACCGAAAAACCGATGGCGTGAAGGATAAATAGCCTACTGTTTATTAGAAAACAATAACATATATATACCTATATGACAACTTGCATAAATGAACTGCCTACTTTAATTCATTGTACACATACCTTCTGTCTGGGACTCCCCTGCTACTTCAGGCTGTCCCTGGTCTTTGTTGCTGCTGGTCTCCCTTCGGGGGGAGGAAGGGGTCGAGAAACCCCATGACAGCGGAGAACTTCCATTTCCTCCCCGGTCCTGCTGCTGATCCACTCCTCTTCTCCTTCTCCATCATCTTCTCCTTCAAATAAGTGACCCTGAGGCTCTTCCACTTTCTGAAGCAGATTTCCTCTGAATAAACACATTATCTTGTTGGCAGAGTAGTATTTGTACATCAGCGGGAAAATAATAGTGAAATAGCGGGAGAGTAGGCGGGCTTGCTGGCTTGTGCGCGGCTTCACCGGCGGGTCAGTATAAGCTATCAAAAGCAAAATGAATTTACCAGGTCGCCAAATCTCTTCACTTATACTCCTCAAAGCTAGGTCATTTTTAGTCCTGTCTTTGTAGAGAATGCAGTTGGTGTCCTAGCTACGGCATTGATCAGCCTTTCCTCCATGTTGGGTGAAGAATGAATGGCTATGGCTGGACCTACCTGCCCGTCTTGTGCCCCTGTGAACTGGGTGGTCAGAGCATCACGTAACCAGGCTACTTATTGGTTTACGTGGCGCAACTTGAAGCTGAAGTTCAGAGTTTGAAGGTATTGTGAGCATAATTGTTGGTATCATAGAAGACACAGAGGAGAAAGAGTACAATATATCTAACAGGGAAAAGCATGGGCCGACCCACAAACCCTCATTTCATTTTGTAAATGTATTTCACATGTTTTCAGTACATTTAACGGTGCAACATATCAGCAAAACCTCAAAATACGCGGATCACCAAATGATAGTAACTGTAACCAGGAGACCAGATGATACAACCAGATGGTGTAACTTTAGATGATTTATTTACCCTCTGGAGTTTGAAGGAAAAAATCCTTTGCGAGGATCAAAAGACTTTTCTCAAGAGAAAGGGATCCAAGCTTCTCCTGATTCAGTTCCAGAAGGAGAGAGACGAGGGTTTCACTCAGTGAAAAGCCCCCTACACTATCCAGATAGATTATGGCAGCGTTCTTGCTCCAAAATTTAAGACCACTCCCCAGTATGAGTTTCATAGTCATTGTCCAAATGTCTCCAGATTTGTACAGATGTGCTTACATTCACCTCCTGCCAGTGCTAGGCAAGCTTTACAGTAGTGGCAACAAAATTCTTTAACTTGGGGCTGGATACCTTTGAACAATCTATTATTATACAAAAGTCGGATTAATATGTTTAGATAAACACTTTAATCCTTTATGTTTAAGCTTTTTAAACCAATAAAGTGATGTAAATGAATGACAAATGGATGACTGATTACAATGAACAAGCAACAATGAGCTTCAAGAGCAAACAATGAAACATTTTTTGGTCATAACAGTGTACATCTTAACTTTTACAAGGAAAACAAACAAATATGATCAGATCTGTTTTTTACATGGGTCATATGAGCAGTTGTGAAGTGTAACATTATAAATTAGGTTTGTCTGTTTTGGTGTACTTTAAAATATGTTGATCATACTTCTATTAACAGAATCAAAGCATCTAATTCATCCTTTTCTATCTCAGAATATTTCCTCTTTTACAACCAGGAAAAAGATCCAGCCTTGACTAAATCCTTTCAACATCTTTAATATTTTTGGAGCCATCACCGTATAAAATATACTCCCTTTCACAGATTTCCCACTTTGCTTTTAGCTTCTGTGATCTTTGTAATATGTTAGAGCTGACACCTGAGTCTCCATGTTGACCAGTCAAAAGTTTAATCCCAGATTAAGCAAGAAAGCCGATTTACACTTCCACTTGTTTGTAAGAATTGCTTGTATTTTATTGCTGAAGGGTTGTTAAAAATCACCAGATCAAATCCCATTTAGATTTACTTAAGTTAATGCTGATGTTTGGCAAATTCTTCCCAGCATCTAGTTATTGTTCTACTTAACATGTTTGCTTCATCAGCAAATTTACTGATACTACTCCCAAAGAGATCAACCACACCCTGTGTGTGGTTAATTGTGTTTCCCTGAACTCAAAACAGCCAGATGTAATTTCGTCTCTGCCCTCACACACGTTGAAGAACTTTCTGAAAGTTTAAATTCCATAGGATTTAAAATGTCAGACCAACATTTGCAGATACAATACCTTTCTTTTGGGAGAGTTTTTTTTATTAGGCTTAGGAGTGTGTTCATATACTTTTTTTACCTTTCTCCCATTTTTTTTTTACTTTCTCCACGCTAAACAAGTCTTCCACACACTTTGGTGCTAAGCCATTCATTGATTAATAACCTAGTGAAAATATTCTGAAGTCTGTTCTCTGAGCAACAGGGAGCCAATGTGAGGACTTTAGAATTGGGGAGATGTGCTGAAGGTCCTGTCTGTTCATGTCCAAGGGCTGTAAGAGAGGGCATTCCATTTGCTGCGTTAAGCACTGTGATGTTGTGCAGCACCTGCTAGCTTCTATCTTGTTTTTGTTTTTCTCATTGGCTCCAGGTTTTGGTCTATTTCAGGGACATGTTCTGTGACCTGGCCTACAATAGCAGCATTTCCGAGTATTTTTGCCATATTTAATTATTTATTTATTTGGCGGAGTTGTAAAAAAATTCAATATTTGCTTCTGGCTTGCAATTTTGTTAATTACCTGCCCTTTCACCAGTGATTTCACCTTTGATTTCACCTGTGATTTCACAGCACGTCATTGTTAATCTTATCAATAAAATATATTGATTTGCTTTATTGAATATATGTCTTACCTGTTCAGCAGAAATGTGTGCAAAGCTGTGTCAGTTTGAAGCCTTTCATTATTCGATGGTTGCCTATCTTCATGTTGAAAAGCATCTCTTTTTTAAATCAGGGGGGGGGCACATATCAATGCAACACCCCACTCCAGTCTCTAAGGCATTTTTCGAGTTTGTCGCCGTATTTCCCTTTGTTTTTCTTTCTGAAGTTGATGTAGCCCTGGAATGGCTAACTATTTAGCAGAAGTTTGCTGTGACTTCTCCATGAACGCTCTTTGCTATTATGGTGGAAGACACAGGGCCTGTCAGCACGGCCTCATCTCCAAAGATCTGTGTGATGTGCATGCACGTTGATTGACAGGCGACACAGCAGAAACTGGAATTTTATTGGATAAAAAAAAATTGCTAGTCAGTGTGAATTGCATAGGGGTCTATGGGAGGAAGGAGGGACTTAAGAAAAATAAGATATGTTGTGGAGCACTAGCCTTTTATCATAGCACTGAACCCCACATAATTTTAAGGATATATAAAACTTAAATAAATAAATAAATCCTCCGGAATGCAGCTTTAAAATGCCGGGGCTAAGTTTGTTTTCTACGTACCTTTCTCTGCAGGGTGTAACTGGCAGCTGCTCCACCAGGTCTGTCCAATCAGCCTTATTACCTGTGCTGGATAAAAGGAGAGCTGTTGCTGGAGGCTGGTGCCAGATATAGGAAAAGCGTTTAATTCTGCTTTGAAGCTCCACACCCTAAACAGTTGGTGGCAGTAATGCACCAAGTTGGTATGCCTATACATTTAAAGATGAAGAAGAAGAGGCTGGTGCCAGATTATTCCCCTTCCCAGCATGGTACAAGGCCAAACTCCTGTTCCTGTTTTTCCTTGCATGTATTTTGTTAACCTATATGATTACTTAAGCTTGGTTTATGCTTGCCGCGTCCGCGAGGTCCACACGGCTCCACGCGGCTCCACGCGGCCAAATTACGTCATTTCAGCAACCACGCCTCTCCCCGCAGCCTCCTCCCGCCCCAAAATTTCCACACCGCGCACCAAGGAAAATTTGTAACTACACGGAAGGTCCCGCGCGGAAAAACATGGCGGACTGGCAAGAGCTAATTTTGCCGGAGGTTCGTAAATAGACATCTTTATGATTCGGCCGATAGAGAGCACTATGATCAACTGTGTTTTAATGGAAGAGAGGACAGTCTCCTTTTTCGTCTTTTTTCCTAAGTAAACAGCATAAAAGTTCTGCTTTGTTAAAGCTCACGGATATCACCATCTTGTAAACAACAGTGATTGCTACTTCTACTATGGTGTAGTGTTGTATGCATGCTGTAGAGCCCTACGCCGCCCCCTACAGTCGTCAAGAATATTGGCTCAAGCAGGGACAAGCCGCAAAAAGTATAAACGTTGCTCGAAGGCGTCTCGGCCGGTTCCACACATCTCGTTTCCACGCGAAATGTTCATGCGGCAAGCCAACCCCAAGCTTTACCCTCCTCGTTCTCCCTTGAAGACTGGAAATCTCCTGATTGCTTGCAGCCTTCCAAGTACTCTCCACTGTTTGCTCACGTTCAGATTCCTCCTTGGTCAGCCTCCACGCTGCTCTCACCTAGAAAGTAAACCATACTCGCCTTCTCAGTCATCCCTCCCAGAGGTTCTGCCAGTCCACCCCCCACATTCACCAACAAGAACTGAAGAAACAAGATAAGGAACTATAAAATCTACAAGCCACCCATCCCCTACTTATTTTAGTTCGCTGTTTCATACATCCTGTGGTGTATTCTGTTGTATTGTAACCTGTTTTATTGTGAAGGGTAATCCTCAGGGGGTCACTCGGGCCTATCTCCATCTGTCAATGGGCTTGACTCATGCAACATAGAAAATCTTATTTAAGACAACACTGACAAAGATTTGTTGGGAAGACAAGCTCTTTTGTGTTGTAAGTGGAAAGCTTTTTTTCTGAGTTAGTTAAATTTGAAAACTAAATCATATCAACAATTATAAGTTATCGTTTTTGTGGTGTACAACATGTCAATTGAATTCTTATGCACGTAAACACGACACATACCTCCCCATGTCATCCCTACTCCAAGCTACAAGTAAGATCAACTTCTTCCCATTTAATATCCCCATCAAACCTCCACAATGTTCAACTTACTCATATTAATCACTTACCTGTTCTTTCTCCAATTTACATCACCCGTCAACCCACTTACCGGTTCTCCTCACCAGTCCAGTGTTCCCGTCCAGAGTTGCCATCATCGTCCCCTTTCTTAGCATCAAATCTTTCAATAAACTGTCTGGGGTTGTTGCAACATCTAGAGTCCTTGAACACACGTCATGAAAATCAGTTTGTTTCAAGCATTTTTTGTGAAATATAAGAGTTATTGAATTTCATATAGCTCAATTCAGTTGATCTACACACATTCATCTGTGTAAAGTCACAGAGTCTATTTCCAGTGGTCACTTGGGACTGGGTACACCCTGGACAAGTCACCAGTCCATCACAGGGCAACACGGACAAACAATCATGCACTCACAAATTCATACCTAAGGACAATTTAGAGACTGATGAACCAACTACAGTCACTTTATGGAATATGGGAAGATCCCATGGGCGAGTTAGAACCACTGATCTTCTTTCTGCAAGGCAAAAGTGCTACCAACTGTGCCCAAGTTCAGTATAATTAAACAAAAATGTGTTAAATTAAGTTATGATCAAGGCCATTTAGCACAGCAAAAATCTGTTCATTTTTATTGAATTGAATCAAATCCAGTTGGATTTAGCTCAGCTGAGCTCAGTTCAATTGAATTTGATTTTAATTTAACTGAGTCAAATTCAGTTTACTTAAACTCAGTTGAGTTTAATTTGATTCAGTTTGTTTCAGTTATTAATTTAAACTCATTTCGACTAAATTCACAATCAATGAAGCTTTTCATTCATCCAGGAGTTTGTTCCAGATATGAGGAGAAGAGCTCCCTTACAACATGCAGACGGAAATTCTAATTTCTGTATCAGTTCTCCAGAGCAAAGGTACATAGATAAGCACTGGCCAATACTACAATAAAAATCTCAATAAAATGGCTTAGATCTAGGCATCTTTATCTACATAGGATGAATTTACAACTGATGTAGTGTCAAGGCATTTTAATTACCAGACTCGTTATATGGGAACCAGTTTGGTCAAAAACATAAAATCAATTCAAAATCAGATAATTACATAATGACAGCTGGTAACAATGTGTATTAAAGTTTTGACTTATTTCTCCAAGCATTACTAGTTCTATATTATCATTGTACTTAGGGTTTCCATCCTATTTATTAACCTTTAATATAAACACACCTACATGTTGATTAAAATATGACTTAGAATTTGAAGTAACAATAAAATTGAAGCTGTGGGGAAAAAGTATTTTGATTATTTTTTACTTAAATGGTAAGTATGTTCTGTGATGGACTGGCGACCTGTCCAGGGTGTACCCTGCCTCTCGCCCGTTGACAGCTGATAGGCACCAGCCCCCCCGTGACCACTGGTGGACTAAGCGGCTCAGAAGATGGATGGATGGGTAAGTATGTTGTGCTAAATCATAACCTTAATCTAAAGAAAGACATGAACCAGAACCCATTCAAATCTCTTATTTTACCTCCTCCATCTTGGTTTTATCCAGGGCATCCATAGATCTTCAGGACAGATAAGAAGTTAGTTGTTATGCTGATCCATTTAAAAAAAGTAATATTGCAATCTTTCATTAATAAAGCATGGAAGCACTTTTTGTTAACAGATAACTGAAGCTTTGCACCGAGTTGTAATTTCAGCTGACTGTTGAGGTCTGTTTGTCAGTGTAGGGGTGGGGCTCATCTCACAGTCAGGTTGCAGCATCTCAGTCACAGTGATTGGCTCCGGCACCGTGAAACAGCATCACTGATGCTATCTGTTCCATGTGCTTGCTTGTCTTTCTGTCTGTCTGTCTTTTAGTTAGATACATAACTCAGAAATAGGTGGATTTTGATAAACTGTCGGGAAATATATATATATATATATATATATATATATAATTATATATTATTATATGTATCATTAATGCTAAAGTGTGTTTCCATGGTCTAGGAAGTTAGACTTAGATCACAACTTCTGGTGGTGGTGGTGGTGGGGGGTACCTTGGTTGAGGTCTGCGCCCTCCAACTCCTTTTCTAGCTTAGTGAATGTGATGACAGTAAACAGATGGCATTCTTTAAATTATTTTCTCCTCTTTTGTTCTGTCTGACTATTTGTCAGAGATCCATCTCTGCCTTGAAGGCAAGGCAAGGCACTTTCTTTGTACAGCACACTTTCAACACAGGCAATTCAAGGTTACATTAAGAAAAGAATAAAAAGGAATAACAAAATGAATTAAAAAAGAATAAAAAGCAAAATCATATCAGTTACTCATAGGCAACTCTATATAAATAGGTTTTTATGTTTGATTTAAAAGAGTTCCGTGTCTCTGCAGCTTTTCATTCATCCAGGAGTTTGTTCCAGATATGAGGAGAAGAGCTCCCTTACAACATGCAGACGGAAATTCTAATTTCTGTATCAGTTCTCCAGAGCAAAGGTACATAGATAAGCACTGGCAATTACTAAAATAAAAATCTCAATGAAATGGCTTAGATCTAAGCATATTTATGATGGCCCAGTCAAAGTCCAAACCTAAATGTAACTGATTGGAAAGAGCTCAAATTTGTTATTTAAAATCTTAAGAACTAGGAAGACCACAGCAGAATCTTACATTAACATTTACCCAAGGAAGTGCTCATTGAAGCATTTATTTCATAAGCCTCTTTTTTTACTACTGTGTGTGTGTGTGTGTTTGTGTGTGAGTGGGTGTGTGTGTGTGTGTGTGGACATGGTATTACTATCTTCGTGGGGACCAACAATTGGAAGTTTACTATAATCGTAGGGACCGAGAGCCCTTGTGGGGACCAAAATCCCAGTCCCCACAAGTTTGAAGGCATTTTTGAGGCTCAGAATGTGGTTTTAGTGTCAGGGTTACAATTGGGTTATGGTTAGGGTCAGGGTTAGGCATTCATTTTTAATGGTTAGGGTTAGGGTAAGGGGCTAGGGAAAGCATTATGAAAATGAGATGTCCCCACAAGACATGAAAACCCAGCAGCCGTGTGTGTGTGTGCGTGTGTGTGTGCTCCTGTCTAGCCTTCAAACTGCTGACCTTTTAATGTTTTTTTTTTCCAACTGCTAACACACTAAAATGATGACATGCGTAGCACAATTATTTAAATTCAAACTAGAGGGTGACACGGGAATCAATTGTCGCTCCCGTCCCGATACCAAAAAAATACTCCCGTCACGTCCCGATCATGTGACAGCCCCAAAGAAAAAATCTTGTCCCGAAAAAATCCCAAGAGAAAGACTCCCGTCCCGAACCGAATCCCGTAGATTAGTAATTTACCTCCTATAGCGCTCGCTCCCCCCGTCCCCCTTTAAACCATAGCGTAGCACAGTATCAAAGATCATCTATTTAGCTTTATGCGCCATCTTTAACCATATCCTGAACCAAGATAAATGTAAAAAAAAAAAATGTTTTAAAATTCTAATTTCTGGTTTCCCGTTCGATCCCGTTGATTAGTTCCTGTCCCGTCCCGATCACGTTACCAACAATGAAATTGACTCCCGTCCCGTGGGAATCCCGCAGGAATCACGTGACCCGTAAAAAACCTGAAAAATTGTCACCCTCTAATTCAAACACAGAGCAAAACCCCCTCAGAAGTCTCCAAAACTCCATACACATTTTCTGCTTTACACGTATTTCGCAATTCAAAAGGCACTTTCTAAATGCCCTGAACACGGTTTTCTGTATAAGAAGCGACAGTCTAACATAAAGTCACATTTGCCAATTGCGCCAATTCACAACATATGTCATCTCAAGGCACATTACAACAAAAGTCATTTCATTACAATTACACAAACATTCCAATCAGTTAAGTTTTCTTTGTAAGGAATCCCAGCAGATTGTGTTAAGTCATTCTTACCACTATAAAGTAAAGACGACAGGTGAGCGCCATTTTTTTTACAACAATGGAAGATATTGCTCTCTTTTTTATATATATGTTTCTGCAATTTTCCTTTAATGTTTACTGTTTTTCTCTGAGCAGATTTTTTGTTCACTTCACTGTAATTAATCTGCTGTGCATATGTTGCACTGACTTGTTTGGTAAAAAAAAATAAAAATAAAAAATGTTTCCCAAGCATGTGTGTGTGTATCTGCAAATATTTCTGTTCTTGTTAACAATCTGAAGGTTTTTTACAATTAGAACTATTTTGGTACTATGGAAAAGTATACTAAAGATTATAGTGCTTTTCATTTTGCCCAACATTGTGTAGCTGGTTAGACAAAAATCTGGTCATATGAATGATGTGTGTGCTATTTGGTGCAAACGTTTGATTTGATAATGCTATAAATAGGTTTGGTCGCAGTACTTCATTTTGCAGGATATATGAGGTATTTTTGCAATTTCGGGGTGTGGTTTTGTGAATTGTATTAAGTATGTTTGATAAAATTTTGTTGTATCAATTGGAAAAAACTAACACAAAGTGAGGACATTTTGCCTGGTCCTCACTTTAGAACAATGTCACTGAGCTCTGAGCTCTAGAGGTTGATTATACGGATATGGTATGAATTAAATTTTAGTTAAGGTTAGGGTTTGGTAAGGAAACGTGTTTGGGTTAAACATTGTAAAATCAATGGGAGTCAATACATTGCCCACACAAGTATAGCAAGACTGTGTGTGCTTGTGTGTGGATTCAGTTCTAGCATGAATAATTCAGATTTAGAGAAACAAAGGCCTGGTTATGTCATAATGTCGTTAAGCTAGAAATTCTTGCAGGTGAAGCAGAAGAGACTGAAATCCAGGATAAACACGTTGGGAGCACATTCAGCATCTTCTCCTTTCACCTGTCTTCCTGGAAATGTTTTTTCCCCACCCCTCCTTTCACACTTTACTTTGATATCTTTGAGTGGCATTTAAAAACTGGAGGTAAAGCGTCCATTTTCTTTATTTGAATATCGCTAACATCGCTTTATTAGTTTATCTGCATTGTATTTCATAGTTGTTTAAAGCTGTCACTATGTCCCACTGAGGTTATAATACTGGAACATAAAGCAGACAATATGTCAAATTGTGTATTTAATATTAATCTACTTGTTTTGAGGGATTGAAGCAGAACCAACTGATGTTTGTTGCCATCTGCTGGGCTTTACATGCAATTGCAACAAATCAACTTTTATTATTTTCTCCAAGCTCTCTTTTTATTATTCGTTATTAACAAGTATGAAAAGAAAACTTTATTCAGATTCATTTGTGCAGTATACATTTTTTTAAAGTAGGCTATAAAACAGCTTGAAATGTATAAAGAATACATAATTGTTCTACTTCATTAAAAATGAATAAAACACTACATTTCTTCTGCTATTAAAAATGTTAAAGATAATAAGCATATTTGGTATCTAAAACAAGAACAAGAAAAAAAACCGTTTTGCACGTTATATTGTTTTTTCAAAAGGCAAAAGTCACCAAAAGACTTTATGTGGTTACTGTTGCTATCTAGAAAAAAAAAATATGTACAGTCAGTTCACAGATTTTATGTCATGTCTCATTTTGTTACATTAAAGATATCTTTGGCAAAAGATTTTAGTGTGTGTGTGCTTTTTTGTTCAAATAACGACACAGTACCTAGTAATACAACCAAGCGTCATCTATACTGGCCTAGCCTTGCATGGTCTCAGCAGGGCTGGCACCTACCTCAGAGGTCATAGGGGGGAGGCGGGTTATTACGCCATCTCAGGTTGTAACCCAATAATGACAAGGCAAAAAGGAAGACTTTGTAAAACGATGTGTTTTCAATATTTCATACTGTAACTGTACACATCCATAGGTTAAAATTCTTGTTCACGCTATCAAACTTGTAGAGAGGACTTCTGTACACCGTTTTGAGGGTATTTAATCCAAATTCTCTGCTGATCAAGATCAGTCCAGTAGAAATGGCAGCATGGGTAGAAACTTATTTTGTGGGGAAATCTTTGCTTGACTGCAGTTATTTTACCTGTGATGCTGTAATTGGAACACACTTACCTATCGATCAAGTTTTGGGCGTCACAGGTAAAGTGTGAATACTTGTGAATTTAATATGTTTACAGGTTTTTCAGTGTAAAATATATTTTTCATTGGGTCATACAGGATATCTCCAGTTCATTCTTTTTTAAAGCAACAATCAAATCATTTTAGAATAGGTTGGAAAATTGGAAAAGAAGGAGTGTGAAAACTTTCTAGCAAAGGAATCACCAACCTTTGTGAAACTGAGAGCTATTTAAAGGGTGCTGAGTAATACAAAGGGCTACCTGTACATTACACACTTTTGAATAGTTCTATGGTTTACCTTTAGTTATGTAATATTAATAATTCTATGTTGATATGCTATGTCTGATCACATGTTAATTGCTGACAAATAATGATTTAAGACAGGAATCAGATACATTTCAACATCCAAAAATTATTTCTATTAATCTCTGTGCGGTTACGTTTTTGCTATTTTTTTAGAAGATGCCGAGCGGGCATCTCATGTTGTACCTGGGAGCAACGCCCCGGGCAGCACGTCGGCGACCCCTGTTCTGTTAAAATTTGCTCTTATATCATCATTCAGTGATTTGTTCAGCAAACTGTCTTCAAAACTCAATAACTCAATTCAGTTCACTTTAAGTTGTATAGCACCAATTCAGACGAAATTTCATCTCAAGGCACTTTACAACAAAAATCTTATAACTATAATTATATTTAAATTCTAATCCGTTTAAAGTTTTCTATGTAAGGAATTCTAGCAGATTGGGATAAAGAAGTTATATAAAGAAGTTAATTATGGATCACTTTTTTCTGCTAATACACATGGATCCCAAGTTCGGCCTCCACACGCAAAATTAATAATGGTTTTAATAAGGAGTCTACTTAAAAGTGCCAAACACTGTTTTTTTTCTGTGCTGCATCTGATAAGTAATTTAGAGGGCCATGGGCTACAAACTACATAATTTGCCTGGTCTGCACAGCTTATGTTGTTCTCACAAACAGACGGGTTTAGCAGATTTTTGTTAAATAACTGAAGATCACAAACCTAACAGTTGGACCTGCTGAGGGATCACAGACTAACCAACTAAACCCAGCTGAACACATGAAAGCATCACGGAAACCCTCCATGATTTGGGTGACAATTTGAAGGAACAAACACACCAGCAGGTGGTAGTAACAGAAGAGTTCAGTAGATCCTATATTGCACCTACAATTGTAAGCTTTTATTTTGTTGGTGGTGTTTTTGCCAAAATGAGAAATAGCAGTCTGCATCTGCTTGTACAATCTGTGTCCTGGGAGGCTGAAATTTGTATCATTAAATGAACTGCATTTAGAGAGCCGTTCAAAATCAAGCCAAAGGCCACAAATGGCTCCTGGGGTGCACTTTAGACAATCCTGCATAAGAACAAGCAACAGTGTGGGAAGGCCAGATTTATGGTACGTGTAACTAAAAGCTTTCCTTTCAACAGATTCTCCCACCTGAGCTATGAATCCCTGCAGTTCTTCCAAGAGGAGCAAGCCTTTGTGAAATGATGCACATTTTTTCCCAGTCGCACTAAAACACTGAGGCTGCCCGTGTGCATCTCTGCAAAGTTACACTCACAACTCAGGACATGGATCATTTGGTTGTGTTTTCTATTGTTGTTTTGATGTACAGCACTTTGGTCGGCCTCGGCTGTGTATAAACGTGCTTTATAAATAAAGTGGTATGGTATGGTATTTAATACAGCTGGGGATTAAACTCTTTGGTGCACTGAGGACACTAGGGCCGCACGGACACCGAGCCCGCCTGGTGCCATCCGAACCAAGAGGTATGGCGAAGTTCAGCAAACTAAGTAAAGACTTCAGCAGCTCTTTGCTTTTGCATTACAGACAAGGCTGTAGGTATATTTGCTTTCACTTGCTTTCTAGCCGAGGGTCAGACCACCGTGCTGTAAGGACATGAGTGGACTGTCCACAGATCCACTTTCCCCCAATGGAACTCTGAAGGTAGGACGAAAAAAAAAAGAAAAAAAGGTTTTTTGTTTTAATTTTGGTATTTCATTTATTCACTTTTGCTTATTATGTTTTGCTAATCTCTTACACAGCTCAGTTTCTTACTGAAAGCGGTGACATCTACATGACTGTTATTAACATTTTTCTTACTTTGTGGGTTAAATGTGTCGGAACTTCGTTTGTAACCAGTGGTTGCTCTTAAGACGTCAATCTCTGTGTGTGTGGGGGGGCAACCTTGACATAAGAAAAATTATAGTATTGATTGATTTAGTTTAGTTTAAATAATCCAGAAAACTTGAATTTGCAGACATTGATAAATTAAACATTTTTATTTAGCAACTTAAGATACAAATTATGATAAATTACTTTAGGACTGGACAACATATAATAAAGCCATTTATATTTGTTTTGGAAATTACAGGGTTTCTGAAATATTTTTCATAGTTAATATTGTAGAATGCTAGTTAATAGCTATAACCTTGAAGGCTATAGATAATGAAAGTTTTTTTTTTTTTTTTAACATGTTTATTTCGGAGCAACAAAACTTCCTTACATCTCACAAATAAATTGCTGAGCCCAGGACTTTCATTTAAACACTGGAGCACGGAGTGTAACGCTGGTTCTTTCCATCGTCTAGTTTTTAAGATGTTTGCCCACAGAGAAGCCCCTGAATTAAATCTAAATCTTAATGTGACAATGTGGCTAAAATAACTAAACGGAATGAAGTGTCAGGTATAAAAATGATGGGTTTTGCTGAAAACTCTACCACAACACTATCCAGAGCCACTCTGGCACGAAAGTGTTCCAGTTTTATTTGTCATTATTTTTCCGACTGGAGAGTTTGTGTGTTGTTAAACACGTAGCCATTTTTCTGACAAATCAAACAGTTTGTCCACAGAGTTCAAACAGGGTATTTATTCATTCATTCATGATAGTTCTTTCCTTTCTCACATCAAATCTGCAACCTTCATTGTGATGTATTAGTAGTTTTATGTGACAAAACCCCAACTAGTACTGCAACATTGGTAAGTGTGTGTGTGGGGGGGGGGGGGGGGGGGGGGGGGGGGACTGGAAAGTGTGGCATGCACTTCACACTCCTCTGAATGGAATTCAGTAAAATTATGTGGAGACATATTTTGCTACATTTAAATCTTAAAGACTTTTTCTAACATGACATAGTAAAATTTTGGAGTAATACACCCAGATTTTCAATTTATATATGACAGATTAGGATGATGGCAAGGAGGCATTTCAACCTTAAGATTCAGACCGCACCAAATAAATTGTGTGTGTTTGTGTGTGGAGGGGGGCAAAACAAGGCAAACAATTAAAATAAAAGTTTGAGTAAATTATTTTCCACTGATTACTGAGAAACTACAGCATATTTTCAATACTTAATTTTTAATTAAACACAAATAAAGAAAACATTTTCCAATCGTAGCAAATGTTCCTCTGGTAGGTTTATTTTTAATTTTTAGGATTGCCTTGTGTGTTTTTCATGAAGGCCAGGGAACTCGACTAATAGTTGTCCCCCCAAACTCAGCTGCAGATCTCTGCAGCTCCCCCAGAGACACGGGTGCATATTGTCTTTATCTGATGTTGTGCTCACCCTGCCTGTCATTTTAGGTGTATGTTCCTGTCTTGTGCCTCAAAAATTAGAAAATGCTCTAGTGATTTGCCATCTTTTTTTTTCTCGCTGACTGACTGCCCTCAGAGGCAGCTGTACGAGGCTTTAGAAAGGATTTGAAAATAGATTGAATGCATTTTAATGCTTTGTTTTAATCTGACACATGACCTTTTTTCTCACTTGTTGTTTGGTTATAGAAACACAATTACAGTTAGGGGTTAGAAAAACAGTGAAGCCTAAAGGAAGTAGACGTGCATCGCCGGGCCTACAGGATGCTAAAATGTTCCATTTCAATGTTTTGAATGTGGTGTATCAAGCAACATTGGCGAATGAATGAATGAATGAATGTCACACAGGAAATAATTGTTATTAGCTCACCTGTTCCCTGTCTTTATAGTCTAAATCTGTGGGCATACAGTAGCTCACAGGGTTTCCTGTTCAAATACCACTATTCATCGATCAATCACTTTAAGATATTGTTACACCTTTAACATACTCTACCAAGCTTAAGTTCAGGAAAAAAACTTGAAACTTGCTGAATTGTAAGCAGATTGTTTTGTTTTTCGAGATCCATATTCACTTATAAAGAGTGAATTGAAGATAGAGAGGAAGAGGAACAAAGAAATTACAACAAAACATCCTAGACTGCTTCTACGCTTGCAGGACTGCAGAGAGAGGGACAAGAATATGATGATTAAATAACACAAACCAAACAAACAAGGCAAACTGAGAACTACACAACTAAAACCCAGAAATAGATACATACATACAACAACAGGTCGTAGAACCTGGGGTGTTGCGTGGCGTAGTGGTTATAGTGGGCGCCCCATGTGCAGAGGCTTCAGTCGTCAACGTAGCTGCCCCTGGCTCAAGTCCCATCCCAGGCGACCTTTGCCACATGTCCTCCCTCCCCCCTCAAAAATCTGTCCTCTGTCAAATTAAGGCCCCCTTGGCCCAAAAAACATTAAAGCTCATTGTACCGATTATTACAATATGTATTTGTGGTAACCTCAGGCCATGAGTGCATCTGTAAACACTAGAATCACAGTGCCTGCGGGGGTGAATATGCTGGTGCATATAAGGTTATATGTGCTGGAAACCTTTTAAAGACTGATGAATAAAATAGTTGCCAGGTTCAAAGGTTGTGATGTGTATCTAGATGATGTTGGGATTTATAGCAACACTTGGGAAGATCATGCAGCAGTTTAAGGCATTTTTGATCAATCTTGCACGTGCCAGACTTACTGTGAATCTGACCAAGTTTGGGTTTGCCAGGGCAACAATCACTTACTTGGGTAAAGTGGAGAGTCAAGGACAGGTGTTTCCCCTTCGAGCTAAAGTTTAAGCAATAGATCAGTTTCCCCCCTCCATTGGGTTGTTCGACACAGTTGGCTATTGCAGACAATTCTGTAAAACTTTTCTAATGTAACTACACCTCTTTCAAACTTGCTAAGATCAAGATCAAGTTCCTTGGTACAAACCTGTTTGTCAGACAGCATTTAAGGAAGAAAAAAATGTATTTCCTACTTTCCTGTTCTAGCAGCACCTCACTTGTTTGAGACATTCATATTATAAGTAGATGCTAGCACATTGGGAGCTGGGGATGTTTTATTGCCGGAGGGGGGGTGATGGAGTGGACCTTCCTGTCAGCTTTTTCCTCTAGAAGTTCAACTCTTACCAACTGAGCTATTCATTTGTGGAGAAGGAAGCTTTGGATTTTATATGGGCTCTATAACATTTTGAAGTGTATTTGTGAGCAGGTTGTAAAACAGTAGTAGTTTACACTGATTATAATCCCTCACCTTCTTTCATTCTCTTCAGAATCTCAATAATTGTTATATGAAATAGGGCTTTATGGTAACCTGGATGTTCGACATGTAAAGGTGCAGACAATGTTTTGGCCGATGAGTTATCAAGTGCTGTATAAAATAATGCAACAATTAAAGTTTGCAAAGAGAATATTAACTTTCTTCTTTCTACTCCCATTATCCTTCATTAGGTTAGGTATTAGCACGGCTGGGATGGTGGAAGTTCAAAACTTCTAAGCAGTTTGGACGGCGTGTTAAAGGTACAGTATTTAAAGGTTGAATATGGAACATGGGAACCAAAGCGACATCTAGTGTGTTGAGGTTGTAGTTGCAGTAACAAAAGCCGCCTGGATGCCAGTTTTGTTGCCGTAACCAGCCAGCATCATGTCTAGCGACTAATCTTACAGGGTAAGGACTGTTTTTTACTAATAAGTTTAAAATAATAAACGAAAAATAATTATTACAAAATATGGGTCAACGGCTACACTAAGTTTTCATACCTGTCCTCTGCTTTCTTGTTTCGGTAGCTGAGTGGTATCATCCACTCCTCTTGGTGATATACTCTATAAATGTCATAATTTATACTTTAGAATTTACATAAACATCCGACAGATTTCTCAGTGCGTATTTGACTAAAATGTATGGTCAGAGACCTGTGTCAATACAGAAAGCTAGCTAGAGAAGTATTTATAATAGCCATTTACCGCAGTGGCGAAAGCGAGCCTGTTATGCTGGGGAGTGCAGGAGAAAACCGCTTCCTTTTCTTTCATTTACTCGGTGTGGAGGTTGGTGGGTCATAATCAGTGCTCTCGTATCTAGGAACGTCACTTACAATACACAAGTATTGTAAAGCGCTTTTAAAGACAGCTAACTTTAGCTGTTAGCAAGCTTTCTTACCTTTCTCCATGGAAAAACTTCGCCATTTCTGCGTACGTTCTGATGCCTTGAAAGTTATTTCATTTGTGTCGATTTGTTGTAGGCTTCACCTTAACTAACTCTGGTTTTAGATCTTGTTGAGAATGAACTGCCTTGTCCAGATCTAGGTCGCTCATTTGAAGTATTACTTTTTTAAAGAGATATCTTTTAAGACAAATGTTCCATGTTCAACCTTTAACACTGGCATCTTGTGTTCAAATTGGAGTACTGCAGTCCATGAAGAAAACAAGACAGTTCATTCTCAGTCAGTCACCCCCTCCCCTCTGAGAATTTCATGGAGAGTTGCCAAGTACTAACTGGTCAGAGCATACACAGTTATAAAAAGTTATACACAGTAAGTTGATTAGTAGATAAATACATTTCACAGCAGTATCAATTTGCTTGAGGTATTTAGCTGACTATTTTACTGCTAGCATTGTTAGTTTAGTCTAACTCTGAGAGAACATTTTTGGATAGATATTTACATTACTTTTCCTAGTACCTCTCAGTATTGTAGAAAGGTGTGCAAAAGGAGTGATAATACATACCAATGTTTCACAAATATACATTAGCTTACGCCATCACATGAGATATCATTTAGGGTTTTTTTTAAGTGCAAAGGGCATGCAAGGTGATGGATATACATTCCCTTATTTTCTGAGAAACCAGTGGGGTTGTTCAACTTAAGATACAAGTGATCACACATCAACCTAATTCAGTTTATACCCCAAAGGAACTATGATAGATTCAGGACATAAATCTTTACCAAAAAAAAAAAAAAAGCAAGCCTAAAGGTAATGTGATTTAGGCCGTTGGCTAAGTGGTTTTTCATAAGACATAATTACATTAAGTGTAATTCATCGTGGTGCAGGATTTAAATGACCCCGGGAGATAGAGTATGACCTCCTGGGAGATTCGACCCTATTCTGGAGAGCTAGAAGTAATTAAATGTTAGTTTGATGGACGGACAGAGGGAGGAGAGAGGGAGATGGACCGCGGCCAATGATCTGCAAGCACAGAACTAAAGAAGAGGCAAAGAAAAGATTTCATTTAGAGTTTTTTCTCTGCACAGGCTTACAAATGGGAACGTGTCACAGAGGATGAGAGCAGAAACAAAGCCCGGTGAGGAGGGGAATCCAGGTGTTTTAGTAGCTACATTAGGCTATTAATTTTGCTCCCTTCATATACTGTAGATGCGAAAGCTCCCGGTTCGGGCCATCGGCGGGGTTCGCAAAACATTCTGTCCCCAAAAATGAGAGCCACATCCAAGACCGTGCACTAACGCAGGCTGAAGGAGGAACCGGATTCAGGGGACGCGTTTCTACCCCTTGATGTTCTCAAACAGAGAGGAGCAGAGAGCGCATGGTTCGCAGCAGATGCCCGGAGGAGAGCTGCAGCTGCGGCGGCGGACTAGAGGGAAGGTGGTACCCGAGTGTCGCTGTTCATTACCGGGGATAAGGCTCCGCAAGGCGCCTTCGCTGAGGCATGGGCTGCGCACCCAGCATCCACGTCTCTCAGAGCGGGGTGATCTACTGTCGGGACTCGGACGAATCCAACTCCCCCCACCAGACCACCACCGTCTCCCAGGGCACCGCGGCCACGCTGCACGGACTCTTCATCAAGACGGATACGGCCGAGACCATCCCGTCCGTCATCACCTACCAGAGCCGCCACACGCGCAACAACTCGCACCGGGACCGTAAGGAGAACAGCGGGGGGCACGTCCACATCGAGGCCGAGACTCAGACCAGCCACGCCGGCGTTAAGGTACGGCGTCGTTTGTACAGACACACAGTCAGCGGCGTGTTGTGAGCGATAATAAGGCCTTTGTTTTGGTTTTGGTCTCCGCAGGAGGCCCGATCGTTCGGGTCTGCTCATGAGTCGGACTGGTTCATTCAGTCTCCGCTCATTCATGTCAGTCGGCAGCCACTGTCAGCCACAGGGAGAGCTATAATGCTGATCCTGAAGTTATGTGACAGCGGATGTTTTGCTAGAAGGTCTGAGACATCTCTGAGACAGCTGCAGCAGGTGGTTCGTGCCACTGAGCAAAACACCTGATTTGAAGACTATTAGGCCTATACTTAGCTCTCATTGAAGTTTTTATTACAAACAGTTTAACCCCTATAAGTTCATTTATTTATCCAACACAGCCATTAAGAAATTCCAGGAACCACGAAGAAGTTCAAATCAAGTGAAAATTGCCACGATGCTTTTATTTTGTACAGGGCCGGATTCAGGAGAATGTGGGTCTCTGGGCTTCTTGAACCACTTTTGGTGGCCTACCTCCAGATCCAGACCAAGGTGTATTAGGCAACTGTTTAGAGCCCCCAGGCCTTCAAGGACCCCGAATAAATGCTTGAATTTAAACATAAAACATATAGAATTATAACAATTCCATCTTGAGTTTGAGAGCGCATATTAAATTTGTTATAATGTAATCAACTTAATTTAAAAGGAATTCTATTTTGTTTTTTTAATCTGGACGTTGTTGTTTTTTTAAATTATGTTTTCTTACTCACCCTGAGAATTTTGAAGCCAGTCTCAGCCGTTCAGCAGTTTCTTTAATTATTTTTTTTATTTATTATATTCAGACCTTCAATCAGCGGACATCCGTAGAACACCATTGCTCGCAGCAGTACAAATTAAGCTTGTTATAAAATTAAATCTGCCAGAAACACAGTAATATTACCATTTTATATTCCTCTTGGACTTACGAACGCCTCAGAAGTGTTTCTTGATTCTCTTCCAGGCCGATTCGGACGTAATACCCATTCACACCGCAGCAGGACTGTAAAGGGGAACATCTTTTTTTTTTTCACCAGTCCTGCTGCAGCGTAAATGTGTATTATGTCCGAACGGAGGGATGTCCGCTGATGGAGGAAGTGAATATAAATACTGCAGAACGGCTCAGACTGGCTCCAAAATTCTCAGGGTGAGTAAGAAAACATAAAATTAGCTAAAAATAAGGTTCAGGTTCCCCTTTCAGGGTTATAGGCAAGGATGCCCTGTTGAAGTGCAAGAAAGAATGGCTACAGTTTACAGCCTCATACAACCTTGGGCCAGCACTGCCCACCTCCGACAGTGGATCAATCACTAGGCACAGATCTATTACAAGATCGGTAGGACTAAGAATAAGCTTTCTTGAATTGATCTTTGTATTTAAAGAAATTGTGTCCTTCCAATTTTTTCCAGAAACGTCATAATCTATGCTGCATTTGTATATATTCCTTTTTTCATCAATATTTTTCATATCAGTCAATATCGATATTTACCATGATTTTAAAGAAATCAGTATTTCTGTCAATATTTAAGATTCTCTGTTACTATTTGAAGATATCTGAAGCTTATTTTTGATTTCAAGATTTATTTTTGGAAGTTGAATATATCTTTGGACATTCGGAAAAATTAAATGAGGTGAGGGCTGAGTGATGTGAATTAAAAATAAAATATTTTTCCCCCCCTTTCTATATTTTTTAAAGCTTGGTTTTATTTCAATCATACCTTCTTGGAGTTGACATGAATTCAAAGTCTAAATAAATACACACTGTAAAACATGCTTGTAAAACAAGAATGAAGGGCTAACATCATTATGAGTTATGGAACTGTGGAAACCCAGGAGATGTCTTGGGGGGAAAAAGTTTGTTCTCGATATTCTTGTTACTCAAAAAATGAAATCATCATAAATATTAAAAAAAAGATAAATTGTCATAATTTTTATCTTCCCCAGCCCTATCCCAGCTTCACAAATCGAGTTATTTATCGCTCATCTCAGCTTTCAGCTTTCATTTAGCTGACATCAGACTCTAAATGCTCCTATTCTAGAAGTCAGCTGATTGTTTTAGGACACGGTTATCATCTCACACGTTTTAAGCCCTGCAGTCTTCCTTTTGCTATCATTTAGTGTTTGTGTTTTCCTGGTCACATGTGTGGTATGCATGAAATGTCATGCTTTTTTATATGGAAAACATTGTTTAAAGGAGTATGTTATATTGAATTGTTCACTGAGCAAATATGTGATAAGTCCGTCTGGAAGGAAAAGTTCTTTGGTAAAAGTGATAGAAGACAGGATAACTTGCAGTTTAACCAAACAAATTTAAGCAATGTCCTACAAAACAGATCCTGGCTTTATATACCTCCCTGTATATGTCTTGATTTAGGATGTCATGAGTCATTTCTCGTGAAGAAGTTAATGTTTTTTCTTTTACATTTGATCACGTTTAAACAATAAATTTGTTTGTGTTTTTGTTGGATTTTGTGTGCTAGATCAACAAGAGTAGCTGATTTTATTTTTAGATTGTGGCATACATTTATGCCCATCCCCCCCCCCCATTGGCCAATACCGAGTAGAACATTTTGCTGAATTTAAAGCTGAAGATCTTTGAAGGTATGCCCTCCACCAGGTTTGCGCATCAATGACCTGAAATTTTGCGGATTCATCTCAAGTTCAGCCAGATCTGTTGGAGACTTTTCGAGGGGGCTGTCCAGAATTGGCTGGACCCCTGATCTCGGCGCTCTGTGTGGGGCGGGATCTGGACCCGGGGGCTGGTAGATCTGGATGTCGAGGTGCTGGCTGGATGCGGCCTGCGAAGGGCGTACATCCGCTGCGGCTTTTACTGTGGCTCCTTGGCGGTAGGGATTGGTCCTGGGTGGGGGTGGCGTGTGTTGTCCGCCGGCCGGCCGGCTGCAGATCCCTCATGCTTTGCGGCGGTCCCTGGGTCCCTGGTCGGGGCCCTGCGGGGGGGGGCAGGGTGCCCCTGATCCTCGTGGCCTCCGGGTCTTGTTCCGGGCCCGCCCTGGTGTAGCCGATTTCCGGTTTATATTACTGGATCTGAACTATTGGTGTGGTTCCGTTCAGTTAGTTGTTTTTGTTTGCTGTGTTTTACCACTTCTCTGCCGTCCAGCAGATGTGGAAGATTGGGATGTTTTTATGTGTTCTTTATTTGCCTCCCTGTCTTGTGTCGTCGGTTCGCGCCTCTGCTGGTCCTGTTTCTCTTCTTCACCTTCTTCCTTTCTTCCTTCTTGTCTCGGTTTCGTGTCCATGACTTCAGGAAATTGAACCCACAATAATCACTAATAAAGATTTTTCATACATATACATCAAGTGGAGTATTGCAGCAAAGCTGTAATACTCTGCTTGGGAAAGTAAATCTGTTGGGCTTGTACTTGGTACTCAGACACCAATTCTGTGTAGCAAACTGCTAGACAGGTCACGTAAAAAAACAAAAAACAAAAAAAAAATGTCAGTTTCATTAATAACATATGGTCTTGTTTTTTTTTTATTTTGAAATGTGGCCTATAGAATCTGGTTTGTATTTTGAATCACCCCAGGAGGTGGGAAGTCTAGGACTATTAGGCTTAACTCCGATCTGTTTGAGGTAAGAAAACTATCAAATATCCTTCAGATGGATATATTTGACTAGTTTAAATGAAACACAAAGATTTTGTATTAAAAAAAAATACTCCCTAACATTTTTTTTCCTCCACTGAATTAAATGTAAAGACAATAAAAGTTAGAATGGCAATTCAAAGATATTTCTTGTAAGGATTTTTCATACCATCTTTATCATGTCTGCAAATAAAAGAATAAGAGGGTGATGTATGCATCATCTGCTGCAATGCTTCTTAACAAAACTTATATGTTTGTTCAGAAAACAAACATATAAGTGCTTCTTTTTTAGCCACAGTCCTGCTTTTACAGTTTGGTTAATATTTTAAAATCCGTTAGATAACTGTTAAGCTACATTTGATTAAAAGCTTTGGTTATTTAAAAGTGATCTAACCAGGAGAAAGAAAACAATTAGTGGACAGTATTAGGATGCAGACTGTGTGCGGGTGTCAAAAAGATCTCAAATCCAACTGAGACAAGGCCAGTTTTCATATCACATCCTGTGATAAAATGATATGTTTTGTGTGCTTCACAGTGATCCCTCTCATGAGGAGGCATGTGAACATCTTGATATTTATGATCAAACCCTAGAGGATATTGTTGTGTTTTGTTAAGAAGCATTGCAGCAGATGATCGAGTCATCAGACTTCCCAGAGCATGTTAATCCGTTCTGACCCATCCGAGATTGGGAACATCTTCCAAGAAGAAACAATTCCGGCTATGCTTTAGCTAAAAAGCAACAAAGACTGACAATAAAAGTGAAATAAACAAATAAATAAAATAAAAACAGAATGCCTATGTTTTGGTGAAATCCCTGATGTGGATCTGGCTGAACAATGTGCAGTTTCGTGGAATATTAAAAGAAAATGGCTGGCTGATGTGGAAAATATACCCATCATGGCATGTAGAGCAGCATTCATGCGTCATATCCACAGCAGCTTTACCTTTTAAGAAATTAAAGTGTCTCATCCACAACTACCACGAAAGACTTCAAACGGTCATTGATGTTAAAGGAGGCAATACACAGTATAAGGAACTACAGTCAAGCCCAGATTTATTCACAGGTTTGTTTTTCTTATCAGAAATAAAATTCTTTGTTCAATCGAGTACATTTTAAATGTGGATATTTCAGACATAGGATACATTTTTTTGCTTAGCCATAGGTTGCATAATATTCAGTTAAGGTGAGGTAACTTTATTTGTATAGCACACTTTCAACAACAAGGCAATTCAAGAGGCTTTGGGTAAATGTGGAATAAAGTAAAAACAGCAATAAACTGGTGGTCAAATAAAACATAAAACACAACATTAGAGACACATAACATACCGTATCAAAACATATGACATTCCGGCTATTATTAATTGCTTACTCAAAAGCAGCTCTAAACAGATGAGTTTTTAGTCTTGATTTAAAGGAACTCAACGTTTCAGCAGCTTTACACTGGTATGGACGTTTGTTCCAGATAAGGGGAGCATAAAAACTGAAAGCTGCTTCTCTATGTTTGGTTCTAATTTTAGGGATGATTAGTAGACTCGAGTTGGAAGACCTGAGTGGTCCTAGGGGTTGGTATAATGACAACAGATCCTCAACATACTTTAATGCTAAACCATTCAGTGATTTATAAACTTGTAAAAGTATTTTGAAATAAATGTTGTGAGCCAAAGAGAGCCAGTGAATGGTTTTCAGAACTGGGATGATGTGCTCTACTTTCTTGGTTCTAGTGAGGGTGCAATCAACTGTGTTCTGGATCAGCTACAGCTGTCTGGTGGCCTTTTTTTGGAACAACTGTGATGACACTGTTGTAGCAATCAGTCTGACCAAAGATAAATGCGTGGATTCGTTTTTCAAGGTCCCGTTGAAACATAAGCCCTTTAATCCTTGAAATGTTCTTCAGGTGAAAGAAGACTGACCTTGTTGTTGCCTTTATGTGACCCTAAATGCTCACGTCTGAGTCCATTACTTCACCTACAGTACCGACTGTTCCTCTGCAAGTCCAAAAATAATTACTTTAGTTTTTTGTCTGTATAGCTTGATAAAATTGTGGCACATGCATCCATTGATTTGCTTAAAGGGACTATACCTAAGTTTAACCACAAATAAAATTATAAACATTTAAAATTTCTTCCTCATACATGCTTCAGCCATGCCCTGGTCAGTAGAATGAGCCGTGGTCTTTCCACCGCGGTTGCCTCTGAAAATTCATTGATTTCCACGGCAATTTGTGTAATGGCATCATGTGCGTTCACATACAAGTCTAGCGTGCGCTATCACCATCATAAACAACCACGGAGCAAGAGGTAATTGAAGGATGGATTCAGCAGAGCAGAGAGCAGCTTCAGGACCAGCAAAACCCCAGCCCAGACCGCAACTAAACTTACACAACAGTAACATTTCTTACCTCAGTTTAAGCCATGGCTGCAAATCTGTACACTGTCCGGGACGGAACCGACTCAGCTGTTGTTTCTGATTGTTCGGGAGTGAGCTCTAACACTGCATGTCTGACTCATGCACGAGCTTACCATTCAGGCTGCAGTTACGCATTTGGCCTGAAGGGGCACCAACGAGCAAAAGGTTTAATCCTTAACGTAGTTGCTTTAATGCGTTTCCTTAGAGTTTGGATAGTAATCTGGTGACAGGATCATGTAAAGATGAGTATCATCTGCATAGTTATGGTAACTAATCGCATTGGTTGTTATAATCTGGGTTAGCAGTAGCACGTAGATTTAAAATAGGAGAGGCCCCAGGATGGAGCCCTGGGGGACCGCACATGTGATTTCTGTCTTTTTAGATGAGGAATTGCCTATTGTTACAAAGAAGTTTCTGTTCTTTAGGTAAGACTCAGTCCAGCCAAGTACTCTACCAGGTAGTCTGACCCAACACCTCAGTCATTTCCATAAAATATTATGCTTAGCTGTGTCAAATGCTGCACTGAGGTCTAACAGAACCAGCACTGTAGTTCTGCCACCGTCTGTATTTATGCGGATGTCTTTGAACACTTTGACGAGGGCATTCTCAATGCTTTTCTGTGCATGGAAATCAGACTGAAAAATATCAAAGCGTTTGATCATTGTTGGGAAGCTATTTAATTGCTGAAACAGTTTTCTCAAAAATATTGGTGATGAATGAAGATTAGAGATTGGCTTGTAGTTCTCCATTAACATGTTGTCCAAGTTGCTCTTCTTTAATAACGGTTTAATAACTGCTGTTATTAAAGCCTGGAAGAAGACACCTGGCAGAATTAGATCATACCCAATGATTGGGAAAACTTTCTGAAGGAAAACTGTAAAATATTAAGGTAGTAAGAGGACAATCTTAAATGGGTTATTTCATCAAGGTATTTTTGGTATAGTTGTTGGAATTTAGACATTTTTTACTACACTGGTATTGAATGGGGATGAGATTGGCAATGGGTTTGGTACCGAAGTAGAGGTTGACTCTACTTGTCAGAGCCTTTTTATTAAAAAAGATGGCAAATTTGTTTCAGGCCCTGGTGGAATTTAGTTCAGGAGCTACTGTCACAGGAGGATTAGTTAGTCTCAGGAGGTTTAGTTAGTCTCTCATCTGTTGCAAATAATGTCCGTACATTATTAATGTTTCTGTTAAGGATTTCAGAACAGAACGATTGCCTTGCATCTTTCAAAGTTAAGTGATATCTGTTCAAAGGATTAGGTTCATTTGGGTAGTTTCTGTCATTAAAATGCCCTAAAAAGAACAAACTGAATAAATGATATTATTTGCGTTCAGCCCATCACTGACTATGACTGGCAGAAATGTTAGTGTTATCATTTGTGACACAATTGGGACAAATTTGGCAGGGTATGAAACTCATGAGCATATCTGTATTTGCTTCCTTGCACATTGATTTCTACCTGCCATGGTCTCCTCCTTTAGTCCTGAATTTCCGAATTCATTCAGCTTAAACTGGCTTGTTGTTCATAACTAAATGCTTGAGATCCAGACCAATCTTCTGGTAGAGACGCTGTGGCTGGTGTCCATGAATAGACTTTTTATGTTAGCGATTACAGAACAATATTGTGTTGCAGTTTGATCTTTTGTCACTTTCACTCAAGCTATTCTAAGCCACTGCCTACGGCATGTACTTTGCTGTGACTTAGATAACTAGAGTAGTCTTTCACATACTCAAGGGATAAATATTTTCTACAATAACCGTATAGGGACATCACATTTACATCTGCTACCAAGGGAGGACGTTGTGAAATAAGGTTCCTTCTACAGACTCTCATGGAGGAAATAACATGTATAGATGTGATATTTGTGGCAAATTATGTTTTTGAGTGATCCATTGATCTTAGGGTCACTGTGGCTGTTGAAGGTGTACACACTCCTTATTAAAATGCCAGGTTCATTTGTTGTAATGACCAATGTACATTATTATTATTATTATTATTATTATTATTATTATTATTATTATTATTATTATTAATGTTGATCAATGCAGTGAGTGCTGTCAAACAAATAATTCTAGTGCTGCAAAGAGACACTACTAGCTTTAGTGAAACATCAAGGAGTTGATAAATCTAGAGTTCTTGAAAGTTAAAAGTACATTTTGTTTTACTTATAATTTCAAGTGGATTAGAGAAAAAATATCTGCGATGGACTGATGTGCCTGTGCTAGGTGTACTCCACCTTTTCGCCCAATGACTGCTGGAAATGAGCACCGGAAACACATATTTCTAGAGCCATTATTACCCCCTGTTTTTCTACTGCATTTACCAGGTTAGAAATTCATCCCAGGAGAAGGCTCTGATAGGGTAGGGGGGCCAAGAGTTCATACCTTTTATTAACTTAAACTGTTCCAGCTTTTCATTACTCACTGCCAGTTTAGAGCTGATTGTGTGAAAAAAGAGAATCTAGTTTTCAGTTGTTGAAACAAAGTTACAAGCTTCTTTTGAAATTGTGAGATGATGAATTGCTTTGAATGTATGGTTTATGTTATTTGGAAGTAGTTGCTCATGTTTTGATTATTAAATATCTGTGAATGATTCAAACATTATCTGACTTTGGAGTGAATATATTACATTTTTACAGTGAATACACTTCAAAATATAAAAAAGTGGCACTTTGCTAAATGTCTTTAAAATGTGTTAAAGTTACAGCTTTCTAAGGACTACGTCATGGGTTCATATAAAAGGTATCAAGTGTAGTCACTGTGACAAAAATGATCATTTGTAGTTTTTATCGTTTTGAGTTGCGTAATGGGTATTCCCCCAGCAGTGGGAGGAGTTACAGCTCCGTGTAGATATAATGCCGATGTAAGGCGCCTCTGCATCTGTGGAAACGCTCACAAAAAACACTGTTTATACCTACTCGTTTGTAACTACTCTAGAGTAGCTGTCCTGCAATCGGAAGGTCATGGGTTCAATTCCAGTTTCCTCCAGTCACATGTTGATGTGCCCCTGGGCAAGGCTCTCAACCCCAAGTTGCTTACAAAGCTCTGTATCTGTGTATGAATGGGTAAATGTGGCTCCAGTGTAAAGTGCTTTGAGTGGTAAGCATGACTAGCAGAGTTCTATACAAGCATACCTTTGTCTCAGTCTGTAGCAGCTGAAATCCATTGTTTTCATATAGGACGATATCACGTCTATTGCATATTCTGAATCAGCATAATCACATCTGATTTCTCTGTTACAGATAAATATTTCCATAATTCAGCAATCTTTAAACAGTGCTATCAAATTTCATGGATCTGCTTTTGAGCAGCATTTTCTGGTATTTTTTTTAGAATTAAACTTTAAAATGTTTTGACTCATTTTAGGGCTGCACAATAAGTCACAAAAATAATCCATACAGTTTAATTGTGCGTCATGTTAATATTGGAAAGGACTGTTTGTAAAGTAATACTTGTTGACAAATATATTCCAAGGGTCACTGGTTCACACTTTGCATGCCAATATGATCCTTAGTCTGTTGGATGGAGTTTACTGCAGCTGACGCTCATACAGAGCACATATTTAAGTGCCCAAAATGCTAAAGGTCACAACGAGTGTTTGAGAAGGGAAGAAAATTTAGAATTATAAAGCTTATATTATAATCGTTTAGCATCCTTCTTTAATATCATTCATCTATCATCTATATTAGCTTCTCCTTGCAGGGATGAGGAGGGCTGTTGTCTATCGCTAGCTGTCATCAGACGAGAATCATTTTAAGGCTTTTTATAGATTTATAGATCATGAGTGTTGTGTTCACCAGCCAGTGTGTGTTTGGGGAGTGTGTTGGTTTGTCAGCTGTTCGTTTCCTCTCCCTCAGTTACCAAGTTTCATCACTGAGAGCTAAGAGATGATCAATGATGCCATTTATTATTAAAAACGATCTGCCTTACCCTGCTGGATCTTGATAGCTAGCCATGGTGTCGATCACGCTCCTGTGTGTGTGTTTGTGTGGTCTTGGATTACCAGTGTTGCCAACTTAGCGACTTTGTCGCTAGATTTAGCGACTTTTCAGACCCCTATAGCGACTTTTTTTCAAAAAAGCGACTAGCGACAAATCTAGCGACTTTTTCTGGTGTTATTGGAGACTTATCTGGTGTTTTGGAGACTCTGGCGTGAAGCACGTATTGTTCTGCAGTTACTGTCCTCAACGTGAGCCCCTCCCCCGTCCCAAAGCACTTACAGGCGGCCAGTCTCACAGTAGCCTTGCGCAGCAGTCCCATCTACAGTCTATGGGCGGAGCAGAGAGAGAGAGAGGAGACCCTCACCACTCGGCGTCCGGACTGCAAATGAAATGCGCTTGCGCAAAAGAAAGCCGCCGCTGGCTTGCAGAGCGGGATTTAAATGTAAACGTTTCTTCGCTGTGACGCTGTCACACAAATAAATCACTGCATTTGACTCACACAACCTCAGCAGCTCAGTCACTTATTCACCTCGTCCACTGTGTGTGTAGCCTACCTCTCTGTGACATAAGATCTTGCTAGCTAGCTCAGCAAACTTAAAAAAAAAAAACAACTTAAAAAAAAAACCTAAGTAACTCTGCCAGAGTGTGTCTTTTGGGTCACTTTGCCGGTCCCAAGCCCGGATAAAGGAGGAGGGTTGGTTGTAGAGCTAGCAATTTCACCCTACAGAACAATCTTTTGATTAAATTTGCTGTTATAACATTTAACAATACAGGACAAAACTGATGTGTGTAATGTGGATCTAGACAAAGCATTAAAATCATTAAATGTTGTTAATGTTGAAATTATTTTTGTACATTTGTAGTTCTAAACATATTTAGGGTGTTTTTTACTCACTTTTACTGTTATTTGCAAATTGCCAATTATGCAAATTAGGCGATGACGTCATTTAGCGACTTCTAGCGACTTTTGGGACAGCCAATAGCTACTTTCCTTACTGAGGAGTTGGCAACACTGTGGATTACTACCCTACTTGGGATATACACTAACCTCCTTAGGACCGATATGGCGGACTCCCCTTTTTAGGGTTAGGGGTTAGGTTTAGAGGTATGGTGTGAATTGAGTTTTAGTTAGGCTTAGGGTTAGGAATATATCAGTAATGGTTAGGGTTAGGAAAAGTGGCTGAGATAGGCAGACATCCAGTTACTAACATTAATGGAAGTCAATGGACGGTCCTAATATGGGTAGCAATATAAATGTGTGTGTGCATGTGTGTGTGTTCATTCACATATAGTATGTGTCAGTTTATGTTTGCATGCACAAGTGATCTGTTTAACCCTCTGGTGAGTACAGTAGGGTTGTGAACAGTCACACGTTGAAAAGCTGATGATGGTGGCCTGGACAGACAACACCATGGGGCTTTGTGCAGAGTCAATGAGTTAGAATACACAGATCAGAAGATGAGCTGGCAACTTCTCACCGTAATGACATCTCTTAAAACTATGTAAGCATTCAAGCTCAGCAGGAAGCAAGAACAGAAACAAAGTTCTTTCTTGCTAACATTTTCAAACTTCACAAGAACTTGGGTGCAGAACTCCCAGGAAGTCTTCAACGATCAGATTGGTCAGAGTTATACCCACACCCACTTTCTATTCCTGGAACACCAGACAATAAAAAAAAAAAAACATGCATCAATAACAAGTTGCAAGGAGCTGCAAAAAATCTAACCAGACCTGCAAATAGTGGATGGAATTTGGGTCTTGTAGCTCTAAAAGAGATCTCTGTTCTTGCAGACAATGCATCAAGTTTGGATGCCTGAGAACACAATTTTAACTGAGAAGTAGCAGTATCACTTGTTTTTGTGTAGTGGTGCTTTGTCATTGGAACGACTTTTCCTTGTCTTCAGAACAAAACCAGCCTTTTTTATCAGGTTGCTGAGCCTTTTTAAGTCTGTGGCCAATAGATCAGGGGTGTCCATCTCCAGGTCTCAAGGGCCGGGGTCCTACCAGTTTAGTTTTAGTTTTGTGTCTCTGCTCCAACACAGCTGATTCAAATGTTCCAACTACCTCCTCAGCATGGCAAAGTTCTGCAGATGCCTGCTAACAAGCAATCATTTGATTCAGGTGCAATGAACCAGGGAAAGAAGTAAAGCTTGCTAGCTAGTGGCCATTGAGGACTGAGTTTGGGCACCCCTACAATAGATGATGGTTGAAGAGATTACACCCTCCCCTACATGCTTGTAGAAGATATGCAGCATCTTGCTGCAAATCTTAAAGGACCTAAGTCTTCTCTGTCCCTTCTTGGATCGGCTTCGCTGTTTGGGCGGTATACCAGTACATATCGAGAACCAGTATTTTTTTTTCATTATGATATGAATTTTTAATATACTGCTATACTGGTGAATACCGCTGACAACTTCCGGAACGTTTAACGTGGGGAAGTGTTTAAGCGTTGACCGATTTCACTGCTACATGCTCTACACCACAGTGTGAAAAGTAACGTTTTTAACTAAGTACAGCTTCTGGCAGGACCTACCAGAGCGAAGCACACAACGCTGAGGAAGTAATTCCAAAAAGAGGAGTCACGTTTGTAGTTTAGCAGTTTATTGGCCAGAAAAGGTCAGACGAGAACCGAACAGCATCTCTTTTACAAGCACTATTATGAGTAACCAGTAGGGGGGAGTGCTGAGCGCTATTTGACCATCTTTAGGTACAGGTGGTCAACAGCAGCAAAACTAGTAGGAAATAAATCAAAAATAGCAGTAAATATTTTTTACATACCATCTACGATACTTTTTTCTGTTAGTATCTGAATATTAACCAGCTTATAATCTCCTACGGTCGCCATGTTTATTTAACTTCTTCTTTGGCAAAATCCGGTCTGAGTCTTTACTCTGCCCCTAGCAGGATTCTTCAGCATGAAATCAAATCAAACTTTATTTAAAAGTGCTTTTTAAAGTTCTTTACAGATTAAAATGACCCCACCCCTCAACCATCTCCCATGGACACAGACAGATAACAGCAACAATAAAAAAAGCAACAACGGGCTGAGTACAGATGAGCGAGGAAACGGCATCATGGGAGCCATCTGAAAAAGGCAGCAGCAGATCAACAGCAGCAGCCAAGGCACTGGCCCAAGGTGCTCAGCGGAGGAAGGGCTGGTACCCCCGCCTCCACCCTAGCACTACCTGGAGAGCACCGAGCCAGCCACAGCCGACCACCGCTCAGGCAGAGGGCTCCCTCTGAGAAAATACTGGAAGGATGAATAAAATAAGGAGTTAAAATGTTAAAATAAATGGTAGATAATGAGATTAAGTAGGAAAATACTGATACAAATGTTAAGACTGATAGCATTTCAAATGATCATGTGTAAAACAATAAGATATGATCAAATAAAAATGCAAAGCAGGTAAACAATAATTAATAAGTAATAGTCAGCTAAAAGCTAAACTGAAAATTCAATCATATAAAACATGCAGCGTGATTAAACCGATATTAATAAATAATAGTCAGTTAAAAGCTCAGCTAAAAAAGTGATTCTTGAGCCTGCTCTTAAAAACATGAGGTTTTAGTGCAGGTGCTCAGAACAAGGTAGTCTTTTTGGGAAGACCAGAAAGCAGGGCACTACGGTAATCAATTTTACTGGTGATAAAAGCATGTATTAGCATCTCCGTATTGGCCCAAGAGAGAAAAGGGCTGACTCTGGCAATGTTCTTTAGGTGATAAAAAAATATTTTTGCAATGTTTTTAATGTGAGGAATAAAAGTCAGCTCAGAGTCAAAAATCACGCCCAAGTTCTTCACTTGTAGAGAAGGATTAAAAGACAGTGATCGTAGTTTTGGTAAAAGTTTCTCTCTTTCAGCCTCAGGACCGATGACTAAAACTTCAGTTTTTTATCCTGGTTGAGATGGAGAAAAGTTTCTGCCTATCCAAGATTTGATGTCTAAAATGCAGTTAAAAAGTGCATCCCTTGGCCGTGTGCCATCAGAAGACAAGAAGATGTACAACTGTGTATCATCAGCATAACTGTGAAAGTTAACTCCATGTCTTCTGATGACACTCCCCAGAGGGAGCGTATACAGGTTAAAAAGCGCTTGGCCTAAAACCCTGGATTACACCACATTTGATTTTGTGCCCCGTTTCCACACAGCGCTCTGGTCCTTTTTTTTGACATTTTTGGCCGTTGCCATCGTCAAAGCGGCCCACGGAGCAGGGGCCGTATTCACAAAGACTCTTATCTTACCGCTAGCTGTTACTCCTAACCCGAGCTAAAAGGTCTTAAGTTGGAGTTGTCGTCTAAAACCTATTCACAAACGCACTAAGAGCTACTTTTATGTAGGACAAATCCCTAAAAGTAAGCTAAGACCGATGTCCCGTTGCTATGGAAAACGTCATTTCCTATGCATGAGTAAATAGACGGACAGCAGTTTGATTGGTTGTTGAATGACACGTGTGAAACCAAGAAATGGAAAATTTCAAGGCGTAATTATGAAGAGCGCAAATAGCAGAAATAATGCATGATGACATCTTTGTGTCGGCCACGAGACTGACACTTATACACCTTACACACAATAGCCTACAGAGAGGGTGAAGTTTAAAAACGAAAAAACGTGAAATGCATCATATTATACGACAGACTGGTGTCCTATCCAGGGTGTACCGTGCCTAACGCCTGCTGATAGCTGGGATAAGCTCCAGCCACCCCCCTTACTACTGGCACAGTTGGTCCTGGAGAGGAGGACGGTCCTTAAAGGGCGATTCGGAGCTGGGATTACGAATAAGAAGAACAGGGAGGCATGGGTGGAAATTAGCAGAAAAATAAATGCATCTTTATCCAGCGGTGTCTCGAACGGCAGAAGACTGTGAGAAGAGATGGTATTCTCTACAATCCCAGTGTCGGCTCGAGATCGGCGCTTATAAAAAGGATGCTGCTGCAACAGTTAGGCAATGTCCGTCATATAGGCATCCCTACATGTTGCATAAATTGGAAGATGTTCACGTTTTCATCTTTGTGCACCCCCGTCATACCTGCAATCGCAATGAAATTGGCTTTAATTCTTCAGCATGGGCCTCACCATGGTCCTTTTAAAGGCGGCAGGAAAAACACCCGTCTGAAGGGAACAATTCATCATAGTTAAAATATCGTCTTTAAAAGATTTGTAAAATTGCTTAAAAAACCCGGTGGGAATCCGGTCTAAAGCTCTTGTGGTGGTCCTCACTGAGGAGAAAAATTTATCAAAGGTCCCAGCTTCTACCAGAAAAAAAACTGTCCACTGTTTCCTTTGGTAAAGGCAGACACTCAGATTTGTCTAAAACCATGTTAGTTTAAGAGGATAAAATATTACATCTGATGGTGTCTACCTTTCCTCTGAAGTGGTCTGCAAACTCATCACACAGAGTGTTTGAGGGGGTTTTCTGAAATGCATTAGAGGTATGATTTAGAATGTCAGTGGTGGAAAACAGAATTTTGGGATTATTTTTAATGTTGAGATGATTCTTGAGAAGTATGCATTTCTGGAATTTCTTACAGCGTTGTTGTATGATTTGAGATGTTTTATGTACATTTGATGATTTATTGTGATTTTGTTTTTTCTCTATTTCCTTTCTGCCACCCTGCAGCTCCTCTTTAGTTTTTTACGGTCTTCATTTCTCCACAGTGTTGTACGTTTTGAATGAGTCTTTGCAACTTTAAGTAGAGCCAGCAGGTCGAGAGCGGATTGAAGCCTACTGTTAAAATCATTCACGGTCACAGGGGCCAGGTAAAGGTATGAGAGGAAACTTTAAAAAAAACTTGCAGAAAACCTGCAGACACTTCAGGGGTTAGATGACGTTTCCTGACAGTTCTCACAGAGGTTTCTAGCTGGAAGGAACCGCTGGTTTGAAAAAACGCAGTAGTGGTCAGAGACAGCCAAGTCAACAACAGAAGAAACACTAGTGGACATACCAAGTCCAAGGTGTGTCCTCTGTTGTGAGTCGACTGCATGACGTGTTGACTAAAATCTATATTATTCAAAATATCTAAGAAATCTGTTGCTGAAGGAGCTAAGAGTATCTATATGTAGATTAAAATCACCTGCTTAAAGTATCCTTTAATATGAGTTGTGCAAAATTGATACAAATTCTGAAAATTCTTAAATAAAAAGTGCATCCTTTTCAGGAGGCCTATAAACTGTGACACATAAAATCTGAGGAATGCTAAAAACAGAGTATATTCAAAAGTATCAAATAAAACAGGTTTGACAGAATAGGTTGATAAGCTTATGAAAGCAGTCCCCCCTCCGCTTTTACTATTGTTGAGTAAATAAAAGGAAAATTTGGTGGGGAGGCCTCTTTAAGAACAGGAGGAGCACCTGCATCAAGCCATGTTTCTGTTAATAGTGAACACTGAATGAGTATAATGTTTCAGTAATACAATTCCGTCACTTTTTTAGGAAAAAAGGGAATTGGTAGGTCTTTATAGTATTAGAATCATTTTTAGTTAACACTTGAGATGAAGTCACACAGTATGTGTTTCTTCTATTGTTAAACATGTTGGGTCAACTTAATACATTTGGGTTGCTATAAGGCTCAAAAATAAAAAAAACAAGGGATCGGACTCGAACTCAGAAAGCCTTTGTTTTCTGAGCACCTGCACTAAGCACTTTGTTACACACTAACTAAAAAAACTTGTATATAATAACACATGTGTTAACTAAACATGATCATAATGTTTCAGTAATGCAATTCCATCACTTGTTTTCATGAAAAAATGTGATGGAATTGGCAGGTCTTTTTGATATAATAATTTTTAGTTAACAATGGTACGGAGCGGTCCCAGTCAGGGTCCTCCTACAAGTTGTATATTTCCAGTTTCACATGCGTCAACATTGCATATTTTGAAGCGCATCCAGTTTGGTTTGGACCCGCGATGAGGTGCAAATGTTCAAGCATCCAACTGCAGGGCATTTCTGACCCTTTGGTGTGAATGCACCGTTAAAAGTACGGAGTCCGGTCATGTAACCTAGTAGGACCAAAGACGGGAAGGAATGATGAGTGGATGAAGTATATCTTAAGGGTGTTTGTGTCATGCGTATCCCCAAAAATGACGCGGGCAAACAATCCCTCCCTTAAATTAAAGGCTTATCGTAATGCTTTTTAATATTTTAAACATTTAATGACACTTCATCATATTAATGGCTGAAACCTTTCCTTTAAGTCTGTCAATAAAGCTTATTCAATTTCAGTAGAGCTAAAGCTAACCAGCTACTCACCGGAGTGAAGAGAGCTGAAGCTGGAACAAAGCTGAAGTCTATCCAACCCTGTAGTGTTTTTTAAAGCGTTTGTTCGCTTCTGAGGACCGGGAGCAGAACCGAGGGGACATTTTGAAAGTTTCCTGTGTCTCTCTGTAACAGATTCGCAGCGGGCCAGGAGATGGAAGTCCTTCATAAGACAGCTGATCGTAGTATTATATTTTGTTTATTATTGCTATGTTTAGTGTTTTAGTGTGTCGAGGATCGGTTCAAGACGGGACGCAACCTTTACCTGAGCCACTGAAACATTTATCCGGAACAATGGTTCGCTTATCAAAAAATTCTGTTCAGTTAAAATAATTTCATCCCTTTTGTGGTTTGACAGAGCTGCCTGGGTCAGTGTTAATTATTCGTTTGGATTAAGTAATGATTTTTGTATTAAGTACCTGGTAGACTATGGGATTATAACAATATCAGCTTAAGATGAAACTGAAAAGATATTTTTCTCTGAAAATAAAATTTTGCATTGAAAAATATCATTTTAACAGAAAATTTTGATTTTGAATGTGAAATAAATGTAGTTAAAATTTCATTATTGAAAGTGAAATAAAAATGTAGAAGAAAAAAAATGTCAATGAAACTCAAAATACATGCATTAAAACAATTAACTACAATACAATAAAATTTTTACACTTTCATATTTTTTCTATGCCAATCTCTTTTTTTCAATGCCAAAAAGTAAAAGTTTTGTGCAGGCTGCAGACCATCAGACAACTGAGAGAACAGGACAAAGGAAGAATTATTAAAAAGCCTAAAGGACAATGCTGTCTACAGGAGTTGAACCCATAACAATAGGGTGTCCAAGCTAGACCGTTAACCACTAAACCACCATGGGAATCATGTTCTAATGCCCATATGGCGCCATTTAAACCAAAAGACAGGACGCAAACGTCGATTAACATAAAAATGTGTTTATTTCCTTTGGTGAAGGAGGTGGAGAGAAATCCTCCACCTCAAAAGGTTGCTCTGAAGCAAAGACCCTCACAATGCTAAATGCTGTGTCTGCTTTTACTATTTTATTTATAAAAAAGTCCAATCAAATCTTGAGTCAGTCCTGTACTTTCAACTTCTTAGAGTTATAGAACAGAACAAAATCAAATTAATTTCAGTGACTGAAAGGAGAAGAGAATTCAGGAGAAAATAACCTGATCAAAGATTCTGTTTAATGCTGATTAAAGTAAAAGAAAGAAGTCACATGCACATTTGATTTTCTTTTTCTTGATTGAAATTAACTGTTAGTTTAAAACCCCTAATATTTACTGAATCGTGATTTTTGTGTACCTCTACATCCCTAATAACTACACATTTTTACAGAATTTAATTATTTTACAACTGCACTTTTTTATGATTTTTGCACATGAAATGCTAGCCATTAGCATTCACTTCTGTTGTTTATGCTAAGCTAAAGCAAACACACTGCTGCCTGATTAGGAGAATGACAACGCTGGTAAAAAAAAAATTTTTCAAACTTAGTTAACTCTGGGGACTATGGCCAAATACTAAATTTCACTTAGGGGTTGCAGATCCCTTAAAAGACAAATGCTTGCTGGATTCTCATTAAATTACTAGGAAGATTATCTAAAGTAGTGCTCAAATTTGACAAAACAAAAGCTGTTTGTTTTTTTTATCGTTGTGATCTTGACTTGTTCCACCCGTTGAAAAAATAATTGGAGATTTTACACCTTGTGTTTTCGACACATTATAAGAGGGTGTTTTAAGAGGTTTTCTTTTTTTTTCTCTCTAAGCTTTCACTGATATCTAGCTTACATTCTTTTCTCTCAGTATGTCTCCTGTAACTTTCTTCTTGCTAAAATTAAACAAATCTTTGGTCTCCTTCCTCTGCCTGTTTCCTAAAATATCTTCTCCGGTTGCCTCAACATTTTCTCACTGTCTAATCCTTGTGAATCATGACTGGAAACACACTGTCTTCCTAAGTGTTTGGCATCCCATCAGTGTAGTCGCTATATCTACTCTCGCATTTGACCAATGTGTCTGTACTAGACTCACCTAAAAGGCTCTCCAGCCAGACAAAAACTTCCTTCAGCATTTCTGACACAGGCTACTACGTTTACTGATAGTTTTCTCTCCAATTTGTTCTCATGACATTGCTTACAGAACTCTTCCTACATCTGCTACCCCCTTTTCCTGTTCTGTTTCACATCTGGCAATGTCGTCCTTAAGTAAAACACAATTACTCAAGTTCCCATGAAGCCAAACCCCCAACCACACTGATATATTTGGAGTTTGTGCTTGTCCACGTAGAGGCATTCAGCAGATATTCAGTCCCCTCGGCTTCGGCACTCCCTGTCATTTTTACTTGCTCTTGATCCTTCCCCACATGAATTCCATTTTGCTGACCGATTCCTTTGGTGGACCTCAAGTCTCTTCACACTTTGCCACTGTTGGTGGTTGTTACTCAGTGACAACCCTATCAGCAAGGAGATTCTGTTAGCTTCTCCTGTCTGTGGACACTTTCAAACAGCCATCTAAGGCAGTCATTGAATGTGCTAATATTCCTTTATTCATAGAACAAAAAACAACACAGAAATGCAAGGGCTACACAACCATAGAGAAGACTGCTGACCCTGAAATGTGTCATGGCAAAAGAAGCCGGCTGTTTAAAGTGCTGCAGTGTATTGAAGCAAATTAATGGATAGTTGAGTAGGATGAAAAAGTGTGGTAGAAAAGGTACACAAGTGAAAGAGGAAACTACGGCCTTAAAAGGATTGTTATTGAGATAGTTTTAATCAAATCTAATACTAAGTTGTTTGACATGATTTTGTGTAATCTAAACTGAGAAAAATGCATGTTAGAAGGTCTGTGTTAATTTTACAGTTCCTATGACATCATGTTTTTCAGATTCTTAGTTCTTAATATGTAAACAAGCTTCTTCCTTCTTCGGCTCTTTCTGTCAATGTCTCTTGCCTACTTCTTCCCTCTTGACTGTCCAACAGTTACAGGAATAACTCAAACCACCTGCTGTGTTTTCGGCACAACCACCAGAGATCCTCTTGTCATGCCTCTGCAGGATTTGTGACTCCGTAGTGCTATCCTGCTTCCTTTATTTCTGACTTTTAATAAACCATAATCCACGCGTTCACTAGGACTATTTTCTTCCACTATTTGAATTTGTTGCTCTTGGCATCTGTTCGAATAACATACGGAGTGTAAGTCATAGTTCTGTTCTTCAAAAGACGTTTCTCTCTTCAACTGGATTTGATGCTCTCAACATAACTATTTCTTCTGCTGCTGCATGCTACAAGTAATAATCACTAGCTGTCTTTTCACTATGATGCAGGTCCAGAAAGAGATTTGCTTGAACTAGCTGACTGCTATCATCTCCAACAACTCCACACACCTGCTTCGCGTTTGCAGGAACAACATGCATCTCATTTGCAGGTATTCTGTGGAACATTTTGCCATATTGGGGCCAAATATGAAGATAAGCAACTGTGTTATTTTGAAAATTATTGGGCCTAGAGGAGATTGTCTCAGATTTAGAGCCCTTTTGGATTATTCCACTATAGGAAATTCTGCATTGCTTTGCTACATTTCTTTGTCTTCTCTTCACTTGTTATCGATGTGAGGCTCTTGTTTGCTAGCCTTCATTCTTAAAGCAGTCAATCCAACCAGTGTGAACTCAGCCAAAACAATCTTGGTGAAGAATAAAATTTTTGAATCTTTGATCCTTTTATTTAGACTTGGGATTCTCTCAATTTTTAACAGCATAGTTAGTCTGGTTATCTTATAATTTCAGTTGAAATTAGCTCTTCAAAGACAAAAAGACAATATTCCCCATTACATATCCAATATTTATGAATAACATACAGCTGTCTAGACTCTTGTCAATCCAAATGCTACATCAACAAATTACATAGCAGCAACTCAGTGCCTTTGCTGGGTTTAAATGATTTAGATGACTTGGAACATGGCATATAGTTCTTGCCAAACAGATTTATTTTGTGAGAAAAATCTTTAGTTGACGAAAATGCCTTGATGTTAGAGGAGAATGGACAACCTGGTTCGAGATAATAGAATGGCAAATGACCATTCATTACAACCAAGGTATGCAGAATATGCTGGTTGAATAGACAAAGCTATTGGACTACTCTGAGCAGAAGACCACACCGTGACCCCAGCTTTGCCAAAATTAAGACAATTGATGCACCCAGTGCAGATTAATGATAGGCTGGCAGCAACTGAGAGGCAACAAAGAAAATAAGACCACTCATTACCATTAGCATTGGAGAAGCTAGTGACTAGCATACTATGGCTGATCACTCACCTCTTTCTGTTGTCCATTAGCACAGATAGACTGCTGTTAGCACTGGAGAGGCAGGTGACTAGGACAAGGATAATCATAGTAAAATGTAATAATAATTATAAATTAATGTGATTAACGACAGAGGACTCTAATTTAACACCCTACCATCCGTCCATCCATTTTCTAAACGTCTTAATCCTCAAGGGTGAGAAGTACACCCTGGACAGGTCGCCAGTCCATCTCAATAAATCTTGCCAAACTATAAGGAATTTGCAGTGCCAATTCTGCATCAAGATACAAAGTCCTGGCTGTGGAGGAAGGGGGTACGGGTACTTGACTGGCCTCTCTGCAGTCACCACACCTGAAACACTTCATCACCTGTCAGTCCCTAAATGTCTTTTAAGTGTTGTAAAAAGAAATGGCAACATGACTAAGTGGTAAATCCTTCACTGTTTCAACTGTGTTTCAACACACTTTTTGTGTTGCAAGAACCAGAATTGGAATACGTGTTTATTTTGATAAAATAAACAATAAAATTCTCGAAGACCACGTTAAAAAATGAGCCTTTGTATTCTTTTCAATGTAATAAAGATCAAAGATCATTTAAGAAAGTATGGTTTAAAATTAGATTTTAGTTTAACATACCATCCTTACTTTTTCTGATTTGGGGTTGTAAAACACGTGTCTGAAATGTAATATGGTAAAGTTCTGTAATACACTATGTACAATAGGGATGTAAGAAAGTATTTATATGCCAATATATTGCAATATTTTATGTCACAGTATTGTATCGATATTGAAGAAAAAAAAGTATTGATTTGTATTTTTTTGAATTAGAATGGAAGTAATAATGATGACAGTAATATTTGAAGTACAATAAAAGTCTGACTGGTACTTGGTCGCTGTTTTCATCTTCTTGGTTCCAGAGGATTAACAAGATTCAGTAATGAAACTGGACAAAACAGGTTGGAGTATTTAGGATGCTGGGACAGTTTTTCCATGGTTAAATTCAACTTTGAGAATCATAATATATAGCTTTACTGTTGGTATTGCAATATATTGGATTGTCCCCTTTGTATCGTGATACATATCGTATCGCCAGATTCTTGCCGATACACATTACTAATATACAATGTATGGGGACGTTTTTTCTGTATCAGTAATAATCTTTATAATTACAATTTTGGTATCCAAAGCACTGATGACACTACCCTAAGTAAGGCTCTTGATATTATTTTAAAAGTGGACACATCTTGCTTTAAATTCTGCCTTTTTACATCTAAATCATTCATTTGTGGTCTATATAGAGTGGAACTGCAATTCCTAGGTCTGAATTCCTCATTATTCCACCCGTCCACCCCTGTTCTGAGGAGTCAAGATAATAAGTCGTGGTACGGTCTCTTAAACGCAGTTGAAGCGCTGCACATCCCACCTCCCTCCAGGTCATCTATTATATCGTAAAGATGGTAGATTTATTCAATGTTCAGAAGTCCATGACCTTGTTTAGCACTTTCAGTGGAAGAACTTACATATAGTTAAAAAAATGTAACAGATAATAGAGTAAAATGAACCGGTTAAAAATATAAACAAAACGCTATCCAGAAATATCTCCAAAATACCTGGGGGTGGGGGGGGGGGGGGTAACTTATGCTTTTTTTGCATTCCTATAGACTCTAAATGCACAACACATTGCATTTAAGGGCTAAAAAAGTGGAATGTTCATGATATATCCCCTTTAAGTTTTGGACCTTTGACAATGCTGTTACAAATTTGTAGTGTGTATTTGAGATTTTATGTGGGCAGAAACATGCCTCCCTTTAAGCCTAATTACCAATGACAGGTAACACTGTCATGATGGGTGGTTGAGTCACCAGCTCCTGTCCTTCTTACACTATTTGTATGACAATAAGTAGTTTGTGCACAAAGCCCAGCTCCACAACCTTACACCCACCGTTTTTTGTTTGTTATTTTTTTATCACTAAAGTGTAGTTGCCTTGCTTCACAGGCAGAATGTGTCCCACCGCCTTTGTGGTTTATGAACACATCTTCTGTCCAAGACCCCCTTCTTAAGAAAACACTAGCTCACAAACAAGTGGATTTATAGTAGTTAATACCAAACATGACACATAGAGCTCAGCTGTGGTACATTATGACATAACACACATCTTATTCATTCAGAGTGTAGCGTATGTATGCGTGTGTACACTTATGCACCTGTAGCTGACTTGTGCATTAACACTTGGGTGACGCATATGGTTTAGAAGCCTGCCTGAAGAGAAAACACACACAAATCTGCAGCACAGTGTGTGATGATCCCGCTGTGGGATTAAGCGGGTAAACCTGGTGGGTTCAGTCTGTGGCTAGGCAGCTAATACCCTGGAAAAGAGGTTTGCACCGAACGGCTGTGGACCGCACTAGCTCCATGAAAACACCCGTGACTACAGCCTAGGCGAGTTTACTTCAAAAGCTGGATCCACAGATCCAGATGGCATATTACAGGAAATTTACAGTCAGGCTCTACTCAGCACATCTCCAATTCTAACAGCACTTGTTGCTGCTTGGACGTAAAACTGAAAGCAAGCAGTGAAAAAGATTAGAAGGAGGGAAGTATGAGAGAAACGGGCAAGTTGAGCAAGAGAAAAACTATATGCCATTATGCTTCTTGACATCAGTGGTGAAATGGTAAGAAATTACCACCCTGTTCTTAGTTGTTGTTTTTTTTATGTGTAAGTTTTCTCTGTCCTCTGTGAGTAATAATTGTTGTTTCTTCAGCAGGTTTCTGGCACTGAAGAATGTGTGGGACCTATGAGGTTGAATAAGGAGCCAATTCAGGTAAGAGCATGTAGCAACATCTGCAAACACTAATTTTATATTGTTTGCGCCATGGATTCAAGGATGTGTGGGGGAAAAAGTAAGCCCCTGCTTATTTCAGCTCCGCATTAAATACAACTTTAGTTTTATCTTTTACTTTGCCGAATTGTACTTAGGTAATTTAAAACCTGGCCTTGCAAAAATACCCCCCCCTCCCCTCGAACTTGTTTTTGATTGGATGGAGAGCATCTGTGAACACACGTTTTCAAGTCAAGTCTTGCTGCAAGATCTGAAGTGATTAGTCTGTACTTTAATTGTGCTACTCTTAGCACATAAACATACACTAAACCCTTCCATTGTCATAAAGTCTGTGGTATTATCCTGAGTGTAGGTAAACCCAGAATCCGTTTTTCTATTTAATCTGACTGGTTTTCCTTTCCGTGTTGAAAAAAAAACACGCACCACCACAGTATGATGCTGCCGCCATGTTTACTAGGGATGGTGTCATCAGGCTGATTTCCTCCAGAGTTGCAACGTGCCCTTTGCCTGTTTCTCTGATAAATGCTGCCCTTTTCCATGACCATGCATGGGTAGGATTGCAGTTGTCCCACACTCTTGATGAATTGAAAAATGTTCTTTGCGATGTTTATCTGCAATCTTGCTGCCTTATCTGTCTGTTGGTCTTCATGGTGCTCTTTGTCCTCTGAATTTCTCCAAAAAGGCTGTGAGGCCCTCAAAGAACAGCTGGATTTTTACAGAGAATAAACTGGAGTGTAGAGGCAATATTTTTCAGATTCTTAATAGTAAAACCTTTTAAAAAATCATGTTTTCCCCTCTACTTCACAAAAATGTACTGAATCGAGTACTATGTACTAAAGGTAAAAAAAAATTTTTTTCAATATGTGGGAATTCTTATGCAATAAAGCATACACAATGTCATGTTCTCTTTATTTCACTGAATGCATTGCAGTCTGTGTGTAGTTCCAGAGACTGTCCATGCGTCATTTCCACTTTTTCACTAATTTGGTTTAGGTAGAGACCTTCTGATAACGTATTATGGATGAAAAATTATTACATTGACTCACTACTAAGTAAAAACTTTACGCAAAAACCTTTAAAAATGTAAAATTCTTTATATATCCATAAAGTCTAACTCAGTTCAACTCACAGAGGGAAAACAGTCAAATTAAAACGCCACTTGTTTGGATAACTGTTGGTGGCTTTACAACCTTACAAACTGACATGCATGAAAAAGTTAAACCGAAATAAAATAAATACGACAAAGATGCATTGTTTTTAACTTTGTCCTCAAAATAAATATTTTTTATTATACACACAAAATATAGCTGGATTTTGGTTACCGCACATAAAATAATACAACACCAAATTTGTGATCCATCCCATGTGACCTGTATTGCGAAACATGTCCTGAACTGACTTTTCTACTGTGCTTGAGTTGGACGTCTTGGACAGCTTGAGTCCTCTTCTGTGTCAGTCCAGGGAGGATTTTTGTCCCCGCCTCCATTAGGAACGGCGCGGCAGGGTTTGAGTCGGGGATTGTCTGCTCTCATCCTCTGGTTACGGATTAGGACATATGCTGCTGAGATTTATCCTTATGTAACGGAGAAAGTAAGAGCTTGCGGAGGCAACCCAGATGGTTGGGATGGGAGCAACAGAAAGCATTCCTCTGTTCTGGCCGTTCAACCCAAAGTCGGGAAATGAGCTGCTTTATTAGGTACTCGTTTATTGCCTTGATTTGACTTGCTTGGATTGTGAGCTGTGAGGCTTTGACCCATCTCCAGGGGTTTCTGAGTTCAGCTCAGCGATGTGATGCCTGGCACGCCGCTGCTGTTCATGCTCAGCTCCATCAATCTGTCCATTCGTCCATCTGTCCATCCATCTTATAGACTAGACAAGAAAGGTGGAAGGAGCTTTATTAAAAAAAGGTTTCAGAGCCTTTTTTATGGTCCATAAAACCCTAAACTGCTCTCCTCAAACCTGCGCTCTTCTAGTGTATTAGTACCTCCAGCTCTCTGCTGTATCCATGATATAACCCTCTAAACATTTTTGACCCCCCCTTCTATGGGAACATAGAGATGAAAAGAGATATAAAAAAAAGACTTTGCAGGGCAGAGCAATGTAATGAAAGTTTTCTTTGACATTTACTATAACAGCCTCTTAGGTCTGGACAGTTTCAAAATCCCCATATACTTTCTTCATCTAATAATACATTTCAGATACAGGCGAGTTGGAGGAAAGCAACTCTTATGCTATCATATTTCTCAAATGTCCATTTACAGTGTACCTGTAGCATGTTGTAAAACTCAGAGTTTCAATCATTCTGTCACTTAAAACTTTTATTAACTCATGCTCGCTCAGCAGAACATGCTGTGCCTTGCACAGCTTGTAGAGTCCTATAACTCTCACATTCGGTCAAGTTTTAACCTTTCAATTCATTTTACTTCGATGTTATGATAAGGCAACACAATTTTTTTTTTTCCTCCGACATATTTTACCTAAAATCCATTGGTGTAGAGTCTACAAAGCAAAGCATTAGCAGAAAGGTCAAGGATTCATTTGTAACAAATTTTCAAATAGAATAAGGTTAGGTGAGAGAATATGTTGTCATGCCAACTATCGCTGTGCATAGGGAAGTCTTTGTCCCGCACCCTAAAGTTTACCTGAAGTAGAAAGCTATCAGTGCTGGTCGACCGCAACACACATGGAAACATAGCAGTGGCACCATCATGCTGTGCGGATAATTGAAGAACTTGTGAAATCTAGAAAGTACTGTTTTAGAATGTATGAATACATGTGGAGTGAATTCAGGGATAATTTGTAAAAGGAAGAAACATTGAAAAATACTTTTTATGACCTTTCATTTTGCTGACGTTTGTATCTGTGATGTGACAAAATGTGGAAGGATTAAGGGGGTAGGAACACTTTTGAGGCAACCGCTGAGCTCCTAGTTCAAATGGTTCTAGCAAATGTTGATCAAGTAAATACAAAGATGAAAAGAAAATGTGCTTGGAAAAATTTTGTGGTTGTGTCATTGATTCACTTGTGGTTTCTGCCTATCAAACAGATTTTCTTTTGTCCTTTTTCACACTGATAATTGCTGTCAGCTTTATAAAATTACACATGGCAGCATTTTATAATTTGTAATAACTGTTTATTGATTTGTGATTCTCTTTTAAGTTATCATAACATGCTTGATAAGGCATTATTTTTTTCCTTTTTTTCTGTTTTTTTATTTATTTCCCTTTTCCCTCTTTTAATATATATATGTAATAGTTTATTTCTGTCTGGAGTTTTCTTTACATGTCTAAACTTAAAGAACAGATTTTTATAACATAATAATAAACGTAATAATCAAACAAAATCAAATTCAGTTCACTTCTATTTATATAGCGCCAATTCACAACAAATGTCATCTGAAGGCATTTTACAACAAAAGTCATTTCAATACAATTATACAAACATTCCAATCAGTTAAAAGTTTTCTATGTGAGGAATCCCAGCAGATTGTGTTAAGTCATTGACATGAGATTGTGCCTGGATCATGTAGACAAACAAACAAATTTAACAGTCTTATCATAGTTTCGCATTTACAAGGTGTGAAAAGGGTAGGGAAATATATGTAATAATGGTAAATATCGATTATTAGCCATAACATCAGCAATAACATCAGATATTGATATCGGCCCAAAATTTTCATGTCATTGCATCATAATTGATTGATTGATTGATTTATCGATTGATTTATCGATTGATTTTTGATTGATTGATTGATTCACTCCTCCTAAGTCTAATGAAGTGTTGACTTGAATCTGATTTAGACGCTTTAGTGCAGTGGTTCCCAAAGTGTGGGGCGCGCCCCCTAGGGGGGGCGTCGTGCCATTGCAGGGGGGGCGCGAGACAAATGAATGATAAACAAAATAACAAAATCACTACTTGACAGCTAGCAAAATGGTCAAAGCTGGACATTGAAACTGAACTCAGGGTGGCAGTCTCACAACTAAAACCCAGATTTGAGAAGATCTGCAGCAACAAGCAGGCTCACACCAGTCACTGAGAAGATGGCAGGATTTAAGTCATTTTTTATGACAAACCTTTATTTTAATTTATTTTCCTCTCAGGGAGTTGTTCATAATTATTATCCCTTTTTGAACAGAGAACCTTTCTTTTAAAAGAATGGATCACAGTGTGGAATTTTGTTACAACAAATTTAAAAAAGAAAAGCATTACGTTGTTAAGATGCTTGAAAAAATTACACTGACAGCAAAAATACTGTTGTACAGACTACAATTAAAAATTTACCCTTACATTTTTTACACTGGTAAGACTGTTTGTTGTTTTGTTACTTGAGGTTGTATTTTATTGTTATGCAACCCGTTGTTTATTGCAGTCAGCCCTTAATTCGTCCAATTTTCTTAATAAAAGGGTGAAAGTGAAATAAACTGCAGTGTACTCTGATTGGACAAGGTGTGTGAGTGAGAGAATTTGCGCGGGGGGGCGTTTGGTGTTATGTAAACCAAAAGGGGGGCCCAGAAGAAAATGTTTGGGAACCACTGCTTTAGTGTGTCATTAATATATTTCTAAAAGGCAGAACTTGGGATGACTGGGCTTCATTTGTGGCGAGTCTCTGTAGCAACACAACACTATCATCATTGTTTTCATTCAAACAGCATTGTCATTGAGTCATTCTTGCTTTATCTAAATTAAATCAAATCAATCTTTATTTATAAAGCGCTTTTCATACACAAATTGCAATTAAAAAGGCTGTACAGAATGAAAACAAATCTATTTACGAATAGAAAGGCAGCTTAAATGTTTTAGCATTCTGACAATGTCAACAGCCGGCATTACTAGAGAGTTACATGGAGATAGATGTGGAGCTACGACACTGATGTTGGTGTGATGCAGTGTAGCTTGTGTATATCAGTGTGTCTATATGCGTTCAGACCAACGGCGCCTTTTCTCGGTAACATTCGCGGGTGGAAGGCATTCGCCGCAGTGTCCGTGGGGTCCCCTGTGTGTGGAATTTCTCATGCTAGCATCATGGTTACACAAGCCTGCACAGGATCAAAGACTGTAGACCTTTCACAGGCACTCACAAGTACGAGTCAACCTTCTCCCTCTGACCTCTACTTCGCTTTCTATCCCCCCTGTGCCAGTCCCAATTATTCTTTTTTTTCATCAGATTCATTGTTTTGTTCTTTTGGGCCCAGCTGTGAAGGACAGTATGTCAACCAATAAGCAACGGCTGTTTTACTTTTTATTTTCGCAAAAAATGTGGAAAGTCATGACTTTAGTTGTCCTCTACTTCTTTTACTCACTCCCTCATTATCTCCCCTCTCCCTGAGTGCTGCCCCTCCGTTCTCTCACTCTGTCGCCGTATCCTTTGTTGTCCGCAGAGTGAGTCAGGAGGTGATGCCGCTGTGAGGCAGAGCCGAATGCTGTTAGTTCAGGCTGTGTGTGTGCTCTGTTGCTGTACTAAATGTGGTTGGTGTGTTAGTGGCATTGTGGGATCAAAAACACATCTCAAAGCTTTGTGGGATCTGTGTTTGATAGGTAGAAATACAGATCTGCATTTGGGACTGCTTGCTGCTGACTTTCAGCCAAAGGAGTAAATATGCATTATGACAGCAAGACGAAATTTTGAAATCCTCTTTCAGTCCAACTTCCCTGTAAATCTGTGACTTGCTCTGCAAAACTAATGGAGAAACTAAGAGTAGATTATTTTACGTGTTGATGTGAGAATTGAAGAAATTATTCAGGAGGAAAAAATAAAAATGTTGTATTACAATGATAATTTTTTTGGGGGGGGAACAACAAAAACAATATTGTTCCTGAAAGACTTGAAACAAGAATACAGCTTAAATGGTGAACTTTGGAAGGTGCCAAAACAGTCCAAGTGAATATATTTAGTTGGGATTTTAAATTATAGACTATCATTTTTTTCTAACCCTACAGTGTGATATGAAAAAAATACACAAACTTTCAAAATATTGCTTGAATGGCACCTATGGGTGGGGGTTGCACGCCCGCCATCCTGTTGACAGTTAACCTTTACTGACCTCACCTCTTTTGTGAATGTTACAAGTATGGTTTATGTCTGTTTATGAAAGTAGGGCTGGCCGGTATAGAGAAGAAATATCTATCGATATATATCACAATATCGAAGAAAATATTTTTGTCAATATTTACATTCCCTGGTACTTTTTGAAGTAGGGTTTGATATCGATTCAGATTTGAAGAATCGATTCGATTCAGATTCTCAACAGTTAGAATTAGGGATGTCCGATATTATCGGCCTAAAGTCATTATCGGCCAATATTGGCATTAAAATGTAATATCGTATATTATCGGTATCGGTTTTTATTTTTTTAATAAGATGAGTTTTTCACATCATACACATATTATATATCAAACTCTTCAGCTACTTCTTTTCTCATTAAAATTAAAATGTAATATCGTAAATTATCCGTATCAGTTAGTTTTAAAAACTTCTTTTCTCTCTCAGAATGTAAAAATATGACAGATTTTAGGTTTAGTTTTTGAGAAAATGTTCCAGCTACTTTTGAAGACAAAATAAAAATGGCACCTTTTTCAATTGCCTAACTAAAATTCTAGTAATTATTACATTTTCTAAATTTTTTAAACTCAAGTATGGATGATACAAGATATTTCATTGTGGTTACCTAAAAAGGTTTAGTAGTTTTTGTTTTTTTATGAGGGAGGGTCCCCACATATCGGTATCGGTTTACTTCGGTATCGGAAATTATGAGTTAGGCTATATCGGTATATCAGATATCGGTAAAAAAGCCAATATCGAACATCCCTAGTTAGAATTGATTATCACGATCCAATTCAATATGATCCAGTTCAATATAGATATAGGTCAGTGCTATTTAAATGTTTTTTGAGCTGTTATCTTCATTATATAACTGTAATTCAATAGTTTAAGACTGGGTGAGTAACAGTTTTCCAAAAAACTGTATTAACACTCTCGGAACTAAGCTTTAAAATTCCTGTTTTAGCTGTAAATTAGGGAAAATATGTTAAACAATTAAAACAATTTTTGAACTTGTAAATTGATTAAATTCAATTCTTAGAATTTTTATGAGTATCATTTCAGAATCAATTTTTTTTTTTTTTTTGAAGATATCAGATGGTTAGTTTTATTTAGATTTATTTTCAAAAGTTAAAAGGTAATCATACATTATGCAACTGAGGACTGGGCAATGTGGATTGAAAATAAGATCCAAATTTTTTTTATTTTATTTTTTTGATCCCAAATATATTTTTCTTCTTCTCCCTTTGTATTCTTAAAATATATAATAAGAATTAGGCTGAATTCAAATTCTAAATAAATGCATGCTATGAAACATGCTTGGAAAACATTCACCCAATAACCCTTTCATAACTGGAATATTAGTAATAACCGGTTTAAGCACAGCCATGTAAACACTGGCAAAAACCTGAATATATTACCCCTGGGTTAACCCTTTTCCAGACCAAATATTTGGTCATGTAGAGGTGTGTCAGCATACCCCCATACAAATGAATTTCGATTTGTGATCTGTACATGTTCTCTTTGTAAGGAATCATGGTCTTTTGAGTAGAGGAAGTATTTTTATGCTCCCTCTGGTTACCATTTCCATATGAGAATAACTCTGTCTGCTCACGCATGTAAACGCGTTATTCCGAATGTTTCAAAAATGGAATAATGACCTTAACCTGAGCATAAACCAAATATTGGCTGCAGGTAAACACAGTCTCTGTGAAACAACTAAGAAAACCCGAGAGACGCATGGGTGTAATTAGATTTTCTCTATGTGCTCGATTTTCTAAAAATTCAAATTGGTAAGACTGCACAGTATCAGAAAATCTTGCGCTGGATATAATGGCAAATATTGCAATGATCAGTTGCAATCAGCTGATCTGTGACATTTTGCATCAGTGTTGAGGTAACAACATATGTTGCCACGACAGTTTGTCCATCTGGCCGAATATTATATAAGCATGGAAAACAGGAGCTCATAAAACTTGGACTGTACTAGCCAACACCTTTTGCAGCCCAAAAAGTGTTTTGCTGTGTGAATATTGCACACACTGATATTGCAATGATGAATTATTTGCGATATATTGTGCAGCCCTATGCTAGACCATCACAATATAGTGCATAATACTGAAGTGGGGGTATATGATACATTTTTCTCTTTTTTTGTTATTAACAAATCAATAACCAATTCTGCTTTGCAAAATATCTGAAGCTCAGTTTGAATGGTTTGATAGGTTTCACTGTGGCTACGTCTGAAGAAACGTTCAACTGGAAGGCAGTGTTTTTTATTCCAACTTCTATCTCACCACCTCTCTATGTACCCATGACCAAAATGAAATATAATATGAATGGGTGTCGACTGGGAGAATGTAGCCCTGCAAAACGATATTTAATGCTGTTGTTTTTTTTGTGTGCATTATTTCAGAAAACCCTGAAAAATGCATTAGAGTTCAAAGGGTATGAAGGGTATTTGTAAATGTCTTCTGAAGTATTAGAAATTTGAAAAAAAAAGCTGGTCCTAAACCAGATACTTAAGGCCCCAAGGAAAACCCCTAGTTCCAAAAACCAGAATGCTAATCCAAAATTAGCTGCCTTACAGTGCTTGAGTGTTGACAAAAGATCTCAGCACAGAAAGAAATCACAAATCAGAGTGAATGCAAAATGCCTAGTTTCTCATTTATTCAAAGGAATGAAAGCACATATATATTTTCACAAACGTGCCCCTCTCTCAAATGCTACATGTTACATTCTGTTGACTTTCACTAGTTAAAGAAATATTATTGACCACCTGCAGCATTAGCCTTTGCAGAATGAGCTGTTTTAATGTGACAAAATAACATTTTCCAATTCTCCATTCAGACGTTTTGATAATTTATGATTACTAGAAAAATAAGACACGAAACAAACCAAAAACAGAAAACTTTTCAAATCTTCTAAATATATTATGTGCCTCTGTGACAGTCAGACCATCTTATCCTGCTTCCTGTGTCTTTCTCAGGTACTCCTGGTGTTCGCCAAGGAGGACAGCCAGAGCGATGCCTTCTGGTGGGCCTGCGACCGCGCTGGGTTCAGGTGTAACATCGCGCGGACGCCCGAATCTGCCGTTGAGTGTTTCCTGGACAAGCACCACGAGATAATCGTCATTGATGGACGTCACTCACGCTACTTTGAGCCCGAGGCCGTCTGCCGGTGAGCCTTGACTCAAAAAAAAAGGGAGAAAAAGTGAAAATAATAGAAACATACTCTTTCGTTTGCCTAAATGAACGATCCAGTAACAACGCTCATGTCTTGCAAAATATGAAATTTTGGTAGCACTTCATAATAACTACACCTAATGTAGGCTTAATTACATATGAATAAATACATAATTAATTGTTCAAAAGTATTAAATTAACATTAAATCCAACTTAATAGGACATTTACTAATACATTATTGAATGCTTTACTTCTAGTGAATAGTTCCATGTTTAAGCGGTTTACCCATTGCTCATTTATACTCATCAAACCACAAACAAACTTTTTATAAGTACATTTATTCATGGAATGTTACACAATGATTTGGATGTTTTTTAATGACTACGAAGTATATAATACATGACTCATTAGTTCTGCTATGCATTATTAATTAAGTGGATTGCTAATAGATTGCTAATAAAGAGGTCTGCTTTGAAACTCCTTCGAAAGTGAAGACTGTTTATGCTTTATTACAAACATATGTATGCAAGCTTCTCATGGACTAAGTGTCTTGTGTGTCACCCAAAAAAAAAAAAAAATTGAGAAAATAATTAAAGAAAGACATGGCGTTTGAAAGATGAACATATTATTTGTTTTTTTTTTGTTGTTTTTTTTTTACCAAATAAAGCAAAAGAATCTTAACATACACCACATCAACATAAATTTAGTGCTTTGACAAGATGTTTATTGATATTTTGTGTTAACCACTACAGGTACTATGCTTGTTGTTGTGGGTCATGTGTTTAATAATTTTGTATATGTTTTATATAGCAATTATTTGCACCGTAAAAATATTATTCTTTTGAATATTTTGTGTGAATCACTGCAGGTGCCATGCAAATTGATCTGGCCCATGTTTAGATTTTTTAAACACAAAACAATTTTGCGCATTGATCAAATGATTATTAATATTTTGTGTAATGTCAGTGCACATATCACACATGTTGATGTGGTGCGTGTTTAGATTGTTTTGTGTTATCAAGATAAAAAAATAAACACAAAGAATACATTCTTCTTTCCAGTGCCACGTCTTGTTTTAATTATTTTCTCATTCAGGTAAATAGATTAATAAATATGTAATAAAGCATAAACAGTCTTCACTTTAGAAAGATTCTCAAAAATGACTTATTTAGCTATTAGTATTCCACTTAATAAATAATGCATTGCGAAGTAGTATTTTATTTATTAGATACTTTTTAATTATTAATCCATGTCTAAATCATTCTGTAACAGTTCATGCATAAATGCATTGACAAATAGTTTGTTTGTTTGCTTTTGCAAGTATGAACGAGCAATGGGTAAATTGCTTATAAAAGGGACTATGCACTAGAAGTAATGCATTAACTAATGTATTAGTAAATGGCTTATTAAGTAGGAGTTCTTTTTAAATTAACTACTTGTTACTAATCAATTTCATATTTATTCATGGGTAACTTAAACTTAATAAGGTGTAATTATCATAAAGTGCTACCGGAATGGGTATGTTTTTCTTTTCAAAATCAGAAAACATATTACCTGAACCCTGTGAAACGGCTGACCGAAAGTTCAGTTTGTCTGAATGCGGATGCACCGACTGCATGGCGCCATCATGTGTTCATTGGAGGCACCAGAAGCAATGAACTGCAAAAGAGTCCACAACTCATTTTATTGTTTGCATAAAAGATAAAGAAGGCTCTCACAAGCCAAAAGAGGCTAAAGGAAAGACGTTGTCTCTTTGCTGACATGAGAGCTGCAGAATAGCACTATTTTTGTGCTTTAGCAGCTGTTAAGTTCGTACTGGTGTGTGTTTCTCTTGCTTTGTGGCATGCATGAACATATGAGGATTTATTCAGAGGATATTTTTAGTCCACTATTTTTCACTGTTTCCCCTTCCTTCCGAGCTTTCCTGGAATATTTTGGACATGTTGACTTTAATGTGAGTTCCGTGTCTGGATTTAGTGCGACACTGAGACCACTGATTAATGAAAAGAGCTATCAAAAACTGGTTGTTCTTTGCCCTTTTAGCATTTGCAAAAATATACATATTATACCATTTTGGTCATTGTTTTTACCCCAAACAAGTGTGTGCGAGTGACCTGCAGAGTTATTTGTTTGTTGCTGGATAGTTTTGAGCCGTCCAAAGATCTTGAGCAAAACTATGTATTTTGTGAAGTGATTTATTGTAAGTACTTTCCAAATTTTTCCTAAGAAACTGATCCATTAGTCTTTCCTGTCCTCTGATTACCACAGTCCTGGCTGCTGTTGTGCCTGGCCTCTATCCCTGTTGCTTGATATAATTTCTTTTTTCTCTATCTCCATCTCCCTCGAGGGCTCCTGCCATGTTCCCTCCGTTGCTCCTTTCGTGCTCCATCACTGTCGGCTCGTTGCTTCTCCACCTCCAGCCCACTTTCCCACACTTCCTGCCAGCTGTGTGGACTCGGTGGCCAAACCTCTGAAGCAACAAGCCGCATTTGGTGTTTCTGTGTTAAACACAGAAATGTTCTGCCCTTTTTCTCCAGCAATGACATCACCACCCCCATTCTGCCCACATCTTTGTCCCGTACCTCAGTCCAAGCCACTTCTCCAAAATCCAGAATTAAAGGATGTGTTGTTGTTTCCCCTGCTGAATTTTTTTATTTCGTTTCGTTTTCAGGATGATCCGTGCCACAAAGCCCTCAGAGAACACAGTTATTCTTGCTGTTGTCCCACAAAAGTAAGCCTTTTTTATATATATTTTAACCCTTCAGAATGGAATTGAATAGAATAATCCTTAATTGTCCTACAAAGGAGAAATTTAGCTGGTTCAGCAGCAAAGACAATAGAATCAGCCAGGATTGAAGAAAGGTAGAGAAGTATAAAAGCAGAATTAAGAATAATATTGTTCATAAAGGACAATTATACAAAATGTTATTTAAAATAAAATGACATACTCAGATCATTAATAGATATCTGGGAAATTTACTATTAATATACATTTACATTTTACATTTTTGGGGGATTTTATGTCATAGATTATTATCTGTGAACTGGTATTTTTTTACTGTTTCAATAGTTATGTTCAGACCCCTTTACTCCGATGCCCCTAAATGACCTTGCCAACTGCCTTCCAGGCCCTCCTAATTATTAAACAGAATTTGTGTGTTTGCATTGCCGTACACTTCAGCTGCAATGTGAAAGCCTCAGAGGGTTATTAGAGAATATTCATGAACAAACAGCCTCATGAAGACCAAGGAACACTGACAGGTTAGAACGTTTTGCGGAGGTTTAGACAGGACTAGGTAAAAAAGTTTGGAACATTTCACAGTCCTCTGTTCAGCTTATTATAGGAACATGGACAGAGTAAAGCTCATGAACTGACTGGCTTGGCAAAGACAAAAACAATCATAAAAGCAGCCAAGTAGTCCATGGCAGATCTGGAGGAGTTGTAGAGATCTACGGCACAGGTTTAAATATATATTAACAGGACAGGCGTTGGTTAACTCAGCAAGTCTGCCCTTGATAGACAGGGGGCGAAAACACATGAGGATGTGCAGAGGGTAAGTAACACTGCTCATTATCCTGAACACAACATCCCCAATAGTGGCGGCATCATGCTGCGGGAAGGCATCTCTTCAGCAGTGAAAACAAGTTAGTCAGAGTTGGTACCACTAAAAGGGGGGTCGTTCTGACCAAAACTTTGTCACAGACTGTTACAGCCTTTGGAGTGGTTTAAAAGGATGAGCAATCAAAACATAGAGCTACAGTACAAAACTTATTGGAATTCAAATTTAATTGAAAATCAGTTGCAAAAATGTATGTTAACAGCTATTCTAGTACATCCACGATGACGGACCTTGAGCTATTTTGAACAAGAACAGGCAAAAATTCCAGTCTAAAAGTACAAAGCTGGTTGGGGGCACACCCCAAAAGTAGGTTGTTCAGCAAAGTATGAAAAAGTGTTCGCTACATAGTTTTACTAATAAATAATAAAACCATGTATATTTTCCTTCTTTGAATTAGTGTTGGCATGTCACATAAAATCCTTATTAATCAAACTGAAGTGTGTGAATTTAAACAGCCAAATGTGTAAAAAGGACGTATGGATGCTGTTACAACAAAAACTCTAAGCTTTACTCGGTCTTTCAGTCATATTAGAAAACCAGTTTATGTGACATGTATAAAGTCTTTCATCTACTGTAGGTGTGGATTTCTGTTTTTGTTCTATTGAAAAATACACATGGTAATGATTAATGATTTTCTCTGTCAATATATAGACTCCCTGACCAAGAGGAACCATCTGTTCTCCCTCTCCTCTGTGCTGGATTTAGCAGAGTATGTCCAACCATTTACCTGCTCTAGTAACAGGTTTTTATGTGCTACTCAAGGACTTATTGTCATAGAAACCTAGAGATCCACAGCAAAAAAGTGGAGAGCATGACGGTCATTATGAATGCGAGTCGTGTTGCCTGCAGTGTTAAATGGTGTGAAAGTGACGTGGGTGGTTTCTAAACAAGTTGCAGTTGAGCTGAGCCTGACTCATTCCATTTCCCTCTCCTCTCTCTGCTTCCCCTTCGAACACCACTTAACCTGGGTCGGCCTCCAGAGGTTTGTGGAGAACAGCAGTGTGTCAGCGTGCTTTAATGAACTCATACAGATCGAACACGGAGAGGTGCGCTGCCAGTTCAAACTCAGGTACGGCACAAGGAATGGGCTCTTTAGATAATGTCCACATGAACAGATGTGTACGGTTTGAAGAATGTTTAGAACCACCACTCAACTTTATTTACAGCAAGTCTGAATCATTCATAGGGCTTGCAACTCTGTCTTTACGGCTTTGGAGTTCTGCCAAGAGGCTGTGGAAATCACCAGTGAGGATCACATCATTCAGGTGGGGTATTTTATACGTACATGTCTGTCTGTTTGTCTGCCTGTCCATCCGTACTTCTCTCTCCAGTAGGCACCTCCCCCCAATGCCCCCCTTTTTAATTATTAACCCTCCCACCCCCGCACACAGGCACAGACACACATGTTGGGTTTCTATGTCTTGTGGAGACTTCTCATTGACATAATGTTTTCCGTTGCGCCTTACCCTAACCTTAACCATCAAAAATTAATGCCTAACCCTGACCCTTACCCCAACCTAACCATAACCTAAGTGTAACCCTGACACTAAAACCAAATTTTAAGCCTCAAAAATTGCTTCAAACTTGTGGGGACCGGGATTTTGGTCCCCACAAGGGAGGTCGGTCCCCACTTGGATAGTAAACTTCCAATTTTTGGTCCCCACAAAGATAGTAATACCAGGTCCACCCCTACACCCACACACGCACACAAACTACCTTAAATTGCAACCATTAGCCCATTTAGGTCATTTATTCATTGTTAATACATTATTATTTAACCATTTCTTACTCATAGTAGTACTCACTAATTACTTATTAGCAATTAATAAACTGTTTTATTAACCCTTTATAACTCAAGTATAAGGAGGATCTAATTGAAAAGATTTACAGATAAACATTTCTCTCTGTAATGCTTGATGAGATATTAAGTATTAAGTAAGCATTTCAAAACTGTTAATATATTATGTGCTTAATTTGATTAATAACTGATTTATTATCTCTATAAGCTATTCATCAGCAGATCTGTATTTTAAGTTTTACCAAGAGATAATTTTATCTTCAATTCATAACACATTCTCTAGTAGTTATGACTAAGGATGTTGATTTATTAAGTGCATTCTTTCAGATTGCAGTTACATTTACAAAACCTGAGACCTCACACAATAACAACCAAAAATTAACGATATAACCATACCATCCATCCATCAATCATATATATATATATATATATGGGGCTCAGAGAGGACCTAGAGAAGGCTTGGAAGATGAAGGTGACAGTAGTACCTGGGGGTCACTCTGGGCAGTGACCTCCAAAACTGAAGGAATGGCTCCAGCAGATCCCTGGAAGAACCTCAGACATCTCAGTCCAGAAAAGTGCAGTACTTGTAACGGCAAAGATACTGCGCAGGACCCTCAAGCTCCTAGGCCTCTGGTAGCTTGAGGCCTGGAACGGGAAAAACACCGCCCACATTGGGCGAGAGGAGAATTTTTATATATAAATAAAACTTATTTATTTATTTATGTATGTATGTATATAGTGCAGGACAAAAGTTTGGACATACCTCATGTAGTACGTTTTCTTTATTTCCATGACTGTTTACATTGTAGATTCTCACTGAAGGCATCAAAACTATGAATGAGCACATATGAAATTATGCAGTACTTCTAAAAAAAAGTGTGAAATAACCTGGCCTCCAAAGTCACCGGACCTGAACCCAATCGAGATGATTTGGGGTGAGCTGAACCAAAAGAAGGCAAAAGGGCCAACAAATACTAAGCATCTCTTGGCCCCCCCTCAAGACTGTTGGAAAACCATTTCGGGTGACTACCTCTAGAAGCTCAAGAGAATGCAAAGCAGTAATCAGAGAATAGGGTGGCTACTGAAATATAACACATGTATTCAGTTACTTAACCCTTTTTGTTTAAATACATACTGTAATTCCATACATTATGTGCTCATTCATAGTTTTGATGCCCTTAATTGAGAATCTACAATGTAGTCATGAAAATAAAGAACACGCATTGAATGAGATATATATATATATATATATATATATAATGTGTGTATAAAATAAGTTGCAATAAAAAAACAAAGGGGAGCATAGCAACACTGGTATAGTAACATCATTAAAATTGTCAGGAAAAATATAAAGGTCAAGGGACTAAGAATTGAGGGAAAATAGTATTCTTTAGACGAGTCTCAAAAGTGTTGATGGAAGGGGCCCCAATGTATCTAGAGGGGCAGAACATTTCCCAGCTTGGAAACACAAACCTCAACACAGACTGGATAAGCTGGTCTGCTGACCTGACTGACCATAAGGGATGATCAGAGTAGAGAGGGGTCAACCCATAAAGTGACATAAAAACAAAGTAAAATCTTAAAAGAAAGACAAAATTCAATGGGGAGCTAATGGAGATATTTTAAAATGGGGGGCAATATGTTGCCATACCAGTCCAAACCAGTTATAAACCCAGCAGTGGCGTTCTGCACCAACTGAAGGCGGTGAAGAGATGACTTATTATCCCCATAGAGGCATTTACAGCTACAGTCGTCAAGTCGAGGAGTGATAAAAGTATGGATGACAGTTTCAAGCTGACACTTACTTGTGATGGATTTGAGTGAGGATATTTACCTTAGTTTTACAGCAGAGATGATCTGAGCATCCACGTTTAGTTTGTATAACAGTTTTGGTCTCACATTATGTGGCAAGTACGATACACCACACACAAACAGACCTGACCTAGGATATTCTGAACGAATTTCCTAGTTGAGATTGAAAATCTCGCAAAACCTCTTCAGATGGATTTTGGCTTCCACTGTATTTTGCTTACATTCCCTCGTTTTCTTTTCCTTTATTTGACAGGATGAATCCTTCCCGCCACCTCACTTTTCGATTGGCTACTTGCCTAATTTAATAGGCTGCATGTAGAACACAGCACACAGGCTGTGATATCAAGCCAAGACAATCCAACATATCCCTGATTTGTTATCTTTATCTTGCTATAGGAGCCAGGCATAAATCGTTATCTGCCATATATGTGGAGAATCTTACTTTAAAGGGGTACTAAGTAATTATTTTTTCTTTTTAGTAATGTCCTTTATACTAGCCTGCAGTTTAATTGTTCATATTTAATTATGGCAGTAAGTTCACAGTAGGAAAGTGTTAAAATTTCATTCCATCCATTGACTCATATTTTTCTGTGGTTGTGACAGTATGTGAACCCTGCCTTTGAGAAGATGATGGGATACCACAGGGGGGAACTGATTGGAAAAGAACTGACTGAACTTCCCAAGAGCGACAAGAACAGAGCCGATCTACTTGATACAATCAACACTTGCATCAAAAAAGGCAAAGTGAGTTTCAGATCCATCTGTCAACCCTTTGCTGCTCAGTTTGTAAACCGAGGAAGGTTTTTAATCAATCTGTTTGCTCTGTTGTGTCTAAAGGAATGGCAGGGCATTTACTTTGCCAGAAAGAAATCAGGTGACAGCATTCAACAGCAAGTGAAGATACTGCCTGTCATCGGGCAAGGAGGGTAAGGTATATTTACGCAAAAAAGAATAGCTTCTGTTGCTTAACAACAAATTCAAAAATCTCTGACAGATTCCTATCGTTCTCCCAACAGAAAGATCCGACATTTTGTAGCCATCAAGCGAGCTCAAACCGATAACAATAATCAGGTGATTATGTTTTCATTTATTTTTTGTACTATGGTTTTACTATTGTAAATGTTGTAGTTTGGCAGTCTACAGTTGGGCCATGTTTTGTTATTCTAAAGACAGTCATAAGCTAGAAAGTTGGATTAGAACACTTTATTCTGCCTTTTAAGTTCAGGTTTGGTTAGAGTTACATTGATGTAGAAAGTAAGTTTATTATACATAGGTTGCTGGTCTGTCATTACCACCCCAATCATTTGTACTCCAAATTTAAACTGAAGTATGACTGTCTTAAAATGAAGATTGAGCAACCAAATATAATATACAAAGGATGTTACTTCTAAATTTAAAAACAAGGCCAGGCTACAAGAAATCTCTGAATTTGAAGTTGTCTGAGAACAAGAACTAAATCTAAAGATCTCAAAGAACAACACATCATGCTGGAAAAAAATATTGGAAAAATGAGAGAAACAACATTGATATCTTTCAATATGGATAGGGTTACAAAGTATTTTCTAACATTTTTTGGGGGACTCCAGTGAACCGCAGTGGCAGCCAGTATCCGCAAAGGGAGAAAAACAGAACAATGGTAACTCTTCCAAGGGATTGATGGCCCACCAAAATTACTTCAAGAGCACCTCGACAGCTTATTCATTTGTTCACATACACAAACAACATCTCAAGTACTGCAGGCCTTGAATGCCTCAGTTAAAGTTTGTTCGTGATTCATTAGTAAGAAAGGTACCAGGCAACAATTAAATTCATGGAAAAGTTCAAAGAAAAAAAAGGGGGAAAAAAACACTGCTGAGCAAAAACGCAAAGCCTCTTTTCCTCTTTTCTTTTTTGTTTTTAGAAAATGTTCTGTAGAATGAGACACAAGTGGAGACTTTGGAATGGTTTGTGTCAGCTTATATATGGTGTAAAACCAACCAAGCTATCAAAATAGTCCTACAGTCAAATACAGTGGTGGCATGATTGATCCGGGGCTGCATTGTTCTTGTAAGACCTGGACTGCTTACTATAATTGATGGAACCATGAATTCTGCTATATTAATACACACCAATTACCATTTTAAAAAATTGATTGACGTTAAAGACTCGTCTTGGCTTGCACAGTTTTTAGATTGGGGAGGCTTTTAGTTTTGCTTGTTTTTTTTTTGTTTGTTTTTTCACGTGATAAATAGAATCGGACATATCAAAACTAATTCTTAATCTACTCCGGTTGTACTTCATATGTTCGCATCACTGATGATCTCTAGAGGTAAATGTAGAAACCAAAAGGGGAGAAAGCAGACCATGCTATTTAAATGCCCCGCGCTGACAATTTAACCAAAAGTGTCGAGTTGGAATACATTAACTTTAGGGACTATAGCGCGACTTGCTTCCAGGATACAGAGCACCGTGAAGCTACCATGAAAGAGACGTGTTGCTGCTCTCAGCTGAGTTCCTGGCCAATACTGTCAAACCATGCTAAGCTATAGCTAAGCACTAGGATCTCTGAGGAATCTGAGGCCTACTAAGGCTAGAGACCAGGTGCCAAAGCTATTTATACTTCAGACGGTGCTGCACAGAGAGCAGCTTTAGCTCATTGTTCTGTTTCATGGCACGTACACAAGGTGATTCAGCAGCTGCCAAAGCTGAATTACAACCATTCCAGCTTTTGGGGAATAGAAATTCTTCGACACGGTAGTGACTGATCCTGTTCTTGAAGGCATGGAAATTTCTCCCCTTGATCTGAACTGTGAATTTATGAACAGTTTCCCCATACAAAATGTGTTTAACTGTAAATTGGATTTAAATAAGTATTTTTAGTTATCAATAGCAGCTCATTCTCCAAATGTTACTCCCTGAAAATTGTTTGACATACTTTAAAATATGTTTATAGATACATATTGAGCATTACATAATGCTGCTTGTTTATTTATTCAGACTAAGCAAAGGTACATTGAGTCACTGGGTGAGGAAGATCTTCTGTAACCAGATTAGAGGCTCGGCACATCCATAACTCTATAACCTTGGCGTGACAAACGGAGCGTACTGTACAAGCTGTCATCTGCATGTGTGAGCTGCATGTTTAAACATAGAAGCAGCAATCTGAATTAAGCTCTTTCAATGGCATTGAAATGACAAAAGAATAGCTGAGTAGCTGGAATTATTGAATACATTTACAGGAATTATTCCCAACAAAACATGCAGAGATTAACCATAAATTTATGACCCCCTTTGTAAGGACTAGTTAAGATAGTAGCAATGAGTTACTGACCTGACTGTGACCATCCCCTGTTCTCTTTCTGTTAGGTCCTGAAGATGAAAAAGGAAGATAGATGCAGTGGGGACCACTCTCAATCAGGTAATTGACAGCTAGGTTTTAATTCCTGTCTATTTGTACAGTGACACAGTGGTTTAGAATACACTCAGGGGTAGATTCATAAAGCCATTTGGAGGTTTGGACACCTGAGTTTAAACGTGCTCCTAACTCTTAAACTAGACCCAAAGTCAGATCCAAAAGTGGCTTCATTAAACAGGCAACACGTCTTTGCATTAACAGTGTTTGCTAACGTTTAAATTAAGGCCTAATGCAGAGCGGTTTAGCTCAACAAAGATTAAGCAGAAAAATAAGACAACAGTTGGGGGATTACGCTGACTTTGCAAAAAATAGGTTGGAGGGCTACTAAAGTTCACAAATTTTCGGGTCTTTTGGCAGCTTTGATGGCTTTTAGATCTAGAAGGATGTTGGTGAGCAGAACCTCGCAACAAAACTCAATGAGCCTTTTTATATATTAAATAGAAGGTTTCTAGTAGGACTGGGCAGTAAATCGAGTATATGTATTAATTGAATTTCCTGTTTATGAAATGGATATATTTTTGGTTGTTTTGCCAATGCAATACTTGAACTTCCATAGCTCAGTCAATCCGCCCAGGGGCTACCATCTTATTTTACAAGGATACTCTACAGCTTTTTTTTAATTGGATTTTGTATTCAGGTTAGCTCTGGGGCGGGATGATTGAAATAAAAGCAATTGAAAACATTTTTTTTGCCTGTAATTAATATTTAAAAAAACACATGTAGAAAAAAATAAGATTAAAATCGCAAATAGGATTTGGCACGAAAAATATTTTGAGTTTTCATTTTCAACCCATATTGCCCAGCCCTAGTTTCACGTAAAAAAGACTTCGACCTGATCCAGAAAAATGTAAAACCCATCTACTGCACTTGATGGGTGGGATCGCTTGTGTATGTATTTAATGCTATTTGCTTTGTTATTCCGGTGCAGAAATGAAGCAATTAGTGGGGGGAAAAAGGTTGCCAAAAATGCTTTATGAATTTTTCACTTAGAGTTCTAGTAATATTCACAGCTAATATCCCAAACTACAGAGCTAAAATATTAGTAATTAAAGGGCTTTCAAGTTTTTAGAAGAAAAACTGCTTTATAGATTTTTATTTTTGTCTCAACAAACATTTATGGCAGTGTTTTTATAAATAAATAAAAAAGATGCAACAAAATCCCCTCTCAGTAAACATAATTTGCACTTGATTTCTTAATTTCCCTTACAGAGTGCCATTCACTACGACACAGGGACCGAAGGAAAGATTCCGACGCCAGATCAGTTGGTTCCCGTGGCAGTGACGGTCAGTCTGCTCAAACGCTTTCCACTTTTTAAGCCTGTATCCACTGTGGGAAGAAATCAGCGGTGGGACAGAACGAGTTAAATACAAACGGGATAAAATAGAAACAGTAATAATAATGAAAGAATGGTGGTGTGTGTGTGTGGGGGGGGGTTGAGAGATGGAAAGTCAGAGAGTGAGTCAGACGGTGTTATGGTTGGTACTTGAAGCTTGGCTGATGACATCTGCAACCCCCCCCCACCCCCACCCCCACCCCTCAACTCTCTTTGACGCAGCTGCTGCTATTTTGAGAGAGCCGCGTCTCCTCTTCTCTACCTGCCTAGGTTTTTTTTGGGTTTTTTTTACTTTTTATTTAAACATATCCTGGCAGTCATCCTAATTTAACCCTTTTAACAATTAAACATGTATTCTGTTTCTCTGTGTTTCTGTATGTGTACATGTTTTTACATATATACAAATTTTCCCTCTAATTTTTGTTTTCACAGTACTAACAGTTCTGGCTTCTTTCATTGCAGCTCCCAGTTTACAGAACAGAAGATATTCCTCTGTTGCAAGAATCCATTCAATGACAATTGAGGCTCCCATCACAAAGGTACAATCTCTTTATTTGGGCCAAATAGCTCCTTCATATCTGTTTAAATCATGAGGAGGCACTTATTTCTAAATTGCTGTTTTGTATGTGTACATTGTTTTATGAAACTCTCTACACAGTGTATATTTTCTTTGCTTAAAACTATTTAGACATGCAGATTATTTTCCATCAAACATGTAAAGCAAGGGTGTCTTGAGTACGGTGCGAGGGCCATTTGCTGTCCTCCGTATTATTATTCAGTTCTTGAAAAGAGCAAATCTAGCCTGCAAACAATTTTTAAGGCAATGCTTTCAAAGTCATGAAAACTTGTTTTGAAAAATCTTTATAATTAATGGAACCACAAACATCCAAGAACTTTTACTCAGGAAAATCTTTCAACTTGACAATGTTGGTCCTAATGGCAAAAGATTTGGACACCTGCTTTAAAGGGGCCATGGAGTCAAACCCCCTATTGGTCCTGGCAGAGGGCCACTATACTGAGCCAAGCTCTGCTGCCGGTTTCAGCCTCTTCACTGTCGCTGTATGCATTTTCAGAATAAAAGATTCCCTTAAAGTCAATGACTCAAAGCAATCTGATTTTTAAACTAAGTGGAAAAATGAACTGATTTGTGTGACTGAGAGCGGACTACGATGATTTTCATCATGGACTGCAGTACTCGAATTTGACCACAAGATGCCAATCTTACAAATTAGACCTTTAAATGTCCGATTTGTAAGAACTGAACAGTGATAATACTCACACAACAGATTAATGTCTTAATCATGTTGGAAGGAAGGTTACATTGAAACAGATTTCGTCCTCAGCCGGCTGGGTGGCTGTACGTTTTTCATTTTTAAAGTTCCACAGAGGGATATAGCCATTGTTAACAATGTGTGAAGATAGTTGCCTATCAAAAATACCTCATACTATGTTTTTCAGTTACCAACAACTTGATATTATATTGAAATGCATTTATCTACATATCGACCTACTGTTTATGGCTCGTCTTCGCTCGTTATCTTGAAAGTCATGAAGGGTAGAGGATGAGTTGCTGAGAACACTCTTTTTGTTTTCCTACATGGACTGCAGTACCCAAATTTGTCCACAAGCAGTTATTCTTACATGTTTCACCTTCATGCATTGGGTCCTCTTTGGCAAAGGTCTCTCACCATCCCAACACTATACTGCTTACTTTGTCAATCTATCAGATTGTGAGAACATTTCATTCCACAGTCGTCTTCAGGTGACCCCACAGATCTTCTGACAGATTTGATTCTGGCTCTTAGCAAGGTCATGTCCAAATTTAGTTTCTTCTCTTGAATTCATTCTATTGTTGATTGTGATCCTTCGAATCACAATGATTTTTAAGATTATAATCCCTCCTAATCTTCAATTTTCTATCAGACAGTTTAATATTTTTGATGACTACTCCATTTACAAACAGTGGAATATCCCCTTTGTGTGACAATATATTATTATTCTTTTCTCTTTTTTTTACTACTCAGTTTAATTGTATGACATAAATGTCCATTGATTAGATCCTAGACTAATTAATTAGCATTCACTTACTGTCTGCATAAATGTGGCATTCATTTTGGGCATCTGAACCATTATTTATCCAAGGTTGAATATTTATTCAACAAACTATATTAAAGACGGTTTGAAAATATTATCCTGCTGGACAAAGTTCCAGCAGTCTTGTCGTTGATTCAAGCTGAAGTTGAAGAATTTGGAGATAATCTCTCAGTCCAGTGTAACTGTACAGTAAATAGTAGTAGCATGGTAGATGTGGTGAATTTATATTGCGCTGTTCTTGTCATACTGACCACTCAAAGCACTTTACACTGAAGCCACATTCAACCATTCGCACTCACATATGCGCACATATACCAAAACACACATCGGTTGTCAACTTGGGGTTAAGTATAGATCTGATTCTCTTTTTCCTCAATTTTCAAAAAACTTAGAAAAAATAGTGAATGATAAGTTAGTAAAATTGATCAAGAAATATAATATATTAAATGAAAGTCAATATGGAGTCTGAACAAAGATATCAACATCAATGGCAATTATTGATGATGTTGAGGAAATTTCAAATGCTTTACACAAAAAGAAATATGCTGCTGGAGTATTTGTTGATCTAAAAAAAGCCCTTGACACATTAGAACATGCCATTTTACTCAAAGAAACTGGACAAATATGGCATTAGAGGAGTAGCTTTAAACTAGATTAAAACCTACCTGCTGGGAAGTTCCTACTGGAACAGTTTGTGAAGATAGGTTCAACCGAATCAGAGACACGAATGATTGCTTGTGGTGTCCCACAGGGATCAATATTTGTCCCCACCTTTTTTAACTTGTATTGAAATGATATATTTATTGTTTCAAAGTCACTGTTTGCTGTTGGTATTATTTGCTGATGATACCAGTATTTTTTTTTCCAGTGAAGATTATAATGAACTGATTGACATGATTAATACAGATTTAAATAAGTAAAAGAAAAATAGATGGATCATAACAAATTATCTCTCAACATAAACAAAACAAAAGTTAAGGTTTTTGGTAGTTCAATCAATCAACGCAGAATCCGTAATCAAAATAAATGAAATTACAATTGGGGGGTGGGATGGAATTTAAATTCTTAGGAATAATTATAGACAGTAAATGAAGATGGAAACCACACATCAGTGTCACTCAAACTTAAGTATCTAAACATATTTCAATTATCAATAACACTAAAGATATATCTGAATATAATAGTAGATATTTGTACATTATTTCTACCATATTTGACATATTCTATTGAAACCTGGGGTAATAATTATAAGTTATAAGTTCACTACATCCCCTCTTTATACTTGCTATGTAAACATGCTGTCATAATCAAATAGTTGGTAACATACAAATGATTTCATTTTGCAGTCCAAAATCTTACAATATGATCTTTTAAATTTTTACACAGCATGGCTCACATAAATACTTTTTTTTCCCCCTCATCTAACCTTAAAACTTGTGTCTATGTGGGCCGCTGTCCACATATGTTTTGGCAGAGGTTCCTCTTAGTCCAAAGCCATACAAGACCTTATTCAATATGGACAGTTGTAATTATTTTCCAGTTAGTTCCAGTTTATTCCAGGCTTCAACCTTGGTTGTTCCCGAACACCCTAAACAAATTTCCATTCATCCAACGGTGTACATTTGGGTAAGATGGTCGAAACTCGGATAGAACTGGACGTTCTAGCAGGACAATGATCCCAAACCCACATCCAAATTGTCTTTGGAACCGACAAAGCGATAGATCTATGGATAATGACAGGCCTTTGGAATGACCTTAACAAAGCCCTGACCTCAAGTCTGTTGATTGTTTTGGACCACTTTTAAAAGGTTCGGGTCAGGGACAGGAAATTAACTATTCAAAATTGTATTTGAGTTTTAAACATTTTTGCAAAGAGCAGTGGTCAAATTACAGCTACAATTATGCCAGAAGTCTGTTGATGGCAAATAAAATAATGTCCTCAAAGGGCAACTTATACTCAAAGGTTTATTTTTTAACTCGTGTGGAATAGAGAAGATGCATTAAAAAAAATCTAACTTGCGCATTCAAATATTGTTTTTTTTAAACGCATAAGTAGCATATTGCATAATCAGTCCACCTAAAAGGTTTAAATACATCATCAAACACTCAAACTTGATTACTGTATGTTGTGACCGGACCTGCATTTATTCCTTATGTTGGAGAGAAACAGTGTCTAAGTTAAATTCTAACCATGATATCATGAACTGAAAGTCTGAGGGAACACGTTGTGACACATGTAACAGTATTTCCCATTGTTCCATGTTGCCTCCTGCTGCAGGTCCTATGATGTACTCTTATGTACTCAGAAATAACTTTAATTGGCTGTTTTGCCCCAGAAGAGATTTGCAGCACGTCACATGCACATTTCCATGACACATGCACAAAGAACCACTCTGTTGTTACATGATGTGCTGAGAGCCAGTGATGTGTTTGTGTGTGACAAGGACATTTGTGCCCCGCTCTGCGTCTGCAGGTAATAAATATCATCAACGCAGCCCAAGAGAGCAGTCCAGTGACCGTAGCTGAGGCTCTGGATCGCGTACTGGAGATCCTGAGAACCACTGAGCTCTACTCGCCTCAGCTAGCTTCCAAAGAAGATGACCCCCACACCAATGACCTGGTTGGGGGGCTAATGAGTGTAAGAAGAAGTTGACTTGTTTCCGTTCTAGCTTTTAAATGAACATCTTACACACAAAAACTTTCATCTCTAGATGCACAAAGCTGGACAGACACATACCTGGGCTAAAAACAAATGCAAGCATCACTTTTAATCAGACGAATTGGATTAAATCCCAGTGGCGCACATAAAAGTTTGTGGTTGTCAAGTTACATGACAAAATGTAAAAACGTTCAGCATACATAAGTTGTTTTGTAAAGCGATGTAACTATCTTAAATGCTTTACAGGGACAGATATGACATATATGTATTTTTTAATATACAGAAAACTGCGTGTTCATGTTTACTCAAAAAGAACACCATACTCTCTAAATCAGGCAGTATTAATATTTCTGAGCAACATATGTTTTTTTTCTCTTCAGGACGGGCTGCGGAGACTCTCTGGGAATGAATATGTTTTCAGCAAAAGTAAGTTTTAGAACATCCCTAAACACCAAAACAACAAGTCAAACAACTGGTGCTTTTCTGACTACTTGGGAAACATCTCAATCTATTACACACTATATAAGCTGTCATTTTCTCCTGATTGTTTTATCAAAATTAGAATATAATCTTATTTTCCAAGAACTTGTCTAAAATATATGTCTGTAGAGTACATGCACCCTGGTGCATTTATCTTTTCTTTTAATTTTTTTTTGGGGGGGGGGCGGTATTACTCAAAGAATGTGACTGAAAACATACAAACCTTTTTTCACTCATAACAAAACTAAAATAATAATGGAAAAATGACCCTGTTGAAACCCCAATGATTTCGGCCTGAAACATGCACACAACTTGACACTAATGGGTTTGAATGGTTTCTAAAGATAACCATTTTCCCCTTTAATCTGTTTCCTTGCAATCCGTGTGTCAGGCTCTTAAGAAACCCTTGCATCTTCCATCTAGAGTTTCCAGGGTCTGTGTGATGGGGAAAGCAAAAAGAATTGTCACAGGATCTACAGAGAAATGTGATTGAACTCTATACAACAGGAAAAGGATAATAAAAAAGTATCCAAGGTAGTGATAATGCCAGTCAGCGGTGCTAGAACGCTGATAGAAAAGTGGAAAATTCCGCAGGAACTAAACCATGCTTAGGTAGACCAACAAAAATGTCTGCAACAACTTGCAGAAAATTCGGTTGCGATGCACAGAAAAAACCCTCTATTAACTTCTGCTGACATTCGGGGCTCCCTCAAAGCAAGTGGCGCGGCTGCTTGAAGAAGCACAGCAAGGATGTGCTTGAAGAAAAAATGGGCTACAGGGCAGAGTTGCCAGAAGAAAGCCATTAACATGTAAATTCCACAAGCTATCTTGCTTACAATATGCCAAACAGCACAGAGTCAATCCTCAACTTTTCTGGAACAAAATCATTTTGAGTGATGAGATGAAAAATTGATCTTTTTGGCCACAACCATAAACTTTATGTTTGGAGAGGAGCCAATGAGACACATGATGAAAAGTGCACTATTCCAACTATGAAATATGAAGAGGGGTTTGTTGATGTTCTGGGAATTTGTGAGTTACCAAGGCACTGGAAACCTGGTCGAAAATGATGGCAAGATGAATGCAGAAGCTTATCAAAAAATACTAGAGAGGAATTTCCGCTCATCAGCCTGAAAGCTGCACATGGATCACACTTGGATGTTCCAAAGAGACAATGACCCAACACACAAGGCCAAGTCGACCTACAACTGAAGGTGGAATAAAGTGAAGGTTCTGGAGTGGCCAGCTCAGTCAAGAGCTCAAATACACTGTTCATGACAGACAGCACAGGAATTACAGGAACTGGAAGCTTTTTGTCAAGAAAATTGTGTCACTTTACCGTTAGATTATATACAGAACATTCTCCACACCTACCCAAAAGACTCCAAGCCAACATTGATGCTAAAGAGGGCAACATATGGTATTAAGACTGGGACGTGTAACGTTTGAGAGGGTAAATTTGGGATTTTATTTTATTATTTATTTATTTTTTTCCCACAACAAATGGCTTCACAATATCACTTACTGCGTATGTGTGAACCAAAGTTTGTGTTTTCATTCATATTATTGATTCAGTTCAGTTTAATTGTATATAGCGCCAATTCAGAACAGATATCTCAAGGAACTTTACTAGAAAAGTAATTTCAATACAATTGTACAAACATTCAAATCAGTTAAAAGTTTCCTACGTAAGGAATCCCAGCAGAAATGGCCAATAAGTTTTAAAAAAATATATCAGGGTATGTAAACTTATTGGCAAAAGTGTAGCTCTTTGATCACAGTCGTTTTTACAGTGCCATCCATCCATTATTTATACCGCTTATCCTTTGCAGGCTCGTGGGGGAGCTGGTGCCTATCTCAAGCGGTCAGTGGGAGAGAGGCGGGGTACACCCTACACTTGTCGCCATTCCAAAAGAACCACTCTAGCAGAGAAACATAGAAAGACACAGGAAAAGCAATCATTCACACACACACCTAAGGACAATTTAGAGAGACCAGTTAACTTAACAGACATGCTCATGGACTGTGGTTGGAAGGCTTAGGGATAGGAGTTGGGTACCTGCAGGGAACCCACACGTCCACAGGTCGAACATGCAAACCTATTGCAGAAAGGATGGGATGTGAACTCAGGACCTACCTACTCCAAGGCTACAGTGCTACCAACTGTGCAACTCTGCAGCCACTGTTTTAACTTTCATTTGCACAAAATGAGACATTTCGCTTATCACAATACTCAGTTTTGTTCAGGTTATTTTGTTTAAGCATACAAAAAAAAAAAAAAAACCCGGATCAAATCCATTTTCATAAATCTGGAAATAATTCAGGTCTAAATGTATTACCAGTTATTTTAATTCCATCCAATTTAATACAGTCACACTGGATTGGTCATATAATGCTAACTGAAGCCAATGTATTATATTCGCATCAATCATTGAACCCGAGCAGGCATGGGCGCTAAATGACAGGAACAGGAAGACATCCAGCAGTATAATTAGACTCAGTATGGACTGGACTAGCTGGTGGTTTGGCAGGGCGGGTCACAAAACAAACGGTAGCAAAGGGCCAAGAGCGCTTTCTATGTGAGAGGAAAATAGCAAAATGCGAGGAGAAAGGGATGACGAGGTTAACAGATGCCTGAATGTGGCTGGGAAGCTATTAGGGTTCAACAGGTGAACCAAGCTTGGCTTTCAACATCTTTGTTTAGGCTAAATGTGGGCAGGACTCGAGTTTTGGCAGCTTGAGTAAAAACATCATGCCAACCGCGAATATAATTTTTTAAAGCACCTTGTTGCACATTTTACATGCCGTCAAAATGCTTGTATGGTATATTGAGCGTCGAGGTGTTTGTGACATTATTTGCTGGGTAGAAGGCTGTAAAGTTTGTGAACCACTGCTGTAGAGAAGAGGTTGGTAAACTTCAGAACCCTAAGTTTGGTCCTACTAAATAAATAAATAAGTTGAACAAAATAACTTTTTTTATTTTCACAAATCTTTTAAAGCACTTTGAGTTTAAAACTAAAGGAATTATATTTTGTTTTTGTTTTTGGGTTTAGGTATAAAGAAATTGTGGAACGTTTCTAATATATGATAGATATATTAAGTAATATATAAATAACCTTTCTAAATTATGATAGAAATCAATGTTTTGAAGAGGACTTGTGTGAAAAACTGTGTGGCTAGCATTTTATATTATCGTTACGTGAAAAAAAAAATGCTTAATTCTTTATCATTTTTGGCCAAAGTTTTAAAAGACACAGTGGAGGGTCTAAAGAGCCACTTGTGACTCTGGAACTTCAAGATAAATGCTCTATAGGCGAGATTGGTATAGTCATTCATTATTAAGCTGCCAAAAAACCATACTGGCTTCTCTGGTTTGCCTCTTTTATGGTCCCAACTTGTGTAACCTTCACAGCCGTTTGCCCCCGGTGTATTCATGTTTTCCTCTCTCTCTCTGCCAGATATGAGCCAGAGCCAGCTGGCCATCCCAGTAACACTGAACGATGTCCCACCGTCCATCGCCGAGATGCTGAACGATGAGGAGCGCTGGGAGTTCAACATCCTGGACCTGGAGGCAGCGACACATAAAAGGTGCTAATATTTTTTTGCTGTGGTTATTCCTGTTATTAGTTGAATAAATAGAACATATTTGTTTAGACATTTCTTTCTTTCTTTGTTCTAAACCTCAAGTACATGCTGGTTCCACATACCTATACCATTATATAGGATTTATACCTATTTTACTATTTGTATCTACGATAAAAAAAGCTGAAACACAGAAGCCTAAAAAAAAGCCAGAGTTTTCACACTCTGATCTTGTGGCTGAATTATTGTTTGCACCCCCTGCAGGCCACTCACTTACCTCGGGTTGAAGATTTTCACCAGTTTTGGAGTGTGCGACTTCCTAAACTGCTCTGAGGCTACATTGCGCTCCTGGCTGCAGCTCATGGAGGCCAACTATCACTCTTCCAACTCCTACCACAACTCCACACATGCAGCAGACGTCCTGCACGCTACAGCCTACTTCCTGCGCAAGGAGAGTGTCAAGGTAAGAGACCAACTTGAGTTTTTTTACTACAACCCAAGGACTGTTCTCTCTTCCTTCATGGTCACCTTTAGAAACTTCTCTTGCTTCAGATGCCACCGTTGTGACAGTTTTTCTCTTTGCTTACTTCCCTACAGTGGAAGTAGGTGTTTCACCCCAAGGCCTTCAGGGACATCCTACTTAGTCCAACCTAAATTAATACATCTCATTATACCATCAATACAACATCATGGCTGGAGAATCCATACAGAATCACACATACATCACAGGCTGGCCAAGCGACACTAGAGTATTTAAAATCAATAAGCTTGCATTCACAATCAAGAGTAGGAAACTAAGATCACGGATACTGTCAAATCTCAAAAGCAGAGGCCGGTTAAAAAATATTTGTCAGCGTAGTTTTTATAACTCCAAAGTAAATGTGAGCTTAAACAAGTTTGTCCAACAATATGGACATTGTCGCCATTTCATGTAAGATACTAGGGAGGCGATAATAAAAAAAAGAATTCAGTCCTGTGATCATCAGGCAGGAGGCGAGGTTCACCGTGAACAGGTCACCAGTCCATCGCAATGTAACAATCATGTTAAAAAATACAAATAAAATACTTGCACTCACCCACATGGATTTTATTCACATTTCATGCTTATCTGAAAATAAAATCCATCCTTCTTTCTTTTCTCAAGAAGACCTGAATCACTCTTTTGTACAGTCTATAAGTCCAGGTCAAAGTCCTGTCTGGTTGAATTTCTTAAAAAGTTAGCCTTAAAAATGCCGTGGCAAGTATATCTCCTACCAAATATATCCCTTCTTCTCCTTCAGCCATCGTGGTTTAAAAAAATTACACCGGTAGCTCTCAGTAGTTAGCCTAGCTAACGAATCTCCGGGTTTAGTCCAGATATTTTACTAGATTCCGCCTTTCAGGCTCTCGTGGGTGCTTATCCAATCAGAGGAGACATACATGGCAACTTTAGCGTGACGCCTTTTAGCAGGCCTTCCTGTCGCAGACTCAACAGCTGTTTGGCTATTGCAACTGACTGTGTTAGTTCACTTACAGCACACAGGAGCCTCTTCTTCAGTCTCTTCTACAAGCTCAGCATAATTTACCATCGTCCTCCGGCCTCAGGCTTGACTCTGTTGGCTTCATGAATTAATTCTCTCAGGAAACAAACTCTTAGAAAAGTTGGGACTTCTTGGAGGCTACAGAGATCAGCACTAAGTCTGGCCTTTTGTGTTGTTGTGGCGGGGACAGTTTCTGGGAACTGTGATTTCTTCCCTGGGTAAAATTTTCTGCTCCTAGCAGAGTTCTGTTGCTACGCAGAGGTCGGTCCTGGCAGACAAATTTTTGTTCCCCCCTGGCCTTCAATAAAGAATAATAATATGAAGAAGTGTTTTTAACCATTTTCTATATTTGGTACGCAAGTAACAGTAGGTGATACAAGCTGATTTGAGGCAGGACACAATAATCCACTTTCTCGATAGTGAAGGGCACACCTAAAACTCGCAGGACAATGAAGCCTGGAGTTGGAAACCAATTTTCCTCTGATGCATTGCCTTTCAAAAAGATACAGTACAGACAAATTAAAAAAGTACAAGGTACATCACAAAGTACCAGTTTTATATTGACAAAATTTTAGTTAAAGATTATTTGTTTCTTTTCCTACCGCGAGATTTAGCTCCTGATATTACACGTTGTGGTTTGAAGCTTAGGTTGGGTTTGAGGATAGTAAAACTATAAAAGCTATAACTCTGGGTGAAGGTGGTCACAGATATTAGCGTGTTAACCGAGGTAGTACATTTAATTTTCATGGCACCTTTTAGGGGCGACTGTGGCTCAGTCGTAGAGTAGTTGGCTTGCAATTGGAGGGTCATAGGTTTGATTCCAACTTCCTCCAGTCACATGTCAATGTGCCCCTGGGCAAGGCAGTTGACCCCGAAAATTCTACACCGTCCTACCAAGCCATGTTGGCTATCGTGTGTGAATGTGGCTTCAACGTAAAGCGCTTTGAGATTTCAGTATGACTAGGAAAGTGCTATATAAGTTCAGTCGATTTACCATTTAACACAATACTTAAAGAGTGAAACATTGATTGAACAATTTATTTTTTTACATACAGTAGCCTGGGAGCTGGTGTTCGATCTTTTGGTACAAATCCTGGTTTTAAATCCAGCTTTGAGGCAAAGAAGTCACTGTGGTCAAAGTGACTGAACAAATCACCAAACGAGCATTGCGTTTTCCCAGTGGTCTTCCAAAACAAATTCCAACAATTTCTTCTTGAGTTTCTCTTCTGTGGGTTAAAAAAAATGAAGTGTCGACATATGTTATCTCCATAAATACCAAACATGTTCTGCCTTGTTGTAGAGTTGCTAACTGTTAGCTTCTTGTAGCTACAGCGGCCTGGCCAAAACAATGCTGTCCCCCCATGGCCAGTCCCATTTGAGATTACGTTAAATGAAATGGCTTTTTTAGAATCAGCCATTTTATGTCGTATGTTGTTTCTTTAACTGATGCAAGAAATTGAGTTTGGAGAAAATATCTGCATGCAGCCTGCTAGTACATTTCCAGATGTACAAGTATTAATAATTACAACTGTTTTTCATGATTTTCGGTGAAGGAGACCTTTAAAGAGGACCTTTACTCAATAGAGGATTTGGCCACAGCCATTTAGAATCTAAATGTAAAAAAAGATAAAAGAAAACAATCAACTTTCAGGACATTGTTTACAGGATTATTTTTTTGTCAAAGCAAAACCTGCAAGATGTTTCATATTTATCATGATTTACAGAGCCTATCAGGGTCCGGTGCTGACATCTCTGTTTCGTCTTTGCTGTCTTTACAGAGCAGTCTCGACCAGCTGGACGAAGTGGCGGCACTTATAGCAGCCACCGTTCACGACGTGGACCACCCGGGCAGGACTAACTCCTTCCTCTGTAACGCCGGGAGCGAACTGGCCATCCTTTACAACGACACAGCCGTGCTGGAAAGCCACCACGCGGCCCTAGCCTTCCAGCTCACCATCCGTGACGGCAAGAGCAACATTTTCAAGAACATCGACAGGTCAGTTCAATTAGATAACTGCTGGGTTGATCCTCTGTGGTTTAGGACAAAGGTGGGATGTTGAAAAAATCTGACTTAAAATAATGAAATATTGCTGAGATTCTAAAATGTGACAAACCAAGACTAAAGGATGAATTCTTTACTGTCTGACACAATAAAATGTGACTGATGTTCAATGAATCTTCTTGACTAAAGCACACAGCTCCAAAGCCAGAGTGAATGTATAGAGTGGATCCATGCTGTAATAATTACAAACAAGAAATAATGCCAATGCCTTCAGTACTTCATCATTCATTTTGGCTAACTGCTGCAGAGGTCAGCTTGCTGGCATTTTCTCGTGACACAGTTGAAGATTATATGACACTTTCTGTCAATCTCCATGCTGTCAAGTGTAAAGCTCCCGTATGCAATCATCGATCAGGAATGGGAAATTCCAGGAATGGTGAAGTTCTAGAACTTCACCATTAAAAAATACTGAAAGGTCAGGTTAAAATTGACGCATTAACGTGGGTTGATTAATTCCTAGAATTAACCACTTTTTTTTTTTATCTCAATTAATGCATGCACAGAACACTGCCCTGTTTATAATTTAGCCTGCAGCACATCAGTTTTTCCTAACCAGCCAAACTGCTGACTGTTTTGCAGCAGCGTGTGTGTGTGTGTGTGTGTGCGTGCATGCCTAAATGTGATGTGAGTATATTATTATTGGCTTAATGGGTTAATATGATTAAGTTCATAAGTTGTCTGTGGGAAATATCCTTACTGTCTGTTTTGGGATGTCAGCTCGCTGTACGCGGTGCAAAGAGTATAAAATATAAATGCACCATATTTATGTTGATTTATGCATGTTGGTTTACTGTATAGCTTCCGAAAATTTCATAATGAGTTACCGCTGCGTTAAAATGTGCATTACTCGGTTAAAGTGATATTTGTTTAGTCGTATCGGTTATTTTTTCATATGAGACCACACATACATTGTGAATGTATTTGTGGAGGTCAAACAAAAATACCATTGATTTCTCCTATATTTAATGTAAAAAAAAAAAACAGCATCTGGATTGGTCATTTATTTACACTGAAAATTGTAGTTTTTTTTGGTCATATTTAGGAAAGTTAAGTGTTAGGAAAGTGATTAAGTCACAGCTACCCTGTGATTAATTAGATTAAAAAAGTCTAATCGTCTGACAGCCCTACTAAAAATGAAAAAATAAGAGAACTTTTCGACAAAGTTTGTATGCTTTCCATTCTTTAACAACCGTTTAGAGCATAGCTTTAGCACTGGCACAACCCATACTACTAAACACTTTATAATTTGGATCTGAAAACATTCACAGCTCCCATTTGCTCAAAAATTACCCATTGTTTAAACAAAATTGTTTAATAAGAATGTTTTATGTTTTTTTATGTGGCCACCCAATTGGGATACCCCTGATGTAATATGTTATTGAAAGTATAAGCACCACCTAATATGGAATCAATCTTGTAGCACATTTAAAATATTTTATAGTTATGCTAATATGATCCAATGCTTGAATCGTAAAATTCTACGGTTCTTTTTATGTGAGATAAATGTTAGCGTGCACAGGTAAATAACTTTACCTGTGCACGTGGTAAAGTTGACGTGTAACTTTGGATGAGTGGTAAAAAAAAAAAGTAAATGTTGCAAGTCCTTGAGGTGGATTTTTTTTTCTTTTGAGATACATGCAGAACATTATGTGTGACGGAAAAATAAATCACAATGGACTAAAGTTTGTGGCTGTAAAGCAACAAAATGTTGGAACAAGAAAGATGGTTGAATACTTTTGCTGTATACTGTGCTCTATCAGTGTATTCGTTTTCTGTTAAACCACCTCTTCTGTTCCCTCCACACGCTCTTTCTGCGGTCAGGAATCAGTTCCGAACGCTGCGACAGGCCATCATCGACATGGTGCTCGCCACAGAGATGACAAGGCACTTTGAGCACGTCAGCAAGTTCGTCAACAGTGTCAACAAACCAATGGCTGCCATTGAAGAAACCGGCACTAATGTAAGTTTTAGCAGGCATTATTTTGTCCTTATTGGCTCTTAAATGTAAACTAGATATGATAACAACAATATAAATAGTTCCATGTCTAATTTAGCAGGTCAACTACCAAACAAAAGAACCTTATTAGAAAATTGGTCATTCAAACTTCATGTCGGGAATCAACCAGTGAAAGGCATTTAGATGTTATGACAAAATCTTGCCAAGTTTATTGTAAAATTTGATCTCAATACTATAGTATTAATACAATATTTTTTCTCCTAATTGTCAGAAAATTGTTGCCATAACAATTTTGATATTCCTCCCTCCTCTCCACTCAACCTCATTATAAATAAAGCAGCAGGAGATTGGTTTAAATTGTCTAAAATCACTTAAGGAAACTCAAAACTAAGAGTCAGAGGAAGAAAAAGCCAAAAATTAAGCAAGAAATGAATTGTTGCTGTTTTTTCTTTAAGTCACTTAGGTGTTTTTTGTCACAAAATTTGAAAGTGCAGTGTTGGTTCCGGGTTGAATGTCTTACTGCAGGATATAAAACAGGTTGTGGGGTTGCTGTTAGGAGCACATGTATTTTATTTCCTCTGAGTCCTCTTCCCATGAAAGGCCGCAGACAGCTTTGCAGCCAATTTAGAGGGTTTGGTTCAACTAGCTCCTGGGAGAGACCTTTTCATTGCACTTTACCTAAATGTTTAGAGAACAATTTGGTGATTTTTTCCCTCTATCTTTTTAAGTCGGATGAGAAAGTTCGAAAACAGCTTTTGTTCATAATTTGATGCACATTAGCCATGGTTGTGCTAAAGATGACAGTGGTGCTATTTCACTGAAAGAATGTTGATTTCTAGCTTTTCTTCTGCAGAGAATAGCCGGAAATGAAACGTTGAAGCCATTTCAAATACAATTTGTCTTGTTTGACTGTTATGACTCACATCCCACCAAACGTATCTGTCAGTCCACAAACTCTTTTTTATTTAAATTTTTTCATTATTTCATGTCCAGTCAGCATGGATTGAGTGCCCCCTTGTCTTGAGCACACAGTAATCAGTCTAAAGAAAATGTGGCCAACCAATGTGTGATTCCAGCTCAAGAGGTACTTTGATGTTGCTCGTATTTTTGTTTTTTAGTATTAGAGAATTTGGACTACATTTGATCATCTTTAGTTCAATAAGAAAGGAGCGGGTCAAGGGTTCGGGGTGGGGAGTCGCTAGCAGTTACTGGAATTATCAAACAGTCTGAGGTAGGAACCATGCTGGGGTAGGAAACTCAGACTGTACCTCAAAGTGTAGTATTCAAAGTGCGCAACATTTAATCATTAATTAACTTTTGTCACTTTTCAATTTATGTGAATGTATTTTCTGACTTGTTTGCCCAAAGAAAATGCATAGAACTTGTGCAATTAGCCCAAATGAATAAGTACAGTTACGATTCCTTACTTAGGTTCATGAAAGCTGGGCATTCAATTTTTTTAAAGGCTGCAGGTCTCCGATAACAGAGTTACTTTTACTGTAGCCCTTTATCTGGTTTTGAGTAGAGGTAGAGGATTTTGTTTTGTTTGGATATGGTATCGCTGTTCCTTCTAATTTTTTTTTTTTTTTTTACTGATTTGCACATACCTTAAAATGCTGCCTGATGCTTTATGTAAATATGCTGTTCTAAGTTTGCTGTTGATGTTACTCATGTCCGGAGTAGCGTCTTGATACCCGCCAGCAAAGTGTAGAGAAAAATGTAACAATTTTCCCACCTGGATTATCACTAACCTTTTCAAATAAATATTTTAGGTGGTCATGTGAAGATGCCGCTTAATTTATTGATGCCGAATTACGGCTGCTGCTGAAATCACTGGAATTTGCCTGCATACTTCGCTATTTTGACACCAGAAGCATACGCGGTGTGACTCAACGACTAGTTCTGCCACATTTGATCTTTTACCCCGTTTTAACCACCACTGCTTTAGCTGAAATTTTGTAAGCAATGCTCAAATTAAATCTGACATCTCTTAAAAAAAAAAAAAAAAACTGCGAGAGAGCACCGTTCACAAACGACAGAATGAGTGTGTTCACTATAACGTTCATCAGAACAAAAGTGAGTGAGCTTAGTTCACGTTCACAGAAAATTTGGATGAGTTCATGAACGATCGTTCAATGAACTCATTCAGGAAGAACACTGGTCGCTAGAGCACATTTCAACAAAGAACCACCAGTCAGGAACGGTTGCTCAGATTAGCCATGGGCTATGCTTGAACCAACTGTCAACAGATGTTGAATACTTTGTTTCGGTTGCTAGAGCTGCTCATATCTGTGGTATATTTTCAACAGAGCATGAACAGCGACTGCGAGGGTCAGAGCAACATCAGGAACTCTCCAGAGAACCGTCTGCTGATAAAGAGGATGCTCATCAAATGTGCAGATGTGGCGAACCCCTGCAGGCCTCTGGAGCTCTGCATCGAGTGGGCGGGCCGGATCTCGGAGGAGTACTTCGCCCAGGTGAGGAGGAAACTTGGATTACAATGAGCAGAGTTTTTCGAAAGCCTAAACAGTCACCATGTTTGGAAACAATTGAATTCATCGTTGTCTTTGTCTCTGCTTGCAGACAGATGAGGAGAAGCGACAAGGCCTGCCAGTGGTGATGCCCGTGTTTGATAGAAACACCTGCAGTGTACCCAAATCTCAGATCTCATTCATAGACTACTTCATCACAGATATGTTTGACGCCTGGGATGGTGAGAGCAATATTTCTTGCACTGTCATGGGTAATATTATATGCAGAGAGGTTATTTTTATTTTGAATAAGCCTCTATGTTCCTAAAATCTATCCACATGAGGGGAGAAGTATGCTTGTAACTGGTCACTCAGATTCCTATCAACCCAATAGCTTTCCAAGAAATAATGTTTTTTCTTGTTCTGAAGAAAGTCAGCTTCATGGCCGTGTCTGACATGCTTTTGTTCCAGCTGTTTCCCAGAAGACCATCTGATGTCTTCTCGCCATTCCAGCTACAGTGACTTGTTTCACATTCTCATGTGCTTCAGAATGCTTTGTCCTTGTTTTGTTCTTGATTGCCGTATAATGGCCACAGTATTTCCAGAAAATGTTTTTTTTCTGTTTAGCCAATTCAGTGTAAAATAGTAACTGGTTCTGTTAATAGGCTGGTGTAATTCATTTAAATTCAAAAACACTTTACTGATCCCAGAGGCAAATTAAGTGTTGTTGTAGTTCATACTAATTAACTTATTCTCTAAGGAGTTGTATATCATTATGGCTGTGGGCAGGGAGGATTTCCTGTAGTGGTCTGTGTTACAGCAAAACTGAAGAAGCCTCTACGGAATACACTCTGTTGTTGTAAGATAGTCTCATGAAGAGGATGCTCAGGATTTTCCATTTTGTTTTATTTTATGAAGAATCCTTCTTTGCATCATCATCTCCAGTGGTTCCGCAGCAGTGGCTGGAATAGAACCAGCCATCTTCATCAGGTTATTTTGCCTTATTAGGTCTCTGGCACCGATGAGGTGTCAAGACATAGCAGGATCTATAAAAATCGTTTCAGAACTATTCGAAATTTCTGCCACACTTTTCCTGTAATTTAAAATCCTTTTAATGGCAAGCCAGAGAAAGCAGAGAAACACTCCCCCCCCCCACCTGTTGCTAGTCTGTTAGTCCGCTGTACATATTAGCCTAATGAGTTCCAAAAAACTCACCCTATTACTAACATGTTTGCTATTTGGAAAGGGTTTAAATGAAAATACAGAGATGATTATGGTTCCCATAACAGAGAAGAATCACCATTTACTTTTCCTTAGGGTAATGCCATTTTGAAACAAACATAGGCAACCAGTTACGAGAGCTAGCACGTCGGTCCATAAAATAAACAGCTAAACTTGCTAACGCGCATGCTAACATAGCTAATTAACAAGTTAACAATAGCTTATCTTGGTTGCAGTGTTACACAAAGTAGATCAGCAGAAAATATATATTATTCCTAATAAAACCGTTTCTTTTAAACCCTGCCATAAATACTAATGGATATTTTTTTATTGAAGTTACTCTTTCCTGTCCATATCTCTAAAAAAAAAAGCTAGAATGTATTTTAAAACTTTCTGCTGGTCTAACAAACTGAGCTAATAATTGTCTGACCCTTTTATAGTCACTAACAGAGCACAAATTTAATTACCAGGTGATCCCTTAATATGAAAAAAAAAGACACGGGTAAATCACAGAAAAGTAATGTACAAAGTGATAAACAGCAGAAAAGTCTGAATTCTACACTTCTGATCTCAGTATATCTACACTATTCTTAATAAGATTATATCAAAAGTGACATTATACATCAGGGTGTAACATGACCGTTTCCAGAGATCACATTTACATGTGAAAAGATTAAGAACAGTTTTCATTTGTTAATGTTAATGCTAGCAAGCTTGATGCTTGCTTGTGTGGCACAATTTGCCTTATACACAAAAAGCATAAATATACTGTATATTTAGGCATGGCACAATATATGATGATCTGAATGTCATTTATTTTTTTACACACCAGGAGTTAAACCAAATAATCATTAAAAAAAAACTTTTCACCATACAGTACATTTCAAACAATGACTAGACAATAACTACAAAATCAGGACATGAACACGGTTAAAATAGAACAACTCGGTGAAAATGTTTTTAAAATTAGGACTGAGGCTGGTTTTCTCAAATCTTAAGCATTCTGTGAGCTACACAGTAGGTTTCACAAATCTCTCAAATTTCTTGTGAACATTTATTTCAGTTAAATCCAAAATTATTAATAGCCTTTTTAGATTTACAGTTGGGGTTCAAGTTTTGAGAATTACACAAATATTAGGTGACTTTATGGTGACAGATAAGACATTTGTATTTATATTTTAATGGAAACATTACTTGTGAGCTGGATCCACTAACTACTTCCCAATTTCTTTTTCAATTCAGAAAGAATGAATGAAACCAACCCATCAAAACAGAATAGCAAGCACTTTGAAAGGAAAGGGATAGTGCTCTAAGCTCCTTATTCCCACTAAATTTCTGTCTTAGTACAAACCCCGAGAGGAAAGTTGTTTACTGTGAGCACAGCTCTGATGTCACGGAAAGACTTCGAATGCTAGTGGGAGAAACTCCAAGAGTGTCACTGGAGGGGGAGTTGGGAAAATTCTGGCTGGGGAATTGGGGGTAAGGGGGACATGATAGGTTGATCTGGGGAGGGACGAGCGCTGGTTCAGAACTCCAGTCACATATAAACACAAGACACAGGCAATTCACCGGGGTCACTGCCAGTTCATGTCAGGGGTCACAGATGCAGCGTGGGCCATTAGCAAGCCGGAAATGAGGTTGTAAACAAGTGAGCGCAAGAACGTTGGGAACACACACACTGTGGAGCGAAAGGTCCATGTGTGAGAAAGAGAGGCAGGAACACCTCTGAACCTCATCCGCTCTTTAATGCTGAAGCAACATGGCAGAGTCTACATAGAACATTAACTGCTATGCATAGCAGGTATTGTTAAGCACAAACCTTCTGCAAATACCAACAATTCCGAACAAGGGAAAAGGCTAAGAACCACAGAGCAGATGTTTGTTCTCAATCTATGGAATAAGATATTTAAATTACGGCAAAGCTAAAGGAAACTGGGGTTTTCTGATCCTTTGTGAGCAGATTTTTTGTCCCACAAATTAAATGTTTACAAAATGAAAACAAAATCACAGCCCTGTGTCACATGTCTACTATCCATATTTGATGCTGACACTGGAAGCCTAAATACTGACTCCTTCCCTCAAGGGAAGAATCGTCGAGTGCTCCCAGATCGATAGTAAACTAACTTTATTTTCCCAGTTTATTTGATTTGGCTTGAAGTTAAAGTTGCAACTTTTTCCCTACAAGAATTACTTTGTTTAGGCAAAAGGCTTTTGTTGTTCCAGATGATTATAGAAAAAAAGATATGTCCACAATTCATAAAATCCACCATTGATTTCTACCTTAATTCCACTGCCATCATTTAGTGAAATGCTATCAGAGGTGTGTAGAGTACCCAAAGATTGTACTGAAGTAATGCACCTGTGTTAATATGTCTAGGTTAGCATTTTGAACACTTCTCATTTCTGCGTTGCAGCCTTTGCCAGCCTCCCTAACCTGATGGAATACTTGTCAGAGAACTACAAGTACTGGAAGAACCTGGATGATATGAAGTGCAAGAGCCTGCGTCCTCCGCCGCCCTCGTGACGTCCTCCTCCCTTCTCCTCTGGCACCTGGAGCAGGGTCAAACAATGGACGCGACCCTGCGCCAAAACAATTAGTCATTTTGACGCTGGAGCCGCGTACGGCAAGAAAATAGGCCAATTTATGCCTCAGATGAAGAAGATCACCAACTGCTGAGCACTGTGGCACCGTTACGGTGTGCCACCGAAAAACAGGTTCTCTTCTGACAGACTGAATGACTGTCTTCTGCCACTTTGTTATTGCACCTCTTTGAAATTGCGTGGACCTCATGGCTCACCTGACAATCCGTACCATACAGCATAACATGCCAGAAACCTGCACTTTAGCAAATCAAGACATTCGGATTTCGGGCTCCATTTTGCTATTTGCTTCTTTTACTCTTATTCTTTTCTTTAAACCTTGTCATTTTATAGCTGGGTGTTGTTACAAAAGAAACCTAAGCGACAAGAGTCAGGGGCGATTGACTAAAGAGCATCTCTAGTGAAAATGCTTCTCTGTAGATGTGAGCGCACATCTCCAAACTTCCTATCCAAACTTGTGAAAAGGTGCTCAGCTGGAATTATTCATCCTTAAAACACTAAAACACATGTGCGGGACCAAACTGTAAGCGACCTCTGCCCCCTGTAGCCCTGAGCAATAAGACCATGTAGGAAAGATTCCAAGAGCAAATCTCTAGAGACGGTAAACCACCAGGGTGAAGTCCCAGCATGCACCAATAGTTCAGCCCCAGAGATAAACCTGACAGCGAAGGGCTGTGCTGTATGCTGTGGACATTTTAAAAATCTGTAGCTATAGCTTCTTTGAGCCCATGGACGATGGAGATCCTCGTTGAGCTTGTATGTCAGAACAAACCAGATGCACTCTACCAGGGCAAATGTATCATTTTCAGCTTTGTGACACTAACTGTAGAAATGAATTGTGAGCATTTGAGCAGTAAATATACGTGGTTTGATTTAGGGAAAAAACAGACTTCACAGCAGTCCAAAACCATGAATGAAGGAGCTGCATGTACACACTGATTGGGTCCTCTGGTAAAGATGTGCAAAAAAGCTCAAATAAATGCATTTGTATTATTGTTAAAGCAGCAGAATCCCTCAGCGAACAATCCAACTGTTACATTGAGTATGTTCAGTCATGAAGGAAAGGAATCTTTTAATAAGAAATAAAGAAAACCACGAGAGCCACGTTAATCGGCCTCGCAGCTGCCAATACTTCACACAACCATGTAATCCTCAGGCAGCTCACATGAAAATTGAAAATCAAGCGTACGTTAAATGACAATCTCATTTTGTTTGCTGCACTACCGCTGCCATTTAGTTTCTATTTTGGTTTTTTCATTCTTTAGAGCTTGTGAAAAATCTATCGTTCATTAATTAGTGTTAAGTAAAGGTATTTCAAATTTCTGTTTTAAATGTTAAATTCTATATAAATAAATATTTGTTCACAAAAACATTCCAAAAAAAACAAACAAAAAACAATGGCTTTAACTGCTAAAACTGGCAGTTGGAACAAGAGTTATTTTTAAAATAGAAAGTTAAATAGTTGTTGTTATTAATGAATTAATATTTAGTTGCAGTATCTGCTAATAACTTTTTCTTCTTTTATTTTAAAGGTTCTGGTATCGCCCTAACATGGCTTCCAGCGGCCTTCAGAAGATAAAAGCAGCCCTTAGTATTACCGACCCTCCACTGTACCTAACAGTGGGCATGGTGTGCTATTCTTTTCCACATCTTCTTTTTTTTATTTTAAACCCACCTGCAGTTTTCGTTGACAAAAAGTTTAGTCTCAGTCTGATATGACCAATGGTTCCACGTAAAGTCCCAGTAGAATTTGGCTAAATCCACATGTTTACAGTTGGAAAGACAGGACACTAATGTGTTTTTTTTTGTTCTTTGTTTTCTTTTTGTTTTTTGCATCACTCCACGCACAAAAAGCTGTTTGGCTTGTAGATGTAGATGGCTTGAAGAAAAACTTCATTTCGGGGTACCAATAGTTTTGTTGCCATTTTTTTGTAAAAGGAATGTCATCATAATATTAGATTAATTTTACACATGAAATGAATGTATTCAAATTAAAAGTTGGAATTCCCATAGATTTAAAGTAGGAGATTTGACTCCTGCTGTCACACATCAGGCTTGTCACACATCTGCACTTATTATGACCGGTCTACCCCATGGGTTTTTTGTCCAATAGGATGCCGAACGCAACCCAATAATATAAAAATCTATTGAGTTTCACAAAAAAACGACTAAAAAAAGCATCATCATATCCTGGATATGTATGCCACCTGGTGGACATGAAGAAGATTTTAACATCAAACCAGCAGTAAAATTTGATAAAAAAATCAATTATATTATAGGAAATTTAAATTAAAAAAAAAATACAATATTTGTTTTTTACATAGCATCATTTTTGGCCACTTTCCGTTGAAAAAGTATTGGAAACCACTAAAACCAGCAAGTCAATCTCATGGTGGTGATGATTAGTTGAATCTACCTGAATCTAGAGCTACCCATAAACCTCTGTTTCTATGACATTATGTTATCATATATCAACTGTTTTTGTCATAGGTTACACACTGCAGTATTAACCAAAGGCACAGTGATTTCCCCTCATAGGTGCCTTATATCTCACTTATCTTCACAGACACTACAGTATTGACATTGCAACGGTTCCTGCTTTCTATACAAACAAAATCACAAGAAAAGCCATGAGTATTGTAGGTGGGTTTTTAGAATAAACAAAAAAGAAAACCCATCCATAATGTTGCTTCATGGTTTTCAGTGGTTCCGTCACATCAGTCCTGACATTTCATCCTGGGTTTTGAATAACTAGAGCTACATTTTTTCTGGCTTCTTTCCCTCATAGTTTCAAATCATTTCAAAAATCATAAAGATAGAGCTTCTCTCACCTACGTTCACTGTATTTGTCAACACTTTATGGACGATCACTTTTCATGTGAAAACGCCTTAATCCTGTCGTGTCTCGCTGTTTGGCTGTGCTTTGCTTGTGCTGCCTTGAAAAATGACCTTACTGTTCCTGTAGATATTCTGCTAACACATCAGTGTTCCTTCGCCTTGCTTGCTTGCTTTTTCACGCGGTTCACTTCATATTTACCTTTTGGTTAATCATGTCAAAAAATACGGTGACTCCAAATTTTTGAAGAAGAAAAAAAGAAGAGATTTTTCATATTTAAGATTCACACAATCAGACAACCATGCCTTTTTTATTGAGAAGCAGCAACTTGAATGGGATATACATTCAGTGTATTTTAGCCTTGCTTTGCGTCTACTGAGGCAGATCCACAAACAGCTTCGCCTTCATCCACAATACTGATGGCCGTCACTGCGAGACGTGCCAATCCTGAGCTTTGCACCATTTCTAGATGAAAAACATATTATATACAAATATATATATGTATATATATATATATATATATATAGAGAGAGAGAGAGAGAGAGAGAGAGAGAGAGAGAGTCAAGATAAATCTATTTTTGAGAAAATTATTATATTATTGCCCAAGACAAGATTACTGTGTGGTTTTTAACTTACTCTGTGTTTACTGCATCATGTAGAATAGATAAGATAATAAGTTTTATGCTTCAGCTTCTTAAAATCTGCCATGTTTGTTTGTTTTGAAAGCTTCATGCATTTATCTCTCTCCACATTATGTCTTATTTTTGATGTTTTCTGTGTTATGAGAGATAAATTAAAGCATTATTTAACTATGGAGTGGTTATATCATTGGCACCAACACAGTGGTCTAATGATGTCTTTTTTATTTTACTTCGTAGTGAACTCATACATTTAATGCTGTTTTACCACTTAAACTAAATAATGTAACGTCAACCAACAACAAAAGAATAAAAAAAACCTAGATCCAAACACATTTGTACTGTACATGGAACACAATCAAATGCGTAAACTACTACTAAGGTCCAAGCTTAAGTTACTGTGGGGAGCCATCCATTGTTTAGACTGTGACCTGGAGGTGACCTTTAGCAAAACACCTTAAAAGAGTGTTTAATTCCTGAAATTCACCAAGACAGGGGAGCTGAGAGCAATCATACCTCATTGTATCAGTTTTTTGGAGGGCTTTTTTAGAATTTTTGACATCTAGAAGGGATGTATCTTAGTTGGACATACACTTTCATTTGCATTTCATGCCACACTGCCAGGAATTCATGCGGTATACCAACCGACTTATTAATGAAACAAAGTAAAAATAAAAAAGAACAAAATGTTGTAGGTACAAAGAAGGGGTCTCAGGTAGGGATGTCCGATATTATCGGCCTAAAGTCATTATCGGCCGATATTGGCATTAAAATGTAATATCGTAAATTATCGGTATCGGTTTTTATTTTTTTAATAAGATGAGTTTTTCACACCATACACATATTATTTATCAAACTCTTCAGCTACTTCTTTTCTCTCTCATAATGTAAAAATATGACAGATTTGAGGTTTAGTTTTTGAGAAATTGTTCCAGCTACTTTTGAAGACAAAATAAAAATGGCACTTTTTTCAATTGCCTAACTAAAAATCTAGTACTTATTACATTTTCAAAATTTTTAAAACTCAAATATGCATGATACAAGATATTTAATTGTGGTTACCTAAAAGGGTTTAGTAGTTTTTGTTTTTTTATGAGGGAGGGTCCCCACATATCGGTATCGGTTTATATCGGTATCGGAAATTATGAGTTAGGCTATATCGGATATCAGTAGAAAAGCCAATATCGAACATCCCTAGTCTCAGGGGATTGTCACTTTTTAACTTCCTGGACGGAATTGTTTCTATTTTGTTGGTCTAGAAAACATTTTCTATTCAATTTCAATTCAGTTTATTTATAGAGCACCAATTCACAACAGATGTCATGTCAAGGCACTTTACCAGAAAAATCATTTCAATACAATTATACAAACATTCCAATCATTTAAAAAAGTGTTCTGTTTAAGGAATCCCATCAGATTGCGTAAAGACGTTTGCAACCACCGCAAACTTTTCAGCAATCCCTGATACTGAGCAATATTCTCAGCTATAGAAAACGTTTCAGTATTTAAACAAGTTTAATAAACGGGTGTTCTTGTTCTGCTTTAGAGTAAGAAGTCGGTGGAAGTTTGTAGCCTTGCCTCCTGTAATTATTATGTAAAAAGAAAACGTGTAATAAAAGAGAACTATTTTATGTTGGAGCTAACCTTTTTTGACCTAGTTTTTCTGAATAGTGAAAACACATCCATTGAATCCTCCACCCATTTTCTCAAGACTTATCCAAATCTTTTAACTACATTCACATAGCTCTAGTTTTGTGAAGTATCACCTTAAAGTTATTAATCGTGTCCTCAAACCAAACAATCGGTTTTTCCTCATACACACAGAAAAGGTATTAATAATAATATTAATAAAATATATTCAGCCCAGAGCGTTCGTTAGATATTGCATCGTATAACTGAAGACAACAGCATCCAAATGGCATGTAGTTAGTAGGAAATATTCTGAGTGTATTTAACGAAAACAAAAAAATTTGAAGCGATCAATGTAGGAAACAAGAAAATAAAAAACAAAAACAAAACAGAGATAAAAAAGAACATTACTGTAATTTGAATTACTATAGTTGCCTAAATTTCATGAGTGACTGCTCTTGGCACGCCTGCAACACATGCACTCCAAACTGACCTTTAACCTGATCACGTCACCAGATGCATTTGTTGAATGTGTCCGAAAGATGACAGCTGTGTTATAAGTTGTGATCGCGTTTTGCTATCAGCGTTTCCAGTTTTGCTATATAAGAGTGAAATGTGTTTAGTGACTGAGAATGTGTGTAAGGTTTTTAAAAAGAAAGCTTGGGTGAGTTCTTCAAATTGTGTCGCAACTATCTGAACAGTGTTTAAGGTTGTGCCAAAACATTTTTTGATTGGAAAAAAATGTTTAACATGCTTGAAATTTGGTTTATAGAATAGAGTTTAGTTGTTCAGAAAAACTGTAAGCTGATACAAATTTGTCATAAAAAAATTGCATCCTAGAGAAAAATACAGAAGAATCGATGTACATCAGCTCCGTTTGCTCCGTTTATTTATACCTTTTGTGAGCGACCAATGAGGGAGCCACAAAACAATTCCAAGGGTCGCAAATGGTCCCCAACCCGTACTATGGACATCACTGGTGTAAAGGAAAAAAAGCAGTGGAGCAGGTCCAGGTAAACAGAGGAAAGATACAATATGGTGGCCAAAGCTGGATTTCTGCTTGACTAAATAGACAAAAACAGCATCCATTCACTGAGAAATACGATTTATTTCATGAATAAATATACAGACATGCAATATCACATTTATAGTGTGCTACATTTAATATGCAAGCTTTCTGTGGCCCTGGTTGGGACAATAATTTAAACCTTAAAAGCACTTTGTAGGATCCTGGTATCGGTCTACGATTCCTCCCGAAGTCTTGATACCCCCATCACACTCACTGCTTCAAGCCGTAAGAAAAAAAGATGAATGAATTTGACTGGTGGAAATTTTGTAAAACACCAAACAGTTTACGACGAAAAGCAATGAACCATGAGAAAATGTGTACTAATGTCCTCTAACAGAATCGAAGCAGTTTTTCACCCCTAAATGGGAATCAGGAACAGCTCCACGGATCTCAAACACTGATGGGAAGAAAAGCAAAACATTTTGTTTCTGAAGAGTTTTTGTTTCGCTTTAATTAACAAACATTCCTCCATATAAAGGAGAAAAAAAACAACTAGTCGACCAACGTATGTAAACATTAATCGGTACACCTCAGTTATATGCTTTCTCTTGAATAAAGGCAACTTATTGAGGGTAAAACCTCAAAGTCCTCCGTTCTCCTCCAGTTTCTGGAAGAGCGCCTCGCTGCGCAGACGGGCCTGTCTCTCTCCGTCCTTCCACAGGATCAGCAGGTGGTCCGTCGAACACGTCACCAAGCCCTTCTCCTTAAAGCTAAGAAACATCTGAAAGCAGAAGTGCAGCGCTGACAGCTACAGAACTCTGGCGCCATCTTTGTGATACAATGAGATGAAATATCAAGGATTCATACCTGCACTGCTCCTGAATGTCCAATCAGATCACCAGTCAGCTCCAGTGTCCTCAGGTTGGGAATTTCCAGAACTTTTTTTGACTGAGGACTAGTCTGTTTGCTTGACCGTCCAAAATTCCACATTCCAAAGAACCCTAAGAAGAGATCCCAAAGTAAGGACTTAACATAGTGCCTTACACATCTCCTCAGAGCCCTCACATGTTTTGTCCCGTTTTTTTGGAATACTGTGACTTTTTTTTCTACAGAAGCTGCAAAAAATAAAGACATAATTTCATATTCGTACGCAATAAAAATCTGAAGAGTGTGGCATGCATTTGTGTGTAGTCCCCCCTAAAAAAAAAATCTCGTTTGAGCGGAGTGAATTCTTTTTCAAGGAATGCATTCATTGTAGTTTAAAAGGTATTCAGTAAGAACTTTTTTTTTATCTATGTACTGCAGAGCTGAAATTAAATGTTTTTGTGTGTGTGTGTGTGTGTGTTGACCTGCAGATGCTGGTTCAGCAGCCAAAGGCAAATCTTGGATCTCCCACATCCTCACACTGCCATCCTCAGAACACGACATCAGCTCACTGAAACAGAGAGTGTTACATTATAATCAAATACATACAGCGACGTAGTTTTCAGCAACTCTAAAGAACTGTTCAGTTTTTGGAACATTTTTAATCTAAATATTTCCTGCTATCATTACTGTTTTCACTGTGCCACAGTATAAATGTATATTGTGATGTCATTATTTTGGTACCTATATCCGTTAGAACACAATTCTATTTTCACTGCATTTTTGCGCTGACACCATAGGTGCCGATTCAGTGGGTGCTTCGAGGCCCAAGCATCCAATGAGAATACCGAGCACCCACGGGCGACCATGCTCCCACGTGGGATGATTGGCGAAGTCTGTGTGACCAAGCTGGAATTTCAGTTGTGATAGCCAATCAGCTTTCAAGTCTGCGACACTGATATCAACTAGAATGTTGAAGTTGACATGTAGAGATTCTGTGATTGGATAAGTTTTCTTGAAAGCCTGAAAGGCAGCATTTTAAAAAAATATAGGAACAAAGTCCGAAGATTTGTTTGCTACTAACAGCTAGCATTGTATTTTTCAATCCACAATGGCTGAAGGACGAGAACCAGTGAGTGGCTGGGCACTTTCAAGCTGCGGTGCCTTTCAAAATGTTTCGGGACACCCAGCTCGGGATCTGCAGCTCAGCAAACAGGCATGCAGGGAAAAGAAGATCCACAATGAAAAAAAATAAGGCAGACATGCTTATTGAAAAGGAACAAGAATGGATATTGTTTTAAATTGAGAAGACGATGTAAAGGACATCCATGTTGGTGAGAGCAAGAATTTTATTTGTATATTTAAAATATTTTTGTCACTTTATTTTGTCAGTAATCAGTCAATGGTAGTAACAAGATCAAATGAAAAAGAAAATGCTACAAATAAAAAAATCTGATCAACGATTATATATAATTTAATAAAAAAAAATACATGGGGTATGGAGATGTGTCAGCATGTTGTATTTTAATTAATGCAAATAATGCGTTTACTTTATTTTCATTGAATATCTGGTTTTGTTATCAGCTCTGCTGTGCCTTCTTTGACATGGCGACGATCCACATTTTATTGGACAAACTTGTTTAAGCACGTAACATACTTAAAGTGAACCTAATAAAGCTTTGGTGACTAATCTCTTAAAATCCTCTTTTATTTTTTAACACTCTCTGTGATCTTATTTTCCTAGTTTCTTCGTGATTATGAGCTTATTGATGCTCCCAAGAATTTAATTGTAGCTTGACCCGCCTGCATTAACGGTGATGTAATGTGTATGTGTGATTCAATGTGGTTTCTCAAGCCGTGGTGACTTTTTGATGGTATTAAGAGGTGTATTCATTTAGGACTATGGGTGAAATTTACGGCCCGCTATTGCTGTATTTTGTTGGGGAGGGGAGGGTGTTAGCACCCACTGATAGAAGTGTAAATCAGCACCGCTGACTGACACAAACGATCAGAATCTGTGAAAGAGTCCAGCTGAAATCATTTGATTTCAGAGTGCTCCTTTAAAAGAAGATGGAAATGAAGAAAGAAGCAGATGTCTTTGAAACCTTCGTCTTGTAGAGTTGAGAGTCTAGAAAGTGATCACCATTAAAGTATCGCATACAGCCATCATCATTTAGTATCAAAACGGCCGCTACTGAGGACTGCTTCTTAGATCTGCATTGCCACCAGAGCAGAGCTTGCTCAAATGCTGCAACTGTTACACAGCCCATGTGCACAGTAAGGTAAAAACCGTTCAAGAAAGAAAGCCATCAGAGTCCACAAATGGAAATGCAAAAACAGCAGGGGACAGAAGTGATTTTTTTCAGATATATTCTGCCCTAATCATGTTGCCAGTTCATTTTCTTTCACATTATTTTTGACATTAGTTAAAAAATCTTCCCCCCCCCCCATAGAAGAAAACATGGGAGTGACCGTGGGTTCTGTGTGGCTCCAACAGGGTAGAACCCTAATAAAAATCCATGGAGTGGCGCTGCTTCTCATCCAAGGTAGTGGGGCTTGATGCAAGTTAAAAATGTCTCACAAGAGCAACTTTCAACATTCCGAGCACAATCTGTGGATCATGTGGGGGTAAAGTGATAACCAACCAGCTCAAAAATCTAAAGATTTAACCTTTGGATCTATGACCTAGAAACTGCTCCGATTTTCAACCTATGTGAGAACTTGTGCTTCATTCACAAAAAGCAGATGGAGAAACAAATTGTGGTCGGACGGGTCACCAATAGTAAGAGTTGATCTTGGAAGTTTATATCTAACCTGACAGAGGGAAGTACTTTGTTGTATGTAGTGGCTCCAGTGGAGCAAACAAGTATTTGGCAGCCACTGATTGCACAAGTTGTCCCCCTTAAAAATGATAAGAAAGGTCTGCAATTTTTATCATCGGTACTTTAAGATACAGAATGTTAAAAAAAAAAGTCCAGGATATCATATTGTATAATTTTTTAAAGAATTTATTTGTATAATTTTGCAGAAAAATATTAGTAGAGATGGGAATTGTGGCTTCAAGTAGTCACCTACATGTCCTGTTTCTGTTCTGCTCAGAAACTAAACCAGGTTAATTCCCTGTGCTGATTGGAATCACGTGGTTCAGTGTCGGAGCAGGACAAAAGCACGGCATGGAGATGACTTGTTGAAGGCACAATTCCCATCTCTGGTATTTAGGAACTACAAAGAAGAAAGAATTCTGGCCCTAACAGACTTGTTACTTCTTCTTTAAGAAGCTCTTCTATCCTTCACTCATTACCTGTATTAAAGGCACCAGTTTGAATTTGTAATCTGTATTAAAGACAAATGTCCACACCTTCAAGCAGCCAGACTCCAACCTCCACCGTGGTAAAGACCAGAGAGCAGTTTAACAACACCAGGTACAAGATTGTACACCTGTACAAGACTGGGATGATCCAATCTACAATAGGAAAGCAGCCTGTTGAGAAGAGATCAACTTTTGCAGCGATTATTAGAAAATGTATCAACTTCGATATCCCTCCACCTGGGGCTCCATGCAGGATCTCACCTCGTGGGGTACACATGATCTTGAGAATGGTGAGGACACAGCCCAGAACTACACAGGGGGAACCGGTCAATGACCTGAAGAGAGCTGGGACCACAGTAACAAAGGTTACTATTAGTAACACCCTACATTGTCATGGAATAAAATATTGATGAGCTTGAAATGTCCTCCTGCTTAAGCCAGCACATGTCCAGGCCCGTCTAAAGTTTGCCAGAGACCATTTGGATGACCCAGAGGAGGATGAAGAGAATGTTATGAGACCAAAGTAGAACTCTTCAGCAAAAGCACCACTAACCATGATTGGAGGGAGAAGAATGCAAAGCTGCATCCCAAAAACACCATACCCAACAAGGCAATGAAGGAGTGGCTACGTAAAAAGCATTTCAAGGTCCTGGAGAGGCTTAGCCAGTCTCTAGACCCCAAGCCAATAGAGAATCTGTGTAGGGAGTTGAAAGTCTGTGTTGTACAATGACAAACCCAAAACATCACAACTCTAGAGGAGATCTGCATGGATGAATGGGCCAAAATACCAGCTATAGTGTCTGCAAACTTGCTGAAGACCTGTCACTGCCAACCAAGTTTACAAAATCTTGTGACTTTTTGTTCTCATTTTCTGTACCATTATAGTCCTACAAATAAATATTTTTAGACAGATTTTTGTTATTTTATACCCTGTCTCTCACAGTTGAAGTATACCTATGATAAAAATTAGAGACCTCTCTCATCTTTTTCAATGGGACAACTTCCATAATCGATGGCTGCTAACTACTTTTTTGCTCCACTATGCATTGGCTTTTCACTTGCATTGACTCCTCACTTTCATTTATTCTCTGCAAGCATTTATTCTTTGCAGGTATTGACACTTAATAGAGTGACTCTTCACATGTAATGGCCCTTACAGGGCTGGGTGATATATTGATTATATTTAGATATTTGTTGGAATTTATACTTGTGGGATTGAGATTTTAACAAAAAACCCTCAATTTCTCTGGTTTACATCAACAGCAATAACTTAATATTAATACAATTATAAATTAGATTCAATGACTTAATTTTGTAATTAAATCCAAACTGGGGCACCACTCCTCATAATTTAGGAGAATTTGAATATAACCCAGACAAATTCAGCTTCTTTTCTATAAGGATATGAATACAGCAATTCAGACACATACTGCATGAACACCAAGAAACTTCTTTTTAAAATATAACAGGGTTCATTAACAAAAATAAACCTTACAGCCAAAACATTTCACCAATAAATCCCATCTATTCTAGTGCATGCAATGGATGGACAGAGGTTTCAAAAGTATTCACATTCAATACTCAGGTAGAAGTATAGATACTATGGTTTAAAAACACTGTTGTAGAACTTGAATTATCAAGTCATGTTTTTTTACCCAGGGTAAAGTAAAAAAGTATTGGATTCAAAACTACTTAAAGTATCAAAGCAGAAGTATTGTAACTTTTTTATGTCGTGAAAGTCTAAAGCTAAAACTGCACCACAGCACTACCACACCTCTCCGAAAAAAGGCCATATGGACTATAATTTTATATAAAAATCTTAATGTATAACAATAAGGGATACACTAGGCTACCTCTTATATTATAAGAGCAGTTTAAGGGCTGCTCTGATTGCTCAGGTCACCAAGTAGTACTCACACTCATACACAGGTGCATGTGCACATGCATACACGCACACACACATACATACATACATACATACATACATACACACCTACACGTTTGTTTTATGTTTAATTATTCTTTGTTATATTATAATTTCGTTGTATTTTTATGGGTTTTGTTGCTTTTATAGTTATTCTATTCGAACACAATTTTTGAAGCTTAATATAGGTAGAGGCCCTGTATAACCCCTTTCAGGTTTCTCGCTTCTACCTTGCACTCTTTTGTTGTTATTTTTTTTGCATTTTGTCTTTATCTCACCGTTGTGCATAATAAATAAACTTCAAACTTCAAACCTATTTTGGCTGCATATGTACCTCAATACTAATGTATGTCAGTGCAATGCAAATACTTTAAGGAACTATATGTGGAGTTCTGAGCATTAATAATGCTTCATGGAGCAGAAGATATGATGACTAGTTACCTATTTGTAAGGTTGTATTTGCCTCAGTCTCCACCAGGAGCATATTTTAACTTGGCAAAATACATTTGCTTCGTCCTGACTTCATTATAAAGTGGTTACATGCACAGCTAGAGGTCAGCTATGCTAAATAAGTCAGGCTGCTGAATCAAGTTATCAGGTGTGTCCTACACACAGTGTTAATTTTTTTTATATATTTTTTGTTTGTTTTTTTATTCCTGTGTTTCACCAGGTTTCTGTGTTTGTGTATATTTCATATATATATATAAATAATTTGCATGACATTATTCTAAACATGCTTTGACTCTTCACGTATTGCTTTTCTACACTTACGCTCCTTATATGCATTTGATATATTTAACAAAGAACATCGTAGAAACCAAAACATACCTAACATCTACATATTTTAAAATGTGAATGTAATAACCAAGGATTGCTGTAGCCACAAAACATATTTGTGTCCCTACAGGTGCTTAGAAAAGCTAAGTTAAACTATTAAAACTAAACAAACCCTGCAAAACAAAAGCTACATGAACAATGTTTATCCCATCTTACCAACAGCTGCAACCCCAAAATGATGCACAAAAAGAAACAGCTTCTCCAAAGCCATTTTTGATATATTTCCATTACAGTATCCCCTCAACACCAATAGCAGCATTAGAGTTGTAATCACTTTTAGACTTTAGACTAATTTTAGTATTTTAGATTTGCCTTTAACTTTTTATTTACTTAACCAACCTATTTGGCTAGAGAGCAATATTTCAATCAAAGGGCAATAATTATAATGAATACTTCTCATTAATGAGGGGAAATGTTCACATTTGAACAAGCGGTCCAGAGCAAATTAAAGCAGCGATCAATGCAACAGACTCATCATATTTGCAAATGAAGGATGGTGCACCTCTGTTTTCTGTCTGAGTTCAAATGAAGTGACAATGTGTAGCATCGTACCTGTCAGACAGCAACATGGTGTGTAGCACATTGGAGTCGTGTGCAGCCTTTCTGTAGGCCACCACGGCTTTGGTCACGACGTCGTACACATACAGCCCACTGCCCACAGCTGCCAGGATGAGCTAGAAAATAAAAGCAGGTTGGGTTTTTTTTTTTTTCATCACTTAGGCTCACAACAAAACTATCATCTTTAGAAAACACGAAGAACTGTGGTTGACTCCTGAGCTCACCCTCCCATTGGTGGTCAGATGCTGAATGGACATCTCACTGGGCTTTGGAGCAGCCAGGCTTATTTCGGTCTGGCTGCTGGGGTGCGACTCCTCCCACAGGATGTGCTCGTACGCCAGATATGTAAAATTTGTGGAATCCCACAGGATCAACTCGCCCGCATGGGAACCGCTTGCAAAAATCTCATCTAAAGAACAAGAAACCAGATATTCTAAAGCCTCCTAAAAAAACTTCATAGCTTCAACGCAGCTTCAGGGTTTGTTTGTTTTTTTGGTTTGTTTATTACAAAACAGGCTGACCGTCGATGTTCACCAGAGCTCGGATCTGGTCGTGGTGCTCAGAACATCGGGAGATCTCGTTCATGGACACGGACGAATTAGCTGAGACCGCCAGTTCGTAGATCACTGCAAAGAACAGGGAGTTAATCACAGCGATGCAACTTTCTTTAACGTGTTGCTTGCGGATGCATAATCCAAATCTTTCACTCACCTATCTCTTTATCCACGGCGGCTGCGATGCAGTTCTTCGGCAGCTCGATGAGAGCAGTTATTCCTGCAACATAACGCAGCACCAAAAATATCAAGGCGCACGTTCAGACGGCGGCGCCAACGGTGGCATCTGTTGGAGCAACATAGGTGAGCGCTTCCTGAAAACGCGTTTTTGTTGCCTTCTGTTTGCTCTCACCGGTGTCGCTTTGCTTTTGTCTTTGACACAGCAGCTGGAAGTGTTTGTCCCAGACGCACAGCTCTTCCCCGCCGGAGAGCCACACAGAAAGTTGCTCCAGAACCAGCAGACACTGAAACCCACACAGAAAAGAGAGATCAGAGTAGGAAACGCATCCGAAACATCTGCAAGGACTAGGGACTGTAATTCACCTGTGCATGATGCAATTAACCTTAACCTGCAATCAAAAAAGAGGCAACTACAGGTTTTAACCTTAAATTGCTGGGGGGAAAAATTATTACTACGGCAATTTTAACATTCTACCATTGCTAGCGAGGACTTTTCTCAACTTCTGTTAAAGTGCTGTTATGCAAAAGTAGCTTTTGAGTACAGTTTTGTCGTGTGATAGAAATAGTGTTATTTATACATCCCTGGATCCAGAAATCTGTTAAACCCCTAAAAGTTATCAAGAATTAATTTTTTTTTTCTCTTCTAAATCAGTCGTGTCCAAAGTCCTTCCCTAATGAATGAATGAATTACTTTTATTGGCATTGTAACCAGTGGTAAAATTAAACTGGCTTTCAGCACACCTTCCCCAGGATGGTCAGAAGGCTGTGGGATTACCGTATTTAGGCGCTCCCTTTTTGTATATATATATATATTTTTGTCAGTATCGCACAGCTTTTACATATTTCTCTGGTTCAACACACATGAATCAAGGGATGGTTCTTATGCCTCTGCATTACTTGTTGATGTGCTGAGAAATTATTTTAACCAAGAGGTAAGCTCTGCTGATGTCATGCTTTAAGGACTGGAGTTGGACACTCCTGGTCTAATTCAAAGCTTTTGCAACCCTGCGAGAAAAAATAGGATGATAAAAAGAAGCAAAAAGGTGTTTTTTTATGTCAGACATTGTTGGTGTTCAGTTCAGAGTTAACGTAAAAGCCCTCTGTACATTTGTCACTATTACAACCCGCTAACTTACAAAGCTGTGGCTTAATTTCTAATTCCTTACATTAGAGTTTTACTTTGTTAGAAATGATAGCCTGCCATTTTAGGGTTTTGTTTCTGTTGGTTTAGAATTCTTTTGACTGATTTCTTTTATATTATGAAGCAGTGAATTTACAACGAAGAAGCGATTGCATGAAGTCTCTTCAGGTACCTTTACAGAAGACAGGAGATCTGAAATGGTCTGCACTCTGTTTCCTGTGTCAGGATCCCACAGCTGACAGCGAAGTCAAGGAGAACCAAGCCTGCAGTATGAGCAACAGTGATCACGACGGAGGTTTTCTATGATTGCCCTGGACTGGAGGATACACTTAGACTTCGGTCTGAGGAGGCGGTGATGAGCGATGTGAAGCCATTGCTGCACGTGAAGGTGCTGATGGCTGTGATTTGCTGGGAGTGGCCTCTCAGCTCCTGTAGTCTCTCTCCAGTCTGCGATCAGAAAAAAAAAAACAGCATAACATTTTCATATCCTTTAAACCTTTCCATATTTGGTAATGTTGCAACCAGAAACCCTAACATAACTTATATAGATTTTTTTATTTATTTATTCCTAAATATTTGAGAAAATAGTTGCGATTTGAAATAATTACAATTATTTTTATGAGATATTCCAATCTGTTTTTTTCTCATGCTACGGAACAGAAACTGCTTTACTTAAGGTCACTAATGATCTGCGACTTGGAGCTGACTGTGATCTTCTCTGCATTCTTGTACTTTTGTATCTAAGTTTAGCCTTCCACACTATTTCGCACTTCATCCTTCTAATCAGATTTTCCTCTTTTTGCATCTCCAACACGCCCCTCACCTGGTTTCAATCTTAACTTCTTGATTGCTCCCACGTTTTTTCAAATGAAATCGTTCTGTCCTCACTTATTATTCCTGGTACTGGGGTACCCCAGGGTTCCCTTTCAGGCCCCCTTTACTTTAGAATATAAATTGTGCTTTTTTGTGCTACGTTCTGTATATTGAACCTTCCCTTTCGCTGTTTTGCTGATGACACCTAGTTATTTCTTGCTTACAGGCCTGATTCCTTCCTTCAACCTTCTTTGCTTACAGACTTTTATCTGAACTCAAATCCTTTTTGAGCTTTAATTTCCTCAAGTTTCATACAGATGAAATTGAAATCCTTCTTATCTCCGCTCATCTCATCTTACATTGTTGTTCTTGATCTGTTACTTTTTTATTGCTTTTTATTCTGATGTTAAGTGTTTTTAGATGTTCTGAAAGGTGCTAATAAACACATTTTATTCTTATTAAATGCTTCGAAAAAAATGCATCATTCTCTTTGTTCTACAACCACATTCTATTTTATTGTTTAATTGATTCTTTTGCTCAGCCTCATGTAAGCTTTGTGGCTCAAGAGAGCATTAATGTAGCTGGACTGGGGGTAAACATGGTCTTTAAGGATTGTAAAGGTTGTTAACCCCTGTGATAGACCAACACAGCGTCTGGCCCCACCTCTTCTGCTACTGTTTTTTCTTAAAGTGGAACTATGCCAAAAATCCTTTTTTTTTTTTGCTGATAAACTCTGTAAATTAGTGTATATTACTGCTGTGTACAGATCTGGTCATTATTTTTGGTATGTTAGTATATTTCATTAAAATATTAATTTTATACCAAAAACCATTATTGGAGTACCCTCTTCTGCTTAAAGCTTTACACTGCGCCTAAATTTAAATCAGGGTTTGCATGCAGCAGGCTCAGCTTGGATTTCTGACTTTGTGCTGCCGCTGTGGAGTATAAAAGAAGCTCAGTCTCTGCCACACCTCCTTACCAAGTTGGTAACTCATGAGCAATAAGTTTGAAACGATACGGCTCAGGGCTGCTCACCTCCTCAAAAATACCTTCCTCCCTTTAATTTCTTTCCACTGAAAGAGGTGGAGAGAAATATTCAACCTCTTAATTGCCCGCCTCTGAGGCAATGGAGTTGCTTTGCATCTTTTTGGCTGACTGCGCGTCCCGCTACAGAAGCTGCAAGCAGTCATTCACAGCGCTCACTTCGCTCAGTCCTAACCCTCCTACTCTTTAAATTCAGCTCCATCAATCTTCCCATCAGCACGGGAGAAAAACACGGTCAAAGCATGATGCTACCGCTACCATGTCCCACAAGTGTTGATGTTTTGCTAAGGTTGCTAAGTGGTGTTAAGTTTTCTATCGCATGTTGCATGTGCGACAAAAAGTTCTATCATGATCTCACCTGAGCAGAGGATCTTCTTTCACATGTTTGCTTTACTCCCTTTATGGATTTTTAAAAACTGGACTTCTTATGGGTTTGGATTTTTGTTTTTTTAACTTTGGCTTGTCCATTCCATGAAGAGCGTATGACTAAGAGTCTTCAAGCTGACTTATTTTTCCACCTGAAGAGTTCCTTATATTTATAAAAACTACAAAAAGTTTTTTAAAAAACATTTATGCCGACCTACTGTTATAGGTTCAAGGGGTGTGGTAAAAATGATCAGCGATTTCTAAGATGTTTTTCATTTCACTTCATTCTCATTACCTCAACATTCCACACCAAAACGAGGCCGTCGTCCCCCGCTGAAGCGAACCTGTAAGAGAAAAATGATCAGCAGCTCGCTTTGGTCCGGCCCGCCTTGCTACTCTGTCTCACTCCACTCGTGTAGGGGATCATTTCCCCACATCTTCACTTAGGAAACCCAACAGAACTCTGACTCATGGCTTATTGACTCAACTCGCCCTCTGACCCTGAACCATCCACCCCACCTGTCTCCCAAAAAAATAAATAAATAAATAAACACAGGATGAGCAGATGAAACAGAGATTAAATGAAAAGAGAGGAACTGTTGAGGATATATTTCTAGGAATTTCAGAAACAATCTGGAGGGAATTTTCTGGCCTTTGATACCCCTTCTAGACGAAGACCAGATGGGGAGATTATTACTGCAGGAGACCAGGCGTAAAGCAACCCCCACCTCCTGACACATACACACTTACTTAGCTCCAACTCCCCATCTGACCACTTATGCTGACCCACTCTAGCATGGCAGGGTGCAGCTTGGCTTTTTTTTTTTTTATATATTCCCACAAAGAGAGGACAGCGGGTGCGGCATCTTTCTATCTGTGTGCGGACAGCATTAGAAGTCTGCTGTGAGCACACATTCACTATCTGGTGATGATGGGCCTCTTGTCATGCTCTGTAAGTTTGCTCTAGGTGAGGATCTCCTGTCAATCACAGAGGGATTGAGGCCAGCCAAGGGTGGAGAGGTTAGAGAAAACCGCGGTGGTGGGGGGGGTTGTGGTCGGCTTTACCTGAAGTCATCAATCTGCACCAGAAATCGAACGATGTCAAAGTGTCCTTTCAGCACCTGCAGCTCAGTGAAGCAGTTTTTGGGCTGTTCCTCTCCGATGCACAGCGAGGGGCTTTTCTGCACACACAGGAAGAGGGAGGCAGCGACGAGGGGGTTAGGAGAAACATGGAAAGGCAGAAGCAAGGAAGGAGAGTGGAAATTATTTAGTGAACTCTCAAACCTACAATTTGTTGGAACAAAAAAAAACCCACAGATTTATCAAGATAGGTCCACTTGAAGCCAGACGGAAGAACTGAACTTGTTGAAACTGATAAAAATACTGCATATGTTAACGTGTTGATCTAATCTAAAAATTACAGAATCCCCGTTTTTAACACGCGGAGTTGCAAATGAATTTAAAAAAAAATTTGAAGTGATGAAAATAACGTGTAGTGGAATTTATGCTACTTTCAACAGGCTGTTTGAAAATCATGTTACTAGGGCTGTGTTGAAAAAAATCATAAAATCGATTCTGAATCGATCCTTAGAGAAATGGAATTGAATTGATTCACAATTTTAAACATCGCTTTTATTTTTTGGAATAGTTTGCCCTTTTTATAACTAAAATGGGAAGGTAAAGTCCAGACGGTCATTTTAAGTCTTGTGTCTGAAAGGGTAAATACAGTTTACCCCTGTGAACTGTTACTTACTCAGTGATAAGGCATATTGAATTACAAGCACATAATTAAGATAACAACTCCCAAAAAAATTTTTTCATTAATAGCATTGACTCATATCAATATCGAACTGGATCAGATTGAAACGGATCGAATCAGATCGAATTGTGATAATTGATTCTAACTTGGGGTGCTCCGATTAATCGGCCACAGATAATTATCGGCCCATTTCCGTGGAAAAGTGTGTGATCGGTGTTCGCAGATTACCGCCTTTTATTCCCGATCACAAGTACTGGTACTGACTTTATTTTTATAGTCTATGAACTGACCTACTCTTACTCTTCCCAGCCGGCAGAGGCGCTGTAGTTCACCCTTCACTCTAAATAGTGTGAATGCGCATGGCGGCAAACCCACAATAACAAACATGTCCGCCGTGTGGAACTTTTTTTCGGTCTGTGAGAATGAGTTTGCGTCTTGCAAAACTTGCAACGAAAAAAATTATCCGCGGAGGAAGCGCGTCTAAAAGCTTCAACACAACGAATTTGATCCGACATTTAAAGAATAAACACTTGACGGAGCATGGTGAGTTTTTAAGGCTCACCACAGAGAATGAAAAGAAGGCAGCTAATGCAGCAAAAGTCAGACGCCGGCTAACACAGCCTACGCATGGAAACACTCGCCCATATGAGCGTGAAAGTCAGAAAGCTAAGCAAATTTCTTATAGATTGTGTTAATGATATTACATAATTTGAAGTGTTCCTCAGTTGACATTTGACTGAATTGTTGCTGCATTGTACTTGCAAGGTTTTTTTTTTCTTGAAAAAGTAAAACCATGCCTTTTCAAAATTATGGTGATTTTTATTGTTCCTTTTTCCGTATCATGTAAAACATGCAGTAGCACTCACCATAACTAAATGAAAAATGTTCAGCCAAACTATGTGATTGGTATTGGTGATCGGCATCTTGGCTGATCGGTATCGATGATCGGCAGCCAAAAACCTGATCGGAGCATTCCTAATTCTAACTCTTAAAAATCGGAATTGAATAGATTTAGGAAATTTTAATCGATACCCAGCCCTACATGTTACTATAATAAAATAAAACTAAAATTGATTTTAAGGCTCTTAATACAATTTGTACATAAGTAACTGTAGGTGTGGTGTGGCCAGGACAATGGACCCGTTTCTATTCATGGTGTGCCAATGATGGCGTAAAGTGTTTTTTTTTTTGTAGAATGTATATAAAATACTCAAAAGAAAATGTTGAAACACAATGGTAGTTGACACCTTTTAGCTGGTGTTTGGTTAGCAGCCAATCCAGGAGTGCCTTTCATTTTAATTGAAGTTGATTGGCTGCTCCTCTAACAGTGAATAAGAGGAAGACTGTAGATGCTAGCTTCTGCAGTAGTGCCAGGATGGTTTGCATCATGGTAACTAATACATACTGAGATATATTTGATGTTTGAACTATTAAAATCGCATAGGTAGAAACATTTTTAGAGAGTGTCTCAAGTATTCACAGATTTGAGCTATTTTCAGGCAGTTGTGGTCCCTAACCCCTGTAAATACTGAGGTACACTGAAAACCAGAGTGTTAGTTAGTGGATTAGACCAGATTAACCGTTTTAAAATTTGACATTTGAAGATTAAGTTACTGTCTGTGTATCAGCATACCAGTAAATCCTACAGGTGCATGAAGGAACACAATTGCAGAACCTTCCTCCCAGCGGCTGTATAACCATCACTGCACCCAGCAAACCCAATGAATATTTTCATTTCTGCTGTAATTTCCAGTTTTCATGTTTCACTTCTTGTAAATTGACCATTTTTTTATTACACAGATACAGGGCTCAGCATAAATGAGTACACGCCCTTTAATTTAATCAGTAGCTAAATGAACAAAAGAACAATTTCCAAACTTTTCACAAGGTTGAGTTTTATGGAACACTTATTTAACTCCATAACATATAATTAAGATTAATAATCTAATTTAGATCACAAAATCTTTAGTTTTACTCAAATTGGTTGAAGCAAAAATGAATACACCCTACAGCAAAAACTACTACAGCTAGCATTTTGTATGAGCACCAAGATTTTTAAGGACAGCACCAAGTCTTCTAGGCATTGTCCAGTCAATCTAGGCAACATCTTGCTTTTTCCATTCTTCAAGAATAACCTCTTTTAGAGCCTGGATGCTGGATGGAGAGGGATTCTCAACTTGTCGCTTCAGAATTCCCCACAGGTGTTCGATTGGGTTCAGATCAGGAGACATTCTTGTCCATTCAATCACCTTTACCCTGTTCTTCCTCTGAAATGCAACAGTAGCTTTGGATGTGTGTTTCTGATCATTGTCGTGTTGGAAAAGAGCACGACGACAACCATGTGCACGGAGTGATGGCAGCATCTTCTCCTTCGGTATAGAGCAGTACATTGCTGAGTTCATGATACCATCAATGAAATGCAGCTCCCCAACACCAGCAGCACTCATGCAGCCCCGCATAATGACACTACCACCACCATGTTTCACTGTAGGCGCCATGCATTTTTCTTTGAAATCCTCACCTTTGCGACGCCATACAGTTTTTAAAGTATTAGTTCCAAAAACAATGATCTTGGTCTCATCACTCCAGAGTATAGAGTCCCAGTAGTCTTCATTTTTTCAGCACGAGCCCTAGCAAATTCTAGGCGTGCTTTTTTATGCATGGGCTTTAGGAGAGGCTTCCTTCATGGACGATACCCATACATGCCATCCCTCTGCAGTATGCGCCGTATGGTGTAACGGGAAGCTGATGGAGCTACTGTTATTCCTACTGAGGACAAAATGGCTGTGTAATGTTTAAGAAATGTTGGTAAGTGTCGTAAACGGTGACACGACCCTAATTATGTAACTATGCTCTGTTTTGGTCACCTGCTATAAGATGTGAGTTTATGTGAAACCTCCTAGTTATAAAAAAAAAAACTGAAGACTGTTTTATATTTGTTGGAAAGTGGGAACCCGAAACCACCGCCTCTGTTCAAAGTTGGTTTCATGTGAATCACATAAATGGCTTCTTTCACTCCTCTCCCAAACCATCTGTCTTCCCGATCTAAAATGTCTACATTATTGTCTTCAAAAGAGCGACCCTTGTCCTTAAGATGTAGAACCGAGGTGGAATCACAGCTGCACAGGGAAACCAAACTCGACATAACACCTGCAGCAGCTAGCTTACCTCCACTGAGTTCTGCGCTTCGCGACCTCCGAGAATCCACCGCAGCATGATGAACCCCGGCGCCAGAAACAGCAGCAGTAAACTCACACACTCACTCCGGGTAAAGTGCAAACGAATCCAAGTAACAGCAGCCTGCTTCTGTGCCTATCTTCGGCTGCAGAATGACGTATTCACCGGCGGTTATCGGGCAAAATCGGACACGTTTTTGCATGTGTATTTTTTTACAGCAATTTAGAAGTTAAAGAATCTCAAAATTCGTAATGTTTATAACCACATATAAAGCAACAATAACACGGTCAGCGCTGAAGCTACATAGCGTAAATAATTAGAGAAGCAAAAATGAACCACAACAGATCACTCATGTGACTACGGAAGCTTTTCGGGGACAAACTAGACTGAAGTCGATTAATATTTAGGAAGTGAATCTGTGTGACATCAAGTTTTGATGGAGAAATGTCGACATTTCCTTCGAATATTTGTGTTTTTATTTGACCGATTTACTTGAATATCGAATTGTAAGATATAATTGGATCAACAAGTCGAAAGGCTGACTTTAAAAACGGATTTAGACATTGTTTTTCATGACTCCCTTTAGCTCAGTCATCTGATGTTGAGTTAACATGCACTTTACAAGAAAAGCCATTTCAGTAGAATTATATAATCATGTAAAGTTTTCTACAGCAGATTGATTCAAGTTATCTAAGTGTGGTTGTGCCCTGTTGTTGCGGACTTCCAACCACAGCAAACCCTTAAATTGAGCAAGCATGTGGCGACAGCGGAGAGGAAAAACTCCCCTTTAACAGGAAGAAACCTTCAGCAGAACCTGGGTCAGCACGAGCGTCCATCTGCTACGGTGTCAAGCGGTTTTAGAAGAGAGCAGAGACACAGCAAGATCAGAAGGAACTGATATAAGAGTACTTTTTAAATTAAAGTAAGAAAAAGTTAAAAATAGAACATGGAAGATGTGTCGCTGCAGCATCATCTGAGTTGATGCTCCCCTTCCAACAGGGCATTGTAGATGAACTGGATCCCATACCAGGTTAAAAAAAAATCAAGTCAAAACAACCTCCAGGACAATTATATATATATATATATATATATATATATATATATATATATATATATATATATATATATATATATAATACATTTTTTCCACCAATTCAACAATAAATTAAGCATTCAGTATGTAAATTACATAAATATGTAAGATGGTGATTGTTATAAATTCTTTTTTAAGTGTTCAGGTAAGTCACTTGTAAATCCATCAGCTTTAATTTTAACTCATTATTAAAACCATAACAAATTCAAGTGTTGTTCGTATAATCCATGAGTGGCAACATTGACAAAATTCAACTATAATTAATTGATTAGTAAAATATTATCATACAAACTGTTGGCTATGTTCTATTTATTTATTTTTTTACATCGTCTTCACATATGCCTATTTCTTCTCCACAAGAGCCACAGTGGATCCTCTCCTCAGTGAGCTTTGACTCACTTTGTGTCCCTAAACGAATTTACATGTTATAAGGTGGATGTGAAGCATTGCCTCATCCACCACACTAACTATAGACCAATTCAGAATCAGAATCAGAATCAGAATCAGAATCAGAATCGGTTTTATTGCCATTGTTTGAGAACAAGTTCACAAACTAGGAATTTTTTCCGGTACAGTTGTGCACATAAAACATTTAACATAAGTAAAAATAAAATAAAATAAAAAGAAATAAAATAAAAAGAATGAGCCATAAGGCTAAAGTCTTTATAAATATTATAGTCTGTATGTAATATAAAAGAACTATGAAGAGATAAACATCCTTTTAACATAAGAACAGCAGCAGGGTTCCATTCACAGATGTGCAGGTGAATGACAGCAGCAGATCTAAGTGTGATCAGACCACACAATTATATCATCTGTTCCTTTTGAAGTATATGTGTACCATTAGTTTGAAATCATTTGTGCCCATTATCTGAAAAAAATTAAAAGGAGGCTCACACCTTAAATGGCACATTTAATCCAATTACCAAAATTACTGCAAATGATGTCACCCCATTGTTGATCAGCCAGCTTTTCGTAGATTTCAAGATTTTAGGCATTCAGATTGACAATGTGCCTGTTTGTGATTGTTTTTTGTCTTGCAGTCTCTATATTTTCCTTAAAGTCATTTTATTTTTGCACATATACCTTAAACACATTTTAAGATGGATAGACGATCTTTAAAAAAATACCAATGGAGATTCTTAAATGAAATCTTATCAACTGCCTTTTGTGATGTGATCAGAGGGATGTACACATGGAATCTTCTTTTTAAGAGGCTGGATTTAATCTTTAATAATATTTACAAAAAAAATATGGTGTAAATAATTTGAATAATTTCTTGATAAAATCTGTAGCTTTTTTTATTTTTTATAGCGCCAATTCACAACAAATGTCATCTCAAGGCACTTTACAACAAAAGTCTTTTCAATACAATTATACAAACATTATAATCAGTTAAAAGTTTTCTATGTAAGGAATCCCAGCAGATTGCGATGAGTCATCAACGTGAGGTTGTGCCCGGATCATGCGGACTCCAACCACAGCTATTCCTCAGCAATCCTTCATGCTGAGCAAGCATGTAGCGACAGTGGAGAGGAAAAACTCCCCTTTAACAGGAAGAAACCTCCGGCAGAACCTGGCTCAGTACAAGCGGTCATCTGCCACGACCGTCTGGGGGTCTGAGAAGACAGAGAAGAGACAACACGGAGGATGCTCGGTCACTTTGAGCATCATCTGGACCGAAGTTCCCCATCCAGCAGGGGACTTTATAGTTGAGCAGGGTACCAGACCAGGTGGAGCTTCTATGGGGAGAAAAATACTGAGAGAAAACTAGGTTAACAATCGCAATAACAGCAGAAAAAATATATCCTATGGCTTTAAAACTGCTCTACTAAGATCAGTGAAAAAGAAACTTAATATGTTGGTGAAAGGAAGTCATATCATGTCACAGAGGAAACATCAATGAAGTTCAAATAAACAGCAAAAACTGGTTTTCAGTCAGAATAGTGTTGTGTCAAATGGTCGCAGTTCATTTCTTTACAACTAGATGGCAGTATATACTAACCCTACCTTCTCAGGTGAAGGGCTTGATCCTCTGCTGAACAGAAAAGGAAAGATCTAATAATTTATTTTTTGATGTTTCCACATTTATCATACAAATTACACGAAATAAGCTTAAATAAGAATTTTCATAAGTGCATTTCAATGCAGTCAGCAATGTTTTTACTTCCTCTCTGCGTTCTAATCCACTCCCCAAACACCCTTCCTGTCGGTGTATCTCTCTGTAAGGCTAACATATAAAGTGTACACTCACAGAGTCACACATCACCCTCGGTCGTGTATGCTCCTGCTCCCCCGATTGAGACGACATGCAGTGTGGGCCCTGTGACCTTCATGGTGGCTCAGATCTGCGGCTGGCACTGATTTCTGATTTAGTGTCGATCCGCCGCGCTTGTCAGGGGCTGCGAGGTGTTTTCCATGCGGTAATAGAAAAGCTCAAGGGCAGCTCGAGACGAGGAGAAGGGTTAGGGAGAGGGATTGGTTGACGTGGAGTGAATGGGGTTTAAAATGTGAGGCTGTGTTTGTTTTACTGCATTTACCTGCACATATCTTAGCAGAAGCATAATTCCAAGGAATGGTTCTGGGTACTTTACCATTATTGCAATAGTTGAGCATCTAATCTGAGTTGCAGGACAAGTTTGCACCAGCCCGTGTTTTCACACTGGTTGTTGGTGACAAAGGCCTACAAGATTTTCTTCCAGTAAAAATCTGAATGCAGGAAGGATGCTGTGCTATAGGATTTAAGTCACCCTGAACCCAGTCAAAAATTGTATGCATCTATGTATCTAAATCACTTTTAAACTCCCATTGTTTGCCAGTAATAGTGTATTTAATTTGTCTTGGAATCTGCTGGTTCTAGATGCAGATTGGAAAACCAGTGAGATTAATTTGTATTATAGGTAGCCTACATTATTCTTTGTGCCTCTCGATTAACTGATGCAAACTATCAAACATGGGATTAAACTGTTTATTCCCGCAAGTCTTATTGTGTTTTATACACCAAGTTGTCATGTTAGACACCCCTTACTTCCTAAATTGGAATTACAGCTTCAGTGAGGGTTTTGTCTGATTTGTCCAGTTTGGAAATTGGGAATCAAACTTAAAGCTTAAAAAAAAGGTTTTGTCACCCTTATTTGAAGTAGGACAGCAAACTGGGAAGGAAGTGGGGGAAGACATGCAGCAAATGTTCGCAGAACCAGGATTTTAACTAGGGACAACAATGTCGAGGACTAATGGTGCGTTCGCACACCGCACGCTTTGTCGCCGTCAACAAATGCTCTCAAAGTAACAAGTTTGAAGCCTATTTTTATGGCTGCAGCTTGCAAAAGCGCCTAGGCGGGCGTTTCTCTGCTAGATGTTTCAAACCATGGCGGATCGTGGCTGGCTAGACAACGTCGACATTTGGCGACGTCACTACAGCGCAACGCTTTGATTGGTTGACACTCAGGGGACAGTGCCAAAAGTTCGGCTAGCTCAACTTCTGCGTTGTTTTTGCCACTTTGAAGCTTAGAAAGCAGGAAAAGTTTCAAAAATTGCAGTGGCCAAGGCACACAAAGCACAGCAGAGACTCTGGCGGCCACAACCGTAGACTGAACATGTAATCTTGCTTTTCTGAAAGATGACTTTTTGGGTGGTCTACATGTGTCTCTGTACATGGGGTGGCTGCTCCCGTGTGATCACTTTTGACCTTATTGTTGTTTTCTATTTAAGAATGTAGGAATAATTTGTGCTTTTATGTTTTTTTTTACAGTTTTGTATTACGCATCTCAAGTGGTCACTTCAGTCTGGAGCTGTTATACAGTTTTATTAACCTCTAAGTAACATTAATGAGCTAAAACTGACCTGCTAGCCTTTGTGTGCTTTCTTTATTGCAATTGATGAGGAAATTCATAACCATCACCTGTTCTTGGTAGCATCTGAGATACCATATATCTAGCAAAATGCCCCATAGTAAGCCCTATAAAAGGTAGCTAAGAACTGAAGAGGCAAACAGTAGATGTGTAGAGTTGATGTGCTGTCAGATATGAACAATGGCAAGGATACACTATGTTGTGAAATCATGATGAAATATCCATTGCAGCAATCACAGCATTATAGACCAACCAGGAGGAACAATGAGAGAGAGAAAAAAAGTCTTCCTGCTCACTCTTACTCTAATATAGTGCCTGATCTCATCCCCCACTCCCCATGGGCCTGAAAGGAAAACAAATGGTTATGATGATGGAAGAGGAATTAGGCTGTAATTTAACAATGGACCAACACGGATTTTCCTGAACTCCTTTTGGAGTCCTGTACCAGAAAGTTTCTCATTCCTGGTCAACACCTTTCACTGTCCCTCCTCATCAGGATTTCACTATGTTCTGCTTTACCTGGCGTGGCCTCTGGCTCCACTCACTCCTCAGCTCTCAGAGCAGCATTTTCACATTGTTAAGTCATACAGGTACAACAACTGCACACTATATAGTTCATTTAAAAAAAATAGCTATAATCCCTTCACTTTTTCAATATTTCATCTCTTTACAACTACAAATTTCAATGTAATTTATTGTCGTTTTCAGTGGTTGACCAACAAGTAGAGCATAATTATAATATGGAGGAAATATTTGTTTAGTTTTCACCTTTTTTACAACAAAAAATGTAAACAATATACCATACATTTTGTCTTTAGTCCCCTTTAATTTGACACCGCAATAAAAAAAAGCACTGCAAATAACTTTCTTGTCATGTTTTCCTCCTGTCCTGGCAAATTTCTTCTACTGATTGCTGATTGGTGTCAACTGTGCAAATGTCAATATCAAGTCCTGCCCTGCATTCAGCCAGTATGAGATCTTTTATCGTCAACCTCCGTCAAAGTCTTCGAGCGCTTTATGTCTGTTATCCTGACATTGTACCTGACCTGTTACCTACCTACTGACCATCAACTTTGCCTGCTCCCAGATTACTTTTTATCTCTACCTGTACAATCGACCGCTTCATGTCTCTGGATTTGGATCCTGTCTCATAGATGTTGCAACTGTTCTGCCTGCTCTGCCTGTACTGTTTACCCGACTAGTCCTCGAATATTTCCACTTTCCCAATGTAGAAATCAGACCGTTGCTATCAGAGTTATCGCTGTCCAAGGTTTCAGTGTCCATCGTGTAGAGTTCCCTTCTCTCTACGGTCCTGTGGGTGAAACAAACCCTGGTGAACTAAGACTTTCTTTTCTCTCTCATGATCAAAACCTAAAGAATTCCAGCCAAGTCCAGGAAACTACCTGTGCCGGGTTAACCAGTACTTCCTATTTGAACATTACTTCCTGATTGCCTTACCAATCACTCATCGTATATCTTGCGTCATTGGACATGAAAGCCACCCCCGGGAAGCAGCCCTGTTCCTGCTCTAACATTTGTTCAGTCATTTTCAGGAAAAGCTATTTTTACCTTTTCTGGGTTTTGGTTTCTGTTTTGGGTCCAGAACATACTCAAAGTGTTACAATATTAGTAAATTGAGTCAATCTCACACAGTTTTAAAAAATATTAGTTTAGAAACAGCATTAGAGAACGAAAATAGAGGCAGACACATAGCAGACATATAGAAGCATATAGGTTTTTGAATGGCTTTCTTAATGTCTAGATCTAAATCTAATGAATTATTGCAGCAAGACCTAACACTTGATGGACAGACACTTGCCATCCAAACTGACTGAAATTGAAGTATTTCAAGAAGCATAGGAAGAAATGTCAGTCTCTAAAGTCCTCTTACAGCATGAGGTAGAACAAAAACAGGATTTGCACTTGATTAGAATATATGTGGCATTCAATGGCATCCATATGCTGACCAGGGAGAGAGAGTGTACTCCATCTTCTGTCACTTTGATTTGTCACATGAGCATGACTGTAATTGCTGTGTTTCAGTCATCATGGGTTAATTATGAGCCCTGACCTGCAGTATTACAAACGCCCATACCGACACAGTCTCCGCAGGAGGATGGAGGGACTATTTCTAAACACCAAAAGTTGGATGACACACCATGACAACGTAAAGCTGCCAGGTCTCTTTCACTCTGTAGAGCCTAACTGATCATCACCGTCTCATCTCTCATGCCTCCCTCCCTCCTTCCATCATTTAGTGACCCACTAATGTTCTGTTCATTTTCTCTTATGAATAGATAATGGGCAAAAATCAAATCTCTTCATTTGCATGTAATACAATTAAGACCTTTTCAAACAATGACAAATGGAGGGAGCAGCGAGATGTCAGTCAGCCTCATCAGCGAGAAAGCAAAGACAGGATCGGCGAGGCCCTGCGTTTTAAACGAAAATTAATAAAAGCTTCAAATGGAATCTTCTCAGCACCATCTGGAATAACAATCACAGAGACACTCGGAGACTCAGACTGTCAAATAAGATTAAAGTTCCCATGAATTTGAATTCCTAACATGGACGCAAAACCTCCATAGTGCCTGTGAAAACTCCCAGGATTAGATCTTTTATATTGATAAAAAGGGCTTAAACTTGCATTAAAGAGGCAGACAGTTTTTATCTCCAAGACCTGATTTTCAGGGCATAATTTTAAAACACACTTTTGAATCGTTATTTCATTTCGGAAAAGCATCATGCCAAATACAAAAGAAAAACCTCGAAATTTCAAAAATTATATAAAACAAAACGTGCAACCTAAATAACTGGTAGCATCCTAAACTAATAAAAAAGGGAGGACACAAGGGGAGATTTGGTACTAATAGGCTTTCATTTTTCATAAATTTTTATTGAACTTTTTTGCAAAGCCGGGTAACAGCAGTCAAGACCATTTACATAATAAAGACAAGAACCCAAGGAGTCCAAAACAGCTAGCAATCCAGCAACCAAGTCTCTTCCTTTGAGTGGAAGAAGCGTCCAGATAGCCAGAAAGGGTCCCATATGCTGTAGAAAAGGAATGGTTTGTTCCTAAGTACCATAGAAAAGGCTTCCATTGGCACAAAACCCATCACAGTCATTGGTTGATACATGGAACTGTATCAGTAATCCACATTACCATCATGTACTTTCTAGCATAGTGCAGCAATATGTGAAGGAAATGTTTGTTGCATAAATTAGCAAGTAATTCATGATGTAGTCCCAGCGAGCAAGGCCTTGGACCCATTTATACAACTGGCACATACATTTAATGCTATTTAATGCTAATTTTAGCTTCTCTATTAATGATACCCAAAACTATAGAATAACAGGACAGCTCCACAGGGAATGAAGGTACCGATGTTCTTGAATGTAAAGGTCAGCGATGTGTAGAGTACGATCTGTAATAGGAAGGATTTGTTTTTAAGGCTGCATTCACACCAGCCTTGTTTAGTTGGCTTTAATTTAACTGTAGTCTGTCTGTCTGTCTGTCTGTCTGTCTGTCTGTCTGTCTGTCTGTCTGTCTGTCTGTCTGTCTTTCTGTTCGTCCGTCCGTACGTACGTACGTACGTCCACCCATCCATCCTCTAAAGGTTGTGGGGGCTGGTTACATTTCAAAGAACAGAAAATGTTCCTGTGTTCAGTGCTTCTTGGTAGAGCACCACCACAGGCGAGGAGATAAATATGTTGATCTTAAGATATTGTTTGGTTCATTTGAAAAAGACCAGTGTGAAAATGAGCCGCACCACCTCAAAAAAGCAACGGTTTTGCAATTTTGGTCCCCAGCTGTACCAAGTCTACAAGACTACCAGAAGTGAAAACGACCTAAGACTTGAAACGTTTACCGTTTCTCATTATCATGTCTTAGTGATGCCTCTGTGGATTTGGCTGAATTTAACTCCAAGTTTTAGTCATTGCTGGAGAATGTATGGATAGTTTTGGGGTTCTCATCATTCTAACCATGGCTACAAAAACCGTATAAGTATTTAGAAGCACTGCCGAGTTGATGCTTTTGCAGTAGAAATTTACATGTGAAGTAATTTGTTCTACAATGTTTAAGAAAGTCTGGCATTGAACTTTACTACATTTAGTCACATTAACATAAAAAACAATGTGATTTTATGTCATCATTTAACGTATTTGTTTAGTCAAAGGAAATTTCCATTTTCTTTTCTTTTTTACAAAAGACAGCAGACAAATGTGTGCATTCGTTTTCGTTACAGCTCTGACTCTTTATTTCTGCTTGTAAAGTTGAACTTACCCCCCAGTCTCAAATCTCTTACAGCCTCTAACAGGCTTCCTTCGAGACATGCCCTGTACCCTGCTCCATATTTTCCTCTCAGCTCAGATTCCATCTTTATATTAGGCAAGAGCCTAATAAACACATCCCCACACAGTAATATCCAGTTTTACCACTGCAACCACTTTTTGTGTTGAGGGGTATGTGTATTTAGTTTGTGTGTAGGTTAAAAGTTATCCAAATTCATGGGACATTTTTTTATAAAATAAAAGTCTGTGGTTTGTTTTAGGGGTAAAAATACTTTGAAACTCACTATGATGTGTGCAACATGGATATAGTCGTTGGCCTTCACTTTTATTCTTAATAGACAAAATTGCATTAATCTTCTAATTTTAAACCGTGCAGGGAAACAAAACAATTTATTACCAAAAATGTCAAACTATTATTGTTAATTTGCAATCCAAATTACAAATATGTGAACCCTAAATTAAATTCATAGATGCCATAAATGTGCAAAAATGTTATTGTGACATTCTCTCTAATGGCACAAATATATACACAGCAAGCACATCTAACCTATCTGTCAAACCAAATGCATTACTTCGCATGCAGGAAAATGAATGGGCCCTCATTCATAATCCCGGATAGAAAGAGCCATATTCACACTTGGATGGTTTATTGACTGATTTCATTTAGTTGTGTGGAATAAGTAGGAGGTAACGTTCACATTTTCTGCGACACACTCGCTGCACAGCATTGTGGGAGAAATGATCCCACCAGCAGCAGGGTCACTGATTGGCTGCCTCGTCGTCGTGTGACAAATTGCACAATGAAAAACAGGTTACCCATTTCCACAAACTAATTAACCTGGCTGATAGTGAAACAAATTATTACATTTTATATAATATTATTTCACATCTGTTGCTGGACTGCAAAAATATTTAGCTCGTACTTCCACAGCCCTCTGTTAGTTTCCCCTCTGCTGCTAAAACAAATATGGTGCCTTCCTCACACAAACCTTTTTATCTTTGATTAAAAACTCCAAAACATTAACTTTGTCGACCTTAAGCCATTTTGCTACTAAACAGAGGATATGCTTCGGTTCATTGTTCATGTGGAAGACCCATTTGTTTGCTAGCTTTAACCTTCTGACTGTTGTTTTGAGATGTTGCTTTAGTATTTCTGTTTAATGTTCTTTCCCCATGATGCCATCAGTTTTGTGAAGTGCACAAGTCCCTCCTTCAGCAAAACATTCATACAAAGTTACGCTCCTAAATATGATCATAAATAGAGTAAAAAAAAGCTATAGAAAATGCCAGTAATAGCCCACATGCTAACGTTTGTATTATGCTTACTTTTTGTTTTTCGGCTAATTTTGATTTCATAGCTAAAATGAACATACTCACTGAAGTTAATACTAAATGAAATTCTTTAAAAATCAATGTGATTTACTGGATTTCTTTTTAAATTCTGTCTCTCACAGTTGAAGTATACCTAAGATAAAAATGACTGACATCTGTCATCTTTTTAAGTGAGACAGCTTGTACTATCAGTAGGCGTCTCTCCACCGGTACGATTCGACTCGACTCAGATCGACTCAAACTCAGTACCTTTTACTCTCCACTGGCAGAAGTTTGGCTGAGTCGCGCCGAGCCGCGCCGAGCCGCGCCGATACTATTTTTTGTACCACCTCAGCTGTGGTTCCATCAGTGCTGAACTGGTACTGAAAAGCAATGTCAGATGGCTGTCGGTCACTGATTGGCTGGGGGGCGGAGTCACTAAAGAGTAATATATATTATTATATATATATTACCTGCAGGCGGAAGCAGAGAAACGGAGAACGCCCAAGTCCTGAACTTGCTGTCTCTTACTCTCGGTAAGAAGCAAATTTCATGCCGCTTGTATCATTTTACAATATTATATCTGGCATCACGGTTCAGCAACATTTTTTAAAATCTGATAGCAACATTTGCTCTGCCTGTTAAAAGTAAAAAAGTATTGCGCTGCTAAATAAGTACATTGCATACATTTGAAAGCTACTGAAAATTCTAAGCCTACTCAAAGATGGGATATCTGTAAAACACATTGTAGTGGTGATGATTTAAAAAAAAAACATTTTCAAAGCACACTGCTTTTGTACAAAACATACAGTTGTGGTTTGTAATTCATAGAATTCGTAGCATCCATCCATCCATCCATTTTCTGAACCGCTTATTCCTCAAGGGGTCGCGGGGTTGCTGGTGCCTATCTCCAGCTGTAAACGGGCGAGAGGCGGTGTACACCACTAAGGCAGTTCAGATTGGGGGGTGGTTAGGATCAACCCCAAAAAACGTAGTCACTTTTTCCTGATTCCACTTCAGACATTTCCAGTCCATCTCTAACTTTTTGGGTTATATTCCTAACAGATATACCAATAAATAAACAAATAAACCCTGGCAAAAAACATAAACTCCTTTGTGGAGGTCATGAAAGAATGACATGGTGAAAATGTGACACAGAAAAATCAACTCAACTAATTTTCTTTATCTTATTTAAAGCTAAATAACCCAAATTGTGGCACTCATTTTTTTTTTTTATGTAACTACATATAATCAGTTTTTACATATATGTCATCAACATTTTGAAAAAGAGTCACAGGACAAGCAACCATGTATGCACAAATTCAACTGCCACGTTGAGACTTTGATCATGTTTCTGGACTGTGAGAGGACCCAGAAAGATCCCACACACGCATGAGAACATAAACACCCCATACTGAAAGAACTTAGGGTGGGATTCAAAATACAAAAACTGAAGAGCAAAAGGGCTAACCAACTGCTGTATCATGTAGCTGTATTTTATTTTCATGTGTGTGCATGTGTGTGTGTGTGGGGGGGGGGGGGGTAACCAACAGGTGCTTGACATTCCAGTCTTTGTCAGTGGACCTCTCCCAACAGGATCTGATGAGGACTTCTCAGGGTTAAGGACGCTTAACAAATTCTTAAAGAACACCAGTGCTGATCGATCAATGAGATTGATCAATAATTTAAAAAAATTATGTTTAGTTAACACCGGAAATTGAGTCCTATATGGTATTATATACAGGTTTTGTAAGTTATTGTGTAGAAAAGTGTTTAGGTGCTCAGAAAACAGAGACCCTTTTCTGAGTTTGAGTCACATCCCCTGCTTTTTATTTTTGAGCCTTATAGCAACCCCAAATGTATTAAGTTGACCCAACATGCGTACATTTAGTTCACTGAACAAAATCGACCCATATCAGTTGGGTGGAAATGATTTACATAATTGTATTATGTTAATCCAGCTATTTTTTGAGTGTAGCTCAGAGAATAGACTTCAAAATACTCCTACTAGTTCATAAATCACTGAATGGTTTAGCACCATTATTATATATATATATTAATCGCAGCCGAGTGTGAAGCAGCTGGGATGAGGATCAGCACCTCCAAATCCGAGACCATGGTCTTGAGCCGGAAAAGGGTAGAGTGCCTTCTCCGGGTCGGGGATGAGGTCCTTCCTCAAGTGGGGGAGTTTAGGTATCTAGGGGTCTTGATCACGAATGAGGGAAAAATGGAGCGGGAGATCGATGGACGGATTGGTAAGGCGTCTGCAGTTATGCGGGCGCTGTACCGGTCTGTCGTGGTGAAGAGAGAGCTGAGCCGAAAGGCAAAGCTCTCAATTTACCGGTCGATCTACGTTCCTACCCTCATCTATGGTCACGAACACTGGGTGGTGACCGAAAGAACGAGATTGCGGATACAGGCGGCTGAAATGAGTTTCCTCCGTAGGGTGGCTGGGCTCTCCCTTAGAGATAGGGTGAGAAGCTCGGTCATCCGGAGGGGTCTCAGAGTAGAGCCGCTGCTCCTCCACATCGAGAGAAGCCAGTTGAGGTGGTTAGGGCATCTGGTCAGGATGCCTCCTGGACGCCTCCCTGGTGAGGTGGTCTGGGCACGTCCCACCGGGAGGAGACCCAGGGGAAGACCCAGGACTCGCTGGAGGGATTATGTCTCCCAGCTGGCCTGGGAACGCCTCGGGATTCCTCCTGAGAAGCTGGCCCAAGTAGCTGGGGAAAGGGAAGTCTGGGCCTCTCTGCTTAGGCTACTGCCCCCGCGACCCGACCCCGTATAAGCGGAAGATGATGGATGGATGTATGGATGGATGGAAATTACAAGTATGTTGAAGACCTGCTGTCACTATACCAATCAATCCAACTTTATCTTACTAAATATCCCTAGAATTAGAACCAAACATGGAGAAGCAGCTTCTATGCCCCACAAATCTGGAAAAAATGTCCTAATGACTACAAAGCTGCTGAATAGTTAGGTTTCTTTCAAATCAAGGATTAAAACTCTACTGTTTAGAGATGTTTTTGAGTAATATCGATTTTTGATATACATTTATTTTTATGCTTTTCGTAAATTGTTTTTAATCAAGTACTATGCTTGGTTTCTTTACCACTGAATCATGTAAAGCACCTTGAATTGCCTTGTGTTGAAAATGTGCAGTACAAATAAATTTGACTTGCCTCTCTTTGTCTAAGCGAATGACAATTAAATAATTTCTTTATAATCCAAAGCAGCCCAGATGAAAATATCATAAAGAATGGCAAAATAAACATGTCCTCTGAGATTATACTGTGTCATAAGCCTGCCATTAAACGTATGTGTTTGCATGCTGAGGTTTAATTGTGGATTTTGGCTTTATAGCCACTTGCTTTTCATCGTGTTTTATACCTTACTTCATATCAGGCAGGATGTTATTTAGTAGTTGCTGTTAGAAAAATAAATAAGAAGAGAAACACCTTTTTGTCTGTATATTTAACATTGGTGCTAATGAGGTCTGACTTTGACACACCTGATCTTGCCAGAATTGCTTGTTTGTAACATGGTAGAAATTTTTGTCTAGCAGCAATATATTTTTTTCTTGTTCATGCAGATGGGTCAGATTAAATATAAAGCAAATTAACACTTCAAATTCAGTACGTGCAGAAAATATCTCCTGCTACTATGCAGTATTTGCCCAGTAGTGAAGTAAATACATTTTTAAAAAATGTTATCTTTGATTGTAGCATGTGTGTCAAATACTAGCAAAAGAACAACCAAGACCATAAGTGTTGGCTTTGTGGCAGTTTGAGATATGGGTGAAATGGCTCTACTGCCTGGGTGGTATAACCCTTGGGGCCAAATTAAGATTATATTTTTTTTAAAAGTTATCAGTTGTGCACAAAGGATTTTTGCTGTTTCTTTCCTCAACTAGTCAACAAGGAGAGGGTAGGCCAAACTATAAGCACTAAGAGAAAAGAACAAGACAGCAACTGGTTACACAAAAAAACAAACCATTTGTAGTTCCGTCAAGTATTCAGTACGTGTACATGCACATCTAAATCAAGCTTTTTGGCTTAATTGGACTAAGGGCTTGTCCTTTGATGAGAGTAGAATCCCAGTTTACACATCCCTCAGAAAATCAAATTATTAAATAAAGCGCGTTCGGCTCCGCAAGGATAGATGGCGACATGCGCTCCTTCGTGTTAGCATTCTACCGCTTAGCCTACTGCAGCACACAGGCAGTAAACAGAGGCTGGCAGGAGTAAAGCAGGTGGAGTAAAAGCAGGATATGCACAATCACAATGCACCGTCTCTTTTTCAGTCCAAAAATTCACCGATTGGCCGTTTATGTTTTTTCTTAGTCGGCATATTCTTCTTATACTATTACAGTGTTGTTGTTGATTTGTGCTTCTGTGTATCGTCACTTCTCCGGGGAGGTGCGTGAGCACGGGCAGGGGCACTGGTTGCAGAAACGTGGGATTCCCAATCGTATTATCAGGGTCCCTTAGTCGATTTATGAAACTGCAGTTCGGTTTGATTTAAGTTGGACTAACGTGTATACGTGCATTTCAAAAGTTTGATTTCAGTCGGACTAAGGTAATATTCGACTTTCTCTTGCTGCATACAAACACACCAAGTAATGATTCTCAATAAGTGTTGAGTTCCGGCAATATGATTCAAACTTACCTAAAGAACACAAATTCTCATCTGATGTGTGTAGTGTCCTGCACAGAATTGTAAGATTATAAGTTAGTTGTCTTAAGAATGGTTATATCAACTCAGTAAAAGTTCCGAACCTCCATAGGATTTTAACTTGGGGAACAGTTATTTATTTATTTTTAGGATTTGGGGAATAGTAAAACCTGTATATATATCAAACAAACCTGTTAGAAACCCTTTTAACTCTTAGTCATTAGCAAGGATTGGAAAATCTTGGCTGGGAAAAGGTTTATATGCCAACCGTTAAGAATACATTTTAGAGGTGTAGTACTATTGTATTCTATTCTATTCAAAAGATGAGTAAAATTTATTGCCAAATAATTAGAGATTAAATGGTTGAGTTGATACAGTTCCAATAATTAATTACAATCTGACAAATTTTCATAAGCATCTGTTTGCTCTAAGGTCTAATTCCTTACAGAAACACCACTGAGCTGGCTACACAGAACCTTTCGCCAGAAAATAAAATGAAGACAAAAGAATAAGGTATATGTGAGGATGATCCATACAATTTTGGCTAAAATTGATTAAGAATCCAAACAATGGCAAAATATTTCCCAAAGGACGTTTTGGATCTTCTGCCACTTATCTAACCTTTCAGCCTATTTTTGAGCTTCAGTGCTTCAACAAAGGAGGGTTGATCCATGGTGTGACATTATTGAAAATGATTTTTATTGGCTCGTTTACACTGAATTGATATAAACATGTCCATGAAACAAAATGGTTCCACATTAAAGAAAGGCATATTTGATTATAAGCACAGACAGTGTTCTGGAAACATAGGTTATCACAAACTGACCAAATGGGAACAAGAGTGCTTCCGCTACACAAAAACATCCTATAGAACAGGTTATAGTTAGCTTCCATGTCTTACGTTAAAGTATCCCCCCCCTCTTTTTGCCTCTTTTTTTATTTCTCATTGTTATTATATTTTGCTTTTGACAGCACATGCAGTCAAATAATTATCCAGGTTGTCCTGATTCCTGTTAGATCAGATACTTTCTCTGTCCAGGTAGACAATTTATTTAAAATATCAGTCTTTGAAACCTCCAAGCAGAGTGGTTTTGCTTTGGCACTTCCAGTGTGCAACCTTTTGGCCCTTTGGCAGCAGGAGGAAAAGTGAAATCTGCCACCTTGTTGTGTTCTGAAGCATCTCCAGAAAGTGTCCTCAGAAACAATCACAGAGCGAGCGAATGTCACTGAGAGCCTGTGCCTAAATAAATACCGAACAAACCAATAAGTTAATATAAATAGATAAATAAATAGACTGAGGCCACATGCGAAATAATAACTTATAGCTTTAAACGGAACCAGCACTGTGTTTGATAAAAGGCCATCGGGCCTGATGGAGAGCGTCTCTTCTCGTCATATTCGTGGAGAAAAATAAGGAGCCATGTGTCTGCAGATTTACAAGTATCCTGGTTTTCTTTTGTTTTTGTTTGTTTTCCCGACAGAATGAAAGAGAACTAAATGCAGAAAGAAATTCTCTTCGCTCAGCGGCTCCGGCCGGCACTAAGTGAAACTCATGGACACTGTGTGCTCCAGCGCTTTGCGGCGGAGCGACGCGATGCTCGTCCCTCTCCAGACGTCACTGTCCGGGGAGCTACACAGCTGAGGCGAGCCGGTCACGTTAGTCGGGCCGGAAAGAGACGCGGGCACCATCCCGGGGAACGTGGGCTGGTAGAGGTGGGACTGCAGCCCAGAGCCGTTAGACGACATATTCGACAGACTCATGGAGTTGGGCGGCGGCCCCGCGCCGAGGCTGCACTGGGAAAGGGACTGCGCCATGGCCTGCTGTCGGCCCAGAGAGGGCGGCAGCTGCAGCTGAGACACGCCGGGCATCCCCGCCGTAGCCCAGCGGGTGTCGTTGGCGTGGAAGGAGCAAAGACTGTCGCCCATGGCCGCCGCCGCGGCCGCTGCGGACGGGAACTGGGGCAGGCCGTGGTGCGTGGGCAGGAGCGTCCCCGGTGCTCTGAACACGTTGGTGGTCTTCTTGCGCTTCTTCCACTTGGCGCGTCGGTTCTGGAACCAGACCTGCGGACAGACAGGCGCTGAGTCAAGCGAAGATGGGGCATTGACAGGTCATGTTGCCATGACATCAGTGTGTGATCATCACCATAATGCAACAAGCAGCAATAAATCAGCTAAAGGAAAACACTTCTCAGGGTCAATTCGCCGGGACACTCCCCCCCAGTTTGTAGCAACGCACCGTCATTTCAGCTACTGATCTGACTCTTATGAAATATGACATATTATAACATTAGATGAAACCAAAATAACTCTAAATTATCCCATCTTATATTGTTTATTGGATGTAGATGCACCGTAGATGGGAGACGTTTTGACTTAAAATTATCGTCTGACAAAGCTGGCACAAAACGTCTACCACGTATGAATGAAGGACAATTGGTATATATATATATATATATATATATATATATATATATGTATATATTATATATATATATATATATATATATATATATATATATATATATATAGCTTTATATACAGCTTTGTCAGACGACAATTTTAAGTTAAAACGTCTCCCAATAAAGAACGAAACAATTGAAATATATAGCAACTATCTGCGGTTATTCTCTTTCCTTTGTTTAAAGAAATAAAATTCGGGCCCTAATTGTTAGTTTGGTTGCAGTCGACTTTCCAGCGCGCACTCGCCTCTAACTAAGACAATATTCCATGTGAGATCAATAGTTTTTGCTGTGTGTTCCCGGAGTCCTTGGCCCCTCTGTGGGCAGCAGACGCGTCTTTGATTAATGTGGAAATTTGCTTGAAAAAGCGGCCCGCGGTAATAAGAACGGGACCACCTCGCTCCCGGCGAAGCCAGCCGTGAAATCCGGCCTGAAATGCATTACACTTCGGCGTGGCAAAAAGAAAACGCAATCTCTCTTTGGCTCTGAAAAGACGGAGTGCTCTGCTGTCTGTGCAGCGTGCCGGCATTGAGACGTGCAGAGCGCTGACAGCCCCATCGCTAAAGTCGCGCTGCACCTTCCTTCTTTCTTTCCTTCCTTTCTCATTCTGAGCCGCTTCATTTCACTAATTCTGATTTTATGTAAATGATCCAGAAACTGAATGAGCCCATCCAATGATAATAATGATTATTACAGTATTATTTCACATGGGAGCAGCTTAAGTGCAATTGCACCATGCGTCTTTGTTCTACTCTGGATTTCTCCATAGAATGGACGTTAGCAGCTATAAGCCGAAAAGACAAAATGCTGAGGGGAGAAAAAAAAAAAAAAGTAGTAGGCTACGTAGGCTGAGCAAATTGCAGAATAACTTTGAGCATGGCATAAATTCCGAACTGCTGAAAGCTGATATGTGCCTGATCAAAGGCCATTAAATGACTGTAATAAAGCTGCTATCAGCGTTCGGCTCCCTGTAGATCCATTATACGGGATGGGGAGGAAATGTAGGCCAATCTTAATTAGGCTGAATGAATGGCAGGGACGCGGTTTAAAAAGAGAACTCCAAACAAAATAAGGGTTTATATTATATATATTGATAATGCTAAAGTTTATTTTTTTAAGAAGCTCTTTGTCTAAATAGGCGAGTAATCAGCACGTTTACAAGCATTAAAAATGTCTGCAATAAATAACTAAATAGCTAAATAAATAAATAAAACATATTCCAAACCGCATTCACGTATTTTCAGTCTTAAATTTGATGCTGTTTATTATTATTATTATTATTATTATTATTATTATTATTATTATTATTATTATTATTATTATTATTATTATTATTATTATTATTCGTGTTAGTATTATTATTATTATTATTATTATTATTATTATTATTATTCGTGTTAGTATTATTATTATTATTATTGTTATTATTATTATCATGAATCCTTTTTTTTACAAGGACTAAATTGCAAGAATAAAATATGTGATGCTACAACAATCACTGCAACCAACCGCAGATGTCATAATATAGGTCACAGCTATTAATCAACATTACATCCGGATAGAAGAGGTGTGTTTAAAAAAAAAAACGCTAAAAAAAAGTCTTATTACACTTTAAGCACATTCTGTGTTAATTTCAACACACAATGTGTTAGACAAAATAGTTGTGTTAAAAGGAAAAACACATCATGTGTGTCATAAATTACGCACTTATGACACACAACACATGAAATTTAACACATCATGTGTGTTTTTTTGGACACATCACAAACAAATCTTTTTTTAACTTTTTTTTATTTTTATGAATCATATATATTTAATAAATCAAATATGATGTTATTATTATTATTATTATTATTATTATTATTATTATTATTATTATTATTACTAAACTGAAAGAATAAAACCTTTGCGGCCACATCAGGCAATCTAAACAACAGCCGTAAAGTGTGAGCAGATGTTTATTTTGAAGTAAAAATAAAAAAAAAATTAAAAAGTGATGAAACAAACAACTAATTTTCACGTAGTTGAATTGAAATAAATGATTTCCTCGTTTCGTGTTTTTCAAATTGTTATAGTAAATAAAATGTATTGTTTTCTTGTCAGAAACCAAAAGTCCTACGTCTATATATGGAATATTCAGCTCTATTTTTTTGCTGTAATCACTGCATCACTGGTGATAAAATGAGGGCAAACGATTTTTGTGGTTGTTTTGCTGCCATATGCAAATAAATAATTAGAACTGAATCATTCCTTCCTCTAAATGGATGGATGGAAGACTCTTGATAGAGACGTTTTAATTCCATTTAGTCCAATTTTAAAAAAAAGGTTAAGTAGGTCAAGCTGCTCTTTCCAGGATTTCATTCTATTTTTAAGTTTCGTTATTAAGACTCCATGTACAATTATGTATTTTATTTTAAAAATGTAATGATAGCGCCTGTTTGCTCCTCTAAGCTAATCTCTATGATGGTTGTTTAAAGCTTTATTTTCCAGAAATGAACAGTGGAAAAAAAAAAGACTGTTTCCATCGGGCCCACCTGCACTCTAGACTCCGTCAGGCCGATTCTCAGAGCCAGCTCCTCCCGCATGAAGATATCTGGGTAGTGCGTTTTGGCGAAGCTGCGCTCCAGCTCGTTGAGCTGCGCCGGAGTGAAACGGGTCCGGTGCCGCTTCTGCTTCTGGCTTTGCTGCCCTCCGGACTGGTTCGGGTTGGTTCCGCTGCTGTTGTTCTGCTGCTGCTGTTGCTGCTGTTGCTGCTGCTGCTGCTTCTCCTGCTCCTTGCTGTTCACCTGGACCGGGTTGGATCCGGCGCCGCCGATGTCGTCACCGGGGAGCATCGTGGCTCCTTCTACGCCGTCCGGACCGGGGCCCAGTTCCCCGGAGTGTCCTGGGTCAGGTCCGCCGCCGCCGAGCCTGCACTTCAGAGCCTCCCTGTGACCCAGGAGCTCCGCCGCAGCATCCTTCATCCCTGCACATGAACAAGCAGATCAGGTGAGATTTTGCACTCCCAAAGCCCTTCTATTGAGAAAAGAAACACAATAGTTAGAGAAACCTGAAACCTGAAAAAAAAACATTACAGGAGAAAATGTTGAGTTATGCAGAACTGAAGCATTATTTCACTGAAAAATCAGAATCAAACGCATGCACTAAACCATCCAACACAAATACAAGAATTAAAAAGCAGTGTCTAGCTCTATTCACCATGCACACTGCAATCTGCTCCTTAAATACTCTTCATTCAATTCAATCATAGATCTTAGAAAATTGTTAAATCAAATTATAGCCTAATATAATAATAATAATTACTTTTCCAATGAATTAGGCGAATTTAGCTCTGTTCAGGCACATTAAGACAATATAAGGAGCAAATTGTACAATTTTCTGAGCTTGATTTAAGATTAGAAGTTCCTCCAGCTTACAGTAGAGTTGGAGACCGGAGTTTGGTGACGATAACTCACCGAGGCGAGCATCCAGGAGGTCGGCATGAGAAAGCATTGCGCACCGCTCCAGGGCGAAATGCTATTCCCACACACGAAAAAAAAAAAAAAAAAAATCTCTATGACTTTAACCTATTTAAGAAAAATATATAGCCTAAATGAAAGCAAATTCGGTTTGTGGTTAAAAGGGAGGTTGGTTGCATTATAATGTAGTTTAGAGGAACGGGGAGGCGCTTAGCGGCGGAATGAACCCATGAGCTCCTCCAAACGAGAACCAATCAGAGCCGAAGCCCAAAGCATGTCAGCTTTAGTGCCAGACCCGGCTCTCCCCCGCCCCCCCATCCCGTCCCATACACGACCCACTTCCCTCCTCCTCCTCCATCCTCTCGCTTCTCACAAGTTCATTCCTCCTCATTCCTCTAATTGGCTTTGATTTCTCCCCCAAATTACAGCCAATAAAATAACCTGATTTAATATCTGAAGTCGAGGTTGGACCCGTTTGAGGAATGTTGGACCGCAGCAACATTTGTTTAATTGCGCGTGATGTGGCTTGTTTTTATTGTGGCCCACTGGAACGAGGTGTGGACTTATTCACTTGAAGGACAGCCACATAAACGCCCCATATATTCAACACAAACATGACTTTATTCTTTTTATGGTATGTGTACCGGAGCTGACTTCTTTGAGGTTTAGCTAAAGCAAAACAAAAGAGCTTAATACACTATAAAATTATTTTGAATAACATTAAATATAAACTATTAATCTAATTTAACTAGACCCAAAGCTATCGTTTTTAATGTAGGCTATAATAGCTACACTAAAAAAAATGACTTATTGCATTAACACAATTTAAATGATGGCAGTTATTCCATCCAACAACAATATGAATACAACAAATTTCAATTAAATTAGCTTTTCCAGATGTATGTGAATTTGGTTAAAACAGCATAGGTTTTTTGGATGGAAATACTGGCATCATTTAAATAGTGTTAATCCAATGAGTCATTTTTTTTTTTTGCCTAAATGTACAGTCTAAGAACAGTGGTTTATTTCTTTTAGAAACAAAGAAGAATTAGAATAAGATAATTAGAATTTAACTGCAGTTAGTTCACTGCAGGATAATATACTCACTCATACCACTGATAAAATAAAGCTTACAATTTAATCAATAAATTGGTCTAAAAACGTACATATATTTTTATTAAGATAGATTTTAATCAACAATTCCAAATAGGAAGCAGACAAGTTTAACAGTGAAAAGACACTGGAATGAGTCTATTCGACCAAATTTGATCATTTAAATGCATAGCTAAATTGCTGGCATAAATGTAAGCATTAGCGCTGTTGCTAAAAGAAGCTAAAGCTGTATCCAGACTTTACATGTCTTGTAACAGGATGCACAGGGTTGCCTTGCAGCAAGAAGGTCCCGGGTTCAAATCTCAGCCTGGCGTCTTCCTGCATTGAGTTTGGATGTTCTCCCTGCGCATGTGCGGGTTCTCTCTGGGTACTCTGGCTTTCTCCCACAGTCAAAAAAAAAAGAAAAAAAAAAAAAAAACCAACTCATGTTAATCTGAGTGAATCTAATCTGGCTCTCTAAATTGTCCTCAGATGTGAATGTGTGTAAGCAGGGTTGTTTGTCCTGTGATGCACTGGCGACCTGTCCAGGTGATACCCCACCTTTGGCTCAATAACCGCTGTTACTACTCCCCAATGCAAGGATAAGTGGTTTTAGACAAATTAAAAAAAAAATTTCGATACAGCTGTTTTGGTAGGATTTGTTACCAAAATGGCAAATCTTGCTAAGCTTTCCTCATAGATGAACATTGTTTTCGCAAAGTAAAAGCTGCATTTTTATTCAATATTTAACAGGTTAAAAAACCTAAATGTTCACTGCAAAAAAGCCTTGGAGCCAGGATGGAAACCGAATTTATTGTTCATATATTTAGCATATAAAGCACAAATTTAATTGTAATTTTCATCACATCATTAATCTGTAGTGTGATACACACGAACACACAAACACACACTTAAGCTACCAGGCAAATGCACTTCCTATAATTTCAAAAACTTTAACCAGGCAACATTTGATCAATTAATGAAAAAGAAAATGAAGCATTATTTGGTGCTACAGACAGAAATTGAGGAAAGTCTGGATGTTAAGTGTTTAAAATAAAGGGGTCTGTCATTTGTGCTAAAACAAGTTTTCTGCTTGTCTGTCAGTGGGGAGTGGATCCTCCCCACTGGTCACAATGGGTAGGGCCTGACTACACTACAAAATCGAATTTTAAAGGGTGTAAAATATCATCTATCGAAATTGTTCACAGAATTGTTTTATTGAGGGACACTTTAAACACTATGAAGCAGAGAACAGTATGGCTGGTATGTATAAGCGATATGAATGAATATATAAATGCAGTTATTCAAGTTAAGACGTTTCAAAAAATTTAAGTTTGAGTACGAACAGCATTAATGCAAAAGTCAAACTTGTTGGCAAACAGATCTTTTTAGCTCCAATCCCATATAAAGCACATTGTCAAGAAGACACATTATTAAAATATTTTTATCTTTATTAATTCATTAAATTATATAATTTCTTCTCAGAAGTTAAGGACAGATAATACTAATTTAACTAATTCAATTCTTACACTTTCTTTTCTCAGTGCAGGTGGACGCCTCCTAATTGGATAGATCTCCAATTTCACTGCGACTTTAAGCAATTAGTGTTGGAACGAAACATACCAGCAGTTTCGGTGTAAAGTGATCTCATAGTAAAAACAGAGCAACAATATTTTTTGGTTGAAAACTGCTGTTATTATTATTGTTACTGTAAGCACATTAGTAGTCCTTAATGATGATCTTAAAATAGATAAATTGTTATGTCAACGCCTTTTACAGTAATAATTAGAACAATTTGATATCTGCAGTCATAAGCATTAGTTGTTTTTTTCTTCTATCCCGTTTAATATGTAAAAAAAAAACACTTTATTTCCAAAGGATAAAAACAGGTATGCTTTTAATTTCTAGTGAATTTATTATTTTCAACTGGATTTCTTTTTATATACATGAAACATGTAGTCTGTAACAAATCTGGAGTCGTGGAGAAAAAAAGTCAGACATAATGTAGACAGATGTCGCAGGGTGTCTTTTCTTTCCTTTCTTCTTTTTTTAGAGAACAGATTTATTTATTATGCATCACAATGGAGGCGTCCGAGCGTGAAGCTTGGGGTTCCCTTTTTTTTCTTTATCCGTCCAGGCTCCGGTTGCTGCTGCTGCTGGTTTATTTGTCTGCAGTCTGGTGGCGCTACTATGGATGGACGCTAAGGACGCCTTTGCGCTCATTTCTGCCTTTTCCTATAAAGGAGCAAGAGAGAAAGTAGCACATTTGGAAATATGTATTTTTTTTTTTGTATTATCTTTAAATTAGAACCAGTCTTGATTGGATTCAGTTTGTCATTTCTTCTCGGAATTGTAAGGATTAAATTGTGATTTTTTTATTTTTTTTTGCTAGATCTTTAGGCAAAAGAAGCGGGTTATAATTACCATTGTGCGCAATTTTCACAGCATTTTTACCCTGACAGCGGCACCTGTGCACACTGCTCCTGACGCACCGTGCAATATGAGGGTAATTTAGACCCGCCACATTGCGCGATGATGGATTGTGCGCTTCGTTTTACGACTTTACACTTGCGCCACGCTGCGCAAACGGCTGTGAATGACTCCTCTCGGTGCAGCGGGTCATATTTAACCCGAACAACCCGGGAGCAGATCATGAGATGTCAGGAATAACGATGCGTCTGCAGGACAAACACCGCTATTAAAATGAAATTCTGACTTCTTTAAATATCTAACGTCTGTATTAAGCGTTTTTATCGTGCAAGCCGATGTGGTTCCCATTTTGATCCCTTTGGATATTTTTAAAAGTGAAAAATTGAAGGATTCTATCGTTATAATTTGAAATGTATCCTTTTTTTTAAACATTTTTCCTGCGGACATAACTTTACACTTCCTCTCGGTTGACTGCTGGCTTGATGAAGGTTGTAATTAGGGTAGGAAACTGCATAAATCAGCGCATGGTCACCCTCTTTACACATATTTTTAGAATGGACCCGGAAGCACAAACACAAACATATTTTGACAAAGTTAATGCGGTACATCTGTGTGGGATGTTCATCTGGTTTGAGACGCTGTGGAGATGAGGAACAACGTTACCCTGCTAAAAAAAAACCAAAAAAAAACCAAAAACAGTTGGAACTTGATAAAAAGAAAAAGGTAGATGTAAAATTTCGATAATAATAATCTAAATGGAAATTATGGATGTTTAAAACCTAAAGTCACTCAAGTAAATTCGGTTAACTCTAACCAAATTTGAAAACCTGCTACTCAAAATTAGGCATGTAGCAGCCTTGGTCCAGCTTTACAACTAAACAAATTTTTAAATATAATAATAATAATAATAATAATAAGAGCTGTGTTAACTTTTTCATAAAGCGATGATTTACAGAATACCAAATTTTTACAAATCCACATTTATTGTAGTTTATTCCATTCCAGGTTTAATCAGTGTTTATTGCAAGCTTTGTTTCAACCTAAGGATGTGCTAATAAAAAATGTGACCTATTAAAATAAAAGTTTCATTACTGTTTAACTGAGTTTGTTAAGAACCTCCACTAATACTTGAACTATGCAACTCAGGTTTTCCAGATAAGCATCAGGCTTTATTTGATGCACAGAATAGGAAGCTTCCAATCCGATGTTAACTAGTTCCGCCTAATTTTTTTGTGGACCACTTTTTTCTTTTTCTTTGATAGCTTGTGTCATCCCTAGACAAGATGGCACCCTTGACAGTGAGCCATATTCCCTCTTAAATTCTTGCTTATTTAAGTATAATACAGCCCATGTAAACATATTAGCTTTGTTCTCTGCTGGCCAAAACATGATAATAATAAAAACAACACAAACAAGCGTCATGTAAAACAGCATATAAGGAGCCAGACATCCTCACTGGTACTTTTTCTTACCACACCTGCCTATCTGTGATTGGCCGGGCTCGAACCCGTGACCTCCTGGTTACACAGAGACGGTGCGGATCCGGTTCCTCTCTGCTTGCAGTCTTTGCAGTCCGCATTCACTCAATTAGAGATTTCTGAGGAGAACAACAATCGATCTTCCATCTGCGAGGCGCTCCCAGTTCAACAAATGAGATTCTTGTTTCATGCAGCTGATTTGGTGACAGTCTGGGGGATTATTGGAGGAATGAAGTTACTGTGGTGAGGAGGAGAAGAGCAGCTGCCACAGGGTGCTGATGCAGGAAAGTTTGAGACCGGCAGACTTGAAGGCGGAAAATGGGACAACCTCTGTTGTGGTAGAGTGACGGAAATGCATGGCAGTAGACCTTTAGGTTCAGCGGGAAAAAAATTCTCCCATCCTGTATAATTTATCAGCAACTCTACTGCCTCCTCATTATAACACATATAATTAAAAAGGTCAAATGTGTTTTAAAAATCATTGATGGGAAAAAATAAATATATGCAAAAATAAATGACAATAAAAATGACTTTTAGAAGGTATTAGCTATAAGCCATTTTAGACTTTTTATCCTAAAATAAAAAATAGCAAAGCATGCTAGTTTGTAAATCAAATGGTAGATAATTGTTCAACTATTTTATGGTGAGAACAAATCCTAAATATTAGAAACACATTTTTTTGATAACTATAGTATTTTATCTGTTTAATGTCCAGCAGAGAATGGTGACGAACATTACAGAAATGAATTTATGACTAATAGAAATGTTACATGAGAAGTGCTTGTAAAGTGTCTGTGTTGGGGCAAGTTTGGAACCAGAGCTAATGCTAATGCTTAAGTTAAACTTGCCAGCAAATGAAGCTTCTGAGCTTTGAGGCAAAAACATTTCAACACCGCCATGTTGGAACAGATGTAGGTTTAGCAAAGCCTCGTACTTTAATCACAAACCCAGTTCTTGTTTTTCTTTTTAATATGGAGGGCAATCCAGACCGCTTTACAAGACTCAATAGATCAAGGAGGAAACTACAGATGTGAGAGGAGTCCTCTGCATCCGTAAAACTAATGTGTAGGCCTACGTACTAATGACTGCGACTGTATGTAAAGTTTAGGGAATGTGGAAACTACAATAATTTGAGAAAATGTTTATTTTTCACTTAAAATTTTAGTTTTATATCTAATTCACCATCGTTTGTTGTAACAGAAGAAAAAAGGTTGAAAAAAGTGCTGTTGTTGGATCCCTACTAACTTGATCCATATAAATGTGAATAGGGAAGACAAATCTGGATTGTACTTTTTTTCCCCAAAAAAAATTTCCCTCTGGGATCAACAATGTATTTTTGAATTTGAACTGAACAGATATTGTCTGTTGTATGTGAAAATTAAGTCCAAATTGAACTGAATTAGGACTTGATTTGTGTAATTAAATGTGGTATTTTAGCGGTTAAAAGCCTTTCTTCTCCGGAATAATTAAAATCTACTCCCACGCCCCGAAAAATCCTGTCAATCTTTAAACCCGTTAAATTGATAAACTCTTAGTCTGTTTTCTAGTGTAGTTTTGTTCTTAACTTGTGATTTCCGAAATCTTTCTGGAGAAAAATGTTGAGAAATTAAAATCACTCCAGAATTATCATAAAATGAACAAGCAGGGTTTTATTTACTGATTAATTAGTAATCAGTAGTCTGGAAATATCCATTAATGCTATGACAGAGGGCTGATTTCATAAAGCCAAATTAATTTGGGTATTAAAGAAGCTTAAAATTTTTAGTTTTAAAAACTTGAATATTCAAAAGAAACGGACACAATAACACACAAGATGATAACAGGGTTTTAAAAATATAAATGTATAAAATAATATAGTAAACTTGAATGAAAGCTTTAATCTTAGTACCTTGTGGTTTTCTTTAACTTTTAATATTTAACATTGCAATTAATTTAATTACACTTTTGTTCTCTTCATGGATCATTTCTAATCTGGTTTTAGGGTGGCTCAAGACCCTAAAGTATATTTTTCACCACCTCTGTACTCAAGATAACTAATCTAAGCGCTGCCTGTTAAAAAAGAAATAAAAAAACTGATCAAAGTTTGGTTCAGTTAGTCCAGATTGGCCTTCTACCCAGAAACCTGAAAGCAGGATCTCAGATTATGTCCTCACATCTGCTGCTTCCCCCTCCCACAGAACAGGAGCATGAGCCAACGTGCTTTTTTTTCCCCCAAGCTGCGAATCCGCCTGCCCAGGGTGCACCAACCGCAGGTGGAGCGCCCCGCCGCCGCATCTCATGCCTCAATTAGCGCCGCTGCCCTCCTGCACGGACTCCATTAGGCCCGTGATTTATCCAAAAGAAATATAATTATACCTCCAAATAAAATAATCAGCATTGAAGAGCGATTTCCTTAACGAGACGGAGCGGGGTGGATGTCACGGAGTAGCACCGCCTCATTAGGGCGGTAATGAGACTTTGGGGTGATCCCGATAATTATCGAAATCTGCAAAATAAGGATCAAGTCAAATGTAACCTTAATTTGTCTGGCAATTGAGTTCATTTATTAGTATGACTATTTAGGAAGGACTCACTCAGCGTTAATGTAAGGTGTCGTTACTTTAGGCCATTTGAATAATAGATGGGAGTGCAGCGGGGACATGAGACCAGCAGGTTTTGTCATTCATAACCAGAAGCAACATTCGTCGAGACTGACAAGCTTTCCCAAAGTGCTCTTGTCTTTATTGTAGGAATCAAGACACAATCCAGTTCAATGTGGTTAATAGGAACACCAACAGGTGCATGCATGCAGTTAAATCCTCCCTACTGCTTGGCTAAGTGGATTAGAGCGATCAAAAAGAAATGTCACAGTGCATTATTGGATTTTGAATTGTGATAACCATTGCTCTTCATTTAGGAACAAAAACAGCTAAATAAGAGAACACATCAACATATTATGAGCCAACAAAAACTCAGAAGGCAAAAGTTCACATTCAAAGCAAGTCTTTGATGGTTCAAACCAATGAAAAGTTAAGACAAAAAAAAGTGTGGATTTAATATATCGAAAGCTGAGAAAGCTTCTCTGTCACTCCTTAGTGGTAAGAAGCAATATTTTACTGTATCTTATGGGACAGGAGAAACAATTACATCAAGAGCAGAAACGTTGACTGGATTCTGTTGGTCTCTGTGGTTCTGAAGAAAGGGATGGACATTTAAGCCAGGGGATCCAGCAGAAAGCCGGCAGAAATTATCCTTCAAGCTTCACTGAGTCCAATATGCTTCTAGCTTCTTTGTACTCCTCCGATTCAGCCAGATCCTCTTCTGCTTCCTGGGCACACACAAACACGAAGCACTTTTGTTTTATTACGATCCACAGATACTATGGGGAAAAAAAAAAAAAAAAAATATACAAACACTAAACCAACTGTTTGTCATCATCAGCTGAACTTCGCAGGGAAGCAGTAGCTGTGGGGGATATCACGACTGCAAAGCTCGGCTTTAATCAAGTGCGTTTGAGTTCCTGTGGTGGTCACCGCGGTGACGGCGCCGCTAATGAACTGTGATGAGCGTCTGTCTGAGGGAGGGTGAGCTATAGGAGAGGGGACGCGTTCGCTCCCGCTGCCTGCCGCTGGGCGCTCTCTCGTGCTGGTGACTCACGCCTCCAGCTGCCCGCCTGCTGCTCTGCATTAATTGAGATGACCCCGAGCCGTGCATTATTATGTTTGCTTCTCGCCGTATCAACTTCAATCCACAGGGGTTTAAGGCATGCTCTCTGCTTGTGCAGAAAGAGCCACACGCAAGTTAATTAATGCAATGTGTGCTTTCTGTTCATATTCAAAAGTTCACTTCATTTAAAGCATCAAAACAATATTTGAAGCTTGCCACCAGGTAGTTTGTTGTATATGAGAAAAACTCTGTGTAACAATATTTCTCAAATTGAGCAGTGAACATGACCGCCTTTGGTAATATAAAGCACTATCCAAGACTTCAGTACCTTTTTCATTGGCTAGGGGGCAGAGCGTTACGATAAAAGCCCCAGATGGAGGAGTGGCAAAAGCTAAGGAAGTGGGTTAGCAGTGGTAGTGTCCAATATAAAAGCTATATGGTAGAAATGATATAAATTCAGCTAAGGGTAGAGATTTAGGCTATATCGCCCTACCGTGATTCAACATTTTGATGATGTCATCAAGCTGTGCCTACGTACTTTGTACTAGTTGCGTGAGAAGGATAAATACTGATGTTTAGTGTTATTGTGAGTAATGGCAACATTCGTTAGTGCTTTGGGATATACCTTTTTGAATTTAAATCTTTCTGTTTTGCTTGTGTTTTATTTTGTTTTGTTACACCAAAAAAAATTACACTAATATTCTGAGGTTCTAATGTGGAAAGATTCATGGGGAGAAAAGTGCTTTTGCACACTTAGAAATACTGCTGATGAGACACTGTCTAACATCTTCTCCACAAATCATCTCGTTTTGCACTGGCACTAATAATTTTTTCTGGGACTATATGATATATGAGATTTTGGAGAAATTAAAAACCTATCATTTTTATATAATTCAAGTTTTCTTAAATCCTTGTGGTAATATATTTAGGGATGCGCCGTTACCAATACTGGGAAGGGGCCGATACTGTTCTAATGCACTCGTATTGGTTAAAGTTAACCATGAAATAATACGTAAAATGTGGGAAACCGTACTAATTTCACACAAAATGTGTACTTTTCATTTGAAATTTTCTTTTTTTGTCATTTTAATTTTTACATCTAATTCACCATCTTCTGCTGTAACAAGCAGACGAAATAAAACCCGTCTTCCACTTTTCACTCCATTCTTTTGCGTAGTAGAAGTATCAGCATGGGTTCTATGTATAGCAAAGTACTCAGATCCAAGAAATTGGTACTGTATCGATTACGAAATAAAAATGGTGTTTTTTTGCAACCCTAATTATAACGGCTTATAATCTTTCGAAGAAATCAAAATCAGTTTTTATATGTTCAAAGTTTAGTCCTGCTGTGAGATGTGAGAAAAAGAAGAAAATAACATTTGTCGCATGTTAGGTTACCACCAGGTTTTACTTACTAGTAACTCAAGCAGGTCTGCATGGGCCACAGTCAGACGGCGGCGACAGTCTGGGACCATCATTCTGGATTCCTGCAGCACCTCTATCTGCACTCACACAGAGATCAGACCAGTGTCAGTTCCATCTCTGTTAATAAGGAAGCCCTCTGATCTGCTACTACTGTCAATACTTCATCCCAAATATTTTCAAAATCACACAGTCAAACTTCTTCCCCCCATGTTTAGCGTATTGATCTGAAGAGCCAGGTACAAGCAGACTGATTTGCCGGATTTTGTAACATGGAGGGTGTCCCGCACGTCCTCGGCCGTGGTTAACATCACCCCGATGCGCTGGCACGATGAAAAATTTTATTGAGTTATCGATCGGGCTGGGAGTTAAACAGCGGGGGGAACCACCTAGATCCACCTGCACACCTGGATGAATAGAGCAACCCTGAGGCGAGAGGGCTCGGTGATCAGGCGTAAAAAGGTATTACTGCTGTTCAGTAGGATGGGGGGGGGGGGGACTTGTGCAGCCACTGCTAATGTGGAATTCCCCAAGAAGACACCCTAAAGAGCAGAAAAGAGTCGGCTAACGCTGTCAGACAAACCTCTCCTTGACGGCTGCTTCCTCGCCTGCCCCATGTGTGGCGCTGCAAAGTCGAAACACGGACGCGACGCTTGGCTGGCACACGGTGGATGACCAGTCGCGCTGCTTGCCATCTAGATGTGACAAGGTGAGCCAGACGAGTGGGGAGACGCGGGGACGAGAGGAAAGCCACGGCGCCCTCCCGGCGCTGGAATGATCCCATCAGGACAGGATAAAGATGACACTTAAAGCGTATTGATTCCATTACTATATAAACCTCTCATCTTCTGTGATCCAGCTGGGCTTTCTAATCCACCCATTTAACACCAACTAAGTCTGTCGATCAGGCTCGACGGCCACAGAGTCGACAAACAGATCAGAATCTTTGTTACACCAGAGGTTTTATTTTTATGGATCCCACGTTGAATAGATGTCACACACGTGATCCTTTTAAATCATTTAAACTAAAAGAAAACATCAAGTAACGCAACACAATAGAGAAAATAGTAATTCAACCATGAAGTATATGACATGAAAAAAGATATAAAGGACTCAAGTAAACATAGCGATAAGATAAACTGCAATTATCTCAGATTTTCCTTCACTCGCCAAATGTTTGGACTGTTTGGAGTGCAATAATTGCTGGCTATTATATTCCACGCTTTATGAAGATGCATTTTTCATGTTAATTAAATATTTAGCCAGTTGGGAGGACCAGTCGTAAAGTGATGGAAGTACAGAGGAGATATAGGTACCTACTGTAAAATTTGCAGACATAATATCAGTATTGGACATCATCCAACTGTGAAAGGTCAATGATCTTTCAGCTCTTATGATTTCAAACTTTCTCATTTGGCAAAAATGAAAACTGAAAACTGAGTGGGGTTAGCAAGCAAAACATTAAAGCACTTTGGGAAAATAGCATCCTGTTGCTGATGCTGAAATAGACACGTATTCCTAAAAGTAAGGTTAAAAGATAAGAACCAAGGATGAACAGATCGAACAGTTAAGGTGTCACATCACCCTGACAACTCAAACAAATACCTGGCACCTGTTCGCATGAAATCATGAAATATATCATCATATTGGGATTGCAGTATTGCACACACTGTTGTTATGATGAGGACTTTGACTCAATATAATGGGCAGCTGATTTAAACATAATCTTTATCCTGTAAGCATGCAAATGTACTGTGATTTTCGGACTAGAACACCTACTTTCCACCATACGCGCAAACGGTTAATTCAGGGAAGCGTAATACGCCGTCACGCATATAAAACGTATCAAGCCCTACTGGAACAGAAGAAATCAGGCGTATGAGTAGGGCTGGGCGATCTAAGCTAAAAATTAATATCAGAGTATATTGAGCATTTCACCTCGATAACCGTAAGTGGACGATAACAATGACCACATCACCCCCCTGTCCTTTTTGTTTTAATTGTGTCCTTTTCTATATTCATTGTCTGGTAGTGACCAAATTTGCTTGATGTTCTTTAAAATATGATGATTTCTTGCTATTGAACGGCTTCAAACAGCCTTTAAAGTCAGTGTTTGATTCCCACTCCTTTCTGTATTTCTTAGAGTCCAGTTTAAACTCAGAGGTGATCATACAGACCAGATGAGGTGAGGAAGTGACCGGGGCTGAGTGAAATAGGTAATTCTAGTGTGCGGTCGTTTATTTTAGACAGAAAATATGTCACATTGTAGCATAGACGGGAACAGGCAGAGGCTTCAACCTCAAAGGCTCCGTTGCTGCAGTAACAAACATACGTGCGCCACATTGGAGTCCAAGTATCCAATAACACAATAAAATGTCACCTTATTGGTCGCTAGTCGTATTTTTCTGAAAAAAAGTCAGTAGATGAGTCTAAACTCTTGCTCAATATAGCTACATAGTAGCTGCGTTAGCAGCGCTTCCCCCTCTGTCACATGACTGTGCGTAGTCATGTGGCTCAAGGCCACGCTCATTTCTTAAAGGGGCAGGAGCACCGTTAAACTAAAACACATCTTTCAGTGTTTTTTTTCCATACCAAATTTACCGCCACGGACAAATCGACGTTGCTAACAGTCATAAATTTCGGTATCTGTAAAATTTTCGGTATACTGCCCAGCCCTACGTGGGAGCAATCTAAATTACCCAGAAATTTGCAAATAAAGGACACGTGCAGATTTCCAACCACTTGGCTACGGAAAAAAAAAACTCAAGAAAACATCACTACCTGTGACAGCAGGCTACTTGGGTCTAATTTGTTCGTTTTTATCATGACGAATAGAATGTAATCCTTGAAGTGGAGAAATATCCAGTTTATATGATACCAGTGATCCTCGTTACAAGGGAAACATGAAAATGAGAAGGCATGGACATATTATCTGCACTTCTTGGAGTGCATGGTGAGTTTTTACTACTTAGACATAGAAATAATTCCCCCCCTCATACCGGCAATTTATGCAACTGCAATTCTCCTGTGATCTCTCGGGACCAGCTGGCGTGTGTTAAACACTCCCGGTGGGAAGGGGCGCAAGTTAAATTCATCTATTGCGTTACGCGTCACTTCGGCATCCGTTGGAAAGCAGGGGTTAGCTGCTACTTTAGAGCCTGCGGCCTATAGGACGATGTAACAAACTTTGTTTTAGCTAAACAGTCCACGGTTAGCACTATAGCACAAAGCGAGACTGACTGTGAGCAAAGATTATGCACCAAAGAAGACACTACCGGTAGTTTTCATTCCGACAGCCTCATAATGGAAAAAACACAAAGCATTGTAGCTTTAAAGTGAAAAGTAACCGAGTTGGTCGTCAAAGTAGGAGTCGAGCAACTGCGTGTAAGCATGAGATCAACGGATCAATGGTGAGACGTTGGAGGAAGCAGCAGGTTGACCTGAATCAGGTGGAAAAGACGACAAAAGCTTTCAGAGGACATAAGAACACCTAAGAAGAAGACTTTAGTCAGGAAGATGTGGATAGCTACCAACGACCTTTTCCTGTATCCTAAAGTGATACCTTCTAAATTTTCCAAGCCAAAATAAAAATGTCAGTTGCCAACGACCCTTACTCTTGGCTGAGTATGCAAGCATTCCTGAGTGATCTGAAATGTGGTACAATGGCAACACAATCAGCATCAACAGCAAATAAATTCATCAATATGTTGGGTTTTTTCTTAAAATCTCGTCTTTTTATCCATTACAGTATTTATGAAATGTATGAGCTTATACTTTTGTATGTCATTTATCAACCCACGAGGATGTGAACATTCAACATTTTCATAGACCCAAGTGGGGTCCTAGGACCAACTTTGGGAACCACTGGGCTAAAGTAGGTTTTATTTTCGAACCAGGAATGTTACTATCGTGTTGTGTTGATGCCATACTGCCAATTTTAAGACAGAATTTGAGTAAGTAGTTGTCTAGAATGAGAACAAACAAAAAAGAATGCCAAGAATCAAAAAGAACTCCAAGGCACTCTCAATTGAAAAAGTTTAAAAGTCTTAATTGTTATGGCTTGGTAAAGATTACCTTCTAAAAAACTCCAATGCGTTACGGCTAAACTCCCGGAAGAAGACATGTAGCCGAAACGTGTTGGAGTTTTTTCAAAGTTTAATTTTACCAATCACATAGGCTTTTTTACTTTTTCAATTAAGACCGCCTTGGAGTTCTTGACATTCGGTTTCCCATTCAAAGAGCTCCTGTAGCTTAATTTACTTTGGAGTCCAGGCAGCACTCCTCTATGCCCCTATTTTGTTGAAAATAAAAAGAATCGTCCGTGTACAGTCTATATAAATATCTCATTTTACAATTTGAAAACATTCTCATGTACAAAATTGATTTTGAGCATATCACATGACTGTGAGTAGTCACGTGACTCAAGGCAACGCTCCTTCCTTAAAGGGGCAGGAGCACCACCAAACTAAAGCACATCTTTTCGTTTTTCTTTTTTTTTTTTAATCAGAATTCACCGGCACAGGCAAAACGACGTCACTAACAGTCATAAATATCGGTATCTGTAATTTTTCGGTATACTGCCCAGCCCTAATAAGAAATAAACCAAAACAGAGCAAGTCAGACTTGGATACCTGTTTCTTGATGACGTATTCGTCCCCTCCCTCTGCCTTCAGGCGCTCGACCTTCTCTTCTTGCTGCTTTGCTTCTTTTATGTACGAAAGCTCCTCTTTGGCCAGCCTGAAAAGAGCCGAGAGCACAGGAGCAGACATGGTTGAATGCGGCGGCGTGGGGTTGTTCCCGCAAACATCAAACTCTAGAGACATATACAGGCTGAACCATGAACGGCAGGCTGTGATGGTCACTTTTCACAGACTGGGCCATCAATCTTCATGTACTACCACGGGAAGATCATCTCCCACAGGAAACAAAGATACATACCACAGTAACAACCTCGTCACTGCTGCAGAAAGACCCAAAACAAACGTCCTACTTTGACTTAACAAAAACATTCAAAGCCAGAAAGTATCTGACTGCATATCTTCGGATTTTGAATGCAATAAGGTTGATGCGTCTTTCATCTGATGCGGTACCTTGGCCAACCATTGCATCTATGATCCTCAATGTTGTCCGTTTCTTTATGCTTCTTGGAAAATAATCTTCAACAGCACATCTTGAGCCCCCAGTCTGCTTTGAAATCTTTGTCGGGGCGAGTCTTTGCCGATGCAGTAGAACTAATTTGTGTCTTCTTGCTGTGCTCAATCTTGCCATGACATGAAATTGTCTCCCACAACCTCACCAAGTTGGCAGAGTTTGGCTGTTCCTCGCCCAGTTTTAAGCCTCCTACCCAGCTGTTTGTGTTTCACTTAATGAATGGGTTTTACCTTTGATTACCATAAGCAGCTGTTTTGTATAAATGGTTGATTATACACATGACTATAATCCTAGAGTTGATGCTGGTTTGAAGGCAAAAGGTAGTAACAAGAAATATTGATTTGATTTAGATTTTTCGGTTGTTTCTTTTTTTTCTTTACTTAATTTACATTTTGTAAATAGACTGAAATATTTTTTTTTCTGAAACCATTCTGTTTGCAGCATTTATTCATAGTTGCAAAACTTTTGCACAGTCCTATAACTGAAATGTAAAGTTTAAAGTCATACATTTTTATTTGAAAATTGAAAACTTTGATTATCCTTTTCTTTTTCTCCAGAATCCACAATTTATTACTGCATTACACCAACCAGTTCTCATCTTAACATTAGCTGAGCCCTTTTAATCCACCTTTACCGTCTCTCACCCACTCACTCCCACATCGTACTACTCCATTTTAGTGATTAATTGATCATCAATTCAATCCCTAATTTGGACCAAGTCAGGTGGTAAATGGACCTTCTTTCACTGATTGGTAGGGAAAATGGGCTTGAGTACATTGATACATTTTTGATTATTTATCAATTACAGGGCAAATGAAACTAAATCTATTCAACAGATTCAGAGCCTGATTGGCATAATAGAGTTTGAAAATATCGCTATTGGTAATGATTTCCATCTAATTGTATTTTTCCGGCTGCGGCCGCTCGTCGAAAGTGACAACACAAATTTCATTTTTCATAAAATCAGCTGTGTGTAAGAGAGTAATCCTTCATTAGTCAGTCACATTACTGAAGAGCCTTGCCCCTGTGTTGCGCTGCTCCCCGCCTAACCAAGGAAGCCAACAGCACTCTGTCATATTTTACATCAATTACCCCTTATCGTAATACGGTTCCATCAAGAAGCTTTTAAACAGGCACCATATGTAATGCCGCCTCCTGTCTTCCACTCCCGTGTCTGACGCGCAATGAGTGATGTCGTCTGTTTGGGGAGAGGAAGGTGACAAGGAGAGGAGAGCGGAAAAAAAGATGGAGGAAGGGAGGCTGGAATAATTTCAATAAAACTGAAGGACAGTCTAATAACAAAACATCCATTCCTCCACCTTCCAGTCCGGATGTTAATTTCTTATTTCTCCCAGACTTGGGAGCGCAGTGTGAATGAGGGGTGGGGTCGTGGCTGGTTTTAAATAGACCTGCCACCTCGGGCTTAATGGAAAAGGCAGCTCCCTGGAAAATAGAAAAAAAAAAGGGAATTAAAGCCAACTGACACACACGTTCGGCCGCCTTCTCCGGCACTGTATTTTTGAGCCCCGATGTAGCCTGTGCTGCGACCGGAATGACAAAGGCAAATTACTGTTGTCATTTTATTAAGGGCATCCGCCTCGCTAGGGCAGAGAAGAGCTGACTGGAATGTGAGAGAGCCGCAGGAAACAGGCCCCGGCTAAAAGAGCAAGGCAGGCTCAACCGAAGCCTGAATGTGTGAAAGGGTTGGAGGGACTGAGGAGCAGACTGAATAACAGAGATGTGAATTTATCAGACAGAGAACAAATCTGTGGGTTTAAAGCTAACCGTTTGATGAAAGCTTCATGTCTTGGAGACATTTTTGGCCCAGGAGGATTGAGATTTAATATCTCCTGTCTGGCGCTGAAAGAATTTACTGAATGTCAAAGCTTGATACAGCAGGAAGGGACAGAGTCCATTCAGTGCCGCTTCGCTTCGAATGGCTACACCTGGACAGCACGTCGCCATTTCAAAGAAACCTCTGGGGGAAATAGAATTTTCAGTTTTACTCAGGTCTGTAGGACCCGGTTGGTAAACTGAACCTGGTCAAAAGCAACCAGCAGCATTCTGCACAAATGCAATCAACAGCAAGGGATTTAGAGGTCTGCCAATCAAAGAACAACACGGCCATCATCAAAAATACCAACGCATCACCATAATACCGCACCAGGGTTCATTTCATCTGAACTGATACCTAGTTCGCCTATTTGGTCTGCATCAAGAATTTGACTGTGCTTTCACATCTCTACATATAGGGCCGGGACAATAATCAATACATCGCGCAATAAATGAAAATGAACACGATCATTTTTCCATCCTCAATATATCGCCATGTGTATGAGTGTATTTGTTTTCCTCGTCTCTCGCCTCCAAAACACGCTGGATGACGAGAGGGTTCACTCTGTGCATCGGTCTCAGCACCTGGATGCGTTAGTGACTTAGCGGGATGAAATGAAAGGAGTGTAGCATCTTGAGAATGGAGAACCTGCGTTCAGACCGCAAGCTTTGTCAGCATCAAGCAACGCTCACAAAGCGACTAGTTAGACGGATTTAAACAGAAGGTACATTTTTAAGCTGAAGCTAGCAAAGCTCGTCGTCGGGCCTTTCTCTTCCAGGTATTTTAAACGCTAGCGGATCGTGGTTGGCTAAGCAGCGTCGACGTCGGGCAACGACACCACAGTGAGACGCTCTGATTGGTTGCTGTGGTACGTCAAGAGCGTGGCACCGTCAAAAGTTCACTAGCTGAACTTCTGCGTTGCTAGCGTTATGAGCTTTGAAGCTTGAAACGCAGGGTTCCTACACACTGCCAATGTCAAAATTCCATACTTTTTCCAGACTGAAATTTCCAGACTGAAATTTCAATAAACCTATGCGTCACGTCAATAAATTATTGAACTGATCATTTGTTTAGATTACTCAGAATATGTTGTTGTCACCAAAAACATTCTGGACGATTTCAGCTACTTCAAAAAGGAGACAGGGTCAGCAAAATAGTCGCTGAAGATTAGCGCTACCAGCTAGCGGCTAGCCAGGAGAAACACTCCTCACTGAAAGTCCGAAACCATTTCTTCCTCTCAGTACGGACCACTCGCTTTGGCTTTGGCCTGCCGTCTGATTTAATTCAGAGTTTTCTGCTGTAGAGGCAGTTTAGGAAAAGTATTTTTTACTAAATACTCAAAATCTCCACCCTCCATAATCACAATTAATATTTTGACTAGCTTACTGAGATATCAACACAAATCCACACATCTTCCGTTATTTCATTCATTGACTTTGATGATAACGTACTGTAATGTGATTGGCCTGATGCCAACAAGTTCATGGCTTCTCCAGAGCCTTCGCTATTGATACTGTCCTGACCAATCACAGGGGGACAGTGTCATGACAATAGCCTCACCTGATTGGTTAATCATTCTCTCCCTTTTTTTTTTTTTTTTTTTAAATCAAGCCATGCTAACTCAGCCTCGCCTCCTCACCAGACAACAGAGTGCAGTACCATGTTTTCAAAGCTCATTCACCACGTAACTTTTATAGGGCCGCTGTTTTACACATTATAAAACGCTCAATAATGAATGAAGAGAAGAGGAGGAGAAGACAGATGGATTAGGTAAACGGTTTTTAAAAAAGGGTTCATTAAATGAGTTATATTCTGAAAATGTGAGGATGCCTGGCCTCCGCAATAAAACGCCACTGTAGAAAAGTGGTTAAAGTCTCGGAAACGTGAATATTTTCCCATACAATAGTTTACATTTTCAATACTTTGCCAGACCTGGAAATTTAACAACTTTAATTCCATACTTTTCCATACTTGCGTAGGAACCCTGGCAGGAAAAACTTTATTAGTTGACGGAGCCAACGTGGTCTGTGAAAAAATCTGCTTATATGGAAGTGTTTACGTTGTTACCGCTACCTCTTTTAACTGGATTTGTAGTGTTACACGTTAAGGTAAGGAAAGCAAGGAAGGTTAAGAAATTTACATCTCTATTTTTATCATCATTGTTGAAGTGCAGTTTTGGTTGTTGACACTGGACAGGCCATTGTATTTATTGTTTTAAGAGAGACAGGATCTATTTTATTGTTTTTGGTGCAACCTTTTCTAACAGAGCCCGGAGTCCTTTTTTATTTTATTTTCATGGTTTTTTGTTTTTATTATTTATTTAAAAGTTCTGGTTCTGGACATTCCAATGTTAAATAACGGTGTAATTTTTGCATTTTGGAGGGTGTACTTGCATTATTATGATATATTAACATTGCATATTTTGGTCTCGATGATGTCGACAATAAAATTGTTTATCGTCAATAATTTGTGGGACAATATATCGTCCAGCAAAAAATGTTTACCTTCCAGGCCTATCTACAAACAAACAGAACTTTCTGGGTATTGGAATTAGAGTTTTGATAAAAGCAGACTAAACAGCACTGGTGTAAATCAACCCTCAGAATCATCTGGAATGACGACTACTTTTAGGAAAGTCTTTGTCAGCATTAGTTTGCAGGTCGGTTAGATACAAATCTGCTTTGGGCCAGTTATATCAGCATAACTGATACTCATCAACACCTCAAACTATTCTGCATCTGGACTTAATGGCAACTCAATACGGGCCTTGCCCATGCCTTATTTTAAAGGGCTAAAGAAAACCAAACAGCTTTGTGAGACCGGCTTATTAAAAAAGAAAAGAAAAAGGGAACAACTCTTTTTTCTAATTCTTTTTAGAATGTAATTAATCAACACTCGAAAACATGTTAGTAGCTGAATTATCATCAGGCCATGTTAATATAGAGAGGAAGGAAGCTAATGTTAGCTTAAGAACTCCTAAGTAGTGAAGGATATACAAAGCTGAAGTGTTGTTAGATCACTATCGTAGCTTATCTGAAAGTAGGGATATTAATCACTGCATTCTGCTTTCACAGAAAAAAAAACACCAGCCATTTTTTAAAATTCTGAAACGTATTAAACTGACAAGTATAGTTTAAGCTGCAGTTTTTTTTGCAATCCCCATAAATTCCATGTACGTGTTTTACCGGTTGGAGGTTCTAATCAAATGTTTTTTCTAATTAATTACATTTTAATTTAGTATGCATTTGGAATGTAACAATAAGTTAAGAATAGGGATGTGTATTGGCAAGAATCTGGTGATACGATATGTATCACAATACAGGGTGAACAATACGATATATTGCGATGCAATGAGTAACACTATATATTGTGATTTTTACAACTGAATTTAACAGTAGAAAAACTCTCACAGCATGCTAAACACTCCAATCGGTTCATACATAACAAATCCAGTTTTATTACTACATCTAGTTGATCCACAGAAACGAAGAAGGTGAAAACAGCCACCAACTAGCAGTCATGCTCTTAATTTTACTAAAAAAAAATTCCTTCACCATTAATGCTTCCATTCTAATAAAAAAATAAAAATAAAATAAAAATCAATTGCTTTTGAAAAACCGATACAATATTATGAAATATAATATCACACTATTTCGGTGTATTGCTCAGGGATGCATCGATACCAATACTGGGGCCGATACCGTTCTTATGTACTGTATCGGTTAAAGTTAACCGATACCATGAACCGATACTTAAAAGTGAAAAAAAAATCACAATTTTAGTTTTGTGGTCATTTAAAAAAATATGTATATATTCGCGATCATTTATTGTAACTAGTAGATAAGAAAATTAAACCCGTCTTCAAATTTACTTTATTTTTGTGTTTGGTAAAAGTATCGGCAAGAGTAGTCAGATCCAAGTATTGGTATTGTATCGTATCGGTTTGAAAAAAGTGGCATCGTTGCACCCCTAGTAGGGGTGTGAGGAAAAATCGATTCACGTCTGAATCTCGATTCCTATTTAACAAGATTCAGAATCGATCCGAAATGTTTGAGAATTGATTCTCTAAAAGTATGTTTTCTGGACCTTTTTAAATTTTCGCTTCGCAAAGTGTTTGTCACGCAACGGCCACCGTCGTCACCCCAAGAATCGGAATCGAATTGAATCGTGAGATGTTGTAAGATTCCCATCCCAAGCCCATAGTGCCGTTTCCTCACGGCACACAGTTTATGTAATTCAGTACTGTTTGGATAGGTATCGGCAGATTATGAACCACAGATATCCGTGTCAGTACCTGAAATAAAAAAAAGTTAATCGGTGCACCCTAGTATTGATATTTTATTAACATTGCTAGTTATATCGTATATTTAATAGAGCATATTCCCAATCCCAAAGAAACATCTATTTTTCTTTATATATATATATATATATATATATATATATATATATATATGTTAAACAGCAAAAATGTCCTCAGTGAAACAAAAATATATATTTTTACATTTATTATTAGTTTTTCCACATAAATTTATAAAACCACTAACAAATTGCATTTAATAAAGAATAACAATTACTCCTAAAACAGTCAATAATATGTTGTTGTAAACTCCAATACATTGGCCGCAAAATGTGTACCATAGTTTATCCTGTATTTATTATTTTGTCGGTGTGGAGCTAAACAAATCCTAAGTCTGTGGCACCATTTACGGCCACATTAAAGGAAAGTGTACAAAGGTCAAAACCTAATAAGTAACTTATTAAACAAAATGTGCCTGTGAATATTCTCATTCATACAGGTCATGGTTATCACAAGGAAATTTCAATCAAACGCAACTGGACTTGGTAATTTGTTTTGGAAGACGTTTCACCTCTTATCCAAGAGGCTTCATCAGTTCATGCTCGCCGCTGACCAGGCTGGGACTGGTCCAACTAACTGGTGTGGAGACTCAGCTATTTAACCTCTTGGAGGACTTTTACAAGACTGATTATGTCATCGGATCCTTTGTGCTCCATGTCTCAACGACGGTTGTTGGCGTGTCGCCTATTGGTGGAGGTTAGGTTTCGGCTTCATTAGTGCCCTATTGTGTTATAACGGACTTACACAGGACAACTCCCTCCAAAACAGAATAAAACTCAAACCAGAACACATTTGCCAACCTCTGGAATTGTGCCTGAATACCACATATTTCCAGTTCAATGGCAAGTTTTATAGACAGAAACACGGCTGTGCCATGGGCTCACCAGTTTCTCCAATTGTGGCAAATTTATACATTGAGGAGGTAGAGTGCAGAGCTTTGAACTCCTTTGAAGGAATAACACCTAGCCACTGGTTCAGATACGTAGATGACACATGGGTTAAAATCAAAACCAAAGAGGTGCAAGCCTTTACTGAACACATAAACTCAGTGGACAGAAACATCAAATTCACCAGAGAAGATGTCAAGGACAATAGTTTGCCCTTTTTAGATTGTGTCGTCCAGAGGAGAAAGGACAGAAGGCTCCACATTGGGCTATACAGAAAACCCCCACACACAGACCAATACCTACTTTTTGACTCATACCACCCACTGGAACACAAACTTAGTGTTATCAGGACCCTGCAACTTTGGTTCCAACTATATCAAATATTGATGCATTTTTTTAGGACTCTTAGACCTCCATACACTACTGAGGAGTGAATGGGGCAAATCGATGCAAAATCTGCTGTATTTCCTGTTTGGAAATCATGTGCCTTGAAATTTCACTTTTATTTATACAGCGCCAATTCACAGCAAATGTAATCTCAAGGCACTTTACAAAAATAGTCATTTCAATACAATTATTGACATGACATCGGTTATTAACTGAACTGAAATTGAATTGAACTTATCATGGTTCCTTAAAGATTACAACTGCGTCATCCCCAATGAAGCCATTTTAGTCTCTTCCAGATCCTACCAGTTTTAGCTGCGTAGCTTTGGTCATATACCAAACATCAATGGTCATTGGCCACAACAGTAAATTGTAGCAAACCTGTGCATTCCAGAGGCTACCTAGTATTAGCCATGTGCTAGCATGTTAGCTTACCCCCCGGTATATGCGTCATGAGATTCTGCACAAATTTACCAGTTCATTATGTACAGTCTAAGTATCGCAGTCATTGCCACTACATACGGAAAGCGAGGGTTGAAACGAAATGTGTTAGTGGCATAAAATAACCAGAAATAACAGCTAACCAAATAAATTCCGACGCTAATTTAGCTGCTAGGCTCAAACAGCGGATTAAATAAAAAGCTCACGCGGCAATATTGTCCAATGTACCACAGATAGCTCCGGTAGGTCCTAGCTAGTTAGCTTACTAGCTTTAGCCATAGGATTGCTTCTTTGAAACCTCCATCTAGGCGGACGACCCTTCATTTCAGTTTAACGAAACAAATACCTCCTCACGATGCCAGTTTTAATTTTGATCTGTCGTATTCTGGGATCCGCCATGACTACAGATGATGATCGGAATGTATGTTGCTGTAGAATATCTGGAGCCCACTGCACAAGAGGAGAGAAGACGGACTGCAGTGATGACAAGCTGCTGACAGAAAAGTCGATCCGTGGAGTAGGTTGTTATTAATTTGTTAGGTCTGAGTGGCAAGTGGCGTGAGCTGGTCATGTTCTCAAATCTAAATAGCTGTCTATATTGGGAAGGCTACGGTTTGATTGAACTGTGGGAAAGTGTCATATTATATTAAATTATATATTTCTTTATGATTTTTTTTTTTAGTTTACCATCGCAGCAGTAGCTATTTAAATGTTGTTTTTTTTTAATTGAAAAATTCACAACATACAATGTCAAAAAACAATAAGGCATTTCACCATCTTAGAAAAAGACAAAGCCAAGTATTAGCAGTAAATGAAATAACATAAAATACTATAAACCAATTATATTCAAATAAAAACAAATACCAGGTAATTAAAAAAAATAGAGGAAAAAGGATAAACTAAAAAGGACAAAAGGCATCAGTCAATGTATGTTGACACACAATCTAATAGTTCTGTTGCATTCTTGTTATTAATTTTCTTCAAAGATTGACAAAAAAGACTTAGATCGTTTTTAAAGTGCAAAAAGTTTGGATTTTTTTTTTTCAAAAAACGACATTTGTGTATGAAAAATTTACCAAAAATAATAAAGTTGTTGACCAAAAACTGAATTCTTCTATCTTTATTAATCAAACCAAATTGAATCTTATGATAAGTTAATATCGGAATAGTATTCTTTGTTGACAGCCAATTACGCAGATCCTCCCAGAAATGTTTAATCACATTACAGTTAAAGAACTGGTGTTCTTGGGTTTCGATTGTAGCTATTTAATTTTAAGGAGGGGGGAAAGAAAGCACCCCCTCAGAGATAAGAGCATAAACATGCATTGTGTTGATATTAAAACAATACTCATTGCCAGCATATGTCAATGCAGCATCAACTACGAGACAGCTATAAAACGAATTGCAGGTGGATGTAAAAACTTGCCTCTCTAGTCTATTTAGCTGAGTTTCAAATGTTTTTGTTTGTTTTGTTTTTGTTAAGGGTATATTCATGTTGGGAAGAAACTTTTGATTCTGGTGGGTTGTCCCATATTATGAAGCAAAAAATAGATCTTTTGTGAGGGTTTCGGTAGCTATATGTTGTTAAAAAATTGGTTTCCAGTAAGATAAAATAAACATAATAGAGTAAGGTACTTTAATTCTGATTGATTCAGTGTGTTCTACAGGTAGTGCCATAGCAACTTAGTCCTGAAATGTCTCTGTTTAATACCTATGCATAACTGCTTTTTCAGTAGTGCTTGCAGAAGTGTTTGAGAAATAGTATAAGATGTATGTATTTACATTTTTTATCTTTACAGTTGCATTATAATCACAAACCTTAATGTAATTTATTTGGATTATAATATCACAAACTGACACAAAGTAATGCATCATTTTAAAAACAGAAGAAAAATTGTCAATCAATTTCATACGTTTTGAAAACACAAATGTCATTTGCATCAGACCAAACAGCATCACGAAGACCAAGGAACACAGCAGACAGGGCAGGGAGAAATTTAGAGAAGTTTAAAGCTGAGTGTGGCTATGAAACAATGCCCCAAACATGTGAAAACCTCACAAAACGCGGTTCAATTCAACATCTCATGATGAAAAGGGTATGCCCCTGCTGCAAACTTATCAAAACATGTCTGTCCCTGTAAACTGACAAGCTGGACAAGGAGAGCATTAATCAGACAAGAAGTCAAAAAGTCCCCAAACGAGAAACTTTAAACACAAAGTCACCACCTTAAGGCGTAGTGGTGGTGCCATAATGCTGATTGAATACTGTTCTTTAAGGCAAGATGAAGGGAGCAAAATACAGGGCTGTCCACAAAAAAAGAGTCTGGAAAAAAAGTTAAGAGGCAGGGGTTTGCCTTACAGAAGGCCAATGACACACAGCACACAACCAGAGCTACACTGGAAGGATTTAGATTTAAGAATGGCTACCGTCCAGACAAAAATACCAATTAAGAATCTGTGGCAAGACTTCAAGATTACTTTTCATAAATGTTCTCCATACAATCCGATTGACTTTGAGCTGATTTGCTCCAAATGTTTAAAAATGTCAGTCGCTAGATGTGTAAATCTGGTAGTGACAGTGGAGACATGACAGAACATAATAAAATGTGATTTCACAATGAGGCAGAATCCACACCACCTTTTCATCTTTTCACCTTTAACCTTCCCCACACTGTCATCGTGCAGCAAACGTATTTATTACTGGGAAAATGTAATCAAGTCCTGTTCACAGAGTCCAGTTGGCTGTGGCTTTTCTTTCTTGTCCATTTTGTTTTTTTCTTTGTGGTTTATATTTGAGAGCTATGTCACACAAACAGAATCTATCTACTTATGGTAGAGGAACATTTGATAATGATCAACCTACTACAATTTCTGCATCTTAAGGACCTACTGGAATAGATTGGCTGTTTGCCAACACCCACTCATAGAATTTAAGACTTGACCACATTTGCACAATCCAATAACCCTTTTATTTACAGTAGTAGTAAAATAGTTAAAAACACCCACAACCAGATCCAAAACACAAAATGAGAGTTTGAGTGAACCCAATAATCACCTTTCATTCGAAACGTTTCTTTAAATGTCTTATTCATTTACAGTACATTACTTTTATATCTACTTGAGTTTTTGAATTTACTTTAAACAAGAAATAAAGTCTCCATACCGAAATGTTTCAAATGGAAGGTTATGGACCACAAAAGTGTTTTTCTAAACAGTTTCCCACCTAAGCTAAACAATTGACATGCCTTCACAAAGCCGTTTTACAGCGACAGCACATTCAATATCATTTGAATCTGTCGGCGTCTGATATTGATTTGTGTGATCACAGAGAAAATAATCAATTTTGGAGCATTTCTGAATGCAACTTATGATAAAAACATATAATATAGTCTGTACAGTTTAGACGTGTGCCTGGTGCTAATAATAATAAAGGTTTGTGCACACGAACAGCTCTGACTTAAAAAAAAGCATACTTTAAATTACTGAAAAAGTGTCAAAAAGCTGAGGAATTTGACAAATGCATAAATACTGCAGCTGCCAACTAGTTTCACACACCAGCTGAATTTCTTCTTTATAAAACAATACATAACAGGATTCATAACATTAAAAAGCTTTTAATAGAGCTTGTTTATCCTTTTACAAATCTAATGCACAAATCTAATGGAATGTCTCCCCAGCGGTAATACCTTAACCTACTTTACTGCAATGAACAAAGGCGAAGAGAAATCCATTGTATTGGTGATTAAAGCAGTGTGTGTTCAACTCATAAGTCGCTTATAGTTGATTTTTACTTGCACTTGGGTTGTGCTTTTTGTTTTTTTATATTTAATCAATCATAATGTGTCTGATTTTTTTGTTTTTTCGCAGTACAGCGTTGGTCAGTGATGAACATTTCAGGCCCTAGGTGTTGATTTGAATTCAGCTAGCAATGGTGTACCTGTGTATTATAAGAGTGTGGAAGCTATTTACAATTAAACATGAAATTTATATGAACTCTTTTTATAACAATCAAAGTAGTGTAGGAATAGCACAAGTTGTTGTTGTCTAATCATTTACTGCCAGTTAGTTTAACTGGTCTTGCTCATTTCTGTTCCAATTCTTACTGGTAAAATAGCAAATTTTCATTGGACTAAATGTTGAGAGATTTCAGGAACTTTGAATTTCAAATGTAGTGCTAAACTTTTAATTACATATTTTTAGGTCTTGGCTTTCATTGAGTCATTCAAACATATAAAACCACATTGATCTGAACCTCTTGACTTCATTTCCCCCCTCATCTCCCTCACGGCCTGTTAGTGTTACAGGATTTTACTTGGGCACTGCACTCACATACTCATGTTTGCTCACTTTTTATTCAAATAAAGGAACGCACAACTATAGAAGTTGTGTAGACATGTGGTGCAGTTTAGCTGACTTCAGAAAAGGAGGAAATACAGTAAATGTTAAGGCACTGACATGTCATTGAGGTTCTTACATGAAAGTAACATAACTATCTGTGCAAAGCATTGTAATCGAAACAGTGTAAAACAATTGTGAAAAAAACTCAGGACACAATAAAAAAATTAGAACAGCCCCACATATATATTCCCATTTAAAACTGTAAAAAATACATCAGGGTGCATGACATTAGGTGCATCTGATGTGAAGATTGTCTCTGCATTTTAACTGAGGTTTGTCATGTTTAAATCTCAGACACTTAGTTTGTTTTACTCCTGACTCCTAACGTGAGAGTGCACACCAGATCCAAAGCACTGTCTGAGGCCATCAGAAATAAAATAGTAGCATCTTATCAGTCTGGTAGGGGATTTGAAGAGGCCTCAGAAGAATCAGCCATTCAGCTGTACCATTAATGCCGTAAATGTGGAGCCCTTTAAAATCAATGCGAACGTGCATAAGTCTGACCGTCTCAGGAAGTTCCCCCTTAAATCAGACTGCAACATGTCAACAGAAATCTCCAAAAGCCTTAAAATGTTATCGTGGGACCATCTGTAGGCTCTTATACAGTTGAAGTGAAAGTCCATGGCTGTGCTATCTGGAAGAGATTGAACAAGTTTCATTTTTATATGGGTGTAAAGAATAAACATTTCCTCCCTAAGAAAAACACACAAATACCATAGCCTGAGAAAAAACATAACTCGTTGAAGAATCTTATTTGAAGAAATTAGTCAAAAATGTAATTATTTCAGCATCAGAACCGAGGTCATTATTTTTGGCTGATACCTTCCAGTTAAAGACCTTGGAATGTTGTACCAACTGTGAAGCAAACAGCACTGTTTTTTTATGATTTGCGGCAGAACCTGACCAGTTCACCATCATTGTTCCTGCCACACACTCTGTGTGAGCTTTAGGGAAATGTAGCTCCATCGGTAGAGAATAAAAAAAAAAAAATGAAGAAAATCAACAACTGATCTGCATAGTTTTATAAATAGAAAATCATGGGTCCAATCAAAATTCTAGTTCCTGATGTTATTGAGCGTGTTAACTTAAAACAGGCTGTATATGCAGGATATCTCAAAACATCTCACATCTGAAAGTATGTAGTGGACACGTTCTTCAGACTGATATGAGAAATGGCTAAAAGAAAACTCTCATTGACGTTATTTCGACCACATACAGCAACTATTCAGTGGGGTGTTCTGACTTTTTTTGCAGCTACAAAACATGTGCAGTTTAATAAGTAAAACAAGTTTAAATCTTGTTGTTTTATTGTGAAAATACATTTATTTACCAGAGATATACAAATTAAATTATACACCATTGTTGAGTATTTCTTGATAAAAATCTGAATGTTCCATGGTGTGTCCTAATTTTAGCAATGGTTGCACAGGGGAAAAAAACTATAATCCTATAAGCCTATTATTAGATTATTATTATTATTATATACATTTCCATTTTTCATCTTCTAAAAAAACAGAAACCATGGAAATTCAGGGAATTTAACTGTCATTTAAAGACAATCTGCATGGCCAATTTATAATAAACCTCTCGGCTATTTTTACAAATAAGTCCCTATTTTGAGATTTTATTATATGATTTAAAAAAAAGCATGGACACTGATTTTGTGACTTAGGCTGCGAATAAACAAAAGTGGCGACTTTCTCTGCTCAAGAGCACACTAATTCAGTCCAGGCTATCGGGGAGAGCCATGGTGTGATTGCATGAGGGGTAGGGGAAAAAAACCCAGGGCTCTTTCACTGTAGCTCCATGGCCGTTGATTATTGGTATTTTCCGAGTTTTCCAAACTAATAAGTGGCACTATCAAGCATTTGGAAGCGCCGGGAGACCGCAGACGGGCTGCTCGGCCTAATTGATATTGAGCGCAGCGCTGGTAGGCGCGGACGGGGCCGCTGCTGGGTAATTTGCAGTTTAATCAGCGTTTGTAATGAGGGCCTCTGATTAGCGCGGGCTGGAAATAAAAGAGAGTTACAAGGAACGTCTGTCAGAGTCCAGCGATAATTCACCACTAATTGTAATGATTAGAGAAAACTGGATGACTTTGGAGTTTTCCATTGCTTCATCGTGACACTATGTATAGGACAAAGCAGCGCCTTGTCCTATACATGTCAATTTATTCTGGCAATTTTCTCCATCAGAAATGACTTGTGCATGCACACCAGAGAACAAGGCTGAATAGAAAAGATTTGATTATCAAACAAAAACAGCTCATTTCTGACGTGTGTGTGTGTGTGCGTGTGTGTGTTTGGGTGTGTGTGTGTGGGGGGGGCGTTGGATCTTGGATGGACTCTGCGGCAGAGAAAGGAGAGATGTATTCCTCGAGACGTGCCTCGACCACTGCTAGAATAGCAAATGTGAAATTAGTGAGAAATGTGTGCATGAACGCCTCTGGTCAATTAGCGAGGAGAGGAAGAGGAGGCAGGAGGCGAGAAAAATCAGCTGGTGCCCTCATAGTGCAGGTCTGCCTGTTTGGAGAGAGATACGGAGGGGGCACACACACACACACACACACACACACCCACCCACCCACACACACACACACACACACTCGGCAGCTGCTGGCGGCCCTTCCCTCTCCCTTTCTGAAACTTTATGCGATTTCCATGATTTCCACTGAATTATAATGGAGTTGGGGGACATAACTTCCCTGACTGTGATGATGACCAGAAAAGGGGCCTTTCCCATTGACCTGGTTCCAGAGTTGGTTTGGTGCTAGAGTCTGACTTTGAACTGGTTCTTTGGTTTTCCACCGCCCAAGCACTTATTTTCATGGTTTCATAGCGGTGCTCAGCTAAACCTCAAATTGAAGCTGGGCCAGAATGGTGCTAAGGAAAAAACCTTTTTTAAATTTTTTTTATACTAATCTACCAAGATGATAACCTTGCACTGCAAGCTGGATTCTTGCGAGATTTGGAGTTTTCCAAACCCACAAATCCATCTTGTATTGCTCCAACAAAACCATCTAAACGATGGCTGCTGGCTGCTCTGCTATGTGGCCGCATACCATGGAGGCCGCCATTGCTCCTCCATTGCTGTTGTACCTCCATTTGGCCGCTAGGCCCCCATTGAAAAGCATTGGACTTTAGACACGTTAAAAACAACTTTAATGCCTGATGCCCTTTTTTTAAAAACTTTCAATGACTACATATTCTTCCTGAGATAACGCTGGGCTCGTCAAAAACATAGGCACCAGGCTGGTTTTCGTAAGATAATTTTTGAAATCTTGCATAATTAATGAGGGGGCCGGACTTTGATTGACTGGCTGTTTCGTTGGACTTTAATTATAGTAACACTACATTTTAATAATTATTTCAAGTTACTAGTTCTTTGAGAAGGTTTGAGAAATAGGAGAACCGTCGGAGGACCTCAGATACGGCAGCAGTCAGGCATGGGGCTATTATCCTTTAGCTTAGCTAGCCAAGTTTAGCATCAGAGCTAAAGATGCGGGAGCAGAATGGGCGCGATTACGACCAAACAACACGCCCATACAAGCCCCGCAATGGCAAAGTCTACAGTGAAGATCCCGCCCCTATGCCCTTTTTAGGAACATGCTTTGTCAGAGCTGGGGAGGAGGAGTCTGTGAATCCGCCATGAATTCCCCCATGAAAGTGTGTCATTCTGGTAAATGGGGAGGAGTGAGGAGGCGCTGTCTATTCTTTTTTACAGTCTATGCGTCTGAATCAACTCCACTGGTGGTGTGAACCAATCGTTTGTTAGCATTGAGCTTTTGAGCGGTTGTTCAGGTATGATGACTGCAGCAAGTGCCCAGGCAAACCAAAGCAAACATAGCCGCACAGATGTCTGTTTTAGGAGAACTAGAGACAGTTTCTTCATTGAAAAATAAGCAAAGGTATGGACTTTATGCATTCCTTGACAGTAAAGATTTGTGTTTTTCTCCCTAATGGATTTGGTAAAAGCACAATTTACTAGTTTGTACCGCTCGTATGAGTTGTTACTGTGATTGGTTTAAAACAAATGCCGTTCTTATTGAATACCCAAATGAATAATAAACTCAGTCTGTTTGACTGGATGTGGAGAACAGCCTGGAGAACTGTCCGCCCTCAGATCTATCAGCGCTTAACAAAGATAACCAATCTCAGGTGTCTCATTGAACATAATGATGAAAACAAAGTAAAACGGTTATGGGTTTTTTTTTTATTGTTTTGTTTAAATGTCTGTTTAAAGGTGACTTTTTCAAAAGAGCTCCTGTTTTTGTTGTAACAAATGGAGATTTATTTACTTTTTAAAATGTATTTAATGTTTATTTTCAGAATGCTTATTGGCTTTCATGGCAAAATACACATAAGTATATATACATGGTGTCATATTGGGTATATATATATATATATATATATATATATATATATATATATATATATATATATATACATGATGCCATGTTTAATTTGAAGTGAAAAGTTTGAAGTGAAGTGAAAATAAAATACTTGAGAAATAAATGTTTAAGTTAGGGAGATTTAACACCATGGTTCTCATTTGATAATCACTTGTACATTCTACTTCTGGCTGATCATCAACACATTTGACTAAGGGGGTACTTGTGGTATGAGCATGGCTCTGAGTGTACACAAATTAAAAAGGGTTGGGAAACACTGCTTTAGATGACATTGAGATGCAGCATAGACTAAGCTCCGTGTCAATGAAAAAGCAAAAAGGCTCTTTTGAAAGAATCAGCTAAAAACGGACTAAGTTCTGGCTGTAGCATCACTTCCGGTTCTTCTTCAATTGAAAAACCCTAAAAAAGAGCTCTAACCTCACACTACACCCCTTCAGTGGAATTAAATCTAAATAAAAAACACATGTTCTATTTTCCCCAGTATTAGACTTGGATTACCTTGTTTTGAAGTGAAGTACAAAAAAGACCTTGTTTTCTTGATATGCTATTGGCACAAGTGATCTAAATCCTATCTTAAGACCTCCAGGCCAGCAGGGGTTCCCCAAAAGAGAGTTTTATTTCTCACTCAGAACATGTGCTATCTTCCATTTATTTTGGAAGTTGGAACAGGGTTCAGAAAAACGTAAAAACAACGCAAAACAAAAGTTAACTTTGTTCCAGTCGCAGCTTTAAAAACCAGTGGAATTAGCAGATTGTTATGTTCAGCTATCAGACTCGGGGGCTCGTCATGTCACTCCTCCTCTTTCCTATATAAGGGTCCCAGCTACTGTGCTCAATTCCTCGTCTGTTTTTTTGACTTCGGTAAATAATGCTGCTGCAATAACGATTCGGAAGTCAGAGCTGGGTTTTAAGTAAAACCCAGGTATACAGTGTTCCAGTTAAAGGTAAAATATGTAAGAATGACATCTTGTGGTTAAATTGGAGTACTGCAGTCCATGAACTCAGTCACTTACCCCCTCTCTCTCATGAAATCAAAGATGACAAGCTATACACAGTAAGTTAATAAGTATATAAATAAATGTCAGTGATGTATCAAGTTGATGGTATTTGAAATAGTAGTTTGAGATATTTTTAGAGCCAACTATTTTATTGCTAGCATTGTTAGCTCAACATTAGCTCCAGCCTGGTCGGTGTCAGATTACGAATGGTGCGTCACTGATTTGATTGTGTTGAAGACTTGGCAACCTTGTGGACTCACATGTGTTTGCCTCAGGAGCCAAGAAGTATGGCTGTGGGATGGATATTGTAGGTTACACAGTAACTACAACCCATAGCAGTGTTTTTAAACTGACAAAAACGTACAACCACCCAGCCGGCTGAGGTCAAAATCTATTTCAATATGACCTTCGTTCCAACATGATTGGGACATTAGACTGTTGTGTGATAAATTCACTGTAAATTTCTTACATATTGCACCTTTTACATAGTCAGCTAAATCAGAGTTCTAATATGGCAAAGCCCAGGTAGCCATTGTTGGTAGTATCTGGTAACATCGATGTAAGCTTTGCTATCCGTTTGCAAACACCACTTTTATTTTATTAGGTTTAGAGTTGCAGGTTCTACATGTAACATATGTTTTAGACACGCTCTTATTGGTGTGTCTTGTAAAAGAAACCACAACTTACTATTGTTGAAGCAATGGATGGCCATTTTCAAAGTCAAAGTTGAAGCAAGAAAAGAATGATTGACTTTTTGAGTTGGAAGCTGGACTTCGGGAGGCGGCGTTCCAATTGATTCTTCCCACTCGGAAGTCATAATTTCAGAGTTGTGAGGAAAAATGGAACACATCATAAATAAACAAAATGACCTCATGGAGCTCGTTCAAAGTCATGATGGACTGGCTTGGAGTTGTAATCTGTTATCTTTTATAACTCAGTTGAGAAATCAGGGATCACAATCAAAACTAAATGGGAATAGAGTATATAGCGCCGTTTTCAGATAATAACTGAAAATGTTTTAAATGATGTCTGACTTGAATATTCTCCTGACAGTTTATCTTTATAATGAGTGAAAATGCTTCATAATAAAAAAACAGTAAAATTATACACAGTGGTTTGAGTGCAATACTAAAGCCATACTGTACAGAACTGAAGCTGGTGTATGTGCAATGCAGTATAAATTTATGAAGGGATAACTTTATCCAAAGCAACCAGGTTACTTCTTCTTGGGATTTCTCCCTGAAAACTACCGATTGTTTCCTGTGGGGATTAAGCAGCACAAATTATGTCATCCAGTCAATTTTCTGTGAATTTTTGATGGCTCAATGGATATTTTGTTGCTTATGCACAGTAAGGAAAATATTTAGGATTTTAACATTTAAATAGATTATTCCTGGTACATCTAGTGACTAATAGTGTCACAGTTAAAAAAACGCATTTCCTTATATTATTCAACACTTAACATTACAGTCTGTTAAATTCAGATCTTAGCCTGCTTATGGAGTTGATAGTATCCACAAAATAAAAAAAACATTAATACTGACTAATGTTCTCTAGCAAACCTCTGAGGCCCTCAGCAGGGTGTATGCAAAGAATTAATTATAAAGGTTGATACCAATTTTTAATGACTATACACAATGTGGGTTATCCACAAATGGACACCACACATTTCAGATATTTTTTTGCAAACAAGATTGTGAAAACAACTTATCTTTCCCCTCCACTTAATACATATGCACATCTTTCTGTTGGTCTATACATTTGTGCTGGCAAAATATTATTTTTTTTGCAGTGTCTGCATACTTTTGCAAGGTAACATAAATAAAGTAATTGAGATTAAGTTTCTCAGCCAGTTGCAAAGAGGACCCCTTGGTGTGCCCACTGTTTAAGGGATGGTAAAAACCCTATTAAAATGCAAAAAGCCTCCCTGTGCACTAGCTGCACAGATGACCTGTTTGGTATCAGGTGTGATGTGCCACTAGACTGACCTTCTCAATCTGATCCTCTGGTCGGCGACACAGCGCGACAGGGCCGGACGAGCCAGCAGGAGTCTGCGATCGATTCTCCAGCAAGAGGTTATCTATATGTGGTATTTTAATGTCACGGAGTCAGGCCAAAGTGATAGTGATAAATATTTGCCGGAAGATTAGGTGAGGGGAGTGCGTCTGGGGCGCTCCATCTCAGACCTGTAACCCCAGCAGAGCTGTTCCTCACTGTGTCGGATTAGCCCCATCCATCCAGTGTCAATGGCTGTCTTGTTGAAAAAATCAGTGGGTAAACACGGCTGACAGGGAGAGGCAGAGCAGTTGGTGTGTGTGAGGGGCTGGGTGGGGGGAATGTGTGTGTGTGTGTTAGGTAGTGGATAGGCGGCTGATTACTCATACAAATAGACTCCAAACTCTGGTCTCTTTGGAAATCTGTTTTCTCTCTGTTCACCTCATCTCGTCTCCTTCTTCTCTCTCTTCCCTATATTTACTCCCCTCCCTGCTGTCTCCAAGGACCCCCCAACACCCCACCCCACCCCCGCTCTACCCCCTTCTCCACCACCTGTCCTGCTGTTCCCACTTTGTCCCCATCAATCACTGTGGCATTGTGTCCTGGATGTTATATAGAGTGACTTAATATCCCCCCCTTCATCTCTATTCACTCCTAAAATCATTCTCCATGAGGGTCCAGACCTGCAGCTTCACACATGACCACAAGTGTGGGTGTGTGCGTTTCTGTAATGTAGAGGTAAAGAGAAACTACAGCAATCAACCACCTGATAAATTCAGAGCATTTTCCGTGATCAGTCCCCCATGGAAAACTGATGCTAATCTGGTTTGTATGACATCCTGATACGGAGATCTACAAACTAACAATGATGCAGATTCATTAAAAGATGTATTAAAAACATAATATCCTAAAGCACTGGATTACCTCCTTTAAAACCCAAATCAGGAGACATTTGCCCAGGGGCGGAAGTAGGGGGTGGCAACTTGGGCTTAAGTCCCAGGGTTAAATGTTTATTTTAATGTTAAATGTTTAGGATTAGATGTTGATGTCCCCTCCAAAAGGATAAATCCACAAAAATATATCTGTATCATTACATATTTTTACAATAGCCCTGCTACAATTTTAGGTAACTTTTTTATGTTACAAAAAAGGAACAATATTATGTAACCTTTCTTACATTTTATTTCCTGTGACCATTTAAAAAAGATCTCTGTACTGTGACATTTATGTCTCTTTGTTTGTATAGCCATTTTGGTATTTGATCTTCCACCAGAGGGCAGGAGACAAGTATGATTTAACCCAAAATTCACACTATATTTGGCATTGTAAAGTGGAAAACATTGACACCAACTAAAACTTAAAGAATTACAGTAGTCTAACCTTGAGGTAACAAATGCATGGGCTAGTTTCTCAGCATCACTCTTTGAAAGGATATTTCTAATTTAAGCAATATCTCAGAAGTGAAAGAAGGAAATCCTAGAAACCTGTTTAAAATGGGATATGAATGTCATGTCTTGGTCAAAAGTGAGGTTATTTAGATTATTACCGAAGGACAATTTAATACCATCCAGATTAAATGATTGACTAAGTAGTTTCTTTTTCAGAACTTTTGCACCAGAGAAGACAACATGTCTTTTTAGAATTCATAAGCAAAAAAGTTTTTAAGTATTCATTACATGCTTGTAATCTATCTAAATGAGTGGATCTATCAGGATTTATGGAAAAATATAGTTGTGTATCATCAGAATAGCTGTGGAAATATATGTCATCCTGTCTAAATGATTTTACGAACTGGAAGCATATATATGGTAAAAAGAATTGGTCAAAGTACAGAGCCCTATGGTACTCCACAAGTAAGAGTTGGGTTTTAAGAATATTTATCATTTACATGAACAAATTGGAATCTGTCAAAAACAAATATGATTTAAACCAGCCTAGTGCTGTTCCTTCGACCCCTCCATCCTGTTTAAGCCTCAGCTACTCATGAGACATTATATTACAATGTTTATATGACTCTAGTAAACCAAAATCTACCAGCAGGAGGTGTCTCTGAGTTATCTTTGTTTTATATATTATTTATATATTAAGGATTTTAAAGGAAGTCTTTATACTATGATTAAACACAAGTTTAATTTCTAAAGGTAGATCATCACACAAGATATATAGGTGCTAACTGTAACATTATAGTTCCCCAAAGGAAATTGTAGTCAGTTTTCACTTTTATAACTGTCTTAACAAATTTGGTTCATTTTTGCCAAAATTAAAGTAAGTATAACTGTACAAGAGAGGCAAGATATCCAGGTCTGTTTGTAGCCACAGAGCTGGTAAAAGATTATAGTTAGCACTTAGAATAGGCTTCAATAATGCTTAAAATAGAAAATTGCACAACACGGTGAAGCAAACGGTTTATGTGTTGCTGCTACTTCAAAAGCAGCAAACCTGTTCACCAGCTGAGTGGAAAAAGCAGCTGCTCCGTTTTCCCTAAATACCTGTGTCAGATTCTTCAGCATTGTTGCCAAGGAAACCACAATAGACAATTTTTTTCATTCAGAAGAGAAATTGTGCTGTTTTCTAATTTTCAGTCAAGGTTTAGTTGTCTTAATCATGTATATTTAGGTAACAATACATGTTAAGTGCTGTTAGCTAAAAAGATGCGAAAAGTAGCTCAAAATGATGAAAGTCTGAAAACAAAACAATTGAATGTTTTGTTCACCAAGGAATCATGTCTGATTTGATGGTCTTGGTAAATTTATAGTTCCTTTTATTATTCCCCAGTCTTTTCTTACCTCTAAACACTGATTGTTTTTGGTCTCCTCTTTTCCTCATCATGAAGAAATAATCCCCATGTCCAAATACGACAAACAGCATTGAGCATCTATTGTGGCGAAGCTGCTAAATAGAGCGGCACAATGTATAAAATCACAATTAACAGTGGAATATTAAAGCCACAAAGGGATGCTTGGATGCACTGTTTAGTCAGCTCTAACAGTTCAAACACTATGTATTCACATTCTGCATGCAGATAATATGCTTAGCAAGTTGGACAGGTTTTTAGATTCCTTGATGCCCACAAATGATATAGGCCTATATGGTAGCTGATTTTGTCATTTCAATATTTAACAATAACATGACAGCTATGTGTTTTTCCAATATTTTATAGCTACTAAAACAAATGATTTCCCTCTCTTTATTTAGATGTATAGTAATGTTGTTAGTGTTTTAGGGAGATCAGATGATCATATTTTGCCTTGGTTTCCATTTACAATAAAAAAAACCATTAAAGTAACCCAATAATTATGTTTTTTCTCGAAAATAATAAAAAATTTTGCACATTCTGATATATTTCCAAGGCTAATGGCTTTTCTTTGCTGCCATTGTTCCAGCTAGGTTTTAAGGGTGTAGTCTGTCTAATTCACATCATGAAAAGAACACTAGTTCCCTAAGTTATCTTTTAGGTATCCCATTGAACACACAGGCAAAAAAAAATCTCATGGATTAAAGACCATGTTCTTTTATTTCTGTTGTTGTTGCTTTACTTTTTTTTAACTTTTTTTTGCCATGTTCTTACTGGTAATAGTTTGTTTTCTTGTTGTAGAAAGATGTAATACTGAAATAATAGAATAGAATAGAAACAGAAAAATAAGTTACTGTACAACATAGACAAATTCACAACAAAGAAAAAAACAGTCCAGTGCAGTTGTGAAAAAAAAGTATACCTAGAGTAAAATAATATGCAGCTAAGATTATTCCAGAGAAGAAAAACGTACCTGTAAAAAAGACTGCTTACAAGAATAAAAAAATGAAAACAACTGAGATGAACAAATAACATCAGCAATTTAATTTGAATTGAGAAAACTGCAAATAACAGCCGAGTTATAAAGACTTACTGAATCTGATGGCGGTAACGCTTGTTTGTGCACCTAGGATGCAGCAGTCTGTTTATAAATCCCAAGGAAAGTGGGGGGTTAACAGGTTGTCAGACAAGTCTAAATCAGTTGCAACTTAACTTTGCAATTTAAAAACAAATACTCAACCTTAAAGTGCTCCTACTTTGCTTGATACAGTGCTATGTTAGCAGATATTATACATTTACACTTGCAGAGGAAATTGGTTGTGTATATCTGCCTGATTAGCTGATTCTTTGTCTGTCTTTTGACCGCCTCCAACGAAGTACAAGACCAGGAAAGAATAATCTTTCATGCTTTTGCAAAACGTTTCTTTTGCTCTTTGCCGATTTAAGGCTAAAGTATACTCTACGTCTTTCTGTAGATCCTTCTGGCATTAGCATGAAAGCTGTCACGTTTCCAACCACCCTTTCAGGTGTGAAACACTCACTGCATTTCAGATTTTAAACCTCTCTTCAAAAAATAAAAACAAAGGAAGAAACAAGAGGAAGTACATTAAACAGTGAGCAATCTATTTACATCTTTTGGCCTTAACTGCGTTCCTTTCAACATTTTTTAGGTGGGACAGAAAAGTCAGACTAAAAACCAGGTTTTATAAATTAGTGATGAGGCAGCGCAACCATAATCATTATGCGAGGACATAATTCAGCGAAGAGAAAGATGACAAAACTGCGAAAACATAAATGTTAAATAACATAGCAAAGTATTCAGGGCCCCCGGATTTTATGGGTGCAGTTATTTGTGTTTGTGATTTCTAAAATTAAACTGGATGTTTCACACTTTATTTTAAACTTTTCCAAGTAAAACCATTAACCCACATATAATGTAACTTGGTTAACAGCACTAACAAACTGTCAAAGAAATCTCTGCTCAATTCATTTTTTAACGATTAAAATGATATTTCTGCTCTCATTTAAGATAACGCTGTTTGGTCAAAAATGGATTGAGAATATCACATTTTCTTCTTTACATATTAATAATTAAAACTTGCAAGAGGTCGTTAAACCAACTTTCAGCCTAAAAGCGCCTGCTAACCTCCATTAGCTCCGGGTTAGCTCAGTTAGCTCATAGCTACACTGGCTCAGAGTGTCAATCATCTGCCCCCACACTCACAGCCTTACTCTCAGCTCCACCTCTTTGCCCTTTTTTATATTTTTTTTTGCATTCTCAGGACGTGATGAGATGCGTGACGCAGCCAACATGGCAGTGGTGGGAACCATCTAGTCGGCTTCAATGCAGCTTCAGAAACCTATGGGTGACGTCACGGAGGCTTCTTCCATCTATATACGGTCTACGTAAAAAACCGAACAAATAAAAATATATCTTAGCTTCTTTTTTCTTTCTATTTTTTATTTATTTTTTTCTCTAACGTACTGTCTGGAAAGAAAACAGGTGTAATTATGTATTATATATTTTGTTTGTTTCTATATTACCAAATCATGTAAAGCAGCTTGAATGACTCTATTGTTAGAAGTGTGCTTTACAAATAAAATTGCCTTGCCTTGATTAATAATAAAATAAACTTCTTATATACTATGTCGATGTGTAAAATTCTATCGAAAAACTTAATTTTGGAGGAGAAGAGAACACAAATCTAAAATATTTAATTGGTGTCATTTTTGTTTAAACATTTTACAAAACCTTAAAAAAGACATTAGTTGAGGTTCTGCTGTTACTGTTGACCTATTAACATGAATAAATCTTGATTGTATGAAACAATTCGTTTGAAACGACGACCCGCTCTATTTGAGTATGTTTTTATTTACATTTACCTTATAATTTATCTTTTAGTCCTCTATTTAAAATGAAGACATCACATCTCCACTAACATCCCCATGTTTTATGAAGGGTCCCTGACTAATAGGGGCTCCTCGCCACGCTCGGGCGGCCCCCTTCACTCTGCTCTCAGCTTGTTTACATAGCACCAGCACCATTTCCACAGATTAAACAAATCACAGCCCAAGGGGGACATTCATAATCCGCTAACGGGTCACTGGTAAGACAGTTATAAATGCCCATGTCTGTCGTTGGGGGTGGGAGAGATGGCCGTGTCCAAAGATGACCTTCCCTGAATACAGCACCTGCAGCTTCAGGCAGTTTATTACACCACAGCAGAAAAAAAAAATTGAAGGAAGAAAGAAAGAAAGGCTTTGTTATAAAATGTTTTATTAGATTGTTATTAAATGGTTCATTGCAACAACAAGACAAAAACAGACATTTCTAAAAGCAGCCTCAGACTTAACACCAGGCTGAGCGTTAAGAACCCATCACCATTTATCAGCTTTTATTACCACATGAAAGACTTGGAGACAGCCATAATAATAACAACAGGAGACATTTTTTCTAACAAATAGAACGGCCAGTGAAATAGATCAGTAAAACACAGAGTGGATCTTGGACCAATTTAATTCATCATTCCGCATTACAGCCTTATGAATTGCTCAAATTTGATAACAAGCTCTCAATTCGCTCTATTATGTAGGTTAAATTAAACTTTGCATTTAAAAAAAAGAGAAGAAAAGTTGTAGGGTTATCCAATGCCTTCTTGAATAAAATGTAATTTGTGAGGGAATTTGTTGTATCTGTCACAAATATTCACAATTAGCAGCGGTAATTATTTGATAGTTTCTGCAATTACTGCCCTAAATGGTTAAATTTAGAACTGTGTGGAAGCCTAATTGGCCTAAATGTGATATTTTGCATATTTGCATAATGAGGAAATTGGTAGAAAATTGTGTTCATTCATTTGTGAAAAATCCTATGAATTTTATGAATTCCAAAGGCCTGCTCCTGCAGTGTGTGACTTTGCCGGCTGCTCCCTGAGGAGCATGGCGGAAAGTGGGGCACAGGCAGGGCACCAGATGGAGGTAATTTAAAATAGAGAGGAGAAAGTGGAAGTGGGCTTTTACAGAACTTTTAGTCTGCAGTTGCTGATTAGTGAGGAGTTAATTTAGCCTGGTTTAGTCATTGGGAAATTTTAGCCTTTAGAAGGGCATTATCCATTTAAGTTATTTAAATGTCAATAAATTTGAAACTCTAATGTTTCATATTCATTCAATTCTACTTTATTTTGGTAACAAATCAAACATAAATAGGTCAATTTGAATTTATTCAATTTGTTCATTGACAGTGTCAAACAGAATAATGAGGTTGATCTGCTTTTATGGGTCGTATTATTATTATTATTATTATCATTATAGGCCACAATCAGTACTGTACTGTTGCCTGACAGCAAGAAGGTTTTGAGTTTGTGTCCGACCTTTGGTTCTTTCTTGATGGAGTTTGCATTTCTCCTAGTAGATATGTGAGCTTGGCTTTCTCTCAAAGTCCAAAGACATGACTGTTATGTCAACTGAATACTCTAAGCTGCCCTTATATAAGGTTGTGAGTGCATGGTTGTTCCTCCTGTGTGTCTCTGATTTGCTAAGTGATGAACTGGAGAACTATGCAGGGTCCAGAGTAGAGGGTGACAATTTTTCGTGACAATTTTTCGGGATTCCCACGGGTCAAGAGATTCCTGCAGGATTCCCGCAGGACAGGAGTCAATTTCACTGTCTGTAACGTGATTTGGACGGGACAGGAAATAATCCACGGGATTGGGCGGGAAACCGGAAATTAGAAATTGTCCTTTTTTTTAACATTTATCTTGTCAGATATCAAGGAATTTAGCCTAGACCAATGTGTGTGGTTATTAACTCCGCTGCAAAATTCAATCTGACAGATCGCTCTCTTTAGTTGAATTCAATCGGGTCTACTACACTGCACGCACCAAAACTGAAACTGCTACGTTGTTGCTACACCACCTGGATAAACTGGTAAGCATATTTTATCCGACTGAAAATGTGTGCATCTTAATAGTTTGGTAGTCAGACGAATCGAGTCCATTCATGACGTGGTAAAGTGGCCAGACAACGAGAATGCAGGATATGGTTACAGATGGCGGATAAAACGGAGTATATTTTGGGATCGGGATGGGACGGGAGCGACAATTGATTCCCATGTCACCCTCTAGTCCAGAGTGATGTCTCGCACAATGCGGCTGGCATCTGTTTTGGACCTGCTAAATTGTAACATTTAACTACAAGTATTCACTACCCCCACACACTTGCCTTTTTTTGTTCCCTCTAACACCTGCTTCTCACTGATGGATGGGTGGATGGATTTATAACTTTACTAAATGTAAGGAACTATCATCAGAATTGTGGTTGAGAAATTCTCTGTTGGAACAAGAATTTGAATCCAGTTTTAGCTAACTTAGCGACAATGCTAATGCTAAAGTCCACCTTGCTTGGAAGCTGACCCTCTAGACTGAAATTTATAACAACTTACCACTGGTTATCAGCGAGTAGGTTGATATACAATATTGTTTAAAAAGACTAAAATATAGGGATGTTCGATATGGCTTTTCTACCGATATCCGATATACCGATATAGCCTAACTCATAATTTCGATACCGATATAAACCGATACCTTTTAGGTAACTACAATGAAATATCTTGAATCATGCATACTTGAGTTTTAAAAATTTATAAAATGTAATAAGTACTATAAATTTTAGTTTGGCAATTGAAAAAGGTACCATTTTTATTTTGTCTTGAAAAGTAGCTGGAATATTTTCTCACACAGAGAATACTGACAAAGGCCCACCACTCAGGACAAATTTCCACTTTTAGAAAATGTAAACAACATTATACCTTTATAGCATTGAGGTAAAGTGGAAACAACTAAAACAAGAATAAAAAATAAAACACCACCAAACATTTAAGCAGAGCCAATAATTAACCTACTTTGGGTATTACAATCTTAAAACTAAAGTGGGCTTAAACACTGCATTCATTTAACTCTACATGTAACTGGCCAGTGGCTATATTTTAATACAATCAAACAACAACATTGACCTAATTATCCATCTTTCAAGTAACCAAATGTGCAAATTAAAACAGTGTCACAAAGAGGAAACAGTGGCAGATTAGAGCCCAGTAAAAAAAATTCAGTCCTTTGTTAAAGTTATCAAACAAATAATATCTCAAAAACTAAACCTCAAATCTGTCACAGTTTTACATTATGAGAGAGAAAAGAAGTAGCTGAAGAGTTTGATATATAATATGTGTACGGTGTGAAAAACTCATCTTATTGAAAAAATAAAAACCGATACCGATAATTTCTGACATTACATTTTAATGCCAATTTCGGCCGATAATGACTTAAGGCCGATAATATCGGACATCCCTACTAAAATATGAATCAAAGGAACAGCAGTAGACAGGTATAACTCATATTCGTCAGACATATTCCAGTATGTTCATGTTTACTATCAGATAAGTCTGATAGTAAAGAATCTGATGAATATTAAAAAGAGAAGTCACATTTCTCCTGTTTTAACTTCCCTCCATTGGCTCCATGTCAAATCCAGAATACAGGTTATGTTCCTCCTCCCTACACATCAAGCCTGATTCACACCGAGTGCGGAATGGTTTCCAGAAGGCTTCCGTACTGCCATTCACACCAACAGCATAAAATGTTTAAAGATATACTTGAAAAAGTAGCTTGAAATATCATACACCGTGAACTGGTCATTAATGATAAAAGAAAAACCTGGGGAAAACAATAACAGGATATAAGATCTTGGACCTTTACAGACACTATATCTTGGCACGAGCCTCAAGCAATCCACATCAATTCTGGCAGGAAGTCACCCCAGGAAACATGAGAGAATCCAGTCAATTGTGACAATGAAGGCAATTTAAAAAAATAAAATACATCAGTTGAAAAATGCGATCATATTTGTGGATCTAACAGACTATAGAGATGATACAATGTGCAACAAGGTTCAATGTTGGGACCATTATTGTTTCTAATGTAAATGATTTTGCTACAGTGTCTAAGTCTACACTTCAGTTGCTTTTTGCGGATGACACAAATCTTTTCATTTCACTTAGAAATATGACCACTCATGTAAATGAAATAAATGATGACCTTTTGAATTAGTCTAAATGGTTTAAAGCAAACAAATTGTACCTAAATGTCAACAAAATCATATTATATGGTATTAGCTGGAAATAAAGCATAACAGTGATCCAATTAATATTAATATTGAATAAATCCTACAAGTTTGGTCAACGTGTTTTTTAGGAGTCATGATTGATGAAAAACTTTGAAAGATCATGTCTGCAAAAATATTACGAAATCAGATTGAAAATTGAATTTTAAGTAAAATAAGAAATATTCGTAATTTATGTCTTGTAATATTATACTATAGTTTGATTTATCCTTACCTTACTTATTCTAATATTGTTTGGGAATAACCTTTAAAACCCACCTAAACTAAATATTTATCTTACAAAAAATGTTTTTAAGAATAATCACCTATTCCAAACACGGCACACAAAGTGCACCTCTGTTTTATAATTTACAGCTTTTAAACACACTTCTCACCTTTTCTTTTGTTTTAAAAGTTCTTTATGACTGTAAGAGCCAATTACTTGCTAATTCATTTATGATATATTAGGGAACAAATTAAAAATGCATATTTGTGATGTTTAAAAATATAATTTTATAAAAATACAGAAACACTTAGTTTAAAATAATAAAACATAGAAGTGTTATATTTAGAAGCATTTTCTTTTTATTTTGGGCTTCCTGTATCCCACAATTCTTTGTATAGAAGGCTTTGGTTAGATGGGAGTTGGAGCGGTAGGAAGCAACACAGTTTTTTGACCAAGTTGTACCACGATTTGATTCTTAATTAAACCCCTTTTTTTTAAATAAAATAGATCATCTGGTATTATTCACGTGATTTCAAATCTTTGTTACTGGACCAACTTCCAAGGGTGACATAAAGAAGAAAATGAACCGGAATGCCACCACAATGACTTTATGGCTTGAAATTTGCATTTCAGGCTATATCATCATGTGAACAATTCTCAATAAGATTTCATTCTGCAATGCTTTGAAATGCAAATATTGACCTTGTGGAACCCTCTGTATATGTTTCTATATAAGCCCATTCAGACTTCTACCACTTCTGTACACATGATTTTTTGTAACCTTATGAATATTTCATATACACACCTTGTTTTGTATTTTTTTAATATGTGTTAAATAAAACAAACAAAAAATTATAGAGAGCTCTCCTCCAGATGACTCACACTCAGAAACAGGAAGAGAAAATATAATAAATATGAAGAGCTGATAAACAAATATGTGTATTTTAACAGTGTATCTACACTAGACTCTCTACTACCACACACTCTTTCTCTGGCTGTGTGTATGTCTCGCCAACGGATAAATTAACGAAGTGTACAAACTTCCTGGTAACAGAAACATGACATAATGATTTTACGAGGTTATTTACTTACCCATGATGAAAAACAATAGCTCTGAATAAACAAAAGCTGAGCAGAAGTGCTTGTCGACAGCAGAGGAGAAATACGTTTCTGGTGTGAACAGCTGTAGCAGCAGATAGAGCGTGATTTTCCTGACTGCACTGCTCCAACAGCCGGTGTGAACCAGGTGTAAGCGTCTGGACTCTGCAGTCTTGTATCTAGGGCTGCTGCTCCTTTCACTGGAGCCTCTGGAGTCGGTTACGTTGTGCTGGATTCAGTGTTATCGAAAATAACATAAAAAGAGCTTCAAGCACTTAATGTCTGTTTTTTGTTTCTTTCTTGCATCATAACTGGGGGGGGAGGCTTCGGGACAAATCAGGGTCGATCTGAATCTGGGGGTGAATAGACTACCCGTCTCTCACCCCATCTGTGCCCATTACTATAGACTCTTTTAAAAAAAATAGCCTAGCAATGCTTTAGTCATGATCAGAGTTTTCTTTTAATTTTGATGATGTTTATTTCGATACTATCGCCACCTACAGCTACACATTTATGATGGGGCTTTTTTTCAACAGATTAACTTTTGAACACATTAATTACTTAAAGATTTAAATCACTCTAATTAGTTAATTTAGCAGAAAATTAGAAGATGTGAACTATTTAATTTTGCCAACATACTGGTTGATAAAAACAGGAAACAAACAGTCATTTGCTCAACTAAGGGGATTAAACTTCATCATTTTAAGGCTAAACTTGCCTATACAGCAAGAATACGCAAGGTATTGTATAGGTTTGCTTAACCCAGTGTGGATCGGGATGAGTAGACAGTATTCCTGCAGTTACCTTCAGAAGTCTGCTAATAAAAAGATAGAGTCCACCCAAGAGGAGGTTTTGTGAAGGTCTCAGATGTTTCTTAGAGGACATTAGTGAACAAGTAGCCTCATGAAGACTAAGCAACACATTAGACAGGCCAGGGATGTTGTTATGGGAAAGTCTCAAGCAAGGTTAGGTAGAAACAGAAAGTAGAATAGAAGGAGTGTGGTACAGCTGTAGCCCGGAAATGTCTGGCTAGATCTATATATAATATTAAATCGTTTAGATAAATACAGACAATCTGCAGCAAGACTTGAAAATGAGTGTTCAAGGATGCCACCCTTTCAATCTGAGTGAGCTTTATTGAACAACCGAGGCAAAAGGGTGGCTGAAAAAAAACGCATGCCAGACTTCCAAACAAACACATCGAGCGAATCAATAGATTGATGTGCCATAACTTTCTCCAGCTGAACAGAAACAATACTGAAATAATTATTTTTGGACCTCAAGAGGAACCATCAAAAGAGAGCACACAGCTTCAGTTAATACAGGTAGAATCTACTGATCTGGCCTGAAATAAATGTGTAGGGATGGACTCAGACCTGAACCTCCAGGGTCACATAAAGGCAATAACAAGGTCAGCCTTCTATCATTAGAAGAACATTTCTTGGATTTAAGAACTAATGTTGCAACAGGACCTTAAAAACTTTACATGCATTTATCTTTAATCGGAGCGATTACTGTAACAGCGTCATCACAGGTCTACCTAAAAAGTTAATTAAACAGCTGCAGCTGATCCAGAATGCTGCTGCTCGCATGCTCACTTGAACCAGGAATGTAGAACACATCACCCCAGTTCTAAAGTCCTTGCACTAGCTCAGAAAATAATACTCCTACTAGTTTACAAATCATTGAATGGTTTAGCATCAAACTATGTTGAGGATCTGTTGTCACTATAGCAACCACCCAGACCGCTCGGGTCCTCCAGTGTACTTATCATTACGGTTGGGCATTGTTGCATTTTAACGATTCCAATTCCCATTTCGATTCTCACTATCGAGTCCTGTTCAACACAGTTCTCAATTCTGATTGTCTGAAGCGCAGGAAGGAAAAAATAAATAAAAATATTCATTTGAAAAAGGCCTTACACAATTTGTATTGGCTCTGTCAATCTGTCAATTAAGTTAAACCTGAACCGTTAATGTAACTTAAATCAGGGATAGATAAAGTAGCTACCAGCTAAGTTATTTATCTTAAAGTTCTTACTTACCTAACATTACCTAAATGTGGGCAACTCTACGTCGCTAAGGGGTTGCAGCCTTTTTGCCACATATGTCGTTACTTTTCTGTGACACTCGGCAATTTGCTCCGCTGACAGCTGTCCCCTTGCTGCCATAGTGAATGGGGTTTGTCTATTTGCAGGCCGGGGTCTCTGGCCGGTCAACGTAGCAGCATCAAACACAGTACACTCGTTACCACACCCAAACCACACAGCTGCTGAAGGTGTTTTGTCATGTTTGTTGTACATCCTCCTTTGGCGCTAATAAGTTTATCACAGGTGTTGCACTGTGCGAATCCATCCTTTTGTAAATCAAACTGAAGCCAGACTTTAGAGCACCGTCTACGGTCCATGTTGTTCAGAGCATTATACAGTCTATGGTTCATTATATAGTCTATGGCCCAAGCCTACTAATCATCCCTAGTATTAGAACTTCACATCGAAGACTCAACGTAATCTGCGGGGATTCCTTAGATAGAAAACTTTTAACTGATTGGAATGTTTGTATAATTGTGTTAAAAATGACTTTTCTTGTAAAATGCCTTGAGATGATATCTGTTGTGATGTCTGTGTGCTATATAATTAAACTGAATTGAATTGTGATGCTGTTTTTATTTCTCACCTAATCACCCAAAGCACCTTGAATAACCCTGAGGTTGAAAGTGTGCTTTACAAATAAAATTACCTTGCCTTTTCCATATTTAATATTTAAAATCGTAATTTCCTTGCACACATTTATGCAAGCCTATCACATAACAACCCAATATAAGATGAGACAAAATGTGAACACATTCAGGGAGTTTCCACACTTTTTGAAGGTACTGTGTCTTACAAGTACTTTAAAGTATTTGAGTCTAGTTTGCAATCAGCAGTTTACAGAATTTTACAAAAGTTACAGTTTCAGTTCAACAGTACACTCAACAGAAAAATAGATTTTCTCCAGAAAGTAAAAAACTGTGCTGAGTCCCTATTGACTCTCTAGTTTCTTTCTTTTTTTTTCTTGCATGTTCATTTTTCATGTTCTGCGGAACTTAAGAGCACATAAAAAAACGTATCTTAACTAAAATCAGGTAGTTTATGTTTTGTGTTTCTGTGATGATCTACATTAATTAAAATTTGACCCTTTTAATTACAAACATAGGCCTGTATCACTATGACGGGGATCCTGTCTGTGGAGATGAGCTGCCTGAAAAACAAACAGCACAGGTTTAATGTAAAGGTTGAGTGACTGGATCACAGGGGCCTGACGAGGAGTTTTCGAAAGCGTAACTCTTTCCCCTTTATTGTGCTTCCCTTTCATTACTCTGAACCTCATAAAGCTCATAGACAATAATGATCCTGCCATAGACTGTAATGATCCCACCATTTCATGGGGTATTACACTATAATGATGATGATAGCAACCCTTTAACATTTGCATCCAATCCAGCCTTTAGCTGCTGAGTTGCACCTCCATCTTACCTGGCACTGATAATTTACGGAGCAAAGGCGTGAATAAGACTCTGTATAACAACACAATCCGGTGTAAAGATTTATTTCCAGATCGTAAACCCAGAAGGCAAAAATAATCCACCTGCATGGGAGTTGGTTTTTTTTTTTTGTGGTCAGTGTTTGGAAATAGAGACATCCATGAGAACCCACCAATGACAGCAGATAAAGGATGATGGTGAGGTGGGTGGGGGACCTGGGAGGAGAGGAGAAGAAATTAGGGTGTGGCAGAATCGTAAAAATGCTTGAGAAGGAACGAGTGGAGAAAAAGAAAGAAAAAAACTAACTCGACTGTAGACGCGCTCTCTGGCCCAGAAATTTTTCTCCACTGCACTTTACAAACAGAGGGACAACAAGCGGCACCAGGATGACACAGACTCCACGACACAAAATCGCAGAAAGGATGGGACACGGTGGAGGGGGGGGGGGGCGAAAAAAAAACAACATGCCTGTGCGTATTTTACTCTGAGAGTTAATGGGAATAAAATACCTTGGTGGATGAGTGCAGATGTGTTTGATACAAATAGTCATTTTCCTATTTGCTGCCTCATTGAGCATGATGAATGATGGGAGTCAGAGAGGCGGCGTGATGAATGGCAGCACCTTGGCTCCATTGCATGCCCTATTGATTCTCCTTCTTTATTACTCCTACAACCCAGCTGGCTGCTCCTGCCCTCCCTATACTCTCTGCTCTCCACTGATGTTCCGGGGGGGGGGGGCAAGAAGAGGAGGAAAAGGTGTGTATGTTGGGTGGGTGGATAGTTGAAGTGGTGGGGTCTTCTTCCTACTGTAAGACCCCGCCTCTTACAGGAAAAACACAGATCAATGTGTGACTGTGTAAACACGCAAAGTGTGTGTTTGTGTGTGTGTGTATTCCTCGCAGTCTGCTGGGAATTCACAGATAGGAGGAAAAATGAGTTTTCTGATTAGCAGATTAGAGGCCAGCAGTCTCTAATAGGGATTTGGCTGCTTACTTTGGGGCTGTGGTGGTGGTGGTGGGGGGGAGGGGAGGGTAGATATTTCTCTGAAATACATAACAGTTCAATTAATATGCGTTCCTTTAGCTCCTCATCCGTACTTTTAAAGTTGTGTGAAGTTCCTTGGTCAGTTTGGATGGGTGTGCAGAAGCTAGCTTGACATCAAGGGCCGTCTTTGCAAGTCCAAAATATGGGTTTGTCTGAAAATCGCCCTTAACCTACAGATAACTTTTCACACAGGTGTCATCGATTTAATTTAATACAGGATGAGAGAGAATTGCAGTGCAGGAGTTTTTAATATCGGCTTGTTGATCAACAAGCAGGTACAGTGTACACACAGTACAACTGCTTAGACTGACCTGCTTCCCCAAACCTGAACATACTTATATAGGATTAAATAATTATAAGTCTATCAACCCCCCCCCCCCCCAATCAGATACAGCTCCGAAACCCAGCACGATGACTCAGTTGACCCAATAGGAAGCGAAGCAATCTTGCTGATGTGGGCAGTGTCCATAGATATCTGGTGGTCACCATGCGAACCTGAAGTCCAGGGCTGAAGCTTGCACACACAGATATCTCTGAAGCCGAACACATTGTCCTGATGACATCATCAAGCATACATTGTCATCCTATCATATTTGATTAACAGAACAGAAACAAAACAGTGATTATCCTCATCACTAAATTTCCAACCCCACTGGGGTGAGTGGTGTTTAAACCATGTGTTTGAATTTTCTAGCGCAGCTTCTTACCTGAGTTCTTACACCAACATGCTCCCAAGAGGAAACTGAGATCTGACACTGAGCTGCTTTGGGCTTCCGCTCTCGAACTTCAGATTGCTAGAACGGTGGCTAGCTCGCTAGAAGATTTAGAATCGCTTTAAAAGACTCATCCTTTTAAATGGGGAGCCTAAGTCACGCCCTTCTACTTTCGGTCCATGGGTCCCCAAATGCCAAAAAAATGAATGAGAGTGAATAGAGCGATTAAAGTCAACAACTCCTATAATATGTTGATACGCTGATTCAAATAGATATACGAAAGTCGCACCGAAATTGTCTGGGCGAGTATATGAATGTATTTATGCTACAAATAAGGTCCAGGTTGCAAAAAATTGTAATTTCGCTTTAACTCAACTGTCTAGCAGTCCAGTTATCGGGGTATCCTGTTTTAATCCAACTTGGTTTTCTTATTAGGTTTCTAAACTTTAATTTTTACTAATTTTTTTATTTGCTCTTTAAAGTAAAACAACGTTTTTTGGGATCCTGCACTACATCAATACATGACAAACACAGGACAACTGTTTTCAGATACACTTTTTTGCTTTTTAAGGAGGACTGTTCCTACCAGACTCTAGGTTTGTTAAGTAAGAGGTAAAACACGTGTCATATAGAAAGCTACTTGAGTGACAACTCTGTGTTTTTTCTGTAGTGGTGCCTTTGGAAGATCCGCGAACAGAACCGAAACTCGGGGACTTTAACCCCATTCCCTTTGGTTCTGTCAAAACAAAGGCCTGCTTATCCACCCGTCCCTCCATCAGAGTCCACATCGGAGAGGCTGGGGGCTCGGCCTGGGCAGACAGCTCCTTCGGGGGGGGGGGGGGGGGGGGGGGGGGGCTTCTGGTTATGCGAGTGTGCTGTCTACTGCCTGTCTGCATGATGAAGGTTTCTTCCTGGCCTGGATGCAGCTAACCGGGACATGATCGGCTCTCAGGATGCCACTGGAAGACTAGCTAAGATTGGTGACAGGAGACACAGGAAACATGGAGACTCTAAAGAAAAGTAAGCATGAAGAAGTGCTGACAAGTGTGCTTTTTTTGCTCTCTTTCTTGTGAAGATGCTGTGCCTTTGCTAACCTACTGATACCCTTAAACCTTTGGATATAACATCATGCACCGGGAAGGTTTTTCTTCAGCATGGACAGAGAAGCTTGTTCGATTTCTTGAAAATACGTGAGAAATCAAATTACTGCATGAATCTGAGGCAAAACTTAATCATGATAGATAGAGATAGATAGATACTTTATTCATCTCCAAGAGAAATTCACAGTTCTAGCAGCTTACGGGAACACAGGGGCATGCAGGGAAAATACAATATAAAAATTTAAAAGAAGAACTAAGGTAAAATATAATGGTATAAAAAAGTATAATGTCTGCCAGTCCAGTTCAGTGCAGTTGTGCAGATGTCAGTATGCAAAAACAGTTGAGTAATGGTCAGTTTGTACATACTTAGAGTCCAACTTGTAGATGTATGCATACCTGTCAACTGATACGGTTTGCCCGTATTTAATACGTTTTTTGCTATCTTTTAAATGGATACGGCGTACTACAACATATAATACGGGAAAACACCCAGACCGAAACGGGGTATTTTTGCCGAATTAAGCTCCATCACGCATGCGTCGCTTTATAACTTCCGCTTCCTTCTTGATTGCAACACAACACGAGGAAATCGATATCATTTAAACACGAAACTCTCACCAGTGAAGATGTCTGAACCCTTGAAAAAGAAGTGGAAAGTTAAGTCAACTGGAAAGCATCAGAAAGTGTGGGAACATCTGCAAGGAGAGTATAGTGGATGGATAAAATCTTCGTCCAAAGGCCCGGAATATTCGTTTTGTGTACCGTGTAGGAAAGACGTGAAAGTTGCTGCCAGTGGTTTTTATGACTTGAAAAGCCATTTCAAAACATCGTCACACGTGGATAGTGTCGCAAGAAGTAAGACATACGTTCCTTTGAGTCAACAGTTTGCCAGTGCGAACCCTGCATCGTCACAAAGCAACAAGGTGCTCAAAGCAGAAATCCTCATGTGCCAGTTTTTTGCCGAGCACAACATTCCACTCGCCGCTGCAGATACATTCACCAAGTTGGTACCAGAAATGTTCATCGATTCACAAGTTGCAAAGGTATGTAAGACAGATTAAAATTTTCTTTGTCACTCAAGCAATTAATCTTTTTGAAAATAATGCAAACAATGTAGATCGAGATGATTTATATTAAAGACTGTAATCTTCAATGCAAACTGATAATATCATCAACAGATTATGATTCAAAGTGTGTTTGATGAAAAATATTCAGAGATGTTTACATGCGTTGAAGTTTTTAATGCTATGAAATTATACTCTGAACATCGATTCTTCAAACATCCACATGTAACGAATATAATCTCTATGTTGCAGGATTTTGCATGCAGAAGGACAAAGGCAACCATGATTATCAAGGAGTCTCTCGCACCAGCCTACACAGATCCTATCATAGCACGCTGCAGGACTCAACCGTTCACATTGATGATCGACGAGAGCAATGATCGGAGCACCAAAAAGCGTCTTGCTATTCTCGCCCACTTCATGGAAGATGATGTTGCAAAAACTAGACTCTTGGACCTGCCCGAATTAAGTGATGGAACCAGTGCTGGTATATTTGAAGTTTTAGACAAATATATGACACTGGATCCACGAAGGAGAGAGGAACTGGACTACATCCATATTCTCAGATTGGCGGAGCGGTTTGGGCCCAGTCATCTAGATCAAGAGGCCATCAAAGAAGAATGGGATGACTTCCAATTGATCCCAGACGAACAGATGCCACCATTCACCACAGAGGGACCAATGCATCCAGAAACATTTTGGTCTAAGATTTTTGAGTTGAGAACAGCATTTGGTGGGCCAAGGTTCCCAGCAATGAAGAGCGTTTTCTTGGCCTTGCTATGCCTTCCTCACAGCAACGCAGACAGTGAAAGAGTATTCAGCCATGTCAGGAAACTCAATACAGAGTATAGGAAATCGATGGGGGTGGACACTCTGACAGCTTTACTACAAGTAAAACTGAATACTGACAGTAAATCGTATCAGCTAAAACCAACAAGTGAGATGTTGCAATCAGCAAAGGCCGCAACTTCCAAGTACAACAACAATCACAAATGATGTCATTTAGGCTTTTAAGGGCATTGTGTGATATGTGAACACATCATTATATGGTAGTGATGTATTGAATAAAGAATTGAATAATGCAAATTGATGGTGCAGTTTTCCATGTTGTTCTTTGGTAAACACGGCATTTACGGCGCGAATACAGTTTTTGGTCATTGAGTAAGGGAAATTTAAATTGTTAGTAAGGGCAGTCATGGTTGATGGTTGACAGGTATGTGTATGTGTATGATAAAGTGCATGTGTGACTGAAGGTGCATGGTGTGATTAGCATTAAGTCCAGTGTTCTATGGTTGATTTTATGGCCCTCCCCCTAGAGTTGTTGAAGAGCCGCATGGCGTGTGGGAGGAACGATTTCTTCAGTCTGTCAGTGGAGCACGACAATGACAGCAGTCTGTCACTGAAGCTGCTCCTCTGCCTGGAGATGGCGTTGTGCAGTGGATGGTGTGGACTGTCTATGATGGACAGTAGCCTGTTCAGAGTCCGTTTATCTGCCATAGATGTAAGGCTGTCCAGCTCTGTGCCAACAACAGTACCTGCCTTCCTCACCAGTTTGTTCAGGCGTCCAGCGTCTTTCTTCTTGAGGCTGCCCCCCCAACACACCACTGCGTACATGAGGGCGCTCGCAACTACAGACTGGTAGAAGATCTGTAGCAACTTCTTGCAGATGTTGAAGGACGCCAGCCTTCTGAGGAAGTACAGACGGCTCTGTCCTTTCCTGCACAGGGCGTCTGTGTTGGCAGTCCAGTCCAGTTTGTCATCCAGCTGCACTCCCAGGTATTTGTAGGTGTGAACCACCTCCACACAGTCACCTTTGATGTTGACAGGCTCAAGGTGCGGCCTGATTCTCCTAAAGTCCACCACCATCTCCTTGGTCTTGGTGGCGTTTAGGAGCAGGTGGTTAAAGTCGCACCACGTGACAAAACGTTGGATCAACTCCCTGTATTCCTCCTCCTGTCCACTCCTGATACAGCCAACGATAGCTGTGTCGTCCGCGAACTTCTGCACGTGGCAGAGCTCCGAGTTGTACTGGAAGTCGGACGTGTACAGGGTGAACAGGACCGGAGAGAGCACAGTTCCCTGCGGTGCTCCAGTGTTGCTGGTAACAGTGTCGGACCTGCAGTCCCCCAGTCGAACGTACTGAGGTCTGCCGGTCAGATAGTCTGTAATCCATGCCACCAGGTCTGATCCTACTCCCATCTCTGTCAGTTTGTGCCTGAGGAGCAGAGGCTGGATGGTGTTAAAGGCGCTCGAGAAGTCCAAAAATGTAATCCTCACAATTTACCATCCGTAAATTTATGTTTACGGATGGTATCTACTCAATCTCAATGAAACTGAGCTATTTAACAAAGAATAGGCAAAAAATTCTGTTTCTAAAAATATCAATCTGGGAAAGACATTTTCCATAATGCTTACAACTCTTGTTGCAGCGAATATTGATTCTACAAAGCATTGACACGGGGGAGCTAAATACAAACGCTTTTCATATTTTCATTTATAAAAACTTTATGAAGCTATGTATGCTTTTACTTTCACTTTATATCATGCTACTTTAGTCTATAATATGCAATCCTGAAGAATCAACATTGAAGAATGTTCTCCTAATGTCACAATGCTAATGCTACTTCATTCCCAAATTTGAATAACATCACTCATTGAAAATAATGAGCAGTTTCTCCATCTGATGAATTAAATCTTGATTCATCATTTCTGAAAAGGGGCCGATTAGACAGAAATAATCCCAACCAATGACATGCATCCTCACGCAACACTCTGAGGCACGCTAATGCACACATGCGCACCCACACACGAGCGTCCTGCTCTTGGTTTTCCCTATACAAAGCTTCCCGGACTTAAATTACAAATGTTTCAGCGGATTGGAGATGCGGGACATAATGAAGCAGTGCAGCACGCTGAGAGGTAATTACCCAGCAGCACGCCTGCTTTTTTTTCCACAGCCCGTCGAGGTGAGGGAGAAGATGAATAGCCAAAGTACAAAACCACTGACCCCTCAAAAGTTTCATTTACCATCTCCTTCTCTCTGTCTCCCCTCCCTCTGCTTTTGGGGAGCTTGGAAGAGGTAATCATCTAGGGACAGTTTTGGTAGGTTGATGAATGGTGTGTGTGGCTTTGGTGTTCATACGAACATGGACACCTATTTATCTGCTCCGGCCTGAACCCAGCCGAGCAAGGCCTTATTGAGTCACTAGAGGCAGCAGAGTGGAGAGACAGGCCAAGGGAGCAGAGGGAGGAAAGGGGAGCGATGGAAGGAGGACAGACCGCCTGGCTTGGAGACCTGGAGCCGATCAATCCCCCCACTCCACTCCACTCAACCTCCCAACCTATCAGTCATTTCCTCTCACTCTGTCCGTTTCTGCTGATGACACACTTTCTCTGCCCGTCGGCCCATATCAAGGCCAGGGAGAGAAAAGTTGAGCTGTGTGGATTTGCCTCGAGTGTAGATGTTTTTGTGTGTGTCAGTCAGAGTTGCAGAGGGGGCTGTCAGGGCTTGGAACAGTGTAGAGGGAGATGGGAAGGCTGGCTGTACTGTCAAAGTCCCCCCCCCTTCTCCCAGGAGCGAGATGCAGGGAGGGGATCGCAGAGCGGCGGCCACTCAGGTGAGCTCGGCTCTGCCTCCTCTCCTAGGCATGCCGGCGAAGGTGGCAGCATCCAAAGCCTTGTCAATGCATAATGCATTAGAAGTCCTCCGTTTCCCACTGACAGCCCCCCCACCCCACCCCACCCACCCCCACCCTAGAAGCAAAGCCAGCTAATCAGATACGACATATCCCAATGTCCGGGCGTACACACTCACATGAGCACGCCTCACACGCACGGGCAGAAATTTACTAATCAAAAAGTGTATTTCCTAGAGGCCGACTCCCAGGAGAAATCCAGATGGAAGAAATTGGAATAATTTATTAGCTTACAAGTTTTCGTTGACAGTTAGCCCGAGGCTATTTATCTCCGTAATAGAGAACGTCTCCAATGTGGCAAAATTGACCAAATCAAACAGCTTTGATCAGAAAATGAATCTGGCAAGGCTGTCTGTCTCTAGGTGTCCCAGGAGGTGAGAGGCAAACAAACAAAACTGAGAGAAGGAGAAACAGACTCAGAGAGAGAGAGTGATTATTTAACAAGTGACCACAGGGAGGAGGGGGAAAAAGAGAGAAGGATAGGTTCACATTGCAACTAAAATTACGATCAAATCCACAAAACGCAACCAGCAACACATATAATGGGGGATATCGCTGGATAAATAACGACAGCAGCAGAACATCAGAGCAATTTATTGAGTTTACAGTCTCTCGTCATCAAGTTTGAGGTGATAGAAATTGTTCTGCTTTTAGGTATTACAGCTCCAGAATGCTTAATTCACTTTGTCAGCTACAAAGCTGGAGAAAGAGGGGGAAAAAAGAGATAGGTATATGCATAAAAGAATGACTCAAAGTTTGGACAGCTCGAGTAGCTTCCACAACACCAGCTGCTGGTTTGGTTTATGTATTTATGCCAGTGTGTCATGATATAGAGCCACAAATTTGAAACAGAAACCTCCAACATGCAGAGCTGAGCAAAGATGCAAGCTTACTTTGCCAGTCCAAAAAGCCCCCTGCTGTCCTGTAGGTTGTAAAAAAACATGAATGTACATGGGAAAGCTATTAATAGTCAAAGGACTGCTTATGGCAGTCAATTAGATAATTTATGAAAAAGTATTAATATTTGTGGAACAACCTGGACTAACAGGAACTATTTTAATAGCCTGATATCTATATCAGTCTCATGATCTGAAAGAGTGAATTCTTTACTGTCTATTGATCATGAAACCTTGCCATATGTGTGTGGATCAAGAATGACAACAGTTACTTTCCAAAATACAAGAGTTTATTTACAAAAGAAGGAAAGAGCCATTGAATCACTCAAACTAAATAACCAACACACTACTGAACAAACTAAATGAATAACTAAAAATAAAAGAAACAAATGGATAAAAATGCTATAAAAATAGAATACATTAATTCTGATTTATGCTTTGGAGGAATCTGGATGCCAGTCAAACACAGGGCTTGATTTGCAGATGCTGGAATAAAAGCTAATTTAGTTTACCAATTGTAATTAGTTTAACTAAATATGATTTATATGTAAACCAATAAAAAAATTAAATATCAAGACATTCTTTGGATAAAGAAATGTTTGTTTAAAAACTATCTGCATAAGAGTAATTAACCTTTGCAGAATTACTTAATTCATGGATTGATCACAGCAGTAAATAATCTAAATCCAGTATTTTGATCAAATAAGGCCAGTTCAGACAAGGCTAAGAAGTTTATATTTTGTTCTTAAACATCCATTTTAAACCAAGTTCTGTTTGAACCGTTAATAGCAATCTTTGTTTATGAAATAACAGCCTAAACAAAACACGTGTGCTTGTTCAGCTTTAGCTCTCTGCAACGCACAAGGGGCGTTTGAAGAAAGAAAACTCTTGTTTGACTGAGTAGCTCAGATTGAAGGATTTAAAACAAGTCTTTATTAGTTTACTGGTTTAAACTTCAGCCCGAGGTCTGGTTTACCCAAAGATAGCAGATGAAACGTATACAAGTTAACAACAGTAAATCACACACCTTTAAAAATGAGTGATCCTAAACTAATTTGCCTCTGCCAAAACAGACCTTATGAACGTTTAAAGTTTAGAGTTTTCTCCATTGTTGATGGTGAAGGGGGAGTTGGGAGACATTAGCCACAAGGCTACCCAGGGGGTTGCTAAGCTAGTTAGTGGGCTGGTAGCACCGGGAGAGTCTGGCCTCGGTGTAGTTTCCCTCCTCTCTGAGCTCAGCTACGTGGCAGCTGGCCGCTGGAGATGCCGGTGGCCCATTTTCCGATTTTACTTGGCAGTGATCAGCGCCAACTTTCTTTCACTGGAAACAGTACCTTTTTTTTGTACCATGGACCAGTTTAATATCAAACAATATTCAAACAGTCCTGTGGATAAATACAATAAAATCTAATGAAATAACAAATGTGTCATCGTAACTTCGTCTTATAGCATTTCAAGAGCATTGCACCAATAACAACATATAACTATGGTAACATATAAACATGTCTTTAAAATAAGATGAAACACAAAAAGGAATTTTAATGTAACATTGAATCAATTGGAACCCTGTAGCTATTTTACTGTAAAGAGACTGTCATGTGTCTGGGAATTTTAATTGCAATCAACTTACCAGTCGGGATAAATCCACACTTTAAGTAGGAATCATGCTATTGTCAGGTAAATGCAGATGTATTTTATCAGAAGTTGTAGGCTCTTCTGTCTCCTCATTGGATCTTTTCTCTTTTGCAAAGACACTTTTCAGAGACCTCTATTTCAATTAATTTTGTAAGCTATTGGGTTTGTTTTCAGCGGTGATGTATCATGGGGCCAAAGCAGCCATCTTGAGGCCGGATTTTTCAATGGAAATTATGCGGAGATACCCAGGGGCCACCATGAATAGTAAAGGAAGGGAAAAAATCTGTCCACAACTATGTCATATATAACCAAGAAGATCCAAAAAAACTAATCTAGAGCAATAGTTGGAGGTGGAGACATGATACTGGTGGGAAGTGCTCAGCCGGGATGTAGCTGTCATTCTGTTTTTAGGGGACAGATGCCTGCTTTTCTGTGTTGATGGGGATTACTTGGATCCCTGCTCTGGTAACTTTCTGGGGATTTAGAAACTTATCTGTCAGTTTGGTCATTTTCTTGGTGAGGACATGAAAAGGACAGAAAGGCTGTGGCAGCAGATTGTAGAAGGACCAAGTTAAAGGTAGGGATGCACCCATCTGAAAATTTGGAGCATTACTGGTATTTGGCATTATATATTGTTGTTATAATCGATAACCAATATTTACAATATTGTTTATATTACATAAGTCTCTTACAGTGATGGAAATAAACAAAGGTTGTTAGTTCTGGTCCAGTTTCATTTTCGAGAGGCTCCAAGAGACAGATACAGCTTTATTCAACACATTGATATTAAATAAAAGGAAAGTATTTTTTTTACTTTGCACTTATTTTCCATACATCTTCTTTGATGCTGCTTATCCTTGAAGGGTCGTGGTGGCGATAATGCCTATCTCCAGCAGTGATTGGGCGCCCTGGCCACGTCACTAGTCCATCACAGAACTTTATTTTCTATTTAAAATCAAGTGACCCACGTTCCGGTACTGATCCAGGTTTTGAGGACCTCTGGGTTACCGGATGAACCTCTACCACCTGTGCCTCGAAACAGTAGGTATAAAAAAAACGTACACAACCTAGGTAAAATGGCAGGCTTTGTATTCTAAAAGACCCGCTCTGTACCTTTTACACCATAACAAACATTTTCAAAACATTTATGTGACACAACACCATTTTTGATGTTTGTTTTCGGAGCTGTCACTACATGGGAGGGTCCCCTTGCGGTTTACCGCACAATAGCAATTTTTACTCGCGGACCTCATCCCCGGATGTACAGACTGAGTATTGCTTTACAGCAGTATGCTACACCTTACCTAATGATACAAACAAACCTGCGGTTTTGATACTTGAGCCATGGCAGATCCACCAAAGAAACCAAAGAAGACACTATCAGAAGAAACTAGGAAAAGGAACTGAGCTGCAAGAGCTGAAAGTCTACCGAAGTTAAAGCTGCCGGAGCTTCACTGCTGTAGAAGGCTCGGTATAATGAATAACACCGGGGTACACCTGTTCTGTGCCCGTTTTGAATCGGGGGTAAGGAAAGTTGCAGCATGCTGGCTGTGGAGCTGGACGTTGAAGCTCATGACCAGGCTGTTCCTCTGTTACGTCGTCCTCGATATCAGCTTGAGAGAAAACTTCCTTCCCTTCAATGCTGTGAAAGATCCTTTATGTTGAACGGTTACTCAGTTTAGGTCAAAGTAGGATTAGTTTCTGAAATCCAGTGTCACAACTTTTTAGTTTTCTGTGGTCAGCCACTGTGAGAGAGACATTAAAGATACAACAGGATTTATGGATGCTGAACTGACCATGTTTCTACTGGATTGGTAAGTAATAAATGCTTGCTCCGGGGTTATTTGGGCATGATGATGCGATACAGCCTGGAAAACTGTTTGATGGTTTACCAACTGACCCGCCATTAGTTTAATGTTTTGTTGTTTTCGCTGGCGAGCTTTTAAAACTATCAGTACACTCGTTCAGATGCGTTCCATAGAAATTTGTTTTTACGACAGTGACATTACACCGCATGCCATGAGAGGGCAAATGTCTGTAAAGTTAAGGAGTGTCTTTAAAAATGAGACCATTATCGAACATTTCCCACCACAAAAATCGGTGTAAAAAATATATGTGATTATGCGTTGCTTTTTTCCAAGTACAGCTTCCTCCTACAATCCCAAGACATGACTATTAGGTAATTAGTAGGTGTGAGTGTGTGTGTGCAAAGTTTGTCCTGTGTATTTCAGTGTTGTCCTGTGATGGACTGCTGACCTGTCCAGGCTGAAAAAGGAAATTGTATTTTTCAGAATCAAACCAAGACCAGGCAAAAAATAATGTTTTGGTATGGGCTATCTAGAGTCCAGGCTTAACGACGAACATCCTTATAATTTGGAAGATTTTAGAATAAAACATAAAATGTCACATCTCATACATGATTCTTAAGGGTCTGTAATGGTGTGGATAGACATAGCCTGAAATGGGCCCCCAAATCAATCTATGCTTTGGTCCTCAAGTCTACAGCCAGCCCTGAAAACATGATGTGACTGCTTTTATTTAAAGCATAAAATGTTGTAATGAGCCTGCTGACCATCAGCACTAAGCAACACATAGGGAAGAGGCTAGAGCAGAATAATGCTCCATTCGACTGAGCTCGAAAATCAGAGCTCAGATTACAGAACCCCTAAGGAGAGTGCAATAGTTGTAAATCAGAAGACCTGTATGCATTTGTTTCAAGTTGCAGAAGTGCTAACAAATAGTTCATAAATGTCCTTATGTTTTATAGTGTGGCAGCAAATTTTTCAATAACAAAACCGTCACTTTGTAAAACTATTGTCTACCTTGATATCAGTAACGGCTCCATGCCTAGTCTCAGTTCACATCTTCTTCCACACTCATTCACGGTAACACAATTCCCCCCTCTTCAATCTCTCAGCTACTTAAGGGATTTGCAGACACTTCTAAGCCAAGTGTATTTCCACCCGTGCACAGTATATATCTCTGTCACTCCGTCTCAGTGACAAAGACACTGAGGCGAGCTGTAAAACACGCTTTTGACATGATCCCCAGGCATGCCTCTCACTGCGAGGGACACATTCATTTGTCGAGCCTCCTGACAGACAGTTCAAAGGGTCATCGGGCTGACACCGGAAAGGGGACAGTAAACACACCGCAACCGTCTCAATTAGCAGCCAGGCGCTTTGAGTCCCAGCTGTCAAGCTTAGATCCCAAAGATAGGTTTCATTATGTTAAATGGGTGTCAGTCACACGGGATTAAAAGCCAGCAGAGGATGAGGCGACAGCGACGGAGACAAGGCCGACAGAAAGTTATGCTGTGCAAACGTAAAAGATCAAATAAAGTGTCTTGCTAAAACAATAATAACCCTCAGAAAAGGTTTGACATTTGTCACTTTTTAATATCAAAATGTAATGTTTCTACTGGGATTTTATATGATGGCCAAACAAAGGTTAATGTCTAACTTTGAAGTGGAGGGGTTTCTTTGAGTCAGCATGCCCACAGCATGATACTGCCACCATCTTGTATCATTTTAGGGATGGTGTGTTCAGGGAAACTTATAACGTTAGCTGTCTGATCCATCCAATTAGTATCCCCTCAGCATGATGCAGCCTCTACCACCGCAGTGTGCTCAACATTGGCAATAACAGCAGCTTTTCCTTTCAAACCTCTTCTTCAAAAGTGTTAGATTTGTTGACTAAATGTGAAAAGATTCAGGGAAGATGAATTGTTTTGGCAGCAATGTGTGTTTAGCTCAGGCAGAAAAGTAAAGTCAACTCAGTGACCTCACAGCTGATGGGAGAAGTTTACAAAACAACAATTTTCTCCATAAACGGGCAGTCGCACGGTATAAGGAAACAATGATTGGATCAAAGATGGAAATTTCTCCACGGACTGGCATTAGCATTGACCCCCCCATCCTCCTCCCACACCCCACCCACCTCCACCTGTTCTGCTCTGCACCTCCTCCCTCTCCCTCGTCCTCTCCAATCTATCCGCCTAATGAATTTTTACCTGGCACAGACTGTTTTAAACTCCATTTGGACTTGTGCCTACAATTACGTCCTCAGAGTCTCCAAAGTAACTGTGCACAGCCTAATTAGTATGCATTATCAATTAACAAACTTAATAGCTGGCAGATTGATTGGATCCTAGGTGTGTGTGTGTGTGGGGGGGGGGGGGGGGGGGGGGTTGGGCAGAACTGGAGCAAAACACGAAATGAAAAATCTTCTCCCTGTGCGCTTCTCGCTTCTCTCGCACAAATTCATATCTGTACCATAGCTGTTCATTCTAATGACTCGGCAGGTGCACATCACCAGACATGTGGAGTCTTTACGTGGAAGTACAGTCCAGAAGGACAGACCCTTGTTGTCACTTTTAGAGGTAAGGACGCTGCTGTTTTTTTATGAAGCTGTGAATAAAACACTCGTCAATACCGTCAAGTATCTTTTGAGCTTTCTGTTACCAGTTTTACTTTTTTAAAGAAAATAAAACGCATCTCTGGTAAAAACGTGTACCACCCACTGAAAAGTTTTTATCGAGTCCATTGCTTTGATTCGGGGGTTGTTTTTTTCTCCTCTCTTGCTGTTCTCATTGCTGATTGTGATAAAAAAAAAAGAACCTGGATCCTCATTCTGCCTTGTTCGTATCGGTTCAAGTTGTCAAAAACGAATTCTTAATCGATGCTCTAAATGCAGAATTATGTATATAGCTATTTTATTGTAGTTACAGTATTATGACGATGTAGAACACATCTCTGCTCTCGTTGAAAGAAATCATATTTCTCCTAAGTAAAAAAGGAAATCATGGTTTAATAACTACACATTTATAGTAAGAGTGCCAATGCATTCTCTGCAACAGGGAAGTGTTCCATCTCTCATCCTACAAGAACAAAATCATGACATTCTGCTCTTGCAGGCCTTGTTTGGGAGTTATTGCGTCTAGTTCTTGACACAGATTCTGGGCAGACATTTACTTTTGGTCAAAAACTTGAAGTGGGAGTGGCTACTAAACTGACTAGATGCTGCTTTGGGAGAACCTTTGAAGGGATTATTATCAGGGTGACGGCTCTCCCTGGCTCTGTCTCATCTCATGTCTCATTCTAACAAGCTGGGTTATCCTGAGCTACTGTATCTCTGTAGTTATATAGAAAGTACTCCTACATCAGTACTTCTCTTCTTTTTTTTTTCTTTTTTTTGTATCTGTCTTCTCAAAACCCCAGATGGTAATGGCCAATGGTCCATCCTACTCAGCCAGATTCTCCTAGAGTTTCCTGTTAAAGAAGAAATTTTCCTCTCCCCTGTTGCTACATGCTTGCTCAGACTGAGGGATTATTGCGACGCTCTAAAGCAGAGGGATAATCAGGCCAACTCCTAACCTCTAATCAGTATTTTTGCACTGTGTTCCTTCCTCGTAGGCCTTCCCCAGAGGTTCTCCTCAATGGTCCTTCTCCTTCCTTCTGGAACTCGTCTAGATCCATGAACCACTTACCTGCCTGTCCACACATGGAACATCTTCACCCTGTAAACAAAGAAAGGAACCATAAGAACTTAGTCTTCCACATCTTCCTGCCAACCACAACCTCAGGGGATCCACTTACCCTCTCTGAGACTCCACCCAACATTATGACTAGTAGAATCTCAGACACCACCTCAAACAAACCATAATCCATCCGAATCTCATCACCAGTTATTCAGCCGCACTTATAATTCAACTCAATTCGTATCTCACATTCTGTGTCAGTAATTGTGACCACACGAGTCTCAGACTCAGCATTTTGTCGATGTCACATCGAAGCATCTCAGACAGATTTAAGTCGGAGACTTTGAGCTAAACTTTCTGGTGTGATTTTGGATCATATAGTGTCAGCTTGAGGTCAGATGTTCTTCACCAAACTGTGAAGTCAACAACACAACAAACGTAACCGTCTACTGTCCCTACATGTTCGTCCAGCAAGAGTGAATGCTGCAGGTGAATGACTTGATCCAACCTGCTGGGTTCCCTTAGATAAAAAACTTTGAAACTGATTAGGATAGCGAACTGAAAGATTACAGTTGACTTGAATTGACTTTTTCTTGTAAAGGGCCTTGGGATGACATGTGTTGTGAATTGGTGCCATAAAAATAAACTGAATACAATTGATCTAACTTTACAAGAAAGTTTGTGGACAAACTTGAGTTCTTGTGAGCTATAAAATGTTCCTGCCAGAAATAACTTTAATTTTGCTCTAGCTACCTCAAGTAAAATAACAATTATTTATGTTGCGAAGCATGTACAGATCCTAAAATAAAAATAAAAAAAATGTTTAAAAAGGCATTGGTATTATTTATTTCAGAGGAAATGTGAGGGGTTCTATTCAGTGCGGCTTTTCTGATCAAAATTATTCTTTGAGTTAATTTATTGAAAGGAAGGATAGCTTTTACAACTTTTGTCAGATGAAAGAATTGTGGTAAACCTTTTAATTGGGGTATAAATAAATACTGTATACATCTGCTTTGATTATACTTGTTAAAGTAATAGTTCCCAATCATATGTAAAAGTTTTTCATTTATGCAGGAAATGGGGCATATTTGTGTTCACACTTACAAAAAAATAAATTTTTTCAATGTCACTGTAGTACCTTAGTAACTACCCGAGTCTGCTTCTATTCCATTCTGAATGATGTTTTAGAAAACGTGCAAATATCATATTAATATCAGAGTAAGTGCATTTTTTTTAACTCCATCCCCATAAGGTTCTCTGTTCCTACTGTGGTTGTATTTTTTCTAGAAAAGCTGTTTTTTGCAAAGATTACCAAGCTGAAGAACGCTGCCTTCTTTCCCTGTTACATAAATAGAGTGTGGTTATTTGTTGTGCTTCGTTTCTGCTGCAGCAAATTAATTAAACATGCAGCAGAGAATTTTTAGAAAAAAGTTCAAGAATATAATTAGGCTCCCTCTCAAACTGTTGGAAGTGTGTTTATTTACTCTATAAATTAGTTTAGATGAGGCGGTGGTGGTAAGAATGCGGAAACTATGTTTTTCAGAGCATTATTGGTTAGTGTGGGCTACAAGGTTGCTACTGACTTAAACAATCAATGTTTCCAACAGTAACATGGGACATGTTGTTTTATTCTGTTATTATTGATAATTACTCATGATATTTTTTATCTTAAGATAGCTTGTTAAAATGAAGGATTTACTGTAGCTCAAAATATAGTTGCAGTGTTCTGAAAATGTGCAGCTTATAGAACAAACTGCATGTTATTGACAAAGAAGACACAAGATCTGCAACAAAATTGTTAATGGAAGTCAGATTTTTTCGCTCTATTCAATCTGACTGAGATGGAACTATTTGACAGAAAGGAAAGGGAAAAGGTTTAGTCTGGCGTGCAAAGAGGGTAGAGGTGAAATACTATGAGCTAGGGCTGGGTATAGATTCATTGTTCATTAATCAGTTTTGATTCCGATTCTCAAGAGTTAGAATTGATTTTCACGATCCGATTCAATGTGATCCAGTTGGATATTGATATGGGTCAGTGCAATTAAAAACCTTTTTTGGAGCTGTAATCTCAATGATATGCCTGTAATTCAATGACTTCACACTGGGTAAGTAACAGTTTACCAGGAAAACTATTGTATTAACACTTTCAGAACTAAGACGAACTATGTTAAACAATCAAACAGATTTTTGAACTTGTGAATAGATTCAATTCTTAGAATTTTTATAAGAATCGATTCAGAATCTATTTTTTATTTTTTTTTCAACAAAGCACTACTCTATAATTAAAGGCAAAGCTGGTTATACAAAGTGTTTACTCTGAAGATTATTACTGAAGATAATTTCACATTATTCTTAACATTCTTAACATTTTGGCCTACCAAATGAAATTCCAGGGGTTTATCATATTTGGACACAAGTCATAATATGCAGAAAGTAACACAAAAGCTGCAGAGTACCCTGAAAATGAGACCATTTCCTAAAGAACAAAGGATTTGGTTCAATCGGTTCAGGCTAATATGGGCTCTGTTTGTTATAGAAGATATCCTGAGCAGGGCAATTTTCACTTTATGATTTATCAAGAGTAACATTGTACATCCTTTCATTTCTGTATTTTGTGACCGTTGCAACTCTGTCATGGAATTTTGGCCTAGTATTCTTTGTGGTAATGTTTTTATTCTGCCTCATTTAAGGGTTTTCATGCGTCAGCCTGTTAAAAGTCTGCTGGGTTCCTTGTGGTTATGTGCAGCTGGGCATCACTTCTTACCTTTGCTCTGCAGGGTGCAGACAGGTGCTGCAGCTGGTCCTGGTTAAGACCTAATCATTGAGTAGCAACTCTCTAAAGCAGAGGGATAATCAGGCCAACTCCTAACCTCTAATCAGTATTTTACACTGTGTTCCTTCCTCGTAGGCCTTCCCCAGAGGTTCTGCTCAATAGTGGACTGGTGAATTTGCTCATCGTGGTCCTTCTTCAGTGCCTTCTGCTCCTATTTTCAGCCTCCTCATCGCTCGTGGTGTCCTCCTTCTGGGACTCGTCTAGATCCACGAACTACTTACCTGCCTGTCCACACATGGAACATCTTCACCCTGTAAACAAAGACAGGGACCATAAGAACTTAGTCTTCCACATCTGCCTGCCAACCACAACCTCAGGGGATCCACTTACCCTCTCTGAGACTCCACCCATCATTATGGCTAGTAGGATTATGTCCACCTCCTCAAACAAACCATAATCCATCTGAATCTTATCACCAGTTATTCAGCCGCACTTATTTCAGAGTCTCAGACTCAGCATTTTGTCGATGTCATATTGAAGCATCTCAGACAGATTTAAGTCGCAGACTTTGATCTGAACTTTCTGGTATGATTTCGGGTCATATAGTGTCAGCTTGAGGTCACAAACTGAAGGTCATATGTTTTCCAGCAGACAGAGATCAGAATTCATCATTCCATCATTTATAGCACGTTTTCCAGATCCTGAAGAAACAAACACTATCACCACAATACAAATGAATGCCAAGAGGATATACAGCGTTTTCATCTTTGTTTTCCGTTTTCTCGATTTGTGATACTCTCCCTGTTTTTATCCACAGTTCAGAAGCCCAAATGGACTTTTAGACTTATTAGAATCGGGACGTGATCTTTTTGTCAGGTCTAATTTATAGGTTTTACAGATCAGCTTGTAATAAGGCCTGGGTCTGGCTAGTAAAAATGAACTTTTGCAATAGATATGCAATATAACCAGCTATGCAATTGTCATGCTTGTCGTCTCGCATCATCAACACAAAACATTTCTCCTGTGAATGCTCTCTTGAGCTGGAACAATAAAGGAGCATTCCAAAAATTCGATATCAAAAGCTTCAGAAATCAGGAAAGCGAATTATACTAGCTTTTTGATGAGGGGAAAGCCCGTCATGGAAGACAGCAGTGGGCACCATCAAAGACACGTGTGGCTAAAAGAACCAATTTGTCAGGGAGATGAAAATGTTTGTTAAAGCAGCCATTCATCCTCTGGACACTGACGTCGCCATTAAAATGTGCTGTCTGACATAAAAGTCGCTGAGTGAATGGGAATGTCTGCATTTTTCACTCCTCTTTTAATTAACGTCACTCTATTTCTGCAGATCCTTATAAAAATCCTATTAGGGTGAGGAAAAAGATAAATATTAGAAGCTGTATTTCATGGTTGTTCTGTCAGCAGTGATCTAATATGAACATTTCCACCTTACTGTCAAATGTTATCATCATATCTGGTCTGCCTGTTAAAATCAATATAACCATCGTTCTCCAGTTTCAGTTTTTTTTTAATGCAGGGCAAAATAATTCACCTTAATAACAGTCTTTATGCACGACGCTAATGCTTGAATAACATTCATAAAGGCATTAGCAAAACATGTTTGACAGAGTCACTTTACATGCAAATTGGCCAATCCGTCCTCAGCTCTGAGTGCGCTGTCCGTGGTGCTTAAATTAATGGCGCGCCGATTCTCGGCTCCTTCGCTGTGGTGAATCCAAATGTTTTTACCTGATTCAAACGGTTTGATTGGAGAAACTCGCTTATTTACATAAATATCAATAAGACGGCATTATGACAATTAGCCGCCCCGTTGGTCACCAACTTTATATGCTTGGAAATATACTTTATTTTCATTAGGAGGCATGAAATGCAGTCATTAGAGCATTAATTAGGTCCACTATAAACAATTATATGGGTTAGTTTTTCAGTTATCCTGTAATGGGTCATTGTTGTGATAGAATCAATGCGAGCATGACACTAACATCTACTCAATTCCACTTAGGGTGGGACAAAGGGCGTGAATTCCTGCTGCAAAATTAACAAATAGAATAATGTTTGTACTTTTATAGAGGCTTTATTTTCTATATTTGTGGTGGAGACGGTCTCTCGGTACAAAAGGCATGGGGGCTTCACTGGATACAAAAAAAACAACAACAAAAAAAACAATCCATTACCTGGTGCAAACACCGGTTGTCGAGATGGTTCATAGCGCGGTGATCCAGCAGGCAGAGGTGTGCTGTAAATGCAGGGAAGCAGCAAAATTGAAGAGTCACATACAATGAGCATCATCCCAGGGAGAGAGAGGGAGAGGGGTGTGTGGGGAAGGGGGTGCAGATTCAGCAAAACACCAGAGAAACTTTGGAGAAAAAAAACGGATGGGGGCTGATCTTCCCCTTTATTAGAAAATATGGTTGAATTGTTATCTAAAACAGGATGATCCTGGGTATGACCTGGCTCCAGGGAAGCTCTCCTGTCAGCTTGTGTCCCGCTTTTGAATCCACAAGTAGCCAATAGATATATCCCTGCCTTCATTTCGTAAGCCTAAACAAACCGTATGCCATTGAGATCGGGGCCGGTCTTCTAGCCTCTATGCCATTTCGTACGCTGTTAGTTTTGAGTTTTGACCGAACGGGAGCTGTTTCCAACTAGGCGTCCATCTGTACCCACCAGCAAAGCAAATTACCACTTTGTTAAAATAAATTAGATTTCTTTTTTTATATATATACATAATCAAGATTGTGTTTCCATGATTTCAGTTAATACTATTTGTGAGCAGAAGGTCACACGGTCCTGCTTGTGTTTAATGAGGGGTTCATAATCTGACAAGTGGACCGAAAAGAACAAGAACAAACATTATTTAAAGAGAGTGCAATACCTGCTGTTCGGATGATAACACATAGGCCTACAGGTAGCTACATGGAAAAAAGAATAACAGCATCATATGAGAGGAAGGAAAGATGCGAACTGCACTGAAAAAAGGGAAATTGGCAGGTCTTTTTTTACAAAAGTATCAAATCTAGTAACTTCTACACAATCTATTCATGTTTCTCTTATTTCCATGATTTATTAAGTATAATTCAAGCAATTATCAACAATACTGAGTTTACACAATTTTCTTGCGTCGGTAGAAAGTGAAGGAATTGTGTTACTGAAATGATTGTTGTCATGTTTAGTTAACACTGGGAAAAAAATGATGTCTTATTTGACCAGAACAATTCCAGGTTATTGTATTGCAAAGTGGTTAATGCAGGTGTTCATAAAGCAGAGGCTTTGTTCCTTTTCTGAGTTTGAGTTCCATCCCCTGCTGTATCTTTTTGTCCCTCCAAGTACAACCCACTGTCAAATACAGGTTTATTGTGGCAACAAAACCTTAAAGAAATACAAGAATTTTGAGGTTTCATTATTCTCATTTTGGCTATTTCTTCTAGCCCCACAGTGAAAATATTATGAAGCATTCGCAACTTTCTGTAAACTTTAAAAAAATTTGATTGGAAAACATTGCCTCTTTTTATAGAAAGATTAAAGTAGACGGTTTTACTATAGCATTAACTGTTACCTGTTAGTTGACTAAACATATAGTTTTAAAGTAATATAAAAAAAACTGTTATCACAGTTAAAACCTCTGAACCACATGAGGAGACATATTGAACGTGATTTGGGGTATTTAAAACTGTGTTCTAGGAGTAAAGAGCCATCTTTAATTATTTATTAGGTCTTGAGCTCTGCTTAATTACACATGGCTGTAGTGGGTAGTGCCATGTCTTCCAATCAGAAGATCTAAGTTCTAAACCCAGCCTGGGAAACATCTACTTGTGTTCATGTTACACAATAACATTGAGTAAGAGTAACAATCCCAAGCAGGTTGAAATGAAAACCTTTGTTTTAATTACTTAAAAATAATGTGACTACATTACGCAATAAACTCATGCTATGGCAACCCAAGAATATCATGTTAATTCCACATGTTAATTTTACTTTGGAGTAAGAGGGTAAATCATGTCAGATTTACTTATTCTGCTTATGTGGAACCGATGTGCACAATTGAATCATGTAAAGTGAAAGAACATTTTCTTTCAGTGTGGTAAAGAAAACTAAAAACACACAAAATTTCATTTTTCTTGTTTGGTATGGATTTCCAACAAAGAAGTGACCAAAAAATGTGTCCAAATATCTCTTATCGGCTAGTCCCATTTTGTTGTAAGGTCTGATTTCTTTTTTTAATTGTTGATATTATATTCGAACTTATTTCAACTGAGAGTGGTTCTGATCCTCGTGTGGACTATTTTGACCCTTGATCAAACAAAATTAATTCCTGCAGGTAGACATTAGTCAATAAAGTTATGCAGCCACCTCTTCAAATAGCAGGGAAAGGCAAAGGAAATCGTCGGTTGTCAAAGCGGATTTCAAATGACTGCGAATTGCTGGTGCTAAATATCCGGTTTTATATCATAGTTACGAAACAGGCACATCTATAAAATAATAAATGACCACTGACACACAGCAACGTGGGCTGAAATAAGGAATAAAAATCAACAAAATAAAAACAGTTCTGTTCATAAGCATATTAGAAAAACAAAAAATTAAACTGTATTAAATTAAAAACTGAATTAAACCCAGAGACCATATAAAAAACATTAGAAAACTTGTTTTTTTATTGGGTTTTTTTTTTATGGTATGGTACTTTTGTAACAAAATTGAAATGTATTTAGTTTCTGGGGGTGTTATAAACCATCTGATTCCGCTCGAACTTTCTTTCAATTTGGCAAATTCACCGCAGTTCAGTCAGACTTATGTCAGTGAGTAAATTATCATAGGCTATGTGTGAGAAGTCCAGCCGATTGCATGGAGGCGTTGAATTTGCAGCAATCCCTCATCCTGAGAAAGCGCGTGGTGGCAATAAACAACTTTTTTAATATCAGGCGATATTCAAAAGCATTGATTTAAAAAAAACTGTCCATGCCATTTTTCATCAAAATCAACTATTTCAATCATTTTCATCGGATTTGATATTGCATTGTTGACTTAGTCGGTGAGTAAATCTGTTGTTGAATTACATTTGCACATCTATTTGAGAAATACGAACCAGATACGTTCGTGAACAAACATGTCGAGATTTCATCAGAGACAGTTGTTGGAAATGACTAAGTGTTGAATGTTTACTCGATGGACTGAAATATGCTTTATTATTGTAACCTCCCCCCTTAAAAACAACAACAACCCCAATTACATTCTGCTCTGCATTACTGAGGTAAACAATGTTTGCAGGGTGGAAGCGGATGCGAACCCCTGGCTGATTAAGGAAAAGCACACATCCCTGTCTGGTTCAGCTTTGAAAGTGTGTCTAATCGACTGAGAGCGCGTTAAAGGGCGCAAATGAGCGACTTATCAGGAGCGCTGATTCGATTTGTAGGGCTAAATGAACATTTGGGGGTTTTCAAATGGCTGAAAATGGCCAGGGGTGAAACAGAACCGTGTGCTGGCTTTAAACATCTCAAACAGGAGCAAAAATGTGCAAGAGAGACGGGGGGGGGCTGGATGCGCCTCCTTCATCGTCACTTTGGCTCCCCCCCACCCCCACTCTGCACCTCCCGTCCTCCCTCCTCACTGATGTATATTTCGTTGTCCGACGGCTTAATTTTGATTTATAGTCCGCCCATAAATTAGAAAAATATGCGTTAGAATTCCAGGGAAAAAAGAAGGGGCCCTCGATGTCAGGGGACAGGCTGATATTTAAGATGTCAGAAATACATATTGGATTAGCGCGCTTTGTTCCCCCAGCAAAAGCAGGTGTTTAATCACGGCTGATGGCTCGAGCAAAATGCGTTAAGACAGGCCGCGCGCCGCAAAAACCAGGAACCGCTGTGGCTCCCATCGCGATAAATCACACCGCATCCCTCCTTCCCTTCCTTCCTTCCCTCCTAACCTTCCCTCCTGCAGCCTGTACTCCCTTACCGCACGCGCGCGCGCGCACTCTCCCGGGTATGTTTGCCTCGTCACGTGACGGCCAAGCGCTTTCCCTCAAGCCTTAACCTCCGGGTTAAATCTGCTGATCAGCAGAGTAATTGAAGCAACAGTTCTTAATGCTAGCCTGATGCGACGAGAGTAAAACAATTACTGTCTAATATTAATTCAATCCTTTGGACTAATCAGGATTTGGGCGGATTTATATAATGTGCCTTAAAAAAAACTGTTTCGCTCTTGCTCTCTAAAGCCGGCGGAGGTAGCAGTAGCAGCACAGGTAAGATCTGCTGTCATTTCCTCACATTAGCACGGATGAGCAGTTGTGAACAAACCCGACTGCAGGCCTTTTTAAGCTTATTTAAACGCTAAATGACACAAATTAATGTCATCCATCATTTAAAGCAAAAGTCGCACTTAGAATAAACGTCTCAAAACCACAAAAACTATAATTCAAAGTATTTATACAGAATCATAGTTATATTAAACCAACCTCAAACAGTGCATAATTGTGAATTTAAACGAAAATGATATTTTTTTAACATTTATTCAACCTCCTTTATTCTGTATTACATTAAGAAGTAGTCATCTGTGTGTAATGAATATAACAGCTGTGTGGGCCTCAGAGTTGTGTAAGTGAACAAATGTTATCATATAAAAGCCATAAGAAATGAAGCAGCCTTATTGACAATAAATATGTAGAAAACTCTGAAAACAAAACTTTTTGACACATGTAAAATGTAACATGTGGAGAAAAACTAACACTTGACCTTGGAAAATAGTCAAACACAGAGGTAGCAGCATAATGCATGAAGAATGTTTTTCTTCAGCATTGTGTCCAGCTGGAATAAAATAAAAAGACCCAACGTTTTGAATGCGTGGGGTGGAGGCACCATTATCTTGTGTCGTTGCGTCTTTTTTAACAGAGACGAGGTCAAAGCAGATTGGAACATGGAAACATGGATGGAGACGAAGGGGGGGAAAGATGATCAGCGAAGAAATCTGTCGGAAGCTCCAAAAGATTTCAGACATGGGTGAAGGTTGACCGCTCCAGTACAACCAACGACCCTTACCCTTCCAGTTGAGATTCAGGAACAATTAAGAATAGGAGTTCAAATAAGTCATTGTGAAAAATTCTGCAAAATAGAACGCACCAAAATTTCAGCTAATAGAGACACATCATAAAAAACATAACTCATTGCTGCAAGCTCTACAAAGCATTGACTCATGTGGTCTGAAATTATGTACGTTACACTTTGTAGACTTTCATTTGAAAGAGGAAAAAAAAGCATGCAGTTTTTTTTTGGTTTTTTTTTGTACTATTGTTGGTTTGTCAAATAACATCCCAATAAAACGCATCCAAGGTTGTGGTTGTAAAGCAACAATTACATGCAAAGATTTAAGGAAGACTGACAAAGGCAGCTGAAGGATTCTCTCAGGCTGAGGCCACTTTTTTTTCTACAGCCTATCCAAATGTAAACATACAACACAACAGTATAACTTATCGAATATATATTCTAAATCTATATATTCATTCTATATTAATTCTGTTTAATCGAACTGTGCGGTTAAAGTATCAGTCTGAAGGTTTGATGTAGTTCAGACTTCTTAAAACAGCCCCACAAAAAGAAATATAAACTCCAACAATATCAGCCTCTAAATGTAACATGCACCCTTTGATTCATTCAGGATGCAAATGATAGAATAAAAATGAAATATTTATGGTGCCCACCAGGCTGTGTCGCCCTGAGCAGAAAGCCATAACTCCCAAATCAAATACCTCTTCTTGCTTCTTTTATTTATTTTTTATTCCAGTTGATAATCTTGCTGATTTGGCCGGATCGGTTGCCCTCTCATGACTCTACCTCTTTTCCACCCGTCACAACATTATGATCATCCTCACACAATGAGGGGGGATGATTGTTGCCATCAGAGCGGCCTGTCCGGACGACCAGCGGGAAATGGATGAGGGGTGCTTGGAGCTTTGAAGGCTGAGATTGTGCGCACTGGCGGTGGTGGTGGTGGTGGTTTGAAGGGGGGTTGAGGGTACGTTTAGGAGAGCAAACATTCCCAAGGTCACCCGGTGAGCTGGAACCACGGGCGGGGTGACGCATGGAGAAAATAGTGCGTTTTGACATGAGCGCAGCGTTTGATTAAAAGCCAAAGTAATGGGTTTAAACACACGCAGCGAGAATGCCTTCAGATGGTGCGTTTGGGCTCTCCGCCCTCCTCCTCCTCCTCCTGCAAATTACTTAACGGTGCAGTGATGGAAATACGGTTGTAATGTTTGGTAATGGAAAAGAAAGCCTATACGGGCTGTTCTTCTCTTTTTCTGCTCTTCTTGTTTTCTGACATACACAAAATAAATTACCCGAGCTAATAACCATGGCGCATGAGTTTTGCTTTCTTTTCTCTCTTTCTTTTTTTAGTTCCATGAGTGAATTGGACTTCTTTTTTTTCTCATCTGAGCATTTTCCATTCACAGTAATGGTGAAAATGATGAGGCATCAGTCCTGTAACGTAACATTAACAGCTGAGGCTCGTGGGATAGAAAGAAAAAGCTGATGTGGATTCGGAATTAAAGCTGGAGAGGAGGGGGAGCCGAATTAGAGGAAAATACTTTCTGGTAAAAGAAAAAAAAAAAAGCACGAGCTGAATCATGGAACTTGAAGGAGAGTCGCAAGGAAACCCGCTGGAAGATGATTTAATGGGAGGTGCGTGGTGGAAACAAGCTCAAGTTTATTAGTTTCCAGAGAGAGAAGTGCTAATCGGGCTTTATTGGACATGGAAACTCAGCGGTTAAGAGCTGGAATCCATCAGTGGCAACGAGTCTTTCCCTCTGTCTGTCTGTCTGTCTGTCTGTCTGTCTGCTGTTAGAGTTGGAACCACCTCCCCAATAAGTCCCTTAATTCCTCTCTAATTCCGTATGTCAGGGCCCCGTGTCCCCGCCGTCCCGCCCATATTGGCCCTTCTATCGCCCCGTTTTCAGCTCTCCCCGGTATTAGTCAGCTCAATGACACACGGCAAATTGCATTTAATAAATTAGCTTAATGGATCCGACGATCGGTTAGCAGGCGCCGTGTTTCCTCTGGTTAAGCGAAACATTCATATCCTCCCGACCCTCCCCGCTCTCACACACACACACGCACACACACACTCACGATGCTTCGCAAAAGTTTTCATATCCCTGTAAACTTTCCCACATTTAAGTCATGGTATACAGAGCCGGTCCAAAGTCTTATGGGGCCAGATTGGAGGGGGGCTTCTTTTAAGACCACTACCCACAATGACAGCGTTTCTTTCAAGATTTGGTCTAATCTGGGGAAGGAGGCAGAGTTTACTTGGCTGATCCAAAAAATCAATCAGAGGTTGTTAATATCAGCTGAGACACTTTGAAGTTTAAACAAAATAGAAAGGTTAAACTATAGCATCAGATTGGAACAATGGTAACACAACAATCAAACAATGAATGTTACAAAGCTATTTAAATTATTTTAATTTAATTAAACGTTTTAAATATAATTTTAAAAAATCAGAATTAAAAGGTACAGTATATAGGCTACGTGTTTATTCCTTTAAATGCATTTGATGTATTTTTTATTATTTTAAAATTTAAAAGTAGAATTTTAATATAAAAAAATAACGACACAAAAATTTTAACAACTAGATTTTTCTACTCTAAAACAAACAAAATCAAATGGAGTAATAATTAAATTCTGGGTATAAGCCTGGGTATGGTTTGGGGGGGGGCCTAAGCAACCGTTTAGTTTGCTTCTGTCTTGGGCTGGCTCTGTATACAGCAGACTTCCATGTGTTTCATTTTTTAGTTTTACTCCCCTTCACCAAAAAATGCTGGAAGGCATTAGTATTCATCCCCCTTTACTCTGATAACTACAACTAAAATCCAGTTCAACCAATTTCAGGTAATTTTATGTGTAGAGTCCACCTGTAATCTAATCTCAGCATGAATACAGATGTTCTGTGAAGCCCTGCTTTAAATTTCTGCTTCAGATGACTGTCATTTAGCAAAAGCCTGTTAATCGGCCATCAATTGAAATTGGGTACGCTGAAGCAGGGAAACATCTAACACATGCAGGGCATTCTGCTTTGAAGACCAGGGATTTTTAAGTAAACGATTCAGTGAACACCGAGGAACAGGTCAGGGAGAACGTTGTGGAGAAGTTTAGAGTGGGGTTGGATTATAGAAAATACGTCCCAAGCACTAAACATTCTCAGAGTGCTGTTCTATCTCAGAATCAGAAATGGTTTATTGCCAAATGTCGTGGAAAGTTACAACATTAGGAAATTGCTGTGGTACTTTGTGCAAACACATAAAAAAGATAAACACTTACATAAGAATCAAAATAAAATGTGCTAAACAGGTTGATATATACAAGAGTGCAGGTAACGATCAGTGCAAATCAGACGGATGCAGAGGAACACAATATGGTTCATGTGACTGATACAGAGCAGGGGATGGGAACGGTCTTAGAGTTATTGTCCATGAGTCCGACAGCAGAGGGGAAGAAACTGTTCTTATGAGGAGAGGTTCTGGTTCCTTCCTAAGTGGAGCAAGTTAAACAGTCTTTGTCCAGGGTGAGAAGGGTCAGCTGTGATCTGACCTGCATGCCCCCTAGTGTCATGGAGGTGTACAGGTCCTGTAGAGATGGGAGTCTGCAGCCTATCACCCTTTAAGCAGAGCACACAACACGCTGCAGTCTCGTTTTTTTTACTGATGGTGGCTTCAGCATACCACACTGTGACATAGGAGGTGAGGATGGACTCGATGATAACAGTGTAGAATCGCGTCATCGTCCGTATTGGCAGGTTGAATTTGTTCAGCTGCCTCAGGAAGTGCATCCTCTGCTGAGCGTTCTTTATGACGGAGGTGATGGTGGGCTCCAACTTGAGGTCTTGGGTGATGGTGGTACTCAGGAAGCAGAATGAGTCCACAGTGGTGATGGGGGTGTCAGTCAGGATAATAGGGTGGTGTTGGGCTGTGTGCTTCCTGAAGTCAACAATAATCTTCACTGTCTTCTGGGTGTTCAGCACCAGATTGTTTCGATTACACCTGGAGACCAGACGACCGGTTGCCATCCTCTAGGCAGACTCATCCCTGTCCGAGATGAGTCCGATAACGGTGGTGTCATCTGCAAACTTAATTAGCTTGATAGTCTGGTGGTTGGAGGTGCAGCAGTTGGTGTACAGGGAGAAGAGCAGAAGCGAAAGAACACAGTCCTGAGGGGAGCCGTTGTTGATGGTCCAGGAGTCCGAGACACTCTTCCTGAGCCTCACATGCTGCTTCCTGTCCATCAGGAAGTCAGTGATCCACCTGCAGATGGGATCGGGCATGTTCTTCTGGGAAAGCTTGCCTTGGAGAAGGTCTGGAAGGATAGTGTTGAAGGCAGGGCTGAAGTCCACAAACATGATCCTGGCGTAGGTTCCCGGGGAGTCCAGATGCTGCAGGATGATGTGTAGAGCTGTGTTGATGGCACCGTCTACAGAGCCAACAGAGGATCTAGGAGGGGGCCGTGAGAGTATTGAGATTACTTCACCACAGATTTCAGAGCCACACCTATATTCATTAAGTCCAGTGATCCTTGGCTTTTTGGGTACAGGAACTATGGTGGAGGTTTTAAAACAAGCAGGAACATGACATGCCTCCAGTGAGGAGTTGAAAATCCTAGAAAACATTGGGGCCAGCTAATTTGCACAGTGTCTGAGAGTGGCAGGAGACACACTGTCTGGCCCAGCAGATTATCTAGCATGTACACTTTGAAAATGTTTCTTCACCCAGCATGTGCGAGCACAGCTGCTGGGTGGACTATGGTCTCCAAGCTGACGGGGGACTGCGTGGACTACTATTGTTCGGCCTGGCCTCCAGCGGAGCTGGGACCACTACAGTGGGGGTTTGGAGAGCTACTATTCGAGCTGTGGCGGAGGGATCAATAAACACCCGCCTCCTCCCCCAGTTTGTGCCGCGAAGGTCCAAGCTTTGCCTGCCAACACACCAACTACTAAGCTGAGTGGCTGTCCATTTGTCTGCTGTCTGTAAAAGTTTAGATGTCAGCGGAGCAGGACGTGCTGTGGTGGAGCCATTACCAGTCCTGGGTGTCCAGGTGAGGAAGCTGTTAATGGCTCACTTCTCAGCAAGAAGAGCGGGGCCATTTGCAGCCACAACGGCTCTTTTAAGAGCCACCAACAAACCTCTTAAGAGCATTCCTGTCTAAATAGTTTAACCTCTTTATAATGTTTATTTTTTCATTCATATCTCTTGTATAGAAAAACAGCTGGTATCATGTAGCATGAGGTGATTAGCAGAGGTGTTTATCAGTATCAATGTCCTGCTGATGCTGTGACTCCATTCACTCAGTCGCAGCAACACTGACACTCGTCAGCTGATTGGTTGTCGCGGCGCGACTTGAAGCTGAAGCTCAAATTTTTCCAACTTGAGCAGCAGACGCAATAAGCACGAATGCACAAAATGCACCACATTGGTTGCGCAAATCAGGCAGAAAAGCATTTTCTCGATGCAAAATCTGCTTCTGGTGTGTCGCAGGACCCCAGTCGCGCTTTATCGTGCTCCTCCATTGACTTTACATGTAGACTTTTCTCTGGTCGCGTTGGTTGTTTTCGGTAGGTAAGCACCTTAAGAATTGCGTGAGAAACGTATTTGCAGATTTGCCACTGGCAGAGGGGCGAAGAACAAAGAGCATGTGGAACAAGAAGCTCTGGTTAGATGAGACAAGGGCTAGGCAATATATCAATTATATTGGTCTATTGAATTTTCTTTTGTATGAAGATTTAATTTTTGGAAAAATTAAATTCACCTATGCCCCTCAGGTTTTTCACTGGTTCAAAATGATGTCAGCCCAACCAAAGGCGACCATCTTGTTTATTTAGACTTTGAATTCAAATCATCTCCGAGAAGGGCTGACTGAAAAAAAGCCGTTTTAAAATGTGTTTTACATCATTTATAATTTTTTTCTTAAGAGTAGAATGGAAGAGAAAATTTTTGTTGTAAAATGTTCTATGTCATATTCAACTATTGAAAATAAATCTTTAAATCATAAATAATTTTCTAATATCTCCAAATTATACCAAGGAATGTTAAATATTGACAAAATAATGTCTCACATCGGGATAAGTATCGATATTTACTGGTATGAAAAATGTCATGGAGACATTTTTTTCCATATCGCCCAGCCCTTGTTTAGAGAAAAATTAAGATTTTTGAACCGGATGAATGACATGAAACATGGCGGTGGCAGCAACAGGGCAGCTGGTCAAATTAATGGGAAGGTAGAGGGTGCTAAATATACACCAATACTTGCTAGAGCAAAAAAAAACGTTGAGACTGGGGTGAGACAAATCTTTGTGAACGTTCCCTTAAAACTACCATTCAAGTTAATTAAATATCAAGTCAATGAATTGTTTGACGTAGAGGCAACTAGCATGACATATCATTTTTATAATAATATGATGAGATGCCAAACAACTGGGAATTTTTGTCTCGTAGGTCTTCTGAGTTTTGAAAGGAAATCCAGCATCAAATAATATGAGATAACAAGTCTAGAGGGGGCTGAAACACTTTTTGAGGTAATATTGTTTAGACCTGATCCATATGAAAAGTGCCTGGCTAGCTGCAGGTTTACAATGATAAAACTGTCAGAGGCTTTGTAAAATTCAGAGATCTGTTCTGAGAATTATGACCATTTTTATAAGTGATTTATTTTCAGAAGCAGAGTCAGGAGTCAGTAGTGATGAGGATTTATCTTGTCAGAATGGAATGGCAGGCTTCGGAACAAGTAGGCATTAGTTGCAATAAAACCACTTTTTATGCCCATGTGACATTGTGACCAATTATATATCTTGTTTCTTTAAAAGTAACACAATACATAAACAAATGTCACAATAGAAAGAGAGTTGAATGACAATCATTTAAAACAAGCATGGACTTTTTGCCATAATATTATATTTGGTTAATTCAAAGGTGTTTTCCACATCAAATGCAATAAAGCTTTTGAGAATATTATTTTTATGGTGACCACTGCAGCAGGTGAGTTCAGGAAAACTGGAGAAAACGTGAAAGAGAGAGCAGAGTCTAGTGATTACAGAGGGAGCAGCTCAAAATATATGTAGATTCTGATATTGTTAATGGGTGTGTTGTAAAGAATAATGTAGATGCTTAATTAATGCTGAAATAAATCTACTTTGTGAAGCAATTAACCATTATTTGCACTGAATTGGACATTTAAAAAAATTACAATGTAAAGCATCAGAATTACTAGGCTTTACAGAACAGTTTGCCGTTGTAGCTTTAACATGTAAGGTTATAATTTCATGATTTTAATAATAATAATGGGCCAGTCTGAGTTATGAAACACCAAGGCAGGGAAAATGAGTCCAAGGCCCTGGATGAAAGTCTGTCTTTTAGGAGGATAACAAATCTAAACGTACAGCATGAATGAAAATGGAATGGTTCAAAGCTTTGAAGTAGAACGCTCCAGTCAAAACTCAGATCTATATGAAAATGCAAATATGACTTGAAAATTTATGTTCATTGAAGCTCTTGGTTTGGGGCAATTTTGCAAAGAGGATTGGGCAAAAACAACTGAGTGTCTAGATGTTCAAAGTTGGCGGATACCATGCATCTTTCTTTTTCCACTCCATAATCATTTACCATGTCTATCAGTCGGTCACATAAAATTCAAGCAAGACGCTGAGAGGTTCGTAATTTTCTGTGGGGTATGAATACTTTTGCAAGGCACCAAGTGTTGTTATAACAAGGGGAAGTGAAGTCCTTGAGTAGACCGGCTCCACAGAGCTCTGTCCTTTCACCTCCCTGCTGTCTTCACACCTGGAGCATAAAAAAAGGTGGATCTAAAGAACCTTTTCAGACCATAAATCACCATCATCAGCATCAGCATCAATGGCAGCATCATCCTCCACTCTGGAAGGCACACTGACTGAACGCGGTTAAATGTCACTACATACCTTTATGGCCTCTGCATGTTTGGTTGCGCAAAACAATCTCATCGGACATTATTGATGTTACAGATGTTATAGTAATCAAATTATCGGCCTGTGAAGGGCCCCCGTGTCACAGCGCGGTGTAATGAATTATAGTAAAGGTCATTGGCTGCTGCTGCTGCTCCTGCTGTTGGTGGAGGGATGATGTTGAAACTCAGGCGAACGCTTTGAAAAGAAGCAAACATTAGGGTAGGCAGGGGGGTCTGCTCACCTTTGGTGTTCGGATTCTGCTCCATCTCCCGGGTGGGAGTTGGAGCTGAGGGTCCACTTTATGTGACACAGCCTTCAGCCTTTTTGTATTTACAGAGGATGTTTTCTCATTGTTAAAAGTATGAAAACAAATCATGAATGCACCCTTGAAGCTGTGATGTTACATTTAGTGCTTGATAGAAGTCTATTCTGTGTGCCACTATAAGCAAAACCTGTTATGAATATGCCATCTCATGATGAATTTCAAATTGCTGATGATTTTCTGGGGACGAATATGATTTGTTATTGGTGTTTTCAATGGAATCATATAAAGAATAAAACAAATTTACATAAAGTCAAATAATTGGTGAGCAATCCCTTACCTGCAAAAAGCTGCTGACCCAGATCTGCATAAATTCAACCAATAGCCTAAAGTGCAGTATTTCCTGACTGCAGTCCCCTTTTAGATCCGAAAAGCCTCTCATTAAACTACAGCACAATCAGCATGGCTTATGAATATTTCCAAAATTTGAATCAAACCGTTTTTTAATTAATATGCATGTGGATATATAAATGGTCCAATGGATAGTTCTTGTGTTTTGTTTTTTAACTTAAAAGGCAAAGAAGAAGAGATTTACTCTAACACATTTGTCACATATCCCACAACTTAGAGGAGGCCGCTAAGTTTGACAGCAAACAGGAAGCCACTGAAACAAAGTCACAAGAAGTCCCATTTAAAGTTTACAACAGTCCATGTAGAGTACACCGCAATCATGTAGAAGAAGGTGTTCTGGCCAGAAGAGAACAAAATTTTACTTTTTTGCCCTAATTAATACATGTTTCCCATAGTAAAACATCCTCCCTAAATGCAGGGAGAAACCTGTTAGATGCCGCATAAAAGTTAACCTACCAGGCAACAACCTAAATGCACAGGAAGAGCTACAGTGGAATGGTTTAGAGGGGTCTAGTCAAAACCTAATTTAAGAATGGGTGGAGACTTTTAAAAAAAAATCTGTGTTGACACAAACTCATCCCTTCTGACAATGATGCAGGTTGTTCCATTTTTTTTATTGAAAAAAAAATAAAAATCAACAAAAAATTAAATGAGGCAAATAATTCTTGGTTTGTTTGGGACATTTTTTTAAACGTGTTCTTTAAAGTGTGAGAGATTTAATTTAGGTGCAAAATGTATTTAAAAAACATAGCCAACCAAAACGATGGCATTGATTTATTTAGCAAATCAACATTGTCTATCATTATTTCTGGCATGCAGTGGTTTAGATAACCGGCAAGGTTTTAAAAGTTTGCTAGAATTCGACAGGTATATATGAATTATCTCTAAATCTCTTGAGGTATGTGTGATATTTTAATTTTTGCTTTAACCTATAAACACAAAACATACAGTAATTTTAAAAATACATCTGCTTTGGAGAAATATTCTGTTAAATAATTCAAATGTGCACTTAGAGTCTATAACGACAGTGGTTGATTATTTTTTTTATCAATCCAAGGTGAGATCACTTTGACGGTCCTTATAGAGGGGGGTAAACCGCTTGTTTAGGAGGGAAGCACTGCTGTCACTTCAGGCCACATTAATCCAGGCACGATTAGATGTCAGAGCACCGCTGTTCTCTGCTTGATGATAGCCTTGAGCTGAGCGCGGCGGAGAGGGCCCTAATCAGGAGAGTAAACTCCGCTATATTTCAATTTGGGAGGGCGCTCTTCCGCTCCGGGGGGCTGTGGCACCGGTGATAAATAAAACGCCCATTTACTCCCCATTTCGTCTGCACCACAGACATCCAAACAGCGCTGCGCCACCGGCCCCGTAATCATTGCCGCGCTTTTTGGACGCCGAACATAAATCACGCAATTGGAAACGCCGTGATTAGAGGGTGCCAAACTCAAACAAATGCAGCGTGTAACCTTGTCAGCTCCTGAAATCATCTCCAATGAGAAATGAAACAAAATGGAACAATTGACTCATATCCAAATAGCGGATCAGTTGGAGCGCATGTGAAGCGCAGGGGTGGGGGAGATGGTGAGCTCAAGATAACAAGATTACAACCTCCTCTAGTGTAATCCCTCTGTATTATGACACATCTGTTATTAAGAAATGTGACAAAGGTGACTGCCCGAGTGGACCGGGCCTTAAACCCCTTTCAAATGTTAACCAGCATGTTCCTGAAGCCGCTCAGAGTGCTAATTGGCTGATTGAGTCCATTTATGTAATCCCCGAGTTCCCCCGCTGCCCTCAAACCATCCACGCCGCCAGTGGATTTGGGTGAAGTGCTGCACACGGTCTCTTTTCAAATACTTCCATATGACAACTGCTCACAGAGCACTCCAATTAAAGGCCAGTCACTTTCCATTTAGGCTGCGTCAATGGATCTGCGCCGTGTGCGTGGCGCAAACAAAAGGATCCTTCCAAAGCATTTAAGTCCCCAAAAGTGACCGCATGGGGACCGAGCTGGGTCCCGCCCCCTCAAAGGGCCTCTCAGGGGATTAAATGCTGGATTTGGGAGGAGAATTGGGGTTACAGCGTTCGCTATTTCTTTTCTCTTTGCGCTAAAGAGATCCTTGCTGTGCGTGCTCACAGCACCGTGAAAATGAGATGCGCTGGGAGAAGTGTCCGCCGCCTGCGTCCATGCGCTGCCAGGGACGGCGCACCGCCCCACCGGCCGGCCTGCCCGGGGTTAATTAAGCGGCCTTCAGAGCTGCAGAAGCAGCAGAGGCCAAGCTCGATTCTCCCTACATCTGTGATTTCAAATTCATCCGGTTCCCCCGATGGAAGAGGGGAGGATTTTAAATGGCAAATTAGCATTCAGATGAGAGGCGGCTGCAGATTACACATTCTTCAGTGCAGGCAAAGAGACTGATGATAAACAGCGTGCATCGCAGGAGGTTCATCCAGTCGGAGGAACCAGACCAACCTCTACAATAGTCACAATTTCCCCATATAGTGGATTAAACACATTCCTGAAAAAAAATCATGTCGGAAAATAATTTTAGCATAGCATTATCAATAAGTTTGATATGTGCATTTAATAGCACTAGACTTTTCTGTAGGATTACATTTGGGGAGTATACCCAGGTGAAAAATGAATGCACCACGTTTACTCAAATTTGACATACTTTTTTTGTAGCTACTTGAAGCAACACTAATCGTCATTATACTTCAAGTGTGTTCATGATTAGTTAAATTGAAGCATGCTGTTTTGGAACAACTAATTTTGTACTAAATATATTTTAATAGTAATTAAATTGTAGTAAAGCTCATCTTTAAGTGTATTTAGTATACTTTTATGTGCTAAAATGGAACAACTTAAAATATATTTAGTATACTTTAAATATAAGGTTTTACATATACTGTTATTGCAAGTAGAGTTCATTAAGAATTATTTGTTAACATACTAAAAATATATAAACTTTATTCTACTTATATATTCTTAATATGCTAAAATGTTTAATCATAATATCAGTTTATTTCAAACCATAAGATAATATACTTTCACACATGAAACTATTACTAACATTTTATATTATTATTTACCTTGCAACCTGTGATGCAACACCTCAGTACCCCTGTAAGCCAGAGGATAATGCCAATTGTGCTGGTAGTAGAGACTTCTCTGAAAATTAAGTTGTGCTTTTTGCCAAGAGGTCTGCTTTGGTAACGTTGCTTTGACTCATGGTTGTGTGTCAAGTTTCTCCCAAGTGGGTCATTTCTTGTGTTTTCCTGTTGGACAGATTTAAAAGCATATACATTAACCAAAACCCATAAAATGAGGTTTACTTAGAGACCTGTCAACTTCTCTGCTTTTATATATATCAATATCATATATGTTTACCAAACTGATTAAACATTACAGAACAGCTGCAAGAATTACTATCTGTGTAATATACACACAGTAAGAAATTTATAAAAGAACAGAATAACTAGCATGAATAACTTCACTTCATAATTAGACACAAATGTAACTTAAAACACACTCAAACTTAATGTAGTACAGTGTTGATATTAAAATGTGTACTGTTAAAGTATGCTTTCAGTGTATCATACCATAACAATTCTGAGCATACAATTTAAAATATATCAAAAATATGTGAAAAAACAAATATCAGATAAGTAGATACATGAGAAAAATCTCTACCAGAAACATGTGACCCAGGGCTGCCCAGGTAACTGGTGGCACAGTTGCCTTACAGCAAGAAGGTCCTGGGTTTGAATCTTGGCTTGAGGTTTTTATGCATGGATTAGGAATCTTCTTTGGGCTTCTCCCCTATCTAAAAATGTGGCTCTAAATTGTGTTTAAGTGTTGGTCATCGTTGTGCCTCATGGGTCCTGACCTGTCTAGGGTGTACCTTGCCTCTCACCCAATGACTACTGGAGATAGGCGCCAGCCCCCCTGCAAGCATCGGTGGGTATAAACAATGGATAGATGGAATCACATGATCTACACCTTTATTCACGTCCTCTTCATCAGGAAGATTTAGTCTTAGCCAGACATGGAGCACTCATGTCCTGGACTCGGACCAAGGGACTTGTTACTTAACTCCAGCAGGACGTTGATTACTTACAGTTGGACTCGGACTTGCAATATTAGCACTTGACCTTGCTGTCGGACTCCGACGTGTGAAATTGCTGATGTCGGAATTAGCATTTAGCGATACTAATGTTACCTTGTCGTATTAGGTCAGATTACAAATTCAATAACTTCCCACAGCCCTTAAAGGTGCCCAGGTGACATGTTGATTATTTATTGTTTTTCAATTTATTTTAAGCATACTTTATGGTTTTGCACATACTACTGTGTTAACTTAACCTGGCATCAGCCAGATCTATGTGTAGCCCTGCCCTGTGTCGAGCCTACACATTTCGATTTGGAATCTTCGCAGCAGAACCCATCTGAAAGAGGGAGGGCCATCTGGTAAAATACTTTAAGCTAATTGGAGGACGCGCAGGGCAGCACCCGGCTGACATTGGCTTGTATGCAAACGTCATCCGGCGCAGCCATATTTGTTTTACTTTTCACAAAGTGCTTCCCTGTATTCATTCATTCTAACGAAGAAATAGTATCCAGCTCCTCTACAACCAATTCAATAGCCACTTCTACGTGAGCGTCAACCGGTGCAGCCACGTTTGTTTCTCTTAGCTGGGCAGTTGATACTATAGACTCAACTGAACTCCCGCCCCAGAACACAATGCTGACAAACGATTGGTCTGGCGAAATATTGGTCGGAGGTGGGACGGTTTTGATTGGAGCGGTCCAAGATGGATTCTCCTGAGTTTGAAAAACTCAAAATCTTACGAGAATCCATCTTGCAGAGCAAGATTAGTGTTAACTTAGTGATAGCCTGCGTGGCTCTGGAGTTAGGAGTTCTTCTTGTATTCAGAGAGTTGCAGGTCAAGCCCCAGCTCTGACTGTGTCAGTCGTTGTGTCCTTGGGCAAGACACTAGGCAGCGGGCAAGACACTTCACCGGTTGTCTATTGGTGGTGGTCAGAGGGCCCGGTGGTGCCAGTGGTGCCCGGCAGCCTCGTCTCTGCCAGTGTGCCCCAGGCAGCTGTGGCTACATCATAGCTTGCCATCACCAGTGTGTGAATGTTTGCGTGAATAGGTGAATAACTGAATGTAGTGTAAAACAATTTCAAGGTGCCGTAGGAACTAAATAAAGCGCTGTACAAGTACAATTTCCATGCAGATTTTGAATATAATTTCTTCCTAAAAATATGGCCGCCATTATTCCAGTCGTAAAAGCTTCATTCCACTCTCTTAGTTTTGACTTGCTCTCAAGTGATAATGACCTGACTTGGACTGGAAGATTCTTTTTGAGACATGGACTGAGACTTGGCCTGTAGAACACTACATCTTGACTTGGACTCAACTTTGACTAACCCTATGTGACTTGGACTTGCACTCAGATGCGAACACTAAGGACTCAATTGTGACTTGACTACAACACTGGTCTTGGCTATAATTGCAGCCCAGTCCAACAGCATTAAAGTTAGACCTGATTGATTTCATCTCCCTCCAAAAAATGTTCTCATCTTTTCACTTGAGTGTAGGGAAGGTCAAATATAGTTCTAGTCATACCGCATTGATTTGTATTTGGTTTGGTCTTAGCATTTAGTCTGGGGGAAATGGTTATTGATGAAATCTAGGGGCAAAAAAGTTTTTGTCAACAAATTTAAGCACTGTTTTCCTGGGTTAAATAACTGCACTGTATTTGGTCATCTGTAATTTAAAATCTACAACACTGATCAAACCTGAACTGTATAGTTCAAACTCAAACAAACTGAGAGCATGGCAAACTTTTGGCTCTGGCACCAGGACCAGCTTTAAATTGTACGGTATAGAGTTGTGAATCTTAAACTGAATTATTCCGCAATGATTAAAGGTTTGCTTATCATTTGTGAAACCTTTATTTTCAAAAAAGGACAATAATTTGTTGGGGTTTTTTTTTACCAAAAACACTACAAATATTTCACCTTATCTCACTTTAAAGAACCTAACATATCTTGTCTCTGAACTGAGTGAATTGCCAGACCAAACCCTTGATGATTTTGGGTTTGTTAAACTGCACATTGTTGGTTTGGTGAAAATATTGCTTCTGCCAGGTTTCAAATCCCGACTCATAAATGCAGAAAAAAAACTTCCCTGGGTTGTATTTTTGCAGCTATAATTAACAGAAATATTGCAGGCACACAAAGGAGGACAAAATAAACTCGTGGGGGAAAAAGGGCATTTAACGAGAGAGCCATGAGCACAAACAGCTGTGAGTAGGCAAATCATAACAAAAGGCAAACTCAATTCTCTAAACGCAGCTAAATTCCATGAATGAACAATACGTTCATTGAAAACAAGACAAACAGGCACGCCAGGGCACTTCTTCCCTACATTTCCAGCCTCCATCTCAGCTTTTATCATCATTGAGAGGTTGATGCAGATGCAAAGTGTTTGCAGACTCAGAGGCCCGGCCTGGCACTCATCTTCTGGTACTTTATTGTTCTCTCTCTGTGGCATACAGGTCTTCATTAGGAGCATCCAGAGACTTGGTGAGAGGGGGGTGGCTTTTGTGTGCCTGTATCCTCATAGTTTATGTGTCTTCTGCACCACTAATATGCCACTATGTCAGATGGAGTCTGTTTTAGTGCAGGGCCTTTATGGCGGCAAATTGGTGGCGAATAGGACAGCGGAGCACTTTAACTGCACTCACCTTTTCCTCACCCCTTTTAACTTATTAACTTCATATTAACTCGTTTGAACCTGTCAACAGGGCTGTGTGCGGATCACAAATAAATCCCAGAAGCAGGGCGTGGAAGAGTGTGCAAAATGTGTTTACCAACGTGTAAAACCACGCACGCTCCAGCTTTTTACCTCGCAGTCACTATTAATGAAGCCAATCTTCATTTTGACTGCGTGATCACTTTTTAATGCACTTGAGTGGCTTTTAAAGTGCAATCAAATGCTAATTAAAGGCCAGGGCTGACCATAAATGCTCTTTCTCTGTGTTTTCTCTTTTTTTGTGCATGCTTTCACTCCAGACTGAACACAAGCATGAGTCAATTGTTAAATGCACCTGCAAGGAGGCCTCCTGAACTGTGTTTCATATAAAAAAAGAGCGCAATAATAAAAGCAGGCTTTTAAATAATTTGTGCTGAATTGGTTTTGTTTGCCCTTTGAGAGGCTGTATGAACCTCCTCTCCCCCCACCCAACCATAAAAAGGCATAAATTCACAATAAAACTGTTTTATAATAGTAATGCTACCCTTTAAGGATGTGACGTGCCAATCTTTAAAAGGTTTTAGTTCAACAATTCTTGAAAACAGGGAGTTTTACTACACCATACCCGATTATTTGTGACCAAATCTCCATTGACCATTTCACATTTTATCACACATCCAGGATTTCTATTTGGATTTCACATCCAAACAAAAACTAACACATAGCTGTCAAATGGGTGGGATATTATTTTGGAAAAGCAAAATTTATTTTTTTGCTAACATTAAATATAACTGGTGTGTTAGGATTACCGTCATCTCTGCTCAGCTTCCCTCTTCCTGCTAAAGAAAAGCGTCCAGACAGCAAGATACAGGCAGCACCATGTATCATCTTGGAAATACTATATAATACCAAGTTTGTTTGTAAGGCACGAGATCTGACCAGGGTAGTGTACAGAAACCTAAAACAAAAATTTTAAAATAAATAAAAAGATAAATTATAAAAGTAGATAGCATTAAAATTATTTAAAATAAGTAAAACTAGTTAAAAAGGATAATTAGGAAGAGGGAAAAGTTCAAGAGTAAAGGTAGGCTTTCAGTTGAGACCTAAAAACGTTGACAGATGAGGGCTGTCTCATCAAAAGGAGAATCTGGTTCCAGAGTGATGAGGTACAGGCCGAGAAGGCATGATGACCACAACATGTATACCTTTTGGAGTAAAAAAAGAAACTGATGGTTAGCTGACCTAAGAGTCATATATAAAAGTGACTTGAATGGGAGATTCCAGGTTGGGTCTTTTTAAAATAAGTTTTATCTTCAAGAGGCGTCCAAATGGAAAAAGCAGGACCTCATGACATGACCAACATGAGTGTCCATTTTGAGCAAAGACTCCATCGTAACGCTTAGATTGGAGATGGAGGTTTTTTGGACAAAAGGAAAAAAAGAAAAATCATACTGGAGCACAGGGCAGCTTTGGCACTAAAAATAATGGCCTCAGTCTTTGTGTCATATAAAAGAAGGAAGTTTGCTGCCAGCCAGCCTTTTTCATCACTGAGGCAGTCTGTTAGATGCTGCATCCGATCATTAGTTTTTATCGATACATACAGTTGTCAGTCGTCTGCATTAAGTGATATTAAACATTATGGGTTTTTTTTAAATAAATCCCCACAGGAGGTTGTAACCCTAACCTACAAATTAAATAGTAGGTGGCCAAGAATAGAGCCCTGAGGGGCGTCATAGGTCAGAGCCGCAGTCGGAGATACAGAGTCACCTAGCTTATTATTAAAACTTTGATCGGTTAGGTAAGAGGCAAACCAATCCAGTACAGTACCATGGAGACCAACCAGTTGGTTTAAACGTGCTAATAAGATAGCATGGTCATGTCAAAAGCAGCTGTCAAGTCTAAAAGAACAAGTAGCATGTCATGGCCAGAGTCCAGGGAAATAAGAATGTCATTAAAAATTTGAAGATGTGTAGACTCCATGGTATGTAAGGATCTGGAACCTGGTTGGTAAGGGTCAAGCAGATGCTCTTCTTCTAAAATTTAAGTGAGTTGATCATAAATGGCTCGCTCAAGGAGTTTGGAACGAAAAGGAAGCTTCAAGATCATACAAAAATGACTAAAAACAGAAGTATAATGGCCAGGTTTCTTCAGCACCGGTTGGACCACCTCATGTTTAAACAGTCTAGGAACAACACCCGGTACTTGACTGCTGTGGATAAGTATAAGCAATAAAGGTGCTTCGGCTGGAGTCACAGGTGTGTGAAAATGGTAATGTATGTTAATAGGGATGTGCAACTTTTATTTAATTTATTTTATGCAGTTTAATTTTGCTCTTAACTGACACACTTTCTCAATTGGATTTAGGTCTGGACTTCGACTGGGCCACGAAAACACATGAATGTACTTTGAGATGAGCAATTTTCCCCCGTAGCCCTGGTTGTAAGTCTGGCACCACCGTCATGTGGAACGTTTATCAGCCACTCCTTTTGAGTCCTTTTTAGCTTCCATAATTTTATGCCCAGCTTACCAGTCCTGGGTGGAAAATAAAAGCTTTCCCACAGCATGATGCTGTCACTACTGTGCCACAGTGTTAGTATTAGTATCTCCACCACACATGGCCATCTGATTAGAGCATCTTCTTCCACCACCTTGTCTCCCTGCATAAAGGAGATTTGTTCAGGGCATGAATAATAGCTTTCCAGCCAGTGGGTTGGATTTTATTTGGGGAATCAGAGCAAAAGGGGCTGAACACATACATCAAGCTTTTCTATTTCAAAGCAATGCAAAATTTGTATTTCATTTCACTGTTCTGCATTGTTTTTTGTTCGTCTATCACTTTATAGATGTTAATGTCAGTGGCTGTAACATTTGAAAATATGAAGAAAAAAAAATTCAAAGGGTATGGATAGTTTTGTAAGACTCTGCAACTGTCAGAAATTCTGAAATATGGGCATTTGTCACCCAGTGCACACAGTAACCTGTCAGGAATTGCTTGCTCCTCATCTCCTCTAGGCTGCAGATTGATAAATGTGTGACTCCAAAAAGTGGGAAGTGAAAAATCAAATCAGCAGAGTTGAATGTGTCTGTAGCCGCTAATGAGCCGTTTATTGAATATTTAACAGTGGAAACATGTATTCATTAGTCTCCACGCTCCAAAGAAGCTTCTTCTAAAAGAAACTTCGATGTGACTTAGAGGGGGGGGGGGTCTAATTACGATACAAGAAACGCAGGAATGGCTGCAAAGCGTAATCACTACAATTACTGTTCCCAGGGGTGTGCTGGAGTTACATTGTGATTGTTTTTTGGGGGTAAAAGATTGTATTTTTGTGAATGTGCCACGTCTCCTAATCAGCAGCCATGTCTGTGGTTCTATGACTGTTAAGCATATTAGTGGAACGTTTGTTTTATGTTGCTAACAGAAGAGCTGCAGCTTGCAAAATGATCAGCTGCAAAATCTAGCATCAGTTTATGAGTAAGTGTCTTCATTAATCAGTCCTAGAAACAAACTCATGCACTGCACTGAACCTACATCCAAATCTATTTTAGTAAATACTTTAAACAAGTCAGCAAAACAAATCACAGTGTTATATTTCCTGTGACTGTAGAAACCTCATGATACTGTGATCCAATATTTATTCTTCTTCACTGCATATCCTTGACTTATTATTTTCACCCTGTTTTAAAGGAGCAGGGGGCCGGATTGAAGAAATGAAACTCGTGACTTCCGCGGCCGGTGCTGCGAGTAACTACATCCACTGCGGGAGCGTGCACAAAAAGTAAATAAATCAGTGACGTAGTGTGCTTTCAGGCCACCGCACTTTGCACACATCGCCAGCTGTACAACAACAAGCAACATGTCTAGCGACGAACTAAGTAATAGTGTTTATAATGAATGAATATGATTTCTTTTAGAAATCCAGCCGCCGGCTCCTTTAAAGTTTCAGGCTTACAGATTACAACACAGATCAGAGTCTTATTTCAACTCAATTCAAAAATATGTATTTATCCCAAATGGAAATGAATTGCAGTGACTCAAATCATCCAAGTGTCTTCAAAGAGTGGTTTTGACAGGAATAATCTCCAGTAGCAGTCAGTCTTGCAACAAATCTTAAGAGGCCTCTGACTGAAGCCTCTTGCTGTTTGATAGTCTCAAGACTGCTAAAATGACAGGTAAGCGCTGCTAATCCACCTAATTTGCATTTGCCGAGCACAGAGACATCGAGTTGGGGATATGATGCTTCCCTATTATGATCAATGGAAGAGATGGTTGAACTTCCTCCTCCTTTCTCTTCTCTTTGGTCCTGCTCTGCATCCATGAAGCTCCCTTTTCTACTCAATTGGAATGTGAGGTCACAGTTTTGAGCTTTGAGATGCTAATCGGCTGCTTCTGGTTACATAAACAATACATTGTTGCCACGGTGATACATCCTCAAAAAAAAAGAAAGAGTAAAAAGTAAAAAAAAATCCTTCCTGCTGCACAGCATCCAAAGCCAGAGAGAAAATAGTCAGAACATGCAACAACTCAACAAAAAAAGGAATAAAATTCTTGGAAAAAGAACAGATGAGGATAAATGTAACAGAGCTACTCCACCATGCTGCCACTCTGAGCAGCGCAATTCCAAAATTTGGATTAAATCATTGGAGTTTTTAATCAGAAAAGCTGTAAATAATGGAGGACATCTTTATCCCTCTGAATCTGGAAGTCATATCTTGAAAATGTGTTCAACCAAATGTACATGTGTGCTACTTGCTAACGGGATGTGCTTCACAGGACTGAAAGTTGGACTTGGTAAATTCCAAGCAGATTCAACTCTGCTAGAGTTGCAGAGTTGCAGTTTTACAACTACAACTCTAAAAGAGTTGGTGTTGTAGCAGCATATACATAATTAGAAAAACACCAAAGCATCATCTGCAAAGAAGTATTATTGCTCTGGAGTGGAGTCAACTGTAGCACCATATTTTTTACGTTTTTTATGGGCTTACCATTGTCCTCAGATCGCAGAAGGAAAACACACTTATAAAATAAATGATATGAGGTAATGCTATTTGGCTGTCTCATAAAACTAATGTAATTGCTGGTAATTCGCTTAATGCAATGATGTTATTTTCAAAGCTGCACTCTTATTTTTCCACCGGTGGCAAGATTTTTGGAAAGGCTCTCTTTTTTTGTGGCAATAAACAACTTAAAACAGGCAATTACTTTGAGATTTCTTTCTTTTAAATCAAGCAGCAGTGGAGATATGTGCATCCGCTCTCTTTTTCTCTCTGGATGATGGCTTTATTTGAAGATTTGGGAATGTTTCCAGAAAATGGATGCAAGTCGGTGCAACGTCCTCTGAAGGGATGATGGAAACACGACTGTGCGCGAGAAAGATCCATTTCCCCAGCGTTGGCACCCGCTGTAATGGGCTCTGGGGTGGAAACGAGAGAACACGGAGCTGCCTCTCCTTTCTGTTCACGCGTCCCTCAGCCTTGCTGTGCAGTGACAGCTTGATTTCAGTGCCTCCATGAGGAGGCGCACACAGACATGATGGGCCTGTTCTGCTGGTCTTATCACAGTCTCTGGTGTAGAAAAACAGTGCAGAGACGGAGAAAGCAACAGGGGGATATAACCAGTGAAAGCAGGAGATACTAGATGAGGAACTGTCTGTCTGACCTTACAAGTGAGATTCTTTTCTCATTAGCCAGGTCGTGTGGAGTCACCCTCTTGTAGACCTGACAGGGAGTCACAGATATACAGACAGAAATGATGTAAATACTATTTTTTTGGCATGAAAAAAAACAATTTGTATCGTATACAATATTGTATCCTAATACAATATCTGTGACTATAACTGGTGCTCACTGATTAGACTGTGTTAACCTTTTAATAACGTTCATTAATATAATTTGAACATTTACCATGACTTGCAATATTATTTTACCAAGAAGTCCCTTGAGATACTATCTCTTTTTCAAAGGAGACATGGCCATGAGCCCCAGCGATTTACAGAATACAAAACAAATTACTGAAAAATGTACAATTAAAACATAAGAAAAATCAAGTTATGTAAAAAAAGAACATGATAATAAAGCATGAAATTAAGACATCATAAAATAACTTAAGAGTGGTTGAAGAACAGCATATACTCTTCATTTCATTTTCATGGGAATAAATAGTTGGAGTTGTAATGACTTGCATAAACCCCTTTACTCGCGACTTAAAGTTGTTGAAAATCTTCAACTAAAATTAAACTATCTTTAATAAGTACGCTATTATAAAATTTACTTTCAGCATTTGTTAATCGATATCAAATATTTTTAGCATTCATAATAATAATGATAATCCAAATATTGAGTATTGAATACAAAACTCAGTTTTTAATTTTTTTTAAAGTTATTTACTTAAGTTCAAGTGAATCACAGGCTGAGTGTCTCTTATAGATAAGGTAACGTTTATCTGGTAACATTCTGCAGATCCATAGGGTTACATGTGATAAAATGTAACCCTGTGTGAGAAAATTTTAAAACGTTGTTTTAGTATATTTAGATATATTAATATATTAAGATCTATCTTTAATAAATAAATCATTCAGGGAACATAAATTAACAACGCAAACAGATGAAAAGACCATAAAATCTGGTTATTTTCTGTAGAAAACAAACCAACAACTAACCCTGCAATTTCTGTTGAGGAACAAATTAGGACAAACCACATTCATTCTCACTTGATATGACAATAATCACCCACAATAATCCTCAGATGGAGATGATGACATCCTTACGTAGCAATTTGAAAGAGGTTTACCTTGTTTAAAACTTGTGAACACCATGTTGAGATCCAAAAATTGTCTCCAGGCCTTCCAAAAGGAGAATATAACAGTTTATGAATCTGGTAAGGGATTAAAAGAGGTCTGAAAGAAACATAAAACAGCCAATCAACCTTTTAGAAAATACTCTGAAGGTGGAGGACATTTAAAACCACCACCAACATGCCAAGTTCCAGCTGTTCAGGTAAACTTACCCTGAAAGAAGGCTGCAAGATGATAAAACAAGTCCCTGAAAACCCTAAAATATCATCATATGACCTACAGCAGACTTTGCTCCGGCTGATGTGAAAGTGCATGCCTTTACAATCTGAATTAGACTTCACAAGTTTCCCTCTCTCAAAAAATAAATGTTAATATTTCTTTATTAATTAACAAAACCTTATTGTTGTCATTGTGTTGAAATCGAAAAGATTAGATTTTGATGTATAAATATTTAACAATAAAGAAGTAAATATGTAACAGTTATTTTAATCTGAATGGATAATGAAAGGTATTTGCATTTTTTTCTTCTCGTGAAGCACAAACTGATACTATTTCTATTGTGAGACTTGATTTAGATCAGCTTTATCTACCATTTATATAAACCTGTTAATAAAGACAGTCACTTATTATGTTGCAAGATGAGCAATTTGTATTATGGAAATTATACAACACTGCAATGACAAATGAATAATTAGCACTAATGAATCAGGCCTTGTCAACAAACAAAAATCTTGGAAAATCTAAACATTTCCTCCACAGCCTGCTATTTTCTTTTCTTTATCCTTTTCTTTATGTATGTGTGCAGGACATTGCGTACATAGAATACATACTTGATTAGTTCAGATGTGGCAAATGAATTTTCAGTTTTAAACATAACTTAAACAAAAAAAGCCAGTTAGATGATTTTGTTACTATTTATCTGACAGCTTGGTGGAAGTGATTAGGCATTTTCATTACCTTATGACAAAACTGATCCTCCTAGATGGTGAAGAAATAGCGAAAGTAATATTCCCCGCCCTGATGCAGCAGGATACTGGGAATTCCACACCATTGATCCCAGTACACATGCACTATTCAGAACAAGGGAACATAAAAAAAATGAAATACACCTCAACCACTTAAGAGGACATTGATTTTCCGCAAACCACCTCACATTTTGACTTGCGTAACATGTTTTTCGCCCTTCAATATGAAAGGATGCATGGGAAGATAGGGCACAGTCCAAGAGCAGCTTAACAATATTCAACCAAAGAAAAATAGCATAAGTGTGGTTTAGTAACTGATACCTGTGTGGACTATAACAACAAATTAGCAAAATAAATCCAGATTTCCCTTTTTTCTAAACCTACGTTTTTTCTGCGAATACTCAAAAAACGTCAAAGGCCTACTTTCTATAGCGTTAAAAGAATGCACGAGCACAAAAACAACCACGGTAATAATAATCTTTCGTTTTGCTTGTGTGAAAAGTGTTATTTTCATGAAGTAACATGTTGGGTGTGCAAATATGTCTAAAAGTCCTCACTACTCAGATCGAGTAGAGGGGTACCATGGTTGTGTGTGTGTGTAAAATTGGGACAGCTGGCTGAGGGAATGAGTACAGAGGGAGAGGTGATGGATGCGAGTAGAGCTCCTGTGACAGATGAGCTAACAGGTGTTCACCACGGCCCTCAGAGAGACGCTATTTATGAGCTAGAAAGACAGCCAGACGCAATGCACACCACGCCACCGGCCTCCTCAATGCCGAAACACATCACAGACATCTGCACAACTTCACTCAAGGAGCAACACAGCAGAACTGGCTTCAGTCAGCGACAGGACTCATCATTTTTACAGGCTAAAGCATTTTATCAATGTGCAAAAAGAAAGAAAAACCTTCATATAGTATATTTTTTAATTGTTAAATATTCAATTACAAAAAAATTTTTATATAGTAGCTGGAGTGGAGTTAACATAAGTCAGTGTCTTCATATCTCAGCCGAGAAACAATCATTCTGCCACTTTGTGTTGCTGCCACCCTGTAGAGACATTTAATTAAGCTTTACTTTCATTTAAAGACTTCATGGACTGTAAACAGGTCACAATTAGTTAGCCAAACATTAAAACGACAGAAAAGTAGGTAAGTATCTCTATAAATTCCTCATCACTTAATTTGTGTTACTTTGATACAGAAGGTTGTCAGTGTTTAGCTGTAGGCTAGTCTTATTTTGCACTAGTGGTATATTAAACAATTAGTCATTAAAGACACAGTAAAATCTTTATTGTTCAGAGATTAGGTTTTTATATTCTCAAGATCATTTAGGAATTATACACAAGTAAATAAAAACAGAAATAGACTTATTTTTTAGAGAGATGTACACTACTATGGTAACTTTTTTAACCACCTTCCTTGGTGGTGTAATGGGTTCTTGACTTCCCTGGTGCCATCTCACCAGGACATGTGGTAATGGGCCCTCTCTCCCTTGGTTCCTGAGTTCTAGCTCAGGTAAGATGCTTCGTCAGAAGCCCACACATCTGTGTGTAGCGGCTCTTGACGTGCCGAACCTAGCAGTTAACGCTATTGCACCTTTTCCCGTTTTTTCCCCTTTTCATTCCCCTTTTAATTTAATGTCTCAGAAACATTTAGCATATTTTTAAATGTGTACACAAACACATACTTCTCTTCAACTTTAATAAATCAATATACGAGTTTTGCTGAATATAACGAGGAACAAAAACGTTGCGGTATTCTAATTTTTTTTGACAGGTACCTGAAAGTTAAACATCTGGTTTCCACAGCAGCTACTCTCCTGAGAACCTGCAAGGACCAAGTAGATATGGAAAATGGCTAGACAGATCTAAAAGTGATGTATTAACATTTTTATGCAAAACCCTTTAGCTTAACACAAATATAAATAAAATATGTTCCTAATGTGTGTGACAGCCCTAGAAATGCTCAGGGGTCACTGGGCCACCAGAACATGCACTACCTCCTTATTATAGGATAGTTCATCATATTAATGTCAGTTTTCTCCTAAATTGTTTTGAATATCCATGAAATTATAGAATAGGGTTAAATTTAAATGTGTTCAACAAATACAACTTTTTTTTACCCGAACAATAAGTCAAGAGGTTTTTACAAATTATGGCAACTGTTAGATCACACTGCTTGTAACATTGCAAAGATATTTAAAAGAAAGCAAATATCAGATTCTGGTTATCTTCAGAAATGTAAATTCAAGGTGATCCATTTCATGTCCTTTTGGAATAGAAATATATTAGTCTATAATTCTTCCAGTCAGTGAAATGATAAAAATAATGGTCGCATAACAGAGTATTTCATTTTGAAAGCTTATTTTAATCAAGTCCTGTTATACAGGAAGCTGGGAAAAACCCCCACTAAACTTGCTAAGAACAGTTCAGTGATTTTTATTTAACAGGCAACTGATGTAAAATGCCTGCAAGTACAGGTAACGGTAGAGGTTTCAGTCTAGGTGAACGTTTCTGGTTACAAGCAAAAACAACACAGAAACAACAGCTTTAAAGACAAAGTCTTATTTTATATCATCAAGAAAAGCATACAGATAAAAGACCTTGAAGTTTAGCTGATTTTCTATGTGACATTATAACCAACTGTAGGAACTTCACGTGTCTATAAATAGGGTCGGTTTAGAGGTTGGAATGTAAAGCTACAGAATTTCACTAATTTATAGGTTCCTGACGAGAAAGTCAGTCTCTCCCTTCTGTCGTTGGCAAGTAATGGTAGTGGATCAGAGTAATGATGGGCGTGAGGGTCCTGGAAATGATGCAGCAATACAGCTCATTTCGCTATACAGTATGTATGTAAGGCAGTTTCAAAATAGGTATATTTTGTCAAATTAGCAACACAAATTTTTAACACGTTTTGGAGCAACGGAATGACAGGAGTGCCATTTAAGAAAAAAATATATTTGAAAAAAATTTCTGATAAAAATTATATAAACGAGAAGGAAACATAATTAAACATGAAAGAAACATAATTAAACATGAAAAGTCAAAAAAATTTGTTATACAGCTCTGAATGTCAGCTCTGGATGTTGAAATCTCGCTTAATTCAAATGATCTAATTTGATTTCTCAAATTATATAGTTTATGCATCTTTTGATCTTTGTTTTGCTATTTTATGGACTTATTTGCATAGAACATATAATCTTTCTGCCTTAGTCATTGATGTGCGGACTGTCAAAGATGAATCCTTTTTCATTTCCTAAAAGTGAAGGAATTAAAAAGCAAAATAAAAGCAACAAAAACCAAATATAAAAAAGTAATTGCAAAATAAAATGTTTTCTTCTACTTCCCATTTTATTTAATCAAATTTTTTTTTTATAATTTTTTTTTTTTAAACAAACTTATTAGTTTTGTGGCACTTCTTTCATTCCATACAGTCATTATTTTATTTTAATGGAGTCTTGTCAGTATTTTGTTTTGGCTAAAAAGTACCAAAAACATTCACACAATGAAAAAAGTGTCACATCTGAGAATGTAGAGTTCTATCTGTGATGCCTTTATAGGGAGGGGAAAAACAACACTGCCAAGACTTTCACATATTTATTCTGATGCTTCAGGACAACTCCTCGCTAAAGACACCGGCCTTTTAAATAGGAAATACTGAACAGGGCGTCATTACTTTCGAGTCTTGTCTCCTGGATTTTAGTTAAAGGTGCCATGGACTTGTTAACAGATCCAGAACCGTCCCAAAATATGGGAATAAAATATATGAAGTCTTCAGGTAAGAATCGTTCCCCTTTTCTCAGGAAATTGATCTACGCCTGGGAGAGGGCTTGTTTGAGATCTCTGAGCAACATGGACGCCATGACGTTCTTCTCTGTGTTGATGGTGAGCAGGGCAGTGGAGGACTCCCTCAGCTCCAGTGTAACCAGGACCAGAGCTCCGCTGCTTATGGTGCCTCCAGCAAACCTGCACGACAACAGAGGCACTTCAGTAAGAAAAACAACGTTATGAACTGATACTCTAAATTGCGTAAGTAACGGTGCACCCTTTTAAGCCTAGAGCTAGTAAATTAAAATGCACAGCCTATATGAAAGAAGACGACTTTATTTACTGAAAGTGGCTTTAAAAGCAATGTGGAAACTTGCTAATCGTAGTCTAGACAACCCCCTAAAAAGCCTTCCACCAAATAAAAGTGCCTTTATGAAAGTTTCAGGGTTAAAATGTGGGAAAGCTACTTAAAGTGATTTCACAGCAGTTTCCTATCTGCTTTCAAACTAATTTTAGACTTCGTTTTTTTTTTTTTATACTAAGCCGAACAAAATCTTAGTTTTTGCTAAATTACAACATCTTGGTTTCCTACTCGCTTATCTTTTACATTTTACTACAAACTGATGCGACGGGGCAACAAAAAGTAGCAACTAACTGCAAAAACATTTTTAAAAAAGAAAAAAAAAAAATCTGAAAAGTTTTGTCGTGGATTTGAACTCAACCCCGTTCACTCTGACATCCCCCAAATAAAGCCCAGTGCAACCAACAGCCTTCAGAAGTCCAAATAAGTGAAAACAGACAACCTGTGTGTAATCTTATCCCAGTATACATAAATTGACTTTTTTTAGACCAACATCATGAAGACGAATGAACACAGCAGAAGGGTTGCGGATGAAGCGTGTCTTTCATCTGCCACACCAAGATCCTCCTCAGCGTTGCCAGTTTCTTTCTGCTTCTTTAAAAGATCTTCAACTGTACATGTTGAAACCTCAGACTGCTTTGAAATCTTTATCTGGGAGAGGAATGGGTGATGCAGTAGAACCATCTTGTGTCTTGTTGCGAAATCTTGCCATGATATGAAACCATCTTCCACAACTTCACCATGTTAGCAGAGTTTGGCTGGTCCTCACCCGGTTTTAAGCCTCGTTTACAGCTGTTTAATGTTTCAGTTAATGGCTGTGTTTCAACCTACCTACAGTATGACACTGATGTTTGATATAATTGGTTGATCATAATGCCTCACTTTATGTAAGTGTACATATAAGAACTAATGCTGGCAAAAGGTAGCAATACCAAATATTGATTTGATTTAGACTTTCTTTTTGTTTGTTCACTTTGCATTTTGTAAATTGATTAAAAAACATTTATATTTCTGAAAGCATTCTTTGGATATAGCATTTTTTTTCACGCATGCCTACATATATACACATTCAGAGGAACCTATTCAAAATCAGGCAAATAAGGTTAAGTTCAGAGTTGGCTGATTAAATTATCCTAATTAAATATCATTTTCTGACAAAATACTGATTACAGCATACAGTTAGTTTCCATATTACTTTTGTCAAAAGTGAACAGTTAAGAATATAAGAAATCAGTAAGGATATAGAATGTGTAGCATGAACATTTCTTTTTTTTTTTTTTTTTACTGGTTATGCTCATTTGGTTTGTAAGCAAATTATTTATAAAAAAAACCCAACAACAAAATCCTTAATATTTAAATGTTTTGATACACTTTTATTCTAAATATATAAGTGTAACTGTTCAAATGTTTCTGAAATATTTTATCGTATATTTCTTATACACCAAATTGAGGAGAGATGCACAACAACCCTAATAACCATTTCGTTTAGTGATTGCCGTCTGATGGCTCAACAAAACTCTAATCCACAATTTTTTTATTCACCTACAGTTTATTGGTATAACTCTGACCAAATGTTTGCTTTTAGTATTCTTCAATGCACAAATTAAGATTCCAGAGTTGGTTCAGAAGTGTTGCGCATCTGCACAACAGGGTTACATTTTAGCACACAAATAAGCCGGAAAACATCTGGATAAAGGCCATGAATACCAGCCTAAAAAGTAAAAGAAATATTGGCAGCACGTAACGGCCAACGGCAGTAGAAAAACCCTCAATCTCTAATCTCACAGAACACCGTTTAGCACATTATCAACTACAAACATAAGAAGACAAAAATTTGGATCCAAACTAAAATCAGAGAAGCAGCCAACATGCCCACAGTGACTAAAGGAGCAGCAGAGAGCCACAGCTTATGTGGAACCCCTTTACAAAAAAGCACCCCCTAATAAAAGGCTAATCGTTTATAGCTATGTTGTTAATCTGTGAAAAATATAAACCATTAAAACGTGTTTCTCAAGCATGAATCAAAAGAAAAAAATTAACAAAACTGACCAGTAACTTTCTAGTTTGTCAGCCACATCTGTTCACCTACATATTTCATCTAGAGGAGCTAAAATAGACATTTCAGACCAAGTCTCTACCTTTTAGTAGGTAGCTTCTACAGATGAAATATATAGAACACCTCACTAACTGGCAAAAAACCCCCGAAAAAACAAGAAACCTGTCCCTTAATTAATTATATATGTGATAAACAATTCTTAAAATATTAATGTAAATACTTATTAATTAATAACATCTACACTTATTTACTCATCACTTATAAGAGGAGCATTATAGTAAAGTGCTACAACTAAAATCTGATCTTTACCAATAAATGGCAAGAGGGTAGTCCGTATGAAAGGAAAACAATTCCATTTTAATTCAAAAGCCTACGGTGAAGCATGGTGGTGGTAGCATCATGCTGTGGAGGTGCTTTCATCTGGGACAGGGAAGTCCGTTGAAGGATGGGGCCAAAAACAGGGAAGTCTTGGAATAAACCCTGATAGAGAATGCAAACAAAACAAAACCCTAAACAGGAACTAAACATGAAGCCAACAGTGGCGTAGCTCAGACCAAAGCATATTCTCTTTTTTGACTGGTTTAGTCAAAGTCCTGACATGAATCCTATTGAAAAACCTGATTTGAAAATAATGAACGGTCACAAAAGCAGGTAATGGACTGGAAATAACCCCCATTAGGACTAAAAGTGACTCTTCTTGTAGGTTCTGCTCAGCCTATTCCAGGAAAGTCTCATTTATTTCACAGGATATGAACCATGTATGTAGAAACAAACATGTGGCTGCAGCTGATAAGAAGAGACTGGCATCATGTCAAACGGGGGCAATAATAAAAAAAAAACTCTGGATAAGCCACACGTAGCAGAGCAGCAGAGAGTCTATTATCCCAACGGACTGAGAGCCATCAGGGACCGTCAAACAGTACTCAGCCTCTTTTATGGACTCTGGGAGTCTATGACGCCCCCCTCGTCCGTCACACCAGCTCCCTGTGGGCCGTGCGGAGAATTCAGTCTCCGCCGTTTCCTTGGATACCTTCCCTGAAGACTGCGGGGGTAAATCTGGGTGCACATGGTCCCCATTGAGAGAGCTAACAAGAGGTAGACAGAGGCTGTGACCCAGCGTGACCCTCTTTGAGCATGGCAGCACTGAGCTCTGCTCCGGTCCCTCACGTGACGCGTTTGCGGCCATCTGCCTCCATTTAACATTACATCCCCGCAACAAAGACCCCCCGCTGCAGCCCGCTTAGGCCTGACAAACAGCCCACAAAGGGACCCACTTAGGCCCGACTAAAGTCTGTTAAAGAGCCCCCACAGGATGGCCCGCGGACAGAGCGATGGGGTCCAACACGTCCACCAATTAGCCCCGCGCACGTTAAAGACGGCCGGCGGCGAGGCAACACGCACGCACAATAAAACTGCGCTGGCTCACACGGAGCGGAGCGTCTCTGGGGAGCCGCTAAATTACCATCAACAGACGAGAGGGAGTTTATCAGGAAGCTCTCAGTGAGGAAAGAGAGAGTCCTCCTTGGACTTAATTAAAATATTAGCCACTTCAACAGGAACTGAATCATTCAAGAAGAGAATGGATCCCTCCCAAAAATCTAAACCTCTTTGTTCTGCATTCGTTTCTTTGAATTATCCACCGTTTGTAAATCAGTTCTAATTACTCCACAGGCATCCATGCGGTGACCTTGGCCTCCAACTAAAAACAAAAGCACATATTTCTTTTTTTATGTGACAAATAAACATACATAGCTGCTTTGTTCCCCAAGCCCCTCTGTTCCCCCGCCTCTCCGTCAGTAGCCCGGGGTGTCTATGTGGTCCCTGTGGCTTTGCTAATGGATTTAGGATATAAATCTATCATTTATTCAGCCGGTTAACACCAACCCGAGGCCGCTTCCCTTTCGTCTCAGGAGATGCTGATGTGCGCTCCCGTTCGCGCGCGCTAACAAGACCTGCCGAAAGCACAAGATAGCGCTTGATTTCCGAGCCCGCGTTCATTGAATGCTTTGCGGTTATGTGCACGTTCTGGTGAACAAAGGAAAACCAAAAAAAAAACACTTCACATCTGGATGTAGCACAACATCAGTGCATCTTCATGGACCAGGAGGGAGCGATTAAGGTCGCACGTGCCCTTAAACGGGTCATTGGTATTCTCTTCTCTCCGTTATAGCGGGCTAAACGCTGGATTAATTGCGGCGTGTGGAAAAGAAAGGCAAAGCATAACCCCTGGATTTAAAGCAGGTGGATTGACATCGATCGTCGGGGCTGCGGCTAAGCATCACTCTCCAATTATCTGTGATTCTCTCCGCGCCGAGCGGAGCCTGGGAGTGCCATCTGCCACTTTAGACACAAACTGGGCTTCACCTTTACACAGATATACTCCTACAGATCCTTTTAATCTCTCATTTCATACATTTCCAGTCTCATATTTTAAATTAGAAAGTTCTTTTAAACTATATTAAAATCGACCAGATACCAAAATCAGCAAATTTTCCCTTGATAGTCTCGGAGCAAAGCAAAAAGATTTTTTTTTTTAGCAAAACAAAGAACTCCCATCGTTTTCTGGTGGATAAATGCATCAACTTTACAATCCAAAATCCATTAACATTGGGATGATTGAAACATGAGTGGTCCTACCGCTGTAATCTCTTAATTTTCTGTCCTAACCTAAAGCCCCATAGTTGATTCTGTAGCAGTTGTTTCTCCTTTCTTCATTATTTGATATTTTTAAAAAATAAAATCTGAACAGATCAAAATCAAAAGCCAAATAGTAAAAGGCTGGTCAGATTACACCCTTCTAACATTAAAAATCCATTAAGTGGTCAGTTTTTATGAAATAACATTTTATTTAATTAAGATCGGTCATATCTATATCCAATGTGGCTTAAAGTTTTAAAATTAAGATATGTTCTTTATAGCACACCATTCTATCATTGAGAACTTCATTCTTTTTGTTACGATTTCTAAACATAACTGCTTGTATTAGGAATATTTCAGTATGACGCACACGCAGTATGACAACTTTGGATAAAAATGCTACAGGTTAAAAATACTAGCCAAAAGTTGTTTTTTTTCCTTTTTTTTAACCAATTTAATTTAAGAATATATTTTTCATAAAAAGTAGAAAAACAATTACTCCTAATACTGGCAAAATAAAATAAAAACAGCGATATCCAATCTGTACAATATATTAATAGAAAGGACTGAAAAACCACAGGACCAACACCAGCTAAATTCAGTAGCTCCAAAACACCTACTGTGCAGACTACTGCTTCTTGTTGCTTGACAGGAGTAATATTTCAGCATGCTGACTGGCAGTGCACAGCTACGAATGGGTTAAAGGTAGCTTTAGGTTACTCCATGCTGCACTCCAACACCTTATCTGGCATCTTTAGCCCTCAAGGAAGGTAGATGTTTAAGGATCATCCAATGGGCGTCCAGCTCAAACCCTCAGAGCCTGACTGGCAGATGAACTCATTCAGTTTAAAATTGTTATTATGAAATAAATACTGGGGGGAAAAACTATAATGAAAGAAAAAGCTGACCAAGAAAGAGGAAGAAATATAAGAATAAAAACTGATTAAATACAAATGGCTAAAAAATAAAGAAATTATTAGCAAAACGTTCAGTTTAATAATTTCTTATATTAAATGCACTTTAAATGGAAAATAAAAAATAGTTCATACTAATGAGCTTAGAATTTTATATGAATTCAGTTTTCACAATTTATTAGTCTATTATTTATGAATGTAGATATTTTATGACTCAAAACTTGGGCTAAATATGAACAACCTTACATGGTTTCTGTAAGACTTAGTTAAATTTGAGCTGTTTTTGAACTATTGTTATTTAAATCTTATGCCAACATGACTTAAAATAATTGAGCTCACTTCATAAATTGCAGATTTCTTACTTAATAAACCAAGCAAGATAAAAAGAAATGGGCCTCTATGCACATCCAGTGCTGCCAAACTTGATGATGCCCTCGTTCTGGTTACTCTGGTGGGTTTCAGCCTACTACTAAAATCCTGCATTAAAGCCAAACATGTCCAAGTTACACTTTTCAACGACAGTGGGGTTATTGGTGGATGACGTTACATTTTCATTTGCCTCAATGTGAACAGACTCAGTTTTAGTAGCAGCATATAAAAAAATCTAATCTAATTTTGGACCAGACATGGAATATCTGAATATACTTAAGACTTTAAGGCCTAAAATTAAGATAATTAAAGTTAAGACTATTTGCAGACCCTCACCTTTATTCGTACTCAGTTTAAGAGCCACAGGTCCAGTTTAAAAATACCCGTTTTTTTTTTTTATTCCCATCCAGACAAACGAAATCTAAACTCTAATGCTCGGTGAAAACTGTTAAGCTCTGATGTGCTCATCAACTGTCTAAAAACTCTAAGTAATGAAAAAGAAGCAGATTTTCTCTGTCACAGATATTAAGAATGGAATAATCCCATTTTCTGTATTCTTATTTTTATTGTTACAGATTTATCCAGACCTGGTAAATAATCAAAGCCAATTCTATATTGAACCCTGTTTACATTTAGCTTTATGCAGAGTGGACAGCTTGGCAACAAAGGGCTCTGACTGAACTTAACATCCAAACATGTCTGACGCTCTGTTCATGAGCGAGTCAGGTGAGATGATGACTAAAACTGCATGTTTTCATCCCAGTCAGACAAATCCAGCAGCTGAAGCCAGTTGTGCTTTGGCTCCAGCTGTGCTGGCTGTCCACTGCAGGCTCCTGGCCAGAGCTGGAGCGGACCAGACCCGGCCAGATCGGTGCTGAACATAAGCGAGCCGAGGCAGACCAGGCAGAGAGCCAAAGCTCCTAGCTCCAATTAGAAGTAGGAACCAACCACACCTCTCGGCCATAAGGAGGGACAAAATAAAAAGACGCGCAGTGAAGAGGTGAAGAGAGAGGAACGCATGAAGCTCACCACAGACCCGGCGTCATGGGCGGGCCTGGGCGGGCCCGGCCCGCCCATCTGGAGGACGGGCCCGCCCAGGAAAGATTACACTTCATGTGAATATATTGGCTCAAAACGAACAATAGATGGCGCTCTAGATTACTAATTAGGAGTTTTAGTTTCGGTAAAAGAAGATCCTTTGGCAGTTTGGCACAGCAGCTTGCTAAAATGGACATTAGAGGTTGGTTTAGCAAACAGAAAAGCAATCCCAGCACAAGTAGGGATAATACATCAAGAGGGCAAGTGCAGCCAGAAATTGCTTCAACAAGCACTTCTGCTACGAGCGCTTCTGCACCTGAAGCAACTGTAATTCTGCCACCGGGTGGCAGCAGCACCAGCATAAATTACTGTTCAGACGACCTCGAAGTATATTTACTCAAAACTCAAAAAAAGATAATGCAAATGAATGCATGCAATGCATTTTCACCACAGAGAAGCTGAAAATCCCATATTTGAGTTCCATTATGTTTTATAAAGAGTTTTCCACAGAGCTTGTTTTCATTTATCTTTAAGGTTTGAGCAAAAAAGGTGTTGATGTGCTAAAATATTTAGTATTCTTTCCAAAACATTGTTTTTTCAGTAGACATTTGTGTAAAGCTGCTCTCGAGTTTCTAGAGTAAATTTGTTTTAAACACAATATTATATATTACATATAGTCCTACTATAGTTTAACACTGTTGATTTGCTTCTAAGATTTTTGTCGTTATTACTATTTTGTTAAACAACCAGGATATTTCATTTCAAAGGCCATATAAACAGTTATTTATTTGCTCGGATTTTAAAAAGTCCTACAATTTTTGATTAAAATGTTTTTAAAAAGCCTATTAAAATTAAAAATGTTTTTGAACCATTTTGAATACAGGTGTGGCTGCTGTGTTTTTGATTAAAATGTTTTAAAAAGCATATCAAGGTTGAAACTGTTTTTCAATAATCTTTTTGAAAAGAAAACGCTAGATTTTTCCCCCAATCTTCCGTTTAGAAAAAACGGTGGTGCATACTTCTTTCCAGCAGGTGGCGAGAATACATGAAGTCATTTTTTACCCGCAGTGATAAAGAAAAAGAAGCACACAGCTAATGCAGCAGCATGCTAACTAGTATTTTTGATGTAAAAATTACGAGAAATGCGGCAAAAAGAAGAATTTACTAAAGTTTTAAGCGGCAGGGCAGGATACAGAGGAAGACTTATGGACTAAGTACTTTATTAAAGACCATTAACTGGACATAAGGATTGTTTTTGTTTGAGATGACTCGGTGATGTGCAGGTGCAGCTGATAACGGTGAGTTGGACATCATTTTCTTAGAGACTCAGTAAAAATGGTTAGCCTACTGTGTCTTAATTTTTGTTTGCATCTTTAATTGGTATACATAATTTGAATCAAACAATGAATACTCTTAGCTTTCCAGTAAGTTATGTAGAACAAGTTAATGACACAAAACGGTAGATTTGACGCGGAAGTATGTGTATGTAACGTCCACCAGATATATTTATAAACATGCAAAAGGGTTAATTAAAAGACAGTTTACTGAGCCCCCCCAGAAAAACCCACTGCCCCCCCAGGTAATGCCCTCTGGCGCCAGGTCTGGCTCACCAGAGACCAAAGATATTCACATAACAGAGAGCCCGTTGTTTAATTAGGCAGGTTAGAAAAAGGAAAATTAAACACAGAACAGAAACAAAGGGGAAAAAAAGAAAATCTATTTAGAGAAACAATCCAATTACAATCCAGTGTAAAGACAAAAACACAGTTTATAAATCAAAAGGTTCAGAGCTTTTGATTTATTTTTTGTACTTATTTTGGGGAAAATTGGGCTCTACCGGTGGGATTGGCAAAGCATGCAAAATTCGATCAAATTTGCTTTCAAACGGACTGAAAAATAGAGCACATTTATTCTATTCCGCCTGTTTAGACATAAACAAGAACAGCGTTTTCTACATTTGCTTTCCTGCTTGATTTATTGCCATCCCCCTTTCCAGCAATCAATTTCTCTGTTTCAGTGGCAATCCCCCGCCCCCTCCTCCCACCACCACCTTGGCTTTGAGGCCTGTATGGGAAAAGCAGTGCTGCACCCTGCTGCCGAATGGGGGGAGTGCAGTGATGAAAAGGAGGCAGCGGCGGCAGTGGGTTTGTTGATTTGTTGAAACAAAACCAGAACTCTGTTCGAAGACTCAGAGTATCCGGGCGGAAAACGCTGATGTCATCTTTTATTTTTAGACTGAATCCAAAATGTTAATCCTCCCATTGCAGATTTTAGGGAGATCGGGGGGGGGCTTTGTGTGGACATAAGGCATAAGGGATCCTTGATGGAGGTCACTTTACACGTCACGTTTAATGCAGAGTGACCTCTACATTAAGCTCTCAGTGGGTGTATCCGATCTGAATGATTAATCTAATGTCTGTGTGTGAGTGCCATTTAAAGCAGGAACTGCAGTGCTCCATGGGTAATTGTGCCACTAGACTCACTGTTTTTTGTGTATCGAGTGAAGCCAGATCTCATCAGAGTCTGAACACAGTGAACCTCTGCTCTTCTCCAATTCTCCATCTGCAACACTGAAATATTCTGCTGAGTAATCAGAGAAGCTGATAATCAACATAAATAAAAAGGTGCTTTGGAAAGATAATGATACAGATGCAGTATCAAACAGATGGACACCTGCCCATCATATTTCTTTACTGTTGTGTACGCCTTTTTTTGTTTTGAAGGGCTAATTCTTTAAGAACTCCAGATCAGCATGGCCGACACAAACTTCTAAAAATCAGAGGAGTCAAACTGTTTTCCATTTCAGGACACAAGATCATGAATATCCTTAAAGGGCCGGTAGCGGCCGAAAGTTTTTTTCTCAAAACCATCTTTAACATAATGTTAAAATATGAATAAAAACCTGCTCCTGCATTCCAAAAGTACTTCTTCAAATTAAATAATACTGAAATTCTTTTCACAAAGATGCGATTCGGGACTATTCAAATAAACAATGATTTGATGATAAAATAGTAATTTGGTGCACAGATATAGAACTTAAAAGTTCTATTTATAGGTTCCATTAGAGTTTAAGGGCCATATAAATTGTAATGGCGGGCCAGATTTGGTCCACGGGACTTGAGTTTGACACTCGTGCACTAAATAGCAGCTTTAATGTATTCATTTTTCTTAATACAGTGAACAACCCGTGTTGGCTGGAGTACATGAGCTAAAATCCACAAATGCTTGAGACCCCCTCTAAAAATGCTTATAACGTCCCATTTTATTGTTCACATGCCCGACACACCTTAATATGTGAAAAAGGGAACATATCCTATAAACCCAGCACTGTCCAACATCTAATGAAGCAAAATAAGTTCTGATTGGTCTGTTTGTGTGCAAAATGAAGTCAGTTGGTCAGATTTAAGGGACTGCAGGACTGACAATTGAAAGGAGGACAAATCCAATCCTCCTCCTCTGCAGACGCCATCAAAGACAAGCCTCTGAACCCGATTGTTAACTATATTGGGGATTCTGTCAGCGAGTAAGTCCATCATCTTCAACAAAAGGAGCTCCAAAGTCAGGATGGAAAAAGCTGCTGATCATAAGGACAGCATGGAAGGGTGTCTTCATTACCGAGGGACAGTGTCTTCCTCTTCAGCCGTCACAGAGACAGAAAAGAGATTGATGGCGCAGTCGTCTGATCTATTGGTTATTCTGAATGAAGTATGGGCATATTGGTTGCAGGCCTCTCCCACTGGCTGTCATTGATTTCCACTCAGTCTTTCAGCTCCCTGTGCCCATGTGCAAATGTCCCCCCCGTATTTTATTTTTTTTTACTTCCAAGTTCCTCGCTGTCCCTTATTTATCCAACGTCTCAGATGTTTTGCCGCTATTCAAGTCTAAATCTATAAAGAAATCATCCCCAGCACATCATCATTTCAAGACCAAAGGACAGAACCAGGTAAAAACAGACAGAGAGGGAGAGACAAGGAGGTGGAGGAGGGATGGAGTGAAAGACAAAGAGGAAGTGAAAGACAGACAGCAGTGCAAAGGGTGAGACAGATGGGGGGGTGCAGGGAGGAATTGAAAGAGGGACAGAGCAGGAAACAGAGGCAGAGCGGGAGGTGTAATTATCCATCAGGTGTTCGGGTGTGCGTGACAGAGGAGGAAGCTCATTAGCACACTCTGTGTACACCAATTACACAGCTAGGCTTCTCAGGGCATTCCCCTGGCTCGTGTGTGAGGGAGGCTGGCGGGGACAACAGGCACCTTCACTCCGAATGAAACTGGAATGTTTTCAAACTTTAAGTCAAGATTTTAATGATTTGACAAGGAATGTATGTGATGGGTCAACATATCTTTGAAGTAAAGTAAAAATCTGAAAAATACTAAAGTACTATTTACGTGTGTTCCTCAACTCTGGTACTCAAAAATGTAATCTATTGCAACCAATCAGCTTTAGAAGTCTCCTAAACAGATCCTAGGGTCAGCTAATAAAGAAGTGTCTAGACCTCTGAGCAGACATGGGTCAACACCTGAACTACAAGTCCAGGGAAAATAGCCATTTATTTCTGAAGTAGCCAAGCGGCTACTCTAGGGGAGATGCAGCGTTCCTCAGCTCAGGTTGGAGAATCTGTTGAAAAATCAAGAATTTATAAAGTCCCCAAAAAGTCTGTCCTTTATGGAGGCGTGTCAAGAAGAAGACTGAAAATTTTACGTTCACAGATGCTCTCAATCCAGTGTGATTAAGGGTATGTTTTAATTTTTTATAAAGAATTTACTATAATTTTACGTTTCTAGATGCCTAAGCTGGTAGCAATACAACACATACAGGGGTAAAAAGGAGCTTATCACCCACTATTTGTGTCTTTATGTTATATGTTTATATTTCCTACATTCTGTTTAGATTAAGTACAATTACAGAAGTCCTGAAAATGTCCCTTTAATTGTTACGAACCGGACTCCAGCAAATGGATCCAAATCATGATGCTACTACATTTTACGATGGATACAAGGTTTTTGTAACAGGGGTGTCAAACTAATTTTCCTTTTTGTCCATGTCAAGATCCTGAATGTCCTTAAAGGGCAGAAAGTAAGGATAAAACTAACAAACAATTTAAATATTAATAAATGTCTACATCTGGATTCTATTTATATATTCCTCTAGGGTTCAGAGGGCCACATAAATGGGTATGGCTGGCCAGATTTGGCCCCCGGGCCTTGAGTTTGACACCTGTGTTGTACCATAATGTGTACAAAGGTTACACTTGGATCATTATTCATTCAGCTTATCAGTATTACACTCTCATCTCAGGGACTAGAAACATATTCCTCTTATTCCTATCATGATCAGAATGAAACTTTTAAAACTGTAAAGGGTGATTTTTTTCTGTCACAGCGTGAGCCACTGTTCAAATTGAAGTATAAATACACTGCCTGGCCCAAAAAAAAAAAAAAAAAAGGTCACCTGGATCTAATTAAACAAATAGCTAAGACCCTCCTATTGGATAATTACTGCAGGGGCAATTTTCGTTCAGCTGGAAACTAGTCATTTAACCCCAACTGGTGCAGAGAGGTGTTTCTCATTTCATAAACAACCATGTGAAAAAACACATCTTGTAGTTGCGGAAAAGATGTTAGTGTGTTTGAGAAGAGTCGAATCACTGGCATACATCAAGCAGAGAAAACATCTAAGGAGACTGCAGAAAGTACAAAAATTGGATTAAGACAGTGCATTATTAAAAGTGTTAGGATAGTATTAGTGGGGACCCATCGGCTTTAAGGAAGAAAAGTAGTTGGAAATATATCCTGAATGATCTTGATCGGCGATCACTTAAACGTTGGGCAAAATTGGAGGAAAATGACGGAAGAACTCATGTTTAACAGTGAATGTAGAGCATTTGCACATGCACATTGTCAAGGGACCTCAATGAATTGGGTCTGAAAAGCTGTGTCGCCATAAGAAAACCACAAATCAGTGAGGCAAACCGGAAAAAAGGCTTGAATTTGCTAGGGAGCATAAAGAGTGGACTTAGGAGCAATGGAAGAAGGTGATGTGGTCTGATGAGTCCAGATTTACCCTGTTCCAGAGTGATGGGCGCATCAAGAAAGGCAGATGAAGTGATGCTCCCATCAAACCTAGTGCCTACTGTACAAGCCTGTGGGGGCAGTACCATAACCTGGGGTTTTGCTGCGGTTGGTCACGTCTACGTTCAGTAACAGTTTGTGCTCCAAGAATGAGGTCAGCTGACTACCTGAATATACTGAATGACCGGGTTTTTTCAGTGTGCGATTAGTGAAAAAGGCGGGTGGGTGGGGGGCGAGGGTGAAAAACACATTTATTATTGACATAAAAAATAAAATCAAATTAAGATGATCAAAATTAAAGGTAAGTGTTCACTTTGCCCTATCCACTCCAAGCAGGTGAGATTATTTTCCCCCATTGCAGCATCAGCAACACTTTGGCTGCTCGCTCAGACACACAACTCTGCATATTTTTCTGCAGGGGGAAAAAAGACCAGAGGAACCCAGCCAGGATCATGTACTGAAATACTTACCCTCGGCTTATTAAACCGTGTGCACAGATTCAGAGTCCAGCAAGAAAGTATAGACATTTGAGTCACTGCGTTTGCATGTGCAAAATGTATTTAATCTGATCACTGATCAGATTAGAATTTGACTGTGTACATGGCCCTGAAAACATCTACCCGATTATAACAAGCATTTACATCCACACGTTCAATCCGATTCAATCATTTTGACATGTGCAGAACTATCTGAAATACCGGAAAAGGCCGTAGAAGAAGAATCAGCAGACGTCTGTTGAAAACAAACATGGCTGCGTTCATTTAAAATGGAGCGGTACGATCTTCTTAGCGTGCTTTTATTTTTTATGGAAACAATTTTACATTCAAATGCCAAAAAGCATAAACTTTTTCAGTTGTTTCACACCCACCATGGTTTCATCCAGCTTCCGTCAACGCCAACGTATGGTACGTCAACGCATGAGATAACAGACACGCGCAGCAATGACCAATATTCGGAATAAGAGTTTATATGTGCACCAATCGGATTAACTATCGATATAACCCACCTCTCTCAATAGTAAATAGATTTTGATTCAATAAGTAATCCGAATGGCATGTTTACATGAAGCATTTTTATTCTGCTCAGGCTTTTAATCTGATTACTTGTGTCCATGTAAAAACGGCTATTGTACCCGGGGACAAGTTCCTGGTAATATTTAAAAAATTACAGTTTTGTCCCCACCACTTAAAAAACATTTTTAGATTTATTTTTTTTAGACAGTGCATCCACCAGCGCAAATTTCTTCCTATCACTATCCGGACTGACTGGTATTCCACAATGTTATACAGTTTCTCTATGTGAAAATCTTGTAGATAGTGATGTTACATTCAATAAAGACTTGCATTTAAAAGTGGTTACAGTTTCGATAGGTAACTGATGAACTCTTATCTCTTTAATGCAACGTGTTGGAATTATGCTGTGCCACCAGCTCCATGCATCCCAGAGGCAAGACGGACATACACTGTGCAGTTTTTGGACCATTTCCACAAATTTTGCGAACCGTTAGTCTTCAAAGCCATTTATAAATAAATACTGCATTTGTTTTGCAAGGAGTTGAAAAAAACCTGGTCACTAGTGATTTTGAGTATAGTTTAGTCGTCTTATTTACAAGTTTAAGTAATAATGCCCTTTTTTAAGTTTAAAGCTCTGAAGATGTCCAGCACAATGCCAAAATCCGCTTGCAAATAAAACCTGCGTATGGATTCTAAATCCATACGCAGGTTTTATTAAACTGATGTTAGCCTACATATTCTGCACCTGACTCCTGCCGTGCAGAGATGAAGGGAAAATAGTTGAGTGTTTTTATCATTCTATTCCTCTCGTCTGTAAAAATTGCGTTAATTGCGCTGAATCTCCTCTCGCACTCTGCTGTTGAGCAGGAAGGTGTGAACTGCCGCTGTAACTTTTTGAAGGTGTTCGCCTATGTTGTAACTTAGCCTAACCCTTCAGCAGAAGTACAGGGGTTGAAGAATTCACATGAAGGGAAATATTACTCTGTTGGACCACCGGGCAGCGCAAAGAACGTATCCGCTCCAGAGATAAGAAATTAATGACAGGAGGGGGGGCACAGACATGTTCCAAGATGGCAATGTTAGGATTCCTCCAGGCTAGGCAGAGGATGTTATAAAATTGTCCTTTAGAATTTCTATATTCATGAACAAGAACTACAAATTTGTGCAATAAGAACCAGTGCACACAGCTAATGAGACTAAATTATTAAAGGTGTACATCATAAGTGCCATTCTATACATAGTTACTATGTGTAGAATGATGCTTAGATAGGACATGTTCTAAATACATCTGTTTGCAGAACAGAAGCAAATACAACTCAAATATTTCTGTGTTTTACCTCTGAAGGTTGTTTTGGTCAGATGAAACCACTCCTACATTAGCCACCGACAGGACCAGCTTGCTGAGGTTCTGCTTAGAGGTGTTGGCAGTTGCCATGGTGATGGTTGCTGAAGTCTCATTCATGCCCATGAGCTTTTCTGAGAAGATGCAAAATACTTGTTCATAAAAATAAAATAAAAACAACCACAAACAAACAAACAGGAAAAAAAGGAACTGAATTCATTTCATCATCAGAATTTGTAAGTATGATGAAGATTGATCCATAGGAGTTGAAATGCACTGAAAAACTGTCTGGTTATCAGATTTGGCAAGAAATTAGCTTAACAGACATTGTGGGGCTCAAAATTATAGTCATTATAGTAAATTAGCTTTTTTTCACGGTCAGTCAGATGTTTAAACAAAATTCAGAGGAACCAAAGTAAGTAAAATTAAATTGTAATTTCAACAACATGAATAGACACCGCTAAATGTTTTCATTTAGGCTGCGAGAGAGCAAGATATCGGATAGATAACAGAAAGGTACAATAGAGTACAGTTTTATTCTTTTGGGTTTCGAACTCTGTTGATAATTATAGAATTAGGAGTAGAGAGAAGGTACATTTTATTACTCAAACATTTCAGAGATCAGATTTGTGAGAGACAGCAGGCTGCAAAATATGAGTTGTTCATAATTCTTCTCGGAGGGAATGGGGGATGACAAAGATAGCTACTGTCTTCACACTTATGATTGTGTCCTTTACTGGCATATATATGTTTAAAAAAACAATACTATTAGCTTTCCAATTGTATGAAACGTATAAATTCATAGAAAATATAAATCAGAATATCATGAATTAAAAAGTAAAAATGGCAGACGGGCTTCGAAAGGAACCTTTAAGGGGTTAAGCTAAAACGTGACTATAAAGCAACTAATCGATGATTTAATTAGTTGTCAACCATTTTAAAAATAGATTAGAATCGATAAAAATCTATTAGTTGTTTCAGCTCTAAAATCAACTGAAACTGTTATCGGCAGGTCTAACCTTTACAAAAACCAGGAGATCAGCAACAACATTTTGATTGGTCTATCACAAAACGTGAGCATTATAACAACTCCACAATGTAGTTTTGCACACTGGTATCATCCATAACCTTTCAGCATGTAAATGTTTAAACCAAAAGGAGCTTTTCTGTGCAGAATAATGGGAAAGGATTTAAATAAAAGAACTGAGACAAATAGGAATGTTTTAGGTAGAAATCAAAGTGGTTCTAACATCAAAAATAATAAAACCCTATTACCTGAAATAAGTTATTGACTTCCCTGCAATGGTATACATTAAAGTACATTTATTTGAGAGAAAATGGTCTGAATGAACAAGCTGTTATTCTGTCTTAAATCTCCCCTTCCTTTTGTCTAAGTGCAGTTGAGCTCAGGCAATCGTGAATAAGGTTAATTAATGCAGAAGCAGCGTTTAAAAAGCACTCAAAGCCCACTGATGGGTGGGAGGTGTTCCTCCCTGCTCCCAATAGGTACCACCACATCTAGAAGGTAGAGACTCATTTGAAGATTTTACAGATGATGTTTTGATACATGTTCACACTGTCTCTGTACAACATGTGTTAACAGATATGGCTCGTAGGTTTTATCCAACATGGGTGCTGGAAATGAAAATGAAGCCAACAGTAATCACAAGCAGGACTGCATGAATGCAATTTAAAAAGTACAACAATTATGTGCATAGAAAAATGTATATCAATTTATAATTTATTACATTTGCTTACTATGTTACATAACTATCAAATCTTTATGTAATTTTGCTTAAGGATCTTAAGCAGCAAACAAGATAATTACATAATCCGACCAGGTTAAAATGTAAATACCAGATTGGTGGCTGATTAAAGCATTTGATCAGAATTACGCTCATACAGCACAGTTAGTTCCAGATGCTGTTTTATGTGATCAAGACTAAAAGCTAAAGGCTCTAATGGGTCAAAAATTCTTCTAGTGGTGCACCGATCCCACATTTTCAGTCCCGATACGATACCTAGATTTTGTGCATCTGTCGATACCCAATACCGATCCCATACTATTGTTGAATAAATAAACTGTATAACTTCTACCTTATACCTTTATTGAAGAGACTAAAGGCACCAGACTTTACTAACGCAACATAACCAAGACAAAATAACAGATGAAAGGTTATTTTTGTAGTAATTTTAGTTTCTACAAGTGAAACATTTATATATATATATTTTTTTTTATAATTTATTGCAGATTTCCACATTTTGAGTATCGATTCAACAGAGCCGAGACTTTTTAGGCGAACAAATTTCCCTAAGTTCGATTAAAAATGACTATACAAGGCTAGTGTGAATGCTTTCAGAGAGAGGATCTGAAAGTGTTAAACAGATGGCTGAATTTTAACTGGGAATCCCAGGCTTAATCTCAATTTAATTTTCCTGAATTTGCATCCTTAATTTCATCTGGATGCATAGATTCTTTTTTTATTTATTCTTTTAAGAAATTGTCTGCGATATCAACTTTTTGCTAGACATTTGTTTTACACCTATAGTCTACTGGACTCGGTTCAATAGGGGACCAAAATTGCAAAATTGTTGCTTTTTTTTCAGGTGGTGCTGTTTGCTTTCACACTGCATTTTGTCAAACGAACCACACCTTTTGAGCAACATATTTCCCCCCTTTCCTGTGGTGGCGCTGCATCAAGCAGCAATGAACCCAGGCGCATTTCCTGTTCCGCAACTAATACATTGTAGCAATGGGCTTAGCATGAACAGAGAATGAGGCAGAGGAGTTGATGTGTGATTGTATTCAACCAGAATGCCTCAGCGCTGCTTTCAGCAACTGCGTTTTTACATGCAGTCAAAATGGCACCAGTATTCACTTCAACAGAGCCGAGACCTCAAATTTCAGCCGTTCATTTTGTTGGTTAGCATTAGAGTTTGATTGCGCATTGAAGCCTACCGATGTGAAGTGGACTTTTTAGGCGAGAGAGGATTTGAAAGTGTTAAACAGATTGCTGATCCCTGGCATAATCTCAATTTAATGTTCCTGAATTTGGGTTCGATGTCAAAGACAAACTGGGGGCCTCAAATTCAAAATTAACAGCAGTGCTGTCGGGAACTATAGGTGGGGAAAAAGTTATCGCCTCTTTGACTGTCGTCACTATGGTTGAGATTTTTTTTTTTTTTTTTTTTTTACGACTTGTGCTAAACAGACAAAAAAAAAGTCATGACAGGCAGACTACTTTAAATATTCAACACAGGTATCGACAGAAACTAAAACTGAAAGTAAAGGTCAAGATCTAAGGGCTTTATTCAGTAAAAACGACAATGGATCAGAATTAAATATCGTAACACTTGTCTTTGAGATTGTGTTGGATTTTAACCATTTCATTCCATTCACGAATAAAAGCATATCCACTCACTTTGCTCACTGCAGAAGTCAGCTTCTTTCATGGTGCTGGGCATTAACAGCTCTCCTACAGCGGGCTGAATGGACACACTGAACTGGTCCTCCTTGGTGCTGTGGAGGGATTAATAGAATTAGACAGAATACAGTACAAACAGACCCTGACTAACATGCAATTCTTGCTTTAAATAAACCCTATAATACTTTCCTCTTTTACCTTTAGCTAAAACATTGCAAATATCTCCAAGCAAGGCTCAATCTTGAGTTTCTACGGTACCATTGAATAAACACAAACTGTTGGTGTGTGTGTGGATGAGGGGTTTGGAGGGAGTCCTAATATAATTTTAATTAAGAAGGTAAAAACATACAATATATTACAAATACAAGAATCCCAACCAGATTTCCTTCTGCATGGAGTTTGCATGTTCTCCCTGTGCGTGTGTGGGTACTCTCTGGGTACTATGGCTTCCTCCCACAGCCCAAAAACATGACTGGTTAATTAGTCTTTCTATATACAAGCTGCATATTAAAAAAAATGGACTTAGATTAAAGATCATCTTTGACTGAACCCATTCTTACACTTTTTGCATAAACATAGAATATGAACATGAGAACCCTGAAGTGAACACTTTGTGCACATAAAACACACTGATCAATGATTGCCTTTTTTTGGGAGAACTACAAAGTAAGAGTGTAAGAAGTAACCACTATCTGATTTCTTGGATCATGTCACTGTTAGTCTAAGCTTTTACTACGAACTTCTGATAACGTAGGTGGGTGATCTCAAGCTCGACGCCCGATTTGAGGCTTTCATTCTGAAGCTAAAAGGGAAGACGTTGAGGAATTGCATTGCCGAGTTGAAAGAGTTGGACTAGCTGATAGCAATTACTATTTCAACCTTTTTAATAGGGATGCACTCATGCTGATATCTAACGTACTCATATTGGTATCTGTTAAACTTAACTGATAACATGAACCAATACTTGAAATGTGGAAACTACACATTTTGTTTTACATTTTTCATTTCAAATTTTAGTTTCATAGTAATTTTTTATTGGTATTTTAGTTTTTTTATTTAATTTACCAGCATTTGTCATAAAAACAAAGAAGAAAATGTATTGCATTTTTTTGTCACAGAAGTATCGGCACTAGTACTTGGTATCGGAAAGTACTCAGATTTAAGTGTCGTATCGATTAAAAAAAAAAAAAAGAATAAATAAAATATATGGTATCCCTACGCTTTATCATGCCTTCACCAATTTTTAAGCTATTTCTATATCATTTTTTATAAAACCGTGACATAAAACAGGGCATAAAATATTTTTTCCAAGGGGCACTGTGGCACCTGACCTGAAATTTCTAGGGGCATTTTCTGAAATTTAAGGGCACACCCAGAGGCATCAGCGTGGCCCAAGCCAACCTGAATAAATCTACTATCAGTTAGTGCATCCTCTGATGAATCAATAGACTGCTGTTGCCGGACAAATGACTTTGTGAGTGGCGATGCGGTCTCATTGACATACCTGTGACAACACAGTTTGTGCCGTATACTATCACAATGTTTTACGAGGGTATTGTGTTTAAACTGGGAAGTCCGTGGTTCCTCTACGATTTTGCTTTTTCCCAGCGTGTTGAGGACCACATTAACAGCAGTACAGGCAAGACAATTTGACGTTTCATGAGCCACTTGAACTCCGACATCCACTCATGTCGGAATTTTTCCATTTTGCTGGAGCCGGGTACTTTGGATTCTTTCAATTGCTTGTCTCTTACTCTAATATCGACTAAAGGAGAAGGTTGATCACGAGCTAGCCTGAAATAACGATCTATCCTCTTCTTCGCCATAATAGCAGAGGTTTCCCTCTCAGCCAGTGACTGTATATAGAGCTCTCAGCACTAAATTTGCAGCGCTCCTCCGCATTCAAAGCCAGATTGTGACACAAAGGCGGTATTGCTTCGGGCCAATTGTATCTTGTAGAAATCAGACGCCTTCGGCCAATCGCAGCGAGTAATAAACATTGCTCACTGCGATTGGCCGAAAGCGCCTGGTTTTAACAGCATCATGTCAGCAGCAGTTTTTTTTCCTTCAGTCCCAAATGTGTCTGATGACCTCACTCACGCAAACATATATTGTAACTCTTACATTACAGAAGTGTTTTGGGAAATTGCCATTCGCTCTGATGTTTAAATTTACTTGTACTCAGACAAAAGATGGTCGCAAAACGCTACCAATCACTCGCAGTCTAGAGCCCTGTAAAAGACACTACTGAGTTTAAGGCATGGCTGGACTCAGCAACTACCTAATTATGCTAAAGTTAATCAAACAGGTCTTTCTGTTGGTTTTAAATTAAAGAGCTAGTACCTTATTTTTAGAGAATCTGGACAGCAAATGGAATTCAAAAGCCAAATCAGACTGATAAGAAATGGGAAACTTTATAAAACCAAACAAAACAGAAACAAGAACACATTTCAACACTTCTGTGGGCATAAGAACCATAGTGATTAGCATGAAAACTAAAATATACAGCATGGACCCACCACATGTGGAATATTCTACAATAATATTTAGATTGTGATTTGGGAAAACTAAAAAAAACCCGATATGTTTAACAGAGCAGTCAAATTCTTTTAAATATAGCTTTTAGTATAAATTGATGGTAGTGTGACAGTAGAAACAGAATGTAATGCATTGTGTATTCTGTTCAGCTGTGTGTCCCTCTTCCCTTTATGTATGAAATGTTTCTCCTCTGATTGCCAAGCAAACCAATGCTCTGTGAATAGCATTTTGGAGCAGATTGATCCCCCCCTCGATCTCACACAGATTTTCTGATAAGGTTATTGATCGGCCAAGCAGCGGTGCCAATGGCATTCGGCCACTGATTAGTGGAGGAATAATTGTTATCCCAGCGAACCAGGATCAATTGTGGCTGATGTCTCACCTGGGAATGAAGGCAAAGTGAGGGTGAAGACAAATGAAAAATCAAGCAGGAGCAGGCAAGACAGGTAAAGTCACAAAAAGGGGTGTGTGATGCAGACCAGCAATTGGAAAACTGATTCAAATAGTCATACAAATAATTTCTGCTTTTGTGGCAGATTTACTGTTATCTTACCATAACTGGAAGTTGGCTGCTTGTGTTGAGTCGCTGAAGTCGATACCCATGGACACACTGACTGAGGCCCCTGGCTCCAATCGCTCTGAGAATGGAAATAAGGGGAGGAAACACGAGAGGAGAGAAGAAAGCGTGAGTTCCAAGGGAAGGGTGTGCAGCATGGGGAAGGATGAAGTAAAGGGAGAGTGGATTTGGTGATGGTGGAGCGGGCTGCAGCGGCAGCAGAGTGGAACCGACAAGCATCTACACAGCATGTGTTTTCTACATCACAAAGAAAGGCCACCATGTGTGAGAAATCTATCTTTCAATCTCCTTGCTAACAAATTCCACCCCTGAAGAAGAAGAAAAAAGAGCCACACACACAAAAGAGAAGCGTCTCTCCAAAACAACAGAGCCATCAAGGACTCAGTCAGAATCAAGTGTAGGGAAACAGGGAATTTAGGTCATGTTAAAGTAACACCCGGAGTTTAAAGGGAGTTTAAGTTATAAAGTATGATCACCGTGACAGAATCAGATGAAAAGTTTAGTTCACAGTATGGGAAGCTTCTCCAGACATAATCACAGGCTTATAATTTCTATATGACCTAAAATGCACTTCAGAAAATTTAGCCAATAATCCAAAATACCAGCATCTTTTATTTTATTGTTTTATTTGAGTATAGCCAGCAGAAATGTGCAAAATTACTTATTACTATTATCCTTCAGCATACAAGCATAAAGCAGCTTTACATTAAGCTTCGTCTGTATTCATCCCCCTGCAATTTATCCTAACATACGGCAGCCACTCGCTCGAAGTAACCATACTCAATCGATCGAAATTACCCACCGTTTGGCTGCATGAGTTCCTTCAATGGCCAATCAATCCCCTGCAAAGGGCGGTTTTAACATGCTTCACCGCACATTACTTCTGTCTCACCGTGCATTCGTACACTCATGCCGGAGACTTTTTGAAAAGGTAAAAGTACCCGATAAAAAACTGGTGACAGAGCGGGAATTTACTCCTCTGATCAATATCAATGAAAAGGAGATTTGATTAGATGTGATAATTTGTTGTCTTTTAGGTTGAAGACGGGACAAAGCACTGTTTGCTGAAGAAGTGGAGGTAAACAAGCTTAGAAGGGTTTTGGTGACAATTTAAAGTCCGTCTGAAAAAAAAACATCCGCACGGAAAATTCTCAGTCAGTCACTAGCATGGACCAGGGGTGACCTCTAACAGTAAAAACCATATTTTAGTTGCCAACACTTCAAATGTGCATAAAAATCTGAAACAATAGCAAAACATGCAAGAACGTACAAATCATACAGACTACTCTCACACAGACATATGTCAGTCATTTACGTCTGTTAATATTGTAAACTATACAGAGGGGGAAATAATTATTTGACCCCTCGCTGATTTTGTAAGTTTGTCCAATGATAAGGAAATGAAAAGTCTCTGAACAGTATCATTTTAATGGTAGGTTTATTTTAACAGTGACAGCACATCAAAATGAAAATTGAAAAATAACTTTAAAATACGGATAGAAACTGACTTAAATTTCCTTGAGTGTAATAAGTATTTGAACCCACTAACAAAAAAAGACAATACTTAGTTGCAAAACCCTTGTCAAACATTTGTTGTAATTGATTACCAAGTTTGCAGATATTTAAAGCAGAATTTTGGTCCACTCCTCTCTGCAGATCATCTCTAAATTGTTATGGTTTTGAGGCTGTCTCTTTGCAACTTTGAGCTTCAACTCCCTCAATAGGTTTTCTACTGGATTATGGTCCGGAGACTGACTAGGGCACTCAGTGACCTTAATATGATTCTTCTTGAGTCACTCATTTGTTGCCTTTGCTGTACGTTTTGAGTCATTGTCGTGCTGGAACACCCATCCACGACCCATTTTCAGTTTCCTGGCAGACGGAAGAAGGTTGCTGCTCAGGATTTTACGATACATGGCTCCATCCATTTTCCCGTTGATGCGGCGAAGTTGCCCTGTGCCCTTAGCAGAAAAACACCCCAAAACAAAACATTTCCACCTCCATGCTTGAGGGTGGAGGCGGTGTTTTGTGGGTCATAGGCAGCATTTCTTTTCCTCCAAACACGGTGAGTTAATACCAAAGAGCTCAATTTTGGTCTCATCTGACCACAGCACTGTCTCCCAGTCACTATGAATAATTCAGGTGTTCATTGGCAAACTTCAGACAGGTCTTCACATGTGCCTTCTTGAGAAGGGGGGCCTTGCGAGCTCTGCAGGATTTTAATCCATTGCGGTGTAATGGTTTTCTTTGTGGTGCCAGCTACTTCCTTTCATTAACTAACACTTCTGTGTAGTTCTAAGATGATTTCTCAAAATCATTGACACCCCATGAGGTGAGATCTAGCATGGAGCCCCAGACTGAGGTCAATTGATGGTCATTTTGTGCTCCTTACATTTTCAAACAATTGCACCAACAGTTGTCACCTTCTCACCCAGCTTCTTGCTAATGGTTTTGTAGCCCATTCCAGCCTTGTGCAGGTCTACAATTCTGTCACGGAAATCCTTGGACAGCTCTTTGGTCCTTTCTCATGTTGGAGAGTTTGGAGTCTGCTTGATTGATTGATTATGTGGACAGATGTGTTTTATACAGGTTACTAGTTAAGACAGGTGTCTATAATGAGGGTGACTAATTGAGTAGGAGTGTCTAACCACTCTGTGGGAGCCAGAACTCTTAATGGTTGGTAGGGGTTCAAATATTTATTTCACTCAATGAAATGCAAATAATTATTAAATAATTATTTTCCCACTATAGATTACAGCTAATAAAATCTAAGCTAAATTATTTCCTTAAAAAATAAATTTAATCTAATTGCTTTAATGAACAGCTGTTTTGGCCTAGTTTAGGAGGGTACTATCCTGCTGAGGTGTTCAGGAAGCCCAGTTTATTTTTTATTGAGGCCTTACGCTCATCTGGATTGTCTTGTGTTTCGTTTTCCCATCGACAATACTCCATAAAGTATCTGCTGGGTTCAGCTGCCATACGTTTGTTGGCCGATCAAATACATTAAGGCCATAATTACTGAAGTCTGTTCTGCTGCTTTTAGGAGTGTGACCAGGTGACGTGTCCTTGCTTCCTGGACAAATTTTAAGTCATCAGTTTTAACCCTGAATCTGTAGATCATAACATAACATTTTGGGGGAAAATTTTTTTTATGGGTTTATGAAATATTTAAATTTTCTGAAATCTGACTGAATACTCAATATTAGTTGTAAATAATAACCATCAAAGTTTGAAAAAGTAACCTGTTGAATTATATCATATTATAATGAATTTATAAAATACCATTTGAGTTTAAAATACTGAATGAATGTCAGTCTTTTATTTTTAAAGGTTGAATATGGAACATGAGCGTGACGGCGACATTTAGCATACCAAGGTTGTAGTTACAACAATAAAAAACATTTCAGCTGTTGGGTTGCCTGGTTTGCACCCAATACGCCCAGTGACCAACCTGAACTGTGTCCAGTGAGGAATGTATTTTAGAGATGTTTAAATGACAGCAAACGTTTGCAAAGTTAGCAAGGTTAGCAAGTGAGTTAGCTTACCGATCGAGGAGGAAAGTCGCTGTTTCCCACTGTGTTTGATGCCGTGGAAATGTTTATGTGGGTCCATCTAGTCTAGGTTTGCCCTAAATTTACTCTAGTTTCTGTTCTTGTGCGGTCACTCCTCTCTTGAGACGGATAACAATATCTCCGGGTCTCTGAAGCAGCAGCTTGACTTGCTGAATCCACCATTTTTCTCAGCGCGAGCTGAAAGGTGCTGACCATAGAGTTGGATGACACCGACCGTATTTGTCAACCTGCAGCCACTACTGGCTGGTAGATGTAATCATAACGTCATTATCGTGCCCGTTTAAAATGCACATTTTACTATATTTTATTCAAATAATATAATTATGTAATGGGCTTTCATTTTGCACCTCTTTAAAAGTCCCATGGAAGTATATATATATATATATATATATATATATATTTTTTATTTTATTTTTTTCCATGTAATTTTTTATGAAAATGTTTCATATTCAGCCTTTAAAATCCCACTCAGAAAGGGGCCTATTGGTGGTAGAGCAGTTTCCCAATCCTGGTCCTCAAGCAACACTGCCCTGCATGTTGTAGAAGTTTTCATGCTTTATCAAGCAGGCTTTAGCAAGCAGGCTTTAGATGATTGCAGTTCGACCGAAATCAGGTGTGCTGAAGCAGGGAAACTTTAAATAGATCAAGGCGAGTGTTCCTTGAGGAGCACAGGGATGCCTGCAGAGATGTTTTTAGGGGTGGCCATAAGGTGGCCAGAGACAATGGATATTAAGTCAACTATGCATGACTACAAACATCCACACAGTCTATGTGCAAAAACAGGATTTAGATCAGTTTGTGCTGGTGGCTCAAAGAGCTCCTGGTCAGAAGTGTTCCCAGAAACCTGACTGTATAAGATTGTCTGCTATGATCAAGTGAAGTCTGTAACCATGATTACAACTTTGGGTTTGGACATTCAGATGGTTTGTCCAGGGGCGTGCCACCTTGGGAAAAGATTTTGAACTTTCTGGATTAAAATGCGTTAATCTGGTGCAGTCAGAGCAACGTCTCAAAACATAGCTCTTTATGCTATAGAACCTAAAACTGAAATATAACTTTAGAGTTCTTAAAATTTGGATTTAGACTAAAGCTTACTCAACAGATAAACATATCTTTTCATTCATAGATTTAGTTTTGGGTTGTGACAGAGTAATTATTAATTGTCATGATACATCGAAAAACATTCTGAAATATTATGAAATATATTGCCTTAAAGTTTCTGATGATAAATAAATATATATTTTTGGCAATATATTTGCAAGCCTAGAGGAGCAGCAGGTCGATCAAAATGTCGAATGATTTGAGGTTTTATAACAATTTTAAAATATAGCATTAATGTCCGATGTTTGATAACACTACAGGTTAGAATTTAGAAAAAGGAAAAAACGTGAGCGAACCCCTACCTAACAAGAACTAAGGTTAAATTCAGCAAATACAGTCGTGGCCAAAAGTTTTGAGAATGACACAAATAGTTTTCACAAAGTTTGCTGCTAAGCTTTTAGATCTTTGTTTCAGTTGTTTCTGTGATGTACTGAAATATAATCAAAGCACTTCATACGTTTCAAAGGCTTTTATCGACAACTAGATGACATTTATGCAAAGAGTCGGTATTTGCAGTGTTGGCCCTTCTTTTTCAGGACCTCTGCAATTCGACTGAGAATGCTCTCAATCAACTTCTGGGCCAAATCCTGACTGATAGCAACCCATTCTTTCATAATCGCTTCTTGGAGTTTGTCAGAATTAGTGGGTTTTTGTTTGTCCACCCGCCTCTTGAGGGTTGACCACAAGTTCTCAATAGGATTAAGATCTGGGGAGTTTCCAGGCCATGGACCCAAAATGTCAACGTTTTGGTCCCTGAGCCACTTAGTTATCACTTTTGCCTTGTGGCACGGTGCTCCATCGTACTGGAAAATGCATTGTTCTTCACCAAACTGTTGTTTGATTATTGGAGGTAGGGCTGCACGATTATATCCACAATAATAATCACAACTATTTTGATGTATATTGTAATCACAATTATTAATCACGATCATTCATCCAGTCCTGTAAAATATCCGATACTTTAATATATAAAAAGTACAAGCTATGTTATTGCAGAGTGCAATCTCAAAGTGCAATTTAACGGAAACAATTACAGGTTATACAGAAAAGGCCTTTGACATTCCCTGCATCCAAATCCTTAGTATTTTACTATATGCTACGTAGCAACTATTAATCGCCCATTTATGTAGTAAATACTGCATATCAAACAATCGTGATAATAGGCATGGAATCAAACGTACTGCTCCACCATTTTGCAGTTCCTTTGACCCGTATGACTGTTCTGTTGACCCAGATGTTTACATTACGTTCGCCTGTGGTCCCGCCATCCTCTAGCCGTTATTTTGTCTGGTATGACTTAACAACTTAAATGTTTAATCAGTAAAAAAACAATCACAGTAATCAGTAACATTGCTTCACGTACATTTATCCGCGAAACTGTGGCGGTGTCAATGGTTGACATTTCGTCCGTAGCCATTTTTAGCTAGGTCCTTCTTGTTCTATGGTTTCGGGGGGTCCGCTGCATTGTGGGATAGCGTAGCATTCACCGGCTGCTTACTGTGGCGGTAGTACACTTTCGGGAACTTTCTTTTTACAAGTCAGATCCATAATGGAGATTTGGATCCACTAAATTGCTCAAATACTCCTTTTCACTTGCTACGTAGCAAGCGTAGTTCAGCCATTATGAGTGCTAAGTGGCGTGTGCGCGTTTTTTATTTAGGCAGCTTAATGAAGCTTTAGCCATGCGTTTGCCCCTGGTGGCTCGTAAACTATTGATTGAGTCAGTGTGTGATAAAGAAAAAAGAAGAAGAGCTTGCATTTTGAATGTAAATATCGTTGATGATCAGGTTCATTTAATTGTGGCCACCAAAATCGTGATCATGATCAAAATCTGATTAATTGTGCAGCCCTAGTTGGAAGAAGTTGCTGTTGGAGGGTGTTTTTGTACTGTTCTTTATACATGGCTGTGTTTTCTCCCTTGGATGAGAAGCAAACCCACACATGAATGGTCTCAGGATGCTTTACTGTTGGCATGACACACTGACGGTAGCGCTCACCTTTTCTTCTCCGGACACGCCTCTTTCCAGATGCCCCAAAGAATCAGAAAGAGGCTTCATCAGAGAATATGACTTTGCACCAGTCCTAAGCAGTCCATTCACCATACTTTCTGCAGAAGATCAATCTTTCCCTGATGGGTTTTTTTTTGGACAGAAGTGGCTTCTTTGCTGCTCTTCTTGACACCAGGCCATCTTCCAAAAGTCTTTGCCTCACTGAGCGAGCAGATGTGCTCACACCTGCCTGCTGCCATTCATGAGCAAGCTCTGCACTGGTGGCACTCCGACCCCCCAGCTGAATCCTCTTTAGGAGACTAACCTGGCACTTGCTGGACTTTCTTGGACCCCCTAAAGCTTTCTTAAGAATTGAACCTCATTCCTTGAAGTTCTTCATAATCCTATAAATTGTTGATTTAGGTGCAATCATAGTAGCCACAATATCCTTGCCCGTGAAGCCATTTTTATGCAACGCAATGATGGCTGCACACGTTTCTTTGCAGGTTAACAATGAAAAAACAATGATTTCAAGCATCACCCTCCTTTTAACATGTCAAGTCTGCCATTCTAACCCAATCAGCCTGACATAATAATCTCAGTGCATCACAGAAACAACTGAAACAAAGATCTGAAAGCAGTTTAGCAGCAAACTTTTTCAAAACTAATATTTGTGTCATTCTCAAAACTTTTGGCCATGACTGTAGATCTCTGTAACCTCTGTCCACCATCACATGAGGACTAGTAATGATAATAATGTGTAGGTATTGAATGGTATAAGTTAAGAATCATGCCAGATATCCTGGTTTAGTACAGTACCTTCCCCCACTACCACATCAGGCACTCAGGAAGGCAGCTGTAAACAGAGCGCTCTGAGCCTGAGTCTGGGAAAGGTGAGTGGGATCAAACCATTATTTTGGCAGGGGAGGTTTCTGTATTCTGTTCTGTACAGAACTGCTCCTTGGATGGAACCGAATTAAAAAAGACATTCTGCAACACACAGACCTGTTTGTTACTTGAAGCAACTTTAAAAGGCTTTGTTTTTTCATAAACGTTTCAAAAACCAACAATAGGATGTACATGCAAAAAATAGGTTTCATTGGTTAGTAAATTGGTTTTTACCATTCATGTTTCCAAAAACCTAAAAACAGGCCAAAATGGATTTTAACTCCGTTGTCCTGTTTTACTTCGCTGTGTTTTAATTTAGATTTCATCACATTTTTATTTGGATTAAAGAAACTTCGGCAAAGTGTTTAATAAAAATAAAAATTCCGAATTCCTACAGAGTCACAGTCAACATTTCCTCTAATCAAATAGCAGAGATTAATGGGGTGTTAATGAAACATTAGCTTGCAGCATGCAGGCTATAATGTTAGCTTCATGTAGCAATATGTTGTTTTTGGCCATTAATCCTTCCCCTGGTTTCTACAAAGCTTTCACTGTTCTCTGAGGCATGACTCAGGCTCATAGCTGTATGGTTGCATACATATGAACATATGACATATGTCTAATTGTAACCATTAAAAATTTGCATTAAAGTTAGCATTATCAAGCTAACATGACACCCTTCTCCCATATCCCTTTCAGTGTAGCAGAGGTTAAATCCTCTCACAAAAAACGACCCCAAAAGCTAAAATAATTGAAGTATGTGAAGTTGTTTTTTTGTTTTTAGAAACAGTTCCTAATATGTTTCTCTAAATAGTGGTTTTAGAGGGTCCCCTAACCAAAGCTTTAAATTTACAGCATTCAATAGGTTTAAACGTTAGCCAGTTTTTGCTTTATAGGGTAGCGTGGTTGTAGGGGAAATATTACAAAAATGATAGCATTGCCTGTTGAAATAACACTTAAAGTGGAATAACTTGATGTTAAAATGTTAAAAAGAACAAGCATGATGTACTGGGAGATATATAACAAATTTTGGATGAGTACCTCATCTACGCAAAACATAATGGCCCTAAGGGGACAGGCTCCAGCATTAATATCTAGCCAGTATAGGCCTGTTCTTTAAAGGCAGGGAAAGAGGGCTTGAGCGTACTGGTATGTAATAGAGGAGAGTCCTGGTGAAGGAGAAAATACTGTATAATGTTTTTTTTTCCTGGGATGAGGCGTGGGCTTATGCAAACGCTTTGTTCCTCCTTATTAACAAGCTGCATTAAATTCTCAAATAACTGAAAGAATCAGTTCTCAGCCTTTTATTAGGACATTCCCACAACAACAGAGCAGCCATTGAGATGCAGCATGAGGAGAAATCTCTCTCCTCAATAAGTGCAACTTGTAATTAAAATACAATAATAACAGCTAAATTGGGCCCTTTCCTGTTAAAAGTGGTTGAAACTTTTTTGACCTTCGTCCACTCTTGGTTTTATACTCCATAGACCAGTGGTTCCCAAACATTTTCTTCTGGGCCCCCCTTTTGGTTTACATAACACCAAACGCCCCCCCCCCCGCGCAAATTCTCTCACTCACACACCTTGTCCAATCAGAGTACACTGCAGTTTATTTCACTTTCACCCTTTTATTAAGAAAATTGGACGAATTAAGGGCTGACTGCAATAAACAACGGGTTGCATAACAATAAAATACAACCTCAAGTAACAAAACAACAAACAGTCTTACCAGTGTAAAAAATGTAAGGGTAAATTTTTAATTGTAGTCTGTACAACAGTATTTTTGCTGTCAGTGTAATTTTTTCAAGCATCTTAACAACGTAATGCTTTTCTTTTTTAAATTTGTTGTAACAAAATTCCACACTGTGATCCATTCATTCTTTTAAAAGAAAGGTTCTCTGTTCAAAAAGGGATAATAATTATGAACAACTCCCTGAGAGGAAGATAAATTAAAATAAAGGTTTGTCATAAAAAATGACTTAAATCCTGCCATCTTCTCAGTGACTGGTGTGAGCCTGCTTGTTGCTGCAGATCTTCTCAAATCTGGGTTTTAGTTGTGAGACTGCCACCCTGAGTTCAGTTTCAATGTCCAGCTTTGACCATTTTGCTAGCTGTCAAGTAGTGATTTTGTTATTTTGTTTATCATTCATTTGTCTCGCGCCCCCCCTGCAATGGCACGACGCCCCCCCTAGGGGGCGCGCCCCACACTTTGGGAACCACTGCCATAGACTAACTTCACCCTTCAAAATTTACGATGGAATCAAAACAGCATAATTCTAAAAGGGAACCAATGTTTTCTTCAATTAAGAAATCTTATTTGTTCCTTTAAAGCAAACGTGGGTTTTGTTTTTAACAGTATACAGAGATTGCCATGTCGTTGACACATATTGGATCACAGATGTAGGAGTTTTCTGTGTGAGGAACTCACCAACAGTGTTAAAGCAGTGGACATTCAGGCTCGCTGGGCTCCGATCTCCTATATGGATCTCTTCAATGCAGTGATCCGAGCTGTTGGTCAGTATGACCTGCACTGCAACCATACTGGGCTGGTACAAACATGGCTGCCGGGGGAAATGGTACTTAGCCGACAAGCCTTTTCCTGTCATATGGTGGAGCAGCTCATAGGTTTTCACGGGGCCAAACGCTGAAGTAGTCACCTGGGAAGACATAGGAATAAATCTGTAACAAAACAAGCAGGGACAATTAATCCATTCTTGTAGATTTAAGAAAAGATACAATTCTTTTCCATATTTTGTCAACTTTTTTTACTGAGAAAGACCACCACTGCACATCACTTGGAACTCAGTGTAAAACATGGTGGTGGCAGTGTCATGCATTACCGACGTTTTATCAGTGGGGATACGGAAGGTAGTAATAGTTTATAAGATGCATGGAGCTAAATACCAGGCAATAATGGAAGCAAATCTGTTAGATGCTGCAAAGGAGCCAGAGGTTCTCCTTCCACAAGGACAATGACCCTAAAAACACAGCCACAGTGAGACGGGGATAGTTTAAACAGGTAAAAAATGTTTAAACCGATTAGACTAATGAACTGAAGGATACATTGAAATTTATGTAAAAAAAATTGAAATTACATTCCTTTTAAAGTTCCTGGAGATGGCACATCATTTAGGGGAAGGAGAATATGAAAAAAAATTAAAAAGGGATTGGGTAAAAGAGGTGTTTTTTTGAATTATATAGGAAAAAAGGCAGGGTAGCAATTTTGGTAAGAAAAGCCGTTTTTTGGTGGAAAAACAAGATAAGGGTAACGGTAAGAGGTTTTATAGGGAATAAGGAAATATCTATAATAAATATATATGCACTAAATGAAGTGAATGAAATATTTAAAATAATTGCAAATATGATAACGAAGGAAGCGAAGGGAATAATAAAATGGGGAGGGATTTTCAACACTATACAAAATAGAAAAATGGATAGCTTGTTTTCAGAGAAGGGTTCTATAACAGAAAGATAAAAAATGATAAATAATATAATGAAGGAACTCAAACTTATGGATCCATGGAGAATCTAATATCATAAAGCTAAATATAAATTATTTTCTAATGCACAGAGCAGCTATTCAAGGATAGATTTCTTCTTTATATCTGATCAGGAAAATGCATAAAGTAAGAAGTTGTGGAATTCAAAAATTTAAATTTAAAATTATTCGTGACCACACACCAATTACAGTAACAACAGAGTTAAATAAAGACGTCTTTTTTCAAGTACTGGAGATGGAACATCAGTCTTCACAGATCATGAGGTGGATGAGGAATTAAAATACAAGAATATATGGAGTTTAATGTTGATGGAGAAATTAATCCATCATAATAGGAATGTGGAAAAATGGTAATAAAAAGAAAAATGACACATTCAGGATTAAAAAGAGGCGAGGACAGCAGCAACACGAGTTAGAGAAGAAAATTAGATTTAGAAAAAGAACATAAAAATACCATAAAACATAGTATATAAACAGAACTGAATCACATTAAGCTTTGTTAATCAAAATTACTATGAAAATGGGAATAAGGCAAGTAAGTTTTAAGCATATCAACTAAAAAAAACAATCGGATAGAACAATAACAAAGATAAGACGCCCTAAAACTAAGGAGATCATGGTTAAACCAAAACATATTTCAAAAACATTTGCAGATTATTATAGAGTTAAATATCCTTAGAAATAAAGAGAACAGTTTATTAACAAATGTAATCTTCGATCTTCGACTTCAGAGTAAGCACTGGAAATGACACTTACAGAAATAAACACAATTTCAACAAAAAAAATAAGAAAAAAACAAACTATAAAAGACCAGGAACACATGGATTAACGAATCTTATAAAGGTTTTGAAGAAGAAGTTGTCACGATTAAAAACAATATTTAATGATGTTCTGGAATCAGGGAATAACATGGTCAGAGGCTATTATTTCTGCGTTGGGTAAGGTAGTTATCATGCAGTTTGTTTATTATGTATGGATTTAAAGATTTTAACATGCATATTATCAAAAAGAAGAAAGAAACACATTAAGATTGAGTAATTAGACAGGATTTACAGTATACTTTAAATATTATGTGTAAAAAAACTCAAATAAAAATATATTTAGATGCACAAAAAGCACCTGTGTGAAATGGAAATATCTATAGTCACATATTATCTGTTTTTGGGTTTCAATCAATATTTATTACCTGGATTAAATATGTGTATAAGGCTACAAAATCAAGAGTTAGTGTAGATGTTTTTTCAGATTTTTTCTTTCCAAAAAGAGGAGTAAAAGTTTAAGTCCTATTTGCTTTAGGATCGACCCACTAGCAGAATATATCAGACAGAATTTAGACATGGGCATATGTACATAGGGGACCCAGCAAATACATTACCTATCCTTAATAATGCTTTAAGAGAATGTGAGGAAATATCTGGATATGTGAACAATAATTCTAAATCAATAGTAATGGTTATAGCAGAAGAATGTTCAAAATAATTCAAAGAGCGATTTGCATTTAGGTGGACAGATGAGAGCTCAAAAATTTTGGGTATTACAATAACAAAGGGAATATTGAATTTGTTTACAGCAAATTATGAGAAATTATTAAAAGATTGGTGAGATTGGAAATTTTACTATTAACAATAATGGGAAGAATAGAAACCATAAGGATACATATTCAAAAACAGATTACTATTTCTATTCCAATCACTACCCATCTGACTCCCAAAAGTAATATTTAAAAGACTGAATGACAGCAACACTTATTTGGAGGATTAAAGGACAAGAATAAGACAGACATACATTACTCTAAAAAGTACTTCAGCAGCCATCTATATAATAAAAATATCCAATAAGTTTTGTTGTATGTAAGACATTTGGTCTTTGAATGCGGGAAGGCGATAAAATAAATAAAAAAACTTTTGAGAAACCATGCAGGACAACAGAAGCAAGCTAATGGAGTAAGAAGAATCAAAGATAAAGGATAAACGTTTATGTATCATGTATTTTTTAACACAAAATATTATTTTTTTTTTTCTTCCACTTTCCGATGACACATATTAGAAAAAGTTCATGGGGAATGAAACCCTTTTGCAAAGCTATATCGCAGCTTTCTGAAATCACGATATTGTGGCACACTTTGTTCAATAACGTGCAAATACATCCAAACTAAAGGCCAGAGGTTATACAAGAATATGTATTCTTCACATCACGTATGCTCATACAACTGAGTGGATCTAATCAACAGCTAGAAGGCACGTCTTGTTAGTGAAGTGGGAGCTATCCCAACTCTTCCTTCGTTAACTCTGTAAGGTGAAGAGGAGTGCATTTAGGAAACGTCCTCAATCAGCTGAGTTAGATGAAAATGGGCCGAATGCTCAGGCAAAGCAGGCCGAATAAAAACATCTCTAATGAATAGAAACACAAGTGCCTGCATAGGCCAAACCTGCATCTGGCTGGCTGCTTAAAGGAGCTTTTACTCTTTCAGAGGCTAGGAAATTGTATTACCTCGGGAGAGATGGTGAAAGAAAATAGATGGACGCGGCGTTTTAGTTTCTATCCACTGAATTAACATCCTGTTACGCAGATGACCGCTGTTCACACTTGATGGTGTTGAGATTTTCTCTCGATGCTAAAAACTGCCTGCTCTCATTAGAGAGACGAGATGTGACAGCCCACACAAGGCAACACAATACAGCACGTAAATTGTGTTTTTTTGAATGCAGAAAATTATCACATAATGTCCATAAACATCACAAGTGTCAGTTTTGCCTTCAAGGAAAACAAAGTAAATGATAACCACAACAAAAGTACAAGGATTTTCCTTTGACTGCGATAAAAGTCAGATCTTTTTTTTTTCTTAAGTGAAAGCAGAAATTAGCATAAAAAAATGAACTAAAAATAAAGATCGATGCAGCCTGTTAAGACTAATTATCACCTGAACGCACTAAATCCAACGCCTGTACCAATAAACATGAGTCTGAAACAAAAATATCAAAAATAGCTACGAGAAAATTAAGAAAAAAAGAGATGTAAAAAGAAAATACGGATTAAACCAAACTTAATGTTTCTACAAACTACAGTAGCAGCTAGAAGTTTACATACAAACAGGTGTCATAAGTAAATTTCATAGGGTGATAAAATATTCGTTTTGGGTTTATTTGTTTATTCATTCTTTCAGAGGGCTGATACCAGAACATTGATTCTATTATTTTTCTGTAAAAATCAGAATTTGGTTAAGTTTAAAGTAACTGGTGATTTTCTCTAATTCATACACATTATAAAAAAAAAAAAAACTTTGAATAATTTTAGCAAAAACTGCCTAAATTTACCAAAATCTTTAGAAAAGTTGGTGCTAAAGGTTTTAAAATGTCTTAATTTTTCAAAAGGATTCAAACTGACTTCTTGGGATAGCCTATTGGAACCACTTCTAAGCAACTACATATTCCAATTCCATTGGATCAAACAACTACATGTAAATGAAAGTTATTTAGATGTGTCACCACTGTGTTAAGAGTCTGGAAGAACAACTAAACAGTCAACCGCAGATAATTAGTTAACATGGTGAGAAAGAGCTCAGGGCTCACCAGCCGGCCACGAACTGGAAAGCACTGAACAAGCGTGTCACTGTCCACAATGAACTTATTTTTATAATACCATGGACAGAGGGTTCAGTATGCCTCAAACTTCCTCGATTTCAACTCAAATCAATAATTAGATGGTTAAAACATTGACAAAATTGGGCGGTCTATCAGGATGAAGCAGGCTTCTGGAAGGACTTTCAAATCAACGTTTTAGGATATGCCGATAAAAATAAAAAAAACAAGTGTGCCAATAAGAGTGGTCTGACGTCTAGCCAGATTGATGGTGAAACACAGGTAGACTTCGCTCTGAAGCCAGACACCAAGGACACAGCCACTGAGACGGACGGAGCAGGGGCTCTACCAACTGAGTCACTGTCGCCCCATCACACAATAATATTTAACTGGACGATCTTTAGCTTTGATTAAGGAATCCATTCAATGGGCAATTGTTTTGAAAGGCACAATATTTATTTCCTTCTAGTGTTCAATTTACTTTTCACCAAAATCTTGAACTGATGACGGGAGAATCCGACCACAGCAAAGCCTTCTAAACAGCAACACAAATAATAATCTTAGATCCTGACTCGGTAGTGGCCAATCCACGTGCTCACGAACCACTTCTTCACAATCTGAGCCTTAAAGCCTTTTCTTCTGATAAGAGGTTTTCTAATGGCCACACAGCTGTTCACTAACAATAAGCAATTAAGCATAGCCTCGAGTTCTATTTTCTGCTATTTAATTTCATCAAACATTTTACGGATATTCTGACATTTTTCCAAACAGATTTCTTCCTTAAAGACAGTGGTTCCGCACTCTCCTTCCAGTTTTTAATGATGTATTGGACAGTTCTTAACCCAACTTCACCAGGTTGTTCCATCTTTTCCTACAGAGGTCACAAAAACATTTGTTGCTGTGCTGTGATGTCTCCACGCCATTACAAAGCGCCCGTCACGCCACCGGCAGCCGGAAAATTTATCGGACCACTTTTGGATGTGTCGGAGCAGTCGCCGTCGATAAAGCCTGCCGTAATGTTTGCCACCCCATCACAACGGAGATTTACCTTCCTGACAGAGACATCCCGCTTCAAGGTCCTGTCTGCTACCTCGCCCTGAACAGGCGACAGGGACAAGACAGGACTTCAAACTGCATATTATCACCAATTTGACATGGTGGACAGTTAAAGGCTGACATTAGTGCCCACACAAGCCCCGTTCCATCCACTGTTGTTCTATGTTGCGCAGAGCAATCCCATAACACCTCAAGTGTAAATAAGAGAGGGAGAGGAATGTAACCTTGACTTCTCTGTCACTTGCCCTTTTTTTTTTTCCTCCCTTCCCTTCGGGTCTGGCTCACAGTCTCGGTCCCGGACAGGAAGGAAGGTAGGTGACAATAAGCGAGGAAGTTGATTGAGAGGCTCTATTATGCATCAACTTAAAAGAAGCTCTAGTGATGGATGACACAGACACACCAGTCACCTTCAGAGCCCGGACGCAGCGTTCCCAGCATCCTCTCTGGCAAATGACCTGAAAATCCCGCTGACATCCTCAAAAGGGACTAAGAGGATCCAGGCATCCTCGTGCTGGAAAAGCAAGAGGACCAACGGAAAGGAAATAGCTGTGAAGTGCACAGCCATGCATGGTAGACATATTGAAAATCCATTTTTTGTTCTGCAGATATTGTCTGCTTCGGATTTCATTACGCTCTCGAGGAGTAAGGAGGTTTCAGGTAAGGGTTGTTTGTATTGTAAGGGTGTTTGACTTAAGGGCCTAAGTGCTCCCTTCAGCCTGAAGATGACAATTAATTGAGGGACGTCACAAAAGACCTTGAGTGAAAATTGAATTAAATAAATGTTAGCACAGCCACCTAAAACTACTTTAATTTGACAAGGAGCCTCTCCAGAACATACATACAGAGGTTAGTTAATTTATGTCAATTTTTAAGGAAATTAGATATTCTCAAATGATTAATTTTTGATTTTTCCTTTCCATTAAAGAAGATTAGCAATAATGGAGGATTGTTATTCAGAGTGAGGAGTGTCCTTCATCGAGTCTTACAAGTACAGCACACTTTTTATTCATATATTTACTGAACCTGTGCCGATCGGCATGCAAGATGTTCTGGTAAAGATTTCCTTTTTAAATAAAGTTTATTAACCAAAAAATATTTTGACCTGCTTAAAAATGTAAACATTTGGAAATTATTTTTTTTACCACTAAATTTAGCAGCCCTCTTCCAGATGTTTGTATATTTAAATGTTAGTAGCTTCCGACAGAGTTCTAGTTGTAAATTTTTTATCATTTGATTTCGTTTCAATTACAATAGGCAGCAAATGTTATTGGGATTTATTGGAAAGAAAGGTTTACATGTTTTTCAAATCTGAAAAGTGTGACGGTGCCACTTATTGTGCCATTATTGTTTGTGGTTTTATAAGGGGAAGCAGTTCTAAAACAGTCAACTTTGTCTTGTTCAATAGCTTTTTTTACCTGCTGACCAGCAGTGAGCAGCAAAAAGTAAGAGCAATGCCTTCATAAAGCTACAGGGGCTTCCAATTAAATGTAACTTTTTGCAAACCTCTACTTACCTTGATCCACTGGTCTACTTCCTGACTGAGTTCAAAAACACACACTTTATGAAAGAAGTGATACAGGAATACAGGTGCTAGTCAATAAAAAAGAATATCATAAAAAAGTCTATTTATTTCAGTAATTCTATTCAAAAAGTGAAACTTGTGTATGAGATTCATTCATTACACAGACTGATATATTTCAAATGTTTATTTCTTTTAATTTTGATGTGACAACTGACAACTAATGAAAGTCCCAAAATTTTTATCTTAGAAAATGTGCATATTGTAAAAAATTGTCAATATTGAAGACACCTGGTACCACAATCTAATCAGCTAATTAACTCATACACCTGCAAAAGCCTTTAAAAGATCCCCCAGTCTAGTTCTGTAGGGTACACAATCATTGGGAAGAACGCTGACTAAACAGTTGACCAAAAGACGACCACTGATAGGTGCACAGATAGGGCAAGACACAAAAGGCCATTGCTAAAGAGGCTGGCTGTTCATATAGCTCTGCGTCCAAGCACATTAATAGAGAGGTGAAGAGAAGGACAAAATGCAGTAGAAAAAAAGTGTACAATAGGGATAATCACAGGAGAGGATTATGAAACAAAACCCATTCAAAAATGTGGGTGAGATTCACAAAGAGTGACCTGCAGCTGGAGTCACAGTTTCAAGAACCACTACGCTCAGAGGTATGCAAGACATGGGTTTCAGCTGTCACATTTCTTGTGTCAAGCCACTTTGTAACAAGATATGGCGTCAAAAAATGTCTTGCCTGCGCTAAAGACAAAAATGACTGGACTGCTGCTGAGTGGTCCAAAGTTATGTTCTCTGATCAAAGTTTATTTTCCATTTCCTTTGGAAATCAAGGTCCCAGACTGGAGGGAGAGAGGAGAGGCACATAATCCACGTTGCTTGAGGTCCAGTGTAAAGGTTCTACAATCAGTGATGATTTGGGGTGCCATGTCATCTGCTGTTGTAAGCAATATGTTTTCTGAGATCCAAGGTCAATGCAGCAGTCTAACCAGGAGGTTTTAGAGCTGGCCAACTTTATGGAGATGCAGATTTAATTTTCCAACAAGACTTAGCACCTGCACACACTGCCAAGGCTAAAAGCACCTGGTTTAAGGACCATGGTGTTCATTGATTGGCCAGCAAACTCGTCTAACCTTACTAACATAAAAAATCTATGGGGTATTGTGAACAGGAAGATGCAATGCACCAGACCCAACAATTGAGAAGAGCTGAAGGCCACTATCAGAGCAACACGGGCTCTTATAACACCTGAGCAGTGCTACAGCCTGATCGACTCCATGCCACATTGCTACAGCAATTCAGGCCAAAAAAGCCCCAACTAAATATTGTGTGCTGTACGTGTTCATACTTTTAATTTGATCAACATTTCTAAAAATCCTTTTTTTGCATTGGTCTTAATTTATATTCTATTTTTCTGAGATATTGAACCGAGGAGTTCAAATAGTTGTCTGTTATAATCATCAAAATTAAAAGAAATGAAAATCTGAAATATTTTCAACTGTGTGTAATGAATCGGTCATATATCCAAGTTTCACTTTTTGAATAGAAATACTGAAATAAATCAACTTTTCTTAAATTTTAATTTTTACGACCAGTATTTTAAGTATGCAAACATTTATTTAAAACAGCATTTAAATATTCAGACTAAAATTTTGGCTTAAAAAGTGGAACATGCATCTGCTATGTTAGGAAAAAAGCATCAGGAGAACAGGAGTTTAATTAGGAACAAACAAACTGAGTCTTCTAAATTTTAAAAAGAAACGTCGAGGTCAGAATGGCTACAAAACCCACGTTATCAGAATTCGGAATTAAACTCTGATCTTAGAAAAATATAAACATGAGTGAAAAAAAAACCTGAGGAAAAGAGAAATAATAAAAACTAAAGTGAGACCAAAATGTTATTAAGCAAATAAATGCTTAAAGGTTGTATTAAAACCTGTCCATTCTCCATAACAACATGCTGTTTCCCAGGCTAAAGTACTGACTGACCATTTCCTTGTGGACATTTCTTCCTATTTAAGAAGCAATCGCTGTAGTTTGAGTGGCAGCGAGAGGTTTCGAGGGCAGGAGCTGCTATATTCGTGGCACTGGAGGTCCTTCTGCTGATTCATAATTAGACGTGAACCTAGCGCTCCCGCTTACGGGGAGGTCACAGAGGTGAGGAGAGAGACGGGGTAGGAGGAGGGTGCGAGCCCGCGCCCGCCTGATGGACACCAAATGAACAAATTATGATGGCCCCCTCTGGGCGTGATGGGGTCAAACGCCCCGCGCCCCGCCGCTGACAGTTCAATTTCCCCCTAACGCAGCCCCATTCGCTGACTGCTAATTATGAATGAAAAGTTATCAGCCTCGGCTAACCCGCCGCACACATGGACAGCGGTCGGAAGAGGTTCGGGGGTGGCTGCGGGGAGGGTGGGGAGATTTAAGAGGCAATTGTGAGAGATCCTGATGTCAAAATGTTATTAGAGAGAGCAGTAGCATGCAGAAACTGGGGAGAGGAGCGGGAGACAAAAGAGGAGGTGGGTCAAAGACAGTGACCAGGGTTAATCTAAATGCCTTTGATAACCATGCAGTAATTCTCTAAAAGGGCCCGAGCGCTCAGCTGAGACAGGCTCGCTGCCTCTGTGGGCAGATTGCTGAGAAATAGAAATGACACTGGGGCCATTTGGTGCGAGTGTGTGTGGGTAAGAATGTGCATATGCACAGGGAGGGGGGGTGGGTGTGTGTGTGTGAATAAAGGTGAGGTTATTTACCCTTGTCTATGAATTCCGCAGCCCATCATGTATTTATGCATAGAATTGACTCTCAATCAGATGTTGATGTGCAAAAAGTTCCCTGTTCTAATCTGCATTTCTATTCTCCATTACTCCCTGGCCTTCACCTGAGGAGGAGAGACTGACTAACAAGGCTCCGGCTGCATCAATGTTGGTTTGGGAGCAGCTGTCAATCATACTGACAGACAGGAAGGCAGGCAAGCAGCGCTGACAGGCACACAAAAACTATGTGCAAACTTGCCAAAAAAGTTAGGGGCATCAACTGTGCAGGGACAGTGTTAAGGTCATTCAGAGAGCGGGAAATATGTATACCCAATGCAGCATATGGTTAAAATAAGGGATAAAAAGTGAAACCTGAATTATTGAAACTACTGGGAGAAAATGGTTAAACATCATGAGTGACACAAGATTTTGCCTCCCTCCCTTCTGGACCAATGACAGTATCCTGCTCAGCTACGATGCCTGAGATGATGCTCCCAATAACTAAATATCTTGCATCAGTTCATTTTGTGTTGTGACTCAGCTCTGTCTGCTCGAGCCCCAGACCGTTGTAGCAGTTGACCACTCATACTGAGCCACGTTCTGCTGGATGTTTCTTCCTGTTAAAAGGGATTTTTTCCTCTCAACTGTCGCTACATGCGTTAATGACTCGATGGAATCTGCTCGGATTTCTTAAACAGAAAATGTTTTAACTAATTGGAATGCTTTGAAATGACTTTTCTTGTAAAATGCCTTGAGATGACATCTGTTGTGAATGTGCGATACATACATAAACTGAGTTTAATTTAATAGACCCCTCCTTTTGTATGCTCCAAGCCTGAGTAATTTTAAAGGAATACAGAGGGGCAAAGAAAGTTGTCATCATAGCTATACTTCAACAGAGGACGGAAGGTGAAAAAACAAACAAAAGGAAATCACACTGTGATTTCTAAAGAATTTTTTTGTATAATAGTTCAGAAAACGGGAATTTAACAACTAAAAAGAAACAAGAATTCTGGCCCTCACAGACATGTTACTTTGCCTTTAAAAAGCTCTTATATCCTCTAATCACTACCTGTATTAATGGAACCTTTTTGAACTCGTTATCTGTATGAAAGAAACCTGTCCAAACCTTTAGTCAGACTCCAACCTCCACCATGGCCAAAACTAGAAAGCTGTCCAAGGTCACCAGGGACAAGATTGTATATGTGCACAACACTGGGATGAGTCAATCTACAATGGCCAAGAAGCTTGTTGAGAAGAGATCAACTACTAGAAAATGAAATATGAAAAAAGAACAGACAATCTCCCTTGACCTGGGGCTCCTTTCAAGATCTCACCTTGTGGGGTAAACATGATCTTGGAAACTGTGAGGAAACAGCCCAGAACTACATGCAGGTAACTGGTCAATGACCTGAAGAGAGCTGGGACCACAGTATCAAAGGTTTACAAGTACACACACACGCACGTCACCATTAGGGCTGTAACGATGCCGCGACGTAATTGATTACGTTGACATGTAACATAGGTTGAAGCAAAAAATGTGTCGATGCATCATCACTTTCAAAACAAACATGGCGGCAGTGAGTACTGTCAGCATGAGCCAGTCAGTTCACTTTAATACCTTCATCCGAACTCGCAGTTCAAAGGTATGGAACTATTTTTAAATAAAAGGGAGCGATTTTGTCGTCTGCCGGCTTTGCAAAATGGAAATGGCTTATAAAAGCATGGCGGCATCCAGGAGCGGTTCCAGCAAATGATTTAACACCGTAAGTTTTTTAACTTTTTTACTAACGCTATATATTTTACCCTATAAATCACCCAAATCAACCCATGTAGAGGGCATATACTCATACACAGCTGCGTCTGGTGTATGTTAGTGCTATCTGTTTGTTGATTTTTACTTGTGACCCGTGTTGGCAGAATGAGTCGGAATGTGCACAGACTGATTATATGCAAAAGCCAAAAATGTGAGAGAGTGTTATTTGGTCGCGGTAAACAGGTTTGTTAACAAAGGTAATGCACTGCCTACCCGCTAAATGTAGCCATCGTGGACATTAATACAACACACTTGATTGTCACGTTTACAAACGCCTCCTCCTGTTTGAATACTATTTTTTTACTTCATTCTTCTACAGTTTGTCGGATTCAAAGTTGACATCTAATAACTAGAAAAATTGCAGCATATTATTGTAATGAACAGCGCCTCTCTCTCTCTCTCTCTCTCTCTAGCAAATCTTATGTCAGAAAGAAAAGAAAATGAAGCAAAAATAAATGTTTTTTGTGAATGAAGAGCACTTATGCATAAAGTGAATGTTAAATTTTGTTTGTTTATATTTTTGGGGGGGTACGTTCTCTCCTTTATCATATAGTTTCTTTGTACAACATTTAACTTCTTGTTAAATGCAACCTCTAACATAAGATTGTACTAATACTACAACTTTTTTTGGGATTTGTTTTTTACGATTAAAATGTGTTCAAATGAAGAAATTTGTTTATTTCAAGGAAATACATAAATTAATAAATGTCAAATTTCTATACAAATCAAATAATTGGTAAATAATTGATAATCAAATCGAATCAAAATCTAATCGAATTGAAAAATGTATCATTAGATTAATCGATGCATCGAAAAATTAATCGCTAGATTCATCGATTACAAAATAATCGTTTTTCCCAGCCTTAGCCACCATGGAACAAAATCTTCCAGTGCTCAAAAGGTCCCCCTGCTTAAGCCAACACATATCCAGGCCTGTCTTAAATTTGCCAGAGACCATCTGGATGATCCAGAGAAGGCTTGGGAGACTGTCATGAAGTCAGATGAAACTAAAATTGAACTCTTGTGTATAAAAACTATTCGACATGCTTGGAGGGGAATGGATGCTGAGTTGCATTCCAAGATTACCATACTTTGGGTTCATTTTTCTACAAAAAGGGACAAGATGACTGACCTGTATTACCGACAGAATGAATAGGGCCATGTAAAAAGAGATTTGGGACAAAAACCTCCTTCCCTCATTGAGAGCATTGAAGATAATTTGGTCTGAATCTTCTAGCATGAGAAGGACCCCAAAAACATTGTCCAGGCAATGAAAGAGTGGCCACGTAAAAAGCATTTCAAGGTTTTGGAGTTGCCAACAATAGAGTCTGTGGAGAAAGTTCAAAATCTGTCTTGCCCAGCAACAGCCGCAAAATATCACAGCTCTAGAGAAGACCTGCAATGAAGAATTGGCCAAAATACCAGCTTCAGTGTGTGTGAATGTGTGTGTGTGTGGTGAAGAACTACAGAAAATGTTTGAACTCTGTCACTGCCAAACAAGATTACTTTGCAAAGTACTGTGGTGAACTTTTGTAATTGATCAAACACTTTTTTCTGATCAATTACACAAACAAATTATTTAAAAATCTTAAATTGTGAAATTAGTTTAGAAAGCTGATCAGATTTGACTGAACAAAGTATAGTCTTATAATGTAGGAAAGTCTCAAACATTCTGTAACAATGTCATTCTGATAGAAAAGCATATGGATTGTTCCACTGTTGGTAAAGCTATTAACTGACCCAACAGGTTTGTCAGCCTGCGCATATTTCAAAAATAAAACAATCACAACATTATTACAGTATCTTTGGGAGTCATTGCAGTTTAAAAATCCTCATAGGGCAAAATTTCCAGAGGTCTGATTTTGTTGGGGAAAAATAGACACAGCAGCAGCTAAAAGAGTGATTTGAACATTCCCCTCCCAGAGGAGGGAGAACAAGATACAAAACACACAGATGTGAAGAGCTGCTCTCATACTGTTCGAGAGAAAGGAGCCGTCACACAAGGAAAGGTCAACCATCAGATATATACAACATGGAGACACAAGGGACAGAAGATCTGACAGAGAGAGATGGAGGGTGACAGAGAGAAGGGAGAATCAGAGCAGTTGGACTTATAGATGAGACGCAAAAATAGAGTTCAAGGGTGTGGAAGAACAAAAAGACATCGATGGTTGAAAAAGACAGAATATAAAGAGATACAGGAAACGGGCAGAGCTGTTGCACCGCTATAAATATAGAAAGGCAGAAAAGGTCAATAGTTGGCGTCTGGAGCAGAAATGTTCCACAAGGGAGAGAGGCTCATTTCGCCCTCACATATGATGCTGTGGTGTCAAGAGGAGAGGAACGATAGAGTCCAAGCACACACTGCTGGAGGAAATGTCATTCAGTTCTGGCTAAATTTATAACAGTGTGCACTAACCTGCATGGCAGAGGAGACGTTTGAGAGAGAGAGGCCTTCAAGGTCGGACAGCAGGCTTGAAGAAAAGACAGAGGACTTCGGGGCACTTGGGGGTGTGGCAGAAACTAAACAACACAAAAGCAACAATAATTCAGACCAAAGTAAACATGTAGGCTGGTCGTGTTAGTGTTAAGCCAAAGATTCATTATAAAGGCAAAAAGCTATTGCTAAACATCTTCCCTGTAATGTAAATGGCATTTTATTGCCATATTTGTTTTATTACCAAAATGTTTCATTTTGGCTTCTTTCAAAAGTGTGTCTAGGCAAGACAACGTTATTTGTATAGCACACTTTCAGCAAGGCAATTCAATGTACTTTACATCATTAGCAATGAAAGCATAAATCTCAAGATTAGATACACATAACATGACCAGAGATGGGTAGTTACCAGTTACCATATTTTCCGGAATATAAGCCGCTACTTTTTTCCTATGCTTTGAACAATGTGGCCTATAGTGCAGTGCGGTTATGGATTGTGACAGTTGATGGCCACTAGAGGGCTTCCTCGAACTATGGATTCTACAGGTTACGTCCTTCACCTAAGGATACTGTGCCTTTAAGGAGACCGGAAAAGAGAGAGAGGAAGTTTGCGCAAACACTGAAAGCAAGTGTGGAAGAGGCAGATATTACAAGAGCGAGACGGTTTGTGAAAAACATGTTTTCATGCACAAACCCTCATTAAGGAAAACAAACGAAGAAAGTTATATGTTGCTGCTTTTAAGTTAAAGCTGGTCAATCGGGCGTTTAAAGAAGGAAATAGCGCGGCTTCACGTGCCGTTGGCAGCACTGAATCAAGGGTGAGACATTGCAGACGCCAGTGTGAAAAACTCTCTAAATGCAAAAAGAGGAAAAAGGCTTCCAGAGGTAATAAAAGCAGAACTTGAAGTCTTACTTGAAGATTGGCTGAACACACAGAGAGAGGACAGCCAAGGTGTTTCCACCCTATGAAATGTTACTAAAATCAAAAGCTTACCCATACACTGATCACTTTCCCGACAATCCCCTCTGCACGAACCCTTACATATGGTAATTAAAACTTAAAAACGGCTTTTATTTGGGTGCAGCTTTTATTTGTGCACATTTGTGGGGTTTTTTTCTCTCTACTATAGGCTATTGTGGCTTATAATCAGGTGCACTTTATAGTCCGGAAATTACGATACATTTACCCGATTAACTTTATGGGAAACATTTACTTCTACACTGCACTTTTTACTTTTACTTGAGTAATATTTTTATCAAGTAAAATTTGTGAATATTCTACCTATTGCTAGTAACTTCACGGATTGAAGAACAAAGATGTTTTAACAAAAATACACGAGACATACCTACAGTTTATAAAAGGAGACCACCCAGTTCTACACAACCTTTGTTTTTTCTAAGATAATGTTCTAAATGTTGATCTTGTTTCTGCATTATGAGGTTATATTTTTTTTCGGTTTTAGTTTTGTAATTCAGACATTTTCTCTTCATTGTTGTTGAGTGGGGAGGACATTGCTAATGGGTTTAGTATTGGTACAGATGATTGACTCTTTAATTTTCAGCATCTTTCCAGCAAAAAATGGCAAATTCATTGAAAGCAAAAATCTAAAATCAATCTTACATTTAGAGCCTGCAACTCCAAACTGAACAAGTTGAAATGGTAAATGACCTATGCATGTATGGTGCTTTATCTAGTCCACATGGCCCCAAAGCACTTTGTACTACATTCAGTCATCCAGCTGCCCTGTGGTAGACTGACAAAAGCATGGCTGCCTTACAAAGAAGCTATCACCACCAGCAGCAGCAGCTGGTAAGACGGATAAGGCATTTTGCTCAAAGACACAACAACTGAGTCGGAGTTAGCGGGGGTTTAAACCAGCAACTCACCAGTTACTGTATAATTTCCTCCTAACCCACTTGAACCTCAATTGCAAATAAAAGTGGTGTTTGCATCTGAAAAGTACAACTTAAAATTATGTTTTTTACATGGCTACTTGCCCGTCGCCCGATTTTAATCTTGTCTACTCAGACTACAGTTAACTGAACGCTGTTAACTTCGGTGTGATGCATTCCAAGCTGCGAGTTCTGACTTCCGAGGTAAATGGAACCAAGTATATCTTCTGAGGTAATACTAAAATAGTGTGTGTGTGTATATATATATATATATATATATATATACACACACATACATACATACATATAAACACACACACATATTTGGAGTCAGAACTACTAAAATCGGCAGTTCTAAGCCTTTCAGAGCGGTTCTCAAATATAATAAAGGGCACTTATTGTGCCTCTTTTTGGAAGAAGTTCCAATAGGTCTATGGTCTTTACAAAACATGTTAATAGAGATCTTTGCACTAAATCACTCTCACATAAAGTGATCTCACCAGCTCAGTTCTTGACAATTTCAGTCCCTTCCAGAAAAGGATGAATAAAATTTTCACTTTTTACAACATGTTCCCCCAACTATTAGCAGGCAGTTGAGATCCCTAACCACTGAATACCAGAGGTCCACTATAGTCTACAGCTGGTTGCTGTATGGAACCAGTTTCAGAAATAACTCAAACTTACAGTCATCAAGATCCAATAAAGAGACTTCCTTCTTTGACTTCACCTCCACCTAAAAAGCAAACACAGCAAATTCATCATTAATTGAATAAAAATTTAAGAAAGAAAGAAAAAATGACCTGCAGCATTGCAGGAATCAGATTGACACAAAATATTTCAATTTCAACAATTAGACCCTGAAGATGTTACACATTCATCCCAAAATCAATTCTCTTACATTTCTAAGCAAGTTGTTTGCCATTTTCTGTGATCAGTCAAGTCTGATAAGTGCCACACACAGCCCATACGACTGAAACAGGCTCGTCAGAAAAAGACTAAGAGAAAAGCACACAGGTTTCAAGCTCCCACCTCAAAACCCTCTAATAAAATCCAATTTAAACATATTTTATCACCCTTTCTCCATACCCTCCAAACCAAGCAGAGTTTATCACATCACATAAAGAAGCATAAAATCCTACTCAACTACAGGATGGATAAGCAGCAAACAAACAAGACAAAGGAGTGAGAGAAAAAAAAAAAAAAAAAAGAGTAAAAAAAAAAAAATTCCAGGGCGTATCGTATCAGATTTTCTCTGATCGAAGCTCGGTGGGGGTAATAGAGACGGGAAACCCTGTTACTGGAAAGCGGTCTGAAAGAGCCGCGCAGAAAAAGGCTGAGGAACGATGCATAATTCATAGGCCATAACCAAATGACAAAGTGAACGAAATGAGAATTTCATAGCGCAGAACAGCAAGGAGTGAGAGAAAGATAATGTGATGAGCATAACAGGTAAGAAAAAGATTGTGAGTGCTGAAAAAAAAGGGGGAGCAAATAAAGGGGTGGAAGAGAAAAACAAAATAAAGGCGATGCCATGGAGCCAAATTATATCCCAGAGAGTAAATCAGGATTTTAAAGCTTTCAGCACACACAGCTGGGAGAATATCGTGTTAATACTCAGAGGGGGCTAAACAGAAGAGGGCTGTTCTCCTGCTTACAATTTCAACCCCATTATATCCCATCAACTGGGTCCTATCTTATAGCACACAGATGAACATTACAACATGAAAGAGCAGGTTTCACTTATGCTTTTCATCAAGTCCTCAGCCATAACGTTAATTACAAAACATTCTGTGGGTATACGTTTATTTCTTCTTTATATACTATCCCTTCTTTCCTCATTAACAGGTTTGCAACCAAAGCAGATGCTCTGCTGCCTTACCCTTCTATCTGCAACACTGCAAAGGCAGGCCACTTGCTTGAAAGAAAGCTGGACTGGATCAGATCCACGGCTCGGATGCAATCAAATATATCACACACAGTGGAAGAATTAGTCCAGTATGCAGAGATCCCCTTGATGATTTGGAGGAACAGATGAGACCAAACTTTTTCCCTTCATATAAAACTATAGGTTGTGGAAAACTAACACTGCACCCTAAACACACCAATCTTATAGTGAGAAAAGATGGTGGGAGCATCATCCTGTGAGGGGCTTTGTCCTTTCACTTCAGCTGTGCACTACTTTACGTTGGTCCGTTGCATTAAAAAACTCAAACAGAGTATGCCTAGTAACATGACGAAATGTGGCACAGCAGTGTTTATCGTTTGGGACTTCAAAGTGTGTTTTAGCAGTGGAAATCAGGGATGTTCTTACTGCTTCAAAAATATAGCAGTAAGAACATTTAACATCCCTAACAATTTAACATTCCATTTAACAATCCTAAATACGCAGAAACATCAATGTTTTCAGAGGGCCAAAAGAAGAAACTGATCGTAAAGACTTGAATTAGCAAAAATTCCACAGGTTTGTTAGCTTATAGCTAAGAATATGTTCAAACTGCACCAACATAGTGACATTTTTTACATCAGAGTGTCAAACCAGGATGGTGCTTCGCTGCAATTAGACGGTTTGCCGCAGCCAGGCCGGGGGTCAAGCTTACGTCATGAAATAGACTTACAGGACCCACGACTTACAGGATGGGAAGCGGGACTTGAGCCAAACCCAGCGTCTTACTTGCGGGTTGAAAAATAATCACAGAATATAACATATTTCTGGACAAAAGACATCTTGCCGTTCCAAATAGTTGACAAAGAATCATGTATCTCGTCTCCATAAACTGGAAACTGTATGAAGAGTAGGGTAGAGTACAAACATCAGCGTCTACGGAGGATTTTTATCATGCAACTGTAGACATGTAGAGTAGCAGAGCGACTGAGCCGTAGATTATCCTTATATTAGCCTTGTGTGATGTTTTTAAGTACAGTCACTGGAAGACAACTTAAACCTAACAAAATCTGCTTTTTTACAGAACAAACTATATTATAATTTGTATCGCTATCACCATAAATACCTGAAATTATCATGAAATATTTTTAGGCCATATCGCCCATTCCTAATCATTGCCTTTTTTAGGTGATTCGGTTTCTTTTCACTCAGAGAAAATGCAGATCAAAACCGGTCATTACAAACCACACAAGATCGACCAATCCGTTTATGGTGAGGTTTGGCCGTGACGGGCCAACCACATGTAAATACAGGAAGTAAAGGCTGTGTTCTGAGCCCAAAGAACATACAGAGTTAAATTACATCATTAGTGTGTTTCTCAATACTGTTTCAGACAGAATTATCTGAGCAGTATCCCAAATTATTTGGAGAAGATGTCTCAAAAGTGGCAGAGGGCTTAATGGTTCTCTAACATGTGTACCTCGGCCTCTTAGTTGAACAATGAGGCTGTATCAAAGAGTAACTATGCTAAATGATGACATCACCTTTGGTTTAGTCTTTGTAGCAGTCTTCTTCTGCGGAGCTGGTGAGTCAGAGTCGGTCTCCTCCTCCGATTCCGACTCAGACGAGCTTTCAGAAGATGAGCTGCTAGTTTTGCCCACGGGTCCATTTCCATTTTCATCCGAGTCACTAAGACACAGACAAAAAAAAAAAAAAAAAAATTAAACTGGCCTCAATCATATAAGGAATATTAACCAAATCAATATCATTAATTTATGTTCCATTTAGTTTAAGTTCAACTTCACATTAACCACATTCAGCTGATACAGAAACAACCCTGGCAACAAAAAGAAAAAGTGAAAGCAAAACAAACTTTCAAATGTCTGAAAGCTTTCAGGCAACGCGATCAAAGCGACAAAGATCAATCTGGTTTTGTTTGCAGAGTTAATTCAATGCTGCGTTCGCTCAAGAAAGATTTTTTCCATCTTTCTCCCCTCTCTTTCACTTGCTCTGTCCCTCTTCAATTTGTTCCAATAATGAGTGTTTACTCCGCCTGCCTGGGATTTTCAGCCGTTAAATTAATGAGGGGAATTGTGACGGTAACTGGCTTTTTAACTTGGGCGATGATGAAAAGCCAGTATTAATTTGGCCTACAGATTTCATTTGCTGCGAACAGGAAAAAGTGATATAAATCACAGTGGGACTGATTAGGCCCTGCCTGAGATGACTGGGCCATAATGAGGGCATTATGCTGTGTTTGTTGTGGAAGCACTGGGGTGAGCTGCTCTAATTACTGACTGTACGCGTGTGTGTGCGTGTTTTTGTGTGTTCGAGCACTGGGGTGAGTTGCTCTAATTATACTCTCTAATGGAGAGAACAGGGTCAGCCGGCGGCCTGTCACACAGCAAAGATCAGGTACATTCTGCGAGTTTGTGTGTCCGTGAGTAAATGAAGTGTGCTGCGTAAGGAGCTAAATGTGCCTGTGTGTAAGAGTGAGTGCGCGAGCATATTCAGTAGTAATGACTCAAATCTCATTTATTGGTAACACCAGGCTGCTAAATGACCAATCAAAAGTCATTATCCATTAGCCATGTAAATGTGGGTTACGCTACTGGAGGAAAATCCTCCTTGATTAGCTTGTTAATGGAAACCAGACCAGCGATACTCCTGCAGACCGGCCAACCCAACAGAGGGAGGGAGTGTTTGTGTGGTAAAGAAGGAAGTTGGAGGCTACGGTACATACACACGGTACAAGAACTGTGGCCGGAGATCAGGAATTAAATCTGCATTGATTAAGACTTTATGTTATGTTTGAGCTCATTTTTTTTCTTTTCAGCAAACTTTTAGTTGTTGAAATCTTTTTTCAGGAGGAGAAATTACTGTCACCTCAATGAAGGGAAAATAAGATACACTGCTCACAAAAAATAAAGGGAACACATCCTAGATCTGAATGAATGCAACATTTTTATTAAATACTTTTTTCTTGTCATCAGATTCAACTATGTAAAGAACAATCACACAAAAATGTTGATGGAAATTAAATTGATCAACCCATAGAGGTCTGGATTTTGTGTCACAATCAAAACTGAAGTGGAAAAAAACTACAGGCTGATCCAACTTTGATGTAATGTCCTTAAAACAAGTCAAACTGAGACTCAGTAGTGTGTGTAGCCTCCACATGCCTGTATGACCGCTCTACAACACCTGGGCATGCTGCTGATGAGGTGACGGATGGTCTTCTAAGGGATCTCCTCCCAGACCTGGACTAAAGCATCCGCCAACTCCTGGACAGTCTGTGTTGCAACATGGCCTTGGTGGATGGAGCGAGACAGGATTTCCTAGATGTGCTCAACTGGATTCAGGTTTGGGGAACAGGCAGGCCAGTCCATAGCATCAACGCCTTCATCTTGTTGGAACTGGTGACATACTCCAGCCACATGAGGTCTAGCATTGTCTGGCATTAGGAGGAACCCAGGGCCAAGCGTATCAGCATATGGTTCCACAAAGGATCTGAGGATCTTATCTTGGCACCTAATCAGAGTTAGACTCCCTCTTGTGAGCATGTGGAGGGCTGTGCCCGCCCCCCACAAGAAAGGCCAGACCATTACTGACTCACTACCATACTGCTCATGCTAGAGGATGTCGCAGGCAGCAGAACGTTCTCCACGGCGTCTTCAGACTCCCGTCATATTTATCACGAGAGGAAACACGCTTACATCTGTGAAGAACACAGGGCACCAGTGGCGAATTTGTCAATCTTTGTGTTTTCTGGTCTCTGGGAAATGCCAAACGTCCAGGACAGTTTTGGGCTGTAAGCACACCGAACCATCATACCACCCTCACGGAGTCTGTTTCTGACTGTTTGAGCAGAAACATGCACATTCGTCGCCTACTGGAGGTCATAATGCAGGGCTCTGGCACTCTTCGTCCTGTTCCTCCTTGCACAAAGGCAGAAGTAGTGGTGCTACTGCTGGGTTGTCGGCCTTCACCATGCCTCCTGATGCACTAGCCTGTCTCTCGGTAGCACCTCCATGCTGTGGACACTACACTGACAGACACAGCAAACTTTCCTGCCACATCTCGCAATGATCCTTCATCCTGGGTGAGCTGCACTACCTGAGCCACTCATGTGGGTTGTATTCTGTCTCATGCTACCACTGGAGTAAAAACATTGCCAGCATTCAAAACGCATCAGCCAGAAAGCATAGAAACTGAGAAGTGGACTATTGTCACCATCTGTAGAACAGATTGCCAATATTTTCCATCTGTTAACTATTCCATAGGAACAACAGGATGTGAAATTTATCAATCAGTGTTGCTTCCTAAGTGGACAGTGTGATTTCACAGAAGTGTAATTGACTTGGAGTTACATTGTGTTTTTTAAGTGTATTCTGTAATGTAATTTTACACTGGACTCCCTAAGATGAGGTCTAAGTAAGGAGTGATTATCGTTATTGATTTATACAGATGCTTTGAAAAGTTAGCATTTTAAAACTGGTAAAAGGTAGCGTCATACAGCTTGTAGAGTTTAAACCTCTCAATTAAATACCGGAGGAAACTCTTTAGATGGGTCTCTGGCTGAATAAAGTTTAAAGTAATGCGATTCGATCCTACTATTAACACGGTGAGGCTGCATTTCAGTTTCAGGCAGCTAAAATCTGGAACAGTCTTCATGAGGATGTGAGACAAGCCTCAACTCTAACAATGTTTAAATCCAGGCTGAAAACAGTTCTTTTTGCCCGTGCATATGACAATTGAACGTATTTTATCTGCACTCTTGCTTTTTATTGTAATTAATTACTTTTTTCTAGGTTGGTGTTTTTATGTTTATTTGTGTTCTTAATTTATGTAACTGTGAAGCATTTTGAATTGCCTTGTGTATGAATTGTGCTCTATAAATAAACTTGCTTGCTTGCTTGCTTACTTCATCCCCAAGGTAAATTAACTCATATCATCCAAATATATTCAAAAAGTCATGGAAGAGGGTGATGCTGGGGGCAGGAAGCATATCCAGCAGCAATGTATCAGTATCGGTCTGGTGATGAATCTGAAGATTGTTCATGTGTGACAGTGTCATGACATACCAACAGCTCATTTTCCTTGCAGCAGAGATGATACAGTACAGACCTTCTCACAAATGGAACATATATGGAATTATTTAGTACTTTTCCAAAAATTGTGAAATAACCTAAAGTCACCGGACCTGAAGGAAAAAGGCAAAAAAGAATGCAAAAGGGCCAACAAGTACTAAGCATCTCTGAAAACTACTTCAAGACTGTTGGAAAACCATTTCAGGTGACTACCTCTTGAAGCTGAAGAGAATGTAAAGTAGTAATCAGAGCAAAGGGTGGCTACTTTGAGGAATCTAAAATAACATGTATTCAGTTATTTCATCCTTTTTGTTTAAGTACATACAGTAATTCCATACATCATGTGTTCATTCATAGTTTGGTGCCCTTAATTGAGAATCTACAATGTAGTCATGAAACTAAAGAAAACACATTTAATGAGAAGGTGTGTCCAAACGTTTGGTCTTTACTGTATTTCAGCTTAACGTATTCTGGATGGGACCATCAGTTGTTGGCGAGCACTGCTGATCTACCTCATTTCCTTTTGCCGTATCCTCTTTAAATCTCTGTCTGCCACTTATAAAGCCAGGCATGCTCAAACACACACCTAGGTGTGGGGTCTCCGGTGATTACAGGTATATTCTTGGGCTGAGGTCATCATTAAAAGATCTTGAATAATTAGTACCAGCTTTTCGTTGACGTTGTTGTATTTATTCAGCCATATTTGTGTCGTGGTTGTGTAAGCCTTAGTTCAAATTGTTTAATCTTTGTCACTGTTGCTCTGTTTTTGGTGGTAGTTGTTGTTTTCCCCTGTCTGCCGTGCTGCGGCTGTGGAGGCAGACTGGGATGTTTTCTTGTGTTCCTTTGTCCTCTTTCCGCTCTTGTATTGTCAACTCACACTCTCTTTTTGTTCCCCACATCTCTTCTTCATCTTCTTTCTTTCTTCCCAATTATTTTTCGTTATTTAAAGCCTGCCGCACAAAAAAGCAATCTGCTGAGCTAACAGTAACTCATCTTCTCCGTGGTCTGCCATCTTGGAATCATGTGATCTGAGACTTCGTTTTAATTGGTTGCTTGACTATCTGTCAATCAGACACCTCATAGAGACCGCCAACGGCTAGTTTCTCGCCTCGCGAGGCGAAAAATATTAAACCTGTTTGATATTCACCTCACTGCCTCATGAGGCAGAAAGCTAACCAAAAATTAGCCGCACACTGCGAGCTATCTGCTGAGCAAACGGCATCAAATGACTGCTAGCTCAGCAGGTTGTTCTCGTGTGCGATAGGCTTAAGACATGGCTAGACATTCCTCCTCTCTCCTCGCTCTTTGGGTCTTTTCCACTCCTTTTCTTGCCATGGTTACACATTATAACAGCTATCGTAATTGTTGAAATGTGCAATAATCCAACTGTAGAAAATTTTGAAGGCAGAAACAGGCAGCACCAGTCATGTTATACACTAAAGTAGCACCACCCATTACTTAAGGAAGCACTGTTTAAAAAAAGCTACATTTTGCAAGCTGCTTTGAATACAAACCATCAAATCATTTCAAATAAGTTTCAATTATTTTGATAAAACTGTGCTGCTGTAAATCCATGGTATTTTTAAACCAGGTCAACATACAGCTTGATGCCTAGCAGGTCTAGCTTAATAACCACACTAATTAGACCAGACAAATCTTCTTTAAAACAGTGATTCTAACAAAGATTCTATAAAACAGTGTGTGATTTGTTAAAGCCGAAATACGCAACTCAGGAGCCAACAGAGAGCAGGGAGTTCAACGCACCTGTCAGCAGCAGTTTGCTTGCTTTTCCTCTGGGTCGACTTCTTAGTTAGTTTCTTCTTTCTTTGTTTGGATTCAGACTCACTGGAGCTGGCTTCGGATCCACTCGAACTCTTTCCAGAATCACTTGAGCTCTTTCCCGACTCTTCACTGCTCTCCTCTTCACTCTCACTGCCCGACTCTGCAGAATAGCATAGACAAAACCTTTTTTTGGCCTACGCCATTTTATCTTCCTTCCACAAATGATCAACTATCTTCTAACATGGTAAAGAAAAACCAAGTGGAAGTGAAATAAAGATGTTTTCTGTCAGATTCTAAAAGAAATTTTTTTTTATCCGTATTTGACATGCAACAAGGCACTTAAACTCTAAAACTCAATCATACCTTCACTACTACTGCTGCTACTGCTACTATTGCTGCTGCTGTCTTCACTGCCAGACCCTTCCACCTCCTTCTCATCGTCTGAGTAGAACTTATCAGATTTGGATTGCTTGGACTTCCCAACAGTTAGGGCCCGCTCTTGTACCTAAAATGATGCAACACATCACATTAGGAGCTTATTTTACTTTTGGAGTTTAAAAGAATTAAGTTGATGGGTAGAAGATGAATGCATTTCTTGTCTCTAAAAATGTTCCCTTGACTTTCAGTAATGGGTTAAATGAAGATTTCCATTGCTGTAGTGTAAATGCATCAACAAGCAGTTATTTCAAGCTCAAGACGGGGCTTCATACCGCATAATATCACCAATCTGACACGGTGGAAAGTAGGAATGAACAAAAACCAATATAACGCCGATGAACTCTTGCTCGTACTCCACAAAGTTAATTGATACCATGAACTGATACGTAAAACGTGGAAATTCTGCAATTATTTCATAGAAAAGGTTTTATTTTTTGTGGTCTTTTTTATTTTTTTATTTATTTTATTCATCATCATTTGCTGTAACAAGCCGTGAGGAACATAAAACCTTACTTACAATTCATTGCATTGTTTTTTGTGTTAGAAGTATTGGCATTGTTACTCTATCTGCAAGTACTCATCTCCAAGAATCAGTATTGTATCAGTTTGAAAAAAGTGTTATCGTTGCATCCCTGGTGGAAAGTTAGTGGCTAACAAGTGCCCACACAAAAAAAAAACAACTTAAAGATTGCTTTAAGTTTTTTTTTTTTTTTTACTTCGATCAGTATTAAACAAAGAAACCTTTTTCCTGAATTCATTCTTTTCAGTTCCTAAAATAAATTAGATTTTGTTATGTTCTTTAGAGTTAGAAGTATAGAACTAGCTGCAGACTTGATTGGATTTTTTTTTTAAATTAATATTTAATAGTACAAGTGAACCTAGCCAGAGTAGAAACCAATGACCACTTGAAAACAGTAAATTTTTAGAAGTGTTTAAATAATTCTTTGCCCATATTTGTAAACTATAACATGCTTAAATATCAACTTTTTGTGCTAATAAACTGTATAAAGTATATAAAAACTGTATAGAATTTCAAATAGTGCTGTCTGCATGTCTGGTCATTATTTTTGGTGTTTTGGTACATGTTAGTTTTCATGCTGATTAAGGTGCACAGAAAATTCAGCCACTAAAAATTCTCGGCAAAAAAATGACCCAAAATTGCATTGTCGGTTTTCGGCAGAAAACGTAAATAGCATGGTCGAAATGTGTGATATCACAAGCAAACGGGATAAGAACCAGCAGGTCTTTGGTTTGGACTTATTTCACGGTCTCGGAGAAAGACCCACAGTTAGCAAATTGTAAAACATTCAATGCTGACATTTCAAGAGAGGGTGCAACTGCAAAGAGTTTCTCCACGTCAGGTTTAATTCATGATCTGAAATCCAAACACCTTGATCACCGTTCTGAATATGACAAGAAGGCTACACAGAAAAGGAAACTGACAAAGAACGTACTCACTCCGTCAGCACCAGAGGTTTTTGAAAAGGCAAAAAAAGTTGTTCAGTGATTCTGCAAAGTCAAAGGGGAGAACACAAACAAATATAGAATTCATTGCCATAGATGATCAGCCGTTTTCTGTGGTAGAAGATGTAGGATTTCGTAGGCTGATGGATCACATTGAGCCTCGTTATGCTATGCTAAGCAGATAACATTTCAAAGATGCGTTTTTACCCAAGTTGTTTAACGTTGCTGCAACTTATATCCGTGAGCTTCTAGCATCAGATATCTCAGCCATCAGTTTCACGACTGACATATGGAGCTCCAACGTTAGCCTTAACAGTATGTTCAGCTAACCGCACAGTGGATCGACACAGATTTCAAGCTGCAAAAGGTTCTGCTCTGTTCACAAGAGTTTAAAGGCTCACATACAGCAGCTGCAATTTCTGATTCATAAACCAATATGTTCAACAACAGTCATATGGACCGATCTACAGTGCCTGCCATAGTAAGTGCCAATGCCAGAAATATGGCAAAAGCGATAGAAGACAGCCAGCTGAAAGAAATATGGTGCATGGCCCACACACTACATCTGGCTATGAACGAGAAGGTGTTGTCTCGGCGCAGCGTAAAAGACATCCTATCAATCGGCAGAAGAATAGTTCGCCACTTTAAACATTCTTAGCTGCCTTATTCCCGCTTAGATGCTTGGAACATATAAACAGTTCCAACAAGACATGAGTACATGCTGGAGCAGCACTTTTTACATGCTGGAAAGAGCACATCACGAGATCCCTACGACATCCACTTCACACTAGTGAGTCTAAATCGAAAAAATTATATTGTTCCTTGAGCAGCTAACTAATGAGATCAACTCCTCCAATGCATCTGGTGCAAATATAATACTGTCAGTTGCTGCACTAAAGCGTCTAAGTAAAGAAGTTGAGATGGACGATGGGGTGAAAACAAAGAGAAATCCACTCTTCCAGTCTGTCAGATGTTTTACTGAGAGCTGTGATGATCCTCTGTACTTCATTGAGACTATGCTTGATCCGCGTTATGATGATCATTACTTGGACGCGGGAACAAAACGCGCACGAGAAGCATGCACCTCCGTGGTCTGATATGTTCTATGAGATCCTGCAATAGAGCGCCCCCAACAACAGGTTGGCTATTCTGTTCTGACTCACTATTTACGACTGATCATTTCATTTTTCTGCTATAGCCTACAGTTTGCATTCATCTGATAAAAATGTTTATTTAACCGGCCTTTTATTATTTCTCAAATGTCAGGCAGCCAACAAGCTCAACCGCTCAACAATTAGATGGTTATCTGTCTGAAGTTCCCCGTCTCCAGTGATTACCCTCTTGCCTATTGGAGAAATAACCATGCCTGTTTTCCTGACCTGGCAAAGTGCTGTACACAAGCACTGACAGAGAGACAGTTTAATGCAGGAGCTCATGTTCTTGATAAGAAAAATAACAGACTCACTGTTACAAAGCAGAAATGCTACTCTTCATAAAGAAAAAAATCTTCCACTTTAGCTGAAGAAGTGGAATGGGCACGTGTCTAGTGATAAAATATTTGTTTTCCACTTTGTATCATACGTCTACAATTCTTGGTGCATTTGTTGTTGAGAACGGCTTACAGGCTAATGTAATCTTTGTTTTGGTACACTTTTATGTTGTAGTCCTAAAGAGAAAATGTTTTTATATCCGTCAATAGTTTTCATGTTCTAAGTACACTTTGTTGTAGTCTATTGTAGTAGTCCCACACAGAAATAACTAAAGGAACTTGACACTTTGTGTTTTATAAGAGAACAAATTAAATGTTAAAGGCCTGCAGCGAAAGACTGTAAGTTATAAACCTCTACATTTATAATTTATTTTTATTTATAATTTATTTCCATTTAAATTAAATAAATAATAGTTTTGTAATTAATTTATTGCAACGGCTTAATTTTAATGAGGTTAGCACACATCATAGACATAAATGCTATGGTTCTAATAATTAATTCCTTTCGGTGTTTCGGTTTTCAGCCTGGGTTTCCTAAGTTTCGGACTTCGGTTTCGGCTTAGAATTTTACTTCTGATGTTGATAATTTTATTTCACTCAGCGTATTTGAAGGTGTACCCCTGACTAATTACTACAGAAATAACTTAAATACATCAGAAATCGTTCAGCGTGCATGCTGTAGATACAGTGTCTCCAGCGGGAATCTTTACCGGTTCAATCACCTCCACGTTCCTCACGGACGGATCCGGTGAAACTGCTGGCCAGTCTGAGAGCTCCTGGTACCCAGTGGTTTTAGTGTTAAGACTGTGGGAGAGGGTTCCCAGCTGGAAACGGTCTCTGTCTGAAAGGAGATTGGAGAAAAAATAAAAGGAAATAAATCTGACACAAGGCAGTAAGAAGTTCAGTTGTTAATCAAGTCAGTGTTGTCAGCGTTCGATGGAGGAATAACCATTTAACACCTCTGTTATGTGACTACAGACAATCAGCCATGTCTCTCTGCAGTGACCAACAGGATAAGGAGTACTTTTGTCCTTAGAGGATGGTATAAAAACAGTGCTCTGCTGTCTGAATGAAAAAAAAAAGAAAACTTTGCTTGCGAATATTAAGAAAGACAGGAGTAGATAAGGCATCCATAAACATCCAGTGGGTGCCAACCGCATGTGAATGTTAATAGTACAGGAGGCTGTTTCACCCTTTTTGTCAAGGAGGAAGAGAGGAAATGAGGGGATTTCTTTTCACCTCCCAGTGTCTGAACGAAGGTTAGCATCAGCTCAATAATTTATCCATCCTATTAGTGTAAGGTAAAGGGGTCTGACCTAACTGCCCTTCAAAGAGACACACACACAGGAATAATGAAAGCACAGCCTGAATCCTCTGGAAATAAAGCCACTCAATTTGAAGTGAAGCTTCCCCTAATTCATATTCAGGGATTCTCTTCTGATTCAAGAAATAAGCAGGAGAAAGTAATGGATTTAATCCAGACTATAAAACTGGTTTAGAAGAACTAATACGGTTCAAAATAAGGCTTAGAGGTGAAAACAAAGAGACGAAGTACCTTTGAAAGCAGATTCAAGGACCGGAGCTGGTTTGGGAGCCAGTAAGATGCGCCGGGCGTACTTGCTGAGGGCGCCGCTCTTTTCGTTGGGCACAATCAACTGTCTGATGAAGCGTGTTCGGTCTCTAATGTCGTAGTTCTGGTCATATTTGCCCAAGTTCAGAATGTACTGGGTCAACAGCTTGGTCTGAGGAATCAAAGGAGAGGTAGGGACTAGTGCTGTATGATCCACAATGTCATCTGCTGAGGTGGGTGATGATAAAAATATCTCGCTTTCCAACTAAACAGTCAATAAAAAGAACATCCTGATTCTTGTAGTTATTAGTAACGTTTCGGTCTGTACGATGCAGGATTTCAGGGTCGAACAAAATTAATGACTACAAGCAATGTCATAGACAGACAGACTTTAATAATCCCCAAGGAAATTGAATTGTGGTCTGATGCTCACATTCACACGACACACTAAATTACTAAATCCATTAGAAAAAAAATCTAAAAACCATTAAAAAAAAGTTAACATGGCATAACTGTAGCAACAGCAAGGCCAGAGTTGTGTAGAGTCATATTGCCCATGTTGGTATATGTTGGTGTTTTTAAAGCATGAAGAGATATGTGTAGGTTGGCGATGCCAGAGAGAGATATGCCTTTGCACATAATGGCATTACCTTTGTAAAAGTCATTGTGTAAGTTTCAAAATGTAAAGTTTAATTGATTTATTATTTAGCTATTTTATTTACAGGGTATAAAAATCATTCCTCTCTTTATGAAGTTGGTTATTTGACAAATGTGACCATATTCAAGTGATGCAACAAGCTCTTAGAATAATAGAGATTGCATATTAAATAAATACTTTAAATATATACGTTAACAAAACTTTCCAAATTCAGAGGAATATTCCACCTCTAACTAAGCACGTATATTTTAGCGTATTCCCCAGGAGTTCGACAAGTGAGAAAAAAAGGCATTTTGTAACCAGCCCAGTCATTCACCTGATCTGTCAGCAGTCCTTTTGCTTTAGCTTAGTATAAACCAATGCAAGTGAATGGGAACTACTAGCAAGCTAGCCAAGTGAATCCAATTTAATTACATTAGTTTATACTGTCAGATCAGGAGTGATTAGGTTCTCAGTTAAGACCAGTTAACAGCCAGAACAGGGCTTGGCCTAGTGGGAGAAAAAGAGGAGGAAGATAAAAGCACGTCCTGTTCCTTCATGAACTGAGCATCATCTTTCATGACTTTCACTAAACTACGCCTTGCTTATTAGGTTGTAAATTTAAGCTAAAGATTAATCTGTGTGACAAAAATCGATGGTCAAGTTCGGTTTTCTTTGACCTGGTCCTTATTTTTATCATTTATTGGATTCATTTACTCACCCAGAAAATTTTGGAGCCACTTGGAATCCTTTGGAAGAAGTTTCTATCCAGTTGCGATCAACGTATATCCATATAATGGGAGTGGTGAGGTTAGACAAAGTGGGTTATCTGCCCTGAAACGCCTTCATTTAACGATGTTTTGTTTTTAATCGTTAGCGCTACTCCCTTTAGGGTTCAGAACATCTCAGAAGCGCTTCTTCGTTCTCTGTATTAAATCCCAGTTGCAGTCTGAGGTCTTTCACTCTGTGCTCTACGGTGGTTGGTTAGACAGAACTTGCTACAGCAACCATAAACATGATTCACCTTTGGGTGTTTCCAAATTGCAGTAACCGAATGGCCAATTGGAATGAGTACAGCTTCCACGGGCTCCTGTTCCAAAACCTACGCAGACTACAGCTGCGATGGCGGAGAGCGGCAACGTCAGTGAAATCACAGGTTAGTATAAATTGGTATTGGTTGGATTAAAAGCCTGTAAAACCCCCAGAAGCCTACACAGCAGTACCTCTGAGAAATTCCCGAACTCACAGGGAAATATCTCTACCTATTCATAACAAAAGACTGGTTAAATGAAGGAGTTTTTGGGGAGAAAATTACTTATTTAAAGGCGGCACTGCGTCTCCCTTCACGACTTCTATTAGATGGATATAAGCTGATTGTGACTGGATATAACTTATTCCGAAGCACTCCAAGTGGCTCCAAACTTATCTGAGTAAACGAAAAATATGGTCTAGGTTGAAGAAAACCAAACTTTCCCTTTAATTTGTCAACTTAATAGGATAAATGAGGTGATGCATTTCATTTAAATCAGCTGTAAGGAAGTAGGGACACATCTAAAAAAAAAACATGAAGGACTGTTGGCACTGATGATCAGGGTTAAGAACTCTGCTCTAGGGTGATGTCAACCTGCTTCGAGTTGGTCAGGTACAGCTTGGCTGCCAAGTTGACGGTCTGCAGCTTTACAATATCCTCTTCAGAAGTGAAAGTCTTTGCCATCTTTCGGAGCACATCCGGCGCTATCTTTGGCACCCTCTCGCAGTACTCTCCCATCAGCCACAGGATGCTGGCCCGAGCCATCGGAACCTGCACATAAGTGAAAGAAAGCAAAATGGCCGCCTCAAACTAAACTGCTCCCATTTCAAAACCAGAAAGAAAGAAAAAAAAGTTCCACAGTGATGAAGATGAGACATACCGTGATGTTGTCAAAAAGCTTGGCCATGTGCTTGATGATGTCGCTGTGCTGGGTGGGCTGAGTCTGAAGCAACTTCTTGATGACCACCACACTCTCAGCCACAACGGTCTCTGTTTGAACACACCAAACACCAGCAATGCCACCCTGAAGGAGAACATGTGCAACTGCATATATCTGCAACCTATCTGACACTTCTTACCATCTCTGTTGGAAAGCAGCAACACCAGGCCGTTCAGGCAGGTGTCTGTAACCTCGGAGATGTTGGTGGCACACCTGCCGATGGCCTGGATGGTAGCAGCAGCAAACGCCTTGTCCTGGCTCTTCACGTAGGTCTAAACGTATGATTAAAACCACAAGGGGAACAGTGAGGGAAAGGAAACTTGAGTTATTGTCAACAAGAATTCCACATGAACAACAAACCTGAAATTCCCTTAAGATGGTGGAAATGTTGGCTTCGTTGGCGAGATTAGTCAGGATCTCCAACTGTAAAATCAGAGGAGAAACGTTTTTATTGAGAACGTTTAAAGAAACACCTGATTTTGGTAAATATAAGATACAGTAGAAACCAGAACCTTACATACACTGAAAAATGGACAGAACTTGTTTTTTGCTCACTGTCTAAAGTTAAATCAGACCAAACTTCTCTTATTTTAGGTCTGTTAGAATCTCCAAAACTATTTATTTTTGCCAATACAACAATAGTGCAAAAATATTTTTTTCAGAGATTTATGTAATGTTTTTAAAGTCAAAGATATACACACATTTCCCCAGTATTTAGTAGTATTGCCCTTGAACTGTATGACCCGACTCAAATGTTTCTGGTTTCCTACAAGCCTTTCACAGCAGTTTCCTGGAATTCTGTCCCATTCCTCCCGACAGAACTGGTGGAACCAAGTCAGGTTTGTAAGCTGCCTCACTGGCACACGCCTTTTAAGATCTGCCAACAAGTTCTCTATAGGACTGACCCCAAAACATTAACTTGCTGTCCTTAAGCCAGTTTGCAATCATGTTAGCTGTATTAGGGTCTTTGTACATCTGAAAGACCCATTTAAGCTGGAGATGTATATTCCTGGTTGACATCTTTAGAGGTTATTCAGTATTCCGTATTGTGCCATTTATTTTATCAACTGCACCAGTTCCTCCTGCAGCTCATATAATGCTGCCAATTCCATACTTCACATTTGGGATGGTGTTCCTAGCCTTACAATCCCCCCCCCCTTTAGCAATCAATGGTCATTATGACCAAACAATTCCACTTTAGCTTCATCAGACTCCAGGACGTGTCTCCAGAAACGAAGGTCAGGAATGTCTTTGTCCCCGTGTACGTTGCAAACGGCAATCGGGCCTTTTCTTTCTTATTTATGTAGGAGTAATAGCTTCCTCCTTGCTGAGTGGCCTTTAAGCCAATGGTGGTGCAGGAAAGGTTACAAATGTGAATAATACTGTGCTACTAGCTTCAACTAACATCTTCACAAGGTCTTGATATTTCTTAATTATTGTGGTATTAAGCAAATATAAATACTTTGGTAACCAACTTACAACAAAAGACAGTCTGATTGATTTAATCTTAGAATGGGGGAAAAAAAGTGACTTTATTCAGTGAATGTTAACTTCTGGTTTCAACTGTATCTTCTCATTTCTACAACTCGATATTTGTACATTTAATATTATGTTTGCACACATGAGAAATATGTACAGAACATATTTTGAAAAACTGTTTCGGCCTTCAATTAAATAGCAGGCAAAAGTATCACGAACTCTGGCAAAATGTTAAAATTATCAACAGACTTCTTTTTAAAAACAAAATATCTTCATGGTTTTTTAAAATATCAATGCTCTTATATAGTTTTAAATGTACATTTTAATTTAGCTGAAAATTATTCACCGAAAAATATGATAAACATTATGAAGGGCACTTACAAAAAAAAAGAAAAGAAAAGTGTAAGCTGTATTTTGCTAGATTTATGTACACTTTTACCATGAGGAGACATAAGTCATGCCAAAACAAAGTACTGCCAAAAAAAAATTACAAAATAAATTAAAAAGAGTCAATGATGCATTTTAAAGTTATTTTCTGATCCCGTCTGAAACGTGCCATGAATTTAACATATGATCTTTGTGAATTATAAAGACACATTTTGATGCAGAGAAATAGCAAATTTTCGACCAACAGCAAAAGTTACTTTAGGCTTTGTGGACTACAATTGAAGAAGAAGAAGAAACGGCCGTGAGTTTACTTTGTCTTCTTCCTCCATGACGAAGAATGAGCATTAAATGTTGAGAAAAGCATTATACATTTGGCCATGTGGAAAGGGGCAGCTATGCGGGGATAGAAACAGTTGGTCGAGGGAGAGCCAGCATGAGGCAAAAGCTCTACAAGTTCTCTGTGTGTATTTCGAATGCTAGTGTTGCTTGTGTTAGCTACATAAAGTCATGTATGCTACTTTTGGTTTGCTTTTTTTATCGTGAATTTTTATAATCAAATAAATCCCAAATCATTTGACAAACACAATCGAAACATACATTATTACTTATTTAGATTTAGGTACAAAAAATGTTTTGATTCAGGCCATAAGAAAAAGCAGACCATAAATATTTTTTATCGCTCCATTGACTTGATAGTTGTTTTGTTTTTTGTTTTTAAGCTAGGGAACCCATGGCCCAACAGTATTTGGGATGTTTTGGGCCGAAAGCCCAAAAACGTCAACGTCAAGAGCAGCAAGATTACATGTAAAGTCTATGGTTGAGGCCGTCAGAGTGTCTGCGGCGCTTTGTGTGCTTTGGCCGCGTCAATTTACAACAGTGTTCCTAAGTTCCAAGCTTCCAAGTGGGAAAAGCCAACAACGCAAAAGTTGAGCTACCTAAACTTACAGTACCGCAGCCTGAGCATCAACCAATCAGAGCGTTTCACTGGACTGATGGCGCCCGACGTCGCCTAGCCAGCCACAATCCGCCACTGCTTTAAAATCAGGCAGAGAAAGACCCACCAATGCGCTTTACATAATTCAGCCTCAGAAATATATAAGTTTCAAAGTAACCGCTTTGTGAACGTTTCTTGACATCGACAAAGCATATTGTTTGAACGCACCATTAGGCTCCCCATAGATTACCATGCAACACACTTTCAAGCAAGAAAATAATTGATGCTCATCATTCAAGCTCATAATGAGATCATGTAGTTTGCAGAAATTGGTTACCTTCAGTGTTTTTATGTGTGTGGCATCTGTGGATCGGACGTAAAAACTTTTCATGTATGGCTCAAACATCCCCTGTTATGAGACAAAAAAAGACAACAACTTACTGGAACAGCATTAAAAGGAAACAAGAGGCACTACGTTTTCTGGGAAGCCTCACCTTCCTCTGAATGGACATGGTGGCGATGTTCTGTAGGACGACGTACTGAACCTCTCTGCACAAGAACAAGGAAAACAGTCAACAGGAGTGGAAACTAGCAGTGACCTTTTGCCCCTTTTTCCAGTTTTCCCCTTTTCCAATAGGGTTGCTTTAGACCTGATCGGGTCGGATCAGTACGGCCTAGAATGGGTAGGTTGTGTTTCCATTACCATTTCAGAAGAACGGCTTAGCTTAACAAAGCTCCAGCAAAAAGCAGTCATGAACTCAATGACATTGATCCTCTCAAACGTTAAAAGACTTTTGACTCATCCAGTCTGTTGAGACTCCGACTCCGCAGTCTTCCAGCTCTATCTAGCCAACTCCCACTCGCTGATTGCCACGGATACCTCCTGCTTCTCTGCTGCTATAACAGCGTTTTTTCCTCCCAGACACTTCAGACTCGCCGCGACTTCTCCCTTCTGTCACAGGATTACTTCACCAGCTACACAACGGAAGCCCGCTCCAACATAAGTGAGAGGGAGAGATAACAGCACCGATCGCTGCTCAATTCCTCTTGGCGGTTGATCAAAATCAGCCATTGATAATTGTCCGATGTCCCAGATACCGTAGCTGCGGCCGGCATCTCGTCCTCTCTAGGGATGGGTACCGTTATCTGGTGCCATTATGGCACAAGTTCTGACATATAACAATAAACTGTTGTACCCAGACCGAAAAGCAGCGCACATTTCAGTGCCTTATTTCAGTTCTTTTTTTCTTGAGATGTAAAGCACTATGGATTTTGAGCGGCCATCAGCCAAGAGCAATGCTCTATATCACTAGTAAAGGTAAACCTGGCCATCTTTTTGCACAAAAAAAATTCTAAAAGCTGGGGGCTGTTGAAATTAACACACCAACACGGGTCGATTAATTCCTAGAATTCACTTTTTTTTCTCCTTCTTTCTTTCATGCAAGTAACGCATGCACAGAATCCCGCCCTGTTTATAATTCAGCCAACAACACATCAGCGCTCCTTCCTAACGTGCCAAACGGCAGATTGTTTGTGCAGCAGCATGTTTGTGATCCTAATGTGAGTATATTATTATTGCCGTATTGGCTTTGTGGTGATGATAAATTAATAAGTCGTCCGTGGGACTTATCCAACCACTTCGGATGTCAGCTTGTGTGAGCGGTGCAGAGTTTAAATGCTCCGTATTTATTTTGATTTATGCATGTTAGCTCACTGTATAGCTTGAGTACATTTCATAGTGAGATACCGCTGCATTAAGAATATGAAATTATTCAGTTAAGGTGATGGTTTTGGACTTAAATTAGTGCCAACTATTAGTGGAAGTAGCTATGTACATCTTCATAATAAGAACGTTTATTTCCTGTTGTGATTTACTAGAGAATCTGCTGTTTACTCTTGGAAAATGGTAAATTGTGACATTAGATTAGTAAGTCTATATTACATTTGATTTATGTGATGTTTAACGGACTACTGATATCCAGATGTTACGTTTATTAATATATAGTGGGTTGGTTCTACCTCTATTATTTTTCATATGAGACCACACATGCACTGAGAATTTGATTGTGGAGTTCAAAACAAAATTTTTATTGATTTCTCCTATATTTAATTTAAAAAAAAGAGCAACTGCATCTGGCTTTGTCCTTTATTTACACAGACAATGTTAGTTGTTTTTTTTACTATATTTAGGAATGTTGATTTTTTTTTAATGCTACACTGTGATTAATTAGATTTTTTTAAAAAAATGTTGACAGCCCTACAAATGTATTTTTTTTTAAAGAGTGTTTTTGGAGAAATTTGTATGTTTTCTATTCTTTAAGCACCATTTTAAGCACCAGCACAGTTTCGAAAGTAGCAGTTAGGCACCGGTACCAAATAAACCCTAAACCATACCCATCCCATGTCCTCTCTCTCCCCCACTCTTTGCATAGTCATGGCTGGTATCTCGTCTGTTTCTGCAGTAGTCTAGTCGGAGCTAAGCCATTCTTGCTGCAGCTCTCAGGCTGGCTTCACCTGCTCCACCCCTACCCAACGGAAGCCTGCTCCAACCCGCGTGTAAAAGGTGATAACAGCACCCATCACAGCTCCATTTCTCTTGGCACTTGACAAAAATCTGCCATCACTCACAGTTTTCCAATGTCCCAGATGCCGAAGTATCGCCCGTATCAGTATAGATTCTCCCAGTCAGCTTTTGGCTTCAGCTTTATCAAAACCACAACCCTCCCTAAACGCTATAAAACACTTTACAAAGCACTCAGTTTTTAAAAAAATATCGAGCTACTTAAAGCAAAAAAAAGGGAAACCTTCTCTGACACTGAATATTTCCAATTTTATGGAGAACATCTCTGATTTTGGTGCTGTTTCCGTTATTACATTCTGAGACATCACTTCAAACACACAACTCCAGGCCAATCAACAGCTACCGCTGCTAGGTAGGAGTGCGAGGGATATCACATTTCTGGACCAATCCGTCCATAAGTGGGCGTGTCCAGTCGCTTCAGACCAAGGCAGAGGTAGTCCAAAAAAAAAGGGGTCGGCTCAGACCGGACACAGTTAATGCTAACACGCCAGAACGGTTCTGAAGCTACCCATTCCAGACAGTACTGGCCCTAGAGGAAAAGGGGCGTTTATACTTCAAGTATTTATTTTTCACAGCAGAAGTAAAAATAGTTTAAAAGTTGGGCTTTTTTAGTTACCTGTGGCTTCTCAGCAGTCGAACTAGTGATTTGGTCACAATGCTCACTTCATGTTTAGGGGCTAGATGCCAGTAAAGTTGAGCCACTGCCATCACAACCTGAACACATAACAAAAAAAAAAAGGTAAATCCAACATATTTTTAAGGATTCTTTCTTTAACAGAACAGACCTACACAGACTGAATTTTTTTTTTTTTTTTTTTTACATCGAGTCCTACAAAAGCACTCAGGATACTATTTGATACAAGGTAATTTTCCAGGGGAGCTTTAAATAGCAGGTAAACATGTGTCCGTTGCGGGGAGGCAGAATGAAAGGCCCGAGGCATCTATGAAGATGGAGGATGTCACTAAGCTGTCACGAGTAAAGACACAGCATGTCACATTTTAATCAACACTTTCATTTGGGAGCATTTTTCCTCCCGCTGCTACACTGAGACAGAGACCTTGAGACTCCTGGTTGATGGAAATCTGTAATCAGTTTTCTTTTTTCCTTAGGTGCACCGCAAAAGCCACAGTGGTGCAAAAAAGTATCCAGCAGCCACAGACTGTGCAAGCATAAAAAAAAAAAAAAAGAAGATAGTATGTACATTTTAACTTTGATACACAGAATGTAAAAAAAGGAGAAAATCACACTGTATGATTTTTAAAGAATTTATTTGTATAGTGGTGCAGAAAATAAGTGTTTGATCAAAAACAAATGTTCAGCTTTATACTTTCTAATGTAACCGTCCGCAATGACAGAGGTCAAACGTTTCCTGTAGGTCTTCACCAGGTTTGCACACACCATAGCTGGTATTTCGGGCCCTTCTTCCATGCAGGTCTTCTCTAGAGCATGTGACGTTTTGGGGTGGTTGCTAGGCAACAAGGACTTTCAACATCCACCACAAATGTTCTATTGGAATAGTTCTGGTGACTGTGTCCAGAACCTTGAGATGTTTCTAAAGAAGCCACTCCTTCGTTGCCTTGGCGGTGTGTTTGTGATCCTTTTCATGCTGGAAAATCCAGCCACGTTTCATCTTCAATGTTCTCACTGATGGAAGGAGGCTTTGGCCCAAAATCTCAATTGACACGGCCCCATTAATCCTTTCCTTAATACAGATCAGTTTTCCTACTATTTTGCAGAAAAGCAGAACCAAAGTATAATGCTTCCTTCCCCATGCTTCACAGTATGTGTGGTGTTCTTGGGAGGCTCCTCTGGGTCATCTAAATGGTCTCTGAGAAACTTTAGAAGGGCCTGGAGTGGACATGTGCTGGCTTAAGCAGGGGGACCTTGAGAGCACATCCGGATTTTATTCCATGGTAATGTAGTGTGTTATTAAACTTTGCTACTGTGGTCTCAGTCCTCTTCGAGTCATGGATCAGTTCCCCCATATAGTTCTGGGCTGTTTCCTCACCGTTCCCAAAATCCCATGAGAGGAGATCTTTCAAAGAGCCTCAGGACAAGGGAGATCGTCAGTGATCTTGTGTGTATTCCATTTTCAAATAATTGCTCCAAACGTAGTTCTCTTCTCATCAAGCTATTAGCCTATTATAGAGCTCACCCCAGCCTTGTGAAGGTGTACAATCTTGTCCCAGGTGTCCAGGGACAAAGGAACTGAACAATTTGAGCACCTAGAAGCACTGAAGACAGGGACACTTCCTTTTCTGCGGAACCTAAACCAACATGGAGTGGAATTGGATTTCAGTAGGTGCAGGATTTTTCTGTTGTCTTGAGCAAATGTTCTAAATATGTTGCACCGATTGGCTCAGTGTGAGCAGAGAACGAGGCAGAGTTGGTGTTGTTCACCTCCATTCAATTTATTCTAATTAGTTAGATGTTTCTATGTAATCCCAGCAGATTGTGTTGAGTGATTGACGTGAGGTTGTGCCCCGAACATGCAGACTCCAACTACAGAAATCCTTCAGCAATCCCTCATACTGAGCAAGCATGCAGCAACAGTGGAGAGGAATAACTCCCCTATAAAGGAACAAACCTCTGGCAGAACCTTTATTTATTGTTGCGCTGTTGTTTTTGCTACATCTACCCAGAACGCCCTTTGTTATAGTCTGCTTCCTGCTTTTGGAGCGTCTCCTGGCCTGTTTGGAAATCATATATGAAATCAAACCACACCAGAGTTCACTTGAACCGAGACCTAGTATTATTTAGGGTGGACCAGAGTTGGCTTTACTTTTTGGTCCACATTAGAGTTTGATTTGTGGATTCTCACCACCCCATATGAGCAGGACTTTCTGGGTAAATGAATTTGAATGTCCTTAAAGTGGACGAAAGAGAGCTAGTATGAATGCACCCCTAAATCAGAGACATTTATTGAACAGCCCCTAGTGTGAAAAGAGAAAATGCTTTTTTTCTATTTTAAATTTCCCTCAATAATTATTGTATATGATAAAATGAAAGCTCCATTACTGTCGTCCATTAGCTGCATAAACTGCTTCCTGTTTCCTCTCTTTTAAACCACTGTAAAACAGAGTGTGATGGAAATGGAAATTGAAAATTACTGGTGATTTCCAGGACACACACTTATATTACATGTTCCTATAGGTGAAGTTATTTCAGAGTATGCTCTAACAGGAGATGTACATGTTGTCGGTGAAAGCATGTGTTAACTCACAGCAGTGTTCCTGCTCTGCAGAAGAGGCTTGGTGTTCCTCAGCAGAAGTCTGTGATCTGGATCCATGATGTAAGGCTTTTCTTCTCTCTGGCCTTGTTTCTCCTCAGAGTCAGAGTCGTAAAAGGCTTTCTCATTGTTCTCGTCGAAAATAGCGTCCTGAAATATAAAAAAACATAAAAAATGTATACAGCGTATGTAAGGTTCTAAGGTATAATAAAACGATTGTGAAAGGAGTATAGCACTATAAACTAGTAACCATTACAATAAACAGTGTTGAGAAAGGTTGATTTCTTTATTAACATTTCACACATTTTAAAATGAACCAGTTCAGCTCATTAGCTAAGTAGATTGTTCTTTATTTTCGATATGACTTGACGAGCTTTTAAATTCGGAAGAAAATTGGAATTAGTTATATTTACTCAGTTACATTAACTTTAGTAACTTTATTTTTAAAAGTAGGGATGTCCCGATCCAATTAAGTCATCGGAAATCGGGCCGGATCACATGGTTTCAGACTTGATCAGAATTGGACGTTAGCTCTAGCAGCTCTAGCCATCGTCTCACGAGTTAAAATCTACTCAAGAATAGTTATCTTTTATTCACCTTAAATAATATTTCAATCCAAACAGAGAAGTACTTATTAAAGTTCAATTAAAAAATTACATTTAGAATACACCTGCTTCAGGTCCTGCTCCACATTGAACTGTAATCCACGGCTATTTGTTCGTAATTAAATAGCGGGATTCCTGCAGGGGTTGTAGTCATGAGGTTTGGCATTTCTGCGTCGGACAGAAGAGTTCTCATGGATGGCTGAGTCCATGCTTCGCTTCCGCACTGGAGACTGGAATTAAGTGCCGCTGAAGCCAAAGTTTTAAAATTAGGAAACATTTCTCAAACTAAACCGATCAGTAAAGTCTAAAAAATTCTGAACAGTTTCCTGATCTGCAAACTACGCTTCAGCAGTAGGAAAGCCCACGTGAAAAAAAACAGCAACAGTCAGCGCTGTTTGGCACACGTTGCAGCAAACTAACCAGCCGCAAAAGCTACAGTGGCGCTCCAAAGTCTCCAAAACTTTTTAACGTGCAACAGAGTTAACGCGACCCCTGATATGTATATTATATACATTATCATATCATTATTATGTTTATTTAAGTTGAGGTTGAATTTGTTTTCATATGAGAATTTTTATCTTTACTGTTACAATGGAGTTTAAAAGTGAATAATTTATCGTTTATTAGGCTAGTTGTTTTTTTGGACTACCTTACTTGTACTCCGTTTGTTAAATTGTTAAATGTTAAAATAAGGTGAATTAAAAAAGGAACATCCCGGATCTTTTTTCTCTTTATTTTTTTTTTTTTGCATCATATATACAAGTATCAGATTGGGACTCGTTATCGGTAGATACTCAAAATCAAATGACTCAGAATGGAGGGCAAAAAAAAAGGACTTCCCTCGTTAAAAATATACTTGTATGAGTAGTTTTACTTCACTGTACTTTTTACTTTTATTTGAATAATATTATAATGAAGTATTGCTACTCTTGAGTAAGACTTCTGGATGCTCTACCCAACATGCTCCACTGCAGTGAATGAGAAACAAACATTTTATTCAAAATTGCATCAGACACAGATATACGTAAAGCTTATATTAAAGTGAGACCTCTTGTTTGTAAAAAAGCTTTGTTGTAATGTCTGCCCCAGTCTCGGATTTTCTGCAGCCTCTTAACATTCTAGGAGTGGCATCTTGGGTGCCTCATGATTCGATTTCATTTATGTTTCCTTTTATTCTTATCATGACCCCTTTCTATTTTTGAATTCATTCATTTTCCATCAACTAAAGCGTCCAAACAAATGTATTTCCTGTCTTTCATTAATGAGAAACCACAAATAAAAACAACACGTGTCCAAAGTATGTTTCATATTTATATCAGCGCCATATTTTTCAATTTAAGCTAAAGGAAATGTGTGGTAGCAATATAGTTATGATTCAGTGCGATCATATTCTGATTTCCATAAAAGAGGACGCTTTGTCAACTCTTCAATCACTTCAATCATACGCTTTTTACTTGAAGAAGACTTTTGAAGACATACGTTTTCCTCATTGAATTATGAAAAAATAATCAATGTTGGCCATTTTTAAAATCACCATTTATTTGGGCAGGTTTCACACATTGCAATTAATCAACTTGTGGTGAATCACTACACCACTATCTAGCAGGTTTGACAAGCTTCCCTGTTTGTGCTAAAGTAAAGCATCCCCACAGCATGTTGCTACCACCACCATGTTTCACCATGGGGATAGTGTGTTCAGAGTGATGTGCAATATTAGTTTACCATCAAATATGTTTTGCATCTTGGCTGAACAGGTGCTAATACAGAATCTTGGCACCTAAAAAGATTTTACATTTGATTTGCTTTTAAGAATTAAAATGCAAAAGTTTAATGGAAATAAACCTTAAATGACTGATAAATTAGTATAATTTGCATGTTCAGGAATGAAAAAGTTTTAATATGTGGTTTGTTGCCAAACGATTGTAAAGTAAAGAATATTAGTGATTAAAAGATGAGGTCAATAAGAAATCTGCGAAAAATATTTATTATATGCTAAATCAAGCAGATCAATTACCTCCTGCACCTCTCTGCAAAATTGCAGCTCATGATTTCAGGTCAAATACATTCAATCACAAAAAAGGAATAATATTGACACAGAGCCGATTGTGGCCTTGATGGAAAATAGTTTCTAAAATGCTTTGACTTATGATAAAAGAAAAATGCCCTAGCGTTTTGATGCTCTGGTTACAGCTGAAAAAAAAAGAACAGAGGAAGAATACACTGGGTTAGCAATGAGTTTACAGCAGGGGCCTCACCTCCTTCCAGGGGCTGGTGAACTGCGTCCTGGCGTAGCGCGTCAGCATGTTGATGATGACCACTTGGCCCCACTCCTCCACGTCCACCAGCAGGTTACACAGCTTCCTGTAGTTCTTGTGGATCAGATCAATGCGATCCGGGCACACGTCCTCGAAGGCCATCACAACGCTGCCGGCCACAAGCTGGAGGAGATTTCACAGAGAAAATGAAAAAATATAAAAAATAAAATCAGAATCTTTATTTTTTTGTGAACTTATTTTCCTGTTAAACCCTTAAATGAGGTTATGGACATTTCAAGCAGTTTTCTCCTTAAATAAATTGAGCAAATACTTCATCTCTTAAACAAGCAGTAATATATGGACTCTGGAGAAATAAAGCACTGCAAGAGATGACTCTTGTTGCAACTTGTACTGCAACTGCAATTTCAGTCTACATAATGGCAATTTACAGCTCTGATTACAATAAACTCTTTTAGCCCTTAAAGGAGTTAGACGATAATTAAACCGCAACTGGGAGAGGAAAAACACATTGAAAGACGAAGCAGTGGCTAAGAGAGCCTGTTTGTTATCTGGTACACCCAGTCACCTCAACAAACGCCCTATTCTGCCAAACACTCCAGCTGCACACTGCCTGTTGCCTCTCTGATCAGCAGTGAGACCATGAGAAGGACCACATTAAATATTAATCAATAAGCAGTAGGGGGGTAAAGTATATATATTTTTTTAAATAATCAAGATTTGGTTAGTATTTGGGGTTTAAATTCACGGTTTGGCACGTTTCCAGGACACTTTATTTAGGGGGGAAAAAACCGCGCATAATATTTTTTTTATTACTGAATTCCTTCCTTTTGCTCGTCAAATCAATTAGATTTTAGTGTTTTATAGCTTAAAAAGTTTAAAAACTACATAAACTGACTGAAGATTTGATTGGATTTTCTTTTTATTAAAAGAAGTACAAGCAGACATAGCCAGAGTAGAAAACCATTCACCCACTTTAAAATTTTCAGCGTTAAAGCTTTAAAATATTTTTTAAAAATACTTATACCATACGATACCATAAAAATAAAATGAAAATAACAAAAAAATGAAAAAATAAAACGAGCTTAAATCACTTTAGAGTTGTTGTACCTTAATGTAGTAGGAAAATTTGTTGAGAGTTTTATAGCAAATAAGGAGTTTGAGCTGATTGGATGCTCCTGGTAACCATGTGTCAGCGGATTTTTCTCTAACATCAGTGATGGTTACATTCAGTTTGAGATAGTTTCAGATGAGTCATTCAGTTCCGTGCAAAGCGTGTTACAGGTCTTAATGGTATTGAAAGATGCATTCGCTAACAAAGTTCTAGTTTAGTCAATCTTTCTTTTTCCACTGTAGCTGCATAAGAAATCAGTAAGGTTTCCTAATAAAAGTCTAATTAAGCTGTTTGAAATCATTCCTGGCCAAAAACAACAGGGATGATCATGACTAAAGAAGTGCCTGACCTAAACCCAGCCTGCTTCCACACCAGCTAGGTGTTGGTTCTAGTTTTTGTGTTTGTGTTGAAATCATTACTATTTAAGTTGTAATAATCAATATGTGGTACTATTTTAATCAGCAGTGGAAATATTAGCATTTATGTTTTAAATAAAATCAGTTAGATAGAGTTATGCATTTTTATTTGTGTAAAAAGTTAAAGCATGACATGTCAAACCCTAACCCGACAAATACTTCATGAACACACCAATCAGCACATTTTAACCTTTGAGGTTTACCAACGCTTCCATTCAACATTGTCCCACGTCACTTCCTGTCTTCATCTCTAACTCTCCGCCTCCGTTTCTGACAGATGCGGGCTCTGTCACGACGCATTGTGCATTCTGTACCAACTTCACCGATTAAGACACGGCTCCAAGGTAAACTACATGCACCATCAACAAATCTGACACCCCAATCTATGGAGTTCATACAGCGCCTTCCCCCCTCCCCCCTCGGCCATATTATCTACCCCCGCGTGACAAGCTGGTAATGGAAAAATCACACTAAGCAAATGGTTCTTCTAATAACAATAAATTTCCTATAAAATTATGAAGGGCCCAAACCGTTTCCTTGCATCTATTTTGCTATGAATTCTAATTAAGGTGCCAGGGAGGCAGAGAGTGCTGGGTCATCACGTCAGAGACAACGTGCGCCTTTTTGATTGATGGCCCAGCGTAGGGTTGGCCTATCCTCCTGTCGGCGGCTCCTCTCTGCTGTATTCCTCCTCCCTTGTTTTCCTCTTAAATTAATGGGCATCTCACCTAGACCCTAATCATAGTACCCCCCCCCAAACACCACCCCTGCTCTTCCTTTCTGTTCTCATTTCAATTTTGCAGAAGGTGCAAGGGGGAGGGACGGATGGGAGAGATCGATCATTTATCTTGTAATGGCTGGATAATAGATCCATCACGGTAAAACAGCTGCACAAACTCCTATGTTGTCTCTGTCATCAGGCCTTCCCATTTTCTCTTTAAACCGTCCTGCCTACAAGCATCCCGCCGTGTGCCACAGGCATTTAACTAAACGGCAGCAAAAGCATGTGTCAGGAGGAACCGACAAGGCCACATACTCGGGCAGGAACAAAGTGTTTCAGCACCAGCTATACAGCACTTATTCACTCACCTTCAGGTAATTTGCCTTATGAAATGCTGTAAGACACATTTTAAGATTCATTTAAATGTCACAACTGCAAAAAAGAAAAAAAAAAAAACAAGTCAAAGGAAGAAACAATTTTCTTTATACTCTGACTGGTCGATTGCTGAAAAAACTATTTTCTGTTCATTAAATATATCACAATTCATTTTTTGTAAAGATATCAACATAATTTCTAAAGCAAATGTATACGGTCTTGCAATTCCCTTATTTTCTGTTGAATTCTAAACAAGTAACATTCACCACTGTTCTCCCTTTATTATATCTGCTCCCATTGGTCTGGTTACATATAATGTTTAAAAAAAAAAAAAGTCAAAACAAAATAAGCTAACATATATTATAGTCCTTATAAAAAGGTTTGAAACTGTCCAGAATCGAAATCAACAGGTCAGAAAAGTGAATATCAGCTTCATAAAAGAACAGTTAGTCAAATTTAGTCAAAGCTACCTTCTTTTGTGTATTTTAAAGTCTTGACAAAGACAGTAATAGGCTGCATTAGAAGAGTCAAAAACATTTAAAGTCAACTTTTAACTTAGAAAAAAGAAAAATTCTGCTAACGATCAAAGTTAATGCTGCAAAACAACGCTATACCTTGACCTAGATTTGGTTTGTATAAGTTTTAGCTGTAACATATAAAAATGTTGCATATTAACTGGTTCTTGTTGTTCATTTGGATCATCTGATTGGTTAAAAAGCAACTGTGAAACAGACAAGCAGAAACAGACCACATAAAACAAAAAAACAGAGGGTTGAGGAAAGATAATCAATATTTAAAGTAGGGAACATCTAAAACATGCTGGACAGTGTACCTTAAGGAGCAGAGTTGAAAAACAGCTGCTCTAGGGATAAACATACAGAGACTGGTATTGTAACAAAACTAGCGGTTCTTGTCGCTAATATACTTAAAACAGATTAGAATGTAAGCCATTTAATGTTAATATTCTTGTTTAAAAGTAGCCAAAAAAAATGTCCCCAGGTTGGATGTTGCCCCTGCAACTAAAATAATTATATGGCCAGAGTAGACGGGCCAGAAAACATACTTTGCGTTCATATTTTTTTATACTGTAGATAAGAAAAAAGATTGATATCAGGAGGTCAAAGTTTTACAAAAACTGGTCATCGGTCACAAACGACGATCGGTGCACCTGTGATACTTAGCTTTTTTACGCCGAAAAAGAAATATGCAAACAGATTCAGTTTAACAAGATCAACGGTCGGATTTTATAAATGTTTCCATTTAAACTCCCAACCAACCAAAACAATGTATTATAATATGAATTACCTTTTAGACTTTCCAACGAATATCCCAAAAAATATTTCAATACATTGTAAACACTTGCTTTTTACTAAATAGGCAAAAACAACATTTTATTTTCCCTATTGAGCCTTTTGTCATCATAGTCGTAAGTCTAGGAGATCCTCGCATAGCATCAGGCTCAGCAGCATTATAAAAATGCATTACTTTAGAGACATTAAGCATGCACAGTGTTTAGGTTTTTCACCATTCATCACCGACTGATGCGCTTGTGTGTCTGTGTGATGATGCTGCCCTTTCCCTCTGTCCCCTGCCTCACAGTGTGGGCTCCGGCACGCAGAAGTCATCTGTCTTCATTAGCGTCTGGGGCTAAATATGCTCTGCATCTGGTACCGGGTTTACCATCCACCCCACCATCACCCCCTCCCGGCCTAAGCTGCTTTGTTTTGTTTGTGTAATGATAGTTGGACTCTATGAATACGTAATCACAACAAACTGTGCACAATCTGCGTGTATGAACACTACCAGCAGTGTACTCTCTAGCCAGTATCTACATATGTGAAATTGCCATTTAAAGACCCTTGGTATTTGCTGTGACCTCCCCAAAACACAATGTGCTGCCGGCTGACTTCAAATGGTCTGCCTGCACAGTTTCTGCAACTGGCCTAAACACAGAAACCCAGAATCCAGCTCATTTAAGGTCCACTTTAATGCAAAAAAAAAAAGAAAAAAGAAAAGAGTTGGCCTAGGAGAAAATTAAGCTGACACGAGCATCAGTGCGAAAATTCCTTCCAAATGGACACGTAACAAGGAGCATCTGAAGATGTGTGGGTTTAAGTGGGTGTTAACAAACCGTGGCATTGCTGAATGAGCTGGAGAGCTGAGAGAATCGCTAGACCCCGGCGCCCTCCAGTGGTCATGAGACGTGAACTGCTCTGTGAGTGCTCACCGTGCTTTTGTCTTTTAATAGTTTCTCAATCACTTCGATCAGCTGCTCCTTTTGGTCTGGATCCAAGCTGCAGAGGAAAGACCACAAAAAAATAAAAAAAATAAGTGGAGGATGTTGAGCTGCAATTTTTTTTACATGAAAGAAAATAAACAGAAAAACCTGTCCTGTATGCTCGGAGTACAACGTCTTGTAACGAGATTGATAACATTTTGTCTGGTTACAGCCGAATACTTGAATGCATTGTATGGTAATTTTTGTGTAATAGACCAACACAAAGTAGATGATTGTTGTAAACTAGAAGCAAAATGACGCTTTACAAATAAAAATCTGTCGCACATTTCAAGACAAAACATTTTGTTAGAAAAACAGAATCTGAACAGTGATTTTTCCAAGTCCTGCCAAACTTTCGACTGGATTTAGATCTGGACTTCGACTATGACGTTCTAACACGTACATATGCTTTGATCTGGAGTCCCGTTTTCTTTTTAATCACGTGGGAAAATAATGTACAGTCAAAAGTGTAACCTGACACGATGTGAAAACCTTCAAGTGAGAAGGTCGGGTTAGCACACTCTACGGTGAAGACGCCAAGTTTACCAGTGTCTGTGAGCTGGTTTAGAATCATTAGTATAGCAGAATCTCTGACCCCAACTGGCTACAGCTCATAACACTTCAACAATAAATATAGTGATGTTTTAATATTTTGTACAACGACGTGTTGTTATACCTGTAGTAAAGGAACATAACAGGATGCTGGCGATATGCGATTCTCTAAACTCAGACTAAACACATTCTGTTCCACTCCCCTTAAATGAAAGCCATCCAATTTAAAATACTTGAAGGTTATCTCATAGGCAATATGATTTGAATGTTAGGGATATTCATTCTCATATTCCATCATCTGACGTCATTAAGGAATTACTTTTCAATGTTGCTTCCATTCTGAAAATGGTTTTCTTTCTACCTCAAGAGACAAAACTATGTGTGGACTAAATCACGTAAACAAATTGCATATTTTATAATACATATCCAATTAGAAAATATTCTATTCACGTATATCGGTTCTTGAAATAAAGCCCCAACTCAACTGTTCTATTTTATAAATGACTGGCTTGTTTTTTTAAAGAGTATTATTACAACTCCTTATATCGTGGTCCCTTTTGATTGGTGTTGATTTTATAAAGCTAACTATAGTTACTAGGGCTTTAAAGTTGCATGTAATCTTCCTGAAAATATCCGGTACAGCCCCATTTGTGCGTTCCAAAGAAATGTGGCGTTTTTGTATATCTGAACACATCAACAGAATGCTTATGTTTAGAACTAAGAATGCAGAGGAACGTTCAGAAGAGTCACTTTAAAAACTGACAGAACATCAAAGTTTTTGCTAACCACAAATTTACCGATATTGTTGTATTATCTATTTATTTATCCATAATTGGACTGGCTATGGCTGTTTATACTACTTTATTAACTGGAAAAAAAATCCACTCAAATGACAAAAAAAATGGTGCTTACCACTTTAAATTTATTAAGTATGATAAAAAGAAAAATCTAATTTTGGGTATTGACAAAAGATTTTCTGTTTACTGTTGACTAAGGCAAAAAGAAAGAAAAATAAGCATACATTTTTTTTTTTTTTTTGATTTAAGAATACAGAAAAGTACTGAAAGGTGACTTTAAAAACAGGATATGCGGCAAACCCTGACTTCTATGTACGGTTACATCCCTCATAGTTAAAGATTTCTTTTTTTTTTTTTTTACATGTATAAAAAACACAACTTGCTGCATATGTTATCTCACCCTCTATGTTATTATAGTAGCCGTCAACAACAAGCATCTGTGGTTGAAAAACACTAAATGGTTTGACTGCCATTGATGTCTGGTTGGTCTTCCCCTCCTCTTCCACTATCAAATTTTCATGCCAACTCAACCTGCCGATTGTTTCCAACTACAGCAGAGTGATGCCGACTTTTCCTGACTGACAATCGGGGGTTAAATTGGACAAAATAAATTGCGTCGTGTGTCCACAGTTTAATGCATGTAAAATACATATCCACCAATTAAAGTTATTTGTGCATTGAAAGAAATAACTACCTGTAGAGTTTCTGGATAGCATGTGCAGAGGTCTTTCTGACGTAAGGGGAAAGGTCCGAAGCAGCCTCCTTAATGGCCAGCATCATGATGGGGACGATGATGGCGACACGGATACTGGACAGGACCCTTAAGGCGCTTGCTCGGATAAACTGGTTTGGATCCTGCCACAGGAATAAGGAAAAAAAGTTAAAAATGTTTCCCTATCGATAATGATTACAGTATCTGAAATAAAGAGATATTTGTGTCAAGAGGGAAAAAGAATGTAGAAGTATTTTTTTAACTTCTATATCAAAAACTAAGGTCTTTGTTCTTAAACAGTGGTACAAGTAACACTGGTAATAATGGAGATTCATTAATAGTACTGATCAGCTGCTTACAAGAAAAAGGAAGCAATTGTATGTATTATAAAGCTAATAAATTAAAAATAACCAAGAGAACAGTTGGTCAAGCAGGCGTCAAAAAGGAAGTGATGTAGAAAATAGTTCAAGATGCAGACAGCAAAAAATGTACATGAAAAAACTCGCTGGGGACTCCTCATAATTTGGATCAATGAAGGATATCAAACTTTAAATTCACTTGGAAAACAAATAAATTTGCCATTTTTTTCAATCAATGACCGGGCTAGTTACCAATAGCAACACAAGGCAAATTCAGAAGGTATTTTTCAGTTTTTATAATTTAATATTTATTAGCATTTCAAAAATTGTAGCACCATTAGAAACCTTGCATTGAGTGAAAACTTATTTTAATAAATTGGAGTTATTATTCAATTCAAAAATACTTTATTCATCCAAGAGGAAAATTAAGTGTTGTTGTAGCTCATTGCCAATTAATTTTTCAAGGAGTTGTTGTAGACCATGATGGCTGTGGGGAAAAAGGATTTCCTGTAGCAGTCTGTTTTGCAGCGAAACTGAAGAAGCCTCCGACTGAAGATACTGTTGCTGTAGGATAGTCTCATGAAGAGGATGCTCAGGGTTGTCCATAATATTTTTAATTTTATGAAGAATCCTTATTTGCATCATTATCTCCAGTTGTTCCACAGGTGTCCACAGAACAGAACCAGCCTTCTTTATCAGGTTGTTTTAAGTCCCTGGTTCTGATGCTGCTACCCCAACAGATGATGGACGAAGAGATAACACTCTCCACCACAGACTTATAGGAGATTTGCAACAGCTTGCTGCAAACCTTGAAGGACCATGTTTCTTCTGAAAGTACGATCATCTCATTGGTTTTGTTCACATTCAAGGTAAGATGATTGTTTCTGGACCATGCCACAAAGCGGTCAATCACCCGATCTCTGTATTCAGCTTCTTCTCCATCTCTGATACACCCGACAATTGCAGAGTCGTCTGAGTATTTCTGCAGATGACAGGTCTCCGTCTTATACTGGAGGTCTGAGGTGTACAGAGTGAAAATGAATGGTGAGAGTACAGTCCCTTGTGGTGCTCCTGTGCCGCTGACCAGCTGGTTTGACACACAATCAGTCTCACAATCTGTGGTCTGTTTGTCAGGTAGTCATTGATCCAGCTGATTGTTGAGGCCTCCCCCTGTGTCTTCAGCTTCATAAAAACAAACGTACAAGAAAAGACATCAGAATGAACCATTTTGTTACCTTCAGGGCCCGCTGGAAGGTGCTTATCGACAGCAAAGCCAAGTCTTGCTGCTCCTCTGCGTACCTCACCAGGTACACGTACACAAGCTTCTTCAGCTGCCCAAGAAAGAAAAACAGAGGCATAAACCAGAAAGTCATGCTTTAAGACAGAAACAAGATGCTGGTGGTTTCTTGCAGGAAAACCTGAGATAAAATGGATCTTGCTTTTCTGACTGTAAAAACCTGGTCGTCAATTCTTGGAAAGCAGAATAAACTAGAGATGCAAAGATGCACCAGATGGTCAGAAACTCAAAACTTTTTAACAACAGTGAGAACACAACCTGGTGATCACTGACCACAACATGACAATCTTTTAAAAAAATCTGATAAATAAATAAATAGCTGTAAGAAACTGTATTCTATATCCTGGAAAGTCAGTCAGCCATTCAGATTGCTACAACTGGGAGCTACAGTTCGACGAGTGCAGGCCATTTCCTTCTTTTCCATTTCCTACTTCTGCTGTGGGGTTTTTTTTTCCATTAGATAAACATAGAGGGCTCTTTCAGATCATATTTCCATTCCATGATTTATGCCCGAAAGGTCCCGACCCGGAAGAGAGGCTTGAAGCCAACCCACCAATGTTATGCCTTCGACCCAACACAGAACAAAGTCATAGATCAGTATAGACTATGAGATGTAAGAAAGGCCTGTGACACGAGTGTAGAAAAGCAGAGACTGTAAGAGCAGCCAAGAACCAGAGGTATCTCTCTAAAGGTTCATGAGAGCAGAGACATGCATCTAATCTGAGGAACAAGTTAATCAAAACAATTCCTAACATCTAAAGCCCGGAATCTGGCATAAACTCGGGTGTGGGTAGAATTCTTAGAAGCAACAGAGAAGGACTAATCTGCCAGATCAAGGATGTGCAGAGAGTTCCACTGCTCCTCCTTTCCAGATGAGTGAGTCGATGTAATTCAGGTATCTGAGCAGGATGCAGCTTTTCCTCTGGAGGTGTTCTGAACACATTCTACTGGAAGGGACCCCAAAGCAGAACAAAAATTGTAATGGAGGAACTATATACTCCTTTTGGTCTGGAAATACCCAGAATGGAAAGGGATGGAAAGGGATGTCTGGATTTCCCTCCTAGACCTACTATCTCCCAAACCTGATCTCAGATTAGTACAAGACAATAGATTCAGGGATGGAATGAATGTATGAATTCATTTTAACAGCCTGAATGAGAGCAGAGATAACACACAGTACGAACCGCTGTTCGGATGCGACCTGACTGCTCTCACTGCGCGACACGACAGACCCGGAAGCAGCAGAAAAACACAGGAGTGAAGATGCGCGCCTGAGAATTGCGAGGATGCGCTCAAAAGACAAACGCGCTGCCCTGGCAATCTGTGCCGTTTTTTGTGTGGAAACACCGTTTGTTTATGTCAAAGACCAGAAGTACTTCCATGGTAACGATGGTGACACGCATGCGCAGTATGAGAAATATCTCGTAGCATTGCTTCCAGAGTGCGAGTCATTCACGGGGGGCGACTAGGATTTCAAACGGGTTTGATTTTCTTGCGACCGATCGGGAGCTGGTCGTGAGGTGTAAATTGCCTGTCGTTACCCAATGTACACTACACGACGCAACACGCACGACTAAGTCAAAAGTCGGCACGAGTGCCGAATCGGCTCAAAAACGGTCCAAAATCGCACAGTGTGCGCCTGGCTTAAGTTATGCCAATCAACTTGAATGACTCATAATAAAGCGGGAGGAATTTGTGCGTTTATTGTAAAACATTCTAAAAAGGACTAGAGGCTGATTTTTCTAGTTGGTACCAAAAAGTGTTTAGTTTAGCACCCTTTGAACAACAGGGTAATTCAAGGTGCTTTGGGTGATTATGGGATGAAGTAAAAACAGCAATAAACCATAAAACACACACGACACAAACTTAAAAGCAGACATGAATAGAGGATAAAGTAAAATAGCATTAATAGATAATATCGACTAATACAGGCAGCCTATAACATGAGTCCTAGAATCATTTTGTCTTTAAACCCTGCAATCATTGTGTATGTTTTACAACAGCTGCTGGAGTTCTCCAGTCCTGGACTCAGATTAAACGTTCTGATATGTGTCAAGTTTAAGGGACTCCAGCAGCACGCTGATCACTTGCACTTCCAATATTAGGAACGTGAACTTCGACAAGTGAAATAGCTAATTATCATTTAGCCGATGCTAATGTTAGCTTGTGATGTTAGCTCAGATTACTGGAAAACTTTAATAACTTCCCAAAACTTTTCTCAGTTTATGGGAGACATTTTGAGTATTCGTCGTCTTCAGATCTATTTCAAGCATGTTCAGCACTTGCTACAGCGCCAGCTTGGTGATTAGGTGGGGACAGTGAGTACCATTACAAAAAAAACAACAACAAAAAAAAACAACTTTTATGGCTACCATTATTACCACTTCGAATTTGGGGGTTATTCGAAAATCACCATTACCAAAATGGGGACTTTTGTGAATAACTAATTGCATAATACTAATAATAGTGTGAATCCCGCTGCTAAATGTATGTTTTCATGGTCAACGAATCTAAAAAAGTTACAATTAGATTCCAACATTTGGGGGGGGGGGGTTGAGTTGCGTTGGCAAAGGTCTATGGTGCTTTTCTAGTTCTAGTCTTAAAATCTACAAGTGCTCTCTTATTTTGTTTTTTACTTTACTTCGATTCAGATGATGCTTCCAGTGACTGAACAGCTTCCCAGTCCTGTTAACGTTTTTACTTATTAATATAGAAAGTGCTCTTACATCAGTTCCTTTTGTGTTTTCTATGTCTCTGCTCTGTGTCCTTGAACCCCCAGACGATCGTGGCAGATGGTTCCTTGTACTGAGCCAGGTTCTTCTGGAGGTTTCTTCCTGTTGTCCATGCATTTGTCTCCAGCAGGTTAGACTACTGTAACGGCCTGCTCACTGGCCTCTCTAAACGAGCTGTTAGACAGCTGCAGTACATCCAGAACGCTGCTGCTCGAGTCCTGGCAAGAACCAGGAAATACGAGCATATTAGTCCAGTGCTCCTGTCTCTGCACTGGCTTCCTGTCGCTCAGACAATAGAATTTAAGTCAGCTCTGCTTGTGTACAAGTCTTTTCATGGTTTGGCACCAAAGTACATCTCTGACATATTAGAGACATATGAACCATCTGAGGCCCTAAGAACTTCAGGGAGGGGTCTCCTGGTGGTTCCCAGAGTCAACAATAAACATGGTGAGGCTGCATTTCAGTTTCAGGCAGCTAAAATATGGAACAGTCTTCATGAGGATGTGAGACAAGCCTCAACTGTAACAATGTTTAAATCCAGGCTGAAAACAGTTATTTTTACCCGTGCGTATGACAATTGAAAGTATTTTATCTGCACTCTTGCTTTTTATTGTAATTAATTATTTTTTAAGTTTATGGCTTTTTTTCTGTTTATCTGTTTTCTTAATTTATACAACTGTGAAGCACTTTAAATTGCCTTGTGTATGAATTGTGCTCTACAAATAAACTTGCCTTGCCTGTTAAAGGGGAGCTTATCCTCTCCTCTGTTGCTCCATGCTTGCTTAGTATGAGGGATTACTGAGAGACTGTTGTGGGTGGAGTTTTGCATGTTCAGGGTACAACCTCACATCAACGACTCTTAAATTGAAAAGATTTAACTGACTGGAATTGTACAATTGTATTGAAATTACTTTCTTTATACGGGGCCTTAAGATGAGATCTGTTATAAATTGGCATCATATAAATAAACTGAATTGAACAGACTTGAACTAGAAGATCGTTTTTGGAACTTGGCCTATAGGACCTAGTGACTTGTCTTGGACTAATCCTATGGGACTTTCAATTCAATTCAGTTTATTTATATAGCGCCATTTCACAACAGATGTCATCTCAAGGCACTTTACAAAAAGAGTTATTACAATACAATGTTTAGTGTAGAAATTACAGAACCACAGAAGATTGCGTCGTGGATTCTCAGCAATCCTCATAGAGCAAGCATGCAGCGACAGTGGGAAGGAAAAACTCCCTTTTAACAGGAAGAAACCTCCGGCAGAACCAGGCTCAGACAAGCGGTTATCTGCGACCGTCTGTGGCTTGGAGAATACACAACAGAGACACAGAAAGAGCAACAGAACCGATGCACAAGTTTGTTGCAGGACGTGGAGAATTTTCCGTCACTGCAATGCCATCTTAGTCAGGGTCGTCAAGCAGGGCTAATCCGGAGCACCTACTATAATAGAAAACAGGTTAGTGCTTGAATTGACAGCACATCATGCAGTTGGGGAGAAGTAGGAGAGAAAGTAGGAACAGACCCTAATAATGTCCTCCAACAGCCTAGCCTAAAGCAGCATAGCTACTAACATTAACCTGTCTCCTAGCTACTAGGAGACCTGGCTACCAACACTCTGTCTGAGTCCTCCTGACCGTGGACGGTGTAGGGCCGGTAACGGCCCCCGTCATGCCGGGGTCTTCTCGGAGTCGGGTTGTTTGAGAATGCAGCCCAAAGTGGGTGGTAAACTCCATCTAAGGCTAAATACCGGCACGAGACCGATAGTCGACAACTATCTTAAGGAAAAATAGACAGAACTGAGAGGACAGAGTTGAAGAGGGCGAGAAACGTTTAAGAGATAAACGGGTGGGGTCCGCACAGTCTGCCCAGGGGATTCAACCCGGCAGGTAATGGGCGGCCGCACTGTGCGGGAGGATCCCCTTGAGGGACCTCTCTCCGGCGCTGGCTGGCCCCTGTGGGGCACATTTCTTCCGCGGCGGTAAGCCGCGACCGGCTCCGGATCTTTACCTGGCTTACATTAATCTATCTCTACCTAGCTACTCTACCTCTTCCTATCTCTTCCTAACTTTTGACACTCTGCCTGACTACTAACATTAACCTGTCTCTTTCTATCTACCTGTCTGACCTGACTCTAACTACCTATAAACATATCTCTAACTGTAAGCTTTGTCAAAGAGGAAAGTTTTTAGCCTAGTTTTAAAGATAGACAAATTGTCTGCTTCACGAACCAACCTGGGAGCCGTTCCATAGGAGGGGAGCCTGATAGCTGAAAGATCTGCCACCATTCTACTTTTAGAAATCCTAGGAATACCAGTAAACCTGAGTCTGAGAGCGAAGGTCTCTGTTAGGAACATATGGACAATCATTTATGTATGATGGAGCTAGATTATTAAGGGCTTTATATGTCAGAAGGAGGATCTTGAATTCTATTCTAGATTTTACTGGGAGCCAGTGAAGAGAAGCTAAAACAGGGGAAATGTGATCTCTTCTTTTAATATTCATCAGAATCCTTGACTTGGACTCTAACACTGTGGACTCAGGTGTGACTTGGATTCGAGGGGCAAACTCCGCCCGCAAAATGTGAAGCCAACAAGCAAGTGGCAAAAACTGCAGTTCCTCCCTCATCCTCTGGGGGCTGGCTCCAAAAAGGAGCAAATTCCCATTGACTCCCATGTTAAAAAGGCCACAATTTACAGCAAAAAATAAACATGTTTACAGCCTGGTTGAAAAAACCATTTTAGTTCAGATTGTTCAAGTGTCCCACCATGACAACTCTGAGGGGGTTGGATTTTTTTTTTTTTTTACTCCTCTGTTTATTTGTAATTTAATTCTGAAATTATGAATGATTAGGGGCGTGGCCTTTTGATTGACAGGTCCGTCTAGGCTAACTCTGGTGGCTAATCGTGGCTAACAGTAGCTGATAGCTTGCACCATAGTCCGTTTCCCCCCTCTGCTTCCTCGGGGAAAGTCTTCACAGCCTGGGACTGACAAAGACTTTGCTATTTCGTGTTTCTGAACTCCAATATCAGTTGCCTCTGCACTTTTTATTCAATTTTGGATGTTAATCTGCACTTATTGCTGTGGGATTGATTACGGTAACAGACCATTCAAGTAGTCTCTGCTTGGGGCGAGGCTTTACACGGGCTGATGCTTCGCCAGCAGTGTCTGTCAGGTCGCCAAGAGGCATGGAGCTTTGATTGGAGCTTTTACGTCTTTCTACACGCGAGTTGGAGCAGGCGACTGGTCGAGTAGCAGCAGAGCAGCCAAGGCGGCGGGACCAAGAAGCCACGGCGAACTGCGATGTCAGAGCAGGAGTCAGCTAGATCAGGCTGGAAGACTACAGAGTCAGACTCTAGACAGACAGGATGAGCGCTGATTAGATCAGTACTGGCATGAGGAAAAGTTCAGGAGCTGGAGGCATGAACTAATGGATGTCTGAGAGATGTGAGGTGAGTCAAAAGTCTGAACTTTTGAAGTCTGAACTTTTGAGAGGATCTGAGTGTCAAGAATGAATTTGTGCTTGCTTTTTGCAGGAGATGTTGTTAAGCCTTCCCATGTCCTCACCCTCAACAGATAGTAATGGACATGCAACCATTTTAGGCCGTACTGACCCGACCCATTCAGGTCTTATTATCTCAAGATGTGTTCCCCAGTCGAGATATTTCTGGGTATAAACCGACCCTAGTGGAAAAAACGGGGCAAAAGTCTCTCAACCGCAGTCTTCTGGCTGAAACTGGCTACAGCCTTCGTTAGTTTCAGTTATCTCCGGACTAGCATCTGTATAGCTTGTAGCTATGTCGCCTTGCAGCGTCAACCCTCCCCCCCAAGCCTCACAGTGCCACTCTTGGTTCCACTTATTTTCCCGTTTTTTGATTTTCTGAGTGTGACGAGGCGAGCGATACAGATAAGATGGCGGTGGTGGGAACCGCACAGTTTGCTTCATTTTCTGCTCTTCAGAAATCTATGGGTGACGTCACCTGAGGGTTTGTCCATTGTATCTACAGTCTATGCTTGGATTCCAGATATGGGGACTTGACTTCAACACTGGCTCCAAGTAAAAATTTCTGCAAGAAAAATATATTGAACCTGTTTAATTATAGCTCTAAAAGAGAAAAATTGGAATCTGCAAGTCAAAACTTTAAAGAAAATTATCTAAAATCAACTTCACATGGCATTATAGGTCTAGAAAACAGGCTGATGCTTCTCTGATGAAAATGAGGGAAGAAAATGTTTTTGTGAAAAATGACGACCTGTTTGAGGAACTACTCGTTTCATGTAAAAAGCTGATTTTAGCTTGAGGTCAGGAGAAAGGTTATATTTCCTGTACAATCCCTGAGAGCTTCAGCCAGTAATCAGCACAACGGTTTCTGATCCAGCATATATTGACCAGCCGCAGAGCACCACAGTTCTCAATCATCATTCTGGTCATTACTGTTGAAATTAATGGCATTACTCACTATAAAAAGAAGACACAACCCATCTGCCCTCAAGGATTTGCTCTCTTCGGCCACAAATCACACAACTGACTTAATCATGAGAGCTGGAAAGTAGATTTATGGAGTTACAAGGTAAACTTACCCAAAATTACATGAAAACTTGTTTTATACAAATAACTCTTGGCTTTTGAAATTGTAGACAAATACGCAAATATACTTATGAGAAGTTTGCAAGAATAACACAGTTGAAATGATTAAGGAAAATATGAAATCACACAGCAGCTGTCCTTGTGCTCTTTAGCTTGTGCAATAATTAGAGGAAGTCAAAGACCACTCCTAGAGAAGAGACGGAGGATAGTGAAAATGAGGGAGAGCATTTATAGAGAGATGTACACTAGAGAAGGGCCAGAGAAAGACGAGAGAGAAAAGATGAAGAAAGAAGACCTCACACAACCTTAGCAGCTGGTGCATACGAGGCAGGAGAGACAAGATGTGACTGTAGACTGACTCTCTCCAATTATATCCACCGGCCTGTTCCTGCTCCCTGCCGCCCAGCTGCTTCGGCTGCATGCCTGGTACGCAGCGGCCGGCCTCTGGCCCCCTGCTCACACGCTGCCCCTCACGCTACATGATTATTCTGCTGCTGCTAATCAATATTCACAGGCTCTGGACATGGACTTCCTCCTTGAACAGCTGCTTAGAGTTTGGTTATTTGCTAAAATGGCGCTGTGCAGGAGGCTGTCGAGACCCACCCTCCAAAACTCACGACACACGTGTGAAACTTATGTCTGTGAAAAAGATTCAAACTATGCATCCTTTTCCTTCCACTTTACAAGTTAATAACCGCTTTGCATTGGTATGTCACATAAAATCCCAGTAAAATTGACGTTTGTGGTTTTAATGAAAAAAAGAATTCTACAGAGGCCTTGGATGGACAAATAAAGCTCACTTTGGAACCATTTAAAAAAGAACAGTCGTTTTAAAGTATGGTGTCCAGATCTAATCACGTGGTTGGAAATTGTGGTCGATCATGTGATTTCAGACTCAGTTGGAATCAGACGTTACCTCCCAATCAGGACTCCGATATTATAATATATATATATATATATGTAACAAAGGACACTTAACATACATAAGCTTAACTTCATACAGGACACTGTAACACGCGTTGCACTTAAGAAAAAGTTTAAAATGGGGAAATCATTTCTCCAATTAAACCAACCAAAAGCCTAAAAGACTCTGAATGAACAGTTTCCTGATCCAAGAACTACGCTTCATCAATAGAAAAGCCAGCGGGAGGGAGGAAAGCAGCAGCAGGCCCATTGTTTGGCAAATCGTAGAGCATCTTTTCAACGTTCAACTGCACGTTGAACATTTTCAACGTGCAGTCAGCTTCCGGTCAGCAACATGCCGCGATCTAAGTGTCTGGAAATGTTTTCTTTTTTTTTTTATTGATCAATTTACCTGGAATCCGTGCGTAAAAGTTGCAAGTATATGCACTCTGTCAACAAAGCTCCGTGTGCATACCAATCTGTAAAAAAAACCCGAAAGCCTTCAGATCTTTCCGTCACCATTCTAAAAAAAAAATTAAAAAAAAATAAAAATGGCTAATGCGATCCTTGGTAAGTACATACTGTACATTGTCATTATAAGCTTTATTTCAGTTGAAATGCTATGTGTTTTTATATTTGAATATTTTATATTTACGGTTTTACTAAAGTCCAAAAGTGAAGAATTTATTTTAGTTATTACTTTATTGTTCACGCTACCTCACAGAAGTACTTGGTTTGTTAACAGTGTTGAATGTTAAAATAAGGTGAATTAGAGGTGACATCTGACCGCGGTGAAGCTACGCCAATTGTTCGCTAAGGGACTATCAAAAAATTCAGTTTCGGCTCACATCATTTAATCCTTTTTGTGGTTTGAAAGGAGAGAGGGGTGGCTGACGGAGCTGCGTGGATCAGCGTAAATGATTTGTTTGGATTAAGTAATAAATGTATTAAGAAACCTGATAGGCTATAATGAAAAAATTAGGGGAATTTTTCTTCTTCTATGAAACTTTTTTTATCTACCCCTTTTTTCTCTATCGCACTACACATATATCGATCCATATATACTGCTATCAAATTATCGTCCAGCACTACTACCTTCTTAAAATCTGGAGAAAGATGACTCAAGAAACATATCGGGAAAGTCTTTTTAAGAAACTGAAGATTCAATGACTGGGTATTCAAGAAAGAGAAAGGTCCCAAACACACAGCCAAAATAACTCTTCAGCAGCTTCAGAGAAAGAAGGTAAATAAGTTAGAATTGCCCAGTCAATAACCTAATTTGTATCTGCTTTGAAATCGATGGACTAGGTATAAAGTGACGATCAGAGAGCAATGGACCTCAAAAATTTAAGATTTGAAGGTAGTTTGTGTTGAAGAATTGATCAAAAGCATGCCTGGGACATTATTGTGACTAGTTTCTCCATACAGGAGCATCTCGAAGTTGTGATTACCAAAGATGCTTCTCCACAAAGGATTTAATACATTTATATGTCAATCTGTTTTGTTTTTAAGCACAACTGTTTTAGTAACCAAAAACTTTAGTTGTGGACCAACTTGTTTCGACCTCTTGTGTGTGATGATTAACTGGGTTGTTGTCGATATCAGGTGTGATTTTTATGGCAGTGGTCCTATTAGAAATAGCTAAACTCCAAGTAACATTGACATGTTCATTCAACTTATTCAACTTCCATGTCCTGCATTAGCCGGAGGAAGGGAGACTATAGGAAAACAACCTAACAACCAGGCTGTACTCTTCACCCTCTTGAGATTAATTAGCAAAAAAAAAAACATTTGTTTATGCGTGCTATGCTGCTTTTGTTGAGTTGTTTTGCAAAGATGTGCAAAATTCCAACTTCTTACATCCTTCTGCAATTTCCATGCTCTTTCATCACCATAAAATAATCACAAACATTCCTGACATTGCTTCTCTGCTTCAGTTATACACGCCACAATCATTATAGCATCCTCAATAAACACAACATGGTCAACCGCACTCGTCCTCTGACCGAAACATTTAGACTAAAATTAAAAATACCGAAAAACAATGGTTATTAATATTGGCCCAGTTTTACTTCTAGGACCAATACATCAAACAAATGGATAACATTGGCAGATACAGATGTAAATGCTGTTTTACTATGCATCCCAATAGGAAATCGTCTTAGTATCCAACCCAGCAATGAATAACCACAAAAACATCCAGTGACCTAGGCCAGATCAGAAAGCCTTACAGTCTGAGTGACCTTCCAGCTACAAAAAAAAAAGATTCACCATCAGACAAGCTTAAAGAAAGAACTTTCAGCATCACATTCAGAAATTTTTTTAGTTGGCTCTTTTAAACAACAACTCAATTTCTTACCACAGGGTAAGAAACACCTCAGGTGTTTTTTTAGTGATGGTTCTGGTGCTGAAAGATGATGGCTCCGGTACTTTTTTGAGAATAAGTTTCTCCTCCATTTTACCTTCCTTTTTCAGTTGTATTAAGAGTCAGAATTAGATAGATTATAGATCTGAAACTTTAGACTCCTGAAAGACAAACCCTTAATGAATGTTGGAACATTCAATTCCCTAGTTACAAAACATCCCTCAGTTTAGTAGAAGCAATAGAGTAGAATTAAAACTGATGTACCGTTCTTTCTACCTGTTGAAATCCCTGTCAAGTAGCTCTAGCTATGAATAAAAATACATTAAATGTATTCTTAAATGACATGTATTCTTCAATTATTGATTAAAATCACTGATTATGATTCCCTTCTGTCTTAAATGTAGGATTACTCAATAAATGGGGGTAAAAACATTTTTTCTTCAGAATGCTTCTGAGATTATAAAATTGATTGATGTAATAGACTGAGAGACTGACAGGTTTAGAGCCTTAAGAATAGATCAATAATGCTAAAACTATTCTGCTATTGCTTTATGTTGAAACAGAAAATAACTAACTACACTAAATACAGAAAAAAAAACAGATTGTATTGATAAATATGTCTGAACTAAGTCTCCCACATGATCCAATTTCTGCTTTAAAGAAATTTGTTCTGGCATCACGCTATATGAAACCACGTGCTGTCTCATGCAAAATTGAAATGAATCATAGCTGCAGCAATCTGCTTCTCAATGGTGTCATACCTCAATGTTTTTGCTTGCAACATTCTTCACCACCGCGGGAAACAAGTCGGATGCATTCTTCCCCTTAGAAATGAGCTACAAAAGGGGAGGAACAATAGTTATAGTTTTTTTTTTCTTGAATATGAAAATCTAAAAGCCGGCAGAACGGGAATTAAAAAGCCAATAAATAAGAGTAAACTCACCTGAACAATCCTCTTCATGGCCTCCAGTTTGAGAGACTCCTTGTTGCTCTCCAGCATCTCTTTCAGGTCGTCATTTCTGAGTACAAAAGGTGTTTCTGGTTTTGATTTTGGTCAACATTACAGTCAGAACGTTGTGTGCCAACAAACGCTATTTTGCTAATCAGTTTCAAAGTTCCAACTGGGTCAAAGGTGCTTTGAAATTTCTGTGTTCTTTACATCTGTGTCCATTTCACCCATCAGAGCCAGAAGTGCTGAGGTAACACCACACAACAACATAGTCCCCACAAAAAGCCACATTTAAACAGCTCATTGCTAACATGATGACAATGATCATGCGTTAGCTAGTTAACTCAGTGTTCCTCTGAAAACAACACAGCTTAGTGCTCCATGTGACAGATAGAAAAATGCAGACCATTGTTAGCAGTCAATTTGGTTCCCATGACGAGCATAGTTACGTTTAACCGAGACAAAAGACGTCTCATCAGATGCACTCGTTTCACCTTAAATATAAAAGTGCTCAAGTCTAAACCAGTTTATCCATTCCTGATCAAAATTTTGACCTCGGGAATTTCATTAAAGGGTTTTTTTTGTTTTAAAGGTTTGATTGAGAATATTTTTTACGAAACAAACTAATGGGAAAATAATCTGACCAGTCTTATCATTTAAGATGATTATATTTTAAAAGGTTTTGTGACAGCTCGCTAATTAGTTGCCAATTCCTCCCCCAAAAAACTTTCACAATTCATAGAAGATCATGAGTCCCTGTCCTTCAAAAGAGTGCTTCCTCTCTCTCCACCTCCTCATTGTCATCATTTGCAGAGATAATGCCGCGTTTTTCTTTGACATGCCTAGATAGATTCAGGCTGCATTACAACAAAATAAACGTTGACACTTCCTCGGGTCTCCCAGCAACCAGCACGGCTGTGCTCAGGCACGATTTGGAAGCGGTGCACCCAGCTGCCCTAATCTGAGATGTACTCCACGATTCATTTAGAACATTTTTGACTGATTTTTTTTATGACTGACAAATCAAAGCTGAACCGTTCATCCTATTAAGTACTGCTGTTTTGTCAGCTACATCAACTTAGATATGCCTTTTTCAGAATGTACATAACCGGTGAAAGTACAACTAAATCCAGGACAATGCTGGCATCTAAGTCAGACCAAAGTTTAAAACTAAAGATCCTGTTTTCTGTGACCCGGAAAAAAAAAAAAAAAAAAAAAATCACTGAATGTGCATTCATAATTTGTTTCTCAATCAGCAAGTCGAAAAACAAAAATATGGATGCTTAAAATCTCAAACCGTGTGTGACGGGGAAAATGTAAGAGTAATGCATTGATATAGCAATCCTGTAAAACAATGTATATCTCTAGAACTTTAGATCTATATTGAAAAACAAAGAATGGAATCTATACACGGAGAAAATAACAGAAGCAAGATCTAAACATGACTATGCAGGAACCCTGGATAGACCCTATCCAGGACCTTTTTTCTTTTGCTTTCTGATAGTATGTTACAGACTGTGACTCTAGCACTCAAAGTAGACTAAAAAATACTTTTCTTTAGTCATAAATGTTAGAGAAGAAATTTCAATTATAATTAAATATACTGCTCAATTATCGTAGATACCAGCCTTAATACTAACTTTGTATTAAGGAGGTAAAACTAAAGTTTTGCACATTAAAACAGTGATTTGAGTATTTCTGTCACACCCTGATTCAAACATCCATCATTTTTTATTCCCTGTGTGCCAACTATGGGTGCTCTTACTGCTGTACCCGGATTTGTGCGTCTCCTTGGGTTTACCGCTGGTTTGTGTGAGGGCCTGCTCCTCCTGCGTGAACTCAGGCTTCAGAGAGAGCTGTAAACTCTCAGCTGACACCAGCACCGTCTTCACGGCTCCCGCCACCTCTGAACGCATTGACGAGAAACCGCCGTTCATCCTGGCTTTCCTCTGCAGCAGTTCTGTCGACTCCACGGCCTCCGCTGGCTATAAATCCACAAACAGAGCTGCGGCGCAGACCTGACTCCCTTCAGGCTGTGGCTACTGTTTGGTCTAATCTAAAGTAGTCAGGGTTTTTTTATACACCAGCCAAAGTAAGTAACTGAGGAAAAACAGCACATGCTCCACAGACTTTGTCACTCACTCCTCTCTTCCTCTTCTTTTGTGCCAAAAAGAAAAAAGGAAAAATCACAAGATGCCCCATCAACTCACTAATGCTCTCTCCTGCTTGGACAGACGTCCTTCAACTGTTTCTGCTCCCTGCTAACACATGTAGCCCCTTCCTATGTTAAGCCGACTACCTCACCTGCCTCCTGGCTTTGTATGTGACTCAACAGCACTTCCCTCTAGGGGAAAAAGGAGGGCCTTATCTACACTGGTGGGTAAACAGCGAGTCACTTTTCCTCACCACCGCTCCACAATAATCCACTTTAGGCTGACACCAAAGAGCTCGCGTGCCATGCCAAGTTTGGCAGACAAGGCCAACAGGACAGGCCTTTAATCAAAGATAACCGTGCTAGAATGAATGTCAGGAAATACCCTTGAAGATGTTGAGCACAAAAGAATGATTTTTGCAATGGGAAAAAATTGTCTGCAGCGTATTCCTTATAGCTAAATTAATTATGGCCCATTTCTTTAATAAGGGTATGACTGCAGGAGACGAAGCATATAAGCAGCTAAGTTTATGCAGAGAAGCCATCTTATGATCGTCGCTTGGTAATATCGAAGAAGAAGTTGTGACATTTGCTTCCAGTGTCATATTTAAGACCTAAAGTACGATGCTGTAGCTGTATGCAGTTAACAAAATGTTATAAATCATTTACCATTCAAGTAGCAAAATGCAAGGTGCTAGTGAACCTTTACGCTTGTTCAAATGTTTCTGTTTGGCACATGGGCTTTCCAAGTTTCCACATGGAAGCAGAACTGCGATGCACTTTAGCCAGGAACAGATACACCTCTTTAACAGTTTCTGCAGGAATCAGCTCATCTGATTTAAAGGTCTATATCACCAAAAATCAACTTTTTGGAGCTTTAACCATGTTGTAGTGGTGCGTTCACCCTTCATGAATTGTCTGCGTCAAGCAACCCTCCCAACTAGGGGTGTCACAATTCTACAACTCCTCGAGTCGCCTTGATTTTTGATTTTAGGACCACGATTCGATTTTTTTTTCTTACAGTTCAGAGCCCTATACCATTTTTAGACTAGTCTATACATTATAAAGAATAATGGAAATTGAATCACTTATATCTGAACTGAAATAAAATTTACTGTACAAAATTTTATGAATAATATTAGGTATTTATTGGTCAAATTGAAAAAAAAAAAGTAAATTATTGTATTCACAAAAAAAGTATTACACTTATAAGTGTAAAAATCTTGTTTAAATAAAAAACTGAAATAATTACAAACAGAGGTTGGCTATCTAGTGACTCATTTTAGTTACTGCAGCTCTACTGCTACAGCTCCGGCTGGCTCAGAGAAACCAGCTAACGTGGAGCAAACAGTTTGTCCTCTTGTTTCCAACGAGTATGTCGACTTAACTCACGGGGAACTCAAAGTTTCCTCACTGATGATTTGAGAGTAGGAGTGGCTTTAGCTCCGGTCCCGCTGCTTCTTTCTTTCTAGCTATGGTTTAACTTAGCAAATAGCTTAGCGAATAGCTACTTGCTAGCATCGGCTAGTATGCTCTGTAGAGGTGTGCTGTGTTCACAGGGATGTCGTTATTGTGATATAGCTGTTAATAATGTTAGCAGGTTAGGGCTGCACAAAGGACATGCAAAATGGTGAAGCAGTACGTCTGATTCCACACCTATTTCGCGATTGTTTGCTATGCAGTATTTACTACATTAACGGGCGAGTAATAGTTGCTACGTAGCATGTAGTAAATACTAAGGATTTGGATGCAGGGAATGTCAGAGGCCTTTTCTGTATAAATTGCACTTTGAGATTGGACTCTGCAATAACATATTTAGCTTGTACTTTTAAATACAAACACATACATATATATATATATATATATATATATATATATATATATATATAGGAGTTTGTTTTTTGAATTATTTATCATCTATTATAATTTAAAGTTTTTTCACAAAAAATGTTGCAACATTGTATGTTTACAATTGGTGCAACAAAAATAGATATTTCACAGGACTGGATGAATGATCGTGATTAATAATTGTTATTACAATATTGATCAAAATGATCGTGATTATTATTTTGGTCATAATAGTGCAGCCCTATACCAGGTGTTGTTGTGAGCTGTATGAAAACTGGTAAGAGTTACTTGTTAGGGAAAATGTAATGTGTGGTTCCTTGTGATAAATAGACGGTTGCCTGCCAACTGTTGCTATTAAGTCCCAGTAGGATGCTAGTGACGCTACATTATGTAAAAATGGGAGGACGTGATCACGATCATCTTTTAGATTTCGATCGATTTCGATAAAAAAAAAAGTAAAATCGAGATTGTCACACCCATACTCCCAACGCATCTAGTTTGACTTATATACATTTTGAAGCTGAAGCTTGCAAAGCATGTGGAACTTTCTCTGCCGGATGTTTAAAACACAAGCGGATGTCTATTGATGTCAACTAGTGATTGGCTAGACGACGACATCGGGCAACATCACTACAGTGAGACGCTCTGATTGGTTGGCGCACTGCGTCAAGACGCACACAAAGCACCGCAGGGACTCTGACGGACCTCTGACGAACTTAACCATAAACTTTACATGTAATCATGCTGCAACTGACGTTGACGTTTGGGGTGGTGTGAATGCACCATAAGGCTATTTCCATATTTTTAAAAAAAGAAGTGATTTTTGGGTTAATTCACGTATTTCTCACCAATCCTCCTGAATCGCTGAGCAGCTGTTTCACCCTGTCCTGGTAAATGACTGACTCACAAAATTGTTTTGTCAGAGCATCACACCAGTAAGCGTCAGACGTGTCCGCGCCATGTCTCCAGAGTAAACCCCCCCTTTTCAGAGGTACGAGAGGCTGCCAAACACACCAAGCACCACCGCCTTTGAATGTACCTTCGCATGAAAAAGTGAGTCTGTTTGCAAGAGTTACCGAACTTTATTTAACATTCCGAACGAAGAGTCCAATCACGAGAAATCAACCAGCCATAAAATGTTTGTCTGTGACCGTCACTTCACCAATGGCTGCTTCATGAACTTTGGCCAGTACAGAAGTGAGTTGACCGAGAGATTTACTCTGATAAACCCAAAAGGCCCAATGGAGCGGCCAGAGCAGTAAGTAAATCAAAATGAGACAGGGACAGACTGCAGAGAACAGTCAGGTCCTCAGAGAGGATCATAGGTTCTGATCTTCCCTCCATTGAGGACCTTTTCCGGGCCAGGGTCAGGAAGCGGGCCAGAAAAATCACCACTGACCCTCACACCCTGGCCACAATCTGTTTAGGCTCTCCCTCAGGCCGGCGTTACAGAGCGTGTACGCCAAACACCGAAAAACAGTTTCTTCCCCCAGGGTGCTTGATGACTTGAATAGTCAAGGGTGGTCATATGACATATAAACTTGACTGCTGTATATACTTACTGTATATACTTACTGTACAATAACCCTGGTTTGGTGTATATATTATCCTTTATTTTTTATTGTTAATTTATTTTTATTTTTATTTTTTCCGCTTTTTAATTTCACTTATTTAAGTTCTGTACTGGAGAGAAACGTTGCCGGAGTCAAATTCCTTGTATGTGTCATACTTCTGATTCTGATTCTGATTCTGATGCTAGCAAAATGCTAATAATAAGGTGCGTTAGCCATTTATGGGGCTTTCATGTCAACTTATTGTGAAGTAACTTAATTGACAGCAAATATTATATTTCTACTACTGCTAATGTTTAATCTCATTTATTCTTTAATGCGAAGAAAAAGGATTTAGGCCAGGTTGAATTATTAAAATATCAGAGAAGTGAGGCCAGGAACAGTGGATTTTTTCCTCTGAACTGTGGCTCAGTGGGTACTCATCTTCCAATTGGATGGTGCGAGTTTGATTACAGCTTCCTCCGATCACATATCGATGTGACCCTAAGCAAGGCACTAAACTACCAATCTGTGTATCAGTGTCTGAATGGATGCTTATTTGGGAGTGCATGTGGCTCTGGTGTAAAAAGCTTTGAGTGGTCAGTATGACTAGAAAAGGACTATTTAAAGTGACGGTGTGTAGTTTTTGCAGTACATCTTTGAAAATAGCCATTGAAATATTATGTAATAATAATTATGTAAAGCACATTAATTGCAAAATATTGGCGATATTGTAAAATGCGACTTTAAAAATCAGTTTTAAAATACATAGGCGCGGGTCCTCTTTTCAGGGGAAAGCCATATTAGATGACGTCTTTACTTCTACAAGAGCCCGGACGGACAAAGCGCACAGAATGGTGGTGAGGGTGAACAAACAACTCTGCTCCTCATATAAATAAATGACCATCCAATCAGGCAGGAACAAAAGAGTTGCTGTTAATTGTGTTTCCAAAAAAAAAAGTGACACGGGCGTAACGGCCGTGAGATACGTATGGGATCTGTCCCCCGCACTTTCCTTGTCAGCGCCCTCTGTTCTCCGCACCTTTTTCAGCTGTTACTGCCGTTTAATGTGCGGTAACATATTTTTACAAGCCGTCTTAAAACGCACCTTAAGTGCACCAACGCTAATCAGGCACTGATCACAGACAGGTGCAGCAAAGCAGCTTGTTAAGCAAACTATCCAGAAGCAGCAAAAGGCCACAAACCCTGCAGATTTTTCCGAACAAGCTACAGTTTGAGTTTTGCTGATGGATGCGGGTAATGCAACTATATCGTTTTAAGCTAGTTAACAATACTAGTGTTAGTTATTTTACATAGCTAGTTAGTTAATGCTTGGAGTAAACCCAGTCCTCTTTCATTTCTTTGTAGATTTTGTGCTCACTATTGCTGTCCACATGTTTTGAGAAAAATCGTTATTGCCCTTGTTAATAAAAAGATCAGATTCGGAGAGAAGACATGAGGCCATGAGCTGCAGCGGGGAGGATTATGCAGGGTCTTCGGGGAAGGAGAGAAAGACATCGGTTGCTGATAGAAACCAGGCAGGTATCAGGAAAGAGTTATTATTCTCGGTCAGTCTCCAAAATATGTTTTTGTCTGTATTTTGTTAGATAAAGCAGGATTAATGCACAGTTGAAACTTGAAAAATTTGAATATTGTGCAAAAGTTAATTGATTTCACTAATCCAATCTAAAAGATTAAACTAATATATGATATAGACTCATTACAAGCAAATTGAGTTATAGCAAGCCAGGTTTGGTTATAATTTTCATGATAATGCCTTACAGAGTATGGAAATCCCAAATTCAAAATTTGAAATTAGAATATTACATGAAATCAATAAAACAAGGACTTTAAATAGAGAAAGTAATCACTTCCTGCCTCATCGAGGCGTAGCATGGATGCTATCAGCCTGATCGTGTTTACTGGTATTAGCTGAGTAGAGCATGAGCATGACACTTTAAACCTAAAATATTGAACCTTTTCACAATATTCAAATTTTCTGGGATTTTGAATTTGAGGTTTTCATAAGCTGTAAGCCATAATCATAACAAATAAAGGCTTGACATATCTGTATTTGCATGTGATGAGTCTTTATCATCCTTTAGTTTCACCTTTTAAGTTGAATTAATCAAACAAAGGAACTTTTGCACGATATTCAAATTTTTCAAGTTTCACCTGTAAATCAGTTTGGTAGCCGGTACAAAACGTTAATTCTGAAGAGTTGATCTGTCATGATTGTAGTTGGGGGTTTTTGTGATTTGCTGAAGCCAGTGCTTAAACTTGAAGCATCTTTCTTTAATCTGTAGTTATATCTTTCCAGATTTACCTTAAAAATCAATTTAGACTGACATTTGATGTTAGTTATTTGTCCCTGCTGACCAGGGGGAGCTCGTCACTATTAATAACTGAACCATTATTAATATTGCTGATAACTAAGCCACTTATTATGCATCAGTGATTTAAATGGTTCTTTTGTCATTGAGGAAAGGTGCAATTGTATGTAAGAGGATGATCAATCACAGACCCCGTTTGAATTGACCAAGACCCCCCCATTGCCCCCCCAATCAAAATTGTCTGGAGCCGCCAATGTCTCCGGGGCTCTGAAGCAGCTACGTGACTTTCTGACTCCATTCTCAATAACTTTTCCCAGAGCCAGCCGAGCTGTGCCGACCATACAGTTAAAACATAGAGACCGAATATGTCACCACGCAACGGTGGACGCTACTGACTGGTAGATGTAAACATAATGTCATATACATTTCATTATTTTTTAAATCCAATATCATTTTTTAAGGAAATGCACTTTCATTCTGCACCCCTCTAAAAGCCTTCTGAGTGTATTCTTTTTCTTTAATTTTGCTTTTTAAGAAAATAAAATTCATAATCAACTTTTAAGGAACAAAAAAAACATCATGTTCAGGTACAAAATGTTATCCTACGTCTTCAGGACAAAAGCCTTGTCCATGTGTAGCCAGGAATCACACAAAACTGAGATCTTTATTTAAAATGTGGTCCAACATCCACATCAAAACGCAGACTTACGGAATCAACAAGTATGTCAAAAAAAAAAAAAAAAAAATCAAACCAAAGTGAAGACTTGCAAATTCTCTGTTGTCAGCGTTTGCTTGTGGACATAAATAACCGGGGTTTTAGGTTTCGCAATGTCAGTGACCACGACAAAAACTGAGACATCACGTGCACAATCTGTGTTTCCACTCAGAAACAGCATGGACGCCCTCAGAGCAGTGGTGGCATTATTAAATTATTTTCCTACATCACTTTCGGCTCTATGTAGAAGTTAGAAAATAGAACGATATGAGTGGATAGAATCTGGGGAACTACTTCCCCCTACAGATGCCCATGAATGTGCTTAACAACTGGGCATTTAGGTGTAGATATCTTTTTTTTTTTTTTTTTTTTTTTAAAATAAGGTGGTGAGGATAAGCAGTTAAGCGTTAGCTATGTGTGTACATGGTTTACCATGTTTATACAACATTTTCTTCTCAATTAGAGAGAAAGTGTTAATTTTTCAATTGAAGATCCAAACAGGAGAGACTTAGATTTTCCCTCAAGGGTTCACTGAGTACATTTAATAGGACTTGGGACCCCCTGCTGTCCATCATAGACACTTTAGACATTGAACCAGAAGAGACACAGGTCTGAGGGGTTTTTTTGTCAGTAATTTTGTTCTTTGTTTCATTTCTTTTTCTCTCTCATCTTTTTCTATCCTCTTGTTTTTATTTTTTAAATTGCTTTTATTCATGCACTGTACAGGGGGGTGTTGGGGATGTGTGTGTGGGAGGGGCGGGTTTATTTTTCTGAAAATTATAAAACAAATGAGCTTCTTTATGTTTGGGCTCACGCCATCCTTTTTGAGTCTTTGTATTATTGTTGCTCAATAAATAAATCATAAATGGTAAATACATACACCGACACCCAACATGGCTCGGTAGGACAAGGTCTTGGGGTTAAGTGCCTTGCCCAGGGGCACATCAACGTGTGACTGGAGGAAGCTGGAATTGAACCTACGCCCTTCGGTTGCAAGCCAACGCTACTCTACCACTGAGCCACAGTCACCCCTAAAAAAGGCAGTTACCTGTTCCACTACATAGTGTTAGTAGTTTGAACTGTGTTCTAAATTTATATTGTATTGTCATTATTTTCTGTTATAGTTTTTGTCTTTTATTGTACGATTTTTGAAATAAATGAATCATTTATGGTTAACAAAAAAATCCATACAGATTAACAACCAACATAAAAGTTTTTACAGAAAGAAAACTGTCCTAAACATCATCAGCGGGTTGGCAGTCAGAGTAAAATGCTTCTGTTTTGCAATAAGCATCCTTACAAAGACGGTCGGTCACCATCTGAGGGGCTACTATCACAAAAAATTTAAATCCTAATAAATCAGTACTCGTCTAGAATAATGCAACAACCTACAGAAGAATCTGGATCTCAACAAGCCTTAGTTAAACCCAATACATTATGCTACTTTATGGAGAGATTTGGTCAGATTAAAAAACAAGAAAAACAAATGCACAATAAATCAGTTTTTTACAGCAAAATGTATTATAACACATTTCCCAAGGTAGACCTCCTCACCAGTCAGTTAATAGAAAAAAATGGAATCAAAATTAGGTTTGCACACTTGAATTCACAGCTCCATTTTTATTACAGCTTTGAGCAATAAGAGTTAAGTTCTAATTTAGGATTTTTTTTCCTTTTTACTACAACACCAATGTAACCACACAAAAGGTTAATCGATGGTAACAATCTAAAATGTTACATTCTTTCCTGCCACAAACTATGATGTCAAGGTAAATTAGTCAACATTTTTCCATATTATTCAATGAAACGGCATTTATCTTATGGCCAAATCCCTGTTCCTCCATTTTTGTAGTCCGTGTAGCTTAATAATAATACTGTATGATAATAATACTGTATAACTCAATTCTAAAGAGCACTGAGACCAAAAAAAAACAACATGCATGATCCAAACAAAGTAAATGCAAGAATTATACTCAACTGACTAGAAACGCAGAAAAATGTCCCTGGTCAGAGATCACAAATGAGTCACATGTTTCCTTCCTCGCAGAGAGAAACAAGATGCTACAAGAGTTTCTTTTATGAGAATATGTAACAAACATCCAGCTGCTCAAATATGAAAAATATCTACTTCATTGCAGCAGAATAAGCTTTGCTTTTAAGCTAAAGGTCCCTCTTCATGCGTATTATGAATTCTGTCAGAATTCAGAGACATTATTAACATCTTTTTTTCCCCCTAGGTCAGAGGATCCCCCAGCATTTGAGCTGGTCTACTCTAAAGAGTCATATGACACAGATTAAAGAATCATTTTGAGGAAGAAAACAAGTACAACAAATAAATATATATATATATATATTTTTTTATTTTTATTTTTTTTTAAACACTTCATATAACTCAAACCTTAAACTAATGTGTTTAACTTGAAAAGAAATGAATGCGAAAGTTGATTAAAATTGTGATTTGCTGACCTCTGGTGGTAGCTTTCTGGCTTTTTGCTTTACAAAGAAGAGGCTGGAGCATTAAGTGTAGCTAAAACAATCTCTACACACTGTAGTGTATATTTATATGGGCACTGGAGACTGATCTGCCTTGCAGAAAGCCTGTATGAGGTGTTTTGCGAAGGTCTGCGCTCCCCACGTCCTTTGTTTGCTTGTCACATCAAGCACTTCAGTTCAAAAATATTGTTACAACTTTATAAGTAAAAGGTTTGCAAACTGTACTGTGAAAACTGGATGGTTCTGGTTGCTGTCTCTATGAGTACTGATGCTAGCACTGTCTCCGATTACGCGCGGACACACACACACATATACGTGTCAAATGTGGTGCTCTGTGCACCCCAGCAGTGTTCTGAGGGACGTTTTATTGAATTCAGTTTGATATCGAACCACTTAACCCTCCTTACGAGTGGCTACTGCATATTTGATAAATCCAACTTTTGACCACTCATACCAACATTCTAAATTTCATCCCTAGGATTGAATATAGGCTAGTTTCTACAAACGTTTGATAAATGAGGGCCCTGGAATCTGTCCTGGTGATAAAGAGTTTTACTATTTGAGTGCAAAATTACAAATCTTAAATGATTGCGTTGCTTATTTCAAACTAAGCGTTTAGTCTAAACTGGTAATAAAATTCTTGCTTTGAAAAAGTTGCTTTGAAAAATTTAAAAAAGTATAACCAAGAAAAAATGAGTATTAAACACACTAATGTATCAATCGACCGTCTGCATAAATACACACAACCTGCAAAGGAGCTGAATAAATTAATACTGACTTTAAAATAGTAATGCTAACTGTTTTTTTGTTTTGTTTTTTTAATAAGCACTTTCATCATTGTCACAAATATAACAAAACAACAAGTTAAAATTTTAAGTACATGTCACCTACCACTATCCAGAACGTGTAGCCGATTTCTAGTGACTCAAATGTGAAGCATCAAAGTGCTGATGCATTCATAGACCGAAAATAGTAGGACTTCACAGTTCGGATGCACTTGGCAGAGCCAATCTAAAATAAATCTGCATCACTGCTTCGGTCATTACAAGAATGAGACCACATGTGTATAGAAGAACTCGAACTGATGTGCCAGACACAAAAAGATCACTCGAAAACGTAAAAGGACAACAAAAAACAGTAGGGAACTGATGTACCTGAAACAAACGGACCCAAAATGGAATGCAGAAAGTTTTAAAAGCCCAAACATCCTGGCTGAAATCAACACACCGATGTTAGGGTCACTTAAAGTTAAAGGGGTGTAGGTCACGTGACAGGTCAAAGGTCTTCGGTGATGGTGAGCAAAAACGGACAGCTAGCAGCCGCTGCAAACATATGCGTGACGTTAAAGACAAAACCTCCCATTCATACACTCGGAAGCACCTGGGATGGAAACGTGTGGAGTTTTAACTTACTTTTTAAAGTCGGAGCTGAAAAGTCCAAAGGCAGCCCCGGCGCTGGAAGAGGTCGGGGTGGTCTCCTGCCCCGCTTCCACCGCAGCCTCCGCTCCTCCTTGCTGGTCGTTGTACAAGGCTACAGTCGACATGACTTCGCTTCTAAAACACTCGTTCGAGAGGGAAAACTTACTCCGCGTCTGTCTGGCGTTTTAAATTTACATTAACTTGTCCGAAAATATGTCAGCGTTGCGTTTCCTTTAAAGTTCATGCAGAGCTAAACTTCTTCCAGATTCTTCACAACTTTTCACACGCTGAAGCGGAAGTGTGAGTTGGACAAGTTAGCGTCACATGACCGGACATCAGCTGCAGCTCGACCATAGATATGTAACGGCTAGAAGCTGACGCTGGTGAAGAAACAATGTTTACAAAAAACTCATGAAATTTGAACTAAAGTAAATACACATTGAAATTTAAAAAAAGAAGTCTAAATCACATGTTTCTCCAAAATCTCTATGTTAAAAAGAAGGCAAAGATATTTAGTCAAAGCATATGATACTAAAATAAAAATGAACAGATTCAGTTGCTGCTTAAATATTTTACATTTGTAAAATTATGCAGAGGACCTCACTTAAGCACACAACTAACATATAAGTTATTTCTAGCAGCATAATCAATGCAACATGTACATTTACTCAGTTAATTGTGGTTGTGTATTTTTTATTTATTTTGCGTGTGGGGGGGGGGTAATTTAGGAGTAGTTTTACTCTACAATACTTGTTACCGTTACTATAGTAATATTCATATGAAGTCTTACCAGAGTGAAATTTATAGATACTCTGCCCTAGATATACCCCCCAGAGTTACTTCACTGAATGAAGAACAACCAGGTTTTAACCAGAAAGTGCATCAGATGTTGAAGTAAGATTTCTTTTTTGTGGACTAGCTTTGTTATTTTATTGTTACTCTGCTCTAACATATATACAATACATATTGTAAATATTAGTTAAAAAAAATTATGATTTGGAGGTGTTTCGTCAGCCTAAAACTGTTGACAGTGTACTTCTTCCTGTATATCCAGGTCTAATCCCTAGACCTTAGGATGATACAGTGCTTCAACTGATGGAGAGAACTTTCCGAATGATGTGGGCTGTTCCTAGTAGCACAATTTTCTGCTATTCACTACTGCTTATTCCTCCTGGGACCTTGGATAAGTACTTTTTCTGATCTTTTTTCAAAAGTCCCAGAGCTCCAATGAGAACTGGTATGATTGTGGTTCTCATCTTCCACATCCTGGTGATTTCTATCTCCAGGTCTTTGCACTTAGAGAGCTTCTCAACTTCTTTTGCTGATATATTTCTCTCTGATGGAACTGTCATATCGATCAGGAAGCAAGTCGTCTCCTTCTTGTCTTTGATGATGATGGCAGGACGGTTTGCTCGGATTTCCCTGTTTGTGTGAACCTGCATATCCCACAGGATGGTCACATTCTCATCCTCTGTTACTGTGTTTGGCTTGTGCTCATACCACTTGTTTGCTGATGGTATTTTGGAATGTCTGCAGATCTTCCGATGTATGCATGTAGCAGCTTTGTCATGTCTTAAAATGAATTCATTCTTTGCTAAAACTGGGCATCCTGATGTTAAGTCCTCTTCTGTTTCATCAAATTGGTGATGGAATCTGCATTTTGGATCAGTTCCATTTTTCATAATGTGATGTTGGTGACATCTTGTAGGCAGACTTTGATCATGAGCTGCTATAATGAGGCCTTCTGTCTCAGCTTTCAGTCCTGAACTCTTCAGCCACTGATGTGTCTCTTGTTGGTTCACATCTGCTTTGTTGACTCTCTCTGGATACTGTCCATGCATTGGCTTGTTTTCCCATTGGTCTTTCGATTTCTGTATGGCTCTTTCCTTTGCTTCAGTTTTTATCTTCTTGGCATACTTAGTGGCAGTGTCTTCTTTTCTTTGTGGTTCTGCTACAACTTCAATTTCTGTCATGAACTTCTTTGCTGACAGAGTAAACCTTCTTGTTTTTTTCATGTTGATGACCCAGTCTCAGGAGACTATCTTCTTTGTTTTCAAGGTAGATGTTGAGTCCAATGGTTGTAGTTTTATATGTCATTTCTAGCTGGGTTAAGCCTCTTCCTCCTTCATTTCTCGGGATGTATATTTTGTCTGCATCTGCCTTTGGATGATGCATTCTTTCTGCAGTTAGTAGTTTTCTGGTCTTTGTATCCAATTTCTTTATCTCTTTGAGTTGCCAGTTGATGATGTTGAAGCTGTATGTAACAACAGGGACAGCGAGAGTATTGATAGCTTGAATTTTGTTTGCAGAATTCAATTCACTCTTGATGACAAGTCTGACTCTTCTATAATACTCTTTCCTGATCTTCTCTTCTCTCATTCCTGCATGTTGAATTCCATCTCCCTCATTGACCCCAAGGTACTTGTATGTGTCCTCTTGATTGAGCTACTTTATGATGGTCTCTTGTTCCAGTTGTATGTCTGATGTTGATGTCAAATTTCCTTTCCTGAATGTGGCTTTTGCACACTTATCAATTCCAAACTGCATGCATGTGTCACCACTGAAGACCTTGACAGTTTGAATCAGTCCTTCTAATTGATCGTCATGTCTGGCAAAGGTCTTGAGGTCATGCATGTAGAAGAGGTGGTTAACCTGAATTATTCCACCTTCATATGATAGCATCATGGTGGTTTTCCAGGATTCCATGTTTGTCCTCGTGAAGTTGATGATAGTTGGGCTTATTCTGTAGATCTCCATTGCTCAGATTATCCAGTGAGGCACACTGTCAAATGCTTTTCTGTAGTCAACCCATGCTGTACTCAGATTCTTCTTCATCCTGCTGTCTTCTAGTATCATCTTATTTATCAACAGTCGATCTTTGCATCCATAACCTCCTCTCTTGCATCCTTTTTGTAATGCAGGTAGCAAGTTGTTGTCCCCAAGGAAGATGTACATTCTCTCTGTGATAATACTTGTGACGACCTTGTACATTGTTGGAAGGCAAGTGATTGGTCTTTAGTTCTGTGGCTTCTTAGTTTCATTGTTCTTTGGTAAAAGATGGGTTAGGCCCTGTGTCAGCCATTCAGGGCTCTTTGTTGGTGTCTTCATTATTATTATTATTATTATTATTATTATTATTATTATAGAATAATTAGAGAATAAATAGAGAGTAGTTTCTTGGATGTCTATTTGCTACTCCTGCGTACAAGTTTTGGGCACTCTACCCGCCTGCTGTTAATTTATACATTTAGTCAGCAATGTCTCCACGTATAAACTTCTAGCATTCATAATGTGTAGATCTATTCCTGAAATGACAAAGAAGCTCATCTGTGACCAAGGAAGCAAAAAAAAACAACATACCAAATTAGAACAAATCTGATTCCATTTTCATATTTGTTTTCTGTTTTGTTTTTCTGTTGTTGTTTTTATTTGGGGGGGGGTTGTGTTTTGGTTTGTTGCTGAAATAATCTCAGCTGTACCTGTTAAAATAAAATTATCATTCCTCTTTCTCCCTCAGTGTATTTATTTCCTTTTCAGTCATACATCGTTGCATTCTCAGTCTTTCTCGCCATGGTTTATCCTCGACTCAGTTTCCCCTGTGTTTTGGTCACTAAACATCCACCTCAAGAGTTCTGCATTTGGGTCATTCTTCTTTACATGACAAACAGGGCCATCAAACACTTCAACATTGGCTTTATGTTTGATGAGAGATATATTCAAAAGTTGCAATATTGGAATATTATCTTATTTATTTAGGAGTACCAGGGGAAACAATGAAGTCAATCCTTTCTGTGAATGTCACATTGAATCCAAATAAAAGAATTTCAGTCTGTGGTTGTAATAATATAAGAAGAAAGTACTTTTGCAAGACATTGTCTAAGTTGAAGAAAATGGTCTACAAACACAGAAAAATCAATAACTAGTTCTTACTAAAGAGCTTCCAAACAGATCACAGAAACTCACAAATGGTGAACGTAAACAAGAAGAGTGCTTGAGAGAAGGGCGCATGAGTGACACGGCTCTTTTTTTAAAATATATTGAAAAGGAAAAAAACTGGTTTAGGCATACGCAAATGACATAGGTGCTGGTTTCTCTGAAAACAACATAGTGATGTTAAGTTGCAAAAAAACAAACAATAGAATTTAATAGAATACCCCTTTTTTCTTTCTTTTGAAAGAAAAATTGGGTATTCAAAGGATTATTTTTCAAATAAAGGCAATTACGTAACTTAAATTTCTAATAGCTTTCAGTTTAGTTAGACCTCTGAAAGTATTAAGGTTTTTATTTTAGCCTTAAATCTGGAGACACTGGGGTTTGTGCTGGACCATTTAGACTTATGTAAGGTGGAATTTTCCAAATAAAATCAGGAAATTAAGGATAAAGAAGGGAAATTTAACAAGATATGTTTCATCCCTAAAGAAAATTATGGGTCTTAATTGTAGTTTAATATTGATAGCAAGGCAAAGTAAAATTAAATTTTATATCTCATACCAATAATATTTAACAAATATACATTCATAGAAGAGTTGTGGAATTGTTTCTGTAGCTGAATTACAGAACGTACAAGAATAATCTATATCTCTTTTATATTTTTTACAAAATATTTTGTAGGCTATATCTAAGGAATTATTCTGAAATGAACCTCCTTAATTTTGTTAATCACCATGTATTTATCATCATAAATCCATAAATCGACCAACTGATAACAGTCATAATGTTCTAATAGAACTAACAACTAGGAATCATTTGTGAATTAACTATATATCAGAGGAATTTATTATTAACTTTAAGTTTTCCTCAACCCTCAACCTCTGGCTTTAAAATCAAAAACATATATAACAGTGTATAATTTTTCTTTAAACAATTAATTGTTTTTTTGCTGTTTGTTGTAGTACAATTGTACTTCTATGCTATCTATCTATATATATCTATCTCATCCCCTTTCAATTATTTCCAGATGCATATCCACAGTAGAATACTTTTGAAATCATATAAAGTTTTTTGTTTTGCTTGGCTGAATTTGACTCATGTCCCTCTGTTAGAGCATCACTGACACTACTCCAATAAGACAATTGTTTGCTGAGGACTTGATGTGTTGAGGAAAACAAAAGATTTTTAGACTCCAACCCTGAAAAGATGTATTATCTAATTAAAGTCATGCATAAATGTTTAAATAAATCTTTTTTAGCCGACGTGTGTGCAATTAACACACATACAATATGTAATGGAAAAGATTTGGCTGAGCTGTTTTATCATTTTAATCACATTATCTGTGGTTGGATTTGAGTCTGATTTAACATTAATTGGACAGTAAATATATAACTGGATACGAATTGAATTTGTTTGTGCTTTGTTGTGTTTGATGGCAGTTTCCTGACCAACAAGCAGAATCACACTTGAACACAGGAAGTTAAGTTAAAGGGAGTTTATTCACAACATTTACATGGTAAGAATGTTACAACTGAAAAACGGCTCCAGTAGGCATCTGGGAAAACAGAAGAGATTCAAGTTTATGGTGCAGAGGAAGTGAACTGGAGTCCAGTTTCAAGAGAGCTGGTTGGTCTGAGGTGAGTCTGTGGATCTTAGTACAGCAGTGGACAACATGGAGGTAGCTTGATTGGGTGGGTTTCTTTCCTGAGGATTTCCTGGTGGAAGATCTTGACCTGAATCAAGAGAAAACACTGGTGAGTTTAAAATGTTTGAGTTCTTCACAAGAAGCACAGGAGGACAGCAGGCAGAGAGAGAGAGAGAATTCACTTTGTCCATTGCTCACACATTTAAATATAAATATTAAATTAAAATAAAATAATTGGTGCTATATAAATGAATTCATCCTCACTGATATGAAAGGCGATATTTTCCCAGGTGCAGAACATCCTCTGACCTTGCATCCGACAAAAGCACTGTTTCTCTAAATCTAAACATGTTGCCTGGAAACACCTGGACCTGGAGGTCTAAGAAACAATGAGACAGACATCATATGTTAATATATAATGTAACTTCATGGTCTATAAACTGATTGATAGTTTAGTAGTAGTGTAGTTTATGTTCTCTTACCTGTTACATCCAGGATTAAAGCTGTCAGATGAGGTCCGTTTGTCCTCAGCGTTTGGTCTGTCTCAACCTTAAAGTGATACTGACCCGGATCCCTCAGCTTCACTCCCCCAATGTGGACATGTACCTGTACGTAATGATAAAATATAATTCAATGATTTATAACATAAACACAGGCTTTTCTAACATTGACAATAAACTGTGTTTATGTGGAGAGCAGCATGAGTGATGCTACACGCTACATTTTGTGGCTCAAAACAAGACACATTTTCGAAAATCCTTTACAATAATATACCTTTCAAGTATAACGTGAGTTATAGGATTCAACAGAATAAACACACATCTTTACTTTTTGAATGCTTTGTTTAAAAATTAAGGTTCATTTCAATAGAATCTCGTCAAGAGGTCGACCAGGAAGAATGGAGAAGCAGCAGAGAACTTCATCAGGAGGTCATGGGACAGGAACACGACGCAGGTCGTCTGCACACCCGTCACAGAATGTGAAGATCAGGGGCCGTATTCACACAGACTCTTATCTTACCGCTAGCTGTTACTCCTAACTAGTGCTAAAAGGTCTTACGTAGGAGTTGTCGTCTAAAACCTATTCACAAACGCACTAAGAGCTACTTTTACGAAGGACAAATCCCTAAAAGAAAGTTAAGAGTGACGTCCCGTTGCTATGGAAAACGTCATTTCCTATACATGAGTAAATAAACGGACAGCAGTTTGATTGGTTGTTGAATGACACGTGTGAAACCAAGAAATGGAAAATTTCAAAGCGTAATTATGAACAGCGCAAATAGCAGAAATAATGCATGATGACATCTTTGTGTCGGCCACGAGACTTACACTTCATACAACTAACACACAATAGCCTACAGAGAGGGTGAAGTTTAAAAACAAAAAAACGTGAAATGCATCATATTACCCTGCCTAACGCTTTCTGATAGCTGGGATAAGCTCCAGCCCTCCCCTCCACGCGACCCTGAATTGGATGAAAGCGGTATAGATAATGGATGGATGGATGCATCATATTAAGGGACTGATTGCAAGTAGGCTGTAAACAATTAGGTTGTCTAAAGAGCACATCAAACACATCTTAAATAGAGCCCCCCACTACCGTGAAAAGCACCTCGTGTCGGCTCGAGATCGCCGCTTATAAAAAGGATGCTGCTGGAACAGGTAGGCAATATTCGTCATATAGGCATCCCTACATGTTGCATAAATTGGAAGACGTGCACGTTTTCTTCTTTATGCACCCCCGGCATAACTGCAATCGCCATGAAATTGACTTTAATTCGATGCAGTTGCTGGATGTCTAATGGGAAACGGATGAATTGTTGGATAATGTGTGGTCGACAGAGCGCTTTAAGAGTTTGGTGGATTGATCGGCTGATAGATGGGTGTGATATACACAAGTCGCCGGCGTTGCAAGTTGCATTAACCCTGTGGCTAAATATCTTAGTTTCGCTAAACATTTAATTTCTGGACTGATCGGGATGTTACGTTTAGTTGGAGACGTGATTGCATCCCGCACCACATCTGCAATAAACGATTTAGTCGGTATCGTTTGGTTAATTCCGAATCATCCAGTGTCCAACACATTGCGTCTGGTTGCAGCCCTTTTGGGAGTCTTTGTGAATAGGTCTTAGGGAGTTACGAGTCCTCTTGACTTCTTTTAAGGACTCCCAGACTTAGGAGCTACTTTTAGGCCTTAAAGTGGTTGTGAATTACTTTTATCTTAAGAAACTAGGAGTCCTAAATTTAAGAGTGACACGCCCACATTTTTTAGGAGTTACTCCTAAATTAGTCAGTTAGGCACTACTTTTAGCCCTAAGATTCTTTGTGAATACAGCCCCAGGAATCTGAGGTTGAAGTTCAACACCAGAAGGTTATGATACAAAGTTATCATAACTAGTCATGAGTTTGGAAAGCTTTTTGGCCCGCATGCGGAATCAGCGTCTGACACCAGAATAAATGTACAAGTTTTATTTAAGGTTAATGTGAGGTGTAGTGAAAGTACGCATTAGGGTTGGTTCACTTACATCTCTGTGGATGGATTCGGACATGGAGGGGAAGTTAGGTCCAGAGGTGGGAGAACCTGAGTGGGCAGGCAGGTAGGAGCTGGTCTATGGAGAACAGCAGATGACAAACATGGAAGAGGATTTAGTAAGAGACCCTGACACCAGGTGAACTGGCAGCTTTTCTTGAGCGAATGATTTATGGGAAGCCTTCTGGGTTTCAGTGACAACAGGATCAATATGGTGGATAAACACAGACAGCACCTGGTCAGAAACACTTTCTAAGTTTTAGATCGACTTTGTGAGGATTTATTTTTACCTAAGCTGTTTTAAAACTACACAGTCATATATATACATATTTTCGCCAGCGTGATTTTCCTATCTACCTCCATCTGACATCAGGGTTCTGCAGAAACTAGACCTGAAATCAGAAACAAATTTTCTATAATATTTAAACATAGTTTATTATTCATTGTGTAAATAATACACTGGAATTATTAACTGCAGTGTTTTAATCATATACCTGTTGAATCTGTGCTGCCTTCAGGTGACCCCCGTTCTACCTGGAAACTGGTCATAATTAAATTGCTGGATATTGAGAAGGATTTTTTTGCGGCTCAACTTAGTTAGGATGTGTTTTTATAGTTTTGTTGTGTAGCTATCAGTTTCCTTACTTTTTTCGTCAACTTGGCTTTCTTATCAACCTCCACCTGACTGATGGTGTTGAAGGTGGAGGTTAATGAACTGATGAGATCCAACCTTGGATGATCAGAGATCAGAGTTCTGCAGAGACCGGACCTGAAATTAGAAACCAGCTCTTTTACTTTAATAATGTTTCTAAAATGTTTTAATATTCACAGTCTGGATAGGGGAACAGGTCGTTTGTTATCATAACTTTGTATCCTGAAGCTTTTTTTGTTTAATTAAATGTAGGCATAAGGCAGGCAGTATGGAGTGGATATGATTAGCAACGTGGGGTAAAAAACAAAAATGGAAGCAGAAAAAAAAGGAACCAAATCGAGGGCAAAAAAGGCCAGTAACAAGCATCGAAAATAATGAAAGATTAAATGCTTGCAGAGAGAAGAATAGATGAGAACAATTAGCTGCTTTGGAAACCACCTTAACCAGATTAACACAATAAATAAATGAAAACTGAATAAAAAGTAGAAGAACCAACATACAAACCCAGAAGTTTATATTTGGGCTCTTAAGACATCAATTCAAAGTGACAGAACAACAAGATTGTGTCTCACTGAAGAACTATCACTGTCAAAGTTTCAGAAACTAAATCCATCACAATTTAAGACAAAGAAGTAAATAGGATCCTAAAAAATACCCTGTTTTAGTTCTCAGATTTAAGCTCAAATTAATGTACTATGAAGCTCTAATCTAATCAGCTGTTTTCTTACCTTATTTGGGCCTTCTGAGTGTTGGTGTCGAGGGTGGAAGCATAAAGCTCCCGTGGGCCTGGTGAGAAATAAAAAGATACAAACTAGTTTGTTTCAACTTGTTTGTACAATTTTCATATTGTAATACTTTTTCTTCGATCTGGTGTCGTATCAACTACATGTAAGAACTTTGTTTGCTTGCAGAGTGAAGGTGAATATGCTCCCCATCTGTCTATCTGTCCTGTCTTCAGGTGTCCCTAGGAAGCTCTTCACCTCCATTCAATTCCTGGATCACCAATGGGAGTTGTGTCTTCCTGAATTCCAGGGGGGTCCTAAATGAATACATTATTGAACAAGCCTATAATACCTGCTTTCTGTTTAAATTAAGGATTATTCTCTGTACTTTCCAAACATTTATTCACCTTTTCCCCACATTACATAAAAGCCAGCAGCTCATGATGTTCCTCTGTTTATGTCGCTGTAGATCCTCCATCAGCCTACAGTCTACGGAAGCTCAGTAGAATATTATGTTAAATGACATACAAGGACAATGCAGGAGAAATCAGGCTGATAAAATAAAGCGTACCTCTGTAGGAGGTTCTTCTCCTTAACCTATGCATAAATACTAATGGTAACTATGTAGTATTTCTAGTTACATTGCTATCAAAGCCCAGATAAAAGCAGCTGGCATGTAAACAATCTATGTTCTAACTCAAAGTGGCAAGAAATAGTTCATTCAGTTCAGTTTATCCTTAGCTTCTTGGGTTCAGAGGTTAGGTAGAAGTCATTTCTAATGGAAATGAAGCAAGCCCAGGAAGCATGTTTAGGTTAGGGAACAAATAAAAACCATACAGTTTTTGAGCAAAACTGCGAGAAAAGTTAGGGATTTCAACCGTCTCACTAGGAAAAGCATAGGTCTTAAAGCAACCATATACCCCATGGTTACAACTCTAGTGTCCCTCAGTAAGTTTACACTGGGGAAGCTCTGGACCCACTGCAATCGGACACTAGATGCCCCCAAGAGATTGTCTGGAGGACTTGTGTTTTTTCCATTCCAAAAGCCGTAAACACAAAGTAAGCTATAACTACAATGAGCTCCAGCTTCACTGCAGCCGGACTCAGCTCCAGCTTCACGGCAGCCGGACTCAGCTCCAGCTTCACGTCAGCAGGCCTCAGCGCCAGCTTCACGTCAGCCGGCCTCAGCGCCAGCTTCACGCCAGCAGGCCTCAGCGCCAGCTTCACGCCAGCAGGCCTCAGCGCCAGCTTCACGTCAGCAGGCCTCAGCTCCAGCTTCACGTCAGCAGGCCTCAGCTCCAGCTTCACGTCAGCAGGCCTCAGCGCCAGCTTCACGCCAGCAGGCCTATGCGCCAGCTTCACGTCAGCAGGCCTCAGCGCCAGCTTCACGTCAGCAGGCCTCAGCTCCAGCTTCACGCCCAGCAGGCCTCAGCGCCAGCTTCACGTCAGCCGGCCTCAGCGCCAGCTTCACGTATGCCGGCCTCAGCGCCAGCTTCACGTCAGCCGGCCTCAGCTCCAGCTTCACGTCAGCCGGCCTCAGCTCCAGCTTCACGTCAGCCGGCCTCAGCTCCAGCTTCACGTCAGCCGGCCTCAGCTCCAGCTTCACGTCAGCCGGCCTCAGCTCCAGCTTCACGCCCAGCAGGCCTCAGCGCCAGCTTCACGTCAGCAGGCCTCAGCGCCAGCTTCACGTCAGCAGGCCTCAGCTCCAGCTTCACGTCAGCCGGCCTCAGCTCCAGCTTCACGTCAGCAGGCCTCAGCTCCAGCTTCACATCAGCCGGCCTCAGGTACAGCTTTGAATCAATCAGCCTCTGCAGTACTCCAACCTGCTTCAGCCTCAGCCTCGGCACAAGTTCAGCTCCTTTGCCGGCCACCCAAGCACAAGGTTCCGCATCGCATCCCAGCCGGCCATCCAGACCTGAGTTCCTGAAGGCGGTGGGTTTGGTTTTCAATAAAACACATCCCAGAAAATACCAAAGATCTACCAACAAAGTAACCCCAAAATGTTATTGTTGCAAGAGAGGGAGTGGGGCCGTTCACACTTTTTATCCATTGTAGGCATTGCTCACCTTTTCGGCTTTGGGAATAGAAAAACATATGGAAAAATCGCAACTGCTTCAGACAATCTATCAGGGGTATCTAGTGTCTGGCTTGGAGTCAATGTTTGTTGGACCTACTCACATAGTAATGGTTGCTATTCAGTGTGTGATTGGACAATGCCCGTTAGGGGGCGAGGAAGGTGAAAGGTCAATTTCCTCCTGTTTGATTAAACATATCCAGTGATCAGTTTTGCTCAGTAAATCCCCTAATGTGACTGTTTCCATTTGAGGAGATGGTATTCCAGTCTTAGGGGAACATATATTAATCAGAGTCACTGGAAAAACTGTAATGTGGCCTAAACCATGAGCGTTTGTAGCTCTCTCCACCTCTCAATCCAAGGCCAGATGTCGATGGAATGACTTCCTCCAACTCCTCTTCAGTGTCTACACGTCTTGACAGGCAGATCGGTGTTGGGGGAGCCTCGTCCTCGATTTGGCGGACAGATTCCTCCTGACGGACCCTCTTGAATTGCATCGAGTCGCCAGGGCGCTCCTCCTCTTCAGTATCTCCCTCTCTTGTCCTCTTTCTTGGCATGCCAGGGGTAGATGTTGGAAGAGCCGGGTCCACAGCAAAACTTCTCTTGTGGTTTCGAGGGCCGTTTGGATGTGAGCGGGTCTTCTCCTGCGGGACTAGGCCATCTGAGAAGGTGAAGCTGGGAGGAAGAACCTTACCAAAATTACTTTTTTGACAAGGTACTTCCTCCTCAGCCATCTCCTTTTTTGTCTTCTTGGTGGAGAAGTTTGGGGCAGATGCTGAGGGAGCTGAATCCACTTCAGAACATATCCGAAGACCTCGGGAAGTCCTACCAGGACTGTGATCTTCTGTTCCGTCCAATAACCCCAACAGTATATCAACACCCCAAAGGAATGTGATGTTGTTAGGAAGCCTCTGGACAACCCGAAACCGTGACAAAAACTTGTTGACCTCTTCCTCGTCATAATCGTCAACTTCTTCTTCCTCATCCGAGCTTGTGGTAGATTCTCCGTCAGACACAGGAGAACTACCTACAGACTCGTCCGACTCTTCAAAAACAGGCTCATGTGACAAGACATCTTCCACTTCGTTGTCATCATCATCCTCTTCTTCCTCCTCAGAGCTTGTGGTAGATTCTCCATCGGACACAGTACTTCCAAAAAGAGACCTACCACTGGACCTGTCCGACTCCTCTCCCTGATCCTCAGAGCTAGACTCATCCGACAAAATCGGGGAAAAGTCTGTCCACTCAGGGAGATACTCACCTGAATACTTACCTGAATCCTGGGCTCCTGTCAGCCCAGGGTCTCCATCAGCTGGAAGCTCCATGAAGTGGGCTGTAAGGAAAAAAATAATTCATCAGTTTAATATCTGGTGCGTCACCAATAACCCAAAGTAATGTTTGTCTGGTATGAGTAGAGTTAACATTGCTTTGTCACTATGATAACAAAAATTTTAGACGGTAAAAAGTACAAACTGTAATTTAAAGCTCATCTCCATTCACAACTAAACAGAGAGAAATACATTTATGCATAAAAACAACAATAACACATTCTAAAAATCGATGACCAAACATGAAGGCTAAGCACCCGCAGCTTTACCTTTTGTTCTCAATCACTACAGGCAACAAATCAAGTATTGCTACTTTGATAAAACACTTTTACTTCTACATGAACTGTTGATTATTGAAAAATCCTTCAGTTAAGATTCCCTCATTAAGATGAAGCTCAAGATGATGGACATCCATAAAACTTTTACAGTCCAGAAATCCTAAGTGGACTTATAAACAATGTTTTTCAAACAACTAGTCAAAAACTCCAAGTAATGGTAACCAAATTCATCAACAACAAAAAAAATTCTCAGACTAAAATAACATTTATATTTTCTAATCACCTGTTCTAGTATTCCATTGCATTTTTCTTTACAGAATTTTCCTTTAACAGTCCTACTGCAGCGTAAATGTGCATTACGTCTGTATCGTCCATGGCGTTCGTAAGTCCAAGGGGAATATGAACATGGTAAAATTACTGCGTTTTGGGCAGATAAATTAAACCTTATTACAAGCAAAATTTGAAATCAACTTCAACATAATGGATTTTCACAGACCAAAATAAGAGTTTTCTTTAAATGACCAGCACAGCTATAATCCCTGATATTTGCAAAGAAATTCAGTCACCAAAGAGCACATTAAATTCCACATATCTAAGGGTTTTTATTTAGAACCATTTCACCCGTTAGCATTCCTGTTATCTGTCAAACAACACATCAAGATGTCAATTTCTTGAAAAAAAACTATGAATTGTAACAATTAAATTATATAGTATTACTAAAAATAAATAATTTCTAAAAAAAAATTCAAATGTATTATCCTAATTTCATGTATTTTAAACAAGGTATCCAAGGAGACAAACTATGTTTATTAGGGCATTAAAAAAAAAACGATGGACTATGAACAATCAAGTTTCCCAAAAACCATCTTTAACAAAACTGATCACAGACCAAAATAAGAGTTTTCTTTAAATGACAACCACAACTATAATCCCTGATATTTGCAAAGAAATTCACTCAAAGAGCACATTTAATTTCCCAGATCTAACGGTTTTTATTTAGAATAATTAGCATTCCTGTTATCTGTCAAACAACACATCAAGATGTCAATTTCTTGGAGAAAAAAAAAAACTATGAAACGTAGCAATTAAATTATATAGTATTCCTAAAAATCAATTGTTTTTTAAAATGTTTTTAAAGGTATTATGCTGATTTAATGCATTTTAATCAAGGTATCCAAGGAGACCAACTATGTTTTTCAGGGCATTATTCAAAAAAATGGACCATCAACCGTCTAGTTTTTTCAAAAATTGGAAACCTGCTTCAATAAAAGTGTTTTTTATTAAACAAAATATGAGTTTTATTTACATATATACCCCACAGTTAACATTTCTGTCATTTCCAAAGAAATCCGGTCATCAAAAGGCACATTAAATTCCCCAAATCCAAGCTAGCAAAGTATGCTAATCATGCTTTTTTGTTTATAAAGCAATTACATTTTCTTTAAGAAACACACAAACACAAAATAAACTAAACAATTCGTCAAAAGTTCAGTAATAACCGGTTTATTAAAATAGCAAAAGACAATAATTTTAACCTGTCAGTTGATAGCGCCGCAGGTGCTCCTGAGTCATCTTCCGAAGGTTAGCAGGGCTTCTTCAGCAAGTTTGCAAATCACAGACTTCAATCGGTTCAAACCTTCCGTGGCTTTTAGGCTCCTTCAGGTGTCTTCTTCAAAAGTCAAATCGCAAAGTGAAAAGAGAAAGAACGCTAGGGTCATTTTATAGGCACGCTGACGCTAACTTGTTTCCATGACTTCCAAGTAGGAACGAACGTGCCTGAACCATCGAACTGAACTACAGAAGCTAGCCGAAGCTAGCTAACTGCACCACTTAGTAGATTAATGCGGGATTATTGCAGTTTGCCACACATAATAATAATAATAATAATAATAATAATAATAATAATAATAATAATAATAATAATAATAATTATTATAATAATAATAATAATTATTATTATTATTATGCTGATGAATGGTGATTCTATTATTACCGGTCGTTCTAAGATATTATTCAATGTATTATAAGTCCAAAAGCGGGTGGGCAGTGGTATCTGATGCAATACTAAATATAAATAATAATAAAAAATAGAATTTCCCAATTTGGGGTTTGTTGGAGCTATCTATTCCTTGTGTTTATTATTTTAAATTATGCTCAAAATGGTTCTTGATTAATTTATATTTTGCTTTTCTTTTTAAAATGTATTTGTATATCAATATTTGTTACATGTTTTTAATTTGTTTTGTTATTTGTATTTGTAAGTTAGCCAGGATGAACCATAGGACCATTTTTTTTCTATAAGTAAAAGGCACAGGACCCAGCATGCACTGGGATGGGCCTATGTTTTTTTTTATCAGAGCAGGAGAAGCAGTAGGAAACAAGGAGAACTGGATATGTGTTGATTGATTGCCAACCTGGATAAATAAACCATTAAAACTCAATTTTCAAGTTCGGACATTGGACTCGCCACTTCAGGGATGATCAAATTCTCATCTTAAAAGAAAAAACAGCCTACATTCTGTTTGCCATTTTCCAAAATTTGGAAAATGTTTCCAATAAATCCTAAGCATTGGCTTCTTGCAAAACTTATTAACTTTTGATGGAAAGCTATGGGGAGCCTAAGTCACGCCCTTCTACTTAAGGTCCATGGGTCCCCAAATGCCAAAAAAAATAAATGAGAGTCAATGGAGTGATTAAAGTTATTCTCTGATCCAGTTTGAAATGCACCGTGGATCGAACATATCATGTCCATGAATTTTAAAAACTAATTTTGATGCAGAGAAAACGCTGATTTTCGACCGTTGGTAAAAGTTACTTTAGGTTTTGTTTAAAAGCGCTTAGCGGACTACAACTGCAGAAGAAGAAGGAGAGTGAGGGCCGTAACCTCCAGGATAAAGAAAGGAGCACTAAACACTCCATAAATCTGACCATGTAGAAAGTAGCAGCTATGTCGGGGATAAAGCAGTCGGTGAAGTGAGAGCCAGCATAGAGGAGAAGCTCTACAAGCTCTTGGTGATTGTTTTATGTACAATAGCTAGTGGTACTTCCTGTTAGCAAAATTATGTCATAAATGCAACTCCTGACTTCTGATTTGTAGGCATTTTAAATGCAAATTTTTACAATCAAATAAATCCTAAATCACTGGACAAACACAGTCGAAATGTATATCATTAGTTATCATTTATCATTGCATTCTCAGTCTTTCTGGCCATGTTTTATCCTCGACTCAGTTTCCCCTGTGTTTTGGTCACTAAACATCCACTTCAAGAGTTCTGCATGTGGTTCATTCTTCTTTACATGACAAACAGGGCCACCAAACACTTCAACATTCGTAGCGTTTTCATGGACGCTCCATGAATTACTGAACCAAAAGGCCACTAATAATGCTACGTGAGTAGTTTGATCATACTCAGACCAGAGCATCTTTCACATGTCTACTGTGTCCTAAACATCTGGTGTTGGAAACTTAAACAGGACTTCTTGTGTGCTGGCCTGATAGTTTTCCCATCAGTAGATTCTCTAATCTGGATCCCTACAGCTGCTATCATGGAGCCCTTCGCTCTATCTCTGATGCTCTGATTGTTCTGCCAGTCATTGGCCGCCTTGTCATGTTAGGGCTCACCTGTCTTAATCTGTTTATTTTGGGGGGAGTTTTTGGTTTGATCAGAGATATATTCAAAAGTTTCAATATCGGAATATTATCTATATCTGAAGGACATAAGTACAAGTTTATCTAACAACAAAGTAGTGATGTTAAGTGGCAAAAAAATAGTATTTTTATCAAAAAGAAAAAAGGGGTATTCAAAAGATTCCTTTTGAAATAAAGGTATTTAGGTAACTTAACCATATTATCTTTCCTAACATAGTGTACCGTATCGTTCTAGATGCAAGTTAAATTTGCCTGATTAACAGCTTTATTTGCATTTTTTTGGAAATGGAAATTTAATACTTCGACGACTGACGACCTGTCCAGGGAGTACCCCGCCTCCTGAAACAGAAAATCACATCATATTATTTTCTGAAGAATTTAATTGCATAATGGAGCAGAAAATAAGTATATTTACAATAACAAAAGGTCAACTCTATACTTTGTAATGTAACCATGGTCAGCAAAAACAGATTAAATGTTTTCTGTGGGTGTTTACCAGGTTTGTGCACACTGTAGCAGGTATTTTGGCCCATTCTTCCATGTAGATCTTCTCTGGAGCTGTGATTTTTTGGGCCTTTTGCTAGGCATCAGGGACTTTCAACTCACTCCACAGATTCTGTATTTGATTGTGCTCTGGAGACCGTCCAGAACCTTTATGATTTGTGATTATTGTCATACTGGAAGATCCAGTCATGTTTCAGTTAGTGCTCTCAACGACGGAAGGTGTTTGTCCAAAGTCTCATGACATTTGGCCCCATTCATCCTTTCCATAATATGGATCAGTCAACTTGTCCTGTCCTAACGCAAAATATTTCCACCCTTATCCTTCACAGTTGGTACGGTGTTTTTTGGATGCAACTCAGCATTCTTCCCCCTCCAAACACGGTGAGTGGCGTTTAAACCTAAGAGTTCTATTTTGGTCTTATCTTACCATATGCCATTCTCCCAATCCTCCACTGGGTGATTTATATGGTATCTGGCAAACTATAGACGGACCTGGACATGTTTTGGCTTAAACAGGGGGACCTTTAGAGTTCTGCAGGATTTTAATCCAGACGATGTAGTGTGTTATTAACAGTAACTGCTGTTAGTTAGGTCTTACATTTCTTCAGCTCATTGACAGGTTATCTCTGTGTGGTTCTGGGCTGTTTGCTCATTGTTCTCAAGATCATGGGTACTCCAGAAGGTGTGATCCTGCAAGGGTGGGGTTTCTGGGGTAATTTTAATCTGTAAAGCACTGTAATAAACTATATAGTTTCAAAAGCGCTTTATAAATTAAGTTTGATTGATTGATATATTGATTGATTGTTACTCCAGGTTGAGGCAGATTGTCAGTGATCTTGTATTCATTAATGTTCTAATATTTGTTCTGGTCTTAGTCACGTGTGGAGGATGGAGTTTGACTGTTTGAAGGTGTAGACAGATGTCTCTTCTATAGATATTGAGTTCAAACAAGTGCCATTAATAAAGGTGGAAGTGGTGAGTGGAAGATTGAAGAGTTTCTTAAAGAATAAGTAACAGAAATGTGAAAGGCAACAATAGGGGGTAATAAGCCAGTGATTTCTTATGCCAGTCCCAAGTCCAGAAAAATGCAAAGGGTTGTGTCATAAAGGGCATCCGGCGTAAAAGCTAAGCCAAATCAGACATGCAAATTGCAAAGAGAAACTCCATACCGGATCGGTCGAGGCCAACTTTAATAGCGACCGCCATGTTGTTGATCCACAGGTTGCCGGTTGGTAGGCAAAGAGAAGAGGAAATACATTAGTGTGGTATTGAGAAAAGGGACCTTGAATGTTGACCATGACGGGTAAAGCAAGAGAGCTGGTAGACATGATGCAGGGCAGGAAAGTGACCAGGTGGAAAGGTAGATAATCTAGCTTAGGAGAAGGATTCACGTTGTTCTATGAAAGAGAAATGGAGGAGTACTCTGTTAGGAATATTCTAGACGTGAGAAGAGGGTCAAGTCAGAAGCTAAAAGGTTTTATTGCCAAATGTTGAGCAGATTTACAACATTAGGAAATTGCTGCAGTACTTTGTCCAAACATATGATTAGACAAACACATAAAAAGCATTAAATAAATAAAAATGAAATGTGATAAACAGATTGATATATACATAAACGCAGGTGATGAGTCCAGAAAAGTGCAGAAAACAGACAAGGGCAAAGAACACAAAACAGGGTAATGTCATTGAGATAGTACAGCTGGTGGGAACAGTCTTAGGGTTATTGTTCATGACTCCAACAGTAGAGGGGAAGAAACTCTTCTTTTGGCAAAAGGTTCTGATCCAAATGGACTAAAGTCTCCTGTCTGAGGGGAGCAGGTGAAAAATAATGTGTCTAGGTTGAGAAACGTCAGCTGTGATCCGAAATTCACTCATCAGCCTATAGATATACGTATAAGCTGATGAGTCTGAAGCTTGACATTGAAGGAATAATGATCGGTTTTGTAAGTGATTATAGGTAGGATGTATATTAGAAGAGAAGCAGATATTCTAAAGTGAACTAGATGATTTGATGCAGTGTATCCCCAGATTTGAGAGGATGGTGATTGGTGCAGACTTTAACGGACATGTTGGTGAACAGAACAGAGATGATGGGCAAGTTTGGTATCCAGGGTAGAAACGAAGAAGGACAAATGGTGGTAGACTTTGTGAATACGATGGAATTGGCTGATTTAAATACTTTCTTACAGAGTAAGACTAGAGGTTGGAGCACATCTACATCTAATGTAGATGTTTTGATCTGAAGGAGAATTGTGACTGCAAAGTAGTGGTAGGCGAGAATGTAGCTAGACAGCATAAGATGGCAGTCTGTAGGATGAAACTGATGGTGGGAAAGGTGAAGAGAACAAAGGCAGAGCAGAGGATCAGATAGTGGAAACTAAAAAAAAAAAGGTTTTCAAGGTGAAGTTGAGACCGGCTCTTGGTGGCCAGGAGGTTCCCAGATGACTGGACAGCTACAGCTAATGTGATTAGGGATATAGTTAGGAGTGTACTTTGTGTGTCACCTGGAAGGAGAAAAGTAAGGACATTAGTGGTGGAATGATAAAGTCCAGGGGCATTTACAGAGAAACAAGTTAGCTAAGAAGTGGGACTCTGAGAGGACTAAGGAGAGTAGACAGGATACATGGAGATGCGGCGTTTGGTGAAGGTAAGTGGAGGTCCTTCCTGCCCACAGCCATCAGCATCTACAACTACTTTTTGAAGAACCTTGGATAATATGAGTCAAAAAAACATTTATTTCACTTTAGTATTAATAAAGTGATTACTTAACTGAATACAGCTGGAATGGTTACAGTTCGGACTGCTGTTGCAGCAGATATTCCATCAAAACCTTAGCAGGGACTCGTTTGAGTCGAAAGGAGAAGAGGGGACCTGTCCAGGAGTTGTAATATGGAAGTCAGTGATCTGAATAATCAGAGGACAAGACTTCAATAATGTATTCCAACAAGTTTATGCTGTTATTGAATTACTTCTACTGTAAACCATACTACAATAAGTGTGAATTAATACAGAGATACATGTTAACAATTTATATTAGTGCAGTTTCAAGGATCCAGCTCTGAACATTGGGTATTAATTTATTTTAATTTAAAGGAGATTATTGCTGCTTTCATTTCTCAAAGCAGAATCAGAAGTATTTCAAGATTTGTTTCCCAGTAGGTTGTTGATACAGAGAATTCAGTCATATAATGTGCATATAAAAACGATAAAGGGCCTGAGTTATCAAGACGTTGCGCTTGTTAAAACCCATGCAAACCGCACAGTATAGCAAAAACAGGCTCTGGCTGATCTATCAACGCGGCGCAGAGCGCATTGCGCCTGTTAAGCCCATAGCAAGACGCACACAACCCTTTAGTGCTTTTGCCCTCGATGAATATGCTATCTGGGCATTTCTGTTAGAAGACGCAAAATATTGGGAGGAGAATAGGTAAAGAAATAGGCATTCCACGCAGAGTGTGATTTACTAAGCATAAAAATGTCTGCACCGGCTATTTTAGCGTCTATTTTTAGCACTTCTGAAAAGCATGTCTTAATTTTGCGCTACCACATTAAAGATGAGTGTATTATTGACAAACAAAAAATGTCATTCACACACAATATAAACTAAGAGTAATTGACACTCTAACGGCCATAAACCTGATATGTAAATATTTATCTGTTTTCCCCCGGAAGACGCATCATAACTCACTGCGCACTCATCATTTCTCCACCTGGTGAAGATGGGCTAGTGGTTCCTCATTAATAAAATGTAGTAATAATATACAATAGCACAGTGATAATTGGCATTATATATGACACATTAAAAACAAAATTCAGACATGCTGCAGTGTTAATCAGTCTAACCCTGCAATATGGTGTGTGCAGGCAGGAGAGAGCAGTGCATGTACACTGAATGAATTATATTTATTACTGACAAATGAAAAACAGCATTTTAGCCTAATTTAGCCAAAGACGGATCATGGATCCATGCGCATTATTCCTTCTCTCACTAGCCATGGTGCAGCTCGCATTAGCGGCCGCAAACTCCTAATTTGAATATTGCTGGTTGCGCCTGTTGAAAACTGCTCACGCAATCCTTTAAGAACCAAGGCTTGACTTGAAGATCTGGAATGAAAGCTAAATTAGGTTCACTAATTGTAATTAGTTTAACTAATTTAGCACCAATGGTTTACCTCTAAACCAATAAGCAATGTAAGAAAACACAAAACATTCTTTGGGTGAATAAATGTTTGTTTATAAATTATCTAGATAAGAGAAATTAACCGTTGGAGAATTACTTAATTCATTGATTGATCAAGACAGTAAAACAATCTAATTCTCATATTTTGATCAAATAAGGTGAGTTCAAACACGGCTAATGAGATTAGTTTCTGTTCTTAAACCATCTATTTTTAAACCGAGTTCTGTTTGAACCATTAAAAGCGATCTTTGTTTATGAGATGCGGGCCTAAACCAACACGTGGGCTTCTTTAGCTTTAGCTTTCTGTGACGAACGTGGGGGGCTAGAGTGGGTCAAATACATTTATTAAACGTGGAACAAAAAAAGGAAAAACTTGTGTCTGATTGAGCAGCTCAAATTACAGGATTTAAAACAACTCTTTGTTGGGAAATGTCTTTTAAAAATAATGATTAAAACTTCAAGCCGAGGCCTGGTTTACCCAAAGATAGCAGATTAAACTTAAAAAGTTAACAATAAAAAAGGAAACACCTTTCCAATTAGTTATCCTAACCAAATTATCTCCTCCCAAACAGACCTTATGAACGTTTAAAGCTCTTCAAGCGTTCTTCGTTGTGGATGGGTGAGGGGGCTCAGACGACGTTAGCCCAGCAGGCTAACAAATAGTTGCTAAGCTAGTTAGTGGGCTAGTAGCTCCTGGAGTTTCAGTCCGGGACGTCGTTTCCCTCCTTTCGCATTTAAAATACCTACAAATCAGAAGTCAGAAGTTGCATATATGACGTAATTTTGCTAACAGGAACTACCACTAGCTATTGTACATAAAACAATCACCAAGAGCTTGTAGAGCTTCTCCTCTATGCTGGCTCTCGCTTCACCGACCACTTTATCCCCGACATAGCTGCTACTTTCTACGTGGTCAGATTTATGGAGTGTTTAGTGCTCCTTTCTTTATCCTGGAGGTTACGGCCCTCACTCTCCTTCTTCTTCTGCAGTTGTAGTCCGCTAAGCGTTTTTAAACAAAACCTAAAGTAACTTTTACCAACGGTCGAAAATCAGCGTTTTCTCTGCATCAAAATTAGTTTTTAAAATTCATGGACATGATATGTTCGATCCACGGTGCATTTCAAACTGGATCAGAAAATAACTTTAATCACTCCATTGACTCTCATTTATTTTTTTTTGGCATTTGGGGACCCATGGACCTTAAGTAGAAGGGTGTGACTTAGGCTCCCCATAGATTTCCATCAAAAGTTAATAATTTTTGCAAGAAGCCAATGCTTAGGATTTATTGGAAACATTTTCCAAATTTTGGAAAATGGCAAACAGGCTGTTTTTTCTTTTAAGATGAGAATTTGATCATCCCTGAAGTGGCGAGTCCAATGTCCGAACTTGAAAATTGAGTTTTAATGGTTTATTTATCCAGGTTGGCAATCAATCAACACATATCCAGTTCTCCTTGTTTCCTACTGCTTCTCCTGCTCTGATAAAAAAAACCATAGGCCCATCCCAGTGCATGCTGGATCCTGTGCCTTTTACTTATAGAAAAAAATGGTCCTATGGTTCATCCTGGCTAACTTACAAATACAAATAACAAAAACAAATCAAAAACATGTAACAAATATTGATATACAAATACATTTTAAAAAGAAAAGCAACATATAAATTAATCAAGAACCATTTTGAGCATAATTTAAAATAATAAACACAAGGAATAGATAGCTCCAACAATCCCCAAATTGGGAAATTCTATTTTTTATTATTATTAATATTTAGTATTGCATCAGATACCACTGCCCACCCGCTTTTGGACTTATAATATATTGAATAATATCTTAGAACGACCGGTAATAATAGAATCACCATTCATCAGCATAATAATAATAATAATTATTATTATTATTATGATGATTATTATTATTATTATTATTATTATTATTATTATTATTATTATTATTATTATTATTATTATGTGTGGTAAACTGCAATAATCCCGCATTAATCTACTAAGTGGTGCAGTTAGCTAGCTTCGGCTAGCTTCTGTAGTTCAGTTCGATGGTTCAGGCACGTTCGTTCCTACTTGGAAGTCATGGAAACAAGTTAGCGTCAGCGTGCCTATAAAATGACCCTAGCGTTCTTTCTCTTTTCACTTTGCGATTTGACTTTTGAAGAAGACACCTGAAGGAGCCTAAAAGCCACGGAAGGTTTGAACCGATTGAAGTCTGTGATTTGCAAACTTGCTGAAGAAGCCCTGCTAACCTTCGGAAGATGACTCAGGAGCACCTGCGGCGCTATCAACTGACAGGTTAAAATTATTGTCTTTTGCTATTTTAATAAACCGGTTATTACTGAACTTTTGACGAATTGTTTAGTTTATTTTGTGTTTGTGTGTTTCTTAAAGAAAATGTAATTGCTTTATAAACAAAAAAGCATGATTAGCATACTTTGCTAGCTTGGATTTGGGGAATTTAATGTGCCTTTTGATGACCGGATTTCTTTGGAAATGACAGAAATGTTAACTGTGGGGTATATATGTAAATAAAACTCATATTTTGTTTAATAAAAAACACTTTTATTGAAGCAGGTTTCCAATTTTTGAAAAAACTAGACGGTTGATGGTCCATTTTTTTGAATAATGCCCTGATAAACATAGTTGGTCTCCTTGGATACCTTGATTAAAATGCATTAAATCAGCATAATACCTTTAAAAACATTTTAAAAAACAATTGATTTTTAGGAATACTATATAATTTAATTGCTACGTTTCATAGTTTTTTTTTCTCCAAGAAATTGACATCTTGATGTGTTGTTTGACAGATAACAGGAATGCTAATTATTCTAAATAAAAACCGTTAGATCTGGGAAATTAAATGTGCTCTTTGAGTGAATTTCTTTGCAAATATCAGGGATTATAGTTGTGGTTGTCATTTAAAGAAAACTCTTATTTTGGTCTGTGATCAGTTTTGTTAAAGATGGTTTTTGGGAAACTTGATTGTTCATAGTCCATCGTTTTTTTTTTAATGCCCTAATAAACATAGTTTGTCTCCTTGGATACCTTGTTTAAAATACATGAAATTAGGATAATACATTTGAATTATTTTTTAGAAATTATTTATTTTTAGTAATACTATATAATTTATTTATTATTATTTATTATTTATTTATTTATTTATGTTAAAGGGAAATTCTGTAAAAAAAATGCAATGGAATACTAGAACAGGTGATTAGCAAATATAAATGTTATTTTAGTCTGAGAATTTTTTTTGTTGTTGATGAATTTGGTTACCATTACTTGGAGATTTTGACTAGTTGTTTGAAAAACATTGTTTATAAGTCAATTTTGAATTTCTGGACTGTAAAAGTTTTATGGGTGTACTGAATTGTCCATCATCTTGAGCTTCATCTTAATGAGGGAATCTTAACTGAAGGATTTTTCAATAATCAACAGTTCATGTAGAAGTAAAAGTGTTTTATCAAAGTAGCAATACTTGATTTGTTGCCTGTAGTGATTGAGAACAAAAGGTAAAGCTGCGGGTGCTTAGCCTTCATGTTTGGTCATCGATTTTTAGAATGTGTTATTGTTGTTTTTATGCATAAATGTATTTCTCTCTGTTTAGTTGTGAATGGAGATGAGCTTTAAATTACAGTTTGTACTTTTTACCGTCTAAAATTTTTGTTATCATAGTGACAAAGCAATGTTAACTCTACTCATACCAGACAAACATTACTTTGGGTTATTGGTGACGCACCAGATATTAAACTGATGAATTATTTTTTTCCTTACAGCCCACTTCATGGAGCTTCCAGCTGATGGAGACCCTGGGCTGACAGGAGCCCAGGATTCAGGTAAGTATTCAGGTGAGTATCTCCCTGAGTGGACAGACTTTTCCCCGATTTTGTCGGATGAGTCTAGCTCTGAGGATCAGGGAGAGGAGTCGGACAGGTCCAGTGGTAGATCTCTTTTTGGAAGTACTGTGTCCGATGGAGAATCTACCACAAGCTCTGAGGAGGAAGAAGAGGATGATGATGACAACGAAGTGGAAGATGTCTTGTCACATGAGCCTGTTTTTGAAGAGTCGGACGAGTCTGTAGGTAGTTCTCCTGTGTCTGACGGAGAATCTACCACAAGCTCGGATGAGGAAGAAGAAGTTGACGATTATGACGAGGAAGAGGTCAACAAGTTTTTGTCACGGTTTCGGGTTGTCCAGAGGCTTCCTAACAACATCACATTCCTTTGGGGTGTTGATATACTGTTGGGGTTATTGGACGGAACAGAAGATCACAGTCCTGGTAGGACTTCCCGAGGTCTTCGGATATGTTCTGAAGTGGATTCAGCTCCCTCAGCATCTGCCCCAAACTTCTCCACCAAGAAGACAAAAAAGGAGATGGCTGAGGAGGAAGTACCTTGTCAAAAAAGTAATTTTGGTAAGGTTCTTCCTCCCAGCTTCACCTTCTCAGATGGCCTAGTCCCGCAGGAGAAGACCCGCTCACATCCAAACGGCCCTCGAAACCACAAGAGAAGTTTTGCTGTGGACCCGGCTCTTCCAACATCTACCCCTGGCATGCCAAGAAAGAGGACAAGAGAGGGAGATACTGAAGAGGAGGAGCGCCCTGGCGACTCGATGCAATTCAAGAGGGTCCGTCAGGAGGAATCTGTCCGCCAAATCGAGGACGAGGCTCCCCCAACACCGATCTGCCTGTCAAGACGTGTAGACACTGAAGAGGAGTTGGAGGAAGTCATTCCATCGACATCTGGCCTTGGATTGAGAGGTGGAGAGAGCTACAAACGCTCATGGTTTAGGCCACATTACAGTTTTTCCAGTGACTCTGATTAATATATGTTCCCCTAAGACTGGAATACCATCTCCTCAAATGGAAACAGTCACATTAGGGGATTTACTGAGCAAAACTGATCACTGGATATGTTTAATCAAACAGGAGGAAATTGACCTTTCACCTTCCTCGCCCCCTAACGGGCATTGTCCAATCACACACTGAATAGCAACCATTACTATGTGAGTAGGTCCAACAAACATTGACTCCAAGCCAGACACTAGATACCCCTGATAGATTGTCTGAAGCAGTTGCGATTTTTCCATATGTTTTTCTATTCACAAAGCCGAAAAGGTGAGCAATGCCTACAATGGATAAAAAGTGTGGACGGCCCCACTCCCTCTCTTGCAACAATAACATTTTGGGGTTACTTTGTTGGTAGATCTTTGGTATTTTCTGGGATGTGTTTTATTGAAAACCAAACCCACCGCCTTCAGGAACTCGTGTCTGGATGGCCGGCTGGGATGCGATGCGGAACCTTGTGCTTGGGTGGCCGGCAAAGTAGCTTAACCTTGTGCCGAGGCTGAGGCTGAAGCAGGTTGGAGTACTGCAGAGGCTGATTGATTCAAAGCTGTACCTGAGGCAGGCTGATGTGAAGCTGGCGCTGAGGCCGGCTGACGTGAAGTTGGAGCTGAGGCCGGCTGACGTGAAGCTGGAGCTGAGGCCGGCTGACGTGAAGCTGGAGCTGAGGCCGGCTGACGTGAAGCTGGAGCTGAGGCCGGCTGACGTGAAGCTGGAGCTGAGGCCGGCTGACGTGAAGCTGGAGCTGAGGCCTGCTGACGTGAAGCTGGAGCTGAGGCCTGCTGACGTGAAGCTGGCGCTGAGGCCGGCTGACGTGAAACTGGCGCTGAGGCCGGCTGACGTGAAGCTGGCGCTGAGGCCGGCTGACGTGAAGCTGGCGCTGAGGCCTGCTGACGTGAAGCTGGAGCTGAAGCCTGCTGACGTGAAGCTGGAGCTGAGGCCGGCTAACGTGAAGCTGGAGCTGAGGCCTGCTGACGTGGAGCTGGAGCTGAGGCCTGCTGACGTGGAGCTGGAGCTGAGGCCTGCTGACGTGGAGCTGGAGCTGAGGCCTGCTGACGTGAAGCTGGAGCTGAAGCCTGCTGACGTGAAGCTGGAGCTGAGTCCGGCTGCCGTGAAGCTGGAGATGAGTCCGGCTGCCGTGAAGCTGGAGCTCATTGTAGGCATAGCTTACTTTTTGTTTACGGCTTTGGGAATGGAAAAAACACAAGTCCTCCAGACAATCTCTTGGGGGCATCTAGTGTCCGATTGCAGTGGGTCCAGAGCTTCCCCAGTGTAAACTTACTGAGGGACACTAGAGTTGTAACCATGGGGTATATGGTTGCTTTAAGACCTATGCTTTTCCTAGTGAGATGGTTGAAATCCCTAACTTTTCTCGCAGTTTTGCTCAAAAACTGTATGGTTTTCATTTGTTCCCTAACCTAAACATGCTTCCTGGGCTTGCTTCATTTCCATTAGAAATGACTTCTACCTAACCTCTGAACCCAAGAAGCTAAGGATAAACTGAACTGAATGAACTATTTCTTGCCACTTTGAGTTAGAACATAGATTGTTTACATGCCAGCTGCTTTTATCTGGGCTTTGATAGCAATGTAACTAGAAATACTACATAGTTACCATTAGTATTTATGCATAGCTTAAGGAGAAGAACCTCCTACAGAGGTACGCTTTATTTTATCAGCCTGATTTCTCCTGCATTGTCCTTGTATGTCATTTAACATAATATTCTACTGAGCTTCCGTAGACTGTAGGCTGATGGAGGATCTACAGCGACATAAACAGAGGAACATCATATGAGCTGCTGGCTTTTATGTAATGTGGGGAAAAGGTGAATAAATGTTTGGAAAGTACAGAGAATAATCCTTAATTTAAACAGAAAGCAGGTATTATAGGCTTGTTCATTAATGTATTCACTTAGGACCCCCCTGGAATTCAGGAAGACACAACTCCCATTGGTGATCCAGGAATTGAACTGAGGTGAAGAGCTTCCTAGGGACACCTGAAGACAGGACAGATAGACAGATGGGGAGCATATTCACCTTCACTCTGCAAGCAAACAAAGTTCTTACATGTAGTTGATACGACACCAGATCGAAGAAAAAGTATTACAATATGAAAATTGTACAAACAAGTTGAAACAAACTAGTTTGTATCTTTTTATTTCTCACCAGGCCCACGGGAGCTTTATGCTTCCACCCTCGACACCAACACTCAGAAGGCCCAAATAAGGTAAGAAAACAGCTGATTAGATTAGAGCTTCATAGTACATTAATTTGAGCTTAAATCTGAGAACTAAAACAGGGTATTTTTTAGGATCCTATTTACTTCTTTGTCTTAAACTGTGATGGATTTAGTTTCTGAAACTTTGACAGTGATAGTTCTTCAGTGAGACACAATCTTGTTGTTCTGTCACTTTGAATTGATGTCTTAAGAGCCCAAATATAAACTTCTGGGTTTGTATGTTGGTTCTTCTACTTTTTATTCAGTTTTCATTTATTTATTGTGTTAATCTGGTTAAGGTGGTTTCCAAAGCAGCTAATTGTTCTCATCTATTCTTCTCTCTGCAAGCATTTAATCTTTCATTATTTTCGATGCTTGTTACTGGCCTTTTTTGCCCTCGATTTGGTTCCTTTTTTTTCTGCTTCCATTTTTGTTTTTTACCCCACGTTGCTAATCATATCCACTCCATACTGCCTGCCTTATGCCTACATTTAATTAAACAAAAAAAGCTTCAGGATACAAAGTTATGATAACAAACGACCTGTTCCCCTATCCAGACTGTGAATATTAAAACATTTTAGAAACATTATTAAAGTAAAAGAGCTGGTTTCTAATTTCAGGTCCGGTCTCTGCAGAACTCTGATCTCTGATCATCCAAGGTTGGATCTCATCAGTTCATTAACCTCCACCTTCAACACCATCAGTCAGGTGGAGGTTGATAAGAAAGCCAAGTTGACGAAAAAAGTAAGGAAACTGATAGCTACTCAACAAAACTATAAAAACACATCCTAACTAAGTTGAGCCGCAAAAAAAATCCTTCTCAAAATACAGCAATTTAATTATGACCAGTTTCCAGGTAGAACGGGGGTCACCTGAAGGCAGCACAGATTCAACAGGTATATGATTAAAAAGCTGCCGTTAATAATTCCAGTGTATTATTTACACAATGAATAATAAACTATGCTTAAATATTATAGAAAATTTGTTTCTGATTTCAGGTCTAGTTTCTGCAGAACCCTGATGTCTCTGATCATCCTAGTTTGGATCTCATCAGCTCATTAACCTCCACCTTCAACAACACCAGTCAGATGGAGGTAGATAGGAAAATCACGCTGGCAAAAAAATAAAAAAATAAAATATATATATGACTGTGTAGTTTTAAAACAGCTTAGGTAAAAATGTCAAATAAATCCTCACAGTCGATCTAAAACTTAGAAAGTGTTTCTGACCAGGTGCTGTCTGTGTTTATCCACCATATTGATCCTGTTGTCACTGAAACCCAGAAGGTTTCCCATAAATCATTCTCTCAAGAAAAGCTGCCAGTTCACCTGGTCTCAGGGTCTCTTACTAAATCCTCTTCCATGTTTGTCATCTGCTGTTCTCCATAGACCAGCTCCTACCTGCCTGCCGACTCAGCTTCTCCCACCTCTGGACCTAACTTCCCCTCCATGTCCGAATCCATCCACAGAGATGTAAGTGAACTAACCCCTAACCCTAAAGCTTTCCAAACTCATGACTAGTTATGATAACTTTGTATCATAACCTTCTGGCGTTGAACTTCAACCTCAGATTCCTGGGGCTGTATTCACAAAAAAATCTTAGGGCTAAAAGTAGTGCCTAACTGACGAATTTAGGAGTAACTCCTAAAAAATGTGGGCGTGTCACTCTTAAATTTAGGACTCCTAGTTTCTTAAGATAAAAGTAATTCACAACCACTTTAAGGCCTAAAAGTAGCTCCTAAGTCTGGGAGTCCTTAAAAGAAGTCAAGAGGACTCGTAACTCCCTAAGACCTATTCACAAAGACTCCCAAAAGGGCTGCAACCAGACGCAATGTGTTGGACACTGGATGATTCGGAATTAACCAAACGATACCGACTAAATCGTTTATTGCAGATGTGGTGCGGGATGCAATCACGTCTCCAACTAAACGTAACATCCCGATCAGTCCAGAAATTAAATGTTTAGCGAAACTAAGATATTTAGCCACAGGGTTAATGCAACTTGCAACGCCGGCGACTTGTGTATATCACACCCATCTATCAGCCGATCAATCCACCAAACTCTTAAAGCGCTCTGTCGACCAAACATTATCCAACAATTCATCCGTTTCCCATTAGACATCCAGCAACTGCTTCGAATTAAAGCCAATTTCATGGCGATTGCAGGTATGCCGGGGGTGCATAAAGAAGAAAACGTGCACGTCTTCCAAATTATTCAACATGTAGGTATGCCTATATGACGGATATTGCCTACCTGTTCCAGCAGCATCCTTTTTATAAGCGGCGATCTCGAGCCGACACGAGGTGCTTTTCACGGTAGTGGGGGGCTCTATTTAAGATGTGTTTGATGTGCTCTTTAGACAACCTAATTGTTTACAGCCTACTTGCAATCACTCCCTTAATATGATGCATCCATCCATCCATTATCTATACCGCTTTCATCCAATTCAGGGTCGCGTGGAGGGGAGGGCTGGAGCTTATCCCAGCTATCAGAAAGCGTTAGGCAGGGTAATATGATGCATTTCACATTTTTTCGTTTTTAAACTTCACCCTCTCTGTAGGCTATTGTGTGTTAGTTGTATGAAGTGTAAGTCTCGTGGCCGACACAAAGATGTCATCATGCATTATTTCTGCTATTTGCGCTGTTCATAATTACGCTTTGAAATTTTCCATTTCTTGGTTTCACACGTGTCATTCAACAACCAATCAAACTGCTGTCCGTTTATTTACTCATGTATAGGAAATGACGTTTTCCATAGCAACGGGACGTCACTCTTAACTTACTTTTAGGGATTTGTCCTAGGTAAAAGTAGCTCTTAGTGCGTTTGTGAATAGGTTTTAGACGACAACTCCTTCTCCTACTCCTAGTTAGGAGTAACACTTAGCGGTAAGATAAGAGTCTTTGTGAATACGGCCCCTGATCTTCACATTCTCTGACGGGGGTGCAGACGAAATGCGTCGTGTTCCTGTCCCATGACCTCCTGATAAAGTTCTCTGCTACTTCTCCATGCTTCCTGGTCGACCACTTGACGAGGTTCTATTAAAATGAACCTTAATTTTTAAACAAAGCATTCAAAAAGTAAAGATGTGTGTTTATTCTGTTGAATCCTTTAACTTACGTATAATATTTATATTTAAATGTGTGAGCAATGGACAAAGTGAATTCTCTCTCTCTGTCTGCTGTCCTCCTGTGCTTCTTGTGAAGAACTCAAACATTTTAAACTCACCAGTGTTTTCTCTTGATTCAGGTCAAGATCTTCCACCAGGAAATCCTCAGGAAAGAAACCCACCCAATCAAGCTACCTCCATGTTGTCCACTGCTGTACTAAGATCCACAGACTCACCTCAGACCAACCAGCTCTCTTGAAACTGGACTCCAGTTCACTTCCTCTGCACCATAAACTTGAATCTCTTCTGTTTTCCCAGATGCCTACTGGAGCCGTTCTTCAGTTGTAACATTCTTACCATGTAAATGTTGTGAATAAACTCCCTTTAACTTAGCTTCCTGTGTTCAAGTGTGATTCTGCTTGTTGGTCAGGAAACTGCCATCAAACACAACAAAGCACAAACAAATTCAATTCGTATCCAGTTATATATTTACTGTCCAATTAATGTTAAATCAGACTCAAATCCAACCACAGATAATGTGATTAAAATGATAAAACAGCTCAGCCAAATCTTTTCCATTACATATTGTATGTGTGTTAATTGCACACACATCAGCTAATAAAGATGTATTTAAACATTTATGCATGACTTTAATTAGATAATACATCTTTTCAGGGTTTGGGTCTAAAAATCTTTTGTTTTCCTCAACACATCAAGTCCTCAGCAAAAAATTGTCTTATTGGAGTAGTGTCAGTGATGCTCTAACAGAGGGACATGAGTCAAATTCAGCCAAGCAAAACAAAAAACTTTATGATTTCAAAAGTATTCTACTGTGGATATGCATCTGGAAATAATTGAAAGGGGATGAGATAGATAGATAGCATAGAAGTACAATTGTACTACAACAAACAGCAAAAAAACAAAGTATTTAAAGAAAAATTAGTTATAAATTATTATATATATATTTTTGATTTTAAAGCCAGAGGTTGAGGGTTGAGGAAAACTGTCTTGAAACTGGAAAAAAAATCATGAAGTAGAGAATTCAGAGAACGTTTGATCATCTTTTTTTTAATAACACATTTTTAATAGGTCTGATTTTGCATAAGAGGCTGTGAGATCAGAGAGGGCTCATATGCAAACATGAGCGGTGTCTGCCATTTATAAGATGAGACATTATTTATACTATTTTGAGACAATTTTTCATAGAATATCGATTTATTTTCATAATTAATCTTTTTTTTAATTTCAAATCAGGTATGTGTGCTGAACAAAATTCATCAACTTATAAATGAAAACCTTCAACTTTTTACATATTAGTTTCTGAAAACCTTTAACCTTCCATTATCTGTGAAGGATTAATCCATAGTTTTTTATGCAATTCTGGTTTGTTTATCAAACTGTTGCAAGATGGGAAAGGACCAAATTTACAGTCATTACCAAAAGACCTTTTCATTAATAAAATCAGTATTCTGGACAAAAAAGTTAATAATAATTTCCTCTGATATATAGTTAATTCACAAATGATTCCTAGATGTTAGTTCTATTAGAAAAATATGACTGTTATCAGTTGGTCGATAATATGGATTTATGATTATAAATACATGGTGATTAACAAAATGAAGGAGGTTCGTTTCAGAATAATTAATCTGATATATCCTACAAAATATTTTCTAAAAAAAAAATAAAGAAGTGATATAGATTATTATTGTACGTTCTATAATTCAGCTACAGAGACAATTCCACAACTCTTCTATAAATGTATATTTGTTAAATAGTTTTGAAATGAGATAGAAAATGTAATTTTACTTTGCCTTGCTATAAATATTAAACCACAATTAAGGGACATTATTTTCTTTAGGGATGAAAACATCTTGTTAAATTTCACTCCTTTATTCTTAATTTCCTGATTTTATTAGGAAAATTCCACCTTACATAAGTCTAAATGGTCCAACACAAACCCCAGTGTGTCCAGATTTAAGGCTAAAATAAATATCAAGTGCAAGAATTGCATCAAATGAAAAATGTTGTTATGTTTTTATAGGGCACTAGTAGCTTTTGTTTGCAGTAGTCAGACAGGAAACAAGCAGGGAGAGAACGAGGAAAGACACGCAGCAAGGCTGCATCGAGGACTCCTCAGCAGCTGTCGCGGTGTTTGCATGTTCCTTCTGAACATTTTATGTCTTCTTACTTCCGCCTAACGTGTCCTCGTGATCCAGTGGTCAGCCCTCCTCCTCCTGGATACTGTTTCTGGAAACAGTGAACACTTTCCTTCACCTCCACCTGTCAACTGTTGTTGCGTTGGTCGGTTCTCCCAAAGCGAGTCCTCCCGGCCCGGCTTTCAGGTTTTTAACTCTAAATCATATTATAACTATAGAACACAGACGAAGTGGACGGAACCGGCCTGGAGCAGAAGAATGTCAGATTTCGACAGCAACCCATTCGCGGAGCAGGACCTAAGTAACCCGTTTCAGGTAACGATAGCTTGCTAAGCTAGTTGCTGTAGCTTAATTAGCCGCTGTATTCATACAACATTTATAGCAGCCTCACGACACGTAGACAGGAAAGTTTGGTACCGGACGGGTTCTGTTAATGTGCTGGAATTAAATTACTTTTAATAAAATTTCACTGAGCTCTGTTAAGTTGTCACTTTATGTTAGCCAATTTAAAGCAGGTGTAGTAGTGACTCAGACCAAAATACCAACAGGTATGTACGCACCTACTTTTTTAGGTTGAATTAGATCATGCTCAATTTAATACACAGCATTATATGCTAGTATATAAACCGGACAAGCTATTAAATAGTTAAATTATGAGAAGGAACTCACAACAGAGCAGAACCCCGAGATCATTTTGTGATACTTTTCTTTTTAGTATGCTGTCAGACTAAAGACAGCTTTCTGTCGAATGGGGACAGCATGCATTTGATCATGTGCTCTTTGGCCCTTAAATTCCTGACTTTTTATTAGTCATACCTAATGTAATTTATTTAGTGGATGTGAAACATGAAGTAACTCCGTCAAAAGCCCCAAAGCATTTGTTTATCCAGTTACTTACTTAAATACTTTTTGAGCTGTGTAAAGCTTTTTTTTTAGAACACAGGAACTGATGAGAATTTTGTAGCTGATTTCCGAAGCGTCAACCAATTTATAAAGATTTTGACCCATTCTAATCCCTCTTTAAGAACTACAATAATATAAGAAGACAATTAATAATTTTTCCTTCCAGCCTGTTTGTAATGTACACTCTTAAGTGACTTGGATTAAAGGCAAATTAAATGCAACACTAAAATGACATAGAATTGTCACACTGAATTTCACACAGAAAAAGAATATGACTATTATTTTCCTGCTACTTTAAATTTGCAAGAAAAAAAGCTTATCTTCACGATTTTGCTTGCACTGTAATCTAAATTTTTTTGTTTTTTTAAATACTGTGGCAACATTCTCAAGTTTTTATAATTTGCATGAACGTAATTATCGATAACCACTACTCTGTGCTACATTCATTGCAAACAGAATGAAAACAGAACATATAGGTGAGGAAAAAATAAAGACCACTACTTCCTGGTAGAACTGGATGCAGCCATCTTTAAATTTTTAGTCTCAGGGTCCTCTCAAAATGACATTTTGCGGAATTTCCGGCTACCTTATCTTGGAAAAACGAATTCCGTGGACAACTAGAGCGCTCCCAAAGCGCCCTTCAAAGGCACATCCACACATCTCTGCCTGTCATCTAGCTGTCTGATTGGCTACATGTCACATTCAACACGCTGCATGCTCCTTTGTGCTCGGAAGACACCAAACACACTATGATATCGGCCCTAGACAATCGAAAATGCTGGGTATCCCTGATTTGCGATCAGAGTGACCCCGATGTCCATCTGAGCAGAACTGATCGCTCTAAACACAGCGCACAGCAGCAACATTTGTTAGGATTACCTTAAAGAGCCATCCCTCTTAAATCGGGGGTTGTAGGAAGGGGAAAATTGGCCTAAAGATCCTGCCGTGTGACCTAGGCCTAAAGGGAGAAAAACTTTCAAAGTCCAGCATGTTCCATAACAGACAAAAGTTAAAAGTTAAACATATTCACCCTTCCTGTTCTCTGCTTTACCTCTGGCTATCTATTGTAGCCTGGGTGAGCTGCAGATATGTCTTGTCTTAATGCAATCTGTGTTTCCTCTGGCTTCCTACTTAAACAGCTCACTGATATATTGAAAAGGACTAAGTTTGAGTCGTATTCTTCCAGTCAAATCATCCACAAGCAAGAACGTTGTTGAAGCACGGCCTGGTAGAGCTTGCCTGTAGTGAGAGCAGCACAATACATCAAAATGCAATCCTTATTGCTGTATTAATGTGTACAGTCTTGCCCTCACAAATGACTGCGTGCTTATGTTGTTGAAAATTATATTTGAATGCATACAGCTTCTGCTTGCAAGCAATACAATTGGCTTGTGTAATACACTGTGACCTCGTTAAATGCACACACTTGATGCATATTTTTGGTTGGGATGTGAAAACTAGAAGAGGTGTGTGATTTAAAAAAAAAAATAGAAAGAAAAGAGGGAAAAGGTGGGTATTTTTAACTAGGGATGCAACGATACCACTTTTTTCAAACCGATACAATACCGATACTTGGATCTGAGTACTTGCTGATACCGAGTACCAATACAGATACTTCTACCACACACAAAACAATGCACTGAATGGGAAGACAGGTTTTATTTTCATCTCTGCTTGTTACAAAAAATGATGGGGAAATAGATAATAAAAAAAGCCCCGATATCGGTATCGGTGCATCGCTAGTTATAATTGATATTATCGCTTTATCAGCCAATAGAATCACACATACATTTTGCATCTTTTTGTATGAATAGGAGATTGGATTTTTGATTTTCAGACATCCAATCACATTTCCCAGACAAGTTCTCTATATATCTCCTAAATCTTTAGGGGGCATAGAATGGTTTCACTTTATTAGATTAATATGGTGAATATATTTATTATAATGATCAGATTAGTTTGCCATAAATCATCTGACCTAGTTAATTTTTGTCATAAGAAGCTGCATTTTTAAGCCTTGACTGGTTTGAGATTCTCACATTAGTGAAATGTGAAGTAAAATAAAAACTCTTGTTTTGGTAAAAATCTCCAAGTAATCTATTTAAATATCTAAATCATGATCTGATTGCTGTTTTTTTTAAACAAAGCAGAAACTATTCGTACTCTCTCATAAATAATGAATAATATTGATCATAACAGCTATGAGAATGTTATCATGTTGTTCTGAAACACAAAAGAAGTAGATAAATGTTACAAAATTTAGCAGGGCTTGTTGTGCAGTTTCGGTCTTTATAGACAAACTCTAAGGGTATTATAAGAAGCTGGTTGATCAGTTGGTTTAGCTTTTAGCTACTTAACAAATGGGCTGCTTGTTGCTTGAAATGCTGTTACCTTGACGATGGTGAAGGTTGTCGCTCTTTTAGTTTTCCGTCCATAGAAACGGAAAGTATTTCAAAATGTCTGAAATCGTCTTTCTTGTAAGCAAGGGAAGGATCCTTCTTTCAGCCAGCTGGCCAGCAGTGCACGTTTCCATTCTGCCTCGTTAAATGAACCTAAAAAGTGATATGATGGGAAAAGCTGTAGTGTTTTTGTAACAGTAAAATTTTTCAAATTCTTTCTATACCTTTACATCTGGGACAAATCCTGTTATTTTACTAAAGCGTATTAAAACCATCTTTAATATTTTAATGATCCTTTCTTTAAATATCAGCCCAAACTTAAACTGCCTGCCAATACCGTGCTCTACTGCATCGCTTGGGGAACGTTATGTCTTCTGTTCTCTTCTTGGAGCCATCATCAATACTTCATAGAATCATATGGTGGCATTATTGGCCACATATGGGCCCAGATCGCCCTCTGGTCCTCGATTTCTCTGTCCTATTTCTCAGAAAGTGGGCTAATAACCGAAATTCAACTCTCCTGTTAGTTTTCAAAAAACTCCAGATATCATCATCAGAGCTCTCTGCGGAGCGACCAGATGCAGCATACGATGATATTCCCACACCTGTTCCTGCGTTTTCTAGTTGCCTCGGCTGTGACACCCACATGCGTTGAAATCGTTCTTCAAAGAGGCAGTCAGGAAAAAGGCAGGGAGAGCATGCAGGGTGATCTTTTGATTTTTTTTCCAAAAAGAAAAAAAAACCTCAGTTCATTTGCATTGGAGCCGGGCAGTAGGGCAGCATTAAAATTTCAGCACAACACACACTGAAAAATGAATGAGCCCGGTCCGGTGACGAGTTGTTGGCATGTGTGCGGCAGCGGGGACAGCCGCTCCGAGACATTTAAGAGTCAGGGAGAGGCATCGAGAGGACGACGCCAAGGCTGGATCAGGGTAAACTTCAGGAATACCGCAGACTGGATGTTTGTCTCCAGAAGCCCAGAGAGTGTGAGGCTAACCGGCAGCTGATGGTAAGCTAATTATAAAAATAAAAAAAATGTAAGAAGAAGCGTCTGGAAGGGAGCTTTTCATTCCAATACAGACATGTTTCTGTTTTGTTACTTAGAGCTTTATGCAACGTGGTGGTCATCATTTTAGCATTTGTGAATCATGATGATTTTGCAACTCAAGAGAATTGGTTGTTTTGGTGCAAGATGGACGTCTTATCTTTCTGTCTGAAGCCGCTGAAAGGAATCGCCCTCCTTTTCCAGCTCAAAGGCTCGTGGAAATGATTGGAATTATATTTTTACTCACGTTAATCATTATTCGGCTACGTTATGCATTGATTTATAGTGGGAAGCATTTTTCTTTTTACTTTGTCTTGTGGTAAGAGTTGATAACACTACCACATGAAACTGATTTTTTTTGTTCCAGGATCCGTCAGTGGCACAAGCAAGACAGACTACCACCGCAGGGTTACAGGAGTACAACCCTTTCACAGATGCCAAACCAGTGAGTTCTTGCACACTTTATCCAGCAGATACAAAGTCAAGCACCACATAGGTTTCCATGCACTGATCAGGATTTAGCTCTATCTTTGTTTGACTAACTTGCTGCATGTGAAATCCAGTTAAATTATATGCTAATGGGGCACCTCGGTATCGGGTACAGCATAAACAAGTGGAATATTAATATTAATTCTGGAAAAATATCAAATTTTTCTTTAACAACTTTCCAGATCTGGAAGTTGAAAATTACTTATTTATCTCATTCAGTTTTCTAAAGGACAAAGTTCTGATAATTTATAATAAGTGAAGTTTTTTTGTTTTGTTTTATTGATAAATACTAATCTTTGCTTTTGGCACATTTTGCCTTCATTTAATCTCTTTACTCATCAGTATTTTGGTTTTTCACCTACCGGCTGAATGCACACATTTGAAAATCAAATGTTCCATCTTCAAAAGTAGGGAATTTCAAAAACAAATGTTTTGGAAACCTATAAATCAGGGGTTCTTCCATTTCTTTGTGTTAGAAACAGAAGAAACCGCCTTTTAAATTGCATTGTGGCCTTTATTCACTCTTTAAGACAAATGTGAGCGTTCAGTTGTATTTCCCAGAACAAAAAACATAAATTAGCAGTAGCTTCTTGGCATATTTACGCAGTTTCCAGACGAATACATATATGAAAAATACTGCATGAAAAAAATGTATTCTATTACACACATATTTCTCAAAACTACTGTATATGTATTTTTTTAATTGAATGCTTTTTCTGCTGCATCTCATTTTGTTTGCATCTGCAGTAACTCGCTGAAGTGTACTTTACACTGCTTTACCTTTTTTTGCTGTTTATTTTCTACGCTTATTAACAGATCAGCATGGTAGCCTTTTGAAGAAACATTAACTTCCTCTTTTATTTATTTTTTTGCTGCAGTTTTTTGGAGACTAGCTGTGATGCATGTACCATTGATTTTTGCCATATCACTGTCACTACCAGACACCGAGTCTGATAAAGTGGTGAACATGTAATCCGACTGAAAGTCGTTAAATGGTCCCTTCCTTTCTTGCTTCCTTTTTAGAAGCCTGCAGGTATGGCACCCAAGACTGCAACCCCCATGGCCAGCACGCAGCCTGCTGTCATGACGGCCACAGAGGAGCCTCCGGCCTACTCCCAGCCTCAGGCGCAGGTACAAAAAAAGTGTGTTTTTTGTTTCAGTGTTTTGAGAGTTAGGATTCATCGTAAGAATATCATTAGTATTTACTATACAACTAGACAACTTTTCTCTCAGGATATCCTCTACTACCAGGATGCTCTTACTTGACTGAATCCACGTTGGTCTCGATGCGCTGCAGGTTACCAGTGTCAGAGAAGCAGAACAGCCCAGAGCATCACTGAGCCACTTCTATGCACCTCATAGAGCAGAATTCCCTAACCATTTTGGCTTTTTCATACAGTTTTGAGAAAATTAGATCCAACCTCTTCTTGTGGTTTTGGGTCAGTAGTGGTGCATGTCTTTGAGTTTAGACGTGAAGCTGACTGTGAAACAGACACGCACACACCCACACACACAAACACACACCCACACAGGTGTTTGGACGCTGGTGTTTACACCTAGACTTTGTCTTGGGCTTCAGTTGTTACTTATACTGTACATCAGTATTAATCAGCACTGTGAACATTTCAGGCACATTGTTGTAGTTCTACGTGTATTTGTTGACCGACTCTTTCTTTCTTTCTTTCTTTCTTTCTTTCTGCAGATGTAGAAGCAGACTTGTAGCATTTTCTTCTTTTTTCTCTATCCTCCTTCCTCTCTACTTACCTCCTTCTTTCCCTTTGAACTCTTTGGCCCATCTCTCTTAATTTCCATTCTCTCTTTTTCACTTTCTTTTCCATTTCTATAGCATTTGAAACAAACCCAAAGTCATTTCTGATAAAGATAAAGGGAAAGTGGAGCACTTTAGTGAAGGCTATAATGCTCCAGTTGTGAAAGTAGAGCTGTTGGGCTTCTCCTTGGTGCTCTGACATCAATTCTGAGCGCCACAGTACCAGACAGTGTATTTTAAAAATCAAAAACTGGGAGTGAAAGCAGAGCTTCAGTTGAGGGTTTCTGACCATTAGTCTTTTTAAAAACCTGCACATAAGAACATTCTGGGTCTTTCCTATCCTTTTGGATCCCCTTCATGTCCAGAATTTGCTGTATAATTGCCTTGACTCTCCCATTCTCCCAACATGCCATATACCGTCCAGATGTGAGTTTTTTTTTCTAAAGCTCATATGAGCCACCTAATGCAAGCCTTTGATTGCTTGCATTAGGTGGAGTCGAGTGCGCAGTTGATTTGCAATATGTGCTCCTTCAAAGATTTTTTTTTTTATGTTTAGCGTTCATTTTGGCCAAATTCCAAAGAGCTTTTGAATTTCTTAGATAAGCCTAATTTTGCAAATAGTTATCTCTAGTTAACGGTGAAAGCCCAGTACACCAACTGGAGCTGTTTCTGTCTGTTATTGGGCCTTCTGGACAGAAAAGCCTGAGGCTCATCACTGCTGCTGGAGGCAATGACATGTTTATAAAGAGAGGTTTTTTTGTTGTTTATTTTTTTACAGTCTGCAGGAGTTGTTGACATTACACAACACAGCAGCCTGTAGATGACTAGGAAAAGCAAAAACAGAACAACCCAACAGCGTCCAAGGTGCTGATGGCCGTTTCTTTATCGTACTTGCAGGAGTCGTCGCGAGCAGCATCTGAGCTGCTGAGGAGGCAAGAAGAGCTGGAGCGAAAGGCCGCAGAGCTGGACCGACGGGAGAGAGAGATGCAGTCCCTCAGCGCTTCAGGAGGTCAGAATGTGGCATCAGCACAGTGCAGAAGAGCGATGTTTTACATTTATGCTAAACATCTTCACCAAACACTTATCTTCCAAATATGCGTTCTCGCATTAATACCACCGAGGTGATTCTCAGAGTTTTTTTAGAAAACTTAATCACTTAAAGCAATGGTGTCAAACTCTTTTCTATTTTGGGCCACATCAAGCTGATGAATATCCTTAAAGGGCCGGTGGTTGCAGAAAGATTTTATTTAAATGATAAAATTGTATTGAGGTGCACAAAAATAGAACTTAAATTTTCTATCTATAGGGTCCTCTAGAGTTCTAGGGAAGGCCAGATTTGGCCCCCGTACCTCTAGTTTGACACATGTGACTTAGAGAACGATAATATGGTCAAGTCCTATATTAGGTGTTGACAGATTCTTTTACATGTTAAAGGCCCGACTTTTTAACTATTTTTTTTACATTTTATTTATAGGTTTTAAAGTCTAAGGAACTGAATGTTGATTCTTCTAGGCAGGAAAAACAACTGGCCGCCTCTCCCGGAGAAATTTCCTGTGGGGCCGTGTTTCTACCACGACATCACTGTGGATATTCCTGTCGACTTTCAGAAGACCGTTAAAATCATGTACTACCTCTGGATGTGTGAGTAGCTTCTCATCCTCCTCTTTTAGGATTCCCTGTGCCTTCCATTATTACAGGTGTCCCACACTACAACCCCAAACCTGACTGTATTTCATATGATGTTTACGTGACAGTCCAGTAGGATGTGGAATAGGGTGGAGCTGGGTAGGGTGGAGCTGGGAAGTGGAAGGAACCAAGCGTTTGTACCCATAAATAAAATACAGCACTTTTATTTCCAATTAGGTAGAGTCCATTTGTGTATGATTTAAATCTCTGTATAAATTCAGCTCTTCTGTGAAGGCCTCAGAGGTTTGAGAACATTCGAACACAAACGGCTTCATGAAGACCAAGGAACACCGCAGACAGGTTCAGGGAGGAAGTAGTGGAGAAGTTTAAAGAAGGTTTGGTTCTAAAACAACATTCCAAGCGTTAAGTATCTCACCAAGCACTGTTAAACCCATTGCTTCTCAAATAGTGGCGCCACCCCTCCTGCCTCCCTCCCCGTAGCCAAGGCTTATATTCATAATTTACCATTGATCAAGCCTCCAGTCACTAGGTGGCAGCAGCGCTCAAACTTATCAACAGGCTGCCTGTTCAGCCCAGCAGAAGAAGCCTGTACACAGAGACAGCGAAAGAGCCGACAGACGGAGTCCACGGTGTGGGAAAGGGAGATGGACTTGCGATAAAAACAAAAAATAGACTGGACAATTAAACGCTGTTCCCCTAGTGATCTGGCAGCTCCCCGTAAGGCTGCCTGGGTGCTGTTGCCAGGAAGTCGGATCACCTCTCTATGCAGACAGACTAAACCTGCCAGCCATAACTAGAAAACTCACAGAAACACAGACGCCCCCCATCCCCGAAGAAAAAAAAAAGACAAACAAGAGAACAATCCTCATAAGTTGTGTAAGCCTACGATCACGACCAGTAATGGAGAAGTGTTGCTCACTTACATCCAGTCAGCATGAGTTAACCAGTAGTCTTTCCCGGTGACGCTGCCGGGCCATTTCTGCTTACATACACCAACTCTGGTACTCTGTTGGTTCCTGAATTAGCCTGGAAAAGTAATCATTTCAAGCCCGCCTCGTCAAGTGGAGCACTTCAGCTAACTCTGGTGGCTGCATCATGATGTGGGAATGAGATCTGGAGCTGATTAGAAGATGGAGAACTTGAGACTGAGGCACAACCACCATAAACAAACAGCCAGAGCTGCGAAGGGATGTTTATACTAAAACATATTTTTTAGAATGATCTAGTCAAAGTGCACAGTTAAGTGTAATTGAGAATTTGTGGCAAAACTTAAAAATTGTTCTTCACAAAGTCTCTTTAGTCTTACTGTGCAAAGCTATTTTGTAAAGAGGAACAGGCAAAAGTAATTGCAGTAGAAGGTGGTTCTAATAAGTGCTGACTCAGAGGGGGTGAACTTAAATGGATGTCATGCTTTACCTTCACCTCACAACGATAAACCGCTTCTTCTGTCAGTCACAAACAGCCCCAGTAGAATACAAGGAAGGTTACACTTGCAAGATGACAAAGTGGGAAAACAAAGTACAGCGTTATATGAAGGCTGTTTACTGTGGTTTTCCAGAAGCGCACAATTTCACACAAATTATGGAAATGGAGGCTTATTTACATTAAACAGACTCATAATTGTTTAGTCAAAAAAAGCCCTGAAGAAAAGCTGCTGTATCCCCCCCAGGAACGTTAATATCTCTTTCCTTATGGGGTGGACTTTCAGTTTGTATGTCAGTGTAACTTGGGAGATGAAGGACTTTGTGTGGAAGTAAGTTGCCACATGACAGACACGTGTTGTGTGATCATGTGGTCTAATGAAAGGACTGGGTCACATGATGCCTTAAGGGTTGCCGTAAATCCGGCCCTTCAAAAGAACAATTCAGATCAGCATTTGATAAAATGTTTGCAACTAACTGGGGTTTTTTTTCCAGGACAAAAAGCTCTGGAGGAACATTAGCTCAGAAATCTGGGAATCTGTTAACCAGCAGTCTTGTGTTATATTTCAGACTGGGATATGAAATTCCAGAGTCAGCCAAACTCTGCTGCGGTGCACGAACAGCGCTTTAACGGTGACGCCTATATTTGGACTCATGTAGCAAATACTAATAAAAAATTGAGAGTTCCTGTTCTGTTTCCCAGATCTGCCTGGTGTTACATGTTGAAATATTTAGCACCTGTTTCCTTCTGTCCCATAGCGGGCTTGGAGGACACCTAGGGCTGGATGATAATTCGATGGCAATAGATGGTAGAAAAAAAGCAGTCGATTTAAAAAGTTCGATACAGAAAAGTTCGATTAACACAGACCTAGGCACCTCTGTCAGCAAACCCTCTCTTCTTTAAAACCACAAATAGGAATAAATGACTTGAGCTGCAACAGAATTTGTTGATGGTCCCTGAGCGAACCATCGCCGTAAAGCAAGCTTCACCTCCGTCAGATGTCAGAGGAAGGAGGAAGTTGTCTCTGAAAACGGTTTCAGTAGTTCAGGTAAATGTTGCGTCCCGTTTTGAACCGATCCTCGATTCATTGAAAGACTAAATGTAGTAATGATAAACCGTATAATTTACTGTGGTCGGTAGTCTTAAACAGGACTCCACTACCACGGCTCACCACAAATAACTGTTGGAGAGAGACACAGGAAACGTACCCAGTCTGTGCTGCTAAAAACACCTGCAGCTTTTAAAATGTCCCCCCGGTTCTCCACCCGGTCCCCAGAAGCAAAAAGGACAAATGTGGTTGGATAGACCTGCCGGCTTCAGCTCTCAGTGACTGGACGGATGTCATAGTTCTGGGCTCCGTCTACAGTCTGGTATAGGTGAATAACTGGTTAACTTTAGCAGCTGAACTGAATTTGAATTAGCTTTTATTAACAAACTAAACCAAAGGTTTCAGCCATTATATTATAAAGTGTCAAAAATATGTAAAAGATTAAAAAGCATCAAGGTAAGCCTTTAACTTAAATTACTAATAATTTAAAAAATATATAATCTAATGGTTAATAACGTCATTTTTCTGTGTATTTACTGAAGATTCAGGTCTCTTGATGTGTTTCTGTTTCTTACAAACTTAGTTATGATGAAAAAAAGTGTTTGAAAAATAACTTAAAGGTGCAGGGTGCCGGATTGAAGAAATTAAACTCGTGACTGCCGCGGCCGGCGCTGCGAGTAACTGCAGCCACCACGGGAGCAAGCACAAAAAAGTTAATAAATCAGTGACGTAGTAGGCCAACGCACATTGCGCACATTGCCAGCTGTACAACAAGCAAAATGTCTAGCGACAAAGTACGTAATAGTGCTTAATCGACCGTGTCTGAAGTCCGGTCTTTCTCTTCCTTTTTCCTGTTAAATCGAGAACGCACAAGATTTGTAGATAGACCTTACATCAGCGTGTTAGCGCGGGAGATTCGGCCACCCAATCACAGATTATTTTGCAGCACACAGGCTCCACAAGATAATGGGATTACACATGGGTGGGCTCATTTTACTTAGTTTAAAACGCTTTATTACCCAATACAATTAGAAAACTGAATATGGATATAATTTATTTTAGAAATCCAGCCCCCTGCTCCTTTAATTTAATTCTTATTAAAAATTAATTAATTGAAGAATAACCAACTGACCAAGGAGCCACTTTTTACCACATTTTGGGATGGTGATTGATAATTATCAATATTGATCAATATGACCTTTTTAGCTCTTTTCTATATCGTCCAGCCCTACTGGACACTGTCGCTCCTCCGACCTGCTCACTGCTCCCCTCCTGATTTCAGTTCACGCTGGGACGCTGCTGGCTAACCTGGTCGGCTGCCTGGCCTGGTTCTGCGTGGATACGACCCGCGGAGTGGACTTCGGATTGTCCATCCTCTGGCTGCTGCTCTTCACGCCGTGCTCTTTCGTCTGTTGGTACAGGCCACTTTACGGCGCGTTCAGGTGAAAGGATCGGAAAAGGAGACAAACGATACTGCAGATGCTTCTTCTGTCTTACTCCGATATTTTACTTTCATTTTTTTCTTTCTGCAGGAGTGACAGCTCATTCAGATTTTTTGTCTTCTTCTTCGTGTACATCTGCCAGTTTGGCGTCTACGTTCTCCAGTGCATCGGGATTACCGGTTGGGGCGCAAGGTGAGACTGTAAATAAGGTTGAACATTTAGGGCCCTCAGCAGCTGGGATTTAACAGTGGGATAACTTGTGGGATTAATGACAAGTTTCATTCATTCTTTGAATTTTTGCATACAGGATGCCTCAATACTACCTACTTATTGCCATCAAATAAAAATATTTTCCTTTATCCTTTTTATGCAATTTTAGTTGTTTGCCTACAACTGCACTAAAAGTCAAACTGATTAATTTAAATGGTGCTTTTTTCTTTATGTTGGTTTAGCTTGACTGGGTGTGGAGTATTTGGATTTAGTGATAGAAGATGGATCCAGCGGACCAGCTGTTCATTAATCGATTTTTAACACTAACAAGATCTTTAATTATGGCAAAAATTGCCACAGTCTTCTGTTTAGTGCTTTATTGCAGGGCCTGCATGCAATCTCTCCATGCCAGATTCTCATTTCATTTTGCAACCTGTTTTTCAATACATTGTTTCCTATATTCTAATGTAAATTAAATTCTTCAAATACTTTATACGAAAAGGAAATAAAATGTCAAAACTCATGTCATCCAAGTATCTTCAGAGTCGTACTTTGGGCAGGAAAAGATCTCCAGTAGCAGTCAGTTTTGCAACGAATCGGAAGATGCTTCTGACTGAAGAGTTTTGCTGTATTACAGTATGATTGTAATGACATTTGAACAGATTATCCAGGAAGCAGAGACAATATTCTTGCTCCCTGCTTTTAGGATCAGTGGAGGAGGGGAATCGATCCTGCTTTGCATTTAACCCTAACCCTAACGCCTCCTTTTAACTCTGAGTTCTATTTCATCCCTACTGACCGCCAGAGGCCGTGCCTTAAGCACTGAATGATCCATCTCACGCATGCGCAGGTCGAGTGTTTATACCAACAATGTCACGTGTGACACCTGATGACCTCGGAAACCTATATCTTCCGCTGACATCAGAGGATCTTCGGACATTCGGGATTCATAGAACCGTAGTTACATACGTAACTTTCGATTTAGGGTCGTAGTTCAAGTATTAATTGAGCTTTTGAAATGTTGATCCACTGCTACCACTTGTAAAAACAATACTTTGCTGACATAGTTTTGCATTATAACCACAGTTCGAAAGCAAAAAATAAAAGTATGAGCAAAAATCCTTCCAGCTGCACAGCATCCATAGCTTGGGGAATATTTTTCCAAAGATCCAACACCTCAACCAAAAAAATTAAGAACAAAAGTCTGAAAAAAACTAAACAAATCAGAGCTTTATCAGATAGCTGGATGCATTGATTACGGTGTCCAGGTCTGATATGACGCTATCATGGGAAGGTTTTCTTGATTGATTTGGTTACTTTGAACTCTGTATGCTAGTTTGAAAATGGTTGCATCAAGTGTTTGGGGGTGTGAATTGTAATCTGTTAAAAACGACGAAGGCCTTCAGGTTTTTCTGTCACCTTTATAGAAAAAAACTGTCAAATATAGAAAATATTCTGTTAATGCGAACCTGGTAGGGCCTACATCAAAACCTTTACGTCTTTAACCAACAAATGTAGATGAACAGTTATTGTTCTTTTCTTCCATCTTAGCGGTTGGATCTCAGCTCTGACTGGCCTGAACAAAAGCGTCCCAGTGGGCATCCTAATGATCCTCGTGGCAGCTCTCTTCACCTCTTTGGCTGTCCTGTCCCTCATCATGTTCAAGAAGGTAAACCCCAAACGGATTCATCGCACCTCTTTGAAGGCGACGTCTCTTTCAGTACGATTTAACCCTCTTGTCCTGTTCAACCACGTCTCAGATCCACGCGCTGTACCGCACCACCGGCGCCAGCTTCGAGAAGGCCCAGCAGGAGTTCGCCACAGGCGTCATGGCCAACAAGTCGGTTCGAACGGCTGCGGCCAACGCTGCCTCCACGGCGGCACAGGGAGCGTTCAAAGAGCAAGTGTAATTAACACGACGAGTTCAGCCCTCCAGGCCCCTCAGTGGGCCGCGGGGAGCTGTCAGACACAACCGACGATGTTTATGAGAGGCCACTGATCCAACATACAACGATGATCCGTACTCTCAGCCTCGGGGAGAAACAATCACCTGGAACATCCACGGAACCTGGCTTTGCTGTGCATTCTGGGACCTCCTCACCTTTGCTGCACTCTAACCACTCAGCCAGCGTGCTCGACTTCCTCTGTGTGGGTTTGTTTATATGCGTGCATGTGTGTGGCCAATTTAATAAGTGTTTGTGTGCCTTTTTGAATGTTTGCTGTTGCCTGTTGGTCAGGGGCAGATTCTTATGCAGATCTGAGATCTTCCGGGCATTTCCCCCCATTAACCACTTTACGATTCTTTAACCTCATTCAAATCACTTGTTCTGATATAAAGGAGCTTATTATTGGGTAAAAAAAGCAAAATGTGTTATGGTGTTTTCAATCTTTGCTACAATGAACCAATGATGCCTAGAGGAGTGAATATTTATTTCTAAAAGGTGAATGCTGTGCATTCTAAGTCTCTGCCTACTTTTCTGCAGCTTGCTTTGCCCCAGCCTTTAAAGGGAAATATGCCTATTTTTAGACACGTTATAACAAGTCTATGGTCTGTACAAAACATGTTAATGAACTTCTTAGCACAAAATCACTCTCCTATAAAGCGATCTCCCCGCTCAATTCTTGAAAACGTCAGTTCATTTTGATATTTGCGTCGGTGGGCGGGGTCTGTGTGTGATGGGGTTTGCCAAGTAAGAGGTGGTTATATGCAAATTCCTCTTATTATGGCGTTACAGTAAGGCACTTTTTCAAATGGCCCGTAGAAGCGAAAGACTTCTGACAGCAACAATTTGCAAAATAAATAAATAAAATGGATGGATGGTTTATATTTATGTTTGGAATGTTTATAGAGAATGTAGACACCAAAACGGCAACACAAAAGAATGAAATGATTGATATTTAAATATATGTCCTATGAAAGCTTTAAAGAGCAGTTTTAATTCCCGTTAAACCACTGTGTATGGAAATATATTAGAAATAGTTTCAAAGTAAAAATGTTCTCGTACATCGATTATTTTTAGCTTTTTGAGAAGTTTTTGTGGGAAGATTTTACCTCCACCAGAGAGGTAGTCACCTTGCTTAAGGAGGTCTCGTCAGCCCGACCAATACAAACTTTGAATGTTTATAACTAGTGCTGTAATGAGATTAAAAACACTTGCAGATTAATTATGATCTGTAATTAATTAATCTAATTGATCTCATTTTTAATCTCACATTATTGCTGAGAAAAAAACTCCTCATCTTGAGGTATTTTTCATTTAAATCGATTACACTGGTATGGTTGAACAAAGGTTTAATATTTATTATTTAAAAAGTGGTTTTATGGAGTAATCTATTGTATTTAATAGATTTGAAGAGATGCTGTTGTTGTTTCTAGTCTTAAATGGCGACTGTAACCTTCTGCTTTTAGCATGTCCAGTTCATTAGCATTCTGGAGTCTGTGGGGTAAATATCTGCTCTGAGTCCAGCTGTATTACGGGTTAAAACTTAATATACGCCTTATTTTTTATAACAATGACCTGCCATACAGCTGGATCTGGGCGGCCGGGTTGAGCTGCAGCGTAAATGCAGACTGGTTACCCACTTTGCCTGAGACAATGGAGCGCCCCGTTGCTCTGTAAGGAGTGTAGGTTACATCCTTCACTCTAAAGTCTCCAATAGCCCCATAACAAGTTGATAGATTCGTCTCTATTTGCGTTTATTTTTGAAAGAGAATCGCTAGAGGGATCTAAACACTTGCTAAAGGTAGCTATGTTGAGCAGACTGTCTGCAACACCCTGCTTCCTCTCACCCTGCCCTCCCACTGCAATAGAAGGCAGTCGGCTTATAAGTTTACAGCCTTCGATTACCGATTACCCCTAACAACTCGAGCACAAAAAGCCCAAAGCATAAAGACGGATTTCATATAAAGGCAACTAGCATACAGAAACAATAATATTAAAGATTAAAAAATAGATTAACACAAATTAAATGGTTGTAATCAATTAATCACAGTTAACTGGATAATTTGACACCACTATTTATAACTACACATTTTATGGACTGCAACAATGCACAGCTATGTGTATTGTGTATTTTTCGTGAAATTTAAAATGCCCTCAAACGTCTCAATCTGTATTTTTTTTGAACATTTTATTTTAGAAAATATTTAACCTGCAATATGCCCCTCTAACTTTGGTGCCTCACCCAAAATATTACACTCTCCAATCAACTCTTGTTGCAATTTTTCACCCCTCCATCTGTTGTATGCACAGTGGTAAAGCAGTTTAAGATGATGCAAAACAGAAAACTCATCTTGAAGAAACTTTTCTGTCAGGAGCTGTAATAGAAACATGTTCCTCTAGATGGCAGTGTCAGTTAATCAGCCGACTGCTATTATCCATCGAGTCTTGTCTTTCTTCCTTCTGTTCTTGTTTAAATTTAAATTAAATTGTTGAAACTTTAAATTTGGAAGTACGGTACAGACTCAGGTGAAAGAATCAGTAGTCGAACATTGTGAATGCATTCTATCTTTAAAAAAAACAACCTTCTAAATATCTATTTTTCTACAGGTATGATCTCCAAAGTGCTTTCCATTGCTAGAATGTCTCCCAATGCACCATCTATTTTATGTAGGATAAAAGCCAGATGAGCCTTTAAAGCAAAAATGTTTATAAAGTCTTGATTCGGTCTCCAGAGCAAATTAAATTCTCAGCTTGTTTTAATTTTTTCTTGGAACATCAATGATGACCCCAACCATGTGCGCAAATTTCTATGTTACAGAACTGCTTGAGGTCATGGAAGTATGTTATTCCTGCATGGTACCAGCATGGTGCAATCTGCTGTTATTTTTCCTGATTTTAATCATTTAATGTGGTAAAGGTGAGAGAAGTGGTTAACCGTGTTGCAGTGTGTTAGTATATGTTTTAATGTAGTGGCTTCAAGGTCTGCCTTACAGTCACCATGGTTTGGTATTTAAACTGAAACTTAATTTATCTCTAACCATATCTGATTACTGCGGGGAGGGGGAAATATGAAGGACTATGTATATTTTGTATTATTTCAGATGGTTTGGTGTCGTTTTAAGATGCACACTGGTTTTACCTTCAGTCACGTGTTGTAGTTTGACTAGTTTGAGATTTAGTTTTGTATATTTATTGTTGTAATGAATAAAATTCTTCTTCGGTATGTGTTTCATTCCATCTTTTTGCAGTTATATGGACTGTGTACGGTTCTAGAAAGGCTAAAATATCCAAGTGGACTTGTAATGTTGGCTAAAGGCCAGAAGGGGCCACCAGTGTTCAGGTAAATTGATATGTAGTAAAGTTAAATTGTAGCCTGAAATCTCCACTAACTTTGACCTTTTCACAAACATTAAATCAGATTTTTAAATTTTGTAATTTTTTTGTTTAGATTAGTTGTATTTTTGATTTTTCTAGTTTTGTCTCCTTATAAATGTCCCCCCTTCAAAGAAAACCATCACTCTCTTTTAACAAAAATTCATATTGAATTAATACAAATTATAGCCCTTTTCCAGTCAAAGCTGAGGGCCGGGGACCAAATCTGGCCCGCCATAGCCATTTATGTGGCCCTCTAAATTCTAGAGGATCCTATAAATGGAACCTATAAGTTCTATTTATGTACACTTAAAAATGTATTTATCACACAAATCAGTGTTTATTCGAATAGTCCCAAATTACATAATTGTGAAAAAAGATGTTCAGTATCATTTTATTTTAAGAAGTACTTGTCAAACTTAACGATGTACTCGTTGAGACAGATATTTATTAATGTTTAAGGGGTTTGTTAAAAATAGTTTGATCAGTACTTTCTGCAACAACCGCCCCTTTAAGGACATTCATTATTTAAAAAAACCCAAATTGGAAATGAGTTTTACACCCCTGTTCTACACCATCTATCCTTTGCAGGGTTGCTGATGCCTATCTCCAGCAGTCACCAGGGCAACATAGAGGCAAAGAACAAACAACTATGCATGCACATAATTACACCAAAGGGCAATTTAAGGCAGAGGTGGGTAGAGTACCCAAAACTTGTACTCAAGTAAGAGCAGCACCATTTCAACAAGTAAAAAGTAGCCGTCCAAGAAATTACCAGGCTACTTGAGTACTGAGTAACATGTAATCTAATATTTTTTAAATGATGTCATCAAACAGACAAAACAAATAGTTATGGGCAAATTCTGGTATTTTAAAGAGGAATGACGAACATGATTTAAGTAAGATAATTACATAATGAAATATTTTAAGCAGAAGACTTATCTAAGTCCATTTTTTTCCAATATGATTCCAATGCTTACAGTAGGTGACGAATAAATAGAACAAGGCAAAAATATTTCCAGTGCCAGTTTATGGTACTGGTATTTCGGATGGCCATGACGCCTGTGGTGAACTCCTGCTGGGCCTTCTTGAAGGTGGCGCGGTACAGCGCGTGGATCTGAGTCGTGGTTGAACAGAGCAAGAGGGTTAAATATTGCTGTAAGAGACGTCACCTTCAAAGAGGTTCGATGAACATATAAGTATAAGTAAAAAGTATAGCATAGCAAAACTATTCTTAATTTTCTTCCAAAAACGTACTCAAGAAAATGTAACTACCCATCTGGGATTTAGAGTGACCAGTAAAGATAACTGTTGTGTTTTTGAGCTGCAGGAGAACCCAGAGAGAACCCACACATGAACAGGGAGAACATGCGAAATCTATGCAAAAAGACTCCAGGCTGGGATTTGAACCTATAACCTTTTTGCGGCAAGGCAACAGTACTACCAAATGTGCCACTTTGCCGCCCTAAATGCATTCCTAAATACATAATGATGAAATAAATCAGATTTAAAGAATAACGGTAGAGCAATACATGTTGCCCTCCATTTTCAGTTGAATTAGTCTCAAATACAAAAAGTAATTCTCACCTGAAAGAAATTCTCGTGCTGAAAGGCACATGTTCTTATGCCAAAAAGTCAGAAGAAATCCAAAAAAGAAACAGTGGAGCTATTGAATTAAAAAGAAGCTACATTGAATCAACTTTTATCTTTTCACTAATTTAACTAATTCGATCAACACATTTAGACTCAAATTTCCCCTCCAACATCTTTGTTGACACAATCTTTTCTTTACATCAACAGAGACAGCGAGTAACTTTAGAAGTGAACCGTTCTACTCTAACGGGAAAAAAAGGATAAGGATTCATTTTATAAAGGTTCTTTCATTCCATTCATTGATCTATTTCTCTTTGAGATAATAATATTTTTCCTAGAGAAATCTGTTATAACCGTGGAAGGCAAACGCGCCTTGACCTCATGCAGTCCCATATTCTGTGAGAAAAACTCCAAAGAGCCAAAGATATGAGTTACTTTAGCTTAAACAAATTCTGGAGAGGAAGAAAAGCAGTGGCTTAGAAATTCCAAAGAGTTTGATGGAACTATCAGTTTTCCTTAAGCCATATAATGAGGTGTATGACACAGTGTTTAAACCTTGTAAAATAGCATTTGCATTACCTGTGAGCATCGTGTAAGTGCAGTTATTCTGTACTCAAGTTAATCAAGCCTCGATTGAGAAAGAGCATTAGCAACTTGGGTGTTTTGAGAATTGAATAAAAAAAAACAAGAAGCATCATTGTAGTTTTGTGGACATTGAATGAAATTGGGGACAGGCGAATGAAATTGTTCCAAAATTCTGAAACCAACATTAAAATAATTGAAAAAGCTGTCTGAAATTTCAATTTTTTTCTCAAATGTTTGTTTCTGAAAATCAGTATGTGTTGGATTCATATCGTCACTTTAATGAAAAAGGAGTGAAGAGGCATCCAATAAAAAGTTATGCCTAACTTTACTTTGAGATAACACAAGGAATCCCAATTTGGTGTGCCACCCTAAACGTTTCGCTGTCACTATCATGCCACCCATGTGAATATCTTCTGGGCGTGCCAACTGTTTTCTGAACTGCATGCATAGAAGTCCAGCTGGAGTCAAACCGAACAGGATTGCTCTTAATCAGAATAATGCACCCTGATAAGGTGATTAGAAAATCACATTTCTCTGAATGCAACTGTTGAGCTTTACATAGGAAGTGATGAAACCGCTGATGGGGAATAACACCAGTACGAGCAACAACGATTTTATCAAAGCCAAACTGTGCAATACTTACCAAATGTACAGTGCTGCAGCGTCGTCGTCGTCCATGTCTGCGCTCATCGTGCACTTCCTGCTTTTACTCCATCGTCTGTTTCACTGCTGTCAGTGTTTGCTTACTATCCATGCGAAGCTCTGGGCCAACTGGAAAAATGCAAGCGCAGAAGGGTGCATGCCGCCACCTAGTGTCATGGAGTCGAACTCGCTTTATTCAATAATTCGATTTTCTGAGGGACAAATAAACTGGGTTAAAGACTCCCTTTCTGGTTAAGCTAATAGTCCAATTATGGCTTGATTTAAATGTTGAAATTGCAGCTTGAAGAAAAACTACCTCTTAACAAACGGTTGACACATGGTCTTCTGAGTTCTACATTTTATTACTTGCAAGTGAGGAGAGATAGACCAAGCATGTCATCCTGGCCTGTATCTGAATCATTCAGTCTTACAACTCCACGTTATACAAGTTTGGTGACTCCCAGTAACATACCGAGTATTTTAGTGTACCCCTTTCATGGGTGAGGGAAAAAGGATCCAAAAAGGAACTTAGGTCACCCTTATAATCCAGTGTTTTCCTGACATCTTCTTAAGGCCAAATTGCCCAACTTTTTCCCAATGGACGTAAGTTGACCTGTAGATTACTGACCTGTGCTGACCATTTATATGAAACAAGTTAAGGAAACCCATGTAATTACTAATTTTGCCATCTACAGATGTCCACATAAACATACTGATTGACACTGCAAATCCTACAGAAGGTGCTCTGATCAGATTGCAGCACAGTTGGACTTTTTAGCCGTCACGCATAATGCTTTTTGCTGATGGTTAAACATGGTGATGACGGCATTATACTGCAGGGATTCTTTTCTTCAGTAAGGACAGGGATCCTGGTTAGAGTTGATGTTGTCCATAAAGTTGGAGTGAAATATGTTTTATGTCTCATGAAATGATTGGGCCAATTTTGCTCTATTGCTAAAAGATATATCCGTATATCTTGAAAATTGGAGTAATCTCTTACAAAAATATAACAGTAAAAATAAAATCACCACAAAAAGCTTAGGTAGCATACATTTTATATTAAATGTGTGCAATGTGTTTAAGCGTGCGTAAAATGATTTGCATTTACATCATGTAAATTTAAGCTATATATGTATTACATATTTCCTACACATATAATTGCGTAATGTTTTAATATTACAGATATATAACATGAGTAGTAACAAATGAAAATAAGTTGATTAAGATTTAGATACACAAATATTTGAAAAATATGGAGTTAGTGGCAATCACTTAAAAGTGTTACAGATGTGATAAATTTATATTGGTTTTATTAATAATTACTGCAGCTTTGTACATGTTCATGGTGTGGTTAAATGTGTTAGTTGTCTGATAAAAAAGTAGTTATTTAAAAGTAAAAAAAATCCACAGACCATGTGGCCATGAATCAAGACATGGTCTCCCCTCTCAAGGTGTAAAAAGAAACAACTGTCTGAGGCTCTGGCTCTTTTCAGTTGTGCACTCTGAAACTGCAAATCAACTTCAAGCCGCTGGCAGCTAATTGGGCCTGACTTTCTGCAGCGCTCTTCAGACTGATTCATCGAGTGTCCAATCTGGAAGTCATCACATGCCGCGTTCGCTTTGGGCTGAGCTTGCGGTGACGGAAGGGGGCCATGAGGTTGTGCCAAGGGCTTCACTGCGGGCCACATGGATGGAAGAACATCTGGGCAAAGATGTTTCTTATGGTTTGTGTTATTCTTCTGCAGAAATAGACACTAACGCGGAGTGGAAGATTGGTCCACATCAAAACGAGGATGCGATAATGCAAAAGTCCTCTAACAAATTGCATATACGTCAGGTAATTATACTGAGCCGTTCTGAAAGATGAATTTTCCAGAAATGTGCCGGTAATGGTGGCAGCATGTTGAAGTGTTGCATTAGTTCTGACTTATTCTATTTGTAGAATTTTGTTCATCATTTTTGAGGTGTTGCTTATTTTGGATGATTGTGTCCTCTAGTTTTAGATGCTCGACTCCAAAACACCTGAACTATGATTCTAAATCCCAGAGGAGTTGAAACGGAAGCCTCATGTATGCTGAGCAAAACCAAAGAGGAGAGAGAGGAGGTGGAAGTTCAAACGATCTCTTCCTTCAATCACAACGAGCAGTCAGCATATTCTCTACTCCAACGTCTCTCCCAGCTGTCTTGCTGTTTGCCTAGACAGAGAGTTAGAGGTGTGGAAAAAGCAAATGAGGTGGATTAGCAGTGATTCCCAACCATGACATGTTACTGTGAAATATTGCCTCTGCCTCTGGATATTGAGCTGTTTATATGTAGAGGCTATCATAAAGCAACAGTCTCTTCAGTAAGAGGGTTTTTCAGATTCGCAGGAAGACTGACTGCTACTAGAGATCCTTCCTGCACACAGCATCACCATCCACAGAAGATACTTGAATGATATGAGTTACACTAGCAATTAATTAGAATAGAATAGAATATGCTTTGATCGAAACTCTTCGATCTTAGCTCTGGCTGTATGTTTAGGGTCAATGCTCTTCTGGTCCGCAGACATTCATCTTCTTAAAGGGTTCATTTCAGGCTTGCTCAGCAATTAGCTCTCAGTGCCTGCTGAAGAAACACATTCTCAAAGCAATCCCCATGTTTCACCATTGGTAGAGTGTGTTGGGTGCGGGGGGTTGGGTGTTCAGTGTAAGTTGTACAAAAAATAGCTATATATCTCAGTTGGTTTGCAGCTGTGCACTCTTTTGATTTTCTACTGCTACATCAAACATGGCTCCATGGGATGTTCAAAGCTTGGGATGTTGTTTTACAGCCTAACCCTGCTTTAAAATTCTCTTCAGTGTTATCCTTGTCCTGTCTGCTCTGCTCCTGGTCTTCATAGTACTGTTTGGCTTTCAAAGAACAGTGCAATGTTCCTTTTCTGCCACTCATAGCTTTTTGCACATTGTAAACATTAAACAGAACTTCTTTCAACAAGGGCCTCCTTCCTTCCTCTCTTGAATAAAAACTGGACTTGGACATATCTAATAATTGTGATTTGTGTAGATTCTCAGTCAGTTAGGACGTTTAAGATAATTGGATGTCTCACCTCTCGTCCAGACGGAAAAAGTCCAGTTGCCTTCTGGTTTACACAGAACTAATAGTTGTCCTTTCAACAAATTCCCCCACCTGAGCAGTGGACCGCTGCAGTTCCTCCAGGTGTATCATTAACCTTCTGGCTGCTTCTCTGATTAATGCTGGTGGTGGATGGGCTGTCATTTAAGGCAGCCATGTCTTAGTCGGTATGCCGTTATGCCATATGTTTTCTTTTTTTGAATGACGGAGGTAACAGACGACGAGACATTGAAAGGCCAGGATATTGTCTTCTATCATTATCATGGAACAAAGTTCTCCATATCTTTATTGTGGTTTGCCGTGTTCTTCATGATTCAATTAAAAAAATACTTTATTAATCCCAGAGGGAAATGAACGGTTATCACAACTCCTATCATCTCATTTTTATTGAAGATTTCTTGTCTCCAGAACAGAAACAGCCTTCTTCATCAGAATGCTGTCCCTGGCTCCGAGGCTACCACCCCAGCAGGTGACGGCAGAAGGGTTTACACTCTCCAAAACAGACTCATAGAAGATCTATAGCATTTTGCTGCAAATACTGAAGGAAGAACAGTGATGATTATTTTTTAAATTATTTAATATTTACTAATTGGTTTACTTGAAGGTATTTGTTTGCTAGGCATTTCATTGAGGGGTATAAGACAAAAGGGAGATGTATACAAATGCACCCCCCACTTCCAGATCCTTGCTTGAAAAGGTATTTTAAAAGCCTTACATTAAATATGAAAAAGTACAGGAGGCAAAAATACTTTTGCAAGGTACTTGATCTCCTTATGCTGTTGGCTTTTTTATTAGATCATCTTTATTTGGACATATTGAACTACTACAGAGTGTAAAAGTATCCTCTGAAATGGCCTTAAGGATTAGTATGACGCAATACAAACTGTTCAGTTCTGCATCAGTGGAAAAACTGATGAGCCACCGGCAGAAGCAAAAAGAAAAAGAAGAAGAATCCCCCCCTCCCTCCTCCTCCAAAGCCAAACCGAGGTTTCAGCGCTGAGCCGGCTGCTCTCACAACCAGATAAACACAGAGTGGACACACCATTAGTTTTCCCTTCTCTTTATTAGTTTGGCAGAAACAAATCAGAACAGATACGACACTATCTTTCTTTGACTTGCCACACACATACACACACATATGCACACACACACTCCCTGAAAACACACAGTACTAACAACAGCAATACTTCATTTATTTGTGTCCGAGTCTTTGTGCAGGGATTCCAGGCTGTCCAGTCGATGAGGACTGGACCCTTCCTTACAGAGCGTCCTTTGACTGTCCTCCTGCAGTCCAAGTGAAAGCAGTGAATCAGTTGCAGCGAATCCTTCCCACCAATACATTTCAGAGGTCTACAAACACATGAATCGTTCAAATAGTACATTCTGTAAGCTCTAAAGGACATCCACTCTGAGCTAAATGCTGCTTATTCTGACTGAGTAGTGGTTCCCTTGGTGAGTTAATACTCACATGTGGCACACAGTTAAAAAAGAACCAGCTTTACTGGTCATAATCTGGTGACAAAACCACCGAGATATACATCTTTTTTATTTTATTTTTTTCAAGAGTGGCAAGAGTGATGTCAACGGGCCAGCCAAAATCAAGCTGACCATCATTCTGCAATTATAACTATATACAAAATACATATAATCACATTTATTTACAGAACATGTGGCGACAGGCAGAGCCGCTCAGGGTACCCGCACGCCTAACATGAATACAATAACAAACACAGCACCTCCTAGTGTCATAGAGACAAAGACGGCAAAGAGGAAAAAAAACATGACTTGGCACTTGTAGATTTCTCCCACATCAACACAAGACGGAGACAAAATAAGAGTTGGTTTTAGTGGTAAACAATGCCGCGGCTTCTCCTCCGCAGGCCGGCCTCATGAGAAGCAACGTGGGAGCAAGGCTCGATCTTTATCTGGCCTGCGTCTGCCCCTCTATCAGTTGGGATCGGCGCCTCACAGGAGGCAGATCAGACTCTTGCCCTCCTCGATCTCCTCCTGGACCTTGTCGCTGGACGTGGCGATCTCTGCCTGAGCTGAGAACACGGCACAGATGAACGTGAGCACGGTGCCCCCCATGGCGGTGTAGAAGGCCCAGCCCATGGAGCAGAGCCCGGCCCGGTACGGGGCAGCGTCCTGGCCGCAGTACAGTTGAACTTTGTCGGAACCCCAGCCAGCGGGGTACAACATCAAACCCAGAATCAGGAACAGACCTGTGAGAAGGCAAACAGATCAGTGGTTAACTTGAGAGCAGCCCCTAGAGAGCAATGTGGTTGTTGCACAAGAAAATATGACAACACATGAAGTCAAGCTGAATTTCTGTCAGCTTTTTTAATGGCCTCCAGCTTTCCAAAAAAATCCAAGTGTAATTTACAGCTCAGATATACTGATCTTAGGGTGTGTAGTTTGGCTTTTCAAGTAAATGGTAAATGGCATGAGTTTGTACCCAACGACTGACACAGATGGAGCAGGGGTTCAAACCCATCAGTTACAGTAAAAGCTCCTGTCACATCAGCCACAGCCACCCCAGTAAAGTTGAGTTTTACATTTTAACTGCACAAAGCTTATTTTAGACATTTGCAAGCTTTCATGCCAGGTTCAAGTTCAGGTAGATATTCTTGTAAGCGTTATAATGGAAAACAATGTATCCAGGTAAGAATATGCATTAAAGAAGATGCATATCTTAGAAACATTTTCCTTTATACTGCATATGTTCATACATTTGTCTAAGTTATGCTTACTTGCTTTTGAGTCTGGTTGGTTGGCTGGTTTATTAATATAGAAAATGTTTCAGCTATGTGAGCCAAAGCGAACAAATGTCTCAAGACCCGTCTTTGGTATCGGCAACGCTTGTAAAAAAATACATTAAAAAAGCTGTATGTTTTGGAAGGATGAAGATAACCAGTGAGAAGAAAGCGTATTACTGGATAGTCAGTTGTTCCCACAGAGCGATCCAATGTCCTTTTGCCACGAGATAATTGAAAAACCAAGGTAATGCAGTCTGACTTTTCACCTAGTGTGTTAGTGCGTGTGTGTAAGCCTGTTAAAATTTAAATATGTAAGAATTTTACAGTTAATTAATCACACAGCGGTCTAATGTCCCAACCACGGTAGAAGGAAGGTTACATTGAAACAGATTTTGATCTCAGAAAGCAGGACGGTTGTAAGTTTTTGTTATTTTAAAAACGCTGCTATGGGACGCAGTCAGTGTTTACAATATCTGTTTTGCGAACATATTTCCTGGTTCTACAGCAAATCAAATATGAGCCTGCAAGGTTGACAAGTCTTCAACGCTAAACAGCACGCCACCTTTTGTAAGATGCCACCGACCGGGCTAAAGGCTAACATTGAGCTAACAATGCTTGTAGTAAAATAGTCGGCTCTAAAAATTTCTCAAGCTACTTTTTCAATTACCACCAACTCGATTTGCTGTGAAATGTATTGTTTGAAATGCATCCAAAAACTTGACTAATGACATTATATTCAGTAGTAAAAAATCTGTTTTAGATACTTGCTCAACAACAAAGTGTTCAAAAATATACTACTAACAAGAACGACAGGATTCATTTATATCTACATTCACAATAACTAAACCCCTAACAGAAAATGTGACAGCGGAACATTTTTTTTGCACAACTGGACATTAACGTCTCCCAAGATAAGACTGGAGTTACCAAGATCTAGCTAGAAGCCAGAAAACCAGTTAGGGCTACCTATTTGTTGTGGTTAGCATCCAAGCTAGTTACTAGTAATTACACATGCTGGTTGCCTCTCAGTTCTATGCTAGTAATACAGATAATACTAAATAACATGGATGTAATGAGATATAAGGGTAAAAAATGTGAATAAAAACTTTACTACAGCAACTTGCCAACACATGGCAGCCATACTCTATATTTTGCTGTGGGATCCTCAGGGATCCCTGAGTCAGAAATTTGAGATCGGCTAGAATTCTTTTTGATTTTTCTGATTGAAAGTCAAATATTCAGCCTTCCAAAATCAAATTATAGACACATTTACTTTAATTGAAACGGCACAAGCTAACCTTGTTTAGTCATCTTCACAGGAAATACCTAATATACCACCTACCTACCTACTACCTACCTGCCACACTTTTTATAGGTTAAATTCCCATAACGTATCGATAACGGAACTAATAAAGAATTAATACTGAACTGTTTCAGTATTAATATACTATACTATACTATATAATATACTATACTATACTATATATTCAGTATACTGTTGCTTGTTTCTGAAAAAGACCATTGCAAAATCCTGAGCATTATCCTGAAGGAAAGGAAGCCACCATGGCAATAAGCCTCCTTAGTAAAGATTCATGAATATAAAAGCCTTGCAATTGAAAACACAACAAAAAATGACTTTTTTTTTCACAAGCAAAATGTTAATTGTAGCAGTGTAACAGATGAAGACGACTGACAATGACACAGCTGAACCATAATTCAGCTTCTTTTGATTGAGCGAGCTAATATTAGCACTGCAGTGCAGCTAGCAGTTACTGGAAGTAAGAAAAGCAGCAGTTTAAAACCATCATGAGCCATTGCTTCAAAGCTAAAGAATGAGCTCACGTTTTTCTTTATATGTACATACATTACCTTGGACTTGTGTTGGTCATAGGTAAAATAGTTAGTTAATTTGCTTTAACTGTGCTTCTACATTATACTCTACGTATATTTCCATGTTATTGGCAATGTAGGAAATCCTAATACTGGTGAGATTGCAAACTACCTCTGCTTTGAGAGACTGCAGATCAGAATATTTGTGAAAACCAAATAATTTCCCGACAAAGTCCCATCATGACACTTAAAAATAGTTACATAAGGCAGAAATGATTTCCCGCCAAAAAAAAAAATGTGACTGAACATAATTCCAGCAAGACCCTTGCGTATGATAGGAAACAACAGCCCACGCTAGAATCTCTACACGCAATCCTGTCAAAGGAAAGTGGAGAACAACAGGAAAAGGTAGCTGGCTTCTCAGTGGAAGCATGGGGTCGTTTCCTGTGTTACCATGACAAACTTTCTTTCTTAATGCTTTGCCAGTTAAAATACTTTTTTTTTTCATCACCTCAACATGTTACAGATGTAAGTCTTGAATTCAAATTTATTTTAACCTCACAAGGTTTCCATCTTTCCTCTGATGGGTCAGGTGCCCGAACAAGGAGTGCGCTACCAATCACAGCTCAGGACGACCAAATGAGAGATACAGGAAATGAAGATTCCAGCTGTAATTTTTTTACTTCCTCTTCTATACCAAGTCTTATTTTCCTTCTTTAAAACAAGGAGGTAAAACTCTGTCTCTCCTAATCTCTCCTGCTCTCCCCTCACTTCCTTTCTTTCTCCTCTCTCTTCAAGCACCCAATATTGCATTAAACAAGGAAATGAAAACTAGGTCATAAATTCTTTCCACATGTTGCAGCACTGCCCCAACGTCCAGGCCAGGCCCGGTGATGGATTGAAGGCATGGTTTTAATTCCCAACCCGACCCCACCTCTCAAACAACCCCCCACACATACACAGACATATGCAGTCATTCTCAGCCCCCCCCCCCACCTCCTCCACCTTAAAACTGGACTCTCTAACCTAATATCCCATTGAGCTCCTCCCTCATCTAGCCTCAGTAAACACTTTCCACAGGCTCTAGTCTGCCTTACTTCCAGACATTTGATTCTCTGCCATCGGTCCATCTCTGATAACAGCCTATCCTCCTTCGCTCAATGCTAATTTTCTTTTCTTCCCGGAATAAATAGGAAGCAGGTTCTCCAGTGGGAGAAGGAGAAGACAAGGAAAAAGGACAAAATCAGGGATGTTTAGAAGGTGATGTTATTACTTTTTTATGGTTTTACACCAGTGTGGAGAAAACTTGGTATTTATGGTGTAAACTTATTTGACAAAAAAAAAAAGAGATACCAAATAGAAGTCAATTTAGATGTTTCAAACAAAATAACACACACATACAAACCAGAAACCAGGTATTCATTTTTTTTATTGGTGTTATTGGGCATCAAACCCGGCTGCACGGTGGCTCAGTGGTTAGCACTGTTGCCTTGCAGCAAGAAGGTTGTGGGTTCATGATTCAATTCAAGACCCGGCCCAGGGTCTTTCCTCATGGAGTGTGCATGTTCTCCCCGTGCATAGGTGGGTTCCCTCCGGGTACTCCGGCTTCCTCCCACAGTCCAAAAACATGACTGTCAGGTTAATTGATCACTGTAAATTGTCTTTAGGTGTGAGTGTGTGCGTGGTTGTTTGTCCTGTCCTGTCCTCTATTTGGCCCTGTTATGGACTGGCGACCTGTCCAGGGTGTAACCCGCCTCTCGCCCGTTGACAGCTGGAGATAGGCACCCCCGCGACCCATTAAGGATTAAGCGGTTAAGAAAATGGATGGATGGGCATCAAACCCCTGGTAGGGAACCCAATGCAGTGGAGGTGCTGTTTGTATTCCACTAATGCCAGATGAGGTATATTCAACATAAACCCCGGATCGTGATGGAAGCAATTTTTAATTGGTGCTATACAAATGAACTGAAATGACATCCTCAAAAACCTACATTTACATCTATTGGTCTATCTATTTACATCTATTGTGTGTAATAGTCAAATAACCAATCTCTACTTACGTTTGCATCTGCTAAATGACAAAAACACAAATTGTTTATTTTCTATGACCATTAAGGGGTTAATAAATAGTTATAGCCCCAATTCACAGTAAAGGATATCTGTTTCAATGGTCAACACGTTTCTTGGTTTAAATCAATACCCAGCCAACATATGCATATGGAGCCCCATATGGGTAGTGCTCAGGTTGGATGGGTACTATCTGAGCTTGGGAACAACCAGTTGCAAGCTCTGTTTTCTACTGGTGATGTTTCAAATTGGGATGAACAAAATCTGTGAAAATTTTGCACCTCTGGGATCCATATGGGTTACTTTTCACCCAGAATTGTCCCTCATTAGACTGCCTGCTGAAATTTAACATGGGGCCATTTTGTGGAGAATCCCATCTCTGGCCCTTTTGCATTTCCTGGCTTTATAGGGGCTATATACAAATGTGGCTGGGATACTACTCCAGTAAGGAGTAGTATCCCATTATTCAACCTGACACAACAACGCTACATTGTGGTGATGAAGATCATCTCAAAGTGACATGCCACACAACTGAAGAGGCTCCAACTGTTGTCAGCAAGACCAACTTCTTGGTTACCATATTTTCCAGACTATAAAGGGGAACCCGAGTACAAACCGCACCAGCCGATTTTAGGAAAAACCCCCACAAATGTATACAAATACATTCCACTCCCGATTATAAGCCAAAGGTGTTTTACGGTTTATTTACCATATGTGTTTGTGTAGGGGGGATTGTCGGGTAATGATATGTTCAACTTTTGAAAATAAACCTTTAAATCAAAAGCAACCTTCTGATATTTTTTCAAATAGTACCAAGGAGCGTTAAATATGGGCAAAAATAGTGATTTTTAAAAATATCTTGATATATGTTGATATTGACAGAAATTAAAATTGATCAATCTAAATTTTCCTTAGATGTGAGTGTGTGTGTGCATGTTTGTTTGTCCTGTCTGTATCTGTGTTGCCCTGCGATGGACTGGCGACCCACCAGGGTGTAGCCCGCCTCTCGCCCATTGACAGCTGGAGATAGGCACCAGTCCCTCCGCGACTCCTTGAGGATTAAGCGGGTCAGAAAATGGATGGATGGATGATTCTTTTTACATTTTGCCAATCCCTACGACTATGTGTTAGTTATGTTCGAAATTTTTCAGAAATCTGTTCACAAATGTTTTTGTTACATTAAGACACAAACCTGCTTGTAACAGTCTAAGTGATTCTTCGAAAATTGGATTTCATAATTGTTTTGGTCCCCAGTTTAAATACAAAGCCAAATGATGATACTGTAACTCTAACTCCATGCTTAGCAGCTAGAGCGGAGTTCTTCTTAATGCATCCACATTTTTTCCTCGAACCTACTCTTGTTTAGAACCATAAAGTTATATTATGGGTTAACCAGTGCATGGATCTTTTGCAAGCTTCTTATGCTGGATTTTCTAAAAAGGCAGCATTTTTATGCTTGTGTTGTTGTTCCTTTGTTTTTCTAGATTTCACCCTTCCCAGTCACTCTTCCAGGCATATCCTTAAACCTTTCTTTAAAAAAAAGTTGGTTTTTTTTAGCCACATCTGCCTTTATTTGACAGTGGATAGTGAATTTGAGGGGGTGGAGAGCTGGGGTAGGGCATGCGGCAAAGGTTCACCGAGGCGGGGCTTCAGCTAGGGACAGCTGCGTCGAGGACTGAGGCCTCCGCACATAGGGCGCCTGCATTAACCACTACGCCACGCAATGCCCCTATCCTATGCCTTTCTGACAGTATAAATTGAACAACTGAGTACCCGTCTATTGGTTTGCATAGTTCTCTTAATACCCTTGATTTTTTTAGTGTTCATACCATACTTGAGAGGTAACTCCTTAGAAATCCAAGCTGAGCCGGAGGCAAAGCCTGATTCAAATTCAAGGGGAGAGTAAGGTTTCAACCTGATCAGGGCACTACACTAACGTTTTTTGGTACAAAATTTATTTATTTAGTAAAATGTACTAGAATACCAAAAATAATGACCAAACATGTAGACAGCGTTATTAGATACTAATTTATACATTTTATCAGCGAAAAAAGTTGATTTAGGGGTGAGTTGCACTTTATGGGTTTTAGGTACTTTGACATTTGACTCAAACTTTATCCACTGTGGAAAGCACCTGAAATATGTTTTGGTTGTCGAAGTATTTCTCCTTAATAGTCATGACCCATTACATTGTTAATAATAGCTTCCTTATCAGGCTCAGATTATTGTCATTGTGAAACAGCCACACCTGTGGTGTAAACACAGATATAAAGGAAAGACTCCTGAAACTCTAACTATACTGACCGATTAGTCAGAGATGACGCGTCTGCTTTTCTTCTTTATATGAAGTGGGATAAACAATAAGCAACGCAAATTGCTGTTGGAAGGTGTTTTGTTCCTTTCGCGTCCAGTTTGGAGTTTATTCATCCTCTATGGCTAAACCTGTAACAGAGTCGATGACTCAAGTCTGGAGGAAACTTTATGGAGGCTAATAAAGGCAGCAAACACACAGGAATCAGAGACAGTTTTACAGCCGACTTTGTTTGGCGTCTTGTCTCTAATCCTTTTCCTTTTCCAGTTTGACACAAATGAATGAGGCAGGCATTTCAGTAAACGTAGAAATAAATTCCGTTATAGGTAGTCTAACTGCTGTATAACAAGCCTTATGGGGCCCTTAAAATGTGCGGCGGCAGGATGCAAAGTTTAGCCGACTGACCCTCAGTTGAAGTCTGCTCAAGTCATTTCTGTTACGCCTAAGCCTTATAACCACCCACGCTTAAACTGTCCCTTTTAACAGAATATGAGACGTGGCATGACCCTGATGTCACCCAGACCCCAGTCACCGGGGTCTGGGTGACATCAGGGTAATGTGGAGATGAGGTTAATGGGACTGGGAGTCACTCCAGTGCAATGACGAGACCATCTCTGGCAGCTGTGTTGCAATCTTCTCATCTGAGGTCAATCGCTTTCCCAAACATCTGTCGTCTGGTTCCAGTTTTCTCATTACCACGGCGACGGTACACTTTCTGGAAATAATCATTAAGAAAAAGTCGGCGTTGCAATCCCTTTGGTAGGTAGAGTGATATCACCCGTCAGCCTCGTCAAACCCGGCGGTTAAATGTAAGACTGTGAAGCATACTAATTAATGACTGATACTGGAGGAGGAACAAATCAGAAGAAACATTTGCAGTGACACGACAGGCAGAGGGGCTGGTTCCAGTTTCCAGTCTTGGCTGTTTCTTGGCTGTTTGTCTTGGGCATTTCTTTCATCTAAAGGAGACAGTTTGGATCAGATAGGGATAGTCAGATCCCAAGTGCAAAGCAAAACCAACAAATCAGGCTCCTTAATTGGCCTTTCCAAAACATCTACCTCAACTATATCAAATATTTGTGGACTATGCCTAAAAAACAGGTCCAACAAACCAATTAAATGAGCTCTAGCAATTCAGCCAAGAAAAGAGGCCAGGTAACCAGCTAGAATTATCTCAGATCTATGTTGATGGTCAATCAGCATGGGGTCAAAGTGCAACTCTCTAAGCCAACAGCTAACCATGGTGATATATGAATGTGTTTCAGTCTGCATTTTAAATTTTACATGAGTGTTGGTTATATTTATTGTTGTATGATCCTTCCAGGCTTAAAAAAAACTCTTAAATGTCCTAAATGCATTATCAAAGGTTGACCTGAGTATCCATAAATGATGGATTGTATGTCAGCCTTTTACCAGAACTATTGACAATATATAAAAACAAAACAAAAAAACTGGACATACAGTATATGTGGGTGATGAAACCAAGTAAAAGCTTTAAACCCCCATTTCACAAGTTAAGCTTAGTTTCTTGCAAAACATGTTGCTACTTTCCAATAAACCAAAACTAAGTTCTTCAGGGACATTGTTAAAATCATCCCTTGGAGTCAAAATGTTGCTTTTCACATGGATTAGAAAACCAACCCTTCACCACGAACACACCTTCATTACTGTGTGACATGGTGATGGTAGCATAGAAGTGCAGCTCAGAAGACTCTAAAAGCACGTGTAAATGTGGCACGGTGCACGACGGCCTTGATTGGGATTCGAACCTCAGGTGAGAGTCATGCGCGCTAACCAGTCAGCCAAAGAGATATCCCGGTGGCCAAGTATGATGTGACAGTGTGGGGTCCTGTCCCTATGCCTCCGAGAGATCATGCGCTCTGGCTACTTGGCCACCGGGATGTCCTTTTAGTTGACCTCATCGTGCACCTTTTCACAATTGTCATTGCTGGCATGCTCCATGGAGTACTGACAATAAGCCTATGGATTCATAATTGATCTCTAGCTGATGTTGAGCGGACCAATCACACGCCCTCTGTTGATGGGGGCGGATAGTTAGAACACTGGGCTCTGATCCGTGCGTGCTTGCGTAGGTGAGGGAGAGCCCCAGCGGTGACGAACAACGCCGTTTTACCTATTTGTTCTGATGTAGATGGAGAAGTGCTAAACTAGGCTTGAGGTGTTGGTGTAGCTTTCCACAGAACAACGACTCTGAACGTCCAGGCAGAGCTACAATGGAGTAGTTTAGACCAAAGCATAGTAAACCTCTGTTACTATGGCCCAGTCAAAGTCCATTCCCCTCTCCAGTTGAGAATTTAAGGCAAGAGTTAGAATACATAATAGATAGATAGATACTTTATTAATCTTACAAGAGACATTCACAGCTCCAGCACCTTTAAAAAAGAGAGTACTACAAAAGTATACATAAATGCATAAAAATGCAAATAAATCATCATTAAACAAGCCTTGCAGTTAGGGTGAAGATTAAAAGTTTGTGTATGTAAAGTAATAAGTTGTGAAAAACTTTAACCAGCATGAATACTTTAGCAGGCCACTGTGGGTCTAAAAGACACCCCACCTATATTGTGCTCATTTTAACTCACTTTTAAAACAGCTATTTGTCTTCAACTAGTTAAATGGGTTTCAGTGGATTGTGAGGGCTGGAGTTTACAGCAGTTCAGCATGTCCTTCATCACCCGCCCAGCTTTTCTGTTTGGTCCTGCACCAGATAAAAAACAACGGGGGAGGATGGCCATAATCACTGGGGGGGTTGAGCGACAGACTGTGAAGAGAGAGAACGCTCCTTAAGCATGACCTCAAGGCCTCCTCCCCTCCATAATTCACTACATTGCGTCAAAGTGAACCCAAGATCTTCCTTCAGACGCACGACCTACACCCCTTACTTATAAACAGATAGGCATGGGTACGTCTTTTCTGAAAGGCCTCCAGGTGATCTGTCCGGGTAAATATTTGGTTGCTCCAGGTGACAATGGAACGGCTACCTCGGCTATTTATCTTCTGCGCGGTACGAAGCTCCTTCAAAAGGCTCCACTAGAATAAAACCCATCATTCCAGCAGTGGGAGTTGTGGTGCCAGTAATGAAGCGTTTAGCTTTGAGCGGAGCTTCTCATTTACCTTGATGAACTCTGGAGGCCACAGGAATGAACAGAAACAATACGGCTCGGATGAACTGAGGTAGCTCTGTTTATAAATGCGTCAAACCAAACAGAAGTCTTGAAAGAAAACGCGTATTGAAGTACGCTCCCTGAGTTTAAATTTGTTACCGGTCAATCAGATGTTGGCTATGGCGTATGCTGAAAATAGTAAAAAAAAAAAAAAAAAAAATTGCTTGATGTTAGAGAGTTGTGCTGGTGCGGCATGTGGTTGGAAGGATTGTAAAAATGAACGAAAGGAGCTTCAAACATCACACCCCTTCAAGTTTTTCATATTTCGTCATATTAGCTGACTTTTATGTATTTTATGTGGATTGTATGAGACAGAGAAGCCAACTTGCATTCAATTTTCCTCTCAGATCTGTTCTGTGAAGATCTGAGAAGTTTGTGAAAGGACATGAGTGAGAAATCAGCATAATGAAGACCAAGAAAGACTGCAAACAGGTCAGAAGCAAAATTGTGGAAAGAAATTGAGTATGGCACAACTGAAAACACGCCTCGAAATGTTCTTGCTCCTGACAGGACTCAATGACTCAACGCAATCTGCTGGGATTCCTTAAATAGAAAACGTTTTAACTGACTGGAATGTTTGCATGACTGTATTGAAATTACTTTTGCCTAGAGATGACATCTGTTGTGAATTGCCGCTATATAAATAACCTGGATTGAAATTTAATTGAATTGACCACTAGGATGGCCGATTCGTTACAATATTTTATCATCCTTAAAATATGTGGTATTACAGTGGAGCCTCATGTATTCATGGTTCAGCGTTCAAGGTTCTCCTGTTTCTCTGTGGAGCATTGACTCCAAATTATTTGTGGAAAATCCGCTGATTCGTGGATTTTTCTGGAAAGCATATCTAAAATTTTCAAAAGGAAAGTCAGCTTGGGAAGCTATTTGACATGGTATTGGCTGGAGTTTGCTAAGCAGTCAATCGATAAAGTCAAAGCACATTTTTTTTACCCTTAGTGCTGATTGGCTCTACCCTCTAGAGCATGAATGTAGAAAGATTGTAGATGTTAGCTGCTGCAGCAGAGTAAAAACGGTTTCCACGGTGCTTATTCATGCATATTAGTGTTTATTTGAATTATTAAAGTAGACAGTTATACGAGTTTTAAGAGGAGGTCTGAAGTACTCATGAATTTTTAGCTATTTGTGGGTGGCTGTTTTCCCTACATTTGTGAATAGCAAGGCTACACTGTATAGAGATGATAATAAAACCATAACGAATACTTCAGTGCAAATTCACTGCTAAACAGTAGGAATTAAGTGCAATAATACGTTGAATCATAGCTTCACAAATTATTGATGATCTCAGAAACAATAGTGGAAAACAAGCTCAAAAGCAAAGTAATAAGTTAAGTCATCATGCCAATTTATTGGGCTTCCAAGAAGCAAAACACCCATCAGAATTTGTCTTTATCATGGATGACTAATTTTACTCATGGTTATTTTATTTTGATGGTAACAATAAATGATCGAAGAAGGAAGATCATTAATAAGGGAATTACCCAAAGGAACCATGGTGACCCTGGAGGAGCTGCCAAGATCCACTGCTCAGGTGGGGGAATCTGTTGGGGTAACTATAAATCCCTAAGATTTACGTCTGGTTAAAATAAAAGAATTTTAGTAAGAAAACATTGTGGGGAGAAATATATAAGAAGTCATGCGTGCAGTTTGCCACTAGCTAAGGCAGGCACTCAGCACACATGTGAGAGAAGGCGTTCTGATCAGAGCTGGGTAGTTACTTGTTACATTTATTCAGTTACATTTACTTAAGTAACTTTTTGGAAAAAATTTACTTTTAAGAGTACTTCTGCAATGCCATACTTTTTACTACTACTGGAGTAATATTATTGAAGTACTGCTACTCTTTCTTGAGTAACATTTCTGGATATTCTATCTACAGTGAGTTAATTCACTGAATGGAGGACAAACACAGTTTAACTAAAAATACACATAAACACACGTGCACTATATTAAGGGAGACTTCCTGTTTCTACACAAACTGTGGTTTTATAATGTAATTTTTTTCAGTTTAACCATGTGGTTGCATTATGAGGTCAAGTTAATATATAGTAAACACCCTAAAGTGTCACTGAAAGTATGATTTACCTTATTCTAAAGCTTATTTATATATATATATTTATTTATTACCTATTGTGAGTATTGGTATTATATTGAAATAAATAACTTAGAAGTTTGTCTTTTGCTTAAAATTCATTATTGTGTAATAAAGTTATTTGTAACAGTTTATTACATTTTATGTTAGTCTTTAAAATACAAAAAATTGCTCATAAATGTAGGTTTTTGTCTGTTTGATGACATGATTAAAAAAATGTATTAGTATTCAAGTTACCTTTTTACCAAGTACCTTTCTACTCCCACTCAAGTAATTTTTTGGGCAGCTACGTTTTCCTCATGAGTAAAAATATGTTGAAGTAGTGCTGCTCTTACGTGAGTACAATTTTTGGGTACCCTACCCACCTTCGATTCTGATCAGATGAGACCTGAACTATGGCCTCACATCAACAGAAAAATAGTCTATTACACAAGAGACACTAGTAAAAATGCGTCTAAAATCTATCTTCCATGTAAAGGCCACAACTCAAATCTTGACAAAATAAAGGGGTTGTATTTATATGGTAAGAGGTACCACAACTATGGCTACCTAAGCATCGCCATATCGGAATCCAAACTTAACTGGAACGCTGTTTACTCGACATTATGCCAAACCCAGCTCAGAGTTCCGAATTCTGAGGTAAATAGAACGCGCCTTCAATACAGGAAGAAAAATCATAGAGACTGCAGGAGATTCGGTCCCTTTGTGTTCACAAGATATTAATTGCAAAAAATCCCTAAAACCATGTATTATTTTCCTTACGCTCCATAATTATACCCTAGTTTTTCTTGGTTATGGTCATGTAAAATAATAGTAAAGTACTTGACCATGTTAGGCTTCAACATTTTGGCAATAAGAACAGATCTGAAAGCACCAAATAGGCATTTAAACATGTTTAAATAATTTGGTCGCAAGGAAAAAGTTCCTCTCACCTGCAATTCCTTGCAACAGTCCGCACACATTGAAGATGCTCTTCTTCATGATGCTCTGGAAGCACATGGTGAAGATGGAGATGAACGCCACGGCACACAGCAGCAGGATCCCCGCGGCCAGAAAGATGGAGGTCGCCTGCCAGAACCCGCTGGCAATTTCCCCAAAGTGAACGGCGTACGGTCCGCACAGGATCCCCCGCTGCATTTTGGGCAGCTTTATGCAGCGGCCGTAGATTCCCAAAGTCGGTCTGTAGGCCTCGCCGGCTGCCGTGGCCCCATGGGGGCCGAAGACGGCGTCGGATGTGCGGGGAAACCCCACCAGCCAGTCAGTGCTCATGAAGGCGATGAGCTCGCCGAAGGCAGCAACAATGCTCAGCAGGGTCCAAAGCATGGAGCGGCAGGTGACAATGACATGGCACATGCTGACGGCAGCTTTGTGCGTCCTCAGGTGTCAACAATGCAGAGAGGTAAGAAATGTGTGTGGGCTACCTGAATTGTAAATACCACCAGCCGAGGTTACGATCTTTCTCCAGAGGAGACGTGGGAACAAGTTAAGTCCTTCACCGGGAGGACAAAAAGCTTCACGTCAATGATTCACAGTCCGCTGCTTTCCTCTTTTCCCCTGTGGTCGTTTCGCTTTTCTTATCTTCTGCCGGTGTCGTTTTAGCACAGGTGTCGTTCCTCCTCGCCAGGCTCAGCCTGCTTCTGTCAGCGTGGTCTTCAGACTCTTGTGCTGACTGTTTTTTTGGGTGTCTACATTGTATTGAAGTCGTTTTCCCAGAGCCAGCCCGCTGGCGTCACTTCTGACACACCTAAGAGATAAAAAAAAACACAGGGAAGCAGGAACAGGGTGAGTGCTTTGATTGCATGTATAAAATGTAATTGCATGTATATGAGAAGCACAAAGATGATCGGCAATTTCTGCCACGATTTGAGGCGGGTGCAGCCCTTTGTTCGGCTTCCCCCTTTGATGACTGGAAAAGATGTGTGGAGGACGAGAAAAAGTTTGCAGCAGGAGCAGAGAGAGAAAGAAGGGAGGCTGCTGGTGCAGATCTTGGGAGAAGGAGGAGGAGGAGGAGGAGGAGGAGGGGGGGTGTGTGTGTAATGAGTTGTGGAAAGATGAGTTCGTTTGAAGAGGGCCTTCTCTCTTTTCACTTTGTTTATGTTAAAGGATTTGTGATCAGGCCGCTCAGGCTGCTTCCTACTCCCTGTGGATCATAGACTAAAGTTGTAATGATGAAAGACAAAATAAAAAAAATAAAAAATGATCTGTGTCTGTCTTTGTTTTTGTGTGTGCATTCTGTGGAGAAGGAGACTGGGAGGTTAAAATAGACGTGGAAACATCGGAACGAAGAGCGGATGCAGACTGAGGGAAAAACAAGCTTGGGGCCTCTCATCTGGCAGCCCACACGGCTGACCTGAGGTCAGCCAACGGATGATAGGATAACAGCCGACCGGCTGTCACATGACTGCTGATAACCTCAGTACATCAACTGTGCTGAATCCAGGGCACTAGATCAGGAAGTGACATTTTTATTGACTTTCTCCATCCTTCATTTAATCAGGAAACACATTAAGATTAAAGAAAAGATGTCTCTTTCAAGGCAAACCTACCAAAGATGGTTCACTTTTCCTAGTTAAAAGGCAACATCATTATCATGAATATGAGTACTACACAAAATCTAAAACATATTTTACATAGGAAGCATTAAGCATACGTGCCAATCATCAATTTTTGAAATTAATATGTTCCTGAACCCTTTACTATTAACACAGCTGCTTTTACTTGGCTGGTAAAAGTAGAGTCTAATCTTATGTCTTTTACAAGAGGCTCCATGTGTTGTGTCACACACACAGCCATCGGGTGGCGCTAATCAACATTCTAGCTCCACAGGAAAAGAAACTCCGCTCAACAGGATGTGGAGAAGAAGAGATTAAATTAATAATCTTATCGACTGCCATAAGCAGTCCTTTAACTATGAATAGCCAAATAGCTGCATTTTCCATTAAATCCACAACACATGTATACTCTCAAAGCAAGACTATCATCCAGTCAGGCACCCAAATATTTGTAGTATCATAATCTTTTAATGAGGGTTCCCCCAGTGTAGGAACACCATTATCTAAATTATTGGAGGGGTTTCTTGAAACTTTTTTATGCCAGCAATAACCAAAATGTAGTTCATATTCTGTAAACGGTAGTAGATGAACGAAATATATAAAGTGCTTTTCCAGCATAGCAGTCAAGTCTCCAGTTTTGGCCCGGGAGACTTCCGTATTTCACCCTTTTTCCTGCTGTCCTCCCATATTAGTATCATATTATAAGTCTCAAGTATTAATATATGATTAAAAAAAAACCTCTTCTTCGCCAAACTGAATTGTTGCTAACCTCGCGAGAACTGCTACCTGCAGTAGCCTGCAAAGCAGTTATCTTGAGGCTAGTGCAGAGTGGGAACAACAAAGGAGAGAGATGTATGGACATGAAAAAGGACAAGTCATTACGGTCGAGAAATTCACTTTCTCAAACAGTTGCAGTATTTGGAACAGCATTTAAATACCAACAAAGGTAGGTGTATCAGATTCTGACCACCTAATTCTAGTTAGAAAGTGCAGAGTCACCACTTTTGCCCGGACATGTCCTCTTTTACATGCAAGGAGGATTTTATAGATGAAAATGTCCAGGTTTTTAATATTGTGAGAAGACTAATAAGCATTCTTTAACCGACTGATCCGATGCATGGAATACATTCATATTCCTTCATCTGACATCCGCACAGAGATGCTGCCTGGTGGCTTGTTCTGATCCGTTTATAGACCGAACAGAGGGAGGGTTGGGCTGCAACACACTTCTTTTCACTGCATTTATTTACAAGGAGTCAAAAACTATAACAGTACTGTGCAAAGTGAGAATTGATCTATAAACAAAATATACATTTTTTATTGTCTTTTAGAGACTGCTGCATTTTACTTTTATCATAACATTGAAAACAAAATAATACTGTTGTGATGTCACTCCATCATCGTCTGTGTCGCTTTCTTCCCTGTTTGTGTCCCACCCTTTTGTCTCCTTAATTATAGCCAGGTGTCCCTTGTCTCCCTAATAACCTCCCAAGGGTTTATATGTTGCTCATTGTCCTCATGTCTTCGTCAGTTCCTCGTTGTTGCTACCCGCTCTAGTCCTTGTCCTGGTCCGTCTACTGCTCCTTTGAATAAAACATGGGAAACAACTTGTCCAAGCAGTTCTCTGCACTTGAGTCCTTTTCCCTCCACATCATGACAAATACTTGATTTCTCAGAATATTATTACAGATTGTTGCTTAATCTTTCGTCTGGAATGACTTATAAAGTGACCTTATTGATACTGGGGAACTTTATAATAATAATAATAATGCATCAAACTTATATAGCGCTTTTTGGGACACTCAAAGCAAGCTATGATTGTAGCCACAGACTGACACTTGCAAGGATGCCATATCGCTCCATCGGCCCCTTTGGCCAACACCAGTAGGTGAAGTGTCTTGCCAATGACACAACTACTGAGACAAATGCATTGTGGGCTCGAACCGACAACAATCCAGTTATAAAGCAAACTCAACAGTCGTCCCTGCTACTCATTTGTAATTCAGAGGAGTAATAATTTCTAATACTTATTTCCAGAGATTTTAAAATCATTTTTTTTCTTGTGAAAGCCAATCTGAAATGTGTTATTTAACTATTTATTCTAACCACATGTAAGATGCATGCTTTAAATATGTTAAAATTAAAAGTACTGACCCAGGCCTGTAAGTGTTTCAGGACAGCGCCAAGTTTGCTCTTTTTTGGAAATCAAAATATGGTCACCCTAAGATTTCCTGTACACCTTATTTAAAATGTAAGGGATACTGGAGCTTGGTTGGGGTAGTGTGACTGCTCATGCTGAAAATTCTCCTATGTTTTAAAATCCAGTAAAAATTGCAGTAATACTGACTACACAAAGTGCTTTACACTATAGACACATTCATATTCACAAACGCCTGCAGAGTTATACACCGATACACAGATAGGTAGTTAGCACATCAACATATAAAGCAAGCTGGAATCAAACCTACAGTCCTTCCTATTTCAAAATGCTTACTGTATGCCTTCACTGAGCTACACACTCCTTAGAAGGAGAACCAGCAGAGAAAATTCATATATATTATGCCTATGGGTGAACTTTAACCGTACTATTGTGTGTGGATTCCATTTAAAGCAGAACTTTATTAGATGCATTTCTACCTCTTCCCTCTGCTACCGTTAGGAGCTGCTCCTCTCTCTTGTCTCTTCAACCTGGGCTCTTTTTCTGATTATATCTACTGGGAGTCATATTTAGGACAAAGCTACTATTGTAGATGTGAAAAAGAGAGGTAAATAGACCTGATAACCCAATAAACAAGCATCGGCAAACTCCAGCAACTCAACTGCAAGAGATGCTTGATTTACCAACCCAGACAAAGGGTTCTTTAGTTAGCTTTTAGCTAAACATGGAAAAATGTGTCATAAAAGCTAAATTAGAGCCATCAATTCAGTCAGTTTTTACCACACGTCTGCTATTTAGAGTCGAGTATGTCATCACTGTTCCTATTTAAAGTCAAAGAAGCATGAAAAATCAGAGCCTAACCTGTAGAAATATTTAAAACTGCAAGTGCACTGATCAGACTGCGGGTTGCATTCTTTTTCTGAAAGGGCAATGAAGCTAAACTGATAATGCTCGAAAATGAACCACACATTAGCCCAATTATTGTATGGTTCAAGATGACTGGAATGGCTTACACAAGTAACCCCCCCCAAAAAATCCAAAAGCTGTCATCTTTGACAACCATTTAGTAAAAGAAAGCAATTCCACACAACAACTCGAATAAGTGAGAATTTTATCCAAATTTGTGCTTCATATGCTGTTCCAACACTGACATCAGCTTTCCCCAGAGTTACTTTCCTTAAAATCAGCAATTTGTTTAAAATCTCATAGACTAAGTAGTTTAATGTGATTTATTACTCTGTAAAACAGCTCTTTTCGGTCAAATGATTGAAATGAAAGATTCCAATTGGAAGAAAATAAAGAGCCTCGTCATTCATGGGTTCTCTATCCAAACCCCATGAAGAAACCCCAAAAGGCCTCCAGAGACAAAACAAGCAAACTTTCAGTGAGTTGTCAAAAGTATGAGATTTTATCTATAAGAGGCATTAACAAATGTGAGCTGAGCACACATTAAAAGAGCGGCAGGGATGCCAGAGAAGATTAAAAGGTGCTTATACAAGCCTTTGTGCTCATGGTATAAATACAGCTCCGGGCCAAATCTCAAAGCTGTTTCTTCTCTTTGACTCCACTTTTTTTTTCCTGCCTCAGTTTCCCTGCTTGCCTTTTGGGAGTCTGTTAGTCATTCTCTGACCAGAGTTTGGCAAGGCAGCAGAGGGAGCAGGGGACCGCTGTTGACACGTGTGCCGGCCGCACCGAGAGGTTTCCATCCCTCGGTCCCTGGTGAGCCCTCCCAGCAAGGGATAGGAGGAATGCTGGTCCCTTTGTGGTCACATCTCAAGTTTGTGTGTGTGTGTGTGTGTTTTTAAGAGCATTACACACACACACACACACACACACACTCTCTGATCTACGTCATCCTGTGGAGATATCAACAGCAGCATTCCTTTTTTCCAGTAGACAAAGTGACCCAGATCTGTGGTCTTGTGCAGGGTGGTTTCCGTGTGTGTTTGCCTGTGCACAAACTATCACTGTGTACGTGTGGATTGTGTAAAACAGATGAGCTCATTCGAGCAGGCGCAGATTCTGTGGAGTTGGACTAAAGTTAACTTCATGAATCACAAGTGTTCTAGTTGCCTCACCATGAACCGATCCGCAAACATAGGTAGACCTTTATCAAAGGTTCTATTCCGCCTCCCTCTCATACAGCTGATGTCTCTGTAGTGTTTTGATAAGAGTAAAGTCAGACGCTGGGATACGGGTCAAACGGGCCGTTGAAAGGTCTAGGGTCAAACATTTGCCGGCCCGTTGCAAAGACTAATTCCTCACTGACAGGAATATGGTTGAAAAACACACTGGAGCTGATAGAATCTGAACCAACTGGGGGAATACGGGATGTGCACAACCTGGACACTTAATCTTTGACCTTGCCTAGCTGTGGTGTGTTTGAATCGTGTGCCAGCTAGACACACAATACCACTTTTGGTTCCCGGCTTCTCTTAAGGTTTGTCTCGAAAGTGGATTAGGAGATGTTAATCTAGTCTTGTTCTGTTCATGTGCCTGGTATTTGTGACAACATGTGCCCAGACGTCTACCAAGAGTTCCCAGACAGACAGATCTGAGCCGTAGCAATGAACCCAAGTTTCCCAAGATAGAGAGGTCCATCTAAGTGGGGCTCGAGTTGGATTTACAATGTCTATAATACTCTCTGAGTAACCAGGGGGGAGACAGAGGATTATTCGAGGTTCAGTTTACATCCAAAGAGGAGTTTAAAACCCTCAGACTGCAGCAACTACCCCACTGACCTCCGACTCTAATCCCCATGACCGCCAGAGTTAAAAGACTTTCAACATCTGACACATGTGCCCCCCTCCCAAAGCTTGAAGGCAACTGGTTGTAAGAAACCTGAGATGGATCCAGACGCAGAACATAATCTACAGTTTCCAAGCAGAACAAAAGTGTAGTCTTTTGTTGCTAATTGATGAATTTGAATGATAAGTAAAACGATAAAAGTGCAAAATGATTCTAGAACACAATGTTGAACTTGAATAGAACTTAAGGTCATGTCCTGATGGGGGGAAATGAGCATAGACATTCTGTTTCACAAGAATTAAGCACTGTGATAATAAAAGAAAAAAGCGTAATCAAATTATTTAACTTGATTTGGGGGTTAATAAAGTAACATGACATTTAATTTAGTTAGCCACTTTCTTGTAACTCATGTCAGCAGACACTGAACTGAAACCAGCTCAACTAATCAGATAATCAGATCAGAAATATTGGGGAGGGGCTGTCATCTCTACCCCTAATTTCCAATAGAGAGTAGAGACGTAGAGGGGGATCAATGAGTGAAATATGTTTAATGTCAATAATATGTTATTTTGAATTTCTGTCAACAGACTTTTAAGTATTCTGTGGAGCTGAGGTGGATCAATCAGCTGGTGAAAAGTTTAATATCGAAGTTTACCTGCCTAAATGTGATTAGTACCATCTTAGAGATCTTTTTATTTTATTTTAAATATTCAGTCATAAACTTTTTTACATGAATAATAATTGATTAAACTTTATTCAACTGAAACAAAAGTTTGTGGCACCTGAGCCCCAGGGTAGCTGTGGCTACAGCGTAGTTTACAATCACCAGTGTGTGAATGTGTGTGTGAATGCTTGAATGTGGGGTGAGGCTTTTTTTGATCCTCAGCAATATACAAGTACAGGACATCTAACTATTTCTACTTGGTGGACAGAAAGTTTCTGACTAGGCCAGAAATCTAGGTGTAATAATGGACTCAGACCTGAACCTCCAGGGTCACATAAAGGCAGTAACAAGGTCATCTTTCTATCACCTGAGGAACATTTCTAGGATTAAAGGGATGATGACACAAGGTGACCTAGAAAAACTGATCCATGCATTTATCTGTAGCCGCCTTTATTACTGTAACATTATCTTCACAGGTCTACCTAAAAAATCAGACAGCTGCAGCTGATCCAGAATGCTGCTGCTCGTGTTCTCACTAGAACCAAGAAAGTAGAGCACATAACCCCAGTTCTAAAGTCCTTTCACGGGCTCCCTGTAGATCAGAGAATAGACTTCAAAGTGCTTTTTATTAGATTATAAATCATTGAATGGGTTAGCACCAGTGTACATTAGAGATCTGCTATTACGGTACAAACCATCCAGATCACTCAGGTCCTCCAGCTCTAGTCTACTGATCGTCCCTAGAACCAGAACCAAACATGGAGAAGCAGCCTTCAGTTTCTATGCTCCTTAAATCTGGAACAAACTGCTGGACAAATGCAGAACTGCAGAGACACTGAAAACTTTTAAATCTAAAATAAAAATTGACCTATTTAGACTCGCTTATGTGTAACTGATACTATGATACAATGCTATTGTTTGTTTTATAAATGTTCATTTATGCTTTCTGTTATTGATTCTATGTTGTAATTTTTACATTTCTGTAATCATGTAAAGCACCTTGAATTGCCTTGTGTTGAAAGTGTACTGTACAAATAAAATTGCATTGCCTTGCCTAGGTAGCTCAGCCTTTCTGACGCTAGATTAGGTTCCAGAGGACAAAAACAGCAGGAATAAACCTACTACTTATAAATCATTCCTAATACTATCACATTTATTTTCTATTGGGAACTCAAACTGAACCACTCAAAACATTCAAAAATGGGTAGGAATTTCTTCAGTTGCTTATTCAACTGTTGCTAACCAGTATCACAATAAGCCTTTTTTAGTCTAGTTTCAACGCAAGAACTACTTCCTTTACAACTTCAAAATAACCGTCTCTAACATTGAACAGGCCATGAAACAAGCCGTCAAGTAAAAGCACCTATCTTCACATCAAGTCTCAGTTTGACAGCAGCTGGACAGCAATTCGAAAGACAAATTTTAGTTTGTTAAAAAATTCTGTGAAAATTTGCAAGGCCCTCTGAAATATTTTCAATGGACCCCCAGCATTATCAGGGGTTAGAGACCACAGCCTTCTATAAATTGATCAAATCTGCGAATATATGAGACTATGGATGTAACAATACCAAGTTTTTCAAACTGATATAATACCGATAATTGGAGTAGAATACTTGCACATACTGAGTCCCAATCAATACATCTACCAGACAAGAAAAATGCAATCAATCCGAAGAGAGGTTTTATTTTCTTCTCTGTTTGTTGTAACAAATTATGATGAATTTGAAAAAATAAATAAAATATAAATAAAAATTACCACAAAAGTGGTATCAGTGAACTCGCTGTTACTGATATGAGTAGGCCTACTACTAGTAGTGTATCGGGGCATCCCTAGACCCGCCTTTAAAAACAGTTATGCGTATTTTAATAGCTAAAACACTAAATATACATTAATATACATTAACATCCACAGGGGAAACCGTCTTAGCATTACAGCAGAAGCAAATATCCATGGTCTTCCTTATTTCCGCTCCTTGGGGTATAGCCAGTCAGCCCTGAGGAAAGAAAAGGGCACTCCTGGATTGTCTGCTTTGCAGGATTATTTCTCTCTGAACTCATGAAAGCTTAGGAACACAACCTCTGTTCAGACAGTCCACCAAGCTACTCTCCTCTCACCGCAAAAAAACAGCAGGAAGCGCCTTTCCACAGTGCCACTGACAGGAAGCAATCTGCATATCTATGGACTTGTCAGGACTGGAGTCACGCGTCACCATGGTGAGTGTTTGTTTAGAGCTGGTGGAAGCGTTAAGAGAGAGCTGATCCATCAGGACAGAGAGCTCAAACATCTACCCCTAAAATTCCTCCAGCTCCCATGGCTTCATATCACCACGCTGAGTGGACGTGTTGCACTTCGAGCCCCTACTACATCGATTCTTTTGTATTAAGCAGGAAAGCAACTGTATAAAACAAAGGGAGTGTTTATAATCTGTGAGGATGTGTTTGAATGAGAAGCCCCTGCAACCACTGAGAGGTATTGCAGGAAGCTTCCGGTCACTGAGGACATCACACCAGTGGTAGAGTTTAAGTGAAATCACATTTAAAAGGTCTTTCTTAACAGTAACAGAAACATTAATAAGGAAATAAGTCATTTTCACCAAGAAAACACGGACTTCATGTCTAAAAGCGGCCAACATTTACTATAAGAACATTAAGGCCTTGGTCCGTATATCATTTAAGGAAAATTACAGACTGGGATGGTATTAATGACATCACTGCTCAGGTTTTCCACACTGAAGAAGCAAGTCAGGCCCAACGTTTGTGCACATCTGCTCAACATCCCGGAGACACTACAAAGAGGCTGCAGTTCAAATTAAAGGCAAAGATTTTAAGTAACATTACATCTGCGATGGAGTGTCAACCAATGAAACACAGACACACAGAAAACAACCGCAGTTAAATGGACAAGAACTTAACACAAGAAAATGAAACAAATCCAGGTTAACAGTCCAACCTGTCTCCATTGGTCTATTCCAGTTCTCCATGAGATTTGCTCCTCTGCAATGACTCTCCTCCACTGCACACACTCTCTTAAACCTTCCCCTCCTGCTCTGACTTCGGGACCCTCCCCACATCCCTCCTCCAGGACATTCTCACCTCATCTGATTGGCCAAGGCTGCAGCGGAGCTACACGACTTGAGAGGGTCCACATGGTGGCCATATTTCAGAGCTGAATTTGGGTTAAAAAAACAAGTAGTGGAGAAGCAGGAGGGCTCACTTTCCTTTCTCCCTTCCAGTCTCAGTTTCTCTCACCTTCTCTTTCATTGCTCTCATCAAGCAAGGTGAACTCATCATTTTCACTGACAAAAGTATTTACACTTTCACAAACCTAAAGTGTACCCCATAAACCACAGCTGTGGATAGAAATGCCATTGTTACAGAATAAAGGCAAAAACAAATGTATAAAATTGTTCTAACTTTATTTAATCAATTTCTCATGTTCTATTATTTTAACATTAATAAACATCTGTCAAGAAATAATCATGACTCTAAAAACATTAAACAATTTGTTGATATTTATCTGTTTGCACTGGTTTTTAACAGCTATATTACACCACTAGGAGGTTTTACAGCATCAAATCTGTCCAGGCAGCACAATAACATGCTGCATTTTGCACACATTAAACACCATGGAAAGCCCTCCAGGCCAGAGGTTCACGGATCAGCTGCAGTTTGGAATCATTTCAAGACCATTTCAATTGGAATTTTCCACTATTAGTTTTGATTAGTTCTGATATTTGATAGGAAGGTCAAATTCCAAAAAATCTTAATTTCCTTTTACTTTTAAAGACTTTATTTTACTATGTAAAGAATATCCTTTTTTTGGCACTATGAACTCTAAACTGACATGTAAAATACTTGAGAATACTTCAGACCCCATCTAAAAATGGTAAATCAGCTTATTTTAATCATTCAAACACCAAATACATTTAATAAGCAATAATGGGAACCATTTTAGCATTACCGCAGTAGGTAATATCTACAGTCTTTCTTATCTCTACTCTTAAGGTACAGCCAATTGCCACCAAGGAACATAATATTCTATTACAATATTTTATTCTGCGAATAGACAAATTTTCCGCAAATGATTTGGAGCTACGTTACATATAAAAATGAGGGAATAGGTAAATCTGTAAATACAGAACATAGGCAGGGGCCTATAATAACTTTGAAGGCCCTTTTCTCTCTTGTCTTGACAGAAAATCTGTTGCAGTGAAAACTACCAACCCAAAATCCTATCTCTCAGAGTACCTGCAGCTATTTCTTTTCCATTTTTTCATTATAAAACAGAATTTGTCAAAATTGGAACCTTTACTTAAGTTCAAAATTATTCATGTTTCTTGCAGATTTAGGTTTAACGTAATCTTTCATGTTGACCAATGTATTTAGTCTGAATGGAAGTACTACGAATGTTTTGAAGTGGCCAAGCCAGATTGTTGATTTGAATCTTATAGAAAACTTATGAGGGAGCCATAGATTAGGGTTATGACAAGGAGCTCTTTTTCTAATCTCCAAAGATGATTCAAAGAAAGAAAAACCTGTAGGAAATGTAAAAAACTGGTCAGCTTTTGAAATGTATTTTCTATAGGGGTTTTATTGCTCTTATGCCACTAAAAATGTTTCTGTTGATTACTGAGAAGGACATAAATATTGTTTACAATCCTTTTTTAATAAAACAGAAATGAGAGATCATTTAACTTTGTTACCTGCACCAAGGTTATGTTATCTTGCCCATCCGTCCATTAGCAACATAACTCAAAAAGTTATGAACACATTTAGATGACAACTGATTAAAATTTGGAGTAGATCCGAATAACGGTATGAAGCGTGGGTTGACGGAGGCCCCTCTGAGTGCTTTTCTAGTTTTCTTTTGAGAGATTCTTTTCTCATTTCTTATCAGAGACAGACCTCCAAAAAGGCACTCAAATGGGGCAGCTAAAGATCCTACACAAAGCAAGAATATAATACTTTAAGATTTAAAAGAATAGCCCCTCTTTCAATTGATGTGAGGGTTTTTTATTTTAAATCTAATAAAAACTATGGGCTTTATGGTAAAATGTACATTTTCTGCCACAGCTTAAGATCACTATGACTCCTTTGACTTTGAAGAACAGTAAGGGTGCAAAGGCAACTTTAAAGTACATATTCTCTAAATTTATGCAAACTGAACTTTGATAATAAAAGTACAGTATTACAAAACCTAACTTATTGGTAAAACAAATTTGCTGTAACAATATTCTTGACTTCTACAACTTTATAAACGTTTCTGTCTGTAAACTTCACAGAGACGCAAAGCTTGTCTGGTTGAAGTCACTGTTAACCGAACCCTGAACCACAACAAACACAGATCGCCTTACATCCTTCTACTTCAGTCCTGTGTAAACATATGACTGCCTGATTTGTTAATTGACCGGTTTAGCAGATGGTCCAATGTCTGACTAATGCCTTTTTCTGGCTGGTGGGAGAAAAGTGTCCCAGGACTGCTTACGGCAGCACTGAGTGTATTCGGCCAATAGTGCTGTCAGCTACAGCGTTTGACTCACAAATGAGTTCCATATGAAGATGGAAAAAGGGGCCGACTCAAACTGGAAGAGAAGCCGAAGAGTTGATCAGTCACTGAAACGCACAATGGAAAGCTCAAAAAGGAAGACCGTCTTATCAGCCTGAAAGAAAGTTAGGCTGCTGCAGGACAAAAGCCTTTAAATGAGAAAGTCTGTAAACTAAAGCTAGTAAAAGCTCTTCTGTGACCTGCCTCTAATAAACCCTGGTGCCTCGTTTTCATGCTGTGGTTGTATTGGATGTATGAGAAGGGGTTAATGGGCTCTTTAAAAGCCACACGCGCTAACTAAAACGTCTAAGTTATCACAAAAGTGCTGTTTCTCAAAAACAAAACACTTGCTGTTCAATAAGCCTGCTCAGTTAATCCTATTGATGCTCTCATCCACTATGTATGCAAGTAAGCAATAGAAAACATGTCCGGGCAAATCTTTCAAGCAGAGCTAACAGAATGTTTTTATTTCATTTTTGAGCTCAGGTAGTGCCCTCTGACACCATGGAAGCCTTGGGCATGACCCACTTTAATCATACGAAAAACCTCTTACGGAAAAATCAAAAGCTACAAATTAGATACTAACTTCAACCACAACAGCCGTCTAAAAAGGGAAATACCTTAAATCAGTAAATACTTGAGATCCCATCTTAAAACAATTAAAACTGCCCATTTAATTTTTTAAAACACTAAAAACACCTTAAAGGGGATTCCTGGGCTGAGACCATCGTATAGCACAGAGTGAAAGTCCTGCTTAGACTACATATGCCATGAGGCACTGCAGTAATGTCACTGAAATGGAAGCAAATTCAAAGGAAACAACACAAAGGAGCACTTCCGAGACGCCCCGAACTCCAAAGAATAGTAGTAGCTAACCGCAGTTAAATGAAGGAGTTTTGTGTCAGATCAAATGATGCCGTATTTAGAGGCGGCACTTCGTATACCCTCAGGACTCCCTTTATATGGATATACGTTGATAACGACCGGATATCCACTTCTCCCAAAGGACTCCAAGTGGCTCCAACCTCGTCTGGGTGAGTAAATGAACGCAATGCAAGCTTTAGGGTCCAGGTTGAAAAAAAAGAACTTTCTCTTTAATAATCAAACAGTGGAAACTGGCTTAGCACTAATGAAGAAACTAACAGTTATCTCTACTCTTGAGGATTAAGGCAATAGCCTTTTCCACCCAATAGTGGGTGGAAAAACTGACGCTCCTGCCGTGTGTGGAGTAACACTGCTTATAGGGTGTTAAAGCTTCTAAAGCTGCATTTTCTTTCAAATATTTCAGATCTGTTCTATGAAAAAAATGAGTAAATCAGTGAATTTACTACAAATTCAGAGTTAAGTTCAACAGTTAACACTCAAATAGCCAGGAGTCCACTAAATTTTCTTACACTATGCTGGGGTTCCGTATTTCTTTTACCAAACATCCAAATGTGCCTTGAGCCCAGTTTATGCTTCTCCGACAGCAAATATGCAATCAGACGCAGATGTATTGACAGACACGTTTTTCGTTTATAATACTCAGCTTTCTTCTCTCACTTTCCATTGTTTTTTCAGCGTTACTCGACCAGGACAGCAGGGGGTCCTAACTTTTCATGCTGTCTCTGCTTACTATCGCAGTGCCGTTTCAGTTTTTTTATGCTTATGAACGCATTTCTTCCTCAAGGAGCAATGGGCGACAGAAAGTAAGTTTTGTTTAAGCTGCACAGCTTTTTAATAGAAGTGCAGCTCATTGAATACTCTAAAAACACATGGAAACAAGCACAGCGGCCTTTTCTTGTTGTTTTCCTACACTTCTTAGTGTTCAAAACCGCCAAAACAACAGATTAGATAAGTTATCCTTTCAATATAAAGCATGTAGAGGTGAAACGCTGCATTAACTACTGATAACAGCGACTATAGAACCCCGTTCTGCTGAAGCGATCTCTGGCTGTGACCAATCAGATGCATACGCTCTCTCTTGACACAGAACCATACACTAGGGTTTATTGGCAGAATCACAGATAACATTTACTTATTAATCAACTATTTTTTCTGTTGGTACCACCAAGGCCACAGGTGCCAAGACCAGCCTTGGAGATCTTCCACCCCGCAACTTTAAGATGCATCCCTTGTCAAACCACACACCTTTACAAAACGACCATTTCATTTGACGTAGGTATGTTGGAGAACTTTCATTTCCAGTTGACCTTGGGGGTGTGCTGTTTATTCCCGAGGATTAACCTTTGAGTTGTTCTGTTTTGCCTTCATCTTGAGGCGGCTCAGCAGAAAACTGATAAACTGATAAATGCTTTCCGGTTTACAACCAGAAACACAAAATATTTAGCTCCATGGACATTTGTCTTTGTGCTTTAGCTCTAAGAAATTAGTGTACCACCTTAACTTGCACAAGTAAACCTCTGACTTAGTACATTTGTGGTTTCAATTTAAATCCCACCATGACTTCAGTCTGTTTATATTCTCTGTTACATTAAAACTTTGCTTTTGGCAGACCTGGTTCTACAATACCATCTAGGTGCTTTGAACTTGCACATACTATTCATGCCAAGACTTGACCACAAATCATCTCACAAACAGAAAGAGAAGACATCTGTGAACCTGAAGCAATGTTGAAGATGATCTGACAAGTTTCTTCCAGCAGTAATGGGGACTCAGACTCTCACATCAAAGACTCGAGGATCAGACAGGAGGAAAGATCCACATGTCGAACACATGCCAAGCAAATGCACCTTTCACACAGATTCAATCGAGTGGCCTGTAATGTTGCTGGCCATTCATCTTTCCATGTCACACTTTGGTCAGTAGAGTCAGGTAGATCTAAAGAATTAGGACTGTGAAACTAAGCGGGGCAAAAACAGCTAACAAATAACAGGTTGGACTACGAAATCAACCTGACGGGTTGGCCAAGATGTCTTTGAAGATAAATTATTGAGTGACCGAAACATGAAACCCTTTTGGATGGCTTTGTTTTGAAAAAGGAATATAAGGGATAATAATTCAGGAACGACTTTTACTGACTGACCAAACATCCTTCATTGTTTTATTTATAAAAAATGTGATGATAACACAGTCATAACTACAGTAGTCTCCTTGGCAACTCATTTTTATTATTATTAGATGATTAAAGTAATAAAATAAGCAAGAACAGTGGTGTTTCTTTATAGTTTTAACAGGTCATTGCAGCTCAAAAAGCTGCCCCCTGCTGGCTAGATGAAGGAGGAAGGTTTAATGCAGTTTTCCATTGGCTTTGCTTTTGACTTTTGAAAGTTGCATACACTACATTTTAAACAATCCAAAGACTTTTGAAGTTTTCACAGTTTGTTCTCTTAAAACAGCAAACTTCTAAGCATTTTAGTTGGATTTTATGTGATAGGCCAACATTAAACAAGACACTGTTGTGAAATCAAAAGTAAATGACACATGGCTTTTAGTATTTTCTATAAACACAAAGTCTTTTACGCATTTTTAGTCAGCCCTCTTCTTTTATCATACCCCTAGAAAACTTAAAGTGTAACAAACCTAAATAGCAAATCAAGTGAAAATTAGGATAATTTACTCTCAGTATATATCCATCTGTTCCGTGAAGGCTCTGAGGTTTGTTAGAGAACATTTAATGGTAAATGGATCTAATTTTTATGGTGCCTTTCAAGTTAACTTACCACTCAAAGTCGCTAATTCTACTCTCTGTTTGTTCTTTCCATGGAACACACCAGACAGGGTCAGGGAAAGTTTTGGAGAAGTTTAAGGCAGAGTTAAGTTATCTTACTGTATCCCAAACCCATCTCATGGAATACTGTTCACTTCACTCCATCATCCAAAAAAGCAAAAACATGGTGCAATCTAACATTTACCCAAACACAATTTAACTGCCAGGGGTTTAGGTCAAAACATTTTCATGTGTAACAGGGGTCCAGTCAAAGTTCAGAATGTGCGAAAAAGTTTGTATATTGATGTTTAAAGGGACCGTTTTAATTATTCTTACTGAGATTGAGCCATTTTGCAAAGAAGAACGGGAAGAAAGTCCGATCTTAAAGGCACAATGTGTAATTTTCGGCAAGTAGGGGGCAGTGCATACCTACATTATCACAAACATGCGGTATCTGTGTCTTCGAGTAAGAAACTCAACAATGGAGGTCCAACTAGTGCGGTTTTAAACGCTCAATTCCCTGAGAATCATCTATTTGCAGCAACATGACGAGCACATCAGTCTCTCTTTCATCGCTTGGAACTAGTGAAGAGGTAAAAATGTATTTATGGCAAATCTTTTTTGCATTTTGAGGAGAAATCAATGTTTTAATAGCTGGCTTTTTCCGTGCGCTTTGTCCATCCGGGCTCTTGTAGAAGTAAAGATGTAATCTATATGGATTTCCCCTGAAAAGAGGACCCGCGCCTCTGCATTTTTAAACTGATTTTTAAAGTCATATTTTACAATATCGCCAATATTTTGCAATTAATGTGCTTTACGTAATTATTATTACATAATATTTTAATGCCTATTTTCAAAGATGTACTGCAAAAACTACACACTGTAACTTTAATATGCTGGTGGAGACAAACCCCAAAATACTTTAACTGATTCAATTTACTTAGAGGCAACACATTAAAACTCATGGCACTCTTTTCAAATTTCTAAATGGTTGAAAATGATTTCTTTTTGCTTTATTTTGGCTTGTTTACCGAAACAATATTCCCAAACATTTCTCAGATATCTATATGAGGATTTTATCTCCATGTAATGGTAAATAGTAAACAGTGGCAACAATGGCCTTCATTTGTATAGTGTCTTTTTTCTTTCACAAGAGAAATGAGATGACAATGACTCTAAAAAAAAAATCTTAGAACAGCAAAGTAACCAGGACAACGACAGTGTCCGCCACCCTGTCGTGGCTTGATTTATGGTGACTATCCCTACAGTGTATTCTTTCAAATCTGTTATGCAGTTCGTCACCCTAGAAAAGCTTGAGATTGGTTCAGTCAAACAGATGATACACACTGACAAATTGAATCCCCAGTACTACATATTTGCTTGTCTGCGGTATCATAAAAGTTTGACTTGAGTTTGAATCCCACAGAGGGAGTTGCTACAGCCATCTGGCCAATTCAAGAACCCATCAGCAGCCACATGGAGACAGATGTTTGACATACACATGCAAAAGAAGGCCGCCAAAAAAAAGAAAAAAAATCTAAGTCAATCTAGAGATCAAGTTAGGCTGGATGTTACTTTTAATTAGCATTGTTCCAATATCATGACACTCAGATTGTTACTTGTTATATGAAAAATATGTTAATTAACTCATATATTAAATTCCTTCTCCATATTCATATCAATTCCATTTTCATACATTCCATATTTATGTAAAGGTTTTGGATAGAAAAAAAAAAAACTTTACAAACTCACTAGAATTTTCTGTGAAATCAAATGAACTCACTTTATGTATACTTTTCCACATATAGAATCACAAATCTAAAGAAAATCTATCTTCCCATAAGCAAGCCTCCTTTTGCCTCTTGTGACATCACAAAAGGCATGTGATAATATCCCTCCTTTTGTATTTCTTGATTTTTCCGCTGCATCTATCTTTACTTAAACAAAATACCCATTTAGAGGTGTTTATGTAAGAACACTACACTGGTTTCAGGAAATTCTGGCAACAATGAAATAAATTAAAGCATCCTGTCTAGAGGTATAGGGCAATGTGGAAGCAAGTTTTAATCAGTCATTATCTGCACTGAAGCTGAACACCTCAATTCTTGTGTCTCTTATTATGCCACTGGCCCACATAAACACAAAGGGTGTGTCCACATCTGGGTCAGACTCTTCGAAGGTTGCATTTAAATGCCCATTAGTCAAAGAAGGCTGTCCAAATTGAAAGGCTCTTTCAAATGTGTTTCCCGTTGCCCCAGATTTGAAGGATGGGTCTGATGGGTCACCAGACCCATTTCGGCCCGAATTGGAGATATTTGTTCTTGTAACAATGGCCGGCAAAGTAAAACATGAGTAAAAATATGCTAAAATCGGCAAGAGTTAAAAATCTGACGAGGTTGCATTGTTTGGCTTTAGGCATTTGCATAGACAGGTGTTTAATACCATTTTTTTATTAGAAATGAATTAAATGATGCATTCCATGGCGCTCTCTTGCAGTTCATTTTTTTCAAGTGATGCTAGATTTCATTCAAGCATTCCTGACAAAAGCCCGACTAAAGCCATGGTGGTTAAAACGGGGGAAAAGATCAAATCTGTCAACACTAGTCATCGAATCGCACCATCATACTTCTGGTGTCAAACTGCAAAGTATGCAGGCAAACTCCAGTGATTGGAAAATTGCACCTAAATTATTTTTTTGCAGAGGTTAGTGATGATTAAGGTGGGAAAATTCTTACATTTCTGTGTAAACTTTTGCTGGCAGGTCTCCAGAAACTACATCACAACTACACATCAACAATGTCAACAGCAAACTTGACACATAAAGCATCTGGCTGGCCGGCCGTTCAAGGTTTGTAAAAGTCACACAAAAAATTGAAGTTACTACAATGACGTACAAAAACAAAACAAAATCCTGTACCAATGTTTTTTTTTCTCGTGTCCATTATTTGACAGGGCCTGTATCGAGTTAGTTAGTTCATTTCTCACAGTTACAGAGCCGGTTGTATCTGACATGGCGTTAGCTTGATTATAAGTTGTTGTGATGGGTTTCCCGAAAATTGTGGCTACAAGGATGAAAGTCTTCCATTTGGAAAGCAAAGAATGTCACTTTACAATGCTTTGCATATTTATAACGGAAAGTCGCAAATATCCTAATTGGCTGTGGCTGCAAAACAGTTTAAATTCAATTCAAATTACTAAATATAAAATCTAATAAAATGTAAAGATATATTAATGCTTGTTTGGTTTTTGTTTCCTGAGAGGTAGCAGCGTTGTGCCAAAAATAATTAAATACTTTATTTTAATCCTAGTCAGTGCATAATGTTTAGCATTAATATGCCCTCTGTTTTTCTGCGGGAGTAGCTACCAGCGCGTTTTGTGACATTAAATCGACTTAAATGCTTTTTTTTTAATGGGAAGTATTCCAAGTATTTAGAGTACAAATTATTTCCCCCTATTCTGATTACCGATCACGTCCTGTTCTTGAAGTCGACGAAGGCCCAAAGCTAACCAGTCTACTTAGACTGGGTGCTTCAAAGTATGCAGTCCCTGAATTTGGACACACCAAAAGAAGAACTAGCATTAGCAATTTTTCTGTTTTGTCAGTGAGCTTTTGAGTTCAAAAATTTATTTTCTTTTAAGGAAAGTCCTCTGAGGGAAATCTACACTTCATACCTGCATTTTTGTTTTAAATGTAATATCAGGCCATGATAACCTGAGCAACGATGATTTTAGTTTTTAAAGGGCAAAAAAGTTTGCTAACTCAACCTGAGCCTATGTGAAAAAGTATAATAAAATATATTGCAATAAAAACACTTTTTCAAAGCACTTAATTTTCAAAAAGGGCCCCACTCCAGCATTTTTATGCTATACACTCTTGTTAGTAGTTACAGCTTAAAATATCATAGTGTAGGAGTGTTATCTGTGCGTCATATTTGTTAAATTATGAACCGTCAGGGCAGCACGGCTGTATCACAAACACGCAGATATGAAACCCCTGCGCTCAGTAACAAGGGAAGCAGGACAGGAGCGTGGGAAAGAAACACGGTGGAAATAATAGAGCACAGGCTTAGGTGTGAACAGACCTACAGTATAGCTTTTCTGCCTTTAGGGAGTACACCTGCCAGAGGTGTGGGGTGAAGCCGTCTGACTGTGAGGAGTAGTTGGAGGAACTGTAGTGAAAACAGCAGTAGAGGAAGAAAAAGAAAACAATCTCACAAGTCCTGTTTTTTATTTAATACTTACATGGTACGTAATAAAAACTCTGCACGAGTGAGGGAAAATGTATATTTCTCTGTGATCTTTTGGTATAGCCTATGGTTAATGTTTCCCCTGAAAAACATCTATTTATGCAATCTGACAGACTGTATGTCAGTGTGGTTGAGTGCTGACATGGAGCAGGAGTCATTCTTCTCAGGGATGAGGGGAGTTCAAATAAAACTCTAAGGGAGGAAGGTCAACAATGCCTCATCTCTTCATACTGACCAAAAACACCCGCGGTCCACTGAGCCCGCGCAGGAAGGAGGTACAAAACAAAGACCTCCAAGTGGGTGGTCAGCCAGTTCTGCGACAGAGGGAGAAAGGTCTCAGTGACTTCTTGCCCAGAGATCATTTTGCCTCTCCCCTCTCCTACACCATCTGCATGGCATCACTGAGCAGCTACATGTCAGCTTGTGATGTCTGAGCTGAGGGTTAAAGTGGAGGAGTAGCAAAAAAGATCCATCACAGAGCTGGAAAAAGAGAGAGATAACAATGGAGCATAGAGAAAGACAGGAGTAACCGTTAAAAAAAAAGCCCAAATAGGAAAATGCCTAAAAAAATCCTAAGAATGCCTACCAGCACATCGTCAAGCTGTCTCATTTAGACTAAGAGTACTGAAGTAACACTTCATTAGTGAAGCACATGTATAACCCCTGGTATTCGCAGTGTTGGGGACCACAACTGGCCAGAGATGGCAAAAGTCAGCAAATACTCAAGAATCTTTCTCATAATTTAATTGTGCAAATACCAAATATACATTAATATGCTAATATGTACAGACAGAAGGTTGCAGGCCCCTGGGCTTGAACAAATGTATGTGCCCTACATAATCATAGTTGTATATGAATATGCATACAAAATCGTTATACTGTAGTAAAAGAAGAAAAATTTCTTTGGTCAAAACTGAACAGACCTAAAACCAAAGTGTCATTTTAAGTGTATTTTCAGAACGCTGTCTTTACAAAAGATTCTTTATTTAGGGTGACCATAATTCGAATTTTTAAAGGACACTTTGCATTTTCAGTGGACACTTTGCCCAGTCCTTACTTTTGATTTGATCATTTTAAAGCGTGCATGGTTAGTAAAATTTGTTGAATAACAAACCTCTAAAAGGCGTTCATGAGCACAAAAATGACTTTAAAACAATGATAGAAATAATTACTGTCCTGAATTATAAATTGTATCAGTACTAATGATAGTTTACTTTATAATTTTACAAACATCTCATTTTTCATTGTCTAAAAAAGACAATGAAAAATGCATAAACTCAGGGTACCATTTGCAAATTCATCCTCCTCAATCAATTTACAGATGAACTTTGCACAACATTATTAAAGTTTCTATATCCATTTGACCTGCGGGATTTTTGCAACTTTTTGTCACACAGGGCAGCTATGGGAATGATGGCCACTCATTTGTTGCTTCCAGACGTTCATCTTATGTGGTTTGTACGTAAAGCTTGTGCTTTGACTTAAACAGCAGCAACGTGGCAGGGCGCAACTTGGCGCAGAATCTGCCGTCTGTTTTGTCTATGAACGAATCAGAACCAGGCATTAAGCAGCCACTCGTGCAGGATGTCATATGAGAAAAGGGATATTGCACCAGTTACTTTAAGTATGGTCCCTTGGCAAATGTTTAAAATACCAAAAGCAAAAATCAGAAGCATGTGGCAAGTATTGGCACATGCGGGCACAAAATGGCACCGACAAAAGAGCAGGAAAACTGGGTTTAGTTAGCATATTCCCTTGTTCAAAGAGTTTCCAAGCTAGCTTGAAGTGTGCCAGTTTTAAATAGTGCTCGTCATTCACAGTTTTTTTCAACCGATCAAATTTATTGAAAAAAAACAAAAAAAAACATTGATTTTGATTTTGATCACATACAAGGATGAGAGACCGCATTTTTCAATTAGGAGGTGCAGCTACGTGTTTGCTGACGAACAGTTTCCAAACACACATAGAATAAATCCTCTGGATTGCCAACTGCAGGCTTTTCTCCACTAGATTCTGCCTGCAAATCAACAGCTAAATCCCCATGAGGGTAATATATTCTGTCTGAGGCAAAAATCCAATAACTTCTGCAACAATCCAACTATTAGATTACCCAAAAAAAAAAAAGTGAGCATTTGTGTTAAATGCCATGCAGCAACTGCATTGGGTATTCTTATAATAAGTGCAAGCGTTTAATTTACTTTTTTATGAGTAGTTCTTTGGTCAGGTTGTTTTTATTGAATACTACTTACTAGATCCTACTGAATAGGTAGTAACTCGTCCTCCCCCTCCCAAAAATTATTTAAAAATAAAAACTGACAACAAATATTTATTGTGATCAGATTTTTTTTCTTTACCTTCACAGTTAAAATGACATTTGAAAAAATAAAAGGTCTAGCGCAACCTCAGGTATCATTATAGATAATTTACCCGCTGCCAGGCCCAGTATTTCAAAAGTGTATCTAATGTATTTAACGTGGTGAGATGACTTATTTTGGTTACTGTCTAAGATAAAGGCAGTAGCTTCGAAAACTTGATCCATCAAGTGAAAGCCCAGTGCTTTATTTTACATTCCACCCATTAAGTTAATATACCACCGTGTAAAAATAAAAGTCCCTTCAGGAAAGTCTTGACACCTCTTTCCTTCGACAGCTTATTAACTGAAGAGCCCTGAGGACTCCAAACACCCCCCCCCCCCCCATGTCAAGGAGTCAACGTATCGGAGGCCCTCAGGTCCAACACTGTCTCTATTATGCTTAGCTATGGCCAGCCCCGCTTGTGCCTTGCTTACTGCCCCCGGGGGGGCCACAAACAACAAAAGAGTCCTTCAACTTTAAATCGTATTTTTCTGGGCCAAATTTTGAAGCTGGACGGACTCAGCATTTGGCCCTATAAGTGTTTTTTTCCCTTTGTTTTCCACTTGGGGAGAATGAGGATTAATCCTAACTTCCCTGTGGCTCTGACCTTCCTGCTCCCAGTAGAGTTTCCCACAATAGCAGAAAACAACCTAAACTCCCCTGCAAACCGAAACCCCGGAGCCTTCTTCATCCGAGCGCTCCTGGGGGGGAGAAGTGTAAGCACTTCTCAGCAGTGCTTACAAAAAGTAAGCACTGCTGAGAAGCACTGGCAACACCATCTGTCTCTCTCGCTCTGTCTCAGTGATATCATCCCTGCTCTCAGCAAAGAAACACTAGAGTAGGAGATTAGGATACGCGGTATGAGGACAAATAAGGAGAGGGGGGAAAAGACAGAGGGGAAAGAAAGAGGAGATGGGAATTTGAGAAATGAAGAAGTGTGTTGCTATTGTTAGGCCCGGAGTAAAATGAGACGTGTGGACACAATGAGCTGCAGACAAAGACATGAGTGTTGAAGTGCTGCAGAAGTCAAGCTCTTTTTATGAAATCCTAACAGAAACTTGTCCATGTCAGATGATACCACGGCAGTATCCTGCAGCCACAAAGGGAAGATAATGTGTCCAATACAAGCTGAATATTGGGGGGGGGGGGGTGATATCTTATGATCGGATTTCACCTGGATGACAGTTAATGGCAGATATGAGCCTTTTTGAAAGAAAGCCAAGATGAAGCTGAAACTTGGACATTACTTGTTTGTCATCAGTAGAAAAAAAGGATGAGATAACAGGAAGGGAGCTGCTGGCATGTAGTTTCTCTATTCTAGGAGGGTAGCGACAAACTAGGAGTTTGTTTATTATGATAGCTGGGGCTTTCCAATTCAATGGCCTTCACAGGTGGCCCTGCTCAGTATCTCCAGCTCCATTGTTTTCCCTCTGTATTTCAAAAACGCCCCCCACTTCCTTATTCACCAAAAAAAAAATACACGACTGACTTCAGTCTTTGGTGAGGCAGACAAGCAGCATCATCTCAGTGGAGTCGTTTTACATGGGTCATTAGATTAGTTTTGGAAGGCAGTATGCCATATTAGGTTCTATAAGAACTTATATTAAAAAAAAAACTGAATTTCTGTTTTTTTTAAAACCTAAGAGGAGAATACCCAAATTCAGACACTGAGTTTTGACGTGTGTTTATAAATAATCTCCTACAGAAACATGAAAGATTTGCCTAATTCAATCCACTTTTTGCAACGCATTAGAATAAGCCAAACAGGCGGCCAGCATGATGCTCAGCTTTTGGTACAGAATTGTTTAGTTTCTAAGCTTCAGCGTTTCTTTCATCTCACCCAAATACAGTGGACCCACGCCTATTTGCAGCTCACTATTCACGGTTTCGCCTGTTCACAGATTTTTCTGTGGAATATAACTCTTACTTTTTCACCGTAAATAAGCCCATTTGCTGATTTTTTTTTTTTTTCCATAGAAGATATTGTAAATTCTCTTAAATAATCGAAAGAAAAAGCCACCGGAAAGCTTAAATTCCTAACTACAATGTAACTTGCCTTGCCTTGCCTACCTGACACACCATTGGCTGGTGTTTGCAAACCAGCCTATCAAGGAGCACTATTTATTTTCCCTGGCGCTGATTAGTTGGACCTCCAAGAGTGCAAATAAAAGAAGACTGTAGCTATTGGCTTCTGTGTTACATCTTAAAATATTTCCACTTTGTGTATTAATCTAGCCTGGAAAAATCCAGACCCTAATCTAATAAGATTAAGGGTCTGGCAAAGAGTAATGAAAATGGCCTGACTAGAGGGGCAGAGCCAAACATGCATTTGAAACTCTCACTGCACGCAATTGGATAATGTCACAACCAATCATAACAATACACGGTGTGATGTATCCAGAGGTACCAGCAGAGCTAACTGGTAGATTAAACTCCTGCCGTTTCCAGCTGGCAAAACAGCAAAAACGTCCTTCTTACAAAGGAATGATCTGAGCAAAGGCTTTCTGTTCGTCTTTTAGATTAAAAGCCCAGTCTAACTCATTCATTGTAGCAGCCAAAGCCGTTTTAAACAGCTGGTGATCATCTGCAGCCATCTTTCAATAATTACTCAATGATTCCGGATGTTGCAGCGCTGCCATCATAAGCTTAGCTCGCCTCTGGCCCGCCTACATCACACACACCGATTCCAGTGTCTGGCAGAGACAATTCAAATTATGCTCTCGCAAGACCTCTGGATTTTCAGAGTAGTATTAATGTACAGTATATTAAGGTATATTTTGTGTTTGAGCTGGTTAATTAGCAGTTAAAAATGTTTTTAGACAAGGAGGTGGTGGAATATCTTAGTTATTTGCTGACGGTTGAGGTCCTAAACCCTCTGAATCTTGAGGGTCCACTGCATCCCAATTTCTGTCTGGCCAAGTTGTCAGAATGTACAACTTTTTCCAGACGGTTTTTGGTTACACTGTGGATAGTGACGCTTGTGTAGCAGCAATCTCAGGTACACAGCTCCAAACTATTTAAACACCTAAGCTGTTCTGGAAGACCCAAGCCACTATCTTGTCATCTGGGGCTGACAATTTCGGTTTGTTTCTTGAAATCTAATCCTAAAAACACCTCCAAATTGGTTACGTAGTCAATATCAAGCTTATAAATGACCTTCTCAAAGCCCCGTTCTCAGCGCTATCAAAAACTTGCAGACTGTTCTTGAAATCCAGAGTCAGTATTACAAACACCGACCAGTTTAGCGTATTTCATCATTGAAGCTAAGAAGAGTGATTGCTAACTGTAGCTTGCTAACTGTTAGACAAAGGTTGTAGTTGGGATGCAACTCCCTAAAGGACATTCAACTAAATAAAGGAAGATTCAAAGCTACCTTGAGATCGACATCAAGATTATTTTAGAACCACTTGATTAAATGTGTATAGTACAATCATAATGTATTCACTAACAGTGTGAGTTTGGGCTGACAATAAGTGATGGACTTGAAAAGATCTTTTAGGCAGAGGGATGTTAGATAACGTATGCTAGAACCATTAAGAGCATAGGGACTGATGGTATTTCCACTTGGAAGAAGTGTCATGAACCTCAATAATATTGTCACGCAAATAGCAGGAAGCTGAGTTTGTGTTTGTATTGTCTTTGTTCTGGACTCACAGGTCAGTCAGATACAGTGCCGGCCACTTGTCAGCACCCCTGACAGAAATACCTATATCTTAAATGTGTATCTTTTGTTGCTATAATGTAATTAAATCCATTTAATTTGAGTTAATTCCTTCAATGACTCTCAGGTTTAACTGGAACTTTGTGCTTTGCTCAGATGAGATGAAGATTAACCTTTTCACTGAGAAACACTTCTGGTACTTTTGGGTTGAAACAAAGAACTTTTATGCCCACTGTCAACTACGGTGGAGGATCTAAAATGCGGTGGGCCTGTTTCTCTTCTAAAAGCAAGAGACCCTCATTAGGGACTATAGTTTTATGAACTGTATGAAATGCAAAGAGATTTTCAATTGGGCTGAAAACTTCCACCAGAAAACAGATCATCTATGAGTTTACAAAAAATAATTATCCAAAATATATAGTTAAATCAACAGAAAAAATGTGTACCAAATAAATTATTAGCCTTTTTTCATGGTAATCTCAGTCCCTGGATCTAAGTCATATTTTTTTAAAAACTGAGGGAGGGGAGATTGAATAATGAGAGAATAAAAGACAATCAAGAGCAGGGACCAGTGTCCTGCAACTTTAAAATGTCTACCTGCTTTAATCAGATATTCAAGACATAGGAAAGACACTGCAGAACTTTGTTACATGTAGATGAGGTAATTCCCGAGTGTGATTCGGAGAATCAGACCAGTAATGATTCCAGAAGTTACGGTACAACAACCCTCAGTAATGTGGAACCTGACAAGTTACAGAGACTGTGCAAAGGGAACGGTAAAAGATCGGCCTCTTTGCAAGTGCTATGCTTCTGACAAAGTGGGCTCAGTAAGGATGCCAAATACGTGTCATGTTGTTTGGAACAATTACTTTCTAATATTTATTTTTTATTAATACAAATATTCTCAAACTTTCTAAAACATTTTGTATGACATTGCTCTTTCGCGATAAAACATTCATTTACTTTTCGGATTTTCCCAAATCTTTACCAAGGGTGCGCACATGCATTGCGTATGGTGCAAATGATATTAAAAGGCAAATATGTGAAACACCAACCCTTTGTGTGGAATCCGACAGTGAAAAGCAGGCAAGTCTCCTCAGTTAAAGCCGGATGATGTAGAACTCCTCTCTTGATGCTACACAACCTGAAGAGAAACAGCAGAAATAAAAGAGCTTTGAGACCAAACGACAAAACCATACCATCTCCAGAGGCCAACAGTTTAGTCATCGTTGGCTCTGCAGCTGCAACAAGCATCCTTTCTCATTGCTCATTGGTATTTTTCCATCTAAACATGTCACAGGGAAGAAGCTGCACCTGGAGAAACTTAAACTGTTTGGCATGTTCATAAAAATGAGAGCAGACGCTAACGTCTGCGGAGCTTGTTAGAGCAAAGTTGAATAAGGTGGAGCACAATGTTGAGCACAACGTTAGATCTGTGAGAAAGTGAGCTGTTCATCACTAGTGACCGGTCGGCGTCACCGGTAGGGAACAGAAACGTAACATTTACTAGCTTACAATGTTTTTATCGTAATGGTAATTTTTAAAACTAGACTAGTTGAAACTGCATTCATGCAGATCTATATGGATCAAGTCTAACAGAAGCTGGATTGTGGTCACATTTAATTAGCAAATTGCTAAGAAGGCTTCTTTGAAAAAGTTTATATCAATTTCCATCAATATTGTGAGACCAGTAAAACAAAGGGATTGACTGTAGTTTGTATCTATTCATTAACCCCTACAGGGATAATGAACCCTAAAAAGTTATAGCCTTACTTTGTATTTCACTATAAGTAAGTTTATTTATCCTTAATCTCAGGTCAAATAATTTCCTGCCAAAACAGACTATTTTTTTTTAGAGAAACATCTCCTCTGTTTTGTAACATGTCAGATACCGAGCTTGCAGCTTATTGTGGATCATTTAGCAGCTTAAAAAAAGATCTGGAAGAGAACAAAATAAAACATGATTTACTGAAGTTATATGAATGAGGTCTTCAAAGACAAAATGCTAAAGCTGTTGTGTATCCAAGACCTGTTTAAAGCCTCTCGCTGAGATTTTTCCAAGGTACCGGCAGGCCTGCTCTCACAGAATTAGGCCAATAAAATACTATATTGCCATAGTTCAAGTTAGCTCTGTGAAATTTACTGTTCACTTTTAACTTTTTGCTAGAAGCACTTCTTATTCCCTTGGTATGATGAAAGACACTCTAAAAGCTGGAAAAGTAGAACAGAAATTTGAATTTTCTGTTAGTCTCTTACACAAAATGGTGTCCCCCAGATGGACGAAAAAGAAAAAAAACAGTCCTAACTAGCTTAACTAAGAGTTGAAGCATTTGGAGGGTTAGAAAGTAATGGGCATTGCGCAATTCTAAAAAGAGAAATGGATTATGACTTTCAAATAAGACAAAAATATGTGAGAAAGAAAAGCTGAACGGCTTTGCTAAACGTAGAATGCTAGGTTAGCAACTTGTGACAGATTCCACAGCTTAAAACATGGTCTGGTCATGATAACAAACAGAAATCACTGGAGTTTTTGTTTGTTTTGTCCCAACAAGGAGGAACGCTTTTGCGAGTTATACGCGCCTAAAACCCTCCTGGTGGGAAGAAGCTGCTTTTGCAAGCAAAACGTGTCTATTTCATTAAGCACCGCTTAAACGTCCAGTGAAAAGGAGCGGTGAGAACCAATCAGGCCTACTCATACACCCGGTAAAGATTAACCAGGCTAACATCTTTGTTCTGTATTGTCACACTGTAAAAAAACCCCAAAAAACTCTGACTTTAGTTAAAAAAACAAGTCAACATATTTCACTAGGTTTTTCAAATTGACCGTACCTTTCACTGTCAAGTTGAAATTACTAAAAAAAAAAGCTAGGGCAATGTGTTAACTTGTTTCTTTAAGTAAACTCAGAAAGTTTTTTTTACTGTGCACACAGTAACATAGATCTTTGAACTGATCTTTTTATTGCTTACATTCAAAAATTAAATGTTGTCAAACAGATGAAAAATATGAAACTTTTTGCAACATGTTCGTTGCAAAGTTAGCTGCTTGTCAAGGAAGATTTAGCAGCTTTAAACATGAACTCAAAGGGAAACTACACTAAAAGCAAAAGTAGACAGGAAGATTAGAATTTGAATAAACGGTAAGGCTGTGTTGTATCAGCTGGATGTTGATATCTTTTCCTTTGCATTGTCAAACACACAAAAAACAAAAAATTCTAAGATAAAATAGACAGACAAGTTATGTAGTTCATTTATAAAAAGTTCCAGGAATCCCCCCAAAAAACCAAGTATTAACAAACTGTATCTCTTATTCATCATGAAAACTGTAAAAACTGATGAAGGTAACAAGAAGTGAATCACAAGTTTTGAGTTTACAAAAGGTTTCTGTTGTCAATTAGGATTCAAGTTACTTAGCCCGCTGCACACAAATGTCAAGATGAAAAAATAAACTAATACCAAATGACAGAGTCTTTTCCCCCATTTTGCATATCTCTCTGAAGTTGTCTAATGTATATAGTCCATCAAGCACAGAACTTAGCCCAGTTAATCCCCAGGTAAAAGGGTCATCTAAATGAGCTGGGTAATATATGAGTATCAACACTTGATTTAAATAAATGTTCAATCAGTCAGTAATCCCTATAATGACCTCAAGGACAGTTTTGTGGATTGCCTAGTGGTAAAACGCTGTCATTGTTTAAGCTCAATACATCATCTGCAACAACAAAAAAACCAAAAAAATGCATGCGAACACACCATAAGTCAGCTGCAGCAAGACGTGGGGAAACAACTTATTCCCTGGAGGTATTCACACACTTTGCCAGAGCCAAAGCAACAGCTGTTAAATGCTCAAGACAACAAGGCTGATAGGAAGTGCTTTTTCAATTATTCGTTAGCTAAATACCATGTCGAAGAGGTTAAAGAAGGGATTTTGGGAGTGCTGTTGTATAAATCTAATGATATTCAAACAGAATATGAACATAAAAGGGATGCTGAAGGCATAATACAAATAACTTTTTAAATAACCGTTATTAAAAAAAAATGTATTCTTAATTTCTGTTTGAAATTTGGACCTGATACTCACCGCTTTATGTTCTACAAACCAACAAACTTTTAGTTTAACACAGTGGGGGGAAAACTAGAAGAATTTCTAAAACAAGTCTAGTTCTGTCCAAGTAGAAATTAATGTATTTTTCATGTCATATCAGAGGTGGTAATAAACTAAAACATTTCTTCTGAGAGTGAAGTCTGATTCACAGAGCGTCACCAGGTTGTCGGTGGCATGTCGTTCTGTCTGGTCAAATAAATATAAGCAATTACGATGAGTCAAAGATAGGACGCTGAGTGATTTAAGCTCAGAATCTTGTTTAAATGTTTGACACTCTTATTTTCAAGTAAAAAAATTGAGCTGTGCTATAGTTGTTTCGACAGAGCCATCAAAAAACATGAACAAAAAAAACGTTTGAAACTAAATCTTTCAATGTAATTGAAAGACCATGTGTTCTTTTAAAAATCTTATTTTTTTTTTGTGTGGCTAATTTGAATGGCTGTGTTGCAGCTCTCCCCCACATTCATATGGAGACACAATCCCATTTGTTGAATGAGCGAAATGCCTTAAGAGTGTACAGTGTTGAAATAATAGATACTTTGAACTTTTCAAGTGAAGTCTAACGTCACAAAATAAATTACTTGAGACTGACTCAAATCAAAGACTCGAGCCCACAGTAAGGTAAAAAAGGATTCATCGCACTGTGAGAATACCCCAGACAGTTAGCCACCACTGCTGCTAATACAAACCTTTTTAATGACTCTGGACTCCATTTGAAATCTCTTCTTCAAAAGCAAAAATATTTAGATGATAATGCCTAAACTGAATAATGTTGAGATGATTTTTATTCTAATTGTGAAAGCACAAAAAGGCTGCATTTCTAGAGGTTTTGTGGTACTATGACCACCTTAGCTCACCTCAAGCATGAATGCCAGAATAAATAGATCTCTTTTAACCTATACTGTTATAGTATATATTGATTAAATCCTTGAACATTCCATTTTTTTTTTAAGCCTTCATGCTATTTGGGAAAGTAAACTCAGGGTCTTTACATTTTGAAAAAATATTGCCTCAGTCATGTGAACTCCAACTTGTGTACCGTTACATCTCATGAGCTAGATGTATTGTTGCAACTGTATTTAATTTAAGTTTGAATATAGCATGTACAAAAAAAAAAATATCCATATGTTGTGCCAACTACTTGCAAATTTATGCTGCTATCAAAGGGTTAAAAATTGGCAGGAAAATGGGCCAGTAGAACTGCTGGATGGGACCAGTAGAATCACTGGAACGGAGCTTCAGTTAGTTCATGCTGATTGGTTGTAACTCAGAAGGATTGTCACTCTCTTGTTATTTTCTGCTGCCAGGGACACCTTTTTTCGCTGATCAGTGACAACACTCCCTGCCAATATTCACATTCAGTCTAATCCTTTTAAACAGAAGAAATGGAACAGTTCGCTTTCAACCACCAACTGTATCCGTTGTTTTTTGGTTGAGCCTGATGTGGTCATTAACAAATGTAAAATAACCTAAATCTATCCTTTCAGCAATAAGATCAACTGCCTGAACAGCAGAAAAACAAAGACAAAAACCTGGAATAAGTCTCGAACAATGCAATATTTACACAATAGCTTCATGGGATAATTGTGACTTTAACTACACTAATAAACCACATTCTAGTCCTGGCTCCTAATCTGTAAACACACAATCATAAAAACAAAACGTATAGCACACTGGTAGTAATAGTTGGCCATTTTCTATAATAAAGAAAGAAGGCTTAGAAAAACCCCGTTACTGAGCGGATCCTATAATGGACACCGCTGTAAGATCAGAATAAAGAATAAGATAATAGCAGACTATTTTCCCCCTCTCACCATGTGTTGTGAGCATATTTTTGACCTCAAGGGAACCTCAGCAGTGTAGATCTTTGTTGGTTATATTCCAAATTGCCACAGCTGAGAGGATTTCCCCTCCTGAGTGTTACAATCCTTCTACTATTTTTGCCCTCTAAAGTGATGCCAGAAAATGCCCCAATGTGCATAAAACCCAGCAGTGGCTCTCAGTAGAAGCTGTGTTGGATACCAAGCAGTGGAGTTCAGCTGCCGACCCCTTCCACAGCTGGAGGTTGGCTCTTATGTGGGGACTGAAGGTATGTTCTCTGCAGCCAGGCTCACCACAAAAGGGTCTTTCTTATAGCATTTAAGGCCTTTGGGAAATGGGGTATTGGCTGTAAGGGGTGCAAGTAGGTTGCCGTCTTTCAGCAAAGCAGTTTTCAATAATAGAGTTATTACAGCTATAACATTTGAAAAATTAGCAATCACTATTAGATGTGCCATAATGAGGACATGTTGCTTTATTTCTGTAATAAAAGCAATGGCTTGTTTGTTATTTTCGGAATGACAGTAAATAAAAGTTCAAACGGATACTATAATTAATAATTCTTTATCAAAAATAAAATGATTTGGACTATGTGATAGTTGCAGCAAATGCCTTTTATTGTATGTTTCTGCCGCATTTCCCACCATCTAGTTTAATGATGATTTGATATGACTCGTTTCTTGGTGCTCTAAAAATACCACAACTGGCTAAGTAACTAATGGCTAATTTTGGCAGCTGTTTTAGTTCCATCACTGCTAACTTGTAGCGCTACTGTTTTTAAAGGGTCTGAAATCCATTTGATAACCTCTAAATCATAATCAAAAATATTAAGAGTGACCAAATCTGGACTGAATAGTTATAGATATGTACTGTACTTCTCCGCTGTTCATCTTGTCACCTTTAGTCCAAAAGCTTGTTCACTTTGTATTCGAAAGTTTAAATTCTCCAGTGAGTTCTGAATGAGCCATGCAAAGTTTAATAATCAATATGAGTGTGGCACATGTATAGCAACATCAAGGTTGCAGGAATAAGCCATTAATATGATTTCCAACTACTATTTGCTAAAATTGGGTGTTACGTGATACCCAAATCTGAATTCTCTGACAATTCAAATGTCACATAAGATCCAATCTTTTACATCTCATTTACTTTAAATCAGGCTATGACAATAATTGAGCTAATACCTTAATCAGAATGGAAGCCTTTATCCAATCTTACATGCAAGTAAGAAAATCAAATTGTTGAATGAAATGTGTCCTACTCCACAACCCTAGGTGGCGACACGCGCCCCTTCGTGCTGGAATTCGTCCGGTTGGCCAAGAGCATCACACAAAAAAATCTAAAAAGTCTGAATTCCGTCAGACTAAGGCAAAAAATTGGATGTTCTCTTACTGTGTGTAAACACATCAAATGACATGCTGAATGAAGAAACATATTAGGTCATTTTAGGATTTGTGACCATGACCTGTTGGTTTTCTGAACTGCCTAAGAACTTCTTATGGGTTTTTCAAGAATTCTCTTCTTGTACAATTAATATGGCCATATTCAGCTACCAAGCTGTGACTGTTGAATCTCTGCCACACTGAAAAATAAACCAAGTTGTTTTATTAGTGAGTCTTGAACTGTGACTGATCAGCTGGCTGAAAGAAATATAATATAATATAATATAATATATATTAGGGCCGGGACTCGATTACATTTTTTTATCTAATTAATTACAGGCTTTGTAATTAATTAATCGAAATTAATCGCATTTTAATCGCACATAAATATTTGACCTGAGAAAAGTGAGAATTTTCTTCACATGGAATTTTAGTATGAATACTGACTGAATACAAAAGTGTAAAATTATCAGAAAAAAAAAAAAAAACATAATTCACAGATAAGAGAATGAATTGGGGGGTGTTTGTTGTTTTGGTGTGGGTTGTTTTTGTTGGGTTGGGGGTGTTTTTGTTTTTTGTTTTTTGGTTTGTTTTTTGTTTTTTGTTTGTTTTTTTTTTTTGTTTTGTTTTTTTTTTGTTTGTTTTTTGTTTGTGTTGTTGTTTTGTTTTTTTTGTTGGTGTGTTGTGGTGGTTGTTGTGTTTTTTGGTTTTTTGGGTGTGTTGGGGGGGGTTGTGGTGGGGTTGGTTTTTGGGGTGGGGTGGGTGTTGTGGTTTGGTTTGTGGTTTTTTTGTGTTTTTTTTTTGGTTGTGTTTTTTGTTGTTTTTTTTGTGTGTGTGTGTGTGTGGTGTTGTGTGGTGGGTTTGTGGTGGTTTTTGGGTTGTTTTGTTGTTTTTTTGTGTTTTGGTTTTTTGTTGTTTGTTTGTGGTGGGGGTTGGTTGGTTTGTGGTTTTTGGTTGTTTTGGTAAGATTTTAAAACAAAAGCTGCAATATTATAGTCAAGCAGTTTGGAATTTTTGTGCTAATCAAGTGAAACCCTTGTACTTCTACAAGGTAATTGTACCGTGAGAACCAAATCAAGGCACAGGCTATGTCATAATGCCACAAAACAAAGCAACATTCAACTGGAAGAAGCTTTGAATATTCAGTCAAGGTGAACAGGTTTTGTTTCCATCCAGCTCCAAGCAACAGAAGTTTAAACTAGCTTTCCAAACATTAAACTTTTTAAACGTTTCCATAAAACAAACATGAAGGAGCCAAATGTGGACACTGTTTAATTGAAGTCATAGGTTGCACTGTCTCCAGCAAGATTGGAACGAAAACATGACAGGCTGTTCTTTATTTGTTGATCCCATCCTCTGTTCACTCTTTGGGTCTTTGGGCTGTAATAAGAGGCATGTGAGTCTGAGCACGGAGCATGCTCATTAAAACACCGGGCTCGGGTGCCGCATCCCTCAGGCCAGTGCGCACAACATACGCAGGTGTCAGGAAGCAACCAGTTCCCATCCACAGTTCTCCTTCCAGCTCTGACGACTGTGTAGGGAAGTAATTAAGAGGAATTGCTAAATGAGCTAGTGAGTGATTGCTTAAAGAGTGCCAAAGATCAGGTGCCCAGTCAAGTGTGTGTGAACAGTTAAGACATTTGCTTCCGGAGTTTACAAAAACACAATGGATATTGTCTGGTTAAAATCTTTTACATAAGAGCTCTATCATAAGACTGGCACGGAATAGGAACTACAGAGGTCTGCATAAAACATTACCAAGCTAATGGACCCAGGCCGAATAATTCTCAGTGTGCGTTTTAGTAGCATATTTTCTTGTAGCCATAAAGCTGATGCTGGAAAACACAACACGTGGGTTCAAGCCTACACAAGATGACCAATATGCTTCAATATGCGTCATCGCTTGGTTGTTATGTAAAAGGCCCAGAAAGTCCAAGCAGTAAAGGTAAAACATAAAAAGGATGTATAAAAATCAGTTGCTGTCGAGGGTAATAAGTACAGCCTGGTTCTGTTCAGCTGAACAGCTGGGTTACATTATTTTAGGAGCCAGCTCTAAGAAAGAGGATCTTTGAAATCTGCGCCAGTAGCTCTTCAAAGAGAAAGAGGAAAAACTGTTGAGTTTCTGTTGCTACAGCCAGCTTCTGCTTTGGGTCCAGGGGGCAAAGTTCTGCCCGGCGACGAAGGTAGAGAGACAAAAACAATGCTGTTTTGTGTTCACACCAGGTCTTTAACGGATAGCTTGCATTCAGCAGGCTGTTTGCTGAGCCCCTCACACCCAACTGTGTTAGCTGAACAAAGAAAGCTTAGTTGGAGGACATTATCAAATCTTATCAGTTCAAGCCTTTATCATTTCTAAAATAGTAACAAATTAATTTCCATGCACAAACTGTATAGCTTACATAAACACATCTGCAAACTATAAAAAAGAGCATCATTGTTTCTTTCAGAGAATTATCCAGTTTAAAGCGTATTTAAAATTTTCAACAAGAGATAATCAAACAGAAATCAGACTCTTAAATTATTTTAAAACAATGAAATGGCCCTTTAGTTTACCTTCAAAAGAAAGTGACGAGATAGATACTAACTTTACCATCATTAGCATATAATAGTTCGCCAAGAATGGCACTTAAAGTGCTTAGAAATGATTTCCATCATGTCTGCCCATCTGTCACCATTTTATTTTTCCACTGAGTAGTTTAAGGTTCTTCAAACATTTAAAATCCAAAGTTAGCAAAAATTTGACCAGCAATGGTTATGTTCCTGCTTTTGTCAACACAACTATCAACTCAAAAATTATTTCCTTCTTTATTTCTCACTCGGAAAGTTTGAGAATTTTTCTAACGCCAACTTTCAAGATCCGATATGGCAGCTGTTCGCCTCAGTCCTCAACGGGGCTTTCCCTGCTTTGAGTCCCGTCCTGGGTGACTCGTCTCCCCTTTCAAGCTCTACTGTCCACTGTCGAATAAAGGCCACTGTGGCCCAAAAAAACCCAATACTAAGCAATGGTGGAAACGTTTATTTTACAAAACACAGTTTTAAGAGTTCATCTAAAGTCAATGTTAGATGCAGCGCCTGCAACTCTAAAATGAACCAAACAAAACTGATGTTCTAATGTGGAAGGACAACTGTAAGATGTATTACGGAAAAATGGCTACACTGACATCGCCGTATTGGAAACCCGACTTCTCCGACTACATTAACTTGAATGCCTTTAACTCCGGCGTGACATCATGCCCAATTTAGAGTTCGGACTTCTGAGGTAAATGAAGTGCAGTATCATCATGTAAGGGATAATGCCCGACGAGGTGTACATTATCAGAAAATATTGGACGACACGCAGGCGTGAACCTTTGGAGACAACCTTTGGCGGTTGCTTCCGCGAAGTCCATTATTTTCTGATAACGGACACCTCGAAGGGCATTATCCCGCTTATACCATGGTCACTTATGAAAGAAGGACATACTTAATCAATTAATAATACTTTCATGTGTTTTAGAGTTAAAATCACAAGGGTTTTTTATGTAAGTCGAGCGCACTATTTAATATATCCCGTATACAGGTGTTGCTAAGCAACGTGGCCAGAGCGAGCCGACCGCAGCGATTTATCAGTGAGGGGAAGGGAGATTACGTTACGTGATACAAAATATCATTTCAGAAGGCCAGAACACTACTTACTGCTTGTGTGTGTCCAGAGGATGATGCAAATAACGTTGAGACTCCGTTGCCATTTGAGCAAGCGCAATAACTTAGAACTGTCATCAGGCAATTTGACGGGACGCCTTTCCTAGGTGTACATTATCACCTTTTAATGTACACCCTCCAGCCAATCAGAATGGAGTATTCACCCCAACCATGGTATAAATCCCCAATAAAGATCAAAAGGTATTATGATCATCCTTTGCAGGGAACCTAGGAGACCCTAGCGGAACAGGACAGATGTTTCCCTCATAAACCTGTCAATTTAGAAATATATTACTTCTGATATGATTGTAGAACCTACTTAACATCTTAAAAAAAATCATCTGGAGACAGAAACCTGTGTTCTATGTACAGTAACACATTCATATTCTAAAGCATCCCTTAATTCCCCCTTCCACAAAGCACATCTAACATAGTACAAGCTGAGGTGTTACAACAACACTGGGCCTGTAAAGTAAAAATACGGGCCGTGTTTTACTCCATGAGGCACACAATGATTACACACTTAGCACTAATGCAACAATTAACCGGACAATCCAATTTCCGTGTATGTTTGTGAGTGTGTGTGTGTGTGTGTACACGTATGTAAGTGTGTCAAGCCGGTAAAACCACAGGCGGACACAACAAACACAGATGACATCAGCTCACAGTATACAGATTATTCTGTTAGCTCAACGAGACACAACAGAGTCCATCATTCAGGGAGGCTGTTATTACTAGGGCAGAAATTATTACCTACAATGCTTTGTGTGTGTAGATCCCCTTTGTTCAGATGTGGCGAAGTCATCACTGGGGTCAGTCTCTCTCTATACTGTAAAAGACAGATGTTATAAGTGCCCTCTTAATGTGAACCGGAAGGGAAATCCTCCAGATTCAGCGTGGGCCAGATCTATCCAAGACATGATGACAGGTGTAATAGGCACAGGATTTCATGTACACACAGACACATGAAATTATCCCTTACCCATGCATGACTGCATGCATGATGTCACTAGGCCCGTATTCGCCACACAGTGTTATGTCTGAGAGACAAAGCCTCCCCATCTCTTCTGTCTCGCCCCTTAACCTTAACTCCTTAGCGGCAGCCCATTAACCACCTGGAATCTGACTGCTCAGCAAGTGCAAAAACGGTTTTACTGTGGATAACCAACCTGAGAAGATGTTATGAGTTTACATGATGGAGTTGAGCGCATACCTACCCCAGTGTTGCAAGAATGAAAGCAATACTGAATGCAATTAAAATACTAAAATAAAAATAAAGTGCCTATAACAGACCTAATTTACCACTTGTAAATGCAGTTTTTAACCATTATAACTCAATCCTAATAGTGTACAATAATTACATCATTAGAAATATCAATATCCAATTATGTAGATGAGAATTTGGGAAAATTGGTTGCCATTTACAGATGAATGAATAACTCAGGAAGAGCTTTTATTGTGGAGAACAGGAAATGTGTTTGTAATAAAGTGGGTCACACCAGTTAATACCATGTTTGAATTACCTCAACATTAACCATACTTTGCAATAGATAGTGTTCGGAGTGTGTTTTTTTTCTCACTCTGATTCGGACGATGAACAACAGATCTAAAAAGCAATTCTACATTTAAAACATTTGTCAAGTTGAGACGTGAAATGTGTTCCCAGGTACTTTATAAAAAAACTAATTGAAGGCAAAGGGGCATTAAACAGAATGCTACATTTCTAAATCCTATAAGAGGAAGTACTTTTACTTTAAAGAGCTAAAAGTGTCTTTGTAATAACAGCATCCTAACAGGGACTGAATAAGATGCTAAGAAAGGTTGTTTCTCTTGCTTTGAAATGATAAAAAGTCCTTTAATGTATAGTGCACTTCCAGAGACATCCATGTGGTTATGAAAGTAATGCTACAGCTATCAAGAACAGATCATTATTAGCCATTCATATCCCCCAGTTCAACAATATCCCATGCAAATAATCAAGAACATCCCTTGACAGGATAATACTCAGAAATCCATCTAAGTTGCAGTATGTTGCTAACTTACTGGCTTACATTCACATCCGGTTACAAAGGCCACATATAATTGAAAACACTTATGGTCCAATACCTTGAGTCTGATTTGAGTCTTTAGAACAAAACTTCATAGACTCAAGTTCAATTCTCAAGTTCAAAAACGCGTTTCAGTATCACTTCCTGAATGTTTAGGATGCAAGTACAAGTCAAGTCTGTCGTCTTTGTTTCATTGACTCAAGTCCATGGTGAGTCCAAGCCTGAGACTCAAATCCCAAACATCGAATCTCATTCAAATCTAGACTCTTCAGAGCTCGAAGAAAATTTGAGTCCCTAGTGTTGTTTTTTTATTTGTTTTTTAAGACTCAAGTCCTAAACCTTTGTCAAAGTTAAATCTTAAGTCTTGTGTGTTCACGTTAAGTCAGGGTTTTCATGTACTGACGATAATATTGAATGTAGAACTTTTGGGTGCAGTTGCATGTAGATGTTGCAATTCCATTTATTGTTAAGTGGTTCGAGTCGGTACCACCTTGTGAGAGCACAGGTCATAATATGATGCACGTACGTACCCACGTATGCGCGTTCACGGGGAGTCTGTGTTCTCCATCAGTTAGCCACTACTAACTTTGAAATAGCACACCCATACAAAATCTGTGTAAGTCAAAGAGGACAAGAATTTTGTCCTGTGCGACAAAAAAAGTAAAAATGGCCTCTGACAATCGTAGAGGTCAGCCTAATGAGCACATGCTTGAATGTCACCGAAAAAGGGCATTTTTCTGACTGCAGTTCCACTAACGGCCACATGATGCACTCTTGGCAGCCCTCTCAGCAAACCCTGCAGTTCAGTTTTAGTGGGGTTCAGTTCTTGGATATGAGTCCAAAATGTCCCAAGTTTGAGTGAAGTCCCCAGTCTTTAAAATATCCTAAGTCAAGTTTGTATTTGCACTTTCACAACAAGTTGAATATATGTTTCAAATTCAAGCCCCCATCTTTTTTGACTGCAGCATGCCTTAGAAAATGTGCTTGTACAGCACTAAAACTAAGATATTTACACATTAAAGCAGGTTCCAGTGCTGCTTCAGTGCCAGAGCCTGCATGACTTGGCACTTTTTTTTTTGTTTTCTACCACCAGAGCAGTCATGTTCTGGTTGCAAACCAGTGTTCAACTGGGTCAGAGATAGTTCTTTCTAAGAATCACTTTCTGCCCCGCTCACATGGTGTTGGGGGCGGGATGACAAAAGTTTGGCGTAGTGTGGCAGAATTCACAACCGCTATTTTCATTCCTAACAATGGACATAACATGGAATATGTTATGTAAACATTTTTGACACTCCAGCAAAACGTGGAAGCACAACAACAGCACTTGTAAGCGCACAATCTCTCTCTGTTCACATGCTTCCTGATCTCATGACCATACAGTTGCGTGGTTGTAAATTAAGTTATGACATTCCTCCAAAATTTGCCAACAACCAACTAAGCACTGGCTTCAGCACCAAAAGCCCTAATAGAGGTGAAGTAGTAGGGTAGAAAAGGAAAAAAGTTCTCTGTACTGAGAGTTAGTAAAACTAATTCTCAGTACAGAATAAAAGGAAAGCTTGTGTGACTACTTCATTTACATTTTACATTATTCACTTTGAACGATGTTGCCACATAGTTTTTGGTCGAATTAGCAAAACCATCAGTTTAGCCTGGATACAACAACAGCTAAATAAAAAGGTTAAAGTTTGTCCCTAAACCCGTTTTAGTGAGAATTATAGTTCCAATGTGCAATGAAAGGGAACTCGACAGATGGACAGATGAATGGATGGAGGTCAGATGCAGCTATTAAAAAGAAGCTACCCCTCAGAGTGAGTCATCTCTGGGTCTGGTAACCATGTCGGCGGAGAGAAGTGAGGACCCCAGGGAGGGGCATGCTCTCCTGGGAGAATGTGTGCCCCAGGGGTGCAATTAAAGTCTTAACAATTTATCTCATTGTGTTGTGTTTCCACAATACTCTGCTCTAGCTTTGTCAATGCAGCAGGCATAATCTTTTCAGGCTTTAGATGGAAAATTCCGCTTAGCCGTAGAGGAGCGCCCAAAATGACAACAGCAAACAAGAAGGAGACAAATTCCCTGAATTCTTCTTGTTTACTACAAAGCAAATAAGCATGTTCTTCATGACCTGTGAATACTTAAGAAAGGTGAATTAAACAAACACAAGAACATTAACACCGGGTTCAAGCTTTAGAAAGGGCTTAATGGGGTAGTATTTTGGGAGGCCCTCAAAGCTTTTCTTTTTTTTAAGAATATATGATTAAGAAACATCGTACTTTAGAAAAAAAATCAAGACCTACAGCAGCTGAGGCATTTTAAGATGAATGGATTTGAATGGACACATTCAGCTATTCTCAAAACTTATGAGGTTAGTATACATCTTTTCATAAATAACAGGAACGTTTTCAAACGACTTTCAATAAGTTCCTACCCACTGGTGTTTAGATTTACCTGTCAATCCAATGTAATTTACAAGTGCACATAAATAAATTGTAGTTAGGACATCAAAACTGACTGTAGCCCAGGGGCTCACATCCTTCAGTCGACTGAAGTAATATTCTGACTACGTTCTGCTGCAGACCAATGTTTGAACAGAGGGTTGCATGTCTATCCTTTAAAACTCTACCAAAGTAGTGACCTCAACCTGCAGAGTTATCACCTCGCAAATCAATCCCCGGCTGCACAGACCATTAGCAACACCTTTGCCTGGTGACAAAAGGTAGATAAGTGAAGATCTTGGAAAGGAAGTTACAAAATATTTAGGGATAAACTAAATTTAAAAGCTTTCCCACAATACCCAAGGTATTGCAGAATTGCTAAAGACATCACTCCATCACTCCACTTCATAAATTGTAAGTGTTTAAGCTGCTGAATGACTACAATAAGTAAATTCAGAAGGTGTTCACCAGATGATTTACACAAATATTGCTACATAATTAGGCGTTTGTGAAGCTTTAAAATCTGTGTTGTTGCAATGTATTGTAATTTTTTTCATAAAGATTATTTAAAATCTAAGATTAAATTTGAGGAAAAAACTGCTTTGAGTTAAAAAAAATATCCTGATCATAATTTGTTGTTTTTTATAAAATCATTGGTGGCATATTAAATTTTTTTTATATATATTTTTTTTTTTGTGTAGCACTCTTTACTTAAAACTCCTTCACTTCCTCTTTGAACCTGTCATTTAACCAGTTTTCAAAATGGACAAAATAAGAAGAGATCGTACTATGTTGCTCCTCATAAGTCAGTATAATGGTGCGGGGGGGGGGGGGGGTACACTGTCAGTAGTACTTTACGAATGTATAACAACTTTTTAATATATATATATAATATTCTATAAGTATATTGTATATATATTTTATATTTTTTATATTATATATATATAGCCTACTATTTATATTTTTTTGCAAGTTTCTGAACATAAATAGCTATATAGGAGTCACAATTAAAACATTTTTGCTGTAGGTAAAGGTGCAATGTATAAGAATTTTCCCGTGAAATAATCACACAACAGTCTAATGTCTCAATCATGTTGGAAGGTGGGTTACATTGAAATGGATTTCCTTCTCAGCCAGCTGGGTGCTTTTTTTTAGCAGCCAGTTTACAATGTGTCCTCCATACTTCCTGGTTCCACAGCCAATCACACGTGAGCCCGGAAGTTTGCCAAAGTCTTCAACACAACCACTGCGCCAGCGTTTGTAATTTGCCACTGACCAGGCTAGAGGCTAACACCAAAAAAAAAAAAATCTGCTCTAAAAATATCTCAAGCTTTAGGATCAGAACTGGTATTTTAACATTTCTCATTGGAGAATATAGTGATGTGAATACTGCTGTGGAGATTTTTTTCTGCGATACAGGGATAAGCTTTGATTTGAAAAAGAAATAAAGAACTAGATTAACACATCATTATTTTTTATAATAGAGCTGTAAATGTGATTGCCAAAGCTTGAATAATAAGAGTACATTAGTTTTAGCTTTGAATTTCTAATAATAATTTAGCTTAAAAGCTTTAGCCAATATATCTTGAAAGCCAGTGTTTGTCACATTTTTCAGCCAAGGTCCCATTTGAATATTTTTTTTTTCTTATTTATGCATGGCCCGGTAACAATTGTAAATGATAAAATGCTTCAGGATTGTAACGTAGAAACAAATCCAGTCTGCAGAAGTAGAAAACTAAATCTTTATTTTTCTGGCAAACTAGCAAAAAGAAAACAGTATTAGCGATTGCCAAGGGATATCTTTGACCATATTAATTTAATGTAGCTTATCTGTTTCAATAAAAACAAAGAAACATAACCAACAGGATCATTAATTCACAGGTACATGTATTTAATTTAATTTTTATTTCTATTTTTTTTTTAAATAATCATATTATTTTCAAAACTATTTTACTAACAGAAATAACTAATTTTGATCGTCAGTTGTGTTTTTTAGTATCAATTAATTGATTGATCAAAAATAAATATGTTTGCCTGTGTTGCTACAGAAAGTTGTATGAACTGGTTCATATTTCCTAACTCAGCCAAATAGTCTTGTTCCCTAAGATTAGGTTTTCTCACATGAATATAGTATTACACAATGGCATGTATAAAGTGCATTTTGCAGAAACGTTTCTGCTAAAATTCTACTACTGACCTGAAAATTATATTCTGCACATTCTCTGAAACAGTAGTCCCCAATGTTGGGGTCGAAGCAGAAGAAGGAATAAAAGTAAATACTCGCAAATGGAGATTAGCTTAGTAAAATATGTTTTTAAACAAGTCAGTTTAGTTTATTATAATTGTAATTTAAGTTATTGCTGGCAAGAAATGAAAATCCTGTTGTTTTAACTATAATTTTAACTGAAAACGAGAAAAGCTTTTATAAGTAGTAAGCAGTTAATCACTTACTCAAAGCATACTCAGCATATTAACAAGGATCATGGTGAACCATTGCCCTATTTTATAGTATGAGTCACCTCAATTAAACCCAGAGCTACCAACCTAGGAAACTGGAAGAGAGTTTGCTAATGACCTTTGGCTGCAAGTTGTAAAAATGAATGGTAAAGGGCTCCGCATTAAAGATATTGGTTCCATGGGGCAACCAAGTGAAACTAGGACTCGACGTAAGAAAATCAAAACTTTACTTGGATGATGCACTGGCACTGAGAGGGTGGACAGCGTCTCAGCTGCATTACGATTTAGCTGTAAATATGAGCGAAAATTAAAGGAATGCTGTCCAAGCTATGTTTGAGCCAACAGGGGGATTTATCTGAGAAATATTGACTGTAAAACAGGCAGCTGAACTACAATGATGTTATTCAAAATGGCAACATAGTTAGAATAGATATCAAGAAAAAAAAAATTCCCAGCTGTTGCTTTTTTTCCGTTTCATCATCACTGCAGAGTATGGAAAACATTCTGAACGTGAATCGTTTTATGGACAAAACATAATTTGTTGGTAACTTGTATGTACATCTTTGAACTTATTGTCTGGAGAGACATTAAAGGCAAGAAATGATCAATGATGACCATTGTTAAAGCTGTCTGATGGGAACATGTTTTTGTGATCCAAATGGTACAGTGGAAAGGTAATTTATGCAGCCATTATGGAACCCTTAATTGGAGTAACTGAACAGCAGCTTCTTTAATGAAGACATTCTTAAAGAAACACTCTCCAGCCAAAGTGAACAATAGACTGAATCTCAATCGTTATTGCAATGAGTTGAATACCACTAAAGCTAAGAAGTGGCTGGATGTAATGTTTGCTACCTATAACATTTAATCTGCCATACATTCAAAGTGCACTTTGAAAATGTGAAACATTTTCTGAGTTGTAAGGTCTAGGATTTGGGTTTCCCAAACCCGAAAGCTTATGGACCAAGATGCTGAACCTCACAGAGAGTTGTTGACATTGTCATAATGAAAAAGAAAGTGGGTAATGAAGAAAATATTGTTTAATTGCATTAAGTATCATCATGATAAAGTTCAACAATAATACAATTTCATGTTTTCCTAATATTGTATAGTTCAACCATTCGCCAATGTGCTTAAAATGCTGACCTCCGGGTAATGGTCAACTATTCAAGAGCTTAATCAGAGCTAGTGCAATAGCGACTTCTTTGCTAGTTCTACACAGACCTGGTCTGGTTTTTTCTACAACCAGCAATTAAACGTATTGGATCACATCTCGTCAAAACATCTTATCAAGAAAAAGTTTGAACCTTTTTTTGTTGTTCATTTTGTGAAAGATCACATGACAATTAACAGAAGCAGGAGCTGAGGTAAAATAAACTAGTAAAGAGAGAAAAGATTACAAAGGGGTGTAAACTGAACCAAAAAGCTAAAGACTAGAGTTTTTAAAGAATACGTGTCTCTGAACAACAATGAATCTGTTTTTGAAGACCGAGTGACAAAGCGAAAAAGCAATAACAAACTAGAAAGACCCACACATCATGACATGCTGACTCCCAATATGAAAGTAAACAGAACCCGTCTTAATCCACTGCAACTGTGACTTTAAATAATGGTAGCTAAAACAAATGTACCTTTTTTCTCGAATTAGACGCATCAAAAACAAAACTAACTTAAGTTTTAAATAATGTTCCCAGCATTCGTATTTGTTCTTTATCATAATGAGTCCATCTCCAGATTCTAAAAAAAGAGGGTGCCTCTTCTTTTGGTTCATTTTAAGAGTTTGTGCTAAGCTATGACTGGTTCACCAGTGACAGAGTCAGCACTTGTGGCGCAGAAAACACAAAAAGTCGTGCCAACTGTGCAGTAGTTTAGCACTTGTCCCAGTTTGGTGGAAAATGTTCATACTGGTTGACAAAATGCTGAGTTGTTGGTTTATTTCAAAGCAGCTTAGCGTTTAGAATGTTCTCATTGGGAAATATGTTGCCACTGTCGTCAAAAATCTCCTCAAAACCAAAATGTGTTCCTATTGAATCTTCTTCAAACTGAACATAATTTATTATTTTCACCAAAATCAGGTAGCTAATTGGTTATTGATATTGCGTGTACTGAAATATTGGTTTAGATAAGCAAAATTTTCATCATCCCTTTGTAGTCATTCTTATTGCTTTCAATTAACTAGAAACCAACCGCAAAAATGAAAGCGGATCATGGCTGCCATCCGTTAGACAAACACGAAACACAATAGCCAACTTAGTGCTATCTTGTTCCCACAGCTTCAGCCTTTTCCATGACCCGAGCCAAAGTGAACATATGATACTGCCTTATCACACACATCACAAACACAAGCTGCCTATTGTGGCAGGTCAAACCCTTCCATCATTAGCATACAGCTGTGTGGCTGAGCCTGAGTGACTCCAGGTCCAGTTTAATCAATATTCAAACATGTCTGATGCTGCATTTGCCAGTAAAGACAAAGGGTGGGGGACGGAGAGGAGAACCGGGGACATAAACTCAAATGAACACCCAAACATATTCAGTTTAATGAGTCTGCAGTTGCTCAGGGAGCAGACAGAGAGCTGGGGGCCATGCAGCTGCAAAACCAAACCGTCTGTCTGCCGTCCATTCCCCTGAGACTGACCCCCAGCTCACCACAAATGAACAAAACCCACTGCAGATTCTTTCTCATTTCAGCCGACAGGACGGTCCACAGCCCCTCCCTTCTTTTCTTTCCCTTCACAAGTCATTCATTTCTTTGCATTGCTTTCTCTTCAGACAAGTTTAGGGCGGGGCTTTATTATTGCAAAGACCCCACCATGCTGATTTCCCTGTAAACAGAGCTCTGCTTTGCTGCTGGAGGCAGATGTACCCCCAAGGGAGACTCATCCCCAAGAACCGCAGGGAGTCCGGAGGACACAGAAAGTCCAAGGAGAAAACAAAATGACCGGGGGAGTAAGGAATAGCCGGGGAGAGGAGAGAGAAGGGTGATTAGCTCCAGTCCTGCCTAATCTAATCAGTGTGCATGACTGGCTTGGAGTGCAGCATTTAAGTGCAGGGACACATGTGGAGACCAATAAAGTTCTGTCAAGTTTCAGAGGGCTGCGGAGGGTTCGCAGAGATTGCTTGGCTGTCTCAGTGCAAGAAAAGAAACAAGAGGGCAAAAGGAGAGGTCACTGCATAAAAGGATAAGTCAGGTTCATTTCATCTTGGCAAATCCCCCAATAATATACCCATTGTGTCATGGCAATTTTGCACCCCACTCCAATTTAATTGTCAGCAGGTGACTCAAAGTAACATATATCAGGGCAAAATTTTGACCTGCTTGCAGTTTTTCACCAAACATTATTTCTGCATAAATTACTTTACATCTGCGTGTAACCGTCCCATGTTAATGGAGTGCTCCCTTTGTACATAGAAGTTGCAATTTGGGAGTTCTATGTTGGAGAAATCAACTTGAACACCAAAAGATGTTGGAATTCCAAATTGGCAAGTCTGAAGTTCCTAACCTGCTCTGACCTTCAAATCTAATATGGCCAAAACTCATGATAGCTACAATTTATAGCAATTTATTTTGCACTGACAATTTTAATACATTAATTTTAGGAAAGTCTGATAGATATCACTCTGTTAGTGCCTCTTTAGGTGTAATACTACAGAAATGATCACATAGGATATTATTTTCAGAGGAGCTAATATTATTTTAGACTTTCTTTGGGTAAAACAAAAATAATAAATTCTACAAAAATCCAGAATCCAGTTCAGGCTTAAGAATCATAATTAAAATCTAGACTTTGAAATCATCGAATCACCAGATTGGGGAAAACAAATCTGTATATTCCATATGTAGTTAGAGTTAGGAAAATACTTCTTCCAAGTAGGAAAAATCAACTGGAACATCCCTTGAAGTTGGACTTCCCACTCGGGAAGTCAAAGATTTTTTCTTGATCCTATACTTTTACTTTCAATATGGCCGCTCATTGCGTCAACAAGTAAACATTAAAAGCCTAGTTTATGAATCTCCGACCGTAAATTTGCACTCAGAAGCAGACGTATTGACGGAGACGTTTTTCGTTTATAGTACTCCGTTTCTCCACCCCACTCTCCATTGTTTTTTTCAGCGTTGCTCGACCAGGACAGCAGGGGGTGCTAACTTTTCATGGTGCCTGCCTACTATCACAGCGTGTTATTTTTTTTTTCTAGGCTTTTGAACACATTTCTTCCTCAATGAGCTATGAATGACAGAAAGTAAGTTTTGATTAAGCTGTAAAGCTTTTTACTAGAGGTGCAGCTCATTGAATACAACTAACGCACGGAAACAAACACAGCAGCCTTTTTTGTTGTTTTTCCTACACCTCCTTGTGTTCAAAATCGCCACAAGAACAGATTAGGTGTATTATCGTTTCAATGTAAAGTAGGTCTGGGCGATATAGAAAAAAAGCTTATCGATAAAAAAACAGTCCTATTGATCAATAGTGATAATTATCGATAAAAAAAATCACATAATGTAAAAACTATATTTTCAGTGCCCAGTCATTTTGTTATTCTTCATTGAACTAATTTTAACTAAGAATTAAATTCATAAAATTTTCAAACACTTATTTTTATCATAAGTAAGTTTGTAAGACAGAAACAAACCAAGAGACCTGAGTAACATCAGTAAATACAAAGAAAAGTAATATTATTAACCATTATATATATATTTTTTTAATCATGTTAGTAATATAAATTAAAGGCTTATTTTTATTCTTTTTAATCTTTTAAACATTTATGACACTTTATAATATTACGGATTAAACCCTTAAAGTAGTTTGTCAATAAAGTTTAGTTAAATTCTCTTCAGCTGTAGGCTAAAGCTAACTAGCTACTCACCAGTGTTGATGGGCTCCAACACTGCAGCTCAGTCACTGAGAGCTGAAGCCAGCAGGTCTATCTAACCCCTGTTGTGTTTTTTTAAGCGTTTTTTTGCTTCTGAGGACCGGGAGCAGAACCGAGGGGAGATTTTAAAAGCCACAGATGTTAGCAACGCGACGCGACCTGGGCACGTTTCCTGTGTCTCTGTAAGAGATTCGTACCGAGCTGGAGAGGGAAGTCCTGCTTAAAACAGCTGACCGTAGTTTTATATTCCGTTCATTATTGCTACGTTTAGTGTTTTAGTGCATCGAGGATCGGTTCAAAACGGGTCGTAACCTTTACCGGAGCCACTGAAACATTTATCCGGGACAACGTCCTCTGCAGCTTCTTTGTTGTTACGTCTGAGCACGCCGACGCTACGGTTAAATTCTGTTTCAGCTCAAATCATTTCATCCTTTTTGTGGTTTGAAAGGAGAGCGGGTGGCTGACAGAGCTGCGTAGGCCATTGTTAATGATTCGTTTGGAATAAGTAATGATTGTTGTATTAAGCTGCCTGATTGGGTATAATGAAAAAACGAGGGGGAACTTTTTTTTTCTATCAAACTTTTTTATCGACGCCCTTTTTTTTCTATCGCACCACACACCTATCGTCGATATATATTGCTATCGAATTATCGCCCAGCCCTAATGTAAAGCATGTAGTGGCTAAATGCTGCAATAACTACTGATTACAGCGACTATAGAGCCCCACTCCGTGCGTCTTTGCTTAGGTGACGGAGAGCCCTTGCGTTGACAGATAATGGCGTTGCGTCAATCTGTCTCTGTCAAAACAGAGAAGCATAAACTAGGCTTAAGTTGTAGTGGAAACATTATGATTTTACAGACACAGTTGTAAGAAAATGAATGTTACATGTACAGCCTGCAACTCTATGGTTAACAAAATAAACATCAACAGCAAGCTCTGAAAGCTGTTTTTCTGCTTTAGGTAGCCAATCTTGGAATTCTAACAATTTTATAGCTTAAGGTTGTTAGCCTGCCTGACAAAGTCAGGACAAATCAAAAAGTACTTCCTTTCTTACTTCAAAATAAGAGTCTCAAACACGAATAAAATGGTGTCACGCTTAAAGCCCTTACATTCATCAGTTCAATCCGAGTTATATAACTACTTCTCTAGACAAAATCACATTTTGTCAGCGACTGAACAGCATTTATAGGACAGGCTTCCCTTTGACAAAAATTATTGTTGAATTTTAATAGCGGAACATCTTGTTTTATCCTTTCAGCTGGTTGAGTGTTTAAGAGAAAAAAACTGTTAAGGAAACAATTGCTTGCCTGTATTGGTAAAATAAATTAGCAAGAGATAGTACATAAAACTGGTATTCCAATTTTCCATGGAAACACATGTGGTGTGTGAGATTATTCCCAAATTAAAGCTCTGACTTGGGTGGTGGATGGAAAGCACACAAACACAACAGTGTGTCCTCATGTGATAGTTTTAGCTTAACTAAATCATCGTAGCTATCGCTGCTAGCTTGTGTGTCAGTTGTTCAATGTGATGCTATCATTTTAGATGATAGTTTCAAGCAATGTCAGATCGATAGGCAGTGCTGTTGTTCATTGAAAAAAAACTGACATCTTAAAAGCAAAATAACAAACAAAACCGTATCTTAGATGTGTGAGATGTCAATCATTGTATCTATGAAGCAATGCTATAACAGAATATGCTCATTCTAACAGTAGCTTTTAGCTTTCTAGAAATATTCCCCACTGACCAGATTGAGTGGAAAAATTTGACGTGATGTAACCAGCTGTGGATCCGTAAGAATTCTCTTCCTTGCGTTACGTCACTTTTACAGCCAAATAAACAATACAAACAGTCACATAAAAACAGTGTTGTGAAGGTTCCATGAGAAAAACTCTAGATTCTCTTACTAATTTTTTTATTAAAACACAAAACACTTCCAAAGAGTGAGGTAATGACCTGGAGAAGTGCTGATAGTACGGTCAGATCTGAAAAGAAAAATCTCAATTTGAGATTAAGCGAAGAAGTATGATGCCAATAAATGAGCCTCATTATCAGGGCCATTTAAACTAAACGATATCCACTGCGGGGGCCTTGCTGAAAAAAACTGTATTCCAGATGCTTGCCTGCCATTGACTACAGTCATTTGGTTTAACCTTTCTGCCACAGGAGCAGCTTTTCAATTAGTGGATTTCACACTTTGGTCATGGAGACACTGTGGTCTTGGCTTTGGTTTTCAGAACGCCACCAGTTGCGTCCCAGGTCTGATTACCTGAAGACCAATTTGATAAAATAGGCTTTTGTGCGCAGGCATAATAGTCAAATAAGTGCTTGAAATTTGGCAAAAACCATCCACTAAAAATTGTCTCCAGTCCTGAGGTCGTATACTGACCAGGCCCATAAAGTGTGACCAGGGCGCTGGAGTCATGACCAAAGCTCCGCCATCAAAGCTCAGAAAGGCAAGAAAAAGCAAATGATGTGGGTTGTATCAACAGGATCACAGTTAAATGTCTGTCTCATGTTTTTGTATCTCTCCAATCAAAGCAACAGCAACTAGTAATCCTTTTTCTTTGAACCAGTCAGTTAAGGAGAGGAGATAAAAAAGACTTTTCCAAAGCATCTGCACTCCCAGGCTGCTGCGGGAGAGACAGAAATGCACGTATTTATGCTTTCGTTGTGGATTAAGTGGAGGAGAGCAGCCTGGGCAGGATCGCAGTGAAGAAAAGCTTTGGGATTTTAATGGGCCAAACACGGAGCCTTGAGGAACCATGTGCACTAAAGCATGACCTCAAACTTCTGCCAACTGTTGAACGTGCTATCTCTGACCAAAATGTTATTAAAGCTCAACTGCTACAAAAAGCAAGAGAAATCAAAAATAGTTTGGAACTAATTAGAGTTACAAACACAAGACCACATATATGTTGCTGCAGGCAGCACTACACTTTCCCAGCTGTAAACATGACATCAATAAGAAACTACTTAATGAACAGACAAAAAACAAGAGACATTTGTAGGAAGGAAAAAGAAAAAGAAATGCTTCTAGAACCCAGGAAGAAACTGCAACTTAATGTGTCATTCGATACACCCCACCGATAAAAGACCTTTCTCTTTCACACACAAACACTGGTTTACAAAACCAGACAAAAATCTGGGTCAAAACTTGTAAAGACTGCTGACGGACTCTCTCCTGAAGCCATAACAGCAGAGAAGCCATAAGCAGTTAATGTGGTTTCTAACTAGGGCTGTGTTGGAGAGAAAAAAAATCGATTCTGAATCTATTTTTATAAAAGTTCTAAGAATCGAATCGATTCACAAGTTAAAAAATCTGTTTAATTTTTAACATAGTTGGCCCTTTTTACAGCTAAAATAGGAATTAAAAATCTAGAGAGTTGTTTTAATGCTTGGCTCTGAAAGTGTTACAAAGTTTTTTCTGGAAAAAAAACAACTGTTGCTCGCCCAGTGATAAGTCATTGAATTGCAGGCGTATAATTAAGATAGCAGCTCAAAAAAATAGTTTTTATTTGCACTGACCCATACCTATATCGAACTGGATCAGACTGAATCAGATCAGACCGTTATAATCAATTCTAACTCTTGAGAATCGGAATCTGACGTATGAGGATTTTAAAGTTCAATCAATCCAAAAAATCTAATCAAAATACTTTATTGATCCCACGAGGGGAAATTAATTTCAGTACATCCTGATCAAGAGTAGACATACAAACCTTTTTCACACATTACAGATCCAGGCATACTGTGGTTTTCTGCAACCAGCTTGTGCGACGCAACCACATAGCAGATAAGAAACAGATACACAAGGTTAAGGTTAAGTTAGGACACTTTTCCTGGGAAGATTTTTAAGAGCTTAAACAATAGTTAATACATTGGTTTAATGATTAACACGTTTACTGTACATTGCCTTATAGGAAATTTCTTCTATTCAGTCATACCTGAATGTTTTATAACTTTAAAGTCATAGTAACATCAGATTGCTTTTTCAACTAAAATGTTTCATGTACCAAGAGAAAACAGAAACCTGTACCAACATTACTCTATGTGAAAAATTAACTGCTCCTTAAAGGCAATAACTAGTTGAACCACTCTCAGCTGCAAGGTAACCACTGCATCTCAGTTAGATTTATGTCCAGACCCCGACATGGCTACTACACCTTATTTTTTTTTCCTTTTTGCATTTAGATGTGGATAATTGTCCTGCTGCGTAACCCAAGTCTTCTTGTGCTTAAGGTCACAAACCTCATATTTCAGAAAGCCAAATTCATGATCCTATCAACTAGCAGGCAAGTTGACAAGATCCTGTAGCAGCCCCTGAAAATCACATTACCCCCATGCTTGACTGTTGGTGAGATGTTCTTTCCTGAAATGCCTGTAATGTTGTGTAAATCTTCCACACAAAAAACTGAAAATGCATCTTTGTCTAATCAGGTCACTGAATATTTACCTAATTTCTTGGGGATCATGATACTGTTCGGGGAATGTGAGAAAATGACTTATTTTTTTGGACCAGCAGCAGCTTTTCCCATGCAACTCTTCAATCGATGCCATTTTTGCCCAGGCTCTTTTTTTGTTTTTGTGGTTAAATATTGTCCTGGAGCTGATAATTAACATCTCAAAAGTTCAAATAATACCTGTATTATAAGACCCAAAGCCCATGGAAATTGAAAAGAGGTGTCAGTTCAGGACCAAGAGTGAATGAGGAAGTTCAAACCATTTCTGGTTCTGTGCTGGTGTCATCCAGCACACATTACAGTGGAATAGTTTCTGCTGCCTTTCCTATGGAGCTGGTATACACAACAACAGTCTTTAGTCAGAGGCCTCTTCTGATTCATTGCAAGACTGACTGCTAGTGGAGATCTTTCATGCCTCCAGCATCACCATCCACAGCTATACCAACATTTAATTTCCCTTTGGAATAAATCAAGTAATTTTGTATTGAATTTTTGTGAATTGAATTAACTAACCTTAACTGAGAGTAGTGAGGTCTGATTTCTTAATCCTACGGGTCTGGTAGTAGTCAGGTGTGGCTAAATGGAACTCATCTTTCCCGAAAGGTTTCTACTTCATAAATAAAATCATCATTTGAAAATTTGATTTTTTATATACTTCGGTTATCTTTGTATCAAATATCAAAATGTGTTAGACTATCTGAAACAGTTAAGAGTGACCAAAAAATGGCTTAAGCTGTAGGAGGCAAACACTCTGTAATAGCTGTGATACGTTTTATTGAATTGGATTTCAGTTATTTAAATGTATTTGAAGCCAAAAAATTTTTTTTATCAGATTTTAATGACCACATTCAATTTTTGTTTGTTTGTAAACCTCTCCGTTCTTCTTTTTTTTTAACTTAATGACAGAATATATGGGTAATAATAGGCCTACTAATATCCCAATTATTTCGCTTATGATAACTGGAATCCCATTTCATTTCCAGTAATCCCGATGGCATCGTTTCTCTTAAATCCTGAAGCATTTTTGATGGATCTGTGGTCTACGCTTGATTTAAAAACAGTCATCTGGAGTCGTATTCTAACTGCATTGTTTGGCGCAGCATCAGTTTGCTCGGCTTTCCTGCCACGCGTTTCCCTTCAGAGCTGGGAGAGAAAATCAGACAGCCAAAGTAGAGACATTTAAGTAGAAAAAAAGGGGGGACAAAACATATTCATCGGAGATGGCTGCGTTTGATAATTAATTGGGTTGTCTACATTGTTTCCACAGAAGGGAAGTTAAAGAAGAAGTTCGGAAACGTTTCTCTGCAGACGCGCATACTTACGTGGAACTGCTGGCTGTATGGAATGAAACGCCCTCAGATCTCTTTAAAGTTTCAAAGTTCTTCTTTGCTGCTCTCTCTCTATGTGGATTAAAACTCACGGATTGGACGATCGGACTTGGTTATGGTGCGACTTTTTTCGTCGTTAGATTGTCTTCATCCCCCTCCACGTTTTGTCCGGGGCACTCTGAAGAATGAATGGCACCGTCCGCCTCCTCTCTCTGTCCAGCCAGACTCTGCTGCTGCTGGCTGGCTGGCTGGGATAGGAGTGACTGGCTGACCCGTTAGAGCCCTCCCCCGTCTCCATCCACCAGCCCCCGATTATCTGCAGCTCAGCCTGGACTGTCGTCAATAAACGATCCTTTTAATATCACTAAGACACTGTGTTCTCACTAGATCATCAGAAAGTCTTTTTGTTATTTCAGAACAACTGGATCTCTCTTTTTTTTTATCCACCTCCAATATTGCAGAAATAACAATAACACAATAAAATGTGATACAATAAAGGGGGTTATTGTTTTTTTACAGTGCTTCAGAATATTCACAACCCTTGCATCACATAAATACTACATACTTCAATGTAAAAGGAAATCAAGCGTAGTTTATACTTCTCCATCAGCTGTGTCTCTCCGTTGATTTTTTTTCAGTGTTCCAAAGCAATTTCCGACCAGGACAGCAGGGGGCGCAAACTTTACATGACAGGTCTACCATTGCAGTGTCGTTTCTTGTTAAACATAGATTGTGAAAAAATTAGACAAACCCTCAGGTGAGGTCACCCATAGGTGTCTGAAGAGCAGAAAATGAAGCCAACTGGGCATTTCCCACCGCCGCCATCTTGGCCGTGTCACTCGCCTCGTCACTCTCAGAAAACACAAAAATGGGCAAAGTGGTGGCGCTGAGATTGGCGCCGTGAGGGTGGGGGCAGAGGATTGACACCCCGAGCCGATATAGCTCCAAGCTAGTCTGATGATAGTCCGGAGCTAACTGAAGCTAACGTATGCTGCCGCCGTTTTCAGCCAGAAGACTGTGGTTTAGAGAACCTTGCCCCTTTACCACAAGCATCCCTTTAGACTTGAACGCGTTGGGTCAGTACGACCTAGAACGGGATGGTTGTGTTTCCATTACCATCCCAGAAGAACGGTAGAGGGACATGGGCGGGCTTAGCTGAACAAAAGCTCCAGCAAAAAGCAAGCACAAAGTGATCATAGCAACACGATCCTCTCACAAGTTAAAAAACTTTTGACTCACCTCAGATCCCTCAGACATCGATCCATACATGCCTCCAGCGGTTAGAAAATTGGGCTCCACTCAGTTCGTCCTTGCTTAGGTGACGGAGAGGCTTTGCGTCAACGGATAATGGTGCAGCATCTATCCGTTTCAATGTAGACAGAGAAGTATAAACTAGGCTTCAGAAACGTAATGCTACACATCAGCCACAATCCTCACTCTGAAACATGTTGGTGGCAGTAACATGATGAAGAGCTGCTTTTGTTCCAGAGCATCATTGCAAGGAATTCTGCTTGATGTTTTGAAGCATATGGATTCCTCACAAGATTATTTTTTTCATATATTGCTTTTCTAGTCAGGCTGACCACTTAAAGCACTTTACACTGCAGCCTAATTGACACAATCACACTCACAAATATGTGACTGAGTCCTCAATCACAAGCCAACTATTCTACCCACTGAGCTAGTCATTCAGAATTAATTCATAAAACTGTTGACAAATACATACTACAGACACCGATAAAAAATAATAGCTTAACTGCGATGTGTCTTTCCTAATATGATCATAACGCATAGACAGGATGCAATGCTGAGGTAGTGTTTTTGGTTAAGTACTAGTTATTACAATTGGGTTCTATTTGTTAAAGGTCTCCTGTGCTGAAAATCATGAAAAACTGTTGTTTCTTTCCAATTCAATCAGTCCCTCTGAGTTGTATACGTATGCTGCTGGCTGGCTCAATTCCCACAATCAGTTAGAGAAAGAAAATAGCACAGAAAAGTGTAAAAAAGCCTCTCCATTGAACGACATCTGGCTTGGAATGGCCTACAGGGAGGCTGCATTGTTTTGGTCAGGTAGCTGAGCTTAGCTGTAGCTACAAGAAGCTAACATTTAGCCACTCTACAACATGGCAGAACACATTTGGTATTTGTGGAGATAAAACATTGTTAAAATTTGTAAAATTTTGTTAAATAAAATCAATTTTTCATCGATGTTTCTCTTTTTAAGTATTGTGTTAAAATGTGCCACAACAATGAAATGTACTACCTTGGCTAACGCTATTATATACGTGGCCACATCCACCCAGAGATGTACCTTGTTTCATTATCTTCAAACCTAACGTAAGTTTCAAACTAAGAAGTATAACACCAGCAGCTAAATCTCCCAGTAGCTAAGGCTACGTCCACACTAAGCCGATAAGGTTATACGGGGAGTTAGACGCCTAATGTTATCCACTCAACACGAGCATTTACGCCCCGTTTAAGGTCCCATGATTGCGCAATCCCATACCGACCTGTGCAAATACTGGACATGCGCGACAAACGCGTATAATCGACGTGACGCCAGCGCCTACATAATATATACAAGAAGCTGTACAGCACAGTACATATCTGCTTGTCCCGTTAACCGAAGAGAACAATAGCTGCTCAGAAGAAGAGAGAGTTTTTGGTGTGGACAGACGACGAGATCGATTTATTACTCTTCGCTGTTGTTTTTGTCTGTAGTGTCGTATTGTTATTGAAGCAGCATTCATTGACGCCACTTCCTTTCGTTATCCGGGGAAGCTGTCCACACTAGCTCGTTTAGCCGTTGAATTAAGATTTACACGGCTCTCTTACCCGGCTAATAGTTATCCGGCCACAGACCTTAAACGACGCCGGGTTAGTGTGGACAATAGGGGGGTGTAGACTAAATAATTATACGTTTAAGGCATTACCGGGCTTAGTGTGGATGTGGCCTAAATCTCCCGGCCTACAGAGCTCGCTGTGAGCCCACCCGCTCGTCAGTGGAGGTACGGGCTTGATTATGAGTGCAGATTAAATGAGACGACCAGCTGAATATAAGAATATCACCAAGGAGGAAAAGAAACAAATAATGTTTACTTCAATGGTGAAGAGAGAAGAGCGCAGTGCCAAATCCCTGTCTGACTGGCAGCCACGTGGCGTACAGAAGACCGTTATTCTGGAGTCCTCCTGATACACGCTCAGTGTCGGCCCGGTAACGGCCCCGTTGTATTGCAGTCCAGTCTTGTTTGGGAACCCAGCCTAAACTGGGTGGTAAACTCCCTCTAAGGGTACATACCGGCATGATTTTGGTTTCCCATTACACTTTTCTGATTTTAGTAAACGGAGACAGTGTAAGAGTTGTGTTGCAGTTAGCCAATCAGAGGACTTGCAAACTTACAAATCAGTAATCGCTAGCCCCCAAATCATGTTGTTTCTCCTCGCCAATTGCTGTGCTGAACTCAAATACACAAAAAATAGTGAGGGGAAGAATTTTTTTTTCACACAAACAGACACAGATGGCATTCTTTCATACCAGTGAATACATAGAAAGGCATAAAAACACCAGTAAATGAGACCTTTAATGAAATAAAGTAGGGGTTCTGGTTAGAATTACATCTTTTTAATATATTTTGTTAAACTTTAGACTTCATTTTTTTTGGTACTATTCAGCATTTAAAAGTACATCTGTAGATTTTCATCAGATAATTCCACGTCAGCTGGAGGTTTCTCCAGGACCTTCAGAGTTACAAAGGTCTACAAGATCTTCTCTGATCACAGCCTCCTTCCTGGGCTTGTTAGTAATGTCAGTATCTGGAAACACTGTAGAAACATACCCCCTAAAAAATGACAATAAAATTTGTAGCAAAAGGTGATATACAATGTGTTGAATAAAAAAATTGATTCCATTGTATTTATTTTTTTCTTTTAAATAAAATGTAAAAAAATAAATAAATAATGGCTTTTTTTAGCTTCAGAAGTCATGTGCTACTTTAACCCCTGCAAATTGTATAAAATCCCAATAAAATTAAGTTTGTGTTCATTATATGATTAAATGTGAAAAAGTTCAAGGGGTTTGCATACCTTTTACAAGGCAAAGAACATAAACTGTCACATATATAATCTCTCAGAAATTTAAGAAGCAGCAAAAAATATTTCCAGCTTGCACCAAATGCTGCTGAGGTGGGTGTCCTGTTGTGATCCTCTACTGCAGGGCTTCCCAACCGAGGTCCTCAAGACATCCTTTAGATGTATCCCTGCTTTAACGCACCTGTTTCAGATGATTACAGTTCAACAAAAGCCTGTTAATCAGCCATCATTTGAGATCAGGGAAACATCTAAAACATGCAGGGCAGTGTGCCTTGAGGAGCAGGGTTGAAAAACACTGGAAAACAGATAACCAAACCAGAGCCACTGACTTTGGACAACTGTAGAAATAATATCCATGTTCAGATTATTTATTAATAGCAATTTAGTTTACAAACTTAGAAATTACTCATCTGGTAGTGATTTTATTCATTGTCATGCTTGGTTCATTTAGTTTATTTTCATTTTTATTTTTTAATTCAAGCTACAACCAGCTGGTACTTGTATATTATTGTTCCAAGGCATGTTGACTGATACTATATATATTATCATATACTATTCTTTTATCAGCACAAATGTTCACCTCTATCCCTTTGAGGTGTAATACCAAAGATAGCCTCTGTACACCATTTACTGTGATCTCGTCTGATACCATTTCTTCTTTTAACAAGTGTGCGTTTCAGATTAGTACCAGTGACTGATCGAATTGTCTTCCTTCCTTCCTTCCTTCCTTCCTTCCTTCCTTCCTTCCTTCCTTCCTTCCTTCCTTCCTTCCTTCCATCCATCCATCCATCCATCCATCCATCAGCAGTGTTTGCAACGTCAAATAACGGATTTCACTTAAAAATAATTAAGACCACTGATACTGTAGATTAGCAGATTTAAAATAGGAAAAATAAACATTGTCAGATTCTTACATACATTGTGGTTGCAAATATGTCTACTCAGAGTTTGCTTTGAAGTGTAATTTGATTGAATAAAATTAAATTAGTATTTTTTATGTTGCCATTTTAACACTGAAAACAGAAAAAGTGACAAAATGATCAGTAATCACAGTTAATTTTTTTATTAGTACATCTCAGCATGATTTTTGTAAACAGTTGTTTGAAATAGTTTATCAGCAGCTCATCACCACTTTTAGTCTGTGTTTGAAATGAGAAGGCTTCATGTAACACTATCTCTAAATCTGGTTCTTAACCTTTATTGGGAAGCTAACAGCTGAACAAAAAGCCACCAGTGTTCAGTGCAAATTGTTGACATACTGAAGGTTCCTTCGATTAATGTCCAACATGTCTGCCAAACTTAGCATCGTTTCGAAAAGCTTTCATGGCTCCACCATTCTCCAGCTTCTATTTTTGTCTAATTCCACAAAATCATGTGACGCCTGTTTGGAAAATTGGACGTTTCTTCACTCAAACAATAAGAATGGCGTGAAACAAAAACCTTTGTGTTTTCATCTACAGCTTACACGTCAGTGAAGGAGCATGAATAGACTATTTAGAGTGTTGAGACTAGAAGGGGAGCAACTGGTGCCAGGCCTTCAGTGCCCTCTTATTCCCTCTTCTTGGTTAGTGAGATTTGAAGTGTGTGTAAACACAAGGGAAGTCTCATGACTTGATCGGGGAGTTTCTGCCGAAATAGATATTGGTATTGTTAGTAACAACAGCCTTGATGTTATCGCACCAGTTTCTAGGATCATTGTTACTGTGACTGACCTTCGGTTTAGGAGTCACTCTGAAACAATAGTTTCCAGTAAATGAGCCTTGGTCCTAACAAATGACAACTCAGTGGAATAAATGTGGTTAGCAATACAAAGTTTACTGCCCTATCTGAGATCTGGATGGACTTTGAGCCTACATTGGTAACCTTTTGGTAACCTTTATTTAAATATTCTCAGGAGTATGTCTACCCAGGAGTATACATGGTTACAGCAAAGGACACAATGCTTAGTCGATTCCCTGTTTATTATAAAGGATAAGACATTCATTTAGCTCATACCAGGTCTGAAAATAAGACAGAAAGATCTGAACATCATCTGAACACAGTGGTAGCAGCATCATTAATGTGGCAATCATTTTTTACATTTTTTTAACAAGGACAGAGAAAGTGGTCAGAGTTGACAAGGAGGTGGTTGGAGGTAAAGAAACGAAAATCCTGGAGGAAAACCTGTTAAGAGCCTGCCAAAGATTTGGGAACTGGGGTCGAGATTCCCCTTCAAGCAGGAGAGTGGACCTAAATAAACATCCAGAGTTACTAAGGAATGGTGTAGATTAAAAATGTGTGTTTGTTAAGGTGTTCTAGTCAAAGTCAAGACCTAAATCCAAGATTTAGATTTCACCTTCACAAATATACACTAGTTGGTGTTTGGCTAGCCCCTTTAAAATCACAATAAAATACATTTACAATTGTGGTTGTTCTAGACAGAATATAAAAAGGTTAGGCATGTGTGAATACTTTTGGAAGAAACTTTAGAAAAATAGGAAGAAAAGAATTAAAAAAAAAATGTCTTCACAGTGTTACTGTAGTTTATCCACTCATTCACATCTCTGCCAAAGTCTTAAGACCACATTTTAAACAGGCTAGGTTCCAGACTTTTACTATGCTGGTGCAAGACCTTAATTTTTTTTCAGGAAGATATAGAAAAAGACAAAATAGGTCATTTTCTTTTCTAAAATTTACACCACACTAGCACTAGATTGGTTGGTAAAGATAATGCAATACCGTATAAGATAAGTGAGTTTACAAAGATCCAAAACATAGCATACAGACAGAAGCTAAGTGGCAAGCATGGAGATAGTCAGGTAATGATTTGGGCTCATTTTGTTGCCACAGGACCCTAAACTTATTTTTATACCAAGTATATAAACAGAAGCTTTAACAAAAACGTAGGCCACACAACACGGTCCCAAGTAGAGCTGCAGAGAAACTCCTATGGCCATCAAGAAGATATTTACTTCAGGCTGAGATTCTGTAAGCTGTGAAATTTCAAAGTGTCATTTGTTTTCCTGAACATTGCTTCTGCATGTAATTTGACTTCTCTTTAGATAAAGAATATGGTTTAATGTGTCAAGTGTTGTTGCTAATCTGATGTGAGCACTAATCATATGTTAAGAGCTGGTGATGATTAGATGTTTTTATACATCCTGACAGGGAACACCTTTAAAAAAATCCTCCTTCATTTTTAATCAGCTATCACTCTGCAGCGGCAACTTTCTCAGCACTTTCTCTGCGGTGGTCTCCAATCGCTTAGAAAGAGCTGTCAAAGATTTACATTTTTATGAGGTGTGATGAGCTGGCGGATCTCCTTCTTTCGAGGCTTGGGGTTCAACACATTCCTGACTTGTCAGTCAGTCTGATTTTAATCTGTTTTCACAGGCAGGCAGCGCAGAAAGACACCATCTTGTTTTGAATTCCAGTCCGTCTTCTCCACCGGTCGAGGCCATCATTCCATTGTTGTAGAAATACCAGAAGGGGTTTAAAGGATGGCAGCCCTTTGTGTGTTTTTCATCTACCATTCTTTAAGTAGAACTGCCAGCAGACTGTAGTATCTTGCAGCTTTATAAAGTGCCCTGGATAGTTTTTCCCCTTTAGAGATTACTTTTGTTTCCTCTTTTGTCAAGCTTTCATTTTTCAAATAATCAAAAAGAACAAATAGATACAAAAAAATTGTTTCTAATAATATCAAAAAAAGCAATCTGACTTCATGTGAAACAGCAACTGTCGCTATCTTTTTTAAATGAAAATATAGGAACTGGGGTGCAGGAAAATGCCAAAAGCTGCCCTGGACTAATGAGTCAAAATCGGAAATATTTGGCTATAAGGTGGTTTGTTGAAGGGCTGAAGAGAGGTACGAGTTTCCTCAGGCAACAGTGAAGCATGGTGGAGGTTCCTTGAACCGTTTGGGCTGCATTTCTGTGAATTAAGTTGGAGATTTGGTCAGGATTATTGGTGTTGACAAATACAGTAGATACCCCATCATGCAATACGAACAGGGAGGTGTGTGAATGGGCACCAATTTATTCTGCAGCAGGACAACGACCCCAAACAAACAGCCAAAGTCAATTAAGAACTAACTTCAGTGTAAAGAAGAACAAGAGGTCCTGGAAGTGAGTGATGGTACGGCCCCAACAGAGCCATGATCTCAACATCATCGAGTGTGTCTGGGATTACACAAAGAGACAGGAGGATGTGAGGAATCCTACATCCACAGAAGATCTGCGGTTAGTTCCCCAAGATATTTGGAACAACCAACTAACTGAGCTCCTTCAAAAACTGTGTGAAAGTGCACCTGTTATGAAAGCAAACGGTGGTCACACTAAGTATAGATTTGATTTAGATTGTGATTTATATATCGTGTGTTCATTCACTGCATCATATATTATATGGCAGAACATGCAGTTTACAGTTGAAAACCATCCAATACATTTCAATCAATCAACTAACCAACCAATCAATCTTTATTGTCAATTCACCCAGTGTGTTGAACAGACAGAGGGACCAAGATACTTTCGATCTCTCTCTTGTGATTAGGTTAGGATAACATTTTTATTGAAAAAAAACCTGTTAAAATAAAGATAAAAAACTGAAATGAACATGTCTAGACTATAATTTAAAAATAAAAATAGTGCAATTGCAGTTTTCTGTGCGTTACACATCATTATGTGGGGGTCAGAAGGCAGATGGAAGGTTGTGGGTGGAATTCAACAACCTGGACAGCCTGGTGAATGAAGCTGTTTGATGGTCTTGTGCCGCATGCCCAAAGGCTTCGAAACCTTCTCCCAGAAGGTAGGAGGCTGGAGAGGGGGTGTAAAGGTTGGGAGTTGTCCTTCACAATTTTGGTGGCTCTTTGAGTAAGGTGGGTGTGGAAAATGTCTGTCAATGTTCCAATGATCATGCTGGCTGGCTGCCTTGGCTACACGTTGCAGTCTTTTGACAGGAGGCAGTAGAGCTTCCATACCACACCGTGATGCAGCTGATTATGTCAGCCTCAATCGTCTCACAGTAGAAGGAGCAAATCATGGGAGGTGGTTTGTGTGTTCTCCTCAGTTTGCGTAGGATGCAGAGGCATTTCTGAGCTTTCCTGGCCAGCAGTGTGGTGTTTATTGTCCAAGAGGGGTTCTCAGAGATGTGAAACCCCCAGGAACTTTGCACTGGCTATCCTCTCCACAGCAGCACCATCGATAATCAGTGGGGTATGCTGTGGAGGCTTTTTCTGGAAGTCGATAATCTCTTTGGTCTTCACCACATGGAGCAAGAGATTGTTATTTTTGCACCACTGGGCCGGGTCGCTCACCTCTCACCTGTAGCTTGGCTCATTGTTGGTGATGAGGTCCACCACCGTCGCGTCATGTTATCTTTCTCTGCATCAAAAACACACTTCATTTGTTTTGCTTTTTTTGTAGTGTGGCCCACGTCGTAGACCAGCAAAGTGAAGAGCAGTGGGCTGAGCACACATCCTTGTGGTGCCCCTCTGCTTACCATTATAGAAAGGAAGAGTGGGTCTAAATACACCTAGTCATGTTAAAAAAGGTCGTTCTTAGTTACTGTAAAGACTTACTGCCAGAGGTGGGTAGAGTGCCAAAACATTGAACTCAAAATAGTACTACTTCATACATTTTTTGCTCATGTAAAATAATACATGCACTCTATGAGCACAGCTTTCTTGGTGAGTTATGTGCAAAGTCTGGTGTTTAAAAAACTGAAATGAAAAATAAAAAATCAATTCACGCTAAATATAATTTTCATTGTAAAATTGATTAAACTTAGGCTACAGTAAATAATGCATACATATAAGTACATACAGTATGTGACAATACATTTTTAAATATATATTTTTTGACCTGCAAATGGCACAACACACTCAGCAGATGGAAAATAAAAAATTGAAATGGCAAAGCTTGTGTATGAACAATAGGTCTCGCTTTACACTCTAAACTGTAGCTTTGTTTCTGAGACCCATATTTTTTCGTTGGAAACATGTTTGTTCTTCATTCAGTGAAGTTACTCACTGTAAAGGGAAGATATTCCAGAAAGTAAATATTTTTTTTTCCAAAAAAGGTTCCTCAAGTAAATGTAACTGAGTTAATGTAATTAGTCACTGGTAGTACCTAGCTCTGGTTGCTGCCATGGGTGATTCAACCAGTTATAGTGTTTATAGAGTCAATTACCTTTTAACATTCAGCGGGGGTCGTCTGAACTGCTTTATCCGTTGAAATCAGGGCTGCAGGGTGGAGCAGTTGGTGGCGCTGCTCCCTTGCAGAGATGTGGTCTTGGGTTTGAATCCCTGTCTGGGTTTTTTCTGAATGGAGTTCTCCTAGTGCATACATGGGTCCTCTCTGGGTACTTTGGCTTTTTACCCACAGCCCAAAAGTATGACTATCAGATTAATTTGTAACTTTGGTCTGAGTGGGAGTAAAGCCAGCGAGAATGGTTGTCCTGTGATGGATGGAAAATATGCCGAGGTTGTACCCTGTGTCTTGTCCAAGTGACCTCTGGGAAGGCTCTTCATTCTGAGATTGTCACTGGCTAAATCGTAGGGAGGGTGTGAAAAAAGTGTGAAAACCACTTAGAAAAGTAAGAGTTGAGCTGTGACACCACCAGGGTTAACAGCTCATAATAACGTGGGCAGGAATGGTGCAACTCAAGCAAGGGGGGGCAGCTTCACCACAGATGGGGTATTAGGAAAGCCAAAGCGGTCGGCAGACGAGCTGAGAAACTGGCAGCCTCTGGATTTACGTGAACGGCAACATCTAATTAAATGAAATACTTCCCTATCGTGAAATTCAGAGTTTTGATTGTAGAGTAAACTAACAGAAGAGGCGGGTGACAAATTTATAACCTCAGCCACATACTGAGGACTTTCTCATAAACATGAAATAATCATGTGGTGTTCTCATATTCACTATTGAGGGACCTGCTCTCTCTGTTTCATTTTACAGCCACCTCAGCAAAATCAGCCCTGTGAGAGGGCGAGTCTATGCTGTTTTAAAGATAAAAGAAAGCGTTTACACCTAAAAAGCACTCAGGCAGCGTACAAAGTAAAACCAGAACTGTTTAAAAATTAACCAAACAAATGGCAAGAAACATGTGCGATAGGCAGACCATATGGTGTGGCTTTTACTAAATAAATAATTCAGCAAATTGTGACCTAAAATCTGAGAAGCCATGTTCAGTTTACAGCTCATTCTGGCCAAAAGCAACTCAGAGGAATTGTAAAGTATTGTTTTCCGGAGAGTTAGTTTAAAATGTTGACGAGTCAATACTCAAGAAGAGTTGGAAAGCTAAAGAACACCATAGAATCTAGCTAAAGCACGAATTTCTAGTTTTATCCTGGGGTTTGAGTGTGAGGTTACTAAAGCTAAATTTGTGAATATTACATTTATATAATCCAAAAGACAAGACGTATTGTCCATATAGCCTACAAAAAAGAAAATGAAAATCTACAGCAGTTCTGACATTTTTCCAAATAAAAGTTAGTAAATAATCACTTTTATTGTGTTTATGCAGGCAGGAGTTGTGTTAGGGGGTCCTCAAAGAAAAGAGATTGTGACTCATTCAGCTAAATGCTTTTTTGTTTGTTTAGATTACAACTATTAGATTAAAAAAAAAAATCTCTTAAATATTATTTTTTCGCCTAGATAGGTTTTCTTTCTAAGTATTATTGTGATGTTGCTACACTAGGCATTCCTTAATGGGACATTCCATTGAAGTTGATTTTTTTCATGATATCAGGAACTAATATGAGGAACTAAATGGTCAAATTTGCTAAATTATTTTTTGGAAAATAGGTCACACTGCTGTCTGTCAGTTGGCGATGCTCCGAGTTAGGGCTGTTTAGGAAAAGAAAAAACCTAAAATACAATCGATTACATTCTTGTAAAAATTCTAAGAATCAAATCGAATCACAAGTTACAAAATTGGTTTAATTGTTTAACGTAGTTTAACACAATTTTTTCCTGTTAAACTGTTACTCACCCAGTGTTAAGTCATTGACTTACAGTCATATAATTAAGATAACAGCTAAAAACTTTTTTTTTAATTGCAACGACCCATATTTATATTGAACTGGATCACATTGTATCGGGATAATCAATTCTAACTCTTGAGAATCGAACCCACACTTGAAATTTGAATCAATACCTAGCCCTACTCCGAGCATGTCACGTTGAAGTGAAATATTCATCGGTGTGGACAGAGACGATGCAAAGGATAAGATGAAATTTGAAAAATATAATTTTTTGCAACACTGCTGCACATGCAGCAAATGCAGTATAAAATGCGTCTCCGTTTTTTATCATGGTGTCTTGGAATTTATAGAGATCACACCACCACCCTCCCCTCTGTTGCCCCAGTCCATACATGGATGGACCCTTATCTTCTGTGGGGAGCATGAGCCAGAAAAAGGTCAAACAGTGAAGAGCACAAATGGCAAAAACTGTAGATTTAGGGAGGGTAGTTTATACCCACAGAGAATATAAATTTCCAAGTCTTTCCTTCTATGGATGTTTATGGTAATATTCTTTCAATATGTTAGCAAACTTCTTTTACAGTGCAAACCTTACAAACGGAGCCCCACACGTAGATCAGGAGCATACCTAAATTCAAGATGCTTGCTTCTCATGTGATGCGAAAAGCAGGAACCAAACTCACAACCTTAATGGGACTTCAGAGGATACAGTCTTCTCACACTTAAATACATACATACTGTAATTTTGCTACAAGGAAAAAAAGGTATAAAAATAAGATACTTTTTCAAAAACATTGACTTTATTCCATTACAGAGTATAAACAGGCCTGCTAAATTAATATTATTTTTTCAGAATTCACATCTCATTTAGGACAGCTGGACATTACACCATCAACAGTTTAAGGCTCGCATGGAATACAATAGACATGTAAAAGAATTGGTCTCATAAAACTCAGTTCAAATGATTTCTTTCTGCAGAATTTCAAATTAAGTTAGCTATTCGTAGCTACTTTAACATGAGCATTTCAGTAATAAATCAGTTCTGTTGACATTCATTCATCAGGTAATTAACCGCTATGGTATCGTGTTTCCCCTCAGCAACGAACCCATTTCACCCCCGTCACATGTCCCCAGCACATCCCTCTGAATGCTAAAATACTTCTAAGAAAAGAGGGTAGACCATAAGGAACCAATAAAATACCTTCATCACATGAGGACCCATTTCAATGCCATTTTGCTCCACTAAAGAGAGCGTGAAAACATTTTCTGACCCTTCTGTGTCTAGAAAACATATGCTTAAACAAGAAAATATATAAAACTACATGTAACAGTTTTGTTGGTGGAATTTGATCAGTGTTAACTAATTACTCCGTCTTAGCATAAGTAACATCCATGTAGGCATGACAGTCATGTAGGAAAACAAGCCTGTTGTACATTATGTTTTTGAACGCAAAGTGTCAGACTGCAGGATTACAGACATCAGCATGTTATCTCTTAGCACACAACATTCTTCACGCTCCCGGTATCTGACACAAAACCAATACCAAGCAGTTTTGGATGACAGACGATTGGTCTTAGGAAGGGGGAGCTAATGTAGATAAGAGATAATAGCCTAATACATACTGCTTTAGAATTGATGGGTTGAGAGGTAGGATTGGTGCAACTGCTAACGCCACACTGTTCCTCAATGTTGATCAACATGCTGAATTAAATCCTTCAAACACCTGAAAGAGGTCTATTAATGCCCTAAGACAAATGCTGCCCAAAGGCAATGAAAGGCAATGTACCTGAATGAAACATTTGATATTATATAATACTACGTGTATTAATAATATTATAATGGAGATATGATAAAATATGGGGGTAAAATACATTATTTAAAGTAATAAAAAGTCTCATAATTTTGTCGTGATTGAAGTGGAATTTGGCTGTCCAATTTGCATTTAATTTCAACATACTTTCCCCCATTTTGAAAGAAAAAAAAACAAACAAAAAAAACAAACAGAACCTTTTAGTCCCACCCCCCAAAAAATGTGTTTTAATCATAACGCATGACATAGAGAAGGGGTGCCCGAAATGTCTCCCTAAGAGGGCCACTATGAAAAAAAATCAGAGACCCATGGGCAAAATGTAATAAAATTTAGACAAAAGAAAAATACTAAAGTTATTTGCCGATGATGCAAATATTTTCTATAGTAGCGATAGTAATGAACATATTATTTGCACAGTGAAATGTGAATTAAGTAAAAATAAAAAGTGGATGGAATGTAACAAGCTGTCTTTGAATTTAAGTAAAACTAAAGTAATGGGTTTTGGTCATTATAAACTAAAGTCCCAACAATTAGTTTAGATAAATGGAGTGAAAATTAAAAATGTTGAAGAGACAACATTTTAAGTGTAATAACAGACCATAAGCTAAGTTGGAAAGCACTTATCTAGCAAAAGTCTCAGAAAGACTTGCAATAATTAAAAGAGCCAAGCATATTCTTGACTTTAGTGCATTCTTTACATCGTACTGTTCTCTAATTCTTCCATATCTAACATACTGTGTTGAAGTATGGGGGAATAACTTCAACACTCCATTACAGTCATTATTTCTATTACAGAAAAGGGCGGTACAGATTATACACAAGGCTTGTTATTTTGAACCTACAAATCCTTTCTTAAATCAAAATGATTAAAAATAAATTATATTGTTAAATTATATACTCTACAGTTCATGTTCAAAGCATATAATCACTTATTAATAGTTAATATTCAAAAAGTTACAATTAGAGATCTGTCACATGATCTGAAAGGATCTGGGAACTTTAAAGTGCCAATTGCAGGAACTAGGAGGAGAGGTTTTTCAATGTGTGTGTGTGGAGTCAAGATGTGGAATAATCTGAGGTTTGAACTAAAACATTGAAATAAACTTCAAACTGAACTGAGACCGAAGCCTTATAGTGAAGTACTTATTTATTGTGCAGTTATTTAACCTCAAATAGGAGTTATAATATCAATAATAGTCTATTGCTAGTGTCCTGCGTGGTGACCCGTGAACTTGGAGGTGCAGGACAGTGCAGCAGCAAAGGCTCATGGGACATTGTAAAAATTGATAAAATATGAACATTTGTGGTCTTCTGAAGTGTGCACATTTTAATATGTGCACAAATCTACTCTCTGTGCCCCTTTAGTAGCTTGTATTTCAATTTCAAACCTAATTTGTTATATTTCAGATATGTCAGCACAATGAGTGAAGACTGTTTGAGCCCAAAATATATGTATGTATTGGGTCAACTTATCAATAGTAGCACTGGTACAGGAATTATTATCATGATGCACATCAAGTTGACTGTCAGATCTAAGTAGATTTTAGTATAAGATCTAGAGCATCCCCCGACAGGCCAAACTAAATTGATTGGGAGACAACTTTTGTCTGTAGGCACCCCTGCCATAGAGGGTTAATGAAGTGATTTAAATGCGGACTAAAATTAAGTGGATTTCATTGGCTAATGGGGGAAAGTTACATGTACAAGTTTTCTGACTTGCATGTGTGTACTGATTGTTACTGTTCAGGCACTTTGGTCTAAAAGTATGTAACAAAAAGGAACAAGAAAAAATATGGATTGCAGTAGGTAAAGAATATGTTCAAGAATGCTTAAACGTCTTAAGAGACTATTAATTTTGGCATCATCTGGGAACATTGTTTCTTTCCCATGAGAAAAGTTACTTCTTGTATTCTGGATAAGAATAGTTCTAAGGGGCTGCTTTAAATACAGTAGGTCAACCTTACGTGAGTAAGGTGGTTTAGTCAACTATAAGTTTGTGCGCTGCGGCTTCTGTGTGCTTTTATTTCTACGACGCCTGACTGGCTTGTCTCAAAAGGAGATAAATTAAGGACAAATTCTAAAAACACAAGATAAGGTCCTCCCAAAACAGCACCAGGAGAAAAAAAACACAAAATAAAAAGGCATCAGAGGCCTGGCATTAAGAGACCAATTTTGATGGACCTATTATATTATAGACAAAAACTGAAATAATTTGTTCATAAAAACATTATTTACAAACTTCCCTGCAGTCAAAATTCACAGTAAACAAAAGTGCAAAGAGAAACCTATACAATGCCTCTGTTGTCTTCATCTAAGCCCACGGCCCCCAGGCTCCAGAGGGGCCCGGGTCACATCTGGGGTCATCATCGGGGTAGTTGATAGGCAGTGCAGTTTTCTGGTGCTCTTGGAGTCTCGTGAGCAGGTACTCAACCACGCCTGGGAACTGAGCTGACACCTCATTTCTCTCTTCGGGATCTTTTTCCACATCAAACAGCATGACAGGCTTCAGTGGACCCGGCTTAGATAGCCCCGATTCTGAGCTGTTGTGGCCGGGTCGGGGGAACCAAACTTCGCAGCCTGGGAAAATAATAAGATAAAGGACATACAGCTAGCAGTGGGGTGGATGATATACTGCATATGGCCTATATAGATTTACTAAACTATAATCGAAATCTTGTATTAAGCTTCTGTATAAATTTGTAAGAGTTAAATCCACTTCTTTTAGCTTCTGACTGGTTTTGCCTTATTTACTGGGACCATTGGAACAAACGGCAAGTGTTAATTTTGTCTTCAGATCAGTGGGATTTTGGTTTTCAATTCACTAGAGTTGAATCCTCCTGTCCAAAAGGTGGCAATAACGCACCCATGAGCTGGTTTAGAAGCAATCTATTCACATGGAGTACTGTTTGATTTTTTTCTTACTAAAACATAATTGTTAAAAAGTAGGTTCTTATTGTTATACACAAATAAGTTGAGTTGGTTTTTACCTTAACAACTCAACTTGTTTGCGTATAACAATACGGAGAACCTTCAAGATAATAGAAATCTACACAGACTGAACATAGCAAAGATGTTCAAAAGTAGTTTTGGGTTAAATGTCCATTGACCACATCATATGTAGTTAGTATCAGTTTTTGGACACAGCAACAATATTGATATTGAATGGCAGCCCAAATTTTAATATTTGTTCATAACTAGTGTTTTAGAAGCATCCATGTTGTCTTCCTTCCCATTAAGGCCATTATCGATTTTCACGATAGATTTTCATCACAATAAAGAGGCACAGGAAAAGGAAGTGGACCCAAGATTTGGGTCCCTAGGGAGCTGGAAGACCCATTAGATTGTTACAATATACATTTACAATACAAGGTCATTCACAATTACTATATAACAGTTTTATATGCAACTTCGTTTGATCTTTACTTCTAAAAACTGACTGGGGAGGGGTGAACTTACTTTTCCTCGTCTACATTAGTCGAGGGAAAAAAAAAGACATTTATTGTTCTTCTTGGAAGCTTCTTTTTAATGAGTCACCTGTTTGGACAATTTCCTTATCAGCAGGTCTTACAAGGTTACGACAAACGGTACTCACATAGCCTCATCTTTTACTGTCAGACTGTAAATCAGACTTAGCTTCTCCCGTTGCAAGTCAGTTGAGATTGCCAACATTATTTCTATTTTCTAAACATCAGAATAATGAGAGATTTAGGTACCTTCCTTCTGATTCAAAACACAAGCTTACATATATTTCCTTAGTATTTGGTAGCATTGCCTTTTATCTAACATGATTTGGGTTTCTTACAGTATCTTCTGGATATTTTGGCTTACTCGTCCTGACCAAACCAATCTGACTCGGGTTTGTATTCCACCTTACTTGCACACATTTTTAGCTCAGCACACAAACGTTCTGAAATCAGGCCCCACTAAACATTGACTTTGTTGTCCTTCAGCAGGTTTGTATGGAAGCATATTGTATTCACTTAAAAACAATAAAAATCTCTTTTTCTAAATAACGGGATATGGTATGGGCGCCATTCCATAGCATTGCCCTGCGATTGGCTGGTGACATATCAGGGGTGTACCTCAAGCTTTCGCTCGATGACCACTGGAGATAGGCACCAACCACACCCTGAAAGGGTAAGCGGGATAAAAGATGGATGGATGTTCTATGCCTGTAGACATTATTAACTAGCTAAGTAAGTGGAACTCAAACATGCCCTGTTTCCATCCATCCACTGTCTTTATCCTACTGCTGATCCTTTGCCGGGTCACGATGGCCGGCGCCTATCCCAAGCGATCATCGGGCAGATGGCGGGGAACACCCTGGTCAGGTCACCTGTCCATTGCATAGCAATTCAAGGTACCAGCATGTCCCATTTGTTAAGTTCAATTCATTTTTACATTGTTTTGAGGTTGAGAAATAGTTCTGGTTCTACACTGCGAATACAGGGTTAATAAGCCGATTAGTTGCTCGATTTTACAGTCACTTAAAGACATTTGTCACCTGTTCAAACGTAGTCTACTGCCCCTTCGGATTCTCTGTTCAGAAAAAGTTGTTCTTTTTTTCAAGTGAATGCAAAAACCTTCCGTAGCTTTTTAACCCATGTGCCAGTATTTTTAGGATTTGTACCCTAGCATGCATTACCTGGCAGATGTCTTGAGATGGGGCTTCAGTTTTTCTGCATAATGTTCTTCAATTATGATGCCATCTATTTTGTGAATTGCATAAGTCCCTGTAGCAGTCAGACAGGAAACTGTAATCTGGCCTTTAATGTATCTTTTAAAGGTAATTCTTCTTCCTGAGCGGCTTTTCAGCTTATGTTGGAACAGCACTCATTTTACACTGTAACACCAGCTTACGCCAGCATCCTCACAATGTCTTTTGTTTTTATTCTGGAGTTAAGAAGCAAAGTAAATTATATTTGCTGGTCTTCAAAACAGAGACGGATGGACCGAAGGAAGGATAGACTGACGCAGGAATTGAAAGAAAGAAAGGAAGGATGACTAGAGGAAGGAATGGTGGTAGTACACAAGGAAGAGAGCTAGAGCACAAGGACACAATAAACCAGAGAAAAGGGACAAGGAAGGAAAGAAGGACACAAGGGAGAATGGTCAGAATTATGATAATGATGGGAAGACAGAAGAACAAAGGAGACACAAGAAAGAAGTAGGAACACATAAAAGAAGGGAAACACATAAGAGAGCAAGGACCAATGAGCACAGAGAAAGAATGAAGTGAAAAAGGACATTAAGAGGAAATAGGAAAGACACAAGGAAGAAGGAAAGACAACTGCTAATGGGTTTGGGAATACATTCTGGAAAAACTAATATTTTCCCTTTCTTTATTTTTTCAATATTTATCCAGACCTAGAAAATATAGAAATTAAATTCCGTACTTTTCCAAGACTGTATATGAAACTGCCTTAACTATATAAAACACAGTGGAAATGAAAATAAATAAACATCTAAAGATAGGTTTAGTTATCATTGTTTCAGTACTTTAACTTATGAAACACTGTACTTTCTACCAGAGATGAGCAGAGGTGAAATGTCAGTACAGGTTCTCTACTTCTAGTCGACTTCCTGCTTGCGATCAGACTAAACATGTCATTACAGGTTACAAAGATGACTGACCTGGGTATCCTGTCAGCAGCTTCCAGTTTGAGGATCGAATGGCTGCGTGAATGGACACATTGAAGCTGGAGTTGGCCCACCGGTCGTCAGCAACACCCCGAGCCAAAGTTAACTGAATCTGCCTGCCAGGACCTGCAGAGAGAAGACAACGGAGCTGATATTCCACAGGTTCGTCCACCTTTAAAAATACGGCAAAATGCTGACTCAGAGGATATTAGACCACCACCGGACAAAAAGCCCCTTATGTGGGTGTCTGTGTAAACTAGACGAGAGGGAAGACCGGCACCAAATCTTAGTGCATACCTGAACATCGCAGTCGGTATCAAATGAAGGTGTCAAAATAAATAGAGCAAAAGGGAAGGGTGGTGAAAAATCAGCAGTGAAACAACGGGAACAGAGCGGTTAAAACAAACAAAACCTATTGGAATCCCTCTGGTTGAAAAGGGTTCATATGTCCTTTTCCCACAAGCTGATAACATTTCCTGAGGTTTTGATGAAATGTCTGTGAAAGAGTTTTTCCATTAGACATGAGGCATACAGAATCTTAGAACAGTACAACTGCCTCCTCAGCCAAGCTAGCGCATAGCAAGAAGATAGGCAATATCATTTAGTCTTCTTGAGCTCACGTCCAACATCATGCCTACTCAGTTTGATATACCAAAGATAAAGTTCAGCTGTCTTTGAATGGTTTTTCTCACATTCGCATCCTTTGGCTAACCCCAGTATGTCTGTAGAGATCCGGACAAGGGTAGAGAAAATTTACACAGCATCAGATGGCCACACAGTTGAGGCCAAAATTATTACCGTCCAGGAATTATGGAACATTTTTCTAAACTTCTTCTCAATGTTTGCAGCACTGCTAAAACTTCACATAAGCAAACATTCACTGGTGCTATTTTGTAGCTTTTGGTGCGTTTTGTGACATACAGTACATTCTTGAGCCTGCTTTATATCAAATAGTAAAAAACTTGGTGATCAAAAGTATTAGCCCCATGTGAATGTTTGCTTTCGCAACACTCACCTACAGTAATTAGCCAATCAGCTTTGAAAAGTGTCAATTGGCTTCCTAACAACATTCAGTCAGGACAAAAAGACTCCAAGGAACAGGACACTTGAACAGATGAGAGGGACTATTGTTGCTCACTATTACACTGCTATTTCCAACCGATTCACAGTGTCTCAAACTTCCATATGTTATGAAATTGGCTATTATAAAACGAAAAATACTTTGAGAAACAAAACTGACCCCAGTCTTAAGCGCAAGACTTCAACCACTCTGGAGAGGAAAATAGTCAGAAATGTCAGCAAGGAGTCCAATACATCTGCCAAGATATTTATTGCTGACCTGGTCTCTTCTGGAGTTAATGTTTCAAGGACGACAGTTGATGGGCTTCAGGGCCATCGTCCGAGAAAATAACCCTTAAGTAAAGAGCAGCACATCACAACCCAACTGAGGTTTGCCCGTAAGCATTGGAAAGCTAAAGATGAGTATTACAAGTCTGTGCAATGGTCTGATGAGACAGGGATGTTGGTTATATATTTGCAAAAAAATGAGGGTCCTTCGCCCCTAGGAACACAGGTCCCAGAGTTAAACATGGTGGTGGGAGCATCATGCTGCGGGGCTGTTTTGCAGCCTAAAGCCTAGTTGATGCTTCTCCGACCACAAATTTGCACTCAGACACAGATGTATTGACGGAGACGTTTTTCGTTTATAGTAGTCTGTTTTCCCCTCTCCACTCTATTGTTTTTTTCAGCGTTGCTCAGCCAATACAGTAGGGGGTGCTAATTTGTTTTTTTTTGCCCCACAGTTTTTTCCCCATTATTTATCACGCAGTGTCAATACCTAAGTGCAGCCCTAGGCATTGCTCTCCCTCTGACAACCCCGGGAGGGCCCTGCACTGAGTTCAAGCCTCCTTCTTGCCTGAGGAGTGAGCAGGCCCTTCTTTTCACCTGAAGGGGCAAGGTTTCCCCAGCTGGACATAGCGCGTGGAAGGATCACGTTATTCCAGCCAGATCCTCCCCAACCCTTCAGGCGCCCCGGTCAGCCAGGAGGAGGCAGTATACAGCCCAGGACTGGTGCATGTTTTTGTGGGAGTAGCTCACATTAGCTGCTCAAGGGAACACAGGGAGAACATGTAAAGGCCCTTTTCCCAACCCCATCCAGGGTGTGGGTGCTGATGATATGGAGGAAAAAACACACCCTCAGCACCCACAGCATCCCCAGCGGGAATCAAACCCAGGAATTTCTAGCTGTAAGGTGAGCTGTGCTACCAGCTGCACCACCATGCTCCCTAGGGGGGGGGCTAATTTTTCATGTCATCTCTGCCTACCATCACAGTGCTGTTTCAGTTTTTTTTCCAGGGTTGTGAACGAATTTCTTCCTCAAGGGAGCAATGGGCGACAGAAAGTACGTTTTGATCAAGCTGTAAAGCTTTTTAAAAGAAGAGCAGCTCATAGAATACTCTAAAAACAAATGGAAACAAACAGAGCAGCATTTTTTTTTTTCTTACACGCCCTTGTGTTCAAAATCGCCAAAAGAATAGATTAGATAAATCATCCTTTCAATATAAAGCTTATAGTGGCCAAACGCTGCATTAACTACTGATTACAGTGACAATAGAGCCCCGTTCTGGTGAAACAATCTCTGGTTGTTACTGAAACTGACCAATCGGATGCATACGCTCTCCGTTGACGGAGACGGATAGTTAAAAATTGGGCCTCTACTCCGTGCGTCCTTGTGTAGGTGACGGAGAATCCTTGCGTTGACGGATAATAGTGTTGCGTCAATCCGTCTCAGTCAAAACGGAGAAGCATCAACTAGGTTTAACTGTGCGGAATAAAGGCTGTTACTACTACAGTACTACTACTACTACTTAGTAGACATAGTGCATTTGTTTCCAAAACAACAAACACTTGTTAATAGTAATAAACAAGTTTAATAGTAATAAACAAGTTTAGTATAGTATAGTAATAAAACCTATTGTTTACTTTTCAATAGGTATGTTCTTTTTGAAGATAATTTGTTTTCTGCAGGATTGTTTTCTACCATACAGTGAGGAGGTGAAGTGGTTGACTCAGCACCTTTCTTTCATGGATGCCAAGCACAATGAGGGATTTGCCATCCATGCAGTCCTACACATTAACACAAATAAAAAAAATTACAGCAACAGTCACCAGTTGGCAACACTTTTACCGCTTCCATAAAGCAAGAGAAAATTATTTATCCTCGTATTAACTACAGTATGTCCAGAATTTTCAGGAACCTCCTGCAGTGAGCTTTTTTAGCCTCGATAGAAAATGTCTCCCAGAAGGGAGCACACATGTCTATGATTTCCAAAAGAAAGAGGAAACCTGGCCTTGGGAGCATTCCCAGGTTCTTGCCATTGCTGACCCCAACAATGTGCTCCTGATTAGAAAGATTTGCAAGTGATCTCAGCCTACCGGCACTGTCAGAAACTAGTTCTTCCTCACATTCTTTACGCAAGGCCAACGCTGCAACCCACACAAAGCCTCTGTTCCGGTCGGAGCTCGTTCAGCAGAGCCCGCTCCACCGCAGCGGCATGACTAGAGAAGCAAAACATTTCCGATCTCAGCGTTTCTCAACCACACGATAGAAGCTACGACATTCAGTTCTTCGCTCTTTTCATTGCGCAAGTGACATGTGGGCATCTTAATAGCTCTCGCATGCATTCAGCTGGTCTGCTTGATGAGGAGAGGTCTGCGAACTAAACAGACTTACAGCGCTCTCACTGTTGCAAAACGAAGTGGGGGCATTGGTATGCACATTGCCTTACAAAAGAATTCATAACCCTTCAATTCTTTCCAATCTTTCACATTGCAACCACAAATTTTGATGTAGTTTAATCAGGACTTTATGTGTGAAAACATAAACAAGCCAATATTTTACCTAAAATGGCAATTAAAATGTAATAAATGTTAATAAATGTTTTGTGAAGACCTCAGGGGGTTGTTAAAGTACATTAACGAACAAATAGCATCATGGAGAGAAAAGACACAGCAGTCAAGTCAAGGAGGAAGTTATCGAAAAGTTAAAAAGATAGAAAAGAAGAGTTAGGTGATAAACCAAGCTTTGAACATCTCACAGGGCATCTCTCAATGATCTCTAAATCTCTCAATGCATCATTTGATGAAGGAAAGAAGAAGAGTGGCCATCCACCTAAGCTGACATGTCAGGCAAGGAGAGCATTACCAAGAAAAACAGGCAAGAAGCCCATACTAATGGTGGGTTCCCTTCGTAGAAACAGCTTGGAAATTCCGGCTAAAGAGTCTGAAAAAGCAACTGGAAGTCCAAGCTGGGTCTTACCATTTGGACAAAAGATTTTTTTTCTTGCACTGACTCCTTCCATCAACAATAGGACATCACCGGAAACCGTTTATTTTACAAGACAAAATAGAAAGAGTTTGTTTAGAATCAATACTGCATGTAAAGCCTGCAACAACTCTGAACTTTGAATAAAAGTGCTGTTTGCATGTGGGAAGTACAGCTTAAAACAATGTTTTTAAGCGATACTACCAACAATGGCTAACCTACTGTCGCCATATTGGAATCCCGACTTCTTTTATTACTTTAACTGGGATGCCGTTTACTCGGGTGTTACGTCAAACCCAGCTCCACCTTTCGAGGTAGGTGGAACGCACAATAATTTCAAAGGAGCTGCTGAGATCCACAACTTAGGTGTAAGACTAACAAAAAATTTTCCTAGATGTGAAAAACAGGTAGAAACCTAAGCACTTGCAACTACAACTGCACTGAGACATGGTTCTAGAAAGTATCGACTCGGGGGACTGAACAGAAATTCACACCAACCTAATTTCTTTGCTGTTTCTCAAAATACTTGAAGCTTATTCATCAATTCCTTCCCATTCCCAATGATGCACTGCATTGTGTTGGTCCATCACATAACATTCCAAAAAAATACATGAAGGTTTGTTGATGTAATTTGACAAAATGGGGAAAAACGTCATGGGGTATATACACAAGACTCTGCAAGCAGGTGGGAACATAAATCATGTGAGCCTTACAAACATCAGGGTTTGATTTTCTTCCTGGTGCTCAAGCTCTTGCTAATTTAAGGAATTCGGGCCTCCAAAACCAACAGACAGCCCCCCCCCCGGGTGTTCACAGATGAGCTCAACTTAACAGGAGGATATTCTCATTTATATCCATGGCAGGATGAACTGCAAATGGTCTCAGAGTAGAGTAGAGTGAGAAATATTGGGAATTAGAGAGCGTGCAGCGAAGCAGCTAGCGGGAAAAGCTGAAGAGCTTTGTAGGGAAATCTGTGGGTGTTACAAGTCTTGGGCCAAATCCAAGACTTCTCTCACTCTCCTCGCCTTACCCAACAATCAAGAAAGGTTTGGGGACCCTTCTGTCACACATTTAGCTGACATCCCTCTGCTCACACTGTGAGAGCAACAGGAAGAGGAATTTTCAAAGCCAACTTGAAAGGAGGAAAGTATGCTGGGGGAAGAGGTGGGATTGAAGTCTTTTCATTAATTAAACCAAGAAACCTCAGAAGAATGACAAGAGACCGGGAGAAAAGAGGAAGGAACGCAGAGTGCGAGAACTCAAAAGAGAGGCGGCCTCCATACGAGGGCAGAAAGAGGATAGGAATCCCAAAACCAGGAATGCTAAGAAAGCGAGGCTTGACAGTTTGGTTGCTAAAATAAGGATTTCAGCATAAAAGATGTCGGCGTACGCTTGTAAAGCTGCAGTGTCGATCTTCAGCGCCTCCTCTCTTTGATTTACATAGTTACGGAAACTAGTAAACTGTGAAGAGAATCCGAGCACCATGGAATTTGGTTCTATAAAAAGTTCAGACTCAAAAACACTAAATCGGCAGCTGGATTTTCAACATTTGTGTTTGTTTAAACTTTAGCCAACAACATGATCGCGCTTTAATTGCTTCAACTACGAAAAATCGTCCCCTCACCAGAAACTAAAGCTTTAGACTTAGTCAGATTCCATCAATTTTGGAGTCCAGAAGCCAATATAAATATTTATCTTTTACACAAAATCACTCTGGATGAGGTGCAGAGATCCACAGCTCAGGTGGGAAAATCTGTAGCAGACACAACAAACCTTTGGGAGAAGATAATGTGGTCAGTTCAGAGCAAAATAAACTTTTTTGGCTAAATAAAAAAAAATAAAAATAAAAAACAGCTGTATATTACTGTGAATGTACCATATCAACAGTAGTGACAGAATCATGCTGTGTGGGGATACTGTTCATTAGCAACAAGGAAGCAGATCAGAGTCAATGGAAAAAAAAGATGGAGCTAAATCATGAAATAAGGAAAAAAAAATACAGCCACAGCCATTACTGAATGGTTTAGAGCAGTGTTCCTCATTAGGTGCCCTACCACCTATTTTTGGCAATTCACTCGCGATTCTTTAAAGGGGAAGTACCGTATTTATTACAATCTGGACCTTATTTTTAGGATGCAATAGTTTCATTTACAAACCCATACAAGTTTGGAGCCGCTTGGTGTCCTTCCTGATAAATTTATATCCATTCACGATCCAGAACAGACGAGCAGCCTCTAAATAAGGCATTATCTGCCAAGAAACTCCTTCATTTAACCAATGTTTTGTTATGAATTGCTGGCAATATTTCCCTGTGAGTGTGGAGCATCTCGGAGGTGCTGTGTCGTTGTCTGCAGGGGAATTTTACAGGCTTTTCATCTTTAAACCGACCATTTTCATTGTCGACCTTTCTTTTAGCGGTGAATTTAGAACACTGCATTTGAAAATGTGGATAAAGCATTTATTCTCCCTCTAAACAGCATCAGACCCATGTGCTTAATTTGCCAAGAGACTATAGAAATGATAAAGGTTTCCAATTTGAAACTGCACTATGAGACCATTTTGGATATATATTTGCTTAACAATCTAAGGTGAGAACGACAAGAATCAATACAATGAAGTCGTCCTATGAAGCTGCCAGCAGGATTTTAGAACTCAACAACAAAAAGCAACAGAAAGCTCCCGCAGAAAGAACAATAAGCCTTTCTCTGATGTAGATATAGTTTTATTTGAGTATTCATTTGAATACATTAGTAATTTGAAATTACATTGTATTCGTGTTGCTTTGATTAAAACTGATTTTTAAACTGATTGGAATGAGGGGCTGGGTATTGATTCAAAATTTTAAGATTCGCAAGAGTTCCGATGCGATCTGATTCAATTCAGTCTTATCTAATTTGATATAGATATCGGTCATTTCTATTAAAAAAAAGGTTTTGTTTTTTTTAGCTGTTAACTTAATTATGTGCTTCAAGCAATTCAATGACTGGATCCAAATAAACTGATCAAAAAGTGAATAAAATTGATTGACAAAAGATAATACACTGACCTTTGACTAGTGGAAATTATTTTTGTCGCCCTTTGAGATTTGTATTCGAGTCCCCCCGGTATAGAGGAATGAGTTCGAACAGTCCAGTCAAAGTCCAGACCTGTATCCAAGCAAAGGTCTTTGTAAAGACTTAAAAATTGTTCTCCAGGTTTGGATGGGTGAAAATGCACGATATCTCGCTCTAGCAGGACGCACCAAAAGCCAATGTCACGAGCGTATGTTCATTGGTCAAAAGCAGACTGGGGTTGTAGAATTTCTGAGACTGTCTGAAGACTGCTGAGGGCTGGTTTTGGTCATAGGACCACTGAATAAGCTGTCGGGGAGCATGTCACACTACACAGCCAAAGAGCTACGTTTCACATGATTCTTTTCACAATGAAAGATAAAGTCAAGGATGGCCAAAATCGTGTGATCCCCACCTTAGAACCGGAGCTACACTGAAATGTCACTCAAAAAAGTTATGGGGATCAATTAAAATGCAACACTTTTATGATGCATTTATACATGATGCCCTGCCTTTTGGTTTTTTATTCTTGAAAAATCCCATTACATTGAAGTTTGTGGGTTCAGCATGAAAGAATGTGAAAAGGTACAGACATTGAAACTTTTTTTTTTTAAGAAGAAAACTGTACTTAAGCTAGGAGATTTGCAACCTTCAAGAACAGTTTCCAAAGAGACCAAAACAAATGATCATCCTGTAATCCTTTGCTTTTCACGAGCAGCTCGAAAACAGCCAAGTGTCAAAACAGCTCAGCGAGATATATTGGTGTGGGTGTGTTGTCCAAATTACAATCCACAACGCAGAGCTTAGGTCACAGGAAGAGACTCACCACATATTAAAAACACAGCACTCCGGTTCGTAAAACTGTCCCACAGGATGCTACAATGATTGTAAGTTAAGGACTAAAACTATGGGATTCATACTATTAAGTAACGCACAAACTGTCAGCACCAGCATGTATTTAACCATGTGACAGCCATCTACTTCCTCTACCCGTGGGAGCAGGTCCCAGACAGCAGTAAACACTGAATGTCGTAGGAAAATTTTTAACCTCATCTAGCTTTGCCTGAATGCGACATTCATTTTGGATAAACAAGGAAAGCAACTTAATGGGGAAACTGATGCAACCAGCAGTAACTTTTGGCTTACTTTGAGGTTCCTACATTCCATCAGGAACATTTCCAAAGTTCTCAATTCTTCATGCCCATTTCAAAAATATTTTAAAAAAAAGTTAATGGCATAGAAGGAAGGAAGGAAGTTAAAATTATCTTTCCCAACTCCAAAAACAGTGGTCAAATAAACCAGAATTATGTTAGAAGCCCGTTGACAGATTTCAAAATGGAATGGTTGAGGTGCCCCTAGATGATGGACATTTAACCAAATATTAGTGGGGGTTGATGTGAATGTTTGGGAGAAACTCCTCAAAAATATCAACAATTGTTGCTTTTAAAACCTTTTATTCATCTTTTTACTGTATTTATCTTTTAACATTATTTGTTACATTTCCAGACCACATCCTGGAAAATAACAGTCCATATTAAATCACTAAAGGCTCAAAAATGAATCAAATGAGTCTCTAGTCTAATTGCTAACTAAAACTACAGATTCGATGGAAGTAAAAAAGTTCATCTGAATAAAAGCTTTCATTTTATAACAGAAAAAAACGTTAGTTTGAAATTAGGCATGCTTTGGTGTATAGTAAAAAAAAAAAAAAGGTAACGTGATCTTGTTTCTATGTCAAAGTTCTCCCATAGCAACATACCGATCATAACACATCTGTTATAAACAAACAGTTAAAATTGACTATTTTTGACAGATCAAAAAGAAACTCATTCCATATTGTGGAATCAAACTGTTCACATCTGTTCCCACACTGACCCATTACACCCCTACTGTGGCACATCTGCGAGGAATTTCAGTAGAAAAATACTGTTCCTCGGCTATTCTTGGATGTCCAACATTAAGGTGCAGTCTTCACCCCAAAGTCAGAAATAGACGCCTCAGACCAGAGAGACCCGTTGAGCCCTCAGAGATGGAGGTGGTGGTTGGGTCCATAAATTATTAAGTGGTTTAGGCAAGAGTCCACTCCTCTGTGTTTCCAGGGTCTCCTCAGTCATGTGACCCTTTTTTCCGGGAATCCTCCCTACAATCAGAGGTTAAACAACGCACGCACACCCGGCGCTAAAAACCAAGCAAACTAATATTTAAAAACTGTCGACTGATAAGGACGAATCAAAGCTTCATCAGCAGTCTGATAATAACAAGACTACTTGCTACAACCTTGTAGAAAGAACATGCTCTTTTAATTGTTTAGAAAAGGTCCTAATAAAACATGCATCTCTTTAAAACATAACCTTTCTAAGAGAAAGAATAAGACATATTTTAATAGTGAACAATCTACAGCGCTTCGTGGAACCAATTAGCTTTTTATAGTTTGCCACATTGAAATCAAAAACTATTTTATCAGGACATCATGTAGCAGACCGAGGACAAGATGAAATGGCTTCTAAACATTTTCTACAAATAAAAGTCTGAAAAATGAGGGGGCTCCCGGCTTCATCTCAGAATATTGGTCTCTATGCTCTGGCTCTATTTCCATGCAAGGGACCAAACAGTGACATGTGTAAAGCTTGGAATACTGGTCCTGCTTTAAACTTCACAGCAACTCTTATCTCTGACTCATCTGGTATGCTTCTTTGCCTCCTCACAGTTTGTTCATTGTTCTCCAGAAATATTAAATTGGAATATATACAGATTAGATCCTTTCTGGAGGGAGCTGAGTTGGACTGAACTTTATTTAGTGTTACCAGAATAGAGAGTGGTAAATATTATTTCACACTTTACAGAAGTTAATTCCTAGGCTCTTTACCTCCTTAGATAAATGTAAATGATGCTACACATCTAAATTAAATCATAGACAGCCATCTTAACATTATCTGTACAAAGTTTGATTCTAATAAATTCAAGAACAACAATATTATAGAGGCTTTTGATCACAGAATTCTGGCAAGGTCTCAAAAATGGCTACATTTGGTACAATCTTAGCAACTTTTATTTGCAAATGAGGTGCAAGAGGTGTGAATGAAAGACTTAATGTTCCCCATATTCACAGGGTCAGTATTCATGGGTTCACCTATTCACTAAATTTTTTATAGCACGTAACTCCAAACTATTCACAGAAGGGTAACTTATTCGCAGAGTTTTTCAAAGAGCATATCTTTAATATTACAATGAAAAGGTCTCATGGGATGCTGAAATACCTAGGAGCAATACTACATGACACTATCGGCTGTTTGTGAAGAGAAAAAACGATCCAGGGCCCTCATTTATCAAGCGTACTTGGGCACAGATTCGTGCGTATGTCGTGCGTAGGAACAATTCTATGCATTGTGTGGTATTTATCAATTTGTTCTTGTGCGTAGAAATGTTCGTAAATATAAGTACAGTTCTGATTGTTCGTAGGCACAGGATTTACTGTTAGATCGGAGGAACTTGCAACACTGAAACAGTTTTACTTTGACAGGATTTTTGTCTCAGCAGTTTATTGCCTCCACCAAAGATCTCATGTTGGTGTCTGTCTGTCTTTTAGCAAAAATAACTCAAAATGTTAAGCAAGGATTAGCAATAAACTTTTTGGAAATGTTTGAAATTTGCCAATAAATACATAATTTATTGTTGGGTGTGATCATGTATGGAGATCCTGTCACTCGCAATCTGCACTCCCTGCGCAGAAGCCCCACCTCCCGTTTATTTGTTACAACAAGCTCTTCAGCTTAATGGGATGCTGTTACACCTTTAATTAAATGGTTTGCAAACTGCACCGTGACAACTAAATGGTCATGCTTATCAGTGAAGCAGATTTTTTTCCTTTTTTCCTTGCGTACTGGTGGCAGCACCAGGCGTGTCTCCAATTACGCTTGGCCACCCAAGTGTCAAATATGATGATCTGAGCACCGTTTGTATGAGATCTGGTCCAGGTGTGTGCTGAGAGATGTTTTTTTTGTATTCAGTTTGACATCGAACCATTTTTCCACTGTATACCGAACAGGAACATCTCCACTGTCCCGACCGCATTTACTGCCTCTGTCGCGTTCTCCCAGTCAGAGTCATTTTGGTTTATGGTTTCCCCTGAGCGAATAGAACCAAACTGCAATGTTCACAATTAACTTATTTAATTTGTTTAAGTTAATATCAGCAAATGAAATTATTCGCCCCATTTTTTTATTTTTTTTGTCTGGTCTGCAACAGAAACATAACGACTGCGTACTGGGTGGAATTAAGCAGAGAAACATCTGATGGCGAAAATTATCGGTGGTGAAATGAATTTGTATTAAATGACAATTTTTTAGCGGTCTGTTCATCATAAATACTTATTTATTGCCCCACCTATGCTTCACCTCGATCTCTGTGTCACTGAAATTCCTTTTTCGCTCTATTGGCCATTATTTTAAGGAAGAACGCAAGGATTTAATGCATGTGAAAGATGATGTGGTATTACCAAATATGGTTAATTGAGGGCATTTCTGTATGCGAATGACTGAACTGGCACGAGGAGCTGGGTACGCACAAGTGGGATTTATAAAAAAATATGATTTGCTGGATTTGTCTTACATTCCATCTCTCACAGTTCTTGTGTACTTAGGGTAAAAATGTCATACCCCTCTTATCTTTTTAAGTGGGTCAAGTTACACAACCGGTAACTACCAAATCCTTTTTTTCTTAAACCACTGTTAACTTATGTGGTAGTGTCAAAAGACTGTTTCCATTGTTGCATACTGAGGTCAGGGTGCGATTTGCTGAGGGGGGATTTCCTCCCCCTCTGGTCAGTGATTTCTTATCTCTTGGGAGGGATATTGTGTTATTTCTCCCTCTGTTCCATCACGGTAATATTTCCCTTCACATGAATTCTGCAACCACTTTACTTCTTTTTAGAAAGTACAAGCACCAAAACACCATAGGAGAACACCTTCAAAAATTGGTGGCTGCAGTTTACACGTTCTCAGTCTCCACAGTAGAGTCCGAGAGAGAATTCAGCCCAATCAATGCAATTTTGACAGACTAGGGAATAGAATGATAAAAACATTCAACAATCTTGCCTTCATCTGTCTACAAAGCCCAGCAGGAGTCGGGACCAGAAATCATTCTGTGGTGTAAGAATCAGTCCCCTCGGTTTAATAAACTGTGCGTATGGATTTGGAAACCATACGCACAGTTTATTAAAATGTGTGCGCAGATTGGGGCATCGTGCTGGATCTTTTCCAGAGCTTTAAACTAAAAACAGAGCACTGTTTGTTTAACATGTAAATAAGAAGACTAAGCTATACTTAAAAGCACTAGTGACGAGATTTGTTTCAACTCCATGCACAATATATGCATAATTTATTTTTATGCGGTTTTGAAGACAAACTCATCACAAAATTTGTGGAAATGGTCCAGAAATCCCACATTGTATGCCTTTCTTGCCGCTGGGATGCAGTACAGATCTGCGCTATCCGTGCATAGATGCATGGAGCAGGTGGCGCAGCTTAATTAGAACACATTGTATTAAAGAGATATGAGTTACATGTTGATACTCTAAACAAAAGATAAACTGTACAAGACACCAGTCAGTTCGGATACTGATTATATGAAAAATACGCTGGTGGATGCACTGTTAAAATAATCCCCATCAGGGTTTTAAGTGGTGGGGGCAAAACAGTGATTTATAAAAATTGTCTGGGAAATGTCCCCGGCTAAAATGACTCAAACGTCTATACTCTCCTGCAGGACAAGGTGCTGCTGATGCTGCCTTGACCAAAAAAAATGATCTCACCTGCTATGACTGGATAAGTGTAGTGAATTATTTTCTTTAATTTCAATCATCTTAATAAATGTAATCTTCATTTTAAAATTTTATTTAGTAGGGAACAAATATAGAGGTTCACAGGTTTAAATATATATATTAATTTGGCAGACACCATACCGACACATTTTTTGTCAGTTTGGAAAGGGTAAATGTTTTTGCAAACCTGTCATTAATTTCACAAATAAAAAGTTTTAACAAAAAATTTTCATAAATCAAACACTGACTAAGATATATTTAATGTGCGAGTCTTTAAAATAGGCACTTATAAGTATTTTTAGAGGGAGCGCTTAGTATTTGTGGGTTTTAGCTATAGTTGGGCAGTTATGGTCCCTAACTCTACGGAATGAAAATGCTACCGAGGACCCCTGTAAATGTCGGACGTCCACTGAATCATTTTCATTCCTTTTTACTATTCTGCCCAATTTTTCCTGCACTTTTACATAACATTGTTTTAAAAAATAAACAAGTTTTTTTGTTTTATTGTGAAAACATACAGCCCATAAAAAGACCGATTATTCACTAATCTAAAAACATGCTTCCAGCAAACATATTTTTGTACACATGAAAAGGCTTTGTTTCATATTTATAAAAAAAAAAAAAAAAGAATCTGTATTCACCAGACCACTTTGGCTTTGGATCTGCTTTCTGAATCCAGAGTCAAACAATGCTCCTTTGATATTCCTGCCCATGCTGGGAGGAAGAAAACAGATGTAGGCTACACCAGCACAAGAGGAGAAACACGCGTCCCGCAGTGTGAACACGGAAGAAGAATACAACACGAGGTTTCCATCCTCTTGGGCTTTATTAGGCTGTTGGCCATCGCCCAGGGATGAATCATGATCTGGACCATTTTAAACAGGCCAGTGAAGGTATTTTCCCAGAGTTCAGGGACGTTTATGTTAGGTAGATTTCAGTACCCCATTGAATCCAACAATCTGACAAAACCGATTCAAGCAACAAAATTTACAGCGCAGCTGGGATATATAACTTAGCATCATGATTTACTGTGATACGGATCACTTTAGGGTTCTTATTACATAAGCATGAGAACAAACTAGTTCTTTATAGATTATTCTTCATTGGTAGAGACCAGGGATGCAACGATACCACTTTTTTCAAACCGATACGATACCGATACTTGGATCAAAGTACTTGTCGATACTGAGTACCAATGCCGATACTTCTTCAACACACAAAAAACGCAATAAAGGTTTTATTTTCCTCTCTGCTTGTTACAAAAAAAGATGGTGTATTTGATAAAAACATTAATATGTTAATAAAATTACCATTTCCTAGTCAAAAAAAAGTGTAATTATTGCAGAGTTTACGCATTTGAAGTATAAGTTCATGGTACTGGTTAACTTTAACCGATACCGATAAGAGTACATTACCCGGTATCCGGGCCAAAACCAGTATCGGTACATCCCTAATCATAATTCAAACATAGTAATCTTGGTAGTTAGGCATTTGTGAATATCTGTTAATAGTTTTGTTACCAAGCTCATTATATGTAGCTCATGTTTCAAAACTGTTTATTTAGTTGTTATTTTTTACCAAAATTAACCTTATTAATGTACCTTCCTACATATATACATACATTTATAGTATATATCATAGCATATAGCATATAAAATTGTATGATTTTTTTTTACAGAATGTATTTAAGGAGTGGTGCAGAAAATAAGTATTTAGCACCCACAAACAAGCAAGAATTTTGGCCCTCATACTTCTGTTACTTCTTCTTTAAGAGGCTGTTCTATCCTCCACTCGTTACCTGTATTAATGGCACCTGTTTGAAAGCTTGAACTTCTGTCTTCCAACATGTCCAAGACCACAGAGCTGTCTAAGGACACTAGGGACAAGATTGTACACCTGCACAAGACATGAGCCAACCTACAATAGGCAAACAGCTTAGTTAGAAGAGATGAACTGTTGGAGCAATCATAAGTAAATGGAGTGAAGAGAAGATCATTGGCCATCTCCCTCGACCTTGAGCTCTATGCAAGATCTCACCTTGAGGGGTACAGTGAGAAAACAACCTACAACCTCTCAGGGAGAAACTGGTCAATGATCTGAAGAGAGCTGGGACCACAGCAACAAAGGTTACTACTAGTAAGGCACTGTTAGTATTTAGATGCTTTTAAGAAGTAATCCATGACCTTGTTGAAACAAGAGAAGATGCCTTTCAGGAAAGGCAGACGAGTTGATCTCATAACTCAAGACATGGCAACAAGAAAACAGCAAGCAGGCCATATCCAAAGTCTGGGCAATAATTAGAAAGGTTAAAACAGCTCGAACTGTGGCAAGGACTGTACAGTATTATGCTGCGGGCCTGCCGGTCTTCCTCCGATCTAAACTCTATAGAAAACCTGTTGAGTGAGCTTGAAAGATGAAAGCATGATGGATGATCCCCAACTCCAGGAATTACAGGGAGACAGGAAGATTGGAGAAGACAAATGATCAAGGACCAAGACCAAGTGCTATCCTACTGAGCAGGGGGAGGTATACAAAATATTAACACCAGGAGTTTCCTCAATCTTCAAAAAAATAAAAACAACACAAGAAAATAATGGCTTTGTTAATATTCTGAGATTTATGGATTTTTAGACAAAGACCCCCACTTTCATTCAGACAATGGCTGTACATATTTATTCCAGATGGAAGAAGGAACTTACATGGAGCGAGGTCAGTATACAAAGGGTCGATGTTGTGTAGCAGCTCCTGTCTGGGCGAGGCGAAGCCTTTACTGTAAGATAAAATAAAATTAAAAAAGGCTTGAACACATGGACACACAGGCACGGTTACGTCTGACTCATGCACAGCGTAAGCCCCCTCTGGGATCTGGAAACGTGAACCAGCTGGCTGCCGTTTGCCCGGCTCTGACCGCACTCTCCACCGCCGAGAAAACGCTCCCCTCGCCCTGACCGCACGCTCTGATAACACAACTAAAATAACTCTCACTCTTCTGCTGCTTGGTTTCTGTTCTGCCAGGCTGCTGCTTTTAGCCAACAGCTCGGAGGAGAGTTTGGCTGTAGCGCAGCAACTAAAAAGAGAGGTGTGTGCCCTGCGCCGCTGTGGAACTCCGACAGGTGGTGGTCAGCTGATTTGTTCTGGTCCGTCGGATTGAGTGGAGGTTGTGATTGGTAGGTCGGTGTGAAGGCTGAGCCTTGGTCCTGCTGCTGCAGCCCCCAGCATCACCACAAAACAAGTGTATTTCACATACAGTTTATTAGATTAATTCATCTAAATTCATGTACAGTTAAAAAATGTTGCAATAAGTTAATTAACCATTAATAGAAAACAGCTGAATTTGTGGCTAAAACCTCAGGCCTGTTTTTTTCTGACTGTTCAATCACACCAAACCTTTGCTCTTTTAAGTCATTTAAAATTTCCAGAATTATTTATATTTGCTAAATGCCACAATAACGAAAAAAAGAATGTCATATTCATTCATTAATTTCTTCACAGTCAGAACTATACTTACACAATGATTACCATCTATTTATAAACAAACAAGAGAAAGCCCGAATGATGATGATGATGATGTCACAGTTTTGGAAACTCCTGATAAGTTGTATGGAACATTTGAATCAGTTGCAGGCCCACCCGGTGATACAGTTTAAGTCCACAAACTTTTTTCTTGCTAGCCATGATGGAAATGTCCAACCATCATACGGATCAGAAAAGACATGGGTTTTAGTCTGAAATGTGTAAATTGACCCCAGAGCAAAAGCCAACTGACTGAAGCTGGTGGGACAGAGTCATTATCCAGGGGTAAATGTGTCCTGGAACAACATGGACTGAAAAGCCATTCAGCGAGGAGGACTCCAGTACTCCAAAAGAAACATTATTAAGCCAGACTAGTTTGCAAATGCACACAGGGACAAATACCTTGAAATTTGAAGACATGTCCTATGATCTGATGAAAGTAAAGTGGAACTTTTTGGCCATAATGACCATTGTTACATGGCGAGAAAAAAAGGCGACGTTTGTTAGCCTGGGCACACCATCCCAACTGTGAAATATGGAGGTGGCAGATGCTTTCCTGCAGGAGTAACCGGTGCGCTTCATAAAACAGATGGTGTTACGATAAAAGAACATTATGCGGAAACAGACAACTAATGACATTAGTTAGGAAGTTAAAGCTCGGGCCCAAATGGGCCTTTCAAATCGATATTTCTAAGCGTACAGCTCAACTGGTTACAAAGTGGCTTAAGACCTTTTCGAGTGACTATCACAAAGGCTTGATCTCAGCCCTATAAAGAACTTGTGAGCAGATCTTAAGAGGCGTGGGCCAGCGAGGCAGCCTACAAACCCGACCCATTTCCACCGATTCAGTCAGGAGGAATTGGCTTAGAAACTATTGTGAGAAGATTAGGGAAAGGGAACTCAAAACGTTTGACTTAAGTCACACAATTCAAAGCCAATGCTGCTATATACTGAGGAATATACATCTGAGAAATTATTTCTCTCATTATTGTAGGATTTAGCTAATAGTTTTGGTGATTTCTAGCCGACCTGAAACAAGAGAAGAGAAGACAGTGAGGGGAAAAAAGATATTTTTATTGAGTGTATGTACATTACTGTGGGGCAAAAAAGTATGTAGTCAGTGAACAATTGTGCAAGTTCTCCCTCTTAAAAAGATCAGAGAGACCTGTAATTTTCATCATAGTTATACCTCAACTGTGAGAGACAAAATGAGTTGAAAAAAAATCCAGAAACTCTACTGTCTATTTTTTTTAAATAATTTATTTAGCAAAAATATGGTTGAAAAATAATGTAATCAATGACAAAAGTTCTTCTCAATACTTTGTTATATATGCTTTGTTGGCACTGACAGAGGTCCATCTTTATCTGCAAGTCTTCACAAGGTTGACACACTGTTGCTGGTATTTTGGCCCATTCCTCTATGCAGATCTCCTCTAGAAAAAATATGTTTTGGGGCTGTCACTGAGCAACATGGACTTTCAACTCGCTCCAAACATTTTCATTGAGGTTGAGTCTGAGCTTATGTGGAGACTGGCTACGCCACTCCAGGACCTTGAAATGCTTCTTACAAAGCCACTCCTTCGTTACCCGGGCGGTGTGTTTGGAATCATCATGCTGAAAGAATCAGCCACGTTTCATTTTAAATGCCCCTCACTGATGGAAGGAGGTTTTCACTTAGAATGTCACAATTCATGGCAGCATCCAATCTTTCTTTTACATTGGTCAGTCGTCCTGGTTCCTTTGCAGAAAAACAGCCCCAAAGCATGATGTTTTCACCCCTATGCTTCACAGCAGGTATGGTACCGTTGGACGCAACTCAGCATTATTTCTTCTCCAAATACAAAAAGTTGAGTTTTTGCCATAAATTTCTATTTTGGTTTCATGTTGCTTTTGGAACCCCAGATCGAGGGAGATCATCAGTGGTCGTTTATGCCTTCCCTTTTCTAATAATAGCTCCCCAAAGTTGATTTCTTCACACCAAGCTTCTTACTTGTTGCAGATTCAGTCTTCCCAGTCTGGAGCAGGTCTACAATTTTGTTTCTGGTGTCCTTGGATAGCTCTTTGGTCTTCGGCCATAGTGGAGTTTGGAGTGTGACTGTTCCAGGTTGTGGACAGGTGTCTTTTATACTGATAATGAGTTCAAAAAGGCTGAAGGACAGAGGAGCCTCTTACAGAAGTTACAGGTCTGTGAGAGCCAGAAATCTTGATTGTTCGTAAGTGACCAAATTATTATTTCCTACCATAATTTGCTTATAAATTCTTTAAAAATCCGACAATGTGATTTTCTGGATATTTTTTTCCCATTTCGTCTCTTCTTGTTGAGGAATATAAATGATGAAAATTACCGGCCTCATCTTTTTAAGTTGGAGAACTTGCACAATTAGTGTGTGACTAAATACTTTTTTGCCCCACTGTAAACTACTGGTTTTAACTGTATTTATTAAGGGCTCTTTAATATGTTGATTCTTTATTAATACAATGTTTTGTAACTGTCTATAGGTTTTATGATTCTCAACAAAATCTGTATTTGATGGGGCAAAGGCAAAAATGTCTCCTTGGATTAATGAAGGTTGCTGATGCGTGATTTAGAATGGGGGGGGAGCTTTTTCACAGCTTCGTAGTGTGTCGGTCAAAAGAGATGGCTGACAGTTAACCAGACTCACATGGAAAGTTCGTCTGTGGCCTGCGAGCAGCTACGTGTGACCTCTCCAAACGCTAATCTCTTTTTTACAAAGCTGCATAAATACAAAAGTTCATCTGGACAAGTAATTCAATTGATTAGGTTTGCTGACATGGGGTCCGCACGAAAGGATCTGCTCTCAGACTAGTTGCAGAAAATCAGAGGCAGGAGAGAATTGAAGAAAGAAAAAAGAAGATGGAAGTAGCAGAGATTTGTGCAAATATAACTGATTGAATTTCCTCCTTTTTTCCTGCTCCCATTGCCATGAGAACAATGGGCAAAAGGGGTTCCCACCAGAAAAAGATGCAGGAGGGACAGAGTACGCAGCACAGCTCACCTGATTGTCTTCCACACGTCGAACCCATCCAGAGGCTTTGTGCCGTTGGTGCTCCCGCCCGCCAGGCTGACAAGAGTGGGCAGCCAGTCGGAGATGTGGATCAGCTCATGGCTGATGGTTCCGGGTTTTTCCAGAAGCGGGCCTGTGACAAATCCCACTCCCCGCACGCCTCCCTCCCACAGCGACAGCTTCCTCCCACGCAGCGGCCAGTTGCTGCCGCCACACATCGTCTGACCTCCGTTATCTGACAGAAAAAGTTAGATATCTGGTTAGAAGACAAGCAGCTACCAGCCTTAAATCCAGTAGTGCTTTGCAGACGTATTCATACTCCTTTAACTTTTCACAGATTATGTTAAAAAAAGGTTATATTCAGCCCTCCTGAGTCAATGCTTTGGAGAACTACCATTTTTCCCCAGTTGTTAGTTTTTATGTGTGTTTTGGACAACCATTTTTTGATATCAAGATACAAAAAATGTTCCCAGTTAGAATGAAAGCATTTTTAACATCATTCCCTGCTTGCCAAGGCCTATCACAATAAATCAATTAATCAAATGAAACATTTAAGAGAGCTATTTTTTTCCTGCCATGATCATTTCCACTTACATGCTTGTTTCACATGCCAAACAGACTTATGAAAAAAACAAAACAGATATGGTCTATATATCCATAGCTACAGAGTAAAACGTGATGTTTTTTTACTTTTATTTATTCAAACCAAACCTGAAGGATTTTGTTGTTTGAAAAACTCCTAACCGGTAGCTGTGCCCATTTTTCTTGTCTGAGCCAAGAGATTAATATTTTTTGAAGAGCAATTCTGTTTAACGAGCTCATCCATTTTTTTTTTATTTTTTTTGTTAATCTATGTTGGACATTAAAAATGTCTTTCAGTTGTAGTGCTAAATTTTCTTTAGGAACAAAAGTTTACTGATCATTCAGAGGGTATGCATGCATTACTATTACATATTTGAAAATTGTCTCAAAATGACAATATTATCATTTATCGCAATAATTTCTGGGACAATTTATTGTCCAGCAAAATTTCTCATCGTGATAGACCTATTCTTGCCACATTGCCAAAAAATCTAACCAATCCAACAGGTGAATATCTTTTAGTCTAAAGCCCAGGCAGCATGTTTATCGTTGTTGCTGGTAAGAAAAAAAACGTCCACCTAGGGCTGGGTGATAAATCGAGGTATTGATATTTCTGTTTATGAAGATGTCATTTATGAAAAGCAAGATTTTTTTCTTTCACTAATGCACTAATTAAAATTCCACATCCAAGAGTGATTACAACCCACCCGGGGTATACCATTTTGTTTAACAAGGACACTTTACAACGTCTTCTTAGTTGGATTTTGAGTTCAGGTCAGTTCCGGGACGGCATGATTGAAATAAAAGCGTGTTTTAAAAAAATATTTTTAGTCACTTGCAATTTCTGCTGAAGAAAACATAGGTAGTAAATAAAATAAAAAATAATCTGAAGTTGGATTTGGTATGAACCTTTTTTTTTTTTTTTTTAAATTGGAGATGAATTTTTAAGCCATGTCGCCCAATCCTACCTCCACCCCTGTCTCAAACCTTCTGCAACCAACAGGTTTTTTTTTCTGAGGCCGCCCTATGATTAGTAATGTCCATGTTCCTCATCCCCATACCATGATGCTGCCACTACCGTATTTCACCAAGAGATGGTGTATTCGGCGCAGAGTTGGCTTTTACATGTAGGCAAAAAGTTCAACTTTGGTTGCATTTGACCAGATCGTATTTATCCGCATCGCTGCTTTGTCCCCTGCTCGGTAAACTGAATTAATCTCACAGGTGGAACAGACTCCTTTTGGTGTCTACAGCTGATTTGGTGAGTGTAATTTTTCAGGTAGCCTAATCCCTGTTTACTCATCTCATAACATCTGAAATTAGGAATAATCTCAACATGACTCATCCTGAGCTCAGTGTGAACGACTACTACATGTTTATACAATCCTTTTTTCTTCGTCCTTTAAAATTCAACCTGTACTGTAGCAAAACTCAGAGAGCCACTGAAATCTGCAGCATTTATCCTGTAAAAAAAAGTTGAATGTCAGTTTTTCCAGCCGTTATTGAGATATCAAGTCTGGATCAAAAAACAGTCTATAACCAGCCCTACAATAATTTTCATAGAATTGCTTGAAAAAAAAAAACCCCAAAAAACCCAACTATGCTCATCCATTTGTAAAACCCACATGAAAACGTCTCCAAGTATTTACACAAGTTCATACACCGGCATTTATAATGACTGTCATCGTCCCCTTACATGGGTCCAGTATAAACACACATCACCAATCACATGCAGCCAGGGATCCCCTTTCAGCAGTGCGAGTGCCATGCAAGTCCAGGAAGTAGTCTGTGTCAAACTGTTCTGGAAAACTCTCCGCTTCCTTGACTTCTTAATGCCTTTTCAAGCTGCTTTGGCGCTTTGTGGACCCGCTCAGTCTCCCCACCGGTTTGGCCGCAGTGCTTTTCTCGCTCATTTGTGAGCAGTAACGTCCCAAAAGAGGCAGAAGTTTTACAGTAAGCCTCACTTGCAAAGGGAGTGAGTTCAGGGCTCATTTACTTCCTGTTAGTCGTGACAGGAAAGGAGCCAAGCACAACAATTCGACCAGGAGATTAATAAAACTTTCATTGGAGGTGTGCTTCATGAAACTTAAAGGGCTGCATCACAGATGATTCAATTTGGTTTTCTTTTTCTTTTTCACAATGAAGGTAGAAGCATTTGAAGTGTTTCCGATCAGCAGTCAGGCGCTGCTGCTGCTGCTGCCGTAAGTCAGACCCAACCATATGTGTGGACGAACAATGAAACGGACCACCTACTGCATCCCGACGCTCACTTTTCACCATCACAGCATTGTTCCTGTTTTCTAATTAGCCTTTTAAAACATGAATGCCACTAAAAATAACCCTCAAAGTAGTTACCTACTTCAGATGCTAACCATTAGATGTTCCACATGTGGAAAACTGTGGGCGGCCACATGTTCAGATGACCAGATGATGTTATGTCATGAATTCCTTTCAGATGGGAGAACTGTCAGCAGGCCAGAGACCTCAGCCGGGAGAAACACAGCGACACGCTGCTCTCTAGTGGCCTCTGAGAATACTACAAACAACAACAGGCTCAGATCAGAACATAACTCAAAGTGCTGGATTGCCTTTTTTTGGGGCGAACGTGAAAAACATTTCAGTCTCTAAATGTGCAAAGCAGGTAGAGACATATCCCAGGAGTTCTGCAAAAAGCGAGTAAAAAAACAATATGCGGGATGGCCGAATAAAAAATGCACGACGCACGTTTCAGATTTTCTTGTCAGAAATGTTAAAAACCAGTTATTGTCTTCCTTAAGCTTCATAGTTATGCAGTATTTTGTGTTGGTCTATTTCTAAAAAAATCTATCAATGTAACCAGCCTTTATAAGTTTGAGGTTGTAACATGACAAATAGTGGAGTTCCCCTTACCAAGGCACTGTGTCTGAGGATAAATACCAATTAAATAAAAAGTTTTCTAAATGTTAACTAATTTGTGCTCTACTCACAAAAAACAAAACAAATTCAAGTTTATGGTAGTAGGTTCTAGGGGTTTGAATACTTTTGCACTCTGCTGAATATCATTCTGACAGCGTAAAACAAGATAGTGTTTTTTTTCTCCCATAAAAGTTTCTTTGCTGAACGCAAGTCATTTTTTCCAAGTTGGGTCTCAAGTCGAAATAAAATAATCCTTTTCTCATCCCATCTACAACATCCATGTACCCATTAACTGTACGTTCATGTATGCATGTTAGGGATCCAAACCGGTTCTGCTTGTCCTTTGGTCTAAGTCACCACCTCAACTTTTGATAATAATCTTTAAATATAATAATATTTATCAACAGTTATCTTTTAAATCATTTAATTTACTGCTGAAAATAATTATTATTTCTGAAACTGAGTAAATGTAATATTTATCCCAAGGTAGGATGGATGGATGGATATTTGCATTCAGCCCTCCAGACTCAACACTTTGTATGACCACCATTTACTTCAGTTAAAGCTGCATATCTTTAGAGGTTCTGCAGTTCAGCAGATGAAGGTCCTGGGTTCGAATCCAGGCCTGGGGATTTTCTGCATGGAGTTTGCATGTTCAATTCAATTCAATTCACTTTTATTAATATAGCGCCAATTCACAACACATGTCATCTCAAGGCACTTTACAACAAAAGTTATTTCAATACAATTATACAAACATTCCAATCAGAAGTTTTCTATGTAAGGAATCCCAGCAGTTTGCGTTGAGTCATCGGCGTGAGGTTGTGCCCGATCATGCAGACTCCAACGACAAAAAATCCTCAGCAATCCCTCATACTGAACAAGCATGTAGCGACAGTGGAGAGGAAAAACTCCCCTTTAACAGGAAGAAACCTCCGGCAGAACCTGGCTCAGTACAAGCGGTCATCTGCCACGACCGTCTGGGGGTCTGAGAAGACAGAGAAGAGCACAAATTTCGAGCCCTGCACATTTCGTAGGTTCTCTCCGGGTACTCTGGCTTTCTCCCACAGTCTGAAAACATGACCGTCAGTTTAATTGGTCTCTCTAAATTACCCCTAGCTTTGAGTGTGTGTGTCCATGGTGGTTTGTCCCATGTATCTCTGGCCTTGGGATGGAGTGGCTACCTGTTCGAGGTGTACGCCGCCTCTCATCCAATGGCAGCTGGAGATAGGTGTTAGCCTCTGCTCCTTGACCACAGCAGGAGACCTTTGGTTCATATAGTGTGCTAGTATATGGACGTGTACCTGTGGAGAACACGAGGACTGTGTTGTCCCAAAGGCCTTCCTGTTGCAAAGCCAGGCTGACGTTGCCCACGGCCTCGTCCATTGCCGACACCATGCCGGCGTACAGTCTGCGCTGACGGTCTTCAATGAAACTGTAGGGGGTCAAGTAGCGCTCCGGCACCTGCAGGGGGGAATGCACCGCCTGCATCGCCACATACAGGAAGAGCGGCTGAGATAATAGAGAGAACAAATAAAAAGAAACCTTTATCTCCAAGAACGGCAGACAGCAACACCAAAAGATAACTCAAGTGTTTGTGAGTGTGTCACCTTGCTGGAGTTGTGTTTTTTAATCACACTGATGGCTCTCTGACTAAACAGCTCGGTGGAATAGTCTCCTTTATAAGCGGTGGCTACTTCTTCCCCGTCCCTGAGGTCTAGCGCACAACGGGTCCAGTTCAGAGGGGCGATCTTGTAACAGCGCTCGTGAGTGAAATAGTCCTCACTTCCAGTCAGGTAACCTGCGGCACAAAGATCATGAGTTAAACATGGCTGAACCTGAAATGAAGACAAAAGTTTTTAAAGTGACATACATTCCTTTTATACAGCATAATCTCATTTTGGATATTCCATCACTAAGTAAAAATATGTCTGTTGCCATATTCCCCAGAGTTAGATAAGTGCAAAAAAAATCATTTTATCAGCGCCGCAGTAATACCCCTGATCTGGCAGCAGTCAGTTTGCTTTAGTTTAGCATAAACCAATATAAGTGAATGGGAACTACTAGCATGCTAGTAGTTCCCATTCACCTATATGGATAAGATAATGTATCAGGGCACTGACTTAAATTAGAAACGGACAGCTGCCAGTTCGGAGCACTCAGTTAGTGCTCTGGGGTCTCATTTATAAAGCTTGCTCACGCACAAAACGGGGTCTGAAAACCAAAATTGTGAATTAAAGACACATTTTCAGACTTGTAGCGCATTGCACACACAGATGAACACAACCAACACACAAACTTCTGCCTATTTGATTAAAAGTATGTTGCATTTAAGCATTATGTTCATATCTATGCCTTGAGATTGTACACTCTAGCAATTGCACATATTGGCACATGTGTGCAGAACAAATATGCTACAGCGTCCCAGCATTATTCTGCAAAATGGATGCGCTGGCACTCACTGAGGATTCTTTTTTTTATGTCAGGCACGATGCTGCACCAACGCCATGTCACCAGCAGCTCTTCTGTTTATTATTATGACCCCAAATAAACATTTTGCATGGATGATACTTTTTAAAAGCAGTTTTGAATCGCACTTTTTCGCCAGGTTTTAAATATCTAGAAGTGCCTAAACTTATTATGTTCTAGTGTGATTTAGTTTTAGCCTTATTGTTTTAATTTGCTTCGATTCCAGTCTTACCGTCACTACAAGAGATAATCATAGCCTATAACTGAAACATTATATGTATTGTTCTTATTCGTTTCATCTCTTGTGCTGCCGCTTTTATTTTTAAGTTATTTTTTTACTCTTGTCTTCTAACACATTCTTTTTTAAAGCTCTATATAGATCAACATTGATTGATTTATTGAAATAGAACAGTCTCTCTGCCTCTGCATGCCTGCAGCTATGTCGTTCCATGCCTCTCGGTTGCCATGGTTACCTGTGAAACGCCCCATATTAGCCGTCTTAAATCGATGCAGAATATTCACTTAGACACTTTGCATTGACCGTTTATGGCAGAAAGTGGGTGTGTAGGAGGCGGGATATGATGCAGAAACAGCTGAGCAAATGTCCACGAAGAGTCTGACTTATAAAGAGGAAATTGCGTCCAGCTGTGCGAACTCCAAGGTTGATAGATCGGAAACCTACTAGGCGTAAGTAAAAAAAAAGTTGCTGAGCTTAAGTACGGCTTTAGTGAGGATTCTTAGCAAAGTTTTATAAATGAGACTCCTGATCTGGCAGCTGCTCTTTGCTCTAGCTTAGCATTAATCGATGTAAGTGAATGGGAACTGCAGTCTGTTTGCTTTAGCTTAGCATAAACTAATGTGCTAGTAGTTCCCATTGACTTACATTAGTTTATGCTACACTGAAGCAAACAGACTGGTGCGAGATCAGGAGAATTACTGGGCTGTTTACAAAATTATTCTTTTCTCCCACATCATACTCTAGGGAAAATGGCAACAGACAATTTTTTTACTTAGGTGTGGAATATCCCTTTAACCATACAAACCGAAGTAGGTGTCGAATCCGCGGCGTGTGGGCAGGCAATCCTTCTTGTACATGCCCAGGTGCCACTTTCCCACCATGTGTGTTTCGTAGCCCGCCTCCTTCAGCAGCTGAGGTAGCAGTTTCTCATCTAGAGGGACGCAGTACGGCTGGCACGGCCAGATGATCTGGTGCTGCATGCCCGTGTGAATCTGAGAGGGGTTGAAGACCATTAGGACCATCAGAAAATACACTCAACAAAAATATAAACGCAACACCTTTGTTTCTGCTCCCATTTTTCATGAGATGGACTTAAAGATCTAAAATTCATTCCAGATACACAATATTACCATTTCTCTCAAACACAAATCAGTCTAAATGTGTGATAGTGAGCACTTCTGATTTGCTGAGATAATCCATCCCACCTCACAGGTGTGCCACATCTAGATGCTGATCTGACATCATCATTAGTGCACAGGTGTACCTTATACTGCCCACAATAAAAGGCCACCCTGGAATGTGCAGTTTTTTTACTTTATTGGGGGGCTGGGGACTCAGAACCGGTCAGTATCTGGTGTGACCACCATTTGCCTCATGCAGTGCGACACATCTTCTTCGCATAGAGTTGGGACATTTTCAGCTTCCAAAAATGTGTACAGATCCTTGCAACATGGGCCCGTGCATGCAGTTGAGTTTCCCTGAGACGGTTTCTGACAGTTTCTGCAGAAATTGTTTGGTTATGCAAACCAATTGTTTCAGCAGCTGTCTGAGTGGCTGGTCTCAGACGATCTTGGAGGTGAACCTGCTGGATGTGGAGGTACTGGGCTGGTGTGGTTACACGTGGTCTGCGGTTGTGAGGCCAGTTGGATGTACTGCCAAATTCTCTGAAACGCCTTTGGAGACGGCTTATGGTGGAGAAATGAACATTCAATGCACAAGCAACAGATCTGGTTGACATTCCTGCTGTCAGCATGCCAATTACACGCTCCCTCAATGCTTGTGGCATCTGTGGCATTTTGCTGTGAGACAAAACTGCACATTCCAGGGTGGCCTTTTATTGTGGGCAGTATAATTTACACCTGTGCACTAATCATGATGTCAGATCAGCATCCTGATGTGGCACACCTGTGAGGTGGGATGAATTATCTCAGCAAAGCAGAAGTGCTCACTATCACACATTTAGACTGATTTGTGAACAATGTTTGAGAGAAATGGTAATATTGTGTATCTGGAATGAATTTTAGATCTTTAAGTCCATCTCATGAAAAATGGGAGCCGAAACAAAGGTGTTGCGTTTATATTTTTGTTGAGTGTACATCGCCTTTGTGGTGTAAAAAGAGGAAAAAGCCGATTGCAAAAGGAGCAAAGAGGGAATTGGCGGTCTATGTGGGAGCAGTGAAGAAAACAAAAGTTGCAAAACAAAAATCAACTGCTTCGGTTACCCTAAAGAAATCTGTTGTTTGCTATTTGGAAAGCAAATATGGAAAACTCTAAAACTCAGCTTCAGTTCCCATTTTACAAAAATGTATGGTGTTTCTTTCTACTTTGAAGCCTACTATAACAACATACTCAGATATAATTGGTAAAGTTACATGTCAAGAAGTTTTTTAATAGTCATTCAGGCTGCTGTTAAATTTTAAACAAGTTAACAAATATTGATTAATATAGAACTAGATAATATTTTAAAGAGGGATACCCATTCAGAGAAATTACATTTTGATGTAGAACTAGTTTCTTATATTTCATTTAGATTAGGACAACCCTTTGAAGTAGCTCCAGTTTGTAATTTATTTGTAGTTCTATACATGTGACTGGTGGCTCCAGATTACATGATGGCCCTGATTTGGTTTCATATAAACAAAGGTATAATAATTGCTTCTGTTGTGCAGAAATTCAGCTTCGTGCATTTCAGGATGTCAATGGACAAATAAATTAGTAGAGATTGAAGGTTTAGTGTAGAGCGGTTCTGGCGTGCAGGACCCGAATGACAGCAGGGCGACAGCTTGGTTGGTCTCACCTGGTACCTTCCCGTCATGAGCTGGTTCCTGGAGGGGGTACACACCGGCTGGACGTAGTAATTCTCCAGACGGACCCCTTCAGCCGACAGTTTGTCCAGGTTTGGTGTCCTGATCTCCGAGCTGTGATAGCCCACATCATACCAGCCGAAGTCATCGGCCAGGATAAAAACGATGTGAGGCGGCTGGGCTGCTGAAACCACCACGGTCAAGTCCAAGATGATCCCCGCAAAGATGATCCAGAAAGCCGCCTGACTTTTACCGTCCCCCGTCATTTTAGCTCTGAAGCGCTGCTGCTATCCGTCTGCAACACGGTTGTAAACAAGGAAGTAACGCCCCGGCCGGCGGGCTGCTTTTAGCGAAGGAACAAGCTGGAGTTTCTGTTTGTTCCGACGAGACAGTGCGGTGTAATATTATATTTAAAGAACTTATTCTGTAAATTTCAAACCCTAACACTATTGTTTGTAAAAACATTCACAGTGACAGCAGTAACATGCTTGGTTAAACACATTGCTGCTCATTTCCTGTTGCGCAAATTAAAAACACTGCCTCGGCTGAAGAAGCCAATCAGAAGGCTGGAAAGAAACAGCGTCATCCCATTTGAGGAAGTCTTCTAGCAATGACTGATTTTCTGGTTTGGACTGTGCACTAGTAGTAAAACTACTATTACTTATAATATTTTTGAACCAGTGCTTTATAAAGTTACTAAACATAAAGTATAACTTACATCTTAAGGACTATTGAACTGAACAGGACACTGGTGATCTATTAATTAATACAATTTTAATTGCATTAGTTACACAACAGAGATTTAAACAAACAAGGCATCTCTCTTTTTACATGTGTGACAGCTTTTTCTCCTGGTCTCTTGGTGGCTCCACACCCTGTTTCAGTTATAACACGGGGACATCTGACCTGTAAACCATGATGTTCCTTTCATGGAATCAAAACAAAATTAATCCCCACACACACACTATGATATAGTGTAGGCGTACGCATATAACACAATGGAGGACTTCACATGACATTCGATTTCTCTCTCGACTCCATCTTGTCAGAAAACAGGATTTTTTTTCCCTTTTTTTCTTGTTTGCTTTTATTTAAACTGGCCCCCCTGATCTGCAGCCAAACAGTTTAGCATGTGGACCACATTCCTTCCACCTCCACAATTGTTTCGCACTCACAGCAGCATTCATTAACTGGTCTTTGAGGATGACAGGCGCCTATGCTTTAGCCTTGGCTTTTTTCGCCAGCCGTGTCCGCGTGGGCTCGGTGTGGACGAGGGGCTCCTGGATCACCGTGGCGGGGTACTTCTTGCCCAGCAGCTCCACCTCTACCTGCTGGCCCACGGAGCACAGCTCCAGGGGCAGGTAACCGAACGCCAGGCTCTGCTGGCTGATGTAGCTGTAGGCCCCAGACGTGGTGTTGCCGACCACCTGAGAAAGAGCAGGAGGGGTCCGCTTTAGTGTGCATCAAACGAGCAAAACAACGAGGCCTTCATGAGCTTGTTGTTACCTTGCCGTTGTGCCAAATAGTCTCGTTGCCTTCTGGGTCGACGTCTTCTGTTTTAACGGACAGGTAGGACAGCTTCCTCTTCAGGCCTTTGGCTTTGATCTCCTGAAGCGCTGCTTTGCCAATAAAGTCAGCCGGCTGTTCTCAGACATACGCAAAGATTGCGTGTCACAAACATGTCATGGATACTGAAATATCAACACCTCTCATATATAAAAACAACCCTAGTTACCTTGTTCAGTTTAATGAAATAGTCCAGCCCAGCCTCCAGAGGATTAGTGTCACAGTTCATCTGAAATGATCAAATGATACTCTCATTTAAGGAATATAGAAAAGTATTTTCCCCCAAACTAATTCATATTTAGTGCATTAAAAGCAATAAACAACACATGGTAAATTTGGGGAAACGTGCTGGTGGCAGCAACATTCTGCGAAGATGCTAAACTTGGGACAGAGTTAGTCAGTGGAACATGTGAATTTATATTAGATTAAATTTAACAATGAAAAATTTATTTACCAATTAGGGTAACTCTAAACAGAACTGGTTGCAATAAATTGTATTTAGTTTTCTCATATTAAAAAAGGGGCTGGATATGTACAATAATTTCCTGATTTTAATTCGTATGTTTCAGAGCCTGCAACTCCACTTGCTGACTATGATATCTTTATGCATGCTTTCTTAATCGATTGGTGTCCAAAGTAAGTCTCAGGGGTCCTTGTGACCCCTGGGCTGTTTTTCTACTACCCCCTGATTTCCAATAAAGAATGTTCCAAATTTTGCCTGTTTGCACAGGTAGTTGATGACCTGTTTTAATTAGGGCATAATTTACAGTTCAGTATTTAGTGATTTTAGTTTTTAAAAATCGTAAATTTCTTTTGGCCCCTGACTTGACAATAATTTCACCGGTTTAAAAAAGTTTGGACATCCTTCGCTTATTCTTTAAAAAAATATATAACATATTTTTCTTTAGTTGAACTCTGTTTTAGAAACAATTCCCTGGTAATTTACTTTGCAAAAAAAGTTTTATTTTTTTCATATGGTAATGTGACCTGAAAATCATCCAACCAAATGTGAATAAGGCTATGCGGCAGTAAACTGTAAATGTTTAAGAAAATTGTCTTCGTTGGTAGAGCCTAATATGTGCAGCAATTCCTAGATAGTACATTTAAAAAGAAAGGTGGAATCAGTGTTTCTACAGTGTGTTTTAGTGAAATTCTTCTGAATATAGTTTCAGTTGGTGTACCTCAGCTCCCCAGCCCCTGAAACCCTTTTCCAGTCTGAGTGAGGCCATGGCGTAGGTGCCAAAATTGTCGATGCCCTCGTCTTTTCCTGCTTCCATCATGGCTTTGTACACAGCGGCCGTGTTCTTCTGATCGATGTACAGCTCCCAGCCCAGCTCACCTGCACACATGTGAACACAGAACGTCCATAAGCAGCTCCAGACCCGCTCTGGATTCCTCACCATTTTCATTTCATTCCTATATTTTTAAATAAAAGAAAAAAAACTTAGTTGGAAAACATCAAGAGTTCCTTCATGTTTTCTGACTTTTACAGATTCAAAATAGCACACATCTGAGTCAACAGTTGGTCTATTTCCAAAAAGTACGTTTTAAAGTTCTGAGCAAATTTATCTGATTTCTTTGTAAAAACCCACACGGAAATAATCTATATAAACATTAAGGGTTTTAATATATGTTTTGAGGTAGGTTTTGAATATATGCGACGTACATAAAATTGCCCCTTTTCCTATATTACAGGTACATATATGTATAGTACCTACCTATATGTAGCTATAATATAGGAAAATGGCAAATTGTTTATATGTCACATATATTCAAAATGTATGCAATTATATAGATTATTGTGATATGTGATGAGGTACTCAGCTTCATGAGTTTATGTTGTGAGAGGTCGTCAACACAGGCAGGAGCAGGACTTGAACCCCAGCCTCTCAAGTGAGAATCACATACATTCCCCACTCCGCCAAGAGGACAACACAGTCATCACAAGCTATTGAAGATCAAATCAAAAATTCTGGACAATTTTTTACTTTTGGTGAACAGAATTTATAGAGGTGTGACATTCTGGTCCATTTGTGCCAGCTTCCCTTTTACCAGCTGTATCTGCTACTGTTGCTACTCTGTTACACATCTTTTCCCCTTTTCCATTCCCCTCAGATTCATATAAAGTATTAATACTAGACTGAGGTCTACAGGTCATGAGTCGGCTTCGTTTTACGAATAAATAGGTTGACGTGTGTCCTTTACCAGTGTAGGAAATCCTGATGGCCCTGACAGGGACGCCAGCCAGCTGGATGTTCTTGCAGTGGAGAAATTTGAAGCCGGCGTCGCTCATATCCTCATCTGTCAGCTTCTGGAGAACCTTCCGGGAATTTGGTCCCGCAATTCCCAGCACACCTATCTCGTCTGTCACATTACTGATGTCCACGTCACATCTGCCCTCAGCAGCTTCAGCTTCGATCCACCTGAGTCAAGTTCAAACCCAAAACAAACTTTTAAAAACAGTTAACATTGCAGAGTTTCTTTCTGCAGCTTTTTTATTTTATTTTTTTTTGCATACAATTTTTTTTTTTACACAAACTGGGATCATTGACAAAAAGCAACTATAAGCCCTGCACCTGACTGTGCAGCTTGTAAGCAGTGGAGGTCGCTGCATAGCTATTGATGTTTCCCAGTATCTCTAAAGAGTGTATCTGGGGGGGACGGCTTCCAACTGGAGCAAAAGGAGTGCAGTTTTTACAGCTGCTGGGTGGTTTTGAATTTCAGAGGTTTTAAAAGAGACAGTAATATAGCTCTTCAGTAAGGATTGAGCTTTAACTCCGGCCTGGGTATGAGGGACCAAGAACTAAAAAGCATTCTGAGCTCTCAGTTCTGTGAAAACCAAGTAGAAGACAGCGGATGGAACGTTTTCTTGTTTTAAAAAAGTACCTTTTAAAGATGGCTGCTTCATACTGTTCTGAGCAATCAGGTCGCTGAAAAATAAGAGACAATATTTCTCTCTTATTTCCAAACAGTAGAAAGTGTCTTTATCATGAGAAAGTATGAAAAGAAAGCAACATAGAGGTCCGCCGCACTACCCCTTCCCCACCCCACCCCACCCTCACCTGTTCCGGCGCTTCATCAGTGACTTGGAGGAAACTACACTTTCCCCTTGCTCACAGCAAAAACTAGTGTGACCGCTCAGACACAAAAAAAAAAGAGATGCAAGAAAGAAAGTAATCCAAGAAGCAAAAAGGTAAAACTGACATATCTGCATTACTAATGATTATATGTCAAAATAATAGAAATTTTATAAATAACTGCAATTTTTAATCTTATACAAATTTTACAGAATGATCTACTTCATTTTCTTTTTAAAATAAAACAAAGTAGATCATGGTATATTTTTTTGGTTCAAGTTTTTGTTTTAAGTACCATCAAATTGTGGTACTTTTAACCAGAGGTGGGAAGAGTACCCAACCATTGTACTCACAGTTAAGAGTAGCACTATTTCAACATATTTCTACCCAAGTAAAAGTAAAAATTAGCTTTGCAAAATTTCATTTGAGTGAGAGTAAAAAGTATTTGATAAAACGACTATTTAAAGGTCCAGAGTATAACAAATTCGGCTTTTTATTAACAAAAAACAAGTACTGCTTTCATAAATACGTATTTTTCCGAGGTCTAATCACAATCGCATTATCATGAAAGCGTACCCGTGTCTTAGAATATGTTGTTTATAGATACAGATGGTGCACTGCCCCCCCATGTGAGGCTGCCATGTTGCATCGCGATCTTTGAATATGTTAGCCGAAAGGGGTTAAACTTGTTAGCTTTACGCGTTTTAGCCAGTGACGTCGGGGGGAGGGGGGGAAGGTGAAGAGAAGAAACGAGCAACGAGCATAAATAAAGCAGAATTACGTATGGTTCTGCACCTCATCACCTGACGAGACAATCGAGCTTGTGCCAGACGTTGACATGATCACAATTATGACACTCCGCAGCGTCTGTAGTAGTAATGACGTGTTATAATGGCGAGAAGCCAGAGACCACTGCGTAGTTGCTTGCATTCACTTAGCGCACCACCAGTAGGAGATAATTCTTACACACGGGGGCTTTAAGTTCTGAGTAACAGCTGATTTAAAAAATTTTAAATGATGTCATCAGACAGACACAAATATGAAGTGTTGAACCAATTCTGATATTTTAAAGACTAAAGTACAAACAAAAATTAAACACTTTGTAAGTCAAATGTTTTCTATATAATACCACCAATTACACTATGTAATATCTGCCAAAAGGCTCAACAAATAGAAAACTGTGTTAGAAAAAAAGGTTAAGAAAACCAGGTGTTCTTTAATAAACATTTGATGTGTCTGTGTCTAGTGTATTATGTGTTCTTCATTCAGTGAAGTTACTTACAGATGGTAAAGCATCCATAAATTTTAATTATATAAGAGTATCAACACATCCTAATAATATTACTCAAGTAAAATAAAAAGTACAGTGTAGTAAACCTACTCTTAAAAGTATTTTTTTTAAACTTTAAATAAATGAAACTGAGTAAATGTAACTAACATAATTTCCGGACTATAAAGCACACTTGATTATAAGCAGCAACAGCCTATTTTAGGGAAAAAACATAAATGTGTACATATATATGCCCCACTGATTGATTCACTGATGCCAAAGGTACGTGAAGCCGCTCTGTTTCCTTCTTTAAAATCCAGATCGACTGTCTTCAACTTCAAAGCTGTATCATATACATTTCTTTGTTTGTTTTCCATAATGAGGATTTGGGCATGAAAACTGGGTTTTTGCAAATTGTCTCGCTCTTTTAGTGTCTGTCTGTTCCACTTTTGCTTTCATTGTTCGCGAAAACTTCCGCTCTCACCCATTTCTTTGGGTCTCCAGCAGAAAATAATGAAGACTGCCTCTTAAAGACACAGTATCCCTTGAGGGTGAAGAACCTAACCTGTACAATTCATAGATCAAGGAGGCCCTCTAGTGGCTGTTAGCTGTAAACATCTATAAATAAACCGCACCGTTGTATTGGCCGCAGGGTTCAAAGCATGGGAAAAAAGTAGCGGCTTATAGTCCAAAAAATTACAGTAGCTACTACCCACCACTGCTTTTCAATTCATTATAGCGTAGCAATCTCCTGCCAACCCTATAGATTTTTTTAAGTGAAAATTACATTTATAGGATTTTTCAAACAGTACTTTTTCAAAACGAAGAAAAATTGTGAATTTCTTCACCGAGTTAGGGACTCATTGGACAAAAGAAATCAGTTAAGCCAATACTGGACACAAACCACCCAGGATATTTAGCAACCACGTCTGCTATCCTGATTAGCTGGAATGATGCTGATGTATCTCACCTTAGGTCATGGAGCTCAGACCCCGAGCCTGTGATGAGAAGGAACTCTCCTGGTGTCAGCTGGGTAATGGTGACCTCAGCAAAGACTCTCCCAGCAGGCGTCAGCATGTGGCTGATGTTAGTCTGGCCGACCTTGAAGGTAAATCGCACTTAAAGCCAGTGCTGATTGGTCATGACCATTTGTGTACCAATCTAGTCACAGTGTCTGTGACTTTTTGCAACAGTTTATGCATGTGCTTTACCTTCGGCATGGTGTTGGCAAACAGGCGATCGAGCAGCTTGAGCGAGTCCTTCCCTTTTACAATAAACTTCCCGAAAGGCGTGAGGTCGATCACACCCACCTTCTCCATCACCAGTCTGCACTCTCTCCCAACAGGTCCGAACCAGTTGGTACGTCTGAAACTGGGCCTGAGGGTCACAAAAGTCAATGAGCGATTTACCTTCTTTAGAAAGTAATACATTTTTGTTAAAAGAATGGTTGCTTACATTGCAACTGAGTTTATTGTTCCTTTGCCTGTTAAAGGTCTCGCTCACAGAGAAAACATGCAACAGCTTTTTTTCACCAAAGAAAGAAGAGATGAGGAAGGAGGTAAGTTAAGTTAGAAATGTTTTCGAAGGTAGCGTAAAAGTTGCATTACTGTTGGCATGTTGGAGGTGAGACATTTGCACACCATGAATATTTAAATATAAAACTTGTAATCCTGTAGTTTTCAACCCACCCTCTTCACCAACAAACTTCAAACCCCTGAGTAAGGAGCGTGAAAGCAGTCTTTCCCCCCCCCACACAAACTAACCATAAGGCATTCATTCAAGCTAGAGACCACAGCGAATTTATTGAAAAGACAAGTGAATGAGGCCATTTAAGAAAGTAAGAGAAAAGTGCCATGTAACACAAGATTCCATAGCTTTCTGTGTCAATTTTCTATACAAAAACGGACATTTTCGCAGTGCAGATCAAAGAATGAGGGTTCTTGTTTTTTTCCACATGCTCATTGTCAAATCACCAACTGGGCTCCTTTTACAACGCTTAGTTCTTACAAATGAAGTTGCATGTACTGTGTATGGATATTTTCTTTGTGGGAGTTAGTAAATCAAAGAGAGTGCACAGCTACTATCTCATAATTTTCCCTGATATACATTAATATAAAGGTGTTAGTGGAAGAGAATAGTAAAAAAGCAAAAAAACCTCATTCAGATCACACGAAAATTTCAGGCTTAGAGAAGGCCCCATACTTGTATCCAGTATCATCCCCTGGTTTGTAGAACCAGTGGGGTTGTTCCCAGCCGGCATGAAACCCCATGGAGCACTTGTCCTTCAGCAGCTCGTAAACGCCGCTTGTCCTAGAGGTTGGTCGACCAGCCAAACGCTCCTCCTTGGGGTAACCGACTGGAAAAGCCCAAATGATCATTTTAGTGACAGTTCTAAAACAAAGCTGGTCCCATCCTGGAAACTTTGCAGTGCTTTTATTTTCTGCTTACCAACGTTGTTGAAGCCATAAGATTCTCTTGCTTTGGCACACATGAAAGGCACATCCGACCATTTGCCGTATCGGTTGGGATCGCATTCAATCAGGTCATAAGGAGGCTCTCCGTTCCTAATCCAGTCGCTCAGGAACTTGCCAATGCCGCCAGCGTGAATAACGCCATACCTGGACAAACAAAGTCCACCATAATTTAGTTTCCATATCTCAAAACGTCCAGCTTTTAGGAAATAGTATTTATTAGAAATATCATTCTAATCACTTGCGTCATACACTCACACACACTCAATATTACCACAATGACAAGAAGTATGTTTTGAGGAATCATGGTGAGACTTTCAGACCTATGAACACTGTACCAACTGCCAAGCATGGCAGTGGCAGCATCATGCTGAGGAGCTATATTTGCTGCTACTGGTACTGCTGCATCACACAAGGTAGATGGAACAATAAAGGATGATTGACCTTACCTCTAGTCAACATATGCCTGGTTAAAACTTTAACATTATTGGTTGTTCGAAGAGGACAATAAGATCAAACACCAATTAAACCTTCCTTCGGGATTAGAAAGAAGCATTCTCTAACAGTGATGGAATAATCTAGTTCTGACCACAGTCCTGTTTAAGGGACTTGTGTCTTGACCCAAGCCACACGCTGATGACTTGCAAAGTTAATACTGTGAAAATATTAACTCATTATATTGGGGTGGATTACTGGACAAGTTTAATAACAACTTCCCAAAGTCTTTGTAAGCATATGGGTGGGACATTGATTAATAATGTTTTCAAATTAATTTTAGCCATGACTCATCATTTTGCGCGTGCTACTTTGTTAGCTCGGTGACAGTATAGGGACACTGAGAACAATAAATGTTTTTAATAAAGTAAACCATGCAATGAAGGTTGCCTTTATTCTAGTCGTAAAATCTATCCTCTGCTCTCTTCATTTTCCACTCACTCTAAAGCTGCATTCCGACCGCACCCGTTGGATACGTCGAGCAACGCATCCAACGGATGAAGTTTGACGCATGTACCTTTGGCTTCCATAGCCTGCTTCTGAGGAAAAAAACCACGCATGGGCGGGGCTTCCTCTGTTGCCGCACGTTGTGCACTATGGTGTAACGAGAGAGTGGCTTGGCTTTATTAGCTAGATAAAGCTAGACAACGTTGACATCGGATGCATCAGCGCCCATTATTCAGATGCGTTCTGAGTTCGGGGAGTTTAACCATTTGCTCCAGGAGCTGCATATGGATGAGGTTCGCTTTCAGTTTCTACTTCCGTCTCTCCCGCACCTAATTTTACGACCTCCTCGGCCGCATCGGAGCTTAAATCTCCTACCAGGACACCAACTACAGGTTCTCTGTTCCTCTTTAGGAGCGCCTGTCAATCTGACTTCGGTAAGTATCATTTATGATTTTTTAAATCTGCGTTTGTTGAAAATGTTTTCACTGGGCCCGCGCTTCATTCAAGATACGGCGTATAGTGACATAACTACAGTGAGACGCTCTGATTGGTTGCCGCACTGCGTTAACTCCGCTGGATCCGTCAAAAGTTCAGCTTGCTGACCTTATGTCACGCATGCGTTGGTAAGTTGCCGTATGAAACGCAAGCGTCGTTGACGGAGCCAACGTACTCAACGCAACGCAGAGCCCTTGACGGACCTCTGACGTACTCCACCATAGACTTTACATGTAATCTTGCCGCAGCTAACGCAGACCAAATGTGCGGTGCGAATGCAGCTTAAGGTGATAATGACTTTACCTGGAAGATTCTTTTTGGGACTTGGAGGCGGCTTGCAGGACCTAGTGAATTGACTTGGACTCGAACACTAAGAACTGAAGGATGACTTGAACTCAAGAGAAGGTGACTAGAGTACAGCACAGTTTCTAAAACCCCCACCTGACTTCTTTTTTTTTCACCTGACATTTTTAATGATTCTTTTAAAGCGACATCCTGGTTAAGGGGTTACCCATCTTAAATTACCTGTAAAAACTCAGCTAGAAAGATTGATCACATATTATATAACACAATTATACTATATAATACTATATAATTATATTGTTATGACAAATTATACGAAATGCATTTTAATATCTAAAAAAACGTTAAGTAACAAAAAACCAAGGATGTATGTAAGTTTGTATATATTTGAGCTTATATGCACTCACTGGCCACTTTATTAGGTACACCCTGCTAGCACCAGGTTGGACCCCCTTTCGCCTTCAGAACTGCCTTAATCCTTTACAGGATAGATTGAACAAGGTACTGGAAACATTTCTCAGAGATTTTGGTCCATATTGACATGATAGTAGTTGGTGCAGATTTGTCAGCTGCACATCCATGATGCAAATCTCTCGTTCCACCACATCCCAAAGGTGCTTTATTGGAATGAGATCGGGTGACTGTGGAGGCCATTTAAGTACAGTGAACTCATTGCCATTTTCAAGAAACCCGTCTAAGATTAATCCAGCTTTATGACATGGCGCATTGTCCTGCTGGAAGTAGCCATCAGAAGGTATATACACTGTGGTCATAAAGGGGTGGATATGGTCAGCAACAATACTCAGGTAGGCTGTGGCATTAAAGCGATGATCAATTGTTACTAAGGGGCCCAAAGTATGTTATGGACATAGGTTACGGAGCAGTTGGACAGGTGTGCCTTATAAAGTGGCTATTGAGTTTATAATTCTACAAATGTCATATAATTGTGACCTGTGTCTTATTTTCCTATAAATGGTTCTAATTTCTTAATCTCTTGTTGGATTTTAAATTAGCTCTGATTCAACACACACCCGAAGCCAATGGCGGTCCAGTAGTTGCGAACGCCGTGATGTGGTCCGACCATGGGCAGCAGGTCAGGGGTGTATGTGATTGGTCCAGACACGACATTGATGATGTCGGCTTTCTTCAGCACAGGAACCATCTCCATGGCCATTTCAATATGCTCCATTATTCTGTCGAGGTCCGACTCAAACAGCTCCTTCCCGAAACCTTACAGCAACAAGAACAGGCGTTAAAAACAAACCCGCTGTCATATCTAATCAGCACATATCTTTATATTATCCAGATATAGAAAAAAAAAATTGATATTGCTAGATTAGGATATGGATAATCCGTGGCGGGCAGACCTGGTGGTACTCCATCTCTGACCCAAGAGTCCTGAACCACCATCTTCTCCATCTTTTCATACGGACCAAAAAGCAGCCCATCCCTCTCCTGACGCATATAGTAGGAGCCCTCCAGGTCCCTGATGACAGCCAGTTCCTTCTTCAGAGCCTTCACCTCTGGTACTGTTGCGGTCACCACATACTGGTGATGCACAGGGATGGTGGGGTGTTCGAAACCAATCATTTTGCCCACCTCACGGGCCCAAAACCCTAAAAACATAAAGAGAGTGAATGGAATAGTTTCCAGTGAATCCAGGCCAAAGGACGGAAGCTATTCTTTTCTTAAATGAAAGCATATATACACACTCCACATTCTTGGACACCCCTGGTAAGGGAATGTTGAAAGACATTCCTCTTTTCCCCCCAAACTCACCAATTATTGGGACAGTTCCTTTAAACACATGTATCTGAAGCATTTCTTAGTTATCACTTTTATTTAGATTGACCAATAAACTTTAATTAGATACTTTAGTCAGTGATATCATGTTAGATTTCCTCCGTCTCTAGGTTCCATGGCATAAATAGAATGTGACACAGAAATCAAAAATGAAAAAGAGAAGAAAACATGCCACTGAACAAAGTTAGATCTGTGTCCATATGTACGGAAATGGCAACAAGAGGTACTAGTTTATACTTATAGTCAGATCAATAAATAATAAAAAGGGGGGAAAAAAGAACTGTAACAAATACTTTTAGGTATAGTAGAGGATTTGTGATGCTCTTGGCCTGTTTCTCATCTAAAGGCTCAAATCAATTCAAACTGCATAGTATTGTAAAATATCATACAGAAAATAATTACATCGAATGTATTACTTGCGTTAAACTAGGCATAATCAAAGTAATAGTTAGAAAGTTGAAAACAACTCTAACTGTGATGCTCTGGATAAGGACCCATATAGTTCCCACCACCACAGTGTGAAGGATGGCGAAGGAGGTGAAAAAAACCCCTCTAGTCTCTGTGTTTTAGAATAGAAAAAAATAAGGTTTATTTGCACTAAAAGATTTTAGAAATACTTAATTCAAGGCTTTTAGACATACTTCCCTGGTGCCAGTCTTGATCCAAAGATGTTTGAATATTAAGTTTCATTTGTGTTTGGACTTCGATCATTTACTTAAAGTTGGTTTTAAGAGTTGGGGCACTCCTTTGTGTGTTTATTTCTTGCTTTCTCATCGTTTATGCATTTGATTTTGAGGTTCTTAGGCTAGTGTGCACTTCTGTTTCTGTTAGTTTAAGGTTCTGCCTTTCCTCTGCGGTTTTCCTATGTCTTGGCCTTGTTAATCTTTCCCCGATCCCCCACCTGCCAGTATGCTTCCTTCCCAGCTGTTTCCCCATCTCCTGTTTCCTTCTGCCTGCTCTCTTCCCTAGCTGTCTACACTCACCTCTAATTAGCTCCTCTGGTTCCTCTTCAGACTGAGGGTGTTTCTCAATGTCAAGGCGTCTTGCCTACCGAGGCACAGCCTTGGTAGGCAAGACGCCTTGCCTACGAGGACATTGTCCTTCCTTGGTCAAAAAAAACGGTTTGGAACAAACTAGCCTTACGTGACCGCGGCGGCTTACGTGGTCTGTTTACGTCCCGCCCATCGTAGTAGCATTTAGTGTAGTAATATTACTTCAACCATGGAACTGGAAATGTATAACGAGAGTTTTACTTTTTTAATTTTTTTGTATATGTCAGTTAAATCAAATGTGCAAACGAATTAGTACCTGGTAGCCACTGAAGCTGCAACTGCTAAGCAATTAACGGACCATATATAACTGCTTTGGATCTAAATAATAAGAAAAAAATAAAACAAACATTTTAGATATAAGCCTGATGGTTAAAAATAGTTGACTTACATTTAAAATTGAAATTTTCCCCGAAGTAGGTGTTGCCGGCTCCTACCGCGCTGTATTCTGGGAAATTTTTGACCGGGAGCAGGCTCAAGGCACGTCTGATGTATCCTTGGTCAGTTAGCTAAACGGCTAACAAACGGAGGACAGATTCCTCCGTAGAACATGAACATTGGAACACGCCTTGGCGGTCCCTGATGACGTATCTCCTAGGCAACCGGGGCGGGACCAAGGCATCAAGGTGAGGTTCCTGGGCTTTGAGAAACACCCTCACTGTCCTTGATGGTTCCTTCCATTAATCTCCCTAAGACCTTGGTAGTGATTTTCTGTGAGTATTCAGCTTTTACCTACTTGAGGCAATCTGTCACAGTGAAGTATAAAATAAGCCCCGTCTCAGCCACACAACCGCAGCAAGTTTGAGTTGGAATAGCAAGTGTTAACCCCGCTATTGCTTTTAATTAACAGTTTTCTGTAGTATTCGAATTTATTGTCATCATAAGCCTTAAGTTTACTATTCTCTAAAATGTAATAATAATAAAAATTATTATTATTATTTTCTAGTTGACTAGCAATGATGACATTACAATAGATTTATAGACGTTTTTTTTATTTTTTTTTACTCTGGAAAGATAGGTAGATAACATAGACATGAAAATAAATGTACATTTAATCAATATCTCAATTTAGGCAACAAAGCCACCACCCCTTCATTATTTAATATACAAACACTGGAGTAAAACTAAAGCATTCAGAAACTTAGCACGGCAGATAAGCCGCTTACTCTATCCCCTCACTGATTACAGTTGAAGTGCTTTATAAATTGGCTTAAAAATTAACTTGTACAAAACAAATAAAAGTGGGTTCTCGAGTTTGTTGAGACATGTGAATGTAGCTGAAGCCAGTTGAAACTCGTCCAACTAACGTTTATCTCTGCTGCCATCCTTAACATCAGCATGTTTCGCTCACAAAAACCTCTTCTGCAGGTCTTTCTTCATTAACCCTGTGCAGGTTGTCCTGAACATGTGTTGTTCTTTTCTAAACATTTTTGAGCAACTCAAAAGGAACGGAGGCTGTTCAATAAAAACTTGCACATGGGGCTGATTCACTACATGAACTAATCCATTCAGAACACTCACAGAAAGGTACACTCAAAACCAATCTTGCTTTGCTTGATGTTAAGCCGTCCCTCTATTTTTGAGTTTAAACTTATGGTTTAAGCTTGGAACCAATAGCACCTATATTTAGAGGTCTTTAACAGCAACCAAGCATTAAGGACATTCAGTCAGCTGGAATTCATTAACATAATTTGTGGTGACGTTTGCTAGGAAACAACTAAGCAAGCAAAAAATCTACATGACAAGTAAAAGCTAAAAATTACTTGATATTTTCACACTGTATATCTACAGTAGCCTAACTGTGATAGACACAGACTACATGGAAAAATGCAGTAAGCCCAAACATCTGGGATAAAACTAGGGAAATATCAGCATTAACATCAGTATGATGTTAGTTATTGTTTAAAAGTCTAATTCACTGAGAAACTGTGTAACACTTGTTTTATTAAAAGAGTTGTAAACACATACTAGTTGAGAACATTTTCTACAACCCCTGTTCCTTGCATTATCTACAGAAAGGAAATAAATGACAAACTCATAGTTATTTCAGCCCAGATCAAGATTATAAATGTCCTCAAAGGGCCGAAAGGAACAAGTTATATTGACTCCAGTTTGGAAACAGTCAACTTCACAGCCGTAATAAACATATTAACAGCTTTGTTAAAAGCTGTGTTCTTTTGGATTGACATGTCTCAGATGAGCCGCTAGCGCTGGTGACTACTGGCTTCTTCACTTCACAAGTTGATTGTTAAAACTTCTTCAACTAAAATTCACTAGGTTTTAGTCAGAGTTATGGACCTACAAGGCTTCACGATCTCATTTGACAAAATTATTGAATATTCATAGAAGGCAGAAGGGTAGCACAGCTGCTCAACCACAGTTTTCTGGCTAAACGCGCTCGCGAACCTTTATTATCCATGCTTAGCTCCAGGTCGGCTCAGTTAGCTCGTAGCTACATTGACTCAGAGTTTGATGGTTGTCAATCATCCATCCTCACACCCCTACTCCCACTTTCACCACTCTGCCCCTTTTCTGTATTTTCCAGGAGACAAAACGCACGACGCAGCCAAGATGGGAGTGGTGGGAAGCACCCATTAGCCTTCAGTTTTGCTTTTCAGAAAAGCATGGGTGACATCGCTGATGCTTTGTCTATCTTATATATACAATCTATGGTACCACCTGAGGCTTCACTTGTGAGAGAACGTGCCGTTACGTAACCACGCACACATGTACCCATGTAACCGTGTTGATGAGGAGGCAGTGTTGTCCTTCAGATAGCTGCTAGATAAGCTAAACCAGCCAGCCCGGACACCCACACGAAGGCCATGTAAAGCAAAGAAGAGAAGAATTTTGTCCAACACTACAAAAAGAACAAAAAGAACCTGTAACCATGACTTAGGAGTCTGTGAAGGGAATCTGGAGGCGGAAAGGAGGAAGATGTGGGGAGATGCTAAACGGTAAAGGAGATGAAAGTATATGTTACGCAACCTCATAAAAATAGCTTCTTGTGCTTTTAATCACAACTCCAACCACAATGCATTAAAAAAGGTAAGGCCTTTTCCGTTTCAGGAGAGATTTTTTAGCCCTCAATGCATGTAGGGAGAAGAAGACACTGATATTCATATATTTATTTATCTGGATTCTGGGAAGGAGTAGGAAATAAAAATGAATAAAGGTCTTGATGGAATTAAGTAAGAATATTTACTGGTTCTAGGTCTCTTTCTGAGACTTGATTTGGTGGTGAGAGATTTTCTTTTATAATATGAAAAGAATGAGTTTCTTCGCTTTGCACATGAGATGTTTTAGTTCTTTAAAAACGAGGGGAAATGCTTGAACCACAGCACCGCTAAATTTGTGAAAATAGTGGTGAATAACATTAAATGTGGATCTCTGGTTATTTATTTGGTAAATTGTTTTCAGTCACCATAATTACACGCTTTTTGGTTTAATAAATATGGTTAGAATGGAAAAAGTAGAATTGAGAAAAATCTAAGTGGAAAAAGGGGAACATCTGAAATAAGATATTTCTAAAATTATTAAATGGATTTCATAGGGCTCTAGAGTTTAAAAGAAAAACTGTGCAGGTGACATAGAAGATGTTATGTAGCCTCTCATTTTGAAAAGTAATAAGCTGATGAAGCTGAAAAGCAACTAATGTTCACTGTTCAAAGCTTTGAATGTTACAGTTTCAAAATGTACATCCCAGGGAATCAGTAGAGTTTCTGGTCTGAGCATCACGCAGGCTAAGCAGTCTGGATTAATTGTTACCAATTGAGTTAATAAAATGAACTTGGAAATCGTTATAAGACCTAAAAATAAAATAAGCTGCAACCATTTGCAGTAGCTGCATTATTTAATTAATCTTTTTCGTAATCGCTATACTTTGTATTAAGTGTGCTGGACACTGTGCTGAAAATATGAAAACATTTATCTTGTCTATGGGGGGCATGGTAGAAAATAACTGAGAATCACTGAGTTAGAAGTTGTGTTTCCTTACACCAACATTGAACCACATAAGAAACAGCATGCAAACAATGTTTGACCAAATTAACTCAGAAGTAGCTTAGCCGAGTTCAACTAAAAAAAGAAATGTTATGCACATAAGAATCAAGCAACAACAAGCTAAAAAAAGAAGTCAGGAGGGGTGCATGTTCTGATCACAGATTGGTCCAAGCATGATCTGCTGGCCACTTTTGGTTGGTTGTGAAGGAAATCTGACCAGCACTTCCAGATCATACTAAACTTTAACGGATCATTAGAAGTTGCATTTTATTGTTGCTAAGGTATAATTCGCCATATGCTGCTGTTTTTGCACTTTTAACGCAACTATTGCTGCAGCACAAAAAAAAAGCCGACTGATGAAAAAGATCCTTGACCTAAAAAACAGCTGAGTTACACAACCCCCTAGTCAGGGAAGAAAAGCCCGGAGTGGGAAAAAAAAAACAACTGAAGCAAATTCCTGAATCGGAGCAGACACGGCAAGCTCCAGTAGGAAGGACGAAAGGAGGCGTCGCAAACAAGATCCCCCCAGAACCAGTCTGGCCCAGTTTAAATGAAAATTTGTGTTCTATGAACTCTGCAAGATGTGGTCTGAGTGGTCAAAGTTCTCATGCCGTGGGACGTTTTCAGATAAGAGTCTCTACAATGTAAGCACTGTTGGAGAACTGTTGTTCAAAAGTATTTATGGAGTTTAGTTTAAAACAAGAACACAACTAGAACTCATCTCTCTCGGCAAGCTTGCTTTCTGTTCTTCATTTGAGGCCGGTTACCAAAAATAATTACAATCTAAAAACCAGAATACACACAGAATACATGTTTGTTGTTTTTTTCACAAACTTGTTAAATTTGGGAAGTCAAGATGATGATAACATGGACTTGCACAGTTCTGATTAATTCAAAATGTTTGAGTTAAGTGAAGGTACCACTTTCACCTCTTCATACAATCCCACAACCAGATATAAATGCCATGGCGTCTGTGTTTTGGTGCAAGATGTGTGTATGAGGTGACGAACAAAGGCATAAGACCTTGTGAATTTGCTGGCGGTGATAAAAGTCTTTTTCAGCAGTGAAACGAAACCTGGGACGGTCATATAGAGAACAAGAAGCCATTACTCAAAAAGCAAAATAAGAACTTGATTACAGTTCAAAAATTCACTCAGAGACAAAAACCTGAATAGAAATGATAGCAATGTAGAATGATAAAAATTTAGTTGATGATTTAGATTATGTCATCAGGATGTTGCCTATATACCTTTAACCAGGTACGCAAGGATACTGATGTTCGGTATTTCTCTTCAAACTAGATATTAAAAGTTTAAAGTTACTTGTTTTTCCATTTAAGGGAAAAGAAACCTGTTGACCTTGAAGCATTTTTAACTCAAATATTTGCTGGTTTCTATTTTTCCAATATAAACTGTATAAATAACCAAGAAAGCAGACAATTTTGAACTTTGTTTTCAGAATATTTAGCTTTTATGTCATTTAAAATAGCTTAAACATTCTTATGTTAAGAGAATTTTTATGTTGCATAATTTAGGAAAAATAATATAATTTTTTTTAAATGCATTTTGCACTATAAATGGTCTTGAAATGGCATTCTTAAACCTTTTTGAAGTTGTTCTGTTGGAGTGTATCTGGAAAGTGTGAAAGTTCATAAGTAGTCATTCTGACATATATATATAAAAAAAGAATATACAGCAATACACATCATTACTGCACATGCTTTAGTTTATATCACAATGTAGATTATATTGCCCAGCCCTAATGTTATTTTACCATCGGTCAGTAGGTTTACATGCATATATAAATGGAGGTTTTAGCAGAAAGCAGACAAAAGGCTTGATAGATTTAAGAGTCGCGTCTCAGTTTACATGTCACTCAGAAAATTTAATAATAAAACAAAGTGAATTTAACCCCACAACGCTAGGTGGTGACGCGTCCTTTTGCGATGACATTCTCCCGTTGGACTCATCACAGCAAGGCCTCGAAAGGTGAACCGCATTGTAGTGAGGTAATACTATAGTCTAATTTCAAGTGGTAATTGGTTCCAAAGTGTAGAGGCGCATACTTAAAAACCACGGCCACCTTGGGATTTGCAACCAAAGGGATGAACAGTTAGCAAATGCTGATTTGCAGACCTGAGTGACCGAGAAGGGACATATGGGGAAAGCAAATCAGCCAAAAAGACATGTGCAAAGCCATTGAGAGATTTAAAAGCGAAATGACGACATTTTAAATCAGTTTGAAAACAAACCAGAATCCAATGTAATTTTGCCAATAAAATCGAGTTATGTGCTCCCAGCATTTAGTACCTGTCAGAAACTGGGCAAGAGTGGTGGAATTTATTCTAAAAAGAATGCATCTAGAGAAATCTAGATGCAAAGTGATACTGTGATATTGTCTATTGTTAATATTGTTGGTTGATTCTCAATCATATCAAATTATATTTTTGTCATCCAGTGCTTTTCATCTACTTTCAGGTGGTCAGAATTCAAAAGCATTATTTAAAGCAACTATTTTTTTTCCAGATACTAAATAAAAATAAAATAAAATATAATCAGTAATCTGGGCTAAACCCCAGATCTTCTTCAATTCTAAACCGATTCCTGGTCTGATGCGACCAGAGCACTTCTTCCACATGTGTACTGAGTGTCCTACAAACTGCAAAATGGAGTTCTTCTGCTTGTAATTCGGCGACAACCCTCTTGTCGCTACTCTTGCCCAACGGCCAGAAGTAAAAGAGTAATTGGGGCAAAGCAGGCGGGATTATAGAGAAACAAGCCGTTTTATTTCGTGGTCCAACCATAACTCCAGGACAAATTATTTTAGGACAAATTAATAATGTATAACACCAACTGTAAGATTTTGTCATATATATGTCTATCACAGAAGTTGAAAGCTGAAAAATAGCATGATACAGCCCGTTTAAGGAGATTTTTTCCAACGATGGCGTCTGCTGACAGCACAGGTATGGCTCCCCACTGATTCTTCCATAGCCAAGTTTCTGCTCGACAGTAAGACTAAAGTTTGGAGTTGCCTTGTCAGGAGATCGCACAGGTATTGATTTATTTTTTGTGATGTATCGAAATTTAACAATGGTCCCTAACCGAAACCACCGCCTTCAGGCGGCGATGTATCCATTCCGTGAGAGCGGTTTTCATTTAGACGCTGGAGGGAGTCTCCGTTCAAAGGAAACGAATGTGTGTCAAATATCCAACCAACATCAGCGTGGTAAGTTTTGCAATGTTATTTTGAGAAATGCATTTCAGATTACTGCTTTAATACTGTAAGTTATCTACGTCTAGAAGATAACTTTCACGGGAAGATTCCTTGTTGTGATGGCTTTTTTTTTCTCAAAAAGTGGAGAGGGTGGTTCTTTCCAGAGATTTCAGGAAAATTCTCCACTATATCTTTAAGAAACAATTTATTATTTTCCCCCACTTCAAAATAATGTGCAATTTTGTGTTAGTCTTTCAAATAAAACCCCAATAAAATACATTGATGCTTATGTTTATAAGACAAAGAGAAAATCTGTCTGTATCCTAAAAAAACAAATAACAAAAAAACAACCTTGGATAAAACGGGTGCATAATTGTTAGTATGTATGAACTGCAGAAGATGCTGTTGTTGAAGTTTCTGTCTTTACATTATCTGGAGATTATATGCTTTATTTCTCATTATCTGTTTTTGTTTACAAGTCGATGTAAATGGCCAGTGTCATGTTTTTCTACACTGAACAATATTTTTTAATAAAGTATCTGTTGCGTCCTATTCTTTTTAATCTTTTCTCCTTTACATTTGTACTACAATGGATAATACTGATCCAAAAAACATCTACACATCATTATCAATATCAGAATATACAAACCTGCGGAGTTCACGATGCGATTTGCACGAATGGTCCCATGAGGAGTCTGGACATCCCACTTCCCGTCTGACGTTGGGTTGAGCCCAGTGACTGGAGCTGGATTGTAGATCTGGGCCCCGTACATACGAGCTCCAGCAGCCAGAGCCATGGTTAAAGAGTATGGGTCGATGTGGCCGTCTCCGGGGGTATAAAGACCTGCCAACACCTAGGGGCATACAGTAACCTTTAAAGGGCCTATATCATGCAAAATCAAGTTTTTGGAGTTTTCAACCATCTGGTAATACAATTTTCTCATAAAAAGAACCCCCCCACCAGAGTGGTTTTTGGCTTAATTCACACATGTCTGAGTAATCCTCCTGAATTATGCTCTCTAAGCAGCTGCTCCTACCTCTCCCAGAAAGCGACTGAGTGTTTAAACTGTTCAACTAGTGACATCACTAAGTGAAAACAAGGGAATGCTAGAGGTGTCTGCACCGCCCCTGCAGGGAGAGCGCCTTACCTCTGCTGGAGTTCCAAACACACCCTCCTCCTTCTCACAGCTAATGGCTGCTTTGGTTTTTGGCGGCTTAAAAATCTTTTTTGTTGGATTTTTTTACTTTCTCTGTGAAAACGCCTGTTTGGGTGGATGGATTATAGGATTTTATTCTACATTCCTAAAGAACAGCAGCTGGATCAAAGAACAAAAAAGCCTGATGGACAGAGAAGTAAGTGGCTACATGCTAATGCTAAGGTGGGTTAGTTTTTCATCAAGCTGCTTCTGTGATCTTATAACAGCATTGTCTGGTTAATTAACTGATTTGTGGCCGTTTTACTTCATGGTCCAAGATTAACTACAGGATACAAGTTAAATGTTAGAACATATTAATACTGTATAACACCAACAGAAACATTTTAGCATACAGCATGTATGTCTATCCCAGAAGTTGAACGCTGTAAAATAGCTTGATATAGTCCCTTTAGTATAAACCAACACTAGCAAATTTTTATCTGATTCTTTTTTTGGATTTTGTACTGGCAACAATGCACAGTCACACTTATAAAAATCAAACCACTTCTCCCTTATGACATCTGACAGAATTGGACGATAGAGCATTCCACACCCTGGAGCTGCTCTTCTGCTCACAATGTTGCCAAAAACTAGATTAGAAATTTTAAGAGCAGGGGAAGCGACATGATCTCGACAGATGAAACGATTTCAGTAGCTTTTTAGGCCTGATTTCTAAGCTTTTACTTAGGGCATAGTCGTGGCTGATTCGTGATGTGGAAATGTTTCTCTCCAGAACTAACTGACTGGTCAGCTTAGAACGTACAATGACACAGAGCTGCTGTCACCATCTGGAGCTCTTGAGCTCAGAGAAAGAAGAGTACAGTTTATTTTCTAACTTAACATGATGAGACACACAAACAAGATAATCAAGCAGCTCTTTCAAGGAGCTGTGTGCAACAGTCCGTAATGTCCTGCCAAAGCCTAGCATCAAATAAACTAAAATGTTGCAGGAAAGATCTAAACTAGGGCTGTCAACTGATCAAGATTTGCAGGGTAAAATGGTTAAAAAAATGGTGCTACGGTTCTGATAACCAACAAGATAAGCGACTTTTACTGCACAAACTCACGGGTGTTAACGCGTTTGCACAGTCTTCAGTTTAAATGCTTACATTCTTTTCAGAAAATGTTTATTTAAAAAAATCTCTGAAAAACATTAATATTTTGTCATCATGAACCATTTAGTGTAGATCTTTTGAAAACAGCTATACTCAAATTGGTGATGGGAGAAGTATGTAACTTTGAACTAAATAGAGAAAAAGTAATGGGTGTGAATGCTTTCCAGTGGCATTGTACAACATTGGTCCAACATTAAAAAAAAGCATTTAGTCATCCATAAATTGTGCAAGTTGTCCCACGGTAAATCATCAGAGAGGCCTGAAATTTATATTATATGTACTGTATGTGCTATATACCCAACTATGAGGAACAAAATGAAAAAAAATAAAAAATAATGGCACTTGTTTGAACTCATTATCAGTTTAAAGAAACATGTCTACAACCTCAAATGGTCACACTCCACTATGGCCAAGACCTAAGAGCTGCCAAAGGAAACAAAATTGTGCCAGGAAGACTGAATCTCCAATAGGTAAGCAGCTTGGTGTGAAGAAACTTGGGAAATGATTTCAAACATACTGCTGTGTAAAAAAGGAGTCGCTTCATAAGAAGCCTTTTGAGGTCTTAGAGTGGCATAGCCAGTCTCCAGATCTAAAACCCATACATTTTTTTTGGAGGGAGTGGATAGTCCGTGATAGCCCCCCCACACACACACACACACAACAAAATCACTGCTCTCGAGGATGTCTGCATGGAGGAATGGGCCAAAATACCAACAACAGTGTGTGAAAACCTTATGAAGACTTACAGAAACCATTTGACCTCTGTCATTGCCAATAAAGGGCATATACTAAAGTATTGAGATGAACTTTTGTTATTGACCAAATGCTTATTTTCCATCATAATTTGCAAATAAATTCTCATAGTTGAGGAATACCTACGATAAAAATTACAGGCCTCTCTGATCTTTTTAAGTGGGAGAATTTTCACAAAAAGCTGACTAAATACTTTTTTTGCCCCACTGTATATTAAAAGTAACTATGTGAAGTTTGAGTCTTTTTTGCTCGGGAGTGCCCCCTCAGGCCGAAGGCGTAACTACAGACTGAATGGTAAGCTCGTGGATGAGGCGCAGATGCTGTGTGAGAGCACACTAACGAACGAACAGAAAAAAAATCAGAGTCAGTCCCGTCCTGGCCAGGGTTCATTCCACGGACCATGGCTTTACTGGAGCATTTATGAGGAAAGATTTTTACATTTCTATATATTTATTTGTGGTTAAGCTTATGCCTAGACTCTTTAAAGTCAGGTGTTCATCTCCTGGTCGATTTGTGAGGGAGGACTTTAGTTCCACCACTCTTAAGCACATGACTGTACCTGTATGATCCAAAGTAAAAAATGTAAAGCAAGACCAGGTGAAAAGAGCTTATTATTACTCCAAACACTTCATTACGTTAGATGATGTATCATACAGACCTTGTCGATGTTGAGCAGGGGGAAAAGCTCTTTAACTTTCTCTGGTCCGATTACGTACTGCGGCGTCACGTGCCAGTGCGTACGAGTCATCTGGTATTTCATCTCATCCACACGAGCTGCTGTGGAAGCGATGCGGACGCTGCCAGGCTGGTGGAAACCCACCGCCTTCACAGGGAGATGGTACAAAAGATGTAAACATGACATTTTAGAGATAAAAGGCTAAAAGAAAGGTGAGGAGTGTCACCTGTCCAGTTTCGGCCTCGAGGCTCTCATACAGTTTGATGCTGTCGAAGTGGACTTTCTTCAGGTTGATGCCTGGATGGTAGTAGGTCGTCAAACCCGCCTGAGATACAAGCACACAAAAAATCACCAAGATTTGGAGGAAAAAGCAACCATGAGACTTAAAGTTGCATAAACTGAATTGTTTCATACACTTCAAGGCAGAACAGTTTATTAATGGAGGAAAAGGTATATAAACAAATTAGGGCTGGGTATTGATTTCAATTTTAAGAATCGATTCTATTCTGATTCTCAAAAGTCAGAATCAATTATCACGATCCGATTCAATCAATATTGATACAGGTCAGTGCTATTAAAAATCTTTGTTTTTTTAGCGGTTATCTTAATTATATGCCTCTACTTCAATGACTTACTGTAACACTGGGTGAGTAACAGTTCAGACACAAGACATAAAATAGGCTAACGACTCTCAAAATGCACTGCAGGTATCACTGGTAGTAATTCAGCTGTCTTAGGACAAACCAAAATCTCCTTCAAAGAAGGCCTATCTGAATGTCCTAACGTTTTTGGCAAAGATAATTAAAAAATAGCTTGTCAACAAATTGAATCCATTTCTGATTTAAACAAATAAGACCAAAGAATAGACATAAACAAAAAAACTTCCTTTCCTATCAGGTTTTGAATGCAGTACAGCAATAAGAATTACATAGAACTTAACAGTGACCCAACAAGAAACCCTGTCTTTACATCACTTAAAATCTGTTGTTTGTATAAGACAGTTTTTTTTTTTTAAATAACAGACGGATTATCTGTCATTATGCTGTAATGGTACAGCTCTTACATGGCAGATCAGAAATACATAAGGAATTCAGAGTAATTCAAACCATCACTTCTCAAACTAAAAATATCACAAGCCTCAGGGATTAGCCCAAAAGCCACAAAACATGCATTTATTTGGACTATCAACCCTCATGTAATAATAACATATTTGCCTTCCACTTAACTTTCCATTACTATGCTTGGACACAGCAAAACAGCTGGCTTTTATCGCAATGACATGACCTGCCTTCCTGTTGGAGATCATCAGTGACTGTCTGCTGGACAAGTCTCAAGTTAGCAGTCTTTAAGATGATTACCTTGGCTATATCATTACATTTCTGTACAAAAGATTGTTCCAATTCTGTAATAGTCAAGTTTTCTGAGAATAAGTAATGCATCACTCCATGTGTCATATATCAATATAAGATACAAGTTTAACTTTTTAAAATAAATTCCAAAAATAAATGTACTTTTTCGTGATATTGTAATCTATAGATATTTCTTCCGTTTTTGTAAAGCATACCAGGTCCATGAAAGCCAATACCTGTGAACGCGGCAAAGGAGGAGCGCCAGTAAATGAATATGAGTGCAGTGGTCGATCGTAAGTGGGTCAAGAACTTGAATGTCTTGAAAACATATAGCACAGCAGGTGTTTGGTGGGAATGTTGTAACTGCAGAATCACATCAAGAGCAACTGCTGTACAGATGCTAGCTTCAAGAGGCTGTCATTCAAGAACAACAAAGACAGCTTCTGCTTTCCAGCTGCATTAAACAAAAGATTAACAATCAACTGAGGGATTCAGGAATATACTTCAAAAGGAATAAACTCTCTGCCTGAATCACTACATTTCTAAAAAAACGCGTTCCAAGATGAACGACAACCGATCAGGTCTGTATTTCAAAGTTATTAAGTAAAAACTCCTTATTCCTTAATGATAAGGGAAAAAAAAATTATATTGCAATTATTTTTGCCTTATTCAGGAGCTGATGTAATAAAATGAATTTGGTGTGAAATAGGTTAGCTTTTGAACCAGTAGTGTTGGTGTTTTGGGTCTCCACTTTCACCTATACTTCCGGAAAAATTACAGTAGTGTCGGAAAATGTTTCCTTTTAGAATTAGCATTAGGATTAGGTTCTTCTGGATTTCTGCTGTTCTTTCCCCCATTTTTGTATCATTCCTCAGTGTCTCCGCTCTTTATTATTCACCTTCTTCTGCCTATCTGTTTATTCCCCTTCCCAGCTGTTCCCTATCTCCTGATTCCCCTCTGCCTACACACTCACTCAGCTGTTTTCTATTCTCTCCTGACTAGTCCTTTTGCTTCTTATATTACGCTCCACTGTTTCCTCAGTATATGCAGCTCACAAATGTTATTGTTCTCCACTTGCTGCTTCTGTGATATACCGTATTACTTTTCCAGTTATTTTTCCCTGTTGATGTTCCCGAGATTCTCTGGAAGTCTTTCTTTGATTTGATTTGTCTCTCCATTCTATCAGCTAACCTGGTTATTGCCTCCACTTAGATTCAACCCCCCAAAAAATCACCATATGACAGAATTAATGTTTAGATTTCTAAAGCCAAAACAAAGTTGTCTTTAAGAATATATATACATTTTAAACATGCTCACTTTTATATCAAGTTCCATCAAAAATGTAAATCAGTTAAAGTGAATTGCACTCACACAACACAAATTTAGTTAATGTGTAGCTTATATTACGTTTGGGTTGTAAATTGTACTAATTATCATGTTAGATGTCTATCAATGTTTAATTTGAACACAGAATATACCAGAGGTAGTTAGAGAACCCAAAAATCAAATCCCCTTCAAACGTCAGACAGCCACTGCTGTGACATTTACAGCTGTTGCTTTTCACCACAAACCATCTGAGTTTTCCTGGTCCTGAATTCGACAGCAGGGTGTTAACTCTATAAATGAATAATTTGGGACCAAGATTAGACGTACAGCGTGCCAGGTGGAGCCGGCCGTCAGGTCAGACTTCTCCAACAGCACCACATCCTTCATGCCACTTTTGGCCAGGTGATAGGCCAGGCTGACCCCCACGCATCCTCCACCAATGATGACAGTGTCTGCAGTGTCCTTCCAGCGCTTCCCCAGAACTAAAGAGGCATCACTGGAAAGTGCAGGGAAGAGTGAAGATGAATGGATACAGCAGCATGCATCATGTGCAGCTGTTCATTAATGCATTGATCAGATGTTGCAAGACCTGGAATTCTAAACTGATGGATTAATGGGAGTGTATGTAGGATTGACTTGCAATGACTTTTCTTGTAGAGTGCTTTGAGATGACGTGTTGTGAATTGGCACTATTGTGGGACTTTAACTTTAGTTATAACTGCTTGGTAGTTATTTAACGCATGGATTAGTCATGTGCAACACTGCAGAGTGTTTATGTGCAATCTACACTTTCGTTACGAAATAAGCAAAGTAATTCAGGTTTGATTGAAAGTTTAGTCCGAATAATCCAGGAAGACCGTGTCGTCTCACCCTTCTTCTGCATGTTTTCTTGGGGAGCAGCAGATGGTCCTCAGGGGGAGCCGTGAAATCCCTCCATACGCGATGAAATCTTTGCGCAGTTGAATGATGATGAGGTTTAATATTCGAGACATAGTTGCCCCAACAGAATAACAGAAAACTAACGAAGCTCCGAATAAAAGGCAACCCCGCGTTGAGGTAGGACCCCCGCTCTGTTCCGTGTACAAACAAATATCCCACTTTTACGCTGACGCATTGGCCCGCCCACAGGTCCAAAACCAAGACAGGAGAAATGTTTACTGGGATTTAACTGTTTGTGCGCCAAAAGGATGCAACACGATAAAATGGAGAATGGAAATGTTACTGCGCTTCATTTGTAAATATGTAAAACCAAAGAGCGACGGAAAATCTTAAAGTTTTGTAGGAGCGTGGTTTAAAGCGCTTGTAACCCTAACCCTTGTTATTAATTTTAGGCAAAATAATTATTTTTGTGGGGTCAAGCTGTTTTTAAAGCCAATCAGAGGTTCAATTGCTGTTGCTTATTGTCCTGGTTCATTTTAGAAGAGTGCACAGATTTAAACCTGCACACATTCATACACTGATACTTACAACCACATGCCTTTGGGGTTACGTGCCTTGCCCAAGGGCACTACAGCAAGCTGCAGGAGGAAGCTAGAATTAAATTGTGAACTTTTTTATTGCAAGATATACTTGCATACCTATATTAAAGATATATTGCTGTGCCTGGCAGCTCATTTAAACGTGCAAAAAGTAAAAAATATTGCAATGAAATAATCAAACAAAAGTCTGCCTCAATTATGTTGAAAGAGAGGTTGCATTTGTTCGGGATTACAGAAGCAAGTGATTATTTGGCTATAAATATTTATGAAGGATTGTTTATGGCAATCAATAAGATTAATAATTTGCCGCAAATTATTACATACAGGGAACCACCTGATATGATCTTAATAGCCAAATTTTTCAGTCTCAGTTATAGTTTACTACCTGCCTGGTCAAGGCTGAGGTAAACACAAGGTAAAGGAGTGAGCTCTAGACATTCACTAAACAGCAATTACTACATATGTATGTGGAATAATGAACAACAAGGACTTTCCAAAACACAATAATTTATTTACAAAAAAAGAAAAACAATAAGGCAAACATTTTAATCAACCAAGCTAGTAACAAACACTACTAATAGAAGAATGAATAACTACCAAATATATAGAACACAATGGGTGGATAAATATGCAAAGGCATGGAAACCATAAACTCTGATGTCACAGTTCTGTAGGAATCTGAATGCAAAAGACTAAGGCTTATATTGCAATAGGGGAAGTAAAAGTAGAATTATTTTACTAATTGTGTTGAGTTTAAACTAATTAGCACCACTGATTTATCTCTAAAGCAATAAGCAATGTAAGGAAAAAGAAAACATAATTTGGATTAAGTAATGTTTTGTTTCAAAATTCTCTGGATTAGAACTCATTAACCTTTGGAAAATTACTTCTATTTATAGACTGATCACAGCAGTAAATTATCTTGTCCAGTATTTTGATGCATTAAGCCATTTTCTAATATGGCTAATAAGATCAGTTTTCTGTGTATAAAAAAATCTACTTTAAAACGATTTCTATTTTGAGCACACTCAATAGCAATCTTTGTTGTTTGTGAAATGTTGACCAAAACCAAGATACATGGGTTCGTTTTAGCAAGTAGCTTATAGACAACCCACATTGCGTCTCTTAAAGCCACTCTTTTGCATTTATTAAACATTAAACAAAAAAGAACTTCATGTCAACGACTTCATGCAATATGCTGCGATTCCTTACATGGAAAACTTTTAACGGATTGGAATGTTTGTATAATTGTATTGAAATTACTTTTGCTGTAAAGTGCCTTGAGATTACATCTATTGTCCGTATATAAACAAAAATGAATTTAATTTAATTGAAAATAAATCTCATGTCGGATTGAGTAACTCTGACTGCTGGATTTAAAATGACTGTCGGTCGGAAAGTCTTTGAAAATACTGGTTCAAAATACTGATCTGTGCCAAAACAATAGCAGATAAAATCTTACACAACGTAAAAATTCACAGTGAAAATCAACCCTTAAATCTTATCTATCCAATACTAATCTTGCCTCTGCCCAGACAGACCTTATTGAAGGGTTAAAGGGCCTATGTCATGCAAAATCAAGTTTTTGGAGTTTTCAACCATCCCACCAGAGTGGTTTTTGGCTTAATTCACGCATGTCTGAGTAATCCTCCTGAATCCTGCTCTCTGAGTAGCTGCCCTTCCTCTCCTACGAAATGACTGAGTGAAAACAAGGGAGTGAAGAGGTGTTTGCACTTAATATAACGAAGTTTCATTGTGGTAATTCGTGCTTTTTAAATTCATTTTCAGAATACTGTTTGAGATGAAGCTCAGCACTGTCTTTCTCAGTTTGAAGTGCTGCCGGCTCTGCACCGGAGAGGAGTGAAGCGAAACAGGGGGTGGTCCAGTAGGCTGAATTACAGAGAAACGAGTCGCTTTACTAAGTGGTCCAACATTAAAGGTTGAATATGAAACATGGACACCAAAGCGACATCTAGTGTGTTGAGGTTGTAGTTGCAATTAAGAAACTTAATTTTGAACCGTCTGGATGCCAGTTTTGCTGCCGTAACTAGCCAGCATCATATCCAGTTACAAATGTTACAGGGTAAGGACTATTTTTACAAATAAGTTTAAAATACTAAATGAAAAATAATTATAACAAAATATGGGTCAAAGGCATTTATAAGCTTTTGTACCTGTCCTCTAGGCATCTTATTTCAGTAGCTGAGTGGTATCCTAACTCTGGTTTTAGATCTTGTAAGGTCGTTCCTCTTCTGAGAAAGAGAATGGAATCTCTGGGTACAATCTCAGATACAGCCCCTAAACTAACAAAGGGCCCCATTTTCTACAGTACATGCCTCGTTGCACCGTGCAGTTTTTTACAATAGCCTAGTATTTGGCAGCCTACAATACCGCGTCGCTGTTGGGTGGAACATGTAAATATAAACACAGTGCGGTGGTCAGAAAAAGTTATCTATTTAATAATTGTAGGTTAAATATAATGTTTAAAGGAAAGGGTACACTTTCATACTGCACACCTCTAAACTCCCTGTTGAAGCATTACTTTTTAAAAGAGACAGCTTTTAAGCAAAATTTTCCATATTCAACCTTTAACTACAGGATACAAGTTAACATTTAGGACAAATTAATACTGTATAACACCAACAGTAACATTTTATCATATGTATGTATATCCCAGAAGCTGAAAGCTGTAAAATAGCATGATATAGTCCCTTAAAAGTTCTCCAAGTTTCTCCGAGGATGACAGGGGAAGCTCAAACATCGTTAGCCAGTAGCTAACAATAGGCTGCTATCAACTAGTTGGCAGTGAAGCTATGGGCTCCATGGCTGATTGTGGCGCAGATAGAACTTTAACAGGGACATTGGCTTCGCCCTTTCTGGCTTGGCTACACAGAAATTGGCACCAATCTTCCTTCATTGAAACAGTACATTTTGAAACTCTCCAGCACAGCGTCTCACCCATATCAGCTTTGTAGCGATGGGTGGAAATGGCTTCCGGCTGGCTCAGATCTGCTACATGTAGAAGTTTAGCTGCCTCCTTCATCACGGTAGTCTGTGATAAAGAAAGCTTTCTATAGGCTGAACAGTTGGGTATGTTTCATCAGTGGTTTCCGATTCACCTGATTGCTCAGCTGTCTTTGTCTCCTTTGTAGCCCTTTCCCTCGCCAACAAATTTGGATGCAGCAGTTTCTTCCCGATGTGAGACATTTAACTGCTCACGGCAATAGAGAATGGGGGACTGGAGACAAGCTTTTATAAAGGTTTTCTTCTTCTGTGGAGCTAGAATGCAGGTTAGCACCACTCAATGGCTGTGTGTGGCACAACATATTCAAACAGATTTCCTTCTCAGCCGGCTGGGGGGTTGCCAGTTTTTTTTCTTTTAAAAAGGCCAAAAATGGACATGGTGAATTTTTACAATCTCTCTGACTTCCATACTTCCTGGTTCCAGAGCCAATCATTTGTGAGCCTTCAAGATTGCCAAGTCTTCAACACAATCACTGTGGCAACATTTGTGATTCAACACCGACCAGCAAAAGAGCAACAGTGTTCTAGACAAAATGGAGGCCAGTTGAGTTGAGTTTGAGTGTCTGAGAGCAGACTCTTTTGGTTTTCTACATGGGATTGCATTATTCAGATTTGACCACAATATGTGATTCTAACATATTATATCTTTAAAACTCTTTTACCACAACCTAGATACAAAAGATGGACTGTGTCAAACGCATTTCCTGCATTCTATACAACTGCCGGGAAGGTGGCATACAGGTTGCAAAATTATTTATAAATGTTTTTCGTAAACTTAGCCAGCTTTTCTGATGAGTCGTTTACTTGGTAAACATGCTAATAGTTTGTTACATGGTTGTTCTTTAGATACAGTTAGATGTACTTATTTATTCTTATTTAGCTTGTTATTCGGGAGTGAAACAAAACCAAGTTATCCTCGTTCGAGCTGTAGACCTGCCATCTAAGTTAAGTTAATTAAGGAATGTGGTTGATTCAAGTTGGAAGTTAACTAAAAAGGTTAACTCGCTAATTGTAGTCTGAATAACATTTAGCATTGTATGACATCACTGATAGACTTATCTTCATTTTATGCTTTAAAACACTAAAAGAACACAAGGTCATAAAGCACTATGTTTGCCGCTGATTTAAGAATATCCAAGGTCTCAGAAGCGCAATCAAAAAAGTTATTTTTTGCAGCCACTTTATTATGTTTTCTTTATGTTGACTTGACTAGGAACCTGAAACCAAACTTTAAAGCACAAATAGTAAGCACAATGACTCAAAGTCTGTGGGTTTGGCTAATTATTTGGGTAAGTGAGGAGACTGACTTCTGCTTCCAGTTGATGGAACTCAAAACTAAAGGCCCAGACATAATTTGAAAAAGAGATGCTATTTAAGCAGTGAAAATAGTTTTATTTCTGCAACTTTCCCACTATTCCATACATGGCCACCACATTGGATGTTGAGGGTGAGGTTAGTAAGTAGCCTCTGATTTACCATGTCAAGATTTCAACTAAGAGGGCTTGTTATAGTTGATTCTTTTCAATATGAAATTAGGAACTTCTAGGTTTAACACAAAAAAAGGGATTTATTAGTTGTTTAGAATTCCCTGTTAAATCCCGAAACTCAGTATGAGGCCCTACGCTACCATCCATTCAGATCTGAAAATTATTTATGCTAAACTTTCACAAACTGAATTCTCCACTTTGGAAATGTTTTATTTTGTTTTAAAAAAATGGAAAAGAAGAATAGTGAAAGCACAGAAGATAAAAAGTCCTATCGATACTATGGTTTTGCTCTGAAGAAAAGCCTATAGTTCTGAAAAGTGGTATGTAATATCCAAACTAGTGATGTTTTTGCAGCGTTAACAACTTGCCCCGGCTCTGCTCAGCACCACTAGGCCTTACTTAGTCTTACTTGGCCCTGGTTGGTTTTGAACTGCAGGGTCCAGACCAGCTGGGATCATCTCAAGTGGGTGGGCTCATCATATGATGGGTGGCCCCAGAGTATGCAGTTACACCTGGCATTTACCTTTTGTTGTGTGCAGATAAAACAATGTAAAATGGTGTCTTAAAACTGCAAAACAAATTCTGAAAATTAGATATGAGTTGATATGATTAACATTAATTATGGTTATCACAGTAAATTCAACATGGGTTTGGAAAATCTAAAGCACTTAGTATAGTTTACACCCTTTTCATCTTTACAAAATTTCATTTTTCTCAGGGATCCACAACCTATAGCTGCGTGCTAGGCCTATATAATCTGAGAATAGAAATAAATCTAAGGTTTTTCAGCAGTTTACATATTTATGCAATTCAATTTTATTTTGCAGCTCTAGTCAAATGTTACTTTATAGCAGCCAGAGCAAATGTGGCTATCTGATTTAAAAAAGATTGCTAATCCCTAATCTGTCAGATATCATTATGGAAAATGAAATGAGTAACTATTCATTTGTTTCAGTGATGAACCATGAATATTCAAAAGACAAATGCTTATGTTGCACTATGGATCCACCAATCAGTGTATGCTAAAATTAAATTACAAATCAAAATGAAACCAAATAATCTACACAGGACTCTGGGTCATGGTGTGTAGAATCTCTCCCAGCACCCCAAGGAAGATTTGATCGACGGCAGCATTGTTTCTTTTCCTCCCTTCATCAGTCAGCTTCCTGCTCCCTTCCATCAAACAAACACGTTGATCTTATTGTTCGTCTGCTGCTTGCATCGCAGTGATCAATGATTGGCAAGACAAAAAAAAGGACAATTTGAAGTGGTTGAGTAAAGTCCAGCTGAAGAACATTTTTAACAATTAATTGCACAAAGCTGCTGCATAGAATAGAATCATCCTTACTGTCCCACGGAAGGGAAATTCAGCTTTAACAGTAGCAATATAGGTACAGGTAATAAAGAAGCGTTAGATTGACTGGAGCATTTAATTAAGGATACCATATATACATTAGGGATTAAATTACCGAAGTACTTAGCAATTAAAAATAAAAATGGTACATTATTATGCAAATTGTATTTAAGTGTAATAAATGTTATTGTGTTGTTGTAATTTAGATTTTCAATTAGAGAGCCCAATTAAAGGAAAAAGCAGTATGGGAAAGAAAAAGGATCTCTCTGCCGCTGAAAAGTGTAAAATAGTTGAAAGCCTTGGACAAGGAATGAAAACCTTAGATATTTTATGAGAACTTCAGATTGTTCATCGTACAGTTAAGAGATTTGTGGTTGAGTCATAGCACACACACGCAAATAAAGGTAAAATGAGGAAAGTTTCTGCCAGAAAAAAAAAATTGGATCGAAAGACAGTAGCTGTTAAAAACTCTGCTAGAAAGCAGCAAACGGATATTTGAAGTTGCTGGTGTATCTGGAGTCCTGGCGAATGTCAAGGTGTTGGATCCTCCAGAGACTCACAGTTATGCTTAAACTATTCTAATCGGGCACCCATAACCAGTGCTCACAAGCAGAAACTTCTTCAGCGGGTCCAGAATTACATAAAGACTAATTTTCAAACTGTCTTGTTGACACTGAGTGGTGTGCAACCCTGGGTGGTCCAGATGAGTGGTGTGGAGGACGGCTGGTGGATGGCCACTATGTCCAAATAAAGCTGTGACGTCAGCAAGAAGGTGGTGGAGTCATGTTTTGGGCCGGAATCATGGGGAGAGAGCTGTGCAGCCCATTTAGGATCCCTTAAGGTGTGAAAATGACCTTTGTAAAATATGTGGAGTTTCTGTCTGACCACTTTCTTACATGGTAAAAAAAAGGAAGAAAAAAGGAAGAACCATACTTTCCGCAGCAAATATTCATAATGTGTGACAATCGCAGCATCTTATGCCGCAAGGAATACCTCTGCATCGTTGGCTGCTGTCAGCATAAAAGGTGAGAAACTCATGGTGTGGCCCCCATCCTCCCGGGACCCCAGTCATAGTCAGGACCTTATGCTGCATCTTCAAGCAGAAGAATTATGAGAGTGGGAGGCAGTTCACATCCAACCAGCACCTCTGGAAGGCTGTTTTGACATCCTGCAAAGACCTTCAAGCGAAAACTCTCCAAAAACTCACAAGTTCAATGGATCCAAGAATTGTGAAAATGCTATCAAATGAGAGTTCCTATGTTGATATGTAACTTGACCTGTTAAGATGTTTTTTGATTAAAATTGGTTCAGTAACTATGATCTCCTAATGCTGCAAATTCAACAAAACAATCCTTTTCGGTGTTTTTTTTACAACCTACAAAACGTGTTAAAACTCTGTTGTGCATAATAATTTGGAACAGTGCATTTAAAGTTTTTTATAAAAAAAAAAAAAATAATTGGTAGGTTTGTTGAATAACATTCAAATTATACTCTAATTGATGAATGATATGGCCACTGTCACTTGCATCGGCTTTTTAGGAACATCATAGAAAAATAAAATTTGCTTAATATTTTTGGAACGGAGTGTAGTGGAAAAACACCATAAGTCAGCAGAGCCGACCTGAAATCATCTGTCAGTTTCAGCCTGAACTTTCCATACAGAAAAAAAATAAATAAATAAAATTATCTGAGAAGTCCTTGAGCTCATTTGAGCAGTACAGGCTTTAACCCAGCTGGGACAGCTCCAGCAGGTTTCAACTGGATGTTTTTCCTGATAACTGGATCTGTAAGGGTAGATGGACACTAATCTCTAACTGCTTGGTAATGTGTATTCAATGATAAAGCTCACAGAGACTCAGAGGGTTGGACTCAGAGGTAGAAATCGGCAAACATTTACATATTTTAGTGAAAAAAAATGTAGGGAAAAAAACGTGTCCATTTTAGCCATGAGTACTACATCTGACATAGATTAGCATGATTATTTAAAGTAAAACTGGGCCGTTATTGGTTAACGTTTTGCAAAGTACTTATGCTAGACTCTCAAGGAAGTTTGCAGTCCATTGTGTGTGTGTGAGTTGTTGGTGTTGGGGTCACTCTGGACAGAAGATCATGGATTTAATCTCACACCCTACTGTGCAAAGATGTGGTGAACAGTACCCTTATTGATTAGTGTATGTGAATAGGTAAGATCATCTGCAGAATCTGGATGAGAATATGGACTCTAACACTTATACCATTAGATTTTATTATGTTCAGGAGTATTTATCTGAACACGTGTCTCATTTTTATGTGATTTCTCATGCAATGACCAAATGCCACGATAACGTTATGTAAACTATTAAACAATGGGTGTCAAACTGAAAGATAAATCAGATCAACTGATCTAATTTTTACTTACCCACACAAAAAGCTTTCCCGTCATTGGATTTCTGTCAGTTAAATTTATCGATAAAATTTTATTTCTGTTTTTGTTGTTAAAGCCTAAAGTCTATGTAGTAAGCCATAATCCAAACATGTTATGTTTTGAATACATATTATTTTTTACTAGTTGCCGTTCTAGAGCCAAGAGGCGACTGCAACAGAAAGAAAGCTTTGCTTAGGTTTCCCCATAGCTTCCTGCTGAGGGGGACGTTTTTTTAACAGGAAGGAGTTGCCATGACAATCTGGACTGAAATGCTTTTTCTTGCCTTCCCTGCTCTCTAATAGTTTTGTGTTGCCATGCAAAACCACAACGCCATGTTTATGATTACCTCTTTATTCCAATGCATATTCCTCTTTAAATAGTTCAAGCTCAATTAATAAACATTTCTGTGATTAAATTTCAAGTCCTGCTGTATCTGAAATGGATTTAGGTCTGTACTTTGACTAGGTCATTCTAAAACATGGAAATGCTTTGATTTAAACCAGGCTATTGTAGCTCTGGCTGTATATATTAGGGTCATTGTCTTGCAGGAAGGTTGACTGTTTCCCCCTCAGTTTTGAGGCCTTTGCATCCTTACAAATCTTTTTTTTAATCGAAAATTATCATGAAATGTATTTTATCTTGTCTATCATTCTATCAACTCCGACCAGCTTCTCTTTTATTTTTCCCTGAAAAGCTGGCACAACTTCACCCACTTGCAAAGTGCACAGAGAAGGTCAAATTGATTGTTTAACTTGTTCATTTGTCAACAGATGATTGGCTAACTGATGTTCCTGCCCATGTGATGCAGTGTATATAAACTATGATTGTTTTTGGGTTTTTTTCAATGACCCTGATGAAGGCTACATGCCGAAACACGGTCTATCAATAAAGTTGTTTCAAAGTACTTACAAGTGTTGCCGGAGTCTCTATTCCACAGCATGACACTGCAATCTTTACCATGTTCTAATCCCTTGCACTGTTTTGCATGTAGGACAAAATTTTCAACCTTGGTCTCATCTAAGAAGCTACAGTTAGATAGTTTCTAAGTCCTAGATCAATAGCACTTACACAAAGTTTTATGTTTAGGTTGAATAATTTTGGAGAATTTGTTTCCTCAAACTGCCATGTAGTCCTGACTCTCACCTGATGACAGTTGGAGCCCATGACGGGACAGACAGGATTCGTCATGTTTCCTCCACTGTTGGTACCTGCTTGGATGTGCCTGTCTCTAATCTTGTTTTTGGACTATGGGAGAAAACGGGAGTACCCAGAGAGAACCAACAAATGTACTGCGAGAACATGCAAACCCCAAAGATTTGAGGCAGGGATTTAAACCTTCTTGCGACAAACAGATGATGCTCTACTGTGTAGCAGTTATATATGATATAGTTTTGTCCTACTCAATGTACAATTTTTATTTTATAAATATTCTAGATCAAATCTCCCTATTGTTACAAGGTTGTGGGGAAGTCAGCTTTGAAGTTTTATAACGTGAGAGATTTGATTCGAGATTTGATTCGAGATTAAACCCCGATAGGCTAGTTGCCCTCATTTTCTGGGAGAAATTTTAATAACACAGGAGAAAAACTGAGGTTTAAGGAATCGCTCACATGGATTTGCAAATGAAATTCAAGTCTATTTGCAAAACTGTGAGCACAATTCATGAAACCTGGAGTGCAAGTTGGACATAGTGTGCATTGTTTATAGACCTGAAGGAGCAGTAAATAAAATATGAAACAAAATTAAAAAATATCCTGATCTTTCTTCATTTATGTTTGGTATTTGGGAGGGACAGCGTCCCTTAACTGGTTGTAGGTTTAGGGGGGAAAACAGCTGCAGTAAGGAAAAGAGCTCATTGGGAACCACTACAGGACAAGGGATAAATGACAATGGAGTAAAAAAGCCTGATTCTGAGACTGCTGAGACTTTTTACTTCCGATACTTTTTTCAGAATAAGTACTAATTTACATTTTCCAAAGATACACTGATTGTATGATATAATTGAGAGATATTTAGCCTAGTTATTTGGGGCCTAGTTCAAACTGTGATTATTACCTGTCCACCGTTTTTTGAACTGTTGCATTAAAAAAACTGTTCCCTAACATTTGTGTTACACTAAAATATTGTTCTAAACCAATATCTTTAAAATTTCATTTAGTGGCCAAAAATAAATAAAATTTTGAAAAACGGGTGCATAGCAATGGGTTAAGATTTCAAACCTTCTCATAGGCTTCTGGTGTCTGTTATAATAGCCACAGTCAGTGGGTAGAGTACCCAAAAACATTTACTCAAATAAAGTAGTGATAGTACAGCCAATTTTAATTCAAGTAAAAGTAAAAAGTATCTATACAAGAAATTATGTAGGAGACATACAGGCAGGAGAGGAAGTGCACTGTGTGCTTGAGTGTGCGTGCTGCACAGCAGGTGGTTCACGTGAGAGTGGGCGTGTGCTCGTACGGAAGGAGTGTGTAAAGGTGCACTCACCTGTATCACAGATGTGAGAGTCAGGGTTGGGAGTAGCCGTATTTTTTGTTGACCGCTGCGCTTCACTGCTCGAAGCATTCATTCATTCATTCATATTGCACTGTGATAGCTCTGTGCTGTTTTGTTTGTGGTTTAATAAATGCACCAAAACGCATTTTGGATCTCAGCGTTTCTGTCATACAAGCCATAGCGCGTCACAAAATCTGCGAACCCGAGGACCCGACCTTAAACTCTGAGCGGCTAAAAGGTTTGTTTTTGGCAGCCGCGACATTTTACAAGACTAAAAAAGGTATTTTGTAAAAAGACAACTTAAGGACTGAGTAACTAGGGATATGTAATGACAAGAATCTGGTGATGTGATATGTATCACAATCAGTGCTTTAAGTAGCACTGATTGTACTCAGTACCACCACCTCTAAAAGTGTTCCACCACTTCTCTGGGTGCTGACAACATTCTCAAAGAGTCACAGTAAGCGTAATGGGGAGCTTAAGTCACGCCCTTCTACTTTTGATCCATGGGTCCCCTAATGTAAAAAGAGCTAGTGCTAGCTCGCGCTAGCCAAATGGCGTCATATATGCGACTCCTGACTTCTGAATTGTAGGCATTTTAAATGCAAATTTTTACAATCAAATACATCCCAAATCACTGGACGAACACATTAAAAATGTACATCATCAGTTATCATTTATATCGAAGTACAACACAGATTGTGATTCAGGACGTAAGACAAAGCGGACCAGAAAATAACTTTTATCGCTCCATTTACTTCCGTTCATTATTTTTTCGGTTTGGGGACCCACGGCCGACCGGAAGGGGAGGAGACTTAGGCACCCCATAGTGCGTCTTTAGACTGTTCCTTATCTGTATTGCCTCCAACACTCTGTGGGGATGCTGTGCCGCATCTCACACCTGTAGTGCCTTCAAGGAACGTTTGAAATATACGGTGATTTGAATAACACAGGACATTTAAAAGAGAAAAAAAAAACAGAAAATAACAATGTTTAAGAAGTATAATACTGTGTTGGACTGGCGACCTGTCCAGGGTGTACCCCGCCTCTTGCCCGTTGACAGCTGGAGATAGGCACCAGCCCCCTCGCGACCCCTGGAGGACTAAGCGGTTCAGAAAATGGATGGGTGGAAGAAGTATAATAATAAGCCATCAACTTCATAAACTTATTAACTTTGTCTACTTGGCTTCTCAGTACCAAGCTCCCTTGCAGAATTTCTACACCAGACCACGTCTTCTGACCCAAAACAGTACTATTTAATAGCAAAGCTATAATCATTTGGGTTTGAAAGGATAAAACATTATTATTCAAGAAAGTAATATTGTTTATATGTATCATACTGTATTTTTGATGCTGTTTCTAATGTACATCTACAACTGTACTTCAACAAGTCCCTGTGTGACAACTAAAACATGTAGCTTAGTGTTATGATGAAGGATATCGTGTTTAAATTTTAGTTAGTTTTTTCCTTATTTAGTTTAACTTGTAATTTTTCTTTTTCTTGGTGTTTATGTTTTTCTTTTGGACTTCAGTTTTTTGATTTTGGCAATTCTTTGTTCCCATTATTTCCCTTCCCTGCTCTTAGTTGTTTTTTCACCTTTCTGTTTTATTTTTACCTTTACATTTTGCTTCTCTAGTTTATTAGTCTGTGTCAGTACTTAGCTAGCTTTCTTGTTGACGATTATTGTTTATTTATTGTTTATTTATTTATTTCTCCTCCTTCACTGCCGTTTTTTTGCTCCATGACCTAGTTAATTGTTTCCACCTGCTGTCTCTCATGCTCACCTGCATCTGCTCTCATTAACTAGGCATCAGATTTCTCAATCATTTGCTCATACTTCCTCAGTCTACCTAAAAGGTAATTCCATTTTTTTCCCCGACCTGGACCTCATTTTTAGCTAATTTTATGTTTTCTTACTTCTGAGCTGTTCAGAAGTATCTATATCCACTTTCTTCATCAGCAGACATTCATAGAAAAGGAGTGGTAGGGGCAGTCCACATTCCACTTGTAATAAAGTATAATTTGCCCCATACCCCTTAATTGTACCATTTTTATTATCCACTTAGACTTACAAATGCCTTACAAGTGCTTCTGTATTTTCTTCCGGGCCAATTTGGACGTAACACACAATTACGCCACAGCAGGAGTGCCAGCCTGTGTTTTACCGTGGCAGATTTGCCAGTCTTTACAGTCCTGCCGGCAGATGAGTCAGTTTTTTATTACTGTTTTATTTTTAAGTCCCCAAATCCGCCTGGAAGACAATCAAGAAGCACTTTTGAGGCGTTCGTAAATCCAAGGTGAACATAAACATGGTAAAATTACGGCGTTTGCTGCAGCTGAAACCTTATTACAAGTGGCATTTGTTGTGCCCTGAGCAGTCCCGTTCTACGGATGTACTCGGATCAAGATTGGATGTATAAATACAGCTGAACAGCTCAAAGTGGCTCCAAACTTCAAAGGGTGAGGGGAAAAACATAAAAATTGCTAAAAAACAAATAAGGTCCAGGGTAAAAAAAAAGGAATTTCACTTTAAACTCCCCGGTTTTGTCAGTTCAATGCCAGTTTGATCTTGTCCTTTCCCACGTCTACGTCTTCTCTCTCAGTCCTCTGTCATCCTGCTGTCTTGATAACTGTACTGCTGTAAGTTGCATCTGCCACAGTTTCATTAAAATATAACTTCTTTGCAAACCTGCTTGTCTGCACCTGGGTCTGTGCCACAAAACATGACACTTAGATTTTTAATTGCTTTTTTAGCAATATTATTTGTGAAGAAAAACATCTAGATGTTAGGGTACACACACACAGCCAATGGGTGGCAATAATCGACATTGTAGCTCCAACAGGAGAAGAAGAGGAGCAGAGCTTTTATAAGGGTCTCTTCACCGGCCCCCACTCTGTTCCATTCAGACCACAGCCGGGTCGGATCGGTGAGATCCTTGCTCTTCTGTCATGGGCCTTTGGCCAAGGCTTGCTCAAGGGGAGAACTTCCCTACTTCATCCTTCCTTTGCTGGCAGAGGGAAAGGACGTGAGTTTCTGGTAGAAGCTCACTACAAGGAAGACAAAGACTGCTGATCGAACAGGTGAAACGCAAACCAATGCTGAAGAAAAACAACACACTGTTCTGCTTGACCTTCGCAGAAGCTCTCTAAATTGCAAATCGCCGTGAGGGGGAGAGGGAGCTGAACTCCTGCACAAGCCAATAGGCGCATTCATCCACAGCAACTAGGCTTATGTGGGACGAGAGTTGGAGCTGGAGCTGCAAAAAGATACTTTCAGTAAAAGAAGATTGGAGCTGATCACTGTTTAGCCAAGTCAGAGCCAAGCTGGAGAAGACAACGTCCCAGCTAAAGGCTGCTATCTGCGCCCCATCAGCCATGGAACCCAGAGCCTTGCTGCTAGCTACCGCAGCAATTGTTAGTTTGCCGGCTAATGTTGTTAGAGCTTTCCCCATCCACAGTGCAACCTGGAGAACTTTATTGGTTCAAAATGGTCTGTCTGGGCAGAGGCAAGATTATTTTAGGATAAATAAGATTTAAGTATTGTTTTTTTTCACTGTGATTCATTACCTTGTGTAAGATTTAATTTGCTATTGAGTACAAACAGAAGTTCTGCCAGAAGGTTTAATCAGTGTTTTTCAAGGTTTTACTACTAAGAGTCCTTTTAAATCCTGCAGTGTTACTCAACCCAACAAGAGTTTTTATTTCCTTCCTACGATGTTTGATAAATTAATCGGAATGGCTGTAAGCTGTGCCACATGGGTTACCTGTAGGCTACTAGCTCAACCTAAACCACGTGTTGTGCTTTTGGGCCTACATTTCATAAGCAATAAAGATGGTTATTGACAGTGTTCAAAATAAAGGTCGGCTTTGAAATAGATCGTTTAAACACAGAAAACCATAAGCAATGTTTGAAACCACCTTATAAAACAGTTATTTCCGACTCAGTAATTTGATTGGACAAGAGGCATTCCATGAGTGCTGATATTACAGTACAACAGCAATGGGACTTTTTACAGAGATAATCACTCCACTGTACAGACATAATGGTGCGTTCACACCAACCAAAACGTCAACCACAAGAACATCAAGATTACATGTAGATTAAACTATGATGCTTAGAAGGTGACAGTGTTGGTTCTAGTGGATCTGAGCACTGCCTTTGATACAGTGGACCACACTATTTTTTTAACCCATTTAAAACATAATAAGTTCTCTGGTGCTGTTCACAAATGGTTCACATAATTTCTCACAGACAGGACTTTTATGGTAAGTTTAGATACCTGCTCGTCTAAGGTCCACAAGATCCCATGTGGTGTCCCCATGGTAAAATTATTGGCCAAGCCCTTCTTACGGTGCTTACACACGGAACACGATAGACACGGCCAAAAAGCGTGACACTCCCCTAGCTGGTTGCTTGCACATTCACACCTTAAAGAATGTCCAAAGCGAACTCGCCGCACTTTAAAATATTCCATTTTCACGAGCTTGAACCGGAAATGTGGAAGTGTGGAGACATTAAAACATGTCCAGAATGATGTCCTTAAATGAAGGTGCTGTTGGGAGTCCAACCATCAGGCAGACGATGCCATTCAAAACTTTGATAAAGTAAGCTCACTCTCTCCTGTTCACTGTGTCAGATGTTTAGATACTCTCCCGCCTCCTTTAGTGATAATGGTAAGTGTTATAAATGTAGCATTTTCGTAGCTTTGGAGGCGAGGGTTTCAGAGTTAGAGGCCCGGCTCCGTGCTGTTGAGAATCCAGTAAATAGCCGAGTCCCGTTAGCCAGCACGGAACCAACAGAACCCACCCAGCTGGGATCAGGCCGGCTGGGTGACTGTACGTATAAAGCATAGTTCTCTGCCCAAAGGGAATCATCAACCCGTTTCTAACAGACCTTCCCCACTCAGTGACGCACCCACTGAGAAACAGACTCTCGTAATTGGCAGTTCCATCCGATGGTTGTCTGAGTGGTGTCCAGCAAACAACGTGGGCTACACTGATAATTGGAAAACTTTTTGGGGAAAACCTGGTCTGATCCGGAGAGATGGCATCCATTCCACTTGGGACGGAGCAGCTCTTCGTTCTAGGAATCTGGATAAATGTATTGGTCCTTCAAAACACTGACAAACCAGGGTCCAGACCAGGAAGCAGAGTTGTAGTTTAACCCACCTCTCTAAAGCTTCTGTACTGTTACCCACTCAATACCCTATTGAGACAGTGTCTTGCCCACGGCCAAAATCAAACTCTGAAAATCTCATTAAAATAAATACGACTCGGACAAGAAAACAAGGAAATAGGGCAATTAGATGTGGTTTACTAAACATAAGATCCCTCTCCTCAAAGACTTTATTAGTAAATGACTTGATATGTGATAATAAAATTGATCTATTTTGCCTATCAGAAACCTGGCTGCAGCAGGAGGATTTTGTAATTATAAACGAGTCAGCTCCCACCAATTATCAAAATGTTCACATGCCTAGATGTACTGGACGATGACGAGGAGTTGCAACCATCTTTCATTCAGATTTACGAATTTGCCCTAGACCAATTATTAACTACTGCTCTTTTGAACATCTAATCTTTAGTTTTCCTCATCCAAACTGCAAAACATTAAAACCACTTGTGTTTGTGGTTTTGTATCGTCCACCAGGCCCTTACTCTCAATTCTTGGACCAGATCTGAGATTTTTTATCTGATTTAGTTTTAAACACTGATCAGGTAATTATAGTAGGTGATTTGATTATTCACGTGGACACTGAAAGTGAATCTTAAGTCAGAAAGTGAAGGGACCCACACACTCGGCACACTTTAGACATTGTACTGACATACGGCATTGAGTGTGATGAACTAATAGTCCTCCCACATAACCCAGTCCTGTCTGACCATTTTTTGATAACCTTTGAATTTACTTTACTCAACGTTCCCAAATCTGAAAGAAAATTTCATTACAGTAGAACTTTATCAGACAGTGCTGTAACAAGTTTTAAAGAATCAGTTCCATTTTTGTTTCCATATGTGTCTCAGAATACCACAGTGGATGGCAGTAATTCCAACGCTAACACTTCAGAAATTGATGGTCTGAATCAAAGTATTTCTTCCTCACTGCGTTTGGCACTAGACAGTTTAGCCCCCTTGAAAAAGAAGGTAATCAGCCATAGGAGATTGGCTCCCTGGTTTAGTGCAGAGTTGTGTACTGTAAAGCAGAAAACTAGGAAACTGGAAAGAAAATGGCACTCTACACACTTAAATGATTCCTTTCTAACCTGGAAAAATCTACTACTTTATAAAAACGCCCTTCGAAAAGCTAGAACAGCATATTTCTCATCATTAATAGAGGTAAATGAAAAAATTCTTGGTTGCTTTTTAGTACAGTTACCAAACTTACACAGAGTCTTAGCTCTGTTGAGCCAACTATTCCCCCTTCTCTCAGTAGTGATGACTTTATGGACTTCTTCATAAGTAAAATAAATTCTATAAAGAATAAAATCATTGGCATTCTCCCAAACACGACTAACACTCTCAGTAACTTAGGCAGTATCAGAGAGAACTGTAGAACCATGTTTATGTCTGTACAATTTTGATTCTGTTGAACTTTTGGAAATATCACAAATATAAGTTTCATCTAAACCCTCAACTTGCATGTTAGAACCAACACCAACCAAATTATTTAAGGAAGTGTTCCCTCTGGTTACTGGCCCTATCCTAGACATGATGAATCTATATTTAATAAATGGATATTTGCCACAGGAATTTAAGGTTGCTGTAATTAGGCCTTTACTTAAGAAACCCTCCCTGGATCAAGATGATTTAGGTAACTACAGAACTATATCTAACCTTCCTTTGTTATCCACAATTCTTGAGAAAATAGTTGCTAATCAAGTATGTGAGCATCTAAACAGCAACAACCTACTTTGAGGAATTTCAGTCAGGTTTTAGAGCTCATCATAGCACTAAAACAGCACTGGTAAAAGTTACTAATGACATTCTAATGGCCTCAGATAATGGATTTGTGACTGTTCTGGTCTTGCTAGATCTCAGTGCTGCTTTTGAAACAGTTGATCATAATATTCTCTTAGAAGGGCTCAGACATGTAGGGATAAAGGGAACAGCACTATGTTGGTTTAAATCATATCTGTCCAACAAATTCCAGTTTGTTCATGTCAATTATGAATCTACTTCACACTCAAGGGTTACTTGTGGAGTACCACAGGGTTATGTGCTTGGACCGATTCTCTTTACTATATATATGCTTCCAATTGGTAAAATAATTAGACAACATGGTACGAATTTCCACAGTTTTGCTGATGATATACAATAATATTTATCCATAAAACCTGATGAAACCAATCAGTTAGGTAGATTACAAGCATGTCTGGAAGACATAAAAACTTGGATGACTGAATTTTCTGCTCCTAAATTCTGAAAGACAGAAGTTGTTGTCTTTGGACCAGAACCTTTAAAAAGGAAACTGCTAGGTCAATCACTTCATCTGGATGGCATTAATCTGGCCTCTGGTAATAATATAAAGAACCTCAGTGTAATTTTTGACCAAGACATGACATTTAAATCTCATATTAAACAGGTTTCTAGGATTTCTTTCTTTCACCTTCGGAATATTGCTAAAATTAGAAACATCCTGTCCAGGAGTGATGCAGAGAAACTAGTCCATGCATTTGCTACTTGAAGGCTGGACTACTGTAATCCCTTATTATCAGGAAGTCCACAAAATGCAATCAAAAGCCTTCAGTTGATCCAAAATGCTGCACCAAGAGTTCTGATGAATATTAAAAAGAGAGATCACATTTCTCCTGTTTTAACTTTTCTCCATTGGCTCCCTGTTAAATCCAGAATAGAGTTTAAGATCCTCCTCCTTACGTATAAAGCCCTTAATAATCAAGTTCCATCGTACATCAGAGATCTGATTGTTCCATATGTTCCTAACAGAGCACTTCGTTCTCAGAATGCAGGTCTACTGGTAGTTCCTAGGGTTTCAAAGAGTAGAATAGGAAGCAGATCTTTTAGTTATCAGGCTCCTCTCCTGTGGAACCAGCTCCCAGATTTAGTTTGTAAGGCAGATACTCCGTCTGCATTTTAAGACTAGGCTTAAAACCTTCCTTTTTGATAAAGCTTATAGTTACTTATATAGACACTAGACCTTATAATCCCTCTCCGATTTCTATCAGTACTGTATTAATTTACCACACAAAAATGATTAGAGAATTGAACAAATATTGAATCATGAATCAGGACAGAAACAGATCTACACCAGGTTTTAAGGCTAGAAAGTGATGGACAAAGATAATGCCAGAGTCTTCGGAAGAGAGGGCCTTTATCTACTCTAGTTATATCACTTACCAATAATATTATCTCTCTAATACATAGATTCTGGAGAGGGTGCAGTCCTATGAGCAAGGAGAGATGCATAAGCACTACAATACTTACCCACTTACCTCCTTCTTTCCTCCTGGATTTCCAGGCAGGGAGTAGAGGGAGATGGAGTGTTCAGCCCTATCCGGCGATGGGAGGATGCAGCCCGGCCCTCCTCAACTCCATCTCCCTCACACTGTACAGTGCTAATAGACTTAAGAATTAGGAAAAAACAAAAAAAATATCCTTTTTCAGACTCAACTGACCCTAACACACCTTCTACTTTCTTTTCTACTACTCTCCGGATATATTTTTCCTAATGTTAATGCAATGGTTAACCCAGTTTTCTCTCAGTGTTTTTCTCCCCATAGAGGCTCTACCCGGTCTTGTACCCTGCTGGGTTATGATTCCCCCTGCTGAATGGGGAGCGTTGGTCCAGATGGTGCTCAAAGTCACCGAGCATCCTCCAAGCTGTCTCTTCTCTGTCTTCTCAGAACCCCAGACGGTCGTGGCAGATGACCGCTTGTACTGAGCCAGGTTCTGCCAGAGGTTTTTTCCTGTTAAAGGGGAGGTTTTCCTCTCCACTGTCGCCACATGCTTCATCAGTATGACGGTTTGCTGAGGAATTGCTGTGGTTGGAGTCTGCATTATCCGGGCACAACCTCACGCGGATGACTCAACGCAATCTGCTGGGATTCCTTACAAAGAAAACTTAACTGATTGGAATGTTTGTATAATTGTATTGAGATGACTTTTGTTGTAAAGGGCCTTGAGATTACATTTGTTGTGAACTGGCGCTATATAAACAAAAGTGAATTGAATTTAAATTAACAGGCCCGGGTGTCCAGGTGAGGGAGCTGTTTTGAGGCCACATCGGCTCTTTTAAGAGCCACCCACAAACCTATTAAGAGCATTCATCCATCCATTTTCTGAACCGCTTAGACCTCAAGGGGTCACGGGGGGGTGGTGCCTATCTCCAGCTGTCAACGGGCGAGAGGGTACACCCTGGACAGGTCGCCAGTCCATCACAGGGCCACATAGAGACAGACAGGACAAACAACCATGCAGTCACACACCCACACCTAAGGACAATTTAGAGTGATCAATTAACCTGACAGTCATGTTTTTGGACTGTGGGAGGAAGCCGGAGTACCCGGAGGGAACCCACCCATGCACGGGGAGAACTCTCTTAAGAGCATTCCTGTCTAAATAGGTTAATCTCTTTATAATAACAGCTGGTGTAATGTAGCTCTGGGTGATTAGCCACGATGTTTATCAGTTTACATGTCCTGCTGATGCTGTGACTCCATTCATTCACAGCATCACTGACACCCGACAGCTGATTGGTTGTTACAGTGCGACTTGAAACTGTAGTTGAGATTTCTCAGGCTTCTGCGGCAAACATAAAATGTATGTTTGATCGCGCCTGAAACACACCAGCCGCACTTTTTGGTTGCTCAAATTAGGCAGAAAAGCTTTTTCGTGACGCAAATCTGCTTCTGACGTGTCACGGGATCCCCAGTCTTGCTTAATTGCGCTCCTCCATTGACTTTTCATGTAAACCGGAATCTCTGGCGTTCGGTGTGTAAGCACCGTTAACCTTTACATTTTCCCTCTTGGTAGTATCATTACAGGACATGGAGTTATTTTTCATGGTTATGCTGACGACATGTTGCACAGTGGGAAACATTTGTACATTTTGATGGAGCTGCCCTGGAAGGGAGGTCAGCTGTTCACCTGTCCGCCGACGCAGGGGAGGAGCGCATCATGGATCTGTTTGGTGGGGAAAATTTGTTGTAAGGCTTTTGGAAAACAACCTGGATTAGTAGGTTGATCTGGACATAAATCCCACCTCATCTATGGTTGATTGACAATACCCTGACTTTAAGTTTTATTTCTTTTTACTTTGCCATTGGTGACTGGACCAGTGAAAAAATAAACTGTTGTGCTCTACAGCTTGGGTTATCGGTCTCTGTTCTTTGGGTTCCTGGGTTTTCTGGTCCCCTTTGTATCAAAAAACAACTAGCTTTAGACCATAGCGGTTTGTCATCAATATTTTCTTGCATTTTGTATAAATTATGATTTTAGATCATATTGCTGTTTCCCATAGGCTACAAAGTTATATATAAAATGATGGAAAATATTAGGCCCACCATACAAAGGGCCACCAGACAAAGGGCCACAGACTATGAGAATAAATCATGTATATTAACTAATATAATATATTCACTGCTAAAATAGTACAGACAATGGGTGAACAGGCACCTGCAGGAACCAGGTTGTTCTTGTATTTGATCACTACTTGCTGTCATGCCTGTTTTTGCCCAGCCATGTGTGCTTTGGATCATTATCCTGCAATGTAAGCCATGTGTGTTCGAGTTTAAGGTCGCAAACTGATGGAGGGATATTGTTCTGGTGTGGAGCAGAATGTATGTTTCCATCAGTTCCTGCAAGTGGGCCAGGTCCTGATGGAGAGAAACAGGCAAGGTCACTGTGTTTTAATTGTTTTCGTGTTCCTAAAATGCTAATAATTTTATACAAGATGTAACCAGATGCACCGCTTCCAAAAAGTTCTTACCTTTGGAGAAATCTTGGGCTTCAACATGTTCTTTATGAGACAAGAGTGTGTTATTTTTTTATTATCAGAAGCGATTTTCGCCATGTAGGCCATGTTGCGCATTCTCATTTCTTTGTGCTGAATCGTGAAGTGTAACCTACACTGAAGCACGCAAGGTCTGTAGGGTTTTAGATGTTATACTGTGATCTTCTAAAGTACTCTCGGGGTAACTTTGGTAGGTCAGCCACGTATGGGAAGGTTCACTACTGCTCAATTTTTTAATAACGGCTCATGCTGTAGTTTGCTGAGGTCCCAAAGCTGTGGAAAAGACTTTGCATAGATGTTCAAAATTATAGCGTGTGGGTTTTTTTTCTTACCTGTCTTTTGGGTATAGGACAGGGGGGTTGCCTTTTTCATGGTGCTTTTCTGTCATGTGCCAGAGCATGAGTGCAGTGACATAGACTCAAAACAAAACAATAAACACACACACACACACACACAAGTAAACCTCTAAAATCCCTTCTTGTACCATGTGGCACTTTTTTTTCTTCTTTTTTTTTACATATCACATGAACTGTGTGAACAGGCAGGCGGTTCTTGCAGTGACATCAGGGGCTACGCTTCCATCTTGGGATATAAATGATGCATGAACGCCTTCACTGATCCTTGTCCAAGACACAGGAACTGTTTCTCTGAGAAGAGCCGTCTGCAGAGACCATGGCACCACCTTGAGCAAAGAAAGTAAGCGCGCACCGTGAATAGTAGAAGACTAATGTGTGCATTTCGTATTAAGTCTTGTTGTTGTGTGTGTGTGGGTGGGTGCGGTGGAGAGAGGGGTCGTTTTTTGCAGGGTTATGTAATGTGTGCTTAGAATTTTTTTTAAATAATTTTTGTTTTGGGTTTTTACTGCAACTTCCTTGCGGCACACGCAGGGCATTCTGGAGCGCTTGGATGCAGGAGAGCTGGTAATCGGAGACGGAGGGTTTGTAGTTGCCCTGGAGAAGAGAGGCTATGTGAAAGCGGGACTCCCTAGGCTGTAGCCGAATACCCTGAAGCAGGTAGACTCCAGGTAGGCTCTTCACTTCTCTATTAATCTTCTACCCCTTTAAGTTCTGTTAAGATGACTGAGGGCTGGCTCTAATGTCATGCAGACTTAGCTGGCTCTAATGTCATGCAGACTTTCACCTTCTATGCCAGCGATGATAAACTTGAGAACAGAGGGAACGATCAGCGTTTCACCGTGAGTTAGAATCCCACTTTTTAACCAGTGTCTTGCAAACGTATTCATACTTCCAGAGCCTGTGCACTGCATCCAATAATCCTGCATGGTGTTGGGCTGTAAGTACAACCCCCACCTATGGACAACGGGCCCCTTATACCACCCTCATGCAGTCTGTTTGTGACTGAGCAGACACATAAGCATCTGTCGCCTGGTGCCATCCAGGATGAGCTGCACTGCCTGAGCATTTGTGATGGTCGTAGACTCCGTCTTGTGCTACCACTAGAGTGAAAGCACCACCAGCACAAAAGTGACCAAAACATCAGCCACAAAGCACAGGAACTGAGAAATGGTCTATTCTCACCACCTGCAGAACCACTCCTTTATTGGGGTGTCTTGCTAATTGCCCATCATTTCCAACTGTTGTCTATTCCATTGGCATAACAGGATGTGAAATTCATAAATCAGTGTGGCTTCCTAAGTGGACGGTTTGGTTTCACAGAAGTATGGTTGACTTGGAGTTACATTCTGTTTAAGTTTTCCCTTTTTTTTTGAGCAGTGAATATAAATATGAGGCTATTCTTCAAAATAGAAAAGACAAGAGGACATACATTTCAAGTAAAGCCAATGTGTGCAAATCATCATAAGTCTGGAAAATAGAAGAAAGTAGCTGCTCCATGAAAGATGCCCATATATACAATTATATTAAAGCATAAAACGATCTGAGATTTCTTAAACAAGGCTGAACAAGAACCCAAATTTACTTATCTTCACAAATAACAGAATGCCAATGCATGTAATATAATATTATATTAATGGTATTTTAGAATGACCATTAAAGCAATTAAGGCAAAGCAATTTTATTTCTGTAGCACAATTTCAACGAGGCAATTCAAGGTGCTTTGGGTGTAGAGTAAAAATGGGAATAAGGCAAGAAACACACACAAAACAAATGGAAAAAGAAAAAATTATTCAAAGGTAGCTCTAAACAGACGGGTTTTTAGCCTTGATCTCAAACAGCTCAACATTTCAGCAGCGTTGCAGTCTGGAAATTCTACTTTCTTGGTTCTAGTGAGGATGAGAACAGCAGTGTTCTGGATCAGCTGCAGCTGTCTGACTTCTTAGGCAGACTTGTGAAAACACTATTGCACTAATTAATCCGACTAGACATTTTACTGTGGAAGAGTTTTTCAAGGTCCTGATACATCAGTCAATTAATCTAAGAAAGGTTCTTCTGATGATAGAAAGCTGACGTTGTTTTTACTTTCATGTTATCCTGGAGGTTCAGATCTGAGTCCTTTAATACATATGGGCCTGATCAGTAGTTTCTAGTTGTATTGTGTGACTCTTGATTGTTTCTCTTTGGGTCCAAAAATAATTACTTCAGTTTTGTTTCTTTTCAATAGGTGTGTACCCCGCCTCAGGCCCAATGATTGCTGGAGATCAGCACCTAATCTATTTAGTAGTTATAATCTTGGTGAGCAGGAGCATGTAGATATTAAATAGGAGGGCCCCCAGGACGGAGCCCTGGGTTACCCCACATGTGATTTTCTGTCTGTTCTGATGAAAAGTTGTTCTGTTGAAACAAAGTAATTAATTTTCTTTAGGTAAGACTCAAACCACCTAAGTATTGGACCAGAGAGTCGACCCAGCTCTCCAGCCGTATCAATAGTATATCAACATTAGACAATCTACACGCCAAATGGTTATTTGGGAAGGTTGCCAGTAGAAAGTATTTTCTGTTCCAATTTCTTAAATTGAATCTGTGGAAAAGCATCCACTTATGCTAACTGTTAACTAAAGTAGAGGACCTATAATAGTCTGGGCTTATTCCTCTGCAAAAGGACCTTTGGAAATGTGTTAGCGTGTGTGATTTTCAATTCAGTTTAATTCAGAAAAAATCTGAAATCACAAAGGGGTTTATTGCCAAATGAGCAGATTTACAACATTAGGAAATTGCTGCAGTACTTTGTGCAAACATATGACAAGAAAAAAGCTTCAATAAAAATAAAATGTGCTAAACAGATTGATATATACATGTGAATGCAGGCAATGATCAGTGCAAAAAAGAACCGGTGCAGAATACACAGGGTCATGTGACTGAATCAGAGCAGGTGGTGGGAAGAGTCTTACTGTTATTGTTCATGAGTCCAAGAAATCAAATGTTTTCGTAATTCTTATCATTCAAGTATCTTTAAGCAGTCGTCTTGGGTGGTGATGCTGTGTACAGGAAGGATCTTTGGTAGTAGTAAGTCTTTCAACAAGTCTGAAGAGGCTTCTGACTAAAGAGAACTTTACATTCCAGGATATTTTTAAATAGAAATATACTGGCTGTCTATTAGTTCTATTCTGAAAATCCAAAAAGAGAAACTGTAACTGTTCAGAGGCCATAAATATCAGTAAAACTGATGGGAAGTACACCTCAGGATTGACCCTCTCAGATTGTTTTTTGTTCCATCTGCTTTGTTCAGTACTTTGAGCACGTGGAGGAGGCCGAATGGGCAGTCCAGGTTCTGAAGACCACTGGGAAGCCCGTGGCTGCTACTCTGTGCATCGGACCTGAGGGAGACCTGAATGGAGTCAGTCCTGGGGAATGCGCAGTCAGGCTTGTGAAAGCAGGAATGGAGATTTTTCTAAGTGCATTCAGTTGTAGCCTGAAAGTGGAACCTGTGATATGTTGTTCTACACAGGTAAATGAAACAAAGAAAATATACAGGGCACTGTAATTATAGGTGCTACACACAGAAATCACCAGTGTGTCTTTGGATTTTCATATCACAAGGTTCTGCAAACCTTTTATGTATAGAGCAACTATCATGTATAGAGCAGTGTTACATGCACTCATTTAGAGATATTTCCCTAACCAAAAACCTAACACCTTACAGAAAGTTCCGTCTTAGATTTGCTGAATGTTAGCCAAGTAACACTTGGTTGTTGATGTGCTTTTCGGTTTTATAGTGTTTCATCTCCTAAATCCAACCTAATGCTATAGTAATTACTCTCCAATCATCTCTAATTTTCTATTCCCTTTTGTTGCTTTTACCCATTAGTCTGCCCGTAATTCACGGTATTTTTTCCGTTTTTAAAATGGTCATACATCTAAAATATTTCATTACTAACTTAATGAAATACTTACCCATTTTGAAGAGTTGCTCAGTATATGTCATGCAAATTCTTTGTGCTCAGTATGCTCTTCTTTCTGTGATTATCTGTGGCAGGTTCTTTTTGTTTCGCGTTAAAGCTTTCAAACATTAGATATGTGCTGCCATCTAGTGGCAATGTGGACACATGACAGAAATCAACAGTTAATGTTCACTTCTAACATTTATTTTAGGACAAGAATGAAGCATTTTAGAAAGTCTCATGCTTAATGAAAGAATAACAATTTGGAAAATACTTAAAAAAATTATTTATGAGAGATGCAATGTGTGTGCATACATTTTATTTATGCTGTCAGTATTTTGATAAAATAGGACACAAAAGTCCTAGGTCTAGGTGATATTCTAAAATGCTTGAACACAATATTGAAAATGTAATACAGGGAAGAAAATGCAACTAATGTAAAGACAAGTTGAGGCACGGCACACCCTGCACAAGTAACCAGTCCATCTCAGGGCAACACAGAATCACCGAACCACTCTTATACCTAAAGGCAATTTAGAAATACCAATTAACCTAAAAGTCATTTTTTTGGACTGTGGGAGGAAGTCTGAGTACCAGGAAGAAATCAAACATGCACAGGCTGAACAGGCAAACTCCATGCCGAAAGACCCCAGGAACTTCTTGCTGCAAGACAACAGTGGTGCCAACTGCACCACTATGCAGCTGTTTATTTTTTTATTTTTTTAGGCATTTCATGGTGTTTCCACTAAGGCCCTGTCTACGCATAAATGAAACCAGCTGAAGCATCAAAGACATTTAATCAAATAGGTGTCTCATCCACAAAGAGCGCGCGTTTCATGACACCGTAAATGATCATGTGTTTGAATCGGTTCCCACCACGAAGAAATCTCACATCACCGGCTCAGTTGTCTCCATTTTTACGAGTTCTCCGGCATTTCTTCTGAGTGAATGACGTGGCTGCCGCATTCCCATATTTAAGGTGCACGCTCATCTCTGTGATAAACTAAATAAAGATGGCGCCTTACAGAGTTGCAGTCCTAGTGAAGCAAATGCTGACCTTATTATGGATCCTAGATACAACGCTAAATCAGAAAAAGTTGGGATGGTATGGAGATTTCGAAATTTACTTTGACTTTTATTTTATTGCAGACATTATGAACACAAAATACTTCATGTTTTCGCTTGTCAACCTATTTTCATTTGTAAATATGCATCCTTTCCTGTCAATCAGACATGCAACATATTCTAAAAAACGTTTGGAAAGGAGCAGTTTAGGGCTAGTGGTCGGATAAACTGGTTAAATAATGATGTGATTGGATACAGTCCCAGTCAACAGATGATTGCAATTAAGATTTTGTACAAAAGCAGCATCCACGAAACGTCTAGTCCTTCAGGAGCAAAGATTGGCAGAGGATCGGCAGTTTGCCAGCAAATGGATGAGAACATTATTGAAAATTTTTAAAACAATGTTACACAAGTTAAGATGGGAAGAGATTTGGATATTTCACCTTCAAAAGTGCATAACATGACCGGTTCAAGGAATATGGACGAATATCAGTATGTAAAGTACAATGACACAAACCTATGCTTAACAACCGTGCGCGGCTACAGGTGGGCTCTCGTCTCCGAGCTGATCGCATTACGTGTTTGGCATGGCCTCAGGCAGCACTGGGACCGCTACAATGGGGAATCGGAGGGATCCATAAACACAGGGCCACTCGCTGCGTCGGCAGGCCCAATTTGAGAAGCTGGGGTCCCGCGTTGGTCCATGCATCGCCCGCCGAGAAACCAATGACAACACTGAGTGGTTGTCGATCTGTCTGCGGTTAATAACACTGTGTAATATAATATGTGAGCGTCGTGGGATGTGCTGTGGTGGAGACAGGCCTTGGTCGTGTTTCCTCCTCCGGAGAGGCTGTCCTGGTGAGGATGGATCACTTCTCGGCGAAGAGAGCGGTGCATTTGCAGCCAAAACGGCTCTTTTAAGAGCCACCAACAGACCTCTTCATAGCGTTCCTGTCTAAATAGTTCAACCTCTTTATAATGTTTGTTTTTTTATTCCTGTCTCTGTATAGAAAACAGGTTTTATCATTTTGCTCGGGGTGATTAGCCGCAGTTAAGGATGGGTATCGTTTAGGTTTTATCCAATACTGGTGCCAAACCGGTACTTTTGAAACGGTGCCGGTGCCTAAACGGTGCTCGAAACGATGCTCGAAATGATGCTTAAAGAATGGAAAACATACAAAGTCCGTCCAAAAACACTTGTATTTTTTTCTTTTTATTAGGGTTGTTAAACTATTACACATTTTTTTCTAAATAATCACAAGATATCAGTGAATTAATCACCATTACTAAAAATGACCAAAAAAACTACAATTTTCAATGTAGACAAAACGACAAATATAAATGAAGTTGGTCTTTTTTTAAACTGATTATAGGACAAATCAATGGAATTTTTGTTTTTAACTCCACGATCACATTCACAATGTTTGTGTGGTCTCATTTGAAAAGTAATAACAAAAAGAGGTAGAACTAACCACAATATATTAATTAAACTCAACATTTGGATATCAGCAGTCTGTGCTAAACATTACATAAATCAAGTGTAATATAGACTTGGTAATCAAATCTCACAATTTTCCATTTTCCCTGAAGTGAACACTCAGAAGATAAAACCGTGGTTCATCAAAACAGGAAATGAGCACTCTTATTGTGAAGATGTACACAGCTATTTCCGCTAATAGTAAGTATTAATTTGAGTCTGAAAACATCACTTTAACTGAAAAAATGTCTTATTTTTAACGCAGCGGCATCTCACTATGAAATATAGTTAGCTATACTGTGAGCCAACATGCATAAATCAACATAAATATGGAGCATTTTAACTCACCGCACTCAGCAAGCTGACATCCGAAGTGGACGGATAATTCCCACAGACAACTTATGAACTATCATATCACCACAAAGCAAATCCGCCAATAATAATATACTCTCGTGTCATTTTTGGATCACAAAATCATGCTGCTGCACAACAATCCGCAGTTTGGCTGGTTAGGATGGAGAACTGATGTGTCATGGGCTGAATTAATTGTGTAAAAAAAAAAAAAAAAAAAAAAGGTAATTCTATGAATGAATCTATTCGCGCTGGTGCGTTAATTTTGACAGAACTAACTTTTAACAGGTTTTTTTTTGCAAAAATATAGCTATGTTTACCTTTTCTGGTGATATAGCACATCGCACTTGGCTGATGGCACAGCCACAATCCATAAAGCCTCCAGAACCCTCCCCAGGAAATAACCGAAATGTGCACTGCTTTTCGGTCAGAACCAATATCGGTACACATCCTTAGCCACAGTATTTATCAGTATTTCCTCCATGTCCTGCTGATGCCGTAATTCCGTATTAGTCGCAGCATCCCCGAGATTAAATTACTGTAGCATCTTCGGTGCGCCTGACGTTTTTTTTTTTTTTTTTCCAAGAAGGCATTGTGCAATTGTGACAAATAACTAGGTATATACTAATTCACACCGGTGATAGCTTATTGCTGTTGACGACGTCCTGCTTTTGTAACCGCGCAATGAGGGATGGAGGGCTGTGGAGAGGCTTGGGCGGGAATCACAACCTAGGGCGTTGCTGGGAGGAGAGGGTGTAGCTAGGAGGAATCTGGTTTTCAGCGCTCAAAATGGTGCCCGCAAGAGTTTAAAAAGATTACTCAAACATACATAAATTGACCTGAGAAACACTTTAGGTGTGTTTTTAAGGAGGTAGTGACATAAAAATATGACGAGAAGCTTTAAAAAGTGGATTTTACATGCCAATCCAAATCTGGAGATCCCTAAATAAATATACAAAAAAATAGATTTTTTTTTTATGGACAGGGTTTTCACATAACTACATATATTATTCTCATAGGATGCAATTTTTGACTGACACTATTGACGGCTGCTGCCCTTTAAAAACATTCAGGAGGGAATCCTGAGGGGGGAAAAAATGTAATGATGTAACAGAGTTATTCATTTGTTTTGCAGGGGCAAAGATTGTTGGCGTCAACTGCCACTTTGACCCAGAGACCTGTGTGAAGACAGTGAAGCTGATGAAGGAGGGAGTGGAGAAGGCTGGACTGAAGGCCACCTCACTGTTCAACCCAAATACTGACGATGAACCTGAGCAAAAGAATCTGCTACATTTGTTTCCCGACAGCTCTGGAGCCAAGGACCCTGACCAGATGGGAAATGCAGAGATATGCCCGTGAAGCATACAACGCTGGTATTCGTTATATCGGTGGCTGCTGTGGATTCGAGCCTTATCACATCCGTGCTGTGGCTGAGGAGCTGGCGCCTGAGCGGGGCTTCATGCCTGCAGCATCCCAAAAGCATGGCGAATGGGGTAGCGGCTTGTCAATGCATACAAAGCCTTGGGTTAGAGCTAGGTAGATATTTCTTTAAAGTTTTATTTTTTTGTCTCCTTTCATTTTTGGCCAGAATGATAAACAAATCAATGTGTAAACTAATATGATCTACTCCTGTGTGTAGGGCCCATCGAGATTACTGGGAGAAAATAAAGCCCGCCTCCGGGCGTCCATTCTCTCCATCAATGTCCACACCCGCTGTCTATGATGTCACCAAATGACACGCCGAATAATGCAACAAAAAAGGTTGCTACCTAGGAGAAGCTGAAAGTTCTCTTTGACACCAAGACACCTGAGTCTGCCACCCAACGTCGTGACACCCCAAAAAGAGTAGAAAAAGATTACTGACATTCCCACAAGTTTACAAATCATAGGATATTAGATTGTCTTTTGTCTTTTTAGGAATATTTTTACTTTGCTTAACAAAAAAATGAAATAAATCAAAATTCCCAACACCTCACGATACCTTTTAGGACTCTGAGGTAATTTATAAACCATGTCAAATTACTGTTCTACTAACTTCAGACTTGTGCCATAACGCTTCAAAAAGTAAAAGTAAATGAACTAATAAAAGCTACCAATGAACCAAATTTGCATGTGAGGTTTGTTGCTTTTATAGAAACGGAGAAGAAATGCAAACACTGTATGTTTATTTTCATTTCAAACTTGGGGAGAAAAAAAACCCCATCCAACTCAACTGATTTGATTTCCCATCTGTTTTTGATACAGATGCTTTGAACCTAAATGTTTTATGTGGAGTTTTTCTCCACATGGTAAAAACGAGTCCACTTTCAACACAAAAACTGAGTTGAGTTATTTCTTCCACCAGGAAGGTCTTGTAAAGGCCTTTGCATTCATGCATCTTGCAACCACAAACTTTGATGTGTTAACTTGAAACTGAAAGTTATTGACAAGCACAAAGTAGGGCATACTACTATGTGAAGTGGAATTAATGTCACTCGTGTTTTTTAAATACATTTTTAAAAATAAAATCTGGAAATTAGGGTAGGGTGCAAGTCTATCATGATGTTTCTCTCTTCTTTGTTAACCTAGAAGAAAATCATCTTTCTCCCATATTTATTTGAAAAACAGCACAAGCTGTACCCCATGAGGTGTGAACCACAACAATTGCTTTTTAACTCCTGTCACACATTATGAATTTATTGTTCGATCTGAATTGTTCCATTCTAGCTCCTGCTATATATTTAGGGTTGTTTTCCTGCCGACAGTCGAAAATCCACAAAGTCTTTTGAAGTATATAACAGATTGTTTTTTCTGGACTGACCCTACATTGAACCTTAATAATAATCTAATCAACTGAGCAGCTTCCCTTTCTACTATGGAAAGGGATACTGGCACTACCATGTTTCATCTTAAGGGCTGGTCAGTTCTGAATGACTACTTATGGCTTTCTTAATGACAATCTATTTGCTTTTCTTCCACAAACCCAGATTTTTGAAGTACATGACTAATTTCGGGGGCTAGAGAATTTTTTTAAATTCTTAACAACAATAATGGGGAGGGGGTAACTTATAAAATGATTGGTGTATGAACCAATGGTGGAGGTGGAGCATAAGTTGAAGTAGAACTTGCCAGTTGTTTATGGTTCTATTTAATACAAAATTAGGAATAATGCAAAAACCATTGATACATTTTTGGCCGAATGTTTTTTTATTTAAAAAAGATGGTACTTATCCGGGAAAATCTCACCCCAAAAAAGTGCCCAACTAAACAAATTGCCCTCTTCTTGAAGGCCATCCTCGCTCTATTCTGTAATTCTCTCAAATTAGCTGCACCAAATTATTCAGAGGGGTCAAATGGTCTCCAGGCCTCACTTTGGGCACTCCTAAATTATGCTGAAGTTTGTGGTCATAGTGTCCCAAAATGTGGAAAAGTTCAAAGGATTTGAATAATTTTTGAGAGAGAGAGAATGGTTGGTTCAGTTTCACGTATGTCGTACCATAAGAGTCTGTTTTTTATGTTAACAAATTATCACCTTGAAAGGCAGTAGCCTACAATGAATAAATGCCATCCAGCAACCAAACATAGTTTGATTAAACATTTAGTTTCTATCTGAAAAATTAAGATCAGATAAAAATGGGAAAAAAAAATATTTTATAAAGTGTCACTAAAATAATAAGGCGAAGTGTCTGTCCTGTTAAAGTTAAAACCCTCAGATCCCATTACTTTACAGCAGATAACCATAACATGGCTAGTATGACCTTTTCCAGAAAGTACACAATCATTGGAGCTCAGCTGCATTTGTTTTATGTGGGCATGTTTTAAACCTTGGCTGTCCTTAGGGAGTTTTTGTTTTCCTGTTTATTCATGTAGAGTTCTGCAAGTAACATGGCGTGAAGTGTTTTCCCATCGAAAGACTGCCTTTGCTGGAAAACATCAAGAAAATCACTGAACCTTATAGATAACAAATCATAAATAATATTTTATTGTATTATTTATTATCAAGATAAGTGAAATGGTTGGCTAGTGAAAATAATATAGAAATAAGCGGATAAAAAAAATACTGAATTGTTGCAAATACTTGCATATTGCAGGAAAACGCTTACATTGTTTGTTTTAAAAAATCGTCTACAGGCTTGATCCACTTGACTTGCCGTATGCATCATTTGGCCTTGACTGCGTGTTGTACGTGATTGCGTCATGGATTTGCCCACGTGTAGATGTTTATGCTCCTCGTGCACGTCGGCGGACGGAGAAAAAGAGGTTTGACAAAACCCGAGTGCGATTGAGAAACGTAAAAGAACTTTTGAATAAATTGTATTAAATAAAAGAGAAGATGGTGGTAGTGTCTGTTGCATAATCATCGTCTTTTATTTAATCAAACGTCTAAAAGAAAAGGGAGAACGTATGGTGCCTCCACGGAACATGGGATAGCCCCTTACTTTCTGTGGGTAAAAAAATGAACTTCCCTGCCCTCTTTTTTTATTTGTTTTGTTTTTCCAGACATTACAAACTAATATGGCAACTTAAAAATTGTACATTTGTACAACATAAAATATGGATTCAGCAGGAGCAAATTCATAGAGCCTAAAGGGTTTTAAAAAAAAGAAAAAGAACAGAATATGATTGATATAATAGTGAAAATAAAAATACTTTACAGTTAGGATTTAGTTGTTTTGGCAGGTAATTCAATTACCATGTTCAGGATTTCATTACATGTTTCAATGTATTTTAGTGATTTAAAACTGGAATTCTATTAATACACTGAAAGGAGGAGACGATCTTAGCACTTTATTGATAGCTTGCCGTCTTTGTTGTTAAGCTATGTGAGGTTGTGCATTTCATAAAATATATATAACGGGGTAATTTTGCCCTGACAGTAAAGCAGGCTAAGCAAATAGCAAAATTATCGTTTCTAAGAGTAGGATCGATATTAACATAGCCTCATATAAACGTGAGAAAAAAACCCATTTGGCAAAATCTGAGAGATTCAAAAATATGTGTAGGGTAAAAACAAACTTAGACGGACAAAAGCTTTGTAATTGAAACTATATTACATAGGCTTTGATAAACTTCGTTTTTCCGAATAAAACTGTGGACCTTGAACATAACATGTGGGGAGTTAAGTCCCTCCCCGGATTTTGACAAACGCGCACGCACCTTGTGCTTGTAAACAGAAGCGCACACGTGACACGGAGAGCAGCTCAGAGTCGCGCGACCGTATTGTCTGAACGGACAAAGAAGCGTACTGTGAGCGCGAGCTTCGGCCAGGTGAGCGGCCAGGTGTTATGGCAACCGACGTTGTTTGCCGCAACATGAAGCCGAGTTTTTGCTCTTTTAAAGACCGAGGTCTGGGGACGCGTTTTGTCGCTTGAACTTGAGTGTCGGAACCGCAGACCCTAGAGCTCAGTGTGAGAACATTGTTGACTGCGTTTTCGCTGCTCTCGCGCACGCAGCTGGTTTAGTAAACTGGAGAGCCTTTGTTGTTTCATCACTAAATCTGCCTGATAGGTCATTCCTCTGCCGCTGTCGTCGACTAGCAGTAGCCTTTAGCCTCGACGTCAGAACGAAATTATTTCTGAACAACATCAGCCTGTGTGTTGTTTAGCGGCTGGATGAGATGTCATTCGCCATGGAGGATAATTTGGAGTCCGGATGGGTGTCGGTCCGACCCAGAGTGTTCGACGAAAAAGAGAGGCATAAATTTGTCTTCATCGTGGCCTGGAACGACATCGAAGGAAAGTTCGCCATAACCTGCCACAACAGAACCGTCCAGAGACGGAGCACTTTTCTGGACTTGGATTGTAGCCCCCCTGATGCGCTTCCTGTCCCCGCTGCTGCTGCTGCGACTAAAAGTCCGGCCACGGCGAAAAAAGATGAAGCCTGCCAAGCTGCTAAAGTTAGACCGCACTCTGTCCCGACAGGAAAAACCCCAACAAGCACCGGAGCTGGAGACAAAAAGGCTGTCAAAGATGATAGTTTAAAGTCCTTCGAGTGCGTCAGTCTCACATTAGGGTCCTGGAATATCGTGACACCTAAAGAGATGGACATGGAGATCCTGGATGTCCCTTCGTCTCCTGAGGACGCAGACCCAGGTGACGGTGAGATCAGCGTCCGTGAGGACTTCAGCTGGGCCGGCCTGTTCTCTTTCCAGGACCTGCGGGCGGCCCACCAGCAGCTGTGCGCCGTCAACTCGGATCTGGAGCCTTGCCTGCCCTCTTTCCCAGAGGAGCAGTCCGGCGTGTGGACGGTGCTGTTCAGTGTCCCGGGGATGTCGCAGCGGGAGACGGACGCGCTCTGCTACCAGCTGCAGGTGTACCTGGGTCACGCGCTGGACACCTGCGGCTGGAAGATCCTCTCCCAGGTGCTTTTCACCGAGAGCGACGACACGGATGAGTACTACGAGAGCCTGAGTGAGCTGAGGCAGAAAGGCTACGAGGACGCACTGGAGGCGGCCAAAAGGCGCATGCAGGAGGTACAGGACCATTTCTTATATTTTACCCGCTAAATAAAACAAACCCCTCATCGTTAAAGGAGATTAAGCATTTTATTTATGTCAAAACTCATATGTGTGCTGTTTATTGTCAGCTTTTACAATACATCCTAATTTAGCCTCCTGTTCTCCTGAGCCCCCCCTCCGTCCTTCCCCGGTCCACCATCTGTTGCTGAACGCTCACAGAGCGGTAATATGATCCAGTTGGCTGAATTGTAAGAAGGAAGTTAGAAACATGGGAGAACAAATGAAGGTGGGGTTACACAGTGGCGCGTCACCACAGCTGTTGGCTCTGTTTCTGTGTTATCACACATAGCAAAAAAATTTCAGCACGTTCATGAAAACTGTTAAAATTTTTAGTGTATGTGTCAAATATTGTTTTCCAGGTGAAGAACCCCCCCCCCCCTTAATTTTTCCCCTTACAAATAATAGAAATCTAGAAATAGAAAACAAATAAAAACTAGGGCTGGGTGATATGATGTAAACATTAATAATGTAAAGCATCCTTGTAAAAGAAAAGAAAAAGGTAAGTCCTGGGTGGATTGACATTGACAAAAGTTAAATCTTAAACAGAAAATTGAATTAATCGATAAAATAGTCGATTAACCGAACACAGTCCGAATAAAAACTACTGAAGTTTTTTAACAAATGTAAAAACTGTCATCTGCATTTAGATTCAGCGCCCTTTTCTCTAAAATCCCCCTATGTGTCCCAACAGCATCATGCCCTCACCACCACCATGTTTCTTGCTTCTGTTCCATATCAGCGATATCCCTGCTGTGTATAGAAGTTGCAAAGGAAGCGAATAAATATGCACGCCACACCTTTCAGATCATGTAAATAACATTTTTATTCCCTTTTTTCCACAACTATGTACCTGGTTCTGTTGATTCCCAGTATACCCAAAAACAATGAATGAAGTAGGTCAAATGGATCAAAGTGCATTTGCAAGTGCCTTTTAAAACCCCGTAATGCAAACGGTGTTTGATGGAGCAGAAACGAAGCCAACTGCAAGTCTTTGATCATCCTGACTTCAGCTGTTTGATTCACAAACAGCTGTGTGAGGGATTGGCCAGACCCAAAATAAGCTACATAATGACCAAGTGACTCAGTTGTTTATATGTGACACCGCTTTTCTGACACACAGTTTTAGAGAAGATGGTGACAAACTGGGTCTGCATTAGGATTCTGTTCATGGCAGACAGTTCTTTCATGATGGAGGAGACGAAACGGCTATCCTTCAGCGGCTTTCTGTTTGACAATTACCCCCTTCTGATAATTTGTATTGGTTGAGCAGATGCTTTATTGTCCATCTTATTTCTTGATCCCATGATGCACTGCACACGTTTTGTTGGCAACTTATGGATCTGCGATTTTTCTCCTGATATCATTTGTCTTCATCTTTCAAACATATGGAGTAAGTTAAGGTAACTTTATTTGTACCTAAGGGTAGATTTGGGGAGGGTGGCTTGAAGTCTGCGGCGGCAGACGACATAAACAGCGTGCCGGGCGTACATGTCATTTCACCCACCAAAGTAATTTTTGCAAGAGGGCTGATAGTTCAATTGACTATTCAGTTCACTTTTATTTATATAGACCTAATTTACAACAGATGTCATCTCAAGGCATTTTACAACAAAAGTCATTTCAATACAATTATACCAACATACCAGTCAGCTTAAAAGTTTTCTATATAAGGGAATCCCAGCAGATTGCGTTGAGTCATCGACGTGAGGTTGTGCCCGGCTTATACAGACTCCAATCACAGTAATTCCTCAGCAATCCCTCATACTGAGCAAGCATGTAGCGAAAGTGGAGAGGAAAAATTCCACCTTAACAGGAAGAAACCTCTGGCAGAACCTGGCTCAATACAAGCGGTCACCTGCCACAACCGTCTGGGGGTCTGAGAAGACAGACAAGACACAGCATGGAGGATGCTCAGTCACTTTGAGCGTGATCTGGGCCGATGCTCCCCATCCAGCAGGGGGCATTAAAGTTAAGCAGGATACCAGACTGGTCGGAGCTTTTATGGGGAGAAAAACACTGAGAGAAAACTCGGTTAACAATCGCAATGACAGCAGAAAAAATATATCTGGAGAGTAGTAGAAGAGAAAAGTAGGAGAGAAGAAAAACAGTCAGTCTGTCCTCCAACAGTCTAAACCTATAGCAGCATAACTACAAAATAAGTCAGGATAACCCAAGCCATTCTAAGTAAGTTTATCAAAAAGGAAGTTTTTTGTTTTTTTTAACCCACGTTTTTTTCCCATTATCACCCAGTGTCCATCCCTAAGTCCAGTCCCTCCACCAACCCCACGAGGGCCCTACACTCGGCTAAAGCCTCCTTCATGCTTTGAGGAGTGATGAACCCTTCTTTTCACCTGAGGGGGTTGGGGTTCCCCAGCTGGATGTAGCGCGTGGAAGGATCACGTTATTCCAGCCAGGTCCTCCCCAATCCCTCAGGTGCCCCGGTCGGCCAGGAAGGGGCAGTGTACAGCCCAGAACTAGTGCATGTTTTTGTGGGAGTAGCTCACATTAGCTACTCAAGGAAATATGGGGAGAACATGCAAACTCCACACAGAAAGGCCCTTTCGCCAACCCCACCCAGGGTGTGGGTGCTGATGATATGGAGGAACAAACACACCCTCAGCACCCACAGCGTCCCCGGCGGAAATCGAACCCAGGACCTTCTAGCGAGCTGCGCTACCAGCTGCGCCACCGTGCTCCCATAAAAGGAAGGTTTTAAGCCTAGTTTTAAAAACAGAGAATCTGCCTCAAAGACTAAAACTGGGAGCTGGTTCCACAGGAGAGGAGCCTGATAACTATAAGATCTGCCTCCCATTCTACTTTTAGAAATCCTCGGAACTACTAGTAAACCTGCAGTCTGAACACGAAGTGCTCTGTTTGGAACATATGGAACAATCAGACCTCTGATGTACGATGGAGCTTGATTATTAAGGGCTTTATATGTAAGGAGGAGGATCCTAAACTATTCTGGATTTAAAAGGGAGCCAATGGAGAGAAGCTAAAACATGAGATATGTGATCTCTCTTTTTAATATTAATCAGAAGTCTTGCTGCAGCATTATGGATCAATAAAAGGCTTTTGATTGCATTTTGTGGACTTCCTGATAAGTGATTACAGTAGTCCAGCCTTGAAGTAACAAATGCATGGACTAGTTTCTCTGCATCACTCCTGGACAGCATGTTTCTAATTTTAGCAATGTTCCAGAGGTGGAAGAAAGAAATCGTGGAAACCTGTTTAATATGGGATTTAAATGTCATGTCTTGGTCAAAAATTAAACAGAGGTTATTTACATTATTACCATAGGCCTAATAAATACCATCCAGATGAAGTGATTTACTTTGCAGTTTCCTTTTAAAAGCTTCTGGTCCAAAGACAACAACTTCCGTCTTGTCTTGAGTTTTATTGATAAATAAAATTGTGTATCATCAGCATAACTGTGGAAATTAATACCATGTTTTCTAATTATTTTACCAATTGGAAGCATATATTAAAGTGAGGAGGTCTTCGAAGTATTCCATCCACCGACCCACAACGTCCCGCGTTGAGGTCAGCAGCACACCGCCCCCACTGTAAACAGTGTTGGTGGCAGACCGCTTCCCCCCGCTGAGACGCCGGATGGTGGACCAGAATCGCTTCGAAGCCATACAGAAGTCGTTCTCCATGGTCTCTCCAAACTCCTTCCACGCCCGAGTTTTTGCCTCAGCGACCATCCGAGCCGCACTCCGCTTGGCCTGCCGGTACCTATCAGCTGCTTCCGGACTCCCACAGGCCAAAAAGGTCCGATAGGACTCCTTATTCAGCTTGACAGCATCACTCACAGCTGGTGTCCACCATCGGGTTCGAGGGTTGCCGTCGCGACAGGCACCGACTACCTTACGGCCACAACTACGGTCAGCCGCTTCGACAATGGAGGCACAGAACATGGCCCTTTCAGACTCAATGTCCCCCGCCTCCCCCGGGATGTGTTTGAAGTTCTTCCGGAGGTGAGAGTTGAAACCCCTTCTGACAGGAGACTCCGCCAGACGTTCCCAGCAGACCCTCACAACACGTTTGGGCCTGCCAGGTCTGTCCGGCGTCCTCCCCCACCACCGGAGCCGACTCACCACCAGGTAGTGGTCGGTGGATAGCTCCGCCCCTCTCCTCACCCGAGTGTCCAAAACATGAGGCCGCAGGTCCGATAAAACGACAACCAGGTCGATCATCGAGCTGCGGCCTAGGGTGTCCTGGTGCCAAGTGCACACATGAACACCCTTATGTTTGAACATGGTGTTTGTTATGGACAATCCATGACGAGCACAGAAGTCCAACAACAAACATCGCTCGGGTTCAGATCGGGGGGGCCATACCGCCCAACCACGCCTCTCCAGGTCTCACTGTCACTGCCCACGTGAGAGTTGAAATCCCCTAGCAGAATGAGGGAGTCCCCAGAAGGAGCACTCTCCAGCACCCCCTCCAAGCCTAGTGCTGTTCCCTTGATCTCTACAACATGTTCAAGCCTTTCTAAGAGAATATTATGATCAGCTGTGTCAAAAGCCGCACTGAGATTTAACAAGACCAGAACAGTCACAAATCCATTATCTGAGGCCCTTAGAATATCATTAGTAACTTTCACCAGTGCTGTTTCAGTGCTATGATGAGCTCTAAAACCGGACTGAAATTCTTGACGCTCGTGATGCAGCACGGAAACCAATCAGAGCGTCTCATTGTAGTGATGTTGCCCGACATTGATGGTGCCTAGCCAACCACGATCCACGAGTGTTTAAAACCTCCACCAGAGAACGGCCCGCCGTCGAGCTTTGCAAGCTTCATCGTAAAAATGTATCTTCTGTGTATATGCTTGCGGTCTGAACGCACCTTTAATCATGGTTGGGAAAATGCCAATGACTTTATTTACTCATGAAGAATCCCATAAAGGAATAGTTGGCTCAACAGAGCTATGACTCTAAGTTGGACAACTGTACTAAAAAGAACCTAGGATTGTTTTTATTTACCTCTATTAATGATGAGAAATATGCTGTTCTAGCTTGTCAAAGGGTGTTTTATAAAGCTGTGTAGACAATTTTTACTTTGAACCAGACCAATAATTTCTGAAGGGTTAATGTTGGTATTACTGCCATCTACTGTGGTATTCTGAGGCACCTAGGGAAGCAAGAATTGAACAGAATCTTTAAAACTTGTTACAGCACTGTCTGTTAAAGTTCTACTGTAGTGAAATTTTCTTTCAGATTTGGGAACGTTGGGTAAAGTAAATTCAAAGGTTATCAAAAAATGGTCAGATAGGACGGCGTTATGTGGGAGAACTGTTACTTCATCACACTCCATGCCATATCTCAATACAACGTCTAAAGTGTGTCAACCAGAGTGTTTGGGTCCCTTCACTTTCTGAGTAAAGCCAATTGAGTCTAAGATAATATTAAAAGCTGCAGTTAGGCTATCACTTTCACTGTCCGTGTGAATATTAAAATCCCCTACTATAATTACTTGATCAGTGTTAAATACTAAATCAGATAAAAAATCTAAGATCTGGTCCAAGAATTGAGAGTAAGGGCCGAGTGGATGATACAAAACCACAAGCAAAAGTGGCTTTAATGTTTTGCAGCTTGGATGAGGAAAATTAAGGATTAGATGTAGACCTGTAGCTAATAATTGGTCTAAGGTGAATTTGTAAATCTGAATGAAAGATGGTTGCAACTCCTCCTCCTCACCCAGTACTTCTAGGAATGTGAAAATGTTGATAATTGGAAGGTGTTGACTCATTTATAGATAGAAAAGAATATTGGTTATTAATACAATATCAGGCTAATTATACTTGTTAAAAATTCTCCAGGCTCTGCTAATGCTAACGCTGAAGACAATATAAAATAGAACAAAGGTATTGATCTACAGCCGTGGCCAAAAGTTTTGAGAATTACATAAATATTAGAAATTGGAAAAGTTGCTGCTTAAGTTTTTATAAAAGCAATTTGCATATACTCCAGAATGTTATGAAGAGTGATCAGATGAATTGCATAGTCCTAAAGAACAGTACAAAAACACCCTCCAACAGCAACTTCTTCCAACAATTTGGTGAAGAACAAAGCATTTTCCAGCACGATGGAGCACCGTGCCACAAGGCAAAAGTGATAACTAAGTGGCTCAGGGACCAAAACGTTGACATTTTGGGTCGATGGCCTGCAAACTCCCCAGATGTTAATTCCATTGAGAACCTGTGGTCAATCCTCAAGAGGTGGGTGGACAAACAAAAACCCACTGATTCTGGTAAACTCCAGGAAGTGATTATGAAAGAATGAGTTGCTATCAGTCAGGATTTGGCCCAGAAGATGATTGAGAGCATGCCCAGTCAAATTGTAGAGGTCCTGAAAAAGAAGGGCCAACACTGCAAATACTGACTCTTAGCTTAAATGTCATGTAATTGTCGATAAAAGCCTTTGAAACGTATGAAGTGCTTGTAATTATATTTCAGTACATCACAGAAACAACTGAAACAAAGATCTAAAACCAGTTTAGCAGCAAACTTTGTGAAAACTAGTATTTGTGTCTTTTTCAAAATATTTGGCCACAACTGTAGTATTTTCAGCTTTACTCACTACTTATAAGACGTTTTCTGGAGCCAGTGTCCAGTCAGGGATGGAAAGGTCTGGATATTCATGCTCTAATGAATTCTCACAGATCATAGAGGGGCATAACTGTGCTGTTGCTTATGTCTGAAAGCTTAAATCACACGTGTCAAACTCAACGCCTGCGTGCCAAATCCAGCCCTCCATTACCGTTTATGTGGCCCTCTTGACTCTTGTGGGTCACATAACTAGAATGTCAAGATAACAGTTTTCTGTTTAAATTTGGAATGTGTATTGCTAAGAATCTGGCGGCACGATATGTACCACAATACAAAGAGGACAATATGATATATTGCGATATGTGTCGATTTTATGAGTGATTATGTACAGTCATGTGACTTCCAGAAGGGAAGTCAACATAGCGAGTGTTTAGACTTCTATAGTGACTGTTTTTCAAAAAAAGAAACTAGCTATACTACTATACTACTATATGGTGACTTTTTATGCTGTTAGTGGATACTTTGAGACTCTTAACGTGGAGCACGTATTTTTTTTACTGCTGTAACTCTGCTACGGTGCTGCAGTCGAACCAGAGCGGTCCCAAACGTGATATGTCGGTTATAAAATTAACAGTAAAGGTAGCTTGTAGCACCAAGGCTAACAGGCTAGCATCGAGTCGCATCGGTTTGATTTGGGCTTTAATTCTTCTCCTATTCTCCTCCTCTTGTTTCTCTGTTATCTGGGGCATGCAGTAGGCTCATAGTTGTATAGTTGTGGTCCATATGTGTGGTTTTAAATGTTTAAAACTTAATCTGTATCAAAATCTGCATTAATCCATCAATTTCTAATGATTGAGCTGACAGGACTCCCCATTCCCATGTCACTTCCTGTGAAAATAATGTATATATTAGTAAATTTTGATCAGAAACTCTTCCTAATATAGTTCTCTAAATTATATTTAAGGGGGCTCTAACCAGCAAACCGCACTTTAAGTTTAAAAAGTATGAAAATTGCAGCTCGCAGTCTTCCATTTTAGCCTGACTCAAATTCAATAAAACGTGCTGCAGGCTTGTGCTATCGGTTATATCTGTGGATATATATATATATATATATATATATGTGATTCTGAAGTTTGAGTTATCTTATTTTGGATTTAATATTTTTCTGTCTGTTTTACACGTAGCTCAGCATCTGGGAGAAACCCTGTTTGGATCAAAATTGCATTCCATTTAGTCAGGAAAGCCAGTCACACCCAGTTTAGCTGGTTTCCAGTAACAGGCCGAAAACCAGTGGTGTCTGCTAATTGTGCTCAATGAGGGACATGTTCACAAACAGATGTGAAATATTGATTTTAATGCAACGATTACCATCATAAGAGCAAATAAACTGTTTATTCTATTTATCTATATATTATTGCAACTTTCTCTACTTTTGTTATGACAGCATCCGTATGAGTCTTTTAATTTGGAAGCAAGAAACACACACAATTTGAGTAGCAGAATAAACAGGAGGTGGATATGGTGCATTTAAAAAAAAAATCCTGTTATGTTTGTATTAAAGAAAAACTCAGGTCAGTTAGATGCACCATTCTTCAATCACACAGTGGCTTTGTTCTGTAAGGTTTTTACATTTTATCCAAGAGCAATGTATATGAAATCACAAAAGAACAGCAAAGCGCAAGTCAGCAACAACAGAGATAAGATAATATTTACTCTGTTTTATTGGATTACACATGATTCTATTTTCTAGGTCAGTAAGTCCGTTTCTAATGAACCTTCCTGTAAGGTGGTGTGAGGGTGTTCTGACCTGCTGCCACCACTTTGAAGGGGCTAATCTTGTTGAGACAGGAAGAGGACAAACGGTTTTACTTTAGTCAAGTTAAACTATTGGTTGATGTCCATATGCAATGTGAAATTTTCCAATTTCCATGGATAATCAGTCAGTTGAGTAAGCACCATTAATTGTTGTAAAATGTCTATTTCCAGCTCAAATGTTTTTGCTTAAGATTGGAGCGATGCTAGCTTTCCTCTGATTGGTTAGTTATTCTGGAGCAGCTGTAGACTTAAGAGCTTTTTTAATGTAACTTATTTATTTAAATCACTGCGCTGTCTGGGGTTATCACCCTAATGCTGATTGATCATGTCAGTGTCCAGAATTTGTTCTCCCAGATAACAGGGCCAGAAAAGATTTACCAGTGGTTTAAGACCACACATCCTCTGTGTATCTGTTGATCATTGACCAGAGTCACTTTCACCATTTTTCCTTATCTCCTGACCTGTTACTAAAGAAACCCAGACTGACAGCTTATCTTATCAGCAGAGAAGGTCAACCATTCAAAGCTAAAAGTTTTAAATTGTGTCCGTACTATGATCTTATTTTTTTATATAATGCAACAAAATGTGATATTGTAATAGAACTATAGAGCTAAACAGAACAAACCTGCAACTTTTTTAGTTTTTAAAAACTGGGAAAAGTGACAGAAGAATTTAAAAATACGCCTTTTTATTATCCTTTATTAGTACATTTAAATGTGAAGTCATCTGTCCGGTAAAAACCCAAAATCTCATGACTACAACTTCTGCAGCACTCTCATTCAGACATTTGATTATGTACAAGTGTGCATTTCAGTTCCATTAGGATGGGAGGAGGATGGAAGTCTTTGGGTTCAAACCACAGGTGAACTGTTGGTATTTTAAGAGCAGTCATTTAATTTTGCCATTCATATGTAGTTCTTAATTCAGTTTGTTCGGACTGAATATTATCTAAAATGAAAAAGGAAATATTATTCATTATGTCTTAGTACAGAGTCCTCTTAGAGAGCCATTTATTTGTATATATTTTCCATTTACCAGGGAAGCATCTGTTCGAGCAGTGCGCACTAAGCTAGTACTAGTTTCATTTCATAGTGCAACAAAACAAGAGAGAGAAGATTGAGCAGGAGTGGGGCAGTAATTCCTCGTTGCCAGAAAAAGGTAGCAATACACAATTATAAGAAGAAGATGGAGTGGGAGAGTAGTCTAGAACACGCTGCTGCCAGCAAGCAAGTTAGGTGGTGGAGAGGAGAGTCAGAGAAGAGTGAGTTTCGGTAGCCAGAGATGCTGGGGAGAGAGACTCTCCAATCAAACAGTTTTCACATGTAATCCATCTCTCATCTCTGTGTTAATTTCATGATTAAGCAGATTGAAGCAGAAAGGTGATTGGGGTTTCACTATAGCTACACTTAAAGACGCACTCCTTAACTTTACACATATTTTTCCCTCTATTGCCCTTTCAAGTCTTGAGACGGCAATAACGTAAAACTAGAGAGGTTTTACGTTATTGCCGTCTCAAGACATCTTAAGAGGCCAGTGTATACTGACACTTTAACAAGCTCGCTGGCAAAAACAACAAAACCCATCATACTAATGATGTGTCAGTTGGTAAACCATCAGTTTTCCAGGGCACTGTACTACATCATCATGTGCGTCAAAACACGATAACCCTGGAACAAGCATTTATCATTTACCAATTAGCAAGACAGCTAATTTCCTATTACATCTAGCTTTCCAGTGAGGAAAAGTCGACTTAATCTTGACTTGTTTTGTCTTTTGCTCTATTGCTTTTTCTTTTCCTGCGTTCTTCAGATAGTCTTCTTAGATTTCTTTGGTGGATCCGCCATGGCTCAAGTCTCAAAACCACGGGTTTGTTTATATGTGTTTGGTAGCATTTGATGTAATGCCGTAAAGGGAAACTCATTTGGTACTGCTGGGAGAGAAAAGTTGTATAGTGCGGTTTTCAGCAGCAGGACCTTCTCAAGCAGTGACTGCACAAAAACTGAAAATAACTGCTGGTATGCCGCCAAAATGTTTAGAAAACAAGTATTTTTGAAGGGTTTTTTTTCTAAAGAGGTAGAGCAATCAACTAGCTAACCTTTTTACAGTTGGGTCTTAGTATTGTGAATTCAAATATGATAAAACATCACATTTAACAGCTTTCAGGGAGCATCCCATCTTTGAAGAGGCCTGTACGCACACTATCACTATGAAAGAAAGTGAATACCCGCTCTTCCTGTGATTTATTTCAATTATAAGGCAAGAAGAAAAGAAAACTACTGCAGCATGAGACGGAACAGATTTATTGCTGACAGAAATTGCACTTAATGATAGCGTCTGCAGCTCCAGTATATCACCAAGAGGAAGATCTACTAATTACGTCCTCTGCACTTTGCGGAGGGTTTTTGTTGACTTTAATGCTAAACTTGGCTTGTAAAACATTACTGTTTCTGGTGGGTCGTCAACTGTGAAAGAGAATAGGATGAGATTTGGTTGGCTTCAAAAGAAGATGTCAGCTAAAAAAGGAAACCAAGTTAAAGAAATAATCCACAAAAATGTATTTCCTTAAAGTATGCATAGATATATTATAAACTTGTTGGTAGTTAGCCTCACTAGATCCTTTCTCATTTTGTAAATATTGTGACTCCATTATTAGATGCCGTCTAGCTAAAATGGAAAACAATATTTTAAGCATTATTTTTCTCCAGATCCTAAATGATTTTTCTAAATCTTATCCTGTGTGCCAGAAGGAGTTGGCACTTTTATGTAGCTCAGGGGGTTTCCAGGCTAGCGGCGACTGAGCGGGGTGTGGGGTTGGTCAGTGGTTGCCAGGGAAACCCAGAGGCAAGGTAAACAGTAGGGGCAGTGTTGGAGCTGAATCGGGCAGTGTCTGCCACAGTGCAGAGGGGACCTTTGGAAAAGCAGCTCAGAGTTGATAAAGCAGTCTTCATTCATATCTGTGGCTCTCTGCAGATAGAAGAGCAATTTATTCAACTCTTGAAATGATAATTGGATGGTGGTACTTTCAGTGTTATGTCTGAGCCTGAAGTGAAGGAGGTGTATTATGTGGTATGAATTGGAGCGGCTGGTTTCTGAGAGCTTACAGATATTATTCCTCAGAATGAAAAGTCTGACTTAGAGGCGTTTTGAAGAACAATGAACAATCCGTGGATTGTTGAACATATGGTACGAATCAGAAGCAGTTGGGATCGGTTGTTTTAGTGTTGTTTTGTTTGTACTCAACAGCGTGTTGTCATTCCTGGCCACACATTAATGAGTGTGCCCTTACAATTACTTCTAGGCTGAGACTTTCTTTCCTTGCTTTGGAGCTTTGAGGTAGCTGTTGTTTTAAACTACACTTAAATCAGATTAGAACAAGTTATATAATCAATTTTTCAATGATGGTCTACAGATACAGAAATCAAAACATTGAAGCACATTTTTTTTCTTCTTGTAAGAATACATGCTACATTCTAATTATATTATAAGACGGGGGAGAAAATGTGGGAAAAAGGAACCCTTTGCCCTAAGAACACAAACTAAAAACGGAAAAACAAGTGTAAGACTGAATGTTTTGTGTGTTCGCCCTGGATGTAAAAACTACAACACGTAACCTGATGAAGAAAATGTACATATAATTTTAACGCTGTTTTAATTGTTTAAACTATGAATCATAACTTATATGGTTTAAAGCCTCAAGTAGAAGGTTGAAATGCTACACTGATTTCTTCCGACTAAAGCAATCAGAAAAGCCCTCATTCAAAGTTTCCTCCCATATTCTGCTAACTTCTGTTGGACAACTGTTGCCTGATTTCAAAACTTTGGCTCATTTGCGCTTCTAATTCCAATCTCCAGTGTGGCAGCAGAGCACAGTTTCTCTATTAGGTACAAGCGGGTGCACAGCTCAGCTCCATTTGGGCCAGGAGGAAGTTGTGAGACTGAGCGTTCAGGCCACAGCAGGCGAAATATTCATATTAAATACATATAGGCCTAGCCTTTTCATCTGTTTAATATGTGATGGCACGATGGGGACTCTTTGTTTAGTATCATCAGAATTTTAATTTAAATGAATGAAATTGAGTACCATTGAAAGTGTCATTATTGTTTTTGTTTTTTTACTGATTGGTGAAAAGAAGTTATGACCAGATTTTTTTTTTCTCCCCAGAAGTCAAAATGACAATGGAAAAAGTCTAATCTCTGCTCTGATGCCACCTCAGCAAAGAGAGAAGTCGTGTGAAGAGTTTAACTTTTTAAGAGGTAGAGATAAAGCAGACGAAACCAAACCAGTATAGAGAGACAACTAGGAAGACAGAAAGTATGAATAGGTCAATATAAAACCAGTAGTCAAGCTCAAAAAATAATATTCCTCCCCACAAAATGTATAAATCCCCCCAATGTGAAGAATGTATGGGAGGATATTTCAAAAAGCTGATTTCAGACTCATTCCGGAAAATTCTGCTTCCACACTAACAAATCTTAAACCTTAACTTAATGTGTACTTAACTGTCATTGTACCATGATTAAATGAAACTCGGGTGATAAGACCCCAAAACCCATTAAGACTACAGCACAGTGGCCCACATCCTCCTAAATCCAGCCCTGCTGTTGCAGATTTCAGGAGTAAAAGTGTCCTCTTTGCAATGGAAACTGTCGTATGACTTATTGGTGTTGTTAAAGTGTATTCCTCTTTGTCTGAAGTCCCATTTTTACTCTGAATACAACCTTATTTTTCTTAATCAAGTAATGCTATTTACATGGCAGTGCAGTGTTGAGGCTGAGTAAACATGTTTCTCCTAAAGCCACTAATGCAGCTCGGATGAGCGCTAAGAGGGCAGTGTGTTAAAGTTCAGAAATTGTCTGGATTTTAAATGTGGCCAAATGTAATCTGAGGGAATACAGGGTAGAATCTGTGGTTCGGATCATAATTAGCAGAATTAGGTTTATTTAAATAAATCTTGTAAATGTTCTCGCTTCTGGGCCTCTTTGCCAGTGAGTTCCTCCATCTTTTCCCAGACATTGTCATTTTCTGTATGTTCATTTTTATCATAAACTCATAAAGAAACCATTTAGGACCCAGAGACTACTTTTTAGAAAGTTTTAATAATTTATAGAGTTAACGGTTGAATATGAAACATTTTCATAAAAAGCTACATAAAAAAATACATCTTTTAGAGGGGTGCAGAATGACAGTACAATAATGTAACCTAGATAAACTAGGTATCGCTATCATTCTCATGTTCCATATCCAACCTTTAACTAGCTAAAAAAAATGGTCTTATTGTAGCGGACCACCAGGGGCTCCACTCACACACAAAAAACGGCATGTTTGTATTAAAAAATGTATGTTTTTATTCAAAACGTTAAGTAAGATCAGTTGCAACATTCGCACCACAACCAACTTGAAATTTTTTTGGTGTTCCTTACAGCAAACCATAGACCCGTTTTTCCTATTGGAACTTGTGGGTAATATTACCAGACCTTCACAGTAAGCATGTGTCTCCATGTCACTGGGCCGGCCCACAAGGGCCATTTAAGGCAACAGTTCAATTCAGTTTTTTTATAGAGCCCCAACTCCCAACAAATGTCATAACTCATTTTAGGGGCTTTTTTAGGAACCAAACGAGTACCAGGCCCAGAAGAGTTGCTGGATGGAGCTTGTGGTTAACAAGAGGTGCGTTTCTGCTATCAGAAATTCGGGCTAAAATACACTGGATCTTTTATATGACGGGGTTATCTGTTGACCCGCTCCTCTAAGCCGAAGTGTCTCATTACAGAAGTGGGCCTTTATGGAATTAGCTAAGACGTCTGCAAATCACAGCTCTCTAGGCAGTGAGCAGCAAAAATAAGACGTAGTAGGGATTGCTGTGGTGTTTCTGTTTGCTGTGTTTTTATAAACCGCTTCAGCAGCAACTCCTTATTTTACATAGCTGCTTGTTTGGCGATGTCTATTTATTTCCCTCTGGGTCACAACCAATCAGCGTGACATAACCAGAGTCCTGCCCACTGAAATGTGAAGAGTGAACAGTGAAGGTATGGTAAAATTACCCTGAAGTTACCAATTCCCTGTAGAAACACATGTTTTAAAGAGCCAATCCTGTATAGAACCAAAATGGCCTAGAGGACCAGGTCAGCCGATTTTCTCTGTCACCTTCTCCCATCCTAGAAAGCCTTTTGAGTTTCTTATGGATAATTATACATATTGTCCTCTTGACAGGTGAAACATGAAACGGGGTTGGTACAAAATATCAGATGGCGGACAGCATTCACATTCACCAGTAGTTATTTTTAGCCTTCCAAGGATACAGACTAAAGTGAAGCTATTCTTCCATTTCATAAAAAAGACAAAACTACAGTAAATATCAAAATTATTCATATCCTTGGCAAATTGGGCTTTCAAATAATTTTCATTCAACCAAGTAATTTATACATAAATATGGAAGCTTCTCCTACAAGTTAAGACATTCATCAAAAAGTGTAATTCAAAAAAAGAAACTTTACTAAAAGCATGTCTAAAATGATTTATGTTTCTCAGTAATCAAGAGAAAACTGATATTGGCCTTACAGCAATCGATGCTATCATTTTGCTACCTTTGTTGATGAGCTCCAAGCGCCCTAATCTTCAATTCATTTTCAATCCGGTTTATTTACAGAGCGCCAATTCCCAACATTTGACATCTCAAGGCACTTTACAAGAAAAGTCATTCCAATTAATCTTTCAGATTATTATTCCTATCAGTTTAGAAGTTTTCTATTTTATCTGATATTTGGCTCTTCCTCCACAGATTCTATCATCAGATTCAAGTTGTAAACCTCACTGGGCCAATTTAAATCATTAACATGATTACATTTAGAGGAAAGATGTTGATCAAATTAAAAGATAACTTGTCATTTTAAGCCCGTTTATATAACGTTTCACTCTGTGTTCGGTGGGAGTCATCAAAGTTAACCTGGAGACAACCTACTACCCTTCATGAGTTAAAACCATTTTTATTTCCTCCAAAATGAGGATGGATCATGTTCCGCTATTAAGTCTTCATCCTTTCTTGTTTTTTTTCCCTGTGTGCTTTGTCCCAGGTGTTGGACAAGCACAAGGCCGCTGATAGCATGGTGGAGCTGCTGCAGGTGTACCCCGAGGAGGACGAGGCGTACGGAGAACTGCTTGAGGGGACGACTCAGCTCTACCACTACCTGCTCCAACCTTTCAGGGACATCAGGGAGGTGGCGACGCTGCGGCGGCAGCAAATTAAGGTAATTCACACACACGCGCAGAAACAAATACCATCTGTTTTTACAGCTTGATTTAAGCAGGTTTAGACCTCCCTGTAGCCGGATTACTCATTCGCCCTTGAAGACAATTTGTCTTGTGCTGGGTATACTTTATAGATCTGTGGACCCTGCAGTAAAAATGGGGGGGTTCTGTGGTTTGGTTTGAGCTAGGGTTTAGATCACTGACCACCCCTCCACACCACCCTCTTCTGGTGAGCATACCCTCATGAGCCCACTGGCATGACATAACTGGTAAATACTTAGGCTTATGGAGTTGCGGTGGTGGTGATGATGATGGCAGGGTATAGGGCAGAGGATCAGCCAGAGAGGCTTTTTTTCCTTAGCCTACAGCAGATTAACTGCCCGCCTAAGTATTATTACGGCAGTCACTAAACCACTCAGTAATTCAGCATCCTCAGCACTCTCCTGTTTTCCATACTCTTTCCCTACTCTCTTGGTTGCCTTGACAAGGGAATCAAATGGGGTTGATAGGTGAGCCTTGGTGAAACACTTCCATTTTGGTCAGTGGGTCAATGTCTAGTTCTGGATGGTGTAATTATTAGACAATTGAAAAACTGATGAGTCTGCACAGTTAACTTTTTTTTTTTCTTCTGTAAATGTTAGTATTTCATAGGTACATAAGAAACAAACTCGGTCTGAAGATGTTTACCCGTAGAATGCGTTTTTGTTTCGAACATATGCAAACTTATTGATGCATAATACGAGTATATTAGCATAAGGAGGAGTGTACTTTTTAAGACAAAGAATATCTTTTGCTTGTGCTTCAGCTTTATGTCAATGTTTTTGGCTTCCTTACAATTTTTTTGTCGTGGCTGCCTCTTAGCTCATTTAGTTGGCGATAAGCCCTGTGGTCCGCTCCAGATGGAAGCAGTCCTTTTCTCAAGTCCAGTGGAGAATTGTCCTTGAACAGCTTTGTCTTTTAAATGGAAGGAATCCGTCTTAGTGCACCAGCGGCATCTCTTGCAACTAAGTGGCAAAGGAGTTGTCAGAAAGTTGTGAGTTCCATTATAAATGAGTATGTATTTGTGTGATTAGTTGGATATTTCTTTAGTGTATTTTTGCTTTCCGTGGTCTTTATGACAATAAAACCACTTATTATGCTTTATCAATTTATAATTAGTTGAGGTTTTTCATGGGGATTTAATTGAGACAAGTCAAGCTTTGTCAACACAGATTGTGATCAATTAGGTAGTGATAATCTTAAATAAGTATAGAGAACCAGACTTCTTTCGCTGGTTTTTAAATGTATTATGTTGAATCACAACCAGATTTGACCTTTTTATTAGAACTAATTTACATTTCAGCTTACAAGAATTCAAACTGTATCTCCTGTTTGTAGCTCAACACTTTAAAATGAAGGGCTGCATTCAAAATCTAAGGCAAAAGGCACAGTGGTGCCCCCACCTATTTGCAGATTTTTCTGTAGAACCTAACTGCAAATTATTCGCTGATTTTCCACTCCTGGGAAAGAAAATTACTCTGCAATGCTACCTGACCCAGTATATAGATAGGTCTGGATATATAATGACTTAAGCTGGGGGACTTTTGGAGCGCAGCAGGATTACTAATAGTAATTTGTGATTTGTTACTGAGGTCTCGGCTCTCTTCAGGTCATTTAACAATTACCCCCATGTAGTTCTGGCCTGTTTCCTCACCGTGCCTAAGGTCACGTATACCCAACTAGGTGAAGATCTTGGATGGAGCCCCACATTAAAGGAGATTGTCTCTGTTCTGACCAAGTTGTTTGCCTATTGTGGAGTGGCTCATCCCGATATTGTGCAGGTGTACAATCCTTTCTCCGGTGTCATTACACAGCTCTATGGTCTTGGCCATGGTGGAGGTTGGAGTCTGAATAAAGGTGTGGACAGGTGTCTTTTATACAGATAAAGAGTTCAAACAGGTGCCATTATTACAGGTTTGAAGAGGTTCTTACGCTACATTCCCTTTGTCTAGGACACTCGGGTGTCCGAGTCGCTGTACACGGGAACGTGACGTAATTCCCCATTTAAAGCATTCCAGTTGGTCTCACTACACTCAGAGTTGAGAACATGGACGCTTTGAGGGCAGCAGCTGTCAAGGGGCAGGCTAGTCATTGTTATTGTTGTTAGCGACATAGCATTTTCAGCAGACCAGCATGAAAAACAAAGTTGTACATTGTATTGCACGCACAACAAAATTGGTGGCAGGATTAAAGTGGAAATGTAGTCAAGTTTGTAATAGAATTTAAAACGACATTGAAATGACCAACATAGTGCAAAAACAAAGAAAATACATCTCAACTACAGGCGCAGCCATCTTTGTTCTCCGAGCTGCTCGCTCTACTCGGTCTATTATCCAGAGATCTGAGTTTGAGCTTAAAATTTTACGACCTAATGGGGGCGTGTCTCGAGGAAATGACGTGAGACAACTGCGAGATTTCCGTCTTTCCAACTCGGAATAGTTAACTGAAATGCAGCATTAAAGCTGGCCGCACACGAGAGCAATCTGCTAAGCTAAAAGTCATTTGAGGCCGTTTGCTCAGCTGATAGCTCGCTGTGTGCGTCTAATTCTCTGTGAGTTTTCTGCCTTACGAGTCGCTGAGGTGGAAATCAAACAGGTTTGATACTTTTGGCCAGCAGAAAACTCTGTGTACGCTCTACGTGAGCTGTGTAGTGAGGGCAAATATTCAAGTGACCAGTCAAAATGTGTTCTCTATTCACATGATTACATTTTAGAAGATAGATTCGTGGCAATTTGGCCAAACTACCCCTTTTTATACGATATCAGCTCTTCAGATGTCAAGACTGGGGCGAGAAGGCTTGAACTGAGTTGGCATCTCTTGTCTCCGTTTGAATAATTTTTCTAACATAAAGCCAGGGGGCTGCCATCTTGGAAACATGTGAACGAAGAATAGAAGGATTTTCTGGATATATCTTTTTCAACTACAGACTTCACTCATTTTTTTAGAGGTACAACTTGCACAATCAGTTGCAAAAATACTTATTGGCCTCACTGTATCTTTAAGGCATAACAGTAGTTTTGCCTTTCCAGAGAATTTAAGAAATATCTACACTCAACAAAATGTTTAATCTTAACTCCCTTTGTGGTTATCAGTGTACAAGAAAAACCCACAAGCATCAGCTCCCACCCTCCCACTAGGACCGGCGATAATACAGTTTGATTAATTAATGGAAATTTCTGTTCATTAAGATTTAATTTTTAGAAAATCACGATGTACATATATATATATATATTGCTGATACACGAACACCCATAGCTGAGAATGATGTCTAGCCGCCCAGGGTCTACCGTCGTCTTTTACAAGGATTCTTTATAGCTTGCTTTTACTTGGTATTTGAATTCAGGTCATTGATGTAAAATGAATACAAGCAAGTTTTTAAAAATATTTTTCATCACTTGCTATTTTTTTTTTTAAAGAAAACGTGTAGAAATGTTTTAATTAAAATTGGATTTTATATGAAAGAATCAGAGATTGCATTTTTAAAGCATAACACCCAGCCCTACCTTACCTCAATTTTTTTTATTCTACTGCTCTGGCAAGATCAGGGCCTGTGTGTGCTCCCCCCCATCTTATTGTACAGGTCTGACCACGCTGTTACTCAGCGACGAACAACATTATCTGCACTTTTCCTTCTCTAAACTGCATTCCTCACTCAGTACGCTGATCCCACATGGTTTCACCAAACAACTCCGTGTCTGTGGATGTGTTTATGACCCTCTATTATGATGGTATTTGGGTTCTTGGGTGGATCCTGATCTAAATAAAGGATTTACTGTCAATCACTAAAAGTGTACAATATTGGTAGAGCAGACATCTGTTTGTAGTTCACCTCTCCTCACCAGTAAATTCTGTTAAAAGACAAACAGCGGTGTAGCATAAGGCTTGGATGTTTTCTTCTTTTTCTTTTAGAGCTCTAAAAAGTATTTTGAGCTCAGGGGTGATCTATGTGGAACAAGAGAGCTGTGTTTATTATCAGCCCTGTAGAGTTGGATAGCTTCTTCCTGCTGCCAGAACACGGTTTTAGAGCTTTAACTGTAAATTACAAGCATTGAATGGTGAGGAAGATGTAATCAGTTGTAGGGTATAGCACACATGCATCCTGTTTTTTATTAGTTGAATACTTGATTGTTTTGAATCTAAATTTTGTGATCAATTATAGTGACATTATTGTAAAAAAAAGAGTTGAATAAAAAAAAAGTGAACTGATGGGGCCGTTTTGCAGGAATGCATTTTCTTCACTTTTTTTTTACATGTTTTTTGCGAAAGTGTTTTTTTTTTCCAGCTCTGCCACCTGCTTCCCTCAGGGCAATCCAACGGATAAAAACAAGGCTGTATGCAAACACATTTGTGTTGTAGGTTCACACAAAAACTTTTTTTTTTCATCCCTAACTCATGAAGGAAAAGGAAGGAGATGGGAACTGGCAAACACACTTTGATTTACATGCAGTTTGCATTGTACTAACAAAGCAGTTGGGGATCAGTTTCTCATTGGTGTGAATGTAATTACTTGAGGGACGCGTCAGACTAATGTAAAAACTTGAGTCCTTGAGATTGCAAGCTACACTGGAAGATCAAGCAGTTGATTTTAAGTGTCTTTTCTATCCCCTATCAAGTCTTCATACACCTTGAAATTTTTAACAGTTTGGCCGTTCACAAGCAAAAACTTTGATTGGCTCTAATTTGTGCAAAATTGTGTAGAATTGTGAAGAACATTAAGCTAAATAGTGTTTGATCTCAATATGAATTAAGATAGTATATAACCCTTAACTCTAAATCCCACAATAACACTTGGTGTTGACAGCATTATGCTGTTGGGATGCTTTTCTTTAGGGGATAACAAAAGCGTAGATGTGATGGGAAGATTAAACAAAAAGAAAGAAAAAACCTGTTAAACTACCGACAAGGAGCCAAAAACAGACCCAGAGCTGCATTGGAAGGGCTGAAGCCTAGTTTATACTACTCCGTTTTGAAGGAGTCGAATTAATGCAGCACCATTATCCATCGATGCAAAGACTCTGCGTAACCTACGCAAGGACGGATGAAGTAGGGTCAGATTTTCTAACTATCCATCTCGGTCAACGGAGAGCGTATGCCTGTGACTGGTCAGCTCAGCAATAGCCATAGTTCGTTGGCTCTATAGATGTTATCAGTAGTTAATGCATCGTTTAGGCACTACATGCTTTATATTGAAAGGATGATTTATCTAATCGGGTCTTTTGGCAATTTTGAGCAGAAGGCGGTGTAGAGAAACAAGAAAACAGACCTCTGTGTTTATTTCCTGTGTTTTTAGAGTATTCAATGAGCTGCACTTGGAGTGAAAAGCTTTACTGCTTAATCAAGACTGTTTGTTCTTCTCCAACAGTAACTTTGCACCCAGACGCAGACGTACGAGTCATCTGAGTCAACAGCAGCCAGAGATTATTTCACAGGAAAGGTGCTCTATAAACGATGTAATCAGTACTTAATTTAGCGTTTGGGCACTAAATGCTTTATTGTATTGAAATGACTTTTGTTGTAAAGTGTCTTGAGATGACATTTCTTGTGAATTAGAGCTATATGAATTAAAATGAATTGAATTGAATTTATACTGAAAGGAGAGATTATTTAATATGGTCTTTAGGCAATTTTGAACACCAGGAGGTTTAGAGAACAACACAAAAAGTGGCTGTGTGGGTTTTTTTTTTTTACATGCATTTTTAGAGTATTCTATGAGCTGCACTTCTGGTAAAAAGCTTTACAGCTCAATCAAAACTTACTTTATGTCATCCAATACTCCTTATGGGGGAATGCACTTGCAAGCTGAAGAAAATAAACTCTTGTTAACCAGAAACCACACTGCAATGGGAGTCAGACCCTCCATAAAATGTCAGCACCCCCTGCTGTCCTGTTCGGGAATGACTTCAACACTGATACACCTACGAAGAAGTATAAACGAAAAACGCGTTTATCCGTTAGACGTAGACAGAGAAATATAAATTAGGCTTTAGATCAAAGCATGTTAATTTGTAGGAACGGTCCAGTCAAAGTGCAGACCAAAATGTCATTAAAAATCTGATGATGATCACATGCACTCATCATCTAATATGACACAGCTTCAGCTCTCCTCTGAGGAAGAATGGGTCAAAGTCTGTGCTGGTAGAGAAATTTGAGAAAAAAATGGTTGTGCAGAGAATTTATTGCTGGAGGCTGAATGCAAACACATCACACACTCCTAGAACACTTAATCACCATCTATTCCTCTCGTTTTACTGAAGAAGCCTGCACTACATTTGGTCTACCACAATGAAAAACAATGATAGTTGGTGGTTGAGACATGATGAAGTCGAAGATCTCTCGATGGGCGTGTAGTGAATTTGTGGAATGGACCTGCAAGGTGTGGGTGTCATGTCGCCCGAAAGGTCAGAACGTGACCATGAATAGGAAATGTCGTGATCCTCCCGACACGTCCGAGGGGCAATCGCTCTGATTACCACTGCACGCGGTCTGCGTCGTTACATAGCAACGGTTGTCCCATTGGTCTTCGATCCCACCCATTGGGGTTGTGGCCTTTCTTTGTCAGGCAAATGAGATGCAAATTTGAAAATGTCATTGGGAATATTAAAATGAATTAGCTCTGCTATCCAGATTGAAATAAATTGTTCTCCTGATTGCTCCTTTTGTACAAATGTAACCAAATCTACTGTTGAGGAGTCTGTCTCATATTCTGCTCTTCATTACCAAGAGAATTCCAGTGAAACAACAAAAAAATGGTTTAAAGATCTTCCTTTTTAGAGTTTCTCCTTGCTTCTCTTTATTAAGACATTGTTTTTTTAACTCTAAAAGCTCCATTATATATTCTCAAATATGTCCATGTTGACTCACAGGAAACGCTCAAAAGCAGCTGAGCAACCTAAAGTCTATTCCCCCCCCCCACCTTTTAACCTCTTCCAGCAGCTTGATAAATACTCCCACGTGTCTCCCACTGTCTCCTGTTTTCAAGTTTAACTGAACGAGATAGGGACCATCATGACAGCCTGCATATCATAATCTTAGCAGTGGCCCCTCTATTTAAAGACGGTTTGCCAGATCTGTGTTCAGTCTCCTGTAGCTTGTTTGAGCCGGCGTATTAAGATATTTCACCTTGTTTTGCTGTATTTATAAAGGAGGGAAGATGGATTTCTGCCCGTTTATGTTGGATCCTCCTGCTTTGCATAAAACCAGTTTAACAGACTCAAAATCACGAGGCAGTCATGTTCGGCTTTAGCTTGTGTTCTCGCCAAGGTTAAAAAGGGGTCAAAGCGAGCTGAATCAGCAATAACAGGAATATATACGATTGAAACTAGATCTTTTCATACATTACACTTCGGGGGGGGGGCACCAAAACATTTCCGCCTTTACTGTCAAACATCAAATCAGAGTAATCATTTTGTTTTAGCTATAAATATTTTTAAAAAAATATTTGTGAAATGTCAGAATACAGAGAGAAAGGATTGTATTGTATTTTTTTAAATCAGTTTGTTCACTTTGTGACATGCACTACTTAACTCTGCAACAAAACAGCCCCACAGCATGATGCTGCCACTCCCATGTTTCACAGATTGGATGGTGTTCTGAGGCTTCTGAGCTCCCCCTCTTTTTCCTCAAGTGTACCGTTTATAATTTTAACTGAACAGTTCAGGTTTTGTTTGGTCAGACCACAGGGCGTGCCCCCATGTTTAGTTACAAACCGTAGGCTGATGTTTATATGGTTTTGAAGTAACGGCTTCCTCCCCCCAGTGTAACCTTTCAACTCATGATTGTACAGGACTGGTTTTACTGTGGATAGTGACCCTGATCAACCAGTTTCAGCCAGCATCTTCACAAGGTGTTTTGCTGATGTTCTGAGGTCAGTTCTCACATTTCACAAAAAAAGTTTCTCTCTGGAACTCAGAATCTTTCTCCCTCCTAAGCAGAATAACAGTTATAGATTCCCAATGCTTTTTATACTTCCATATTATTGTCTGAACGTGGGGCTTTAAGGCATCTGGAAATTACACCTAAAGATAGTGTGAATCCACAATTCTTTTCCTGATGCCTTGGTATATGGCTCATAATTTTTCCCATCATGTCAAAGAAAGAGGCTCTGTGTTTGGGGATGCTTTAATAATGAAACCCTCTGAAGTTTTCTTTTTGTTTGAAGACACAATAAACCTAGTCCATGCATACTTCTGACTTCTAAGCTCATGTAGGGGTGATACTGTATGCTTTCTCTATAGCAATATCCAAACAATGAGGTAATGCACTCAACTGTTTTTGAATAGATTAAAATAAGTGCCAGAATGGTCTTTTTTTTTCTTCCTTTTTTTTGGATGCTGCTGATGTAATCCCCCCCCCACCCTTCTATGCTCTCTGCTTCACCTCAGAACCACTCCCTCTGTATTTGTCTGTCCTCTCGTGCACAATCACGAAGAATACAAAGTATTTAGTAAGTGAGCACGCTGGCTATCAAAAATTTGACTTTTTTGTGTGTTTTTTAAGTGATTACTGTAGTCGCGTTTATTTTGGAGCTCCGACACACATCTGTTTTACGTTGAGATATTAGTGCCCAGCTGCTCGTGCCGAGGGGCCCTGGAAGGGAGTCTATTTTATTGGCTGTTTACATTCTGTGCCATGCGGGTTCACACAGTCCTACAATCATCTCACTTTTTTTTCTCATCAATTTGGATGAGTGGGTAAAATGTTACACCAGTGTTGTACAGCAGATTGTCAGTGTCTCACACACACATTTTTATTTTAGTGGATTTTTTTGGCATGTGGTTTGTCGGCTACAGGGTTACTATCCCTTTAAATATTCATAGCCATACCCGTCACTGCCCTCTGCTGTAAAGTAGAAGTATTATAGAGCACTCAGTGTAGAGTAGAAAACTAAGTGTCGTGCAGTGGGAATATTTTTCTTAAGCTGGGTCATAGAGGCTGACCAGAGTTTATGAGGAGATAAAAGACAATGAATACAACAGCACTGTAAGAAGAGGGCTGAACAATACTTAATACTGGAGTTGAGGTTGAATTTCTAGCAGCGCTAACACCCTGAATGTGTTTCACTTGAGCAGTTTAGAAAATCCTAAAGTTTCTGGCACAACTTCACCCACCCACCCCCAGGGTGCATGGAGAGGGACAACAACCTATCAAGATGTGTGAACTCTAGCAACACCTAAAATACTAGGCAGCAACCTTTTTTGTTTTCTTTTAGCAGGGTTTGCAAAGCCAGTAACAGTTGCTGTTCAAATAAGAAAAAGTCTATAATATTCTATGCTGTCATTTCAAAGTGTAATGAGTCAAATTGCATAATTCTTAATGTGAAACTGAGAAAAAATTGGGGTGTTCTAAAACTTTTGTACGGTAGTGTTTATAGTAGTGTGTGTGTGTGTGTGTGTGTGTGTGTGTGTGTGTGTGTTGTGTATATATATATATATATATATATATATATATATATATATATATATACACATTACAGAACCAAATCGAGATGATTTGGGCCGAGCTGAACCGCAGATTGAAGGCAAAAGAGCCACTCCAGTCTGCTGTTGCCCAATTAAATCGCACCCTGTAAGTGACGTGTTGGCTAGGATGATGCTAACCAAGCTTACCTCAAACTCATTTTGAAGAACAGGCACCTCAAGCTCTCTCCTTTTTCCCAGCTATGAGCGTGTCCAGATTCGTATTTTCTTTCTCATCTTCCTTGTCTTCTTTTTGCCATGTGATTCAGAGCTAGAAACAAAAGTATTAACGCAGGCAGCACTTGTTTACTTTTCCTTGTCGCCATCTTGGCTCATTTGTTGGCATTCAGTGACATACGCTTTAAAGCGGCGTAACTGGTTTCTTTTGTGGCTTATGTGACCTCTTGGATGAGTCATTGCTGCCCTCTTGGGGTCATCTTGGTCGGTCAGCCATTCCTGGGAGCGACGTAGGTTTATTCTTTCTCTTTCTTAATATTAAAAACCTTCACTTAAAAACTGCATTTTGTGTTTACTTGTGTTGTCTAACACTATACTAAAGCTAATACTTAGATTTGTTTGATAGTCTGAAACATTTAAGTGACAAACGTGCATCTATAGGCCGAGAGGCGGAGTACAGATCAGTTGTTCCCAAAGAGAACTACTGATGCAAAGAGAAGGCGTCTGGATTTAAGAAATGGATTGAAAGATTAAAATCAGGACTTGAATTGATAAAAGCAACATATATAGTCAATATTTTGGCTGTTGATTGTGTTGCTATTGGACCACTTTTTAACTGCAAAAATGCTTGTATGCTCCACCAAGTGTCGGGGTTTCAGGCCTCTTCAATTTTTATTTTGCGAGTCAAAAGCTGTACAGTTTGGGAACCCCTGGGTTGGATCATTCCTTATAAGAACAGGAAGTTTCTCCTATATAAACTATATTAGAATATTAAACTATACTAGTATTGTTGGTGCCTAGCTTCCCAGTTTGCGAGGAGGAGTGCGCAGATACTTCCCTCGTTTGGATATACAAAGCTAGTAGAAACATACAGAAGACTTGTATCTGTAATTACAGTAAAGGGTGGAGCTACCGAGGGTTGAATCTGGGGTGTAGCATACAAAAACACACCTCACTTTTTAGATACTTATTTGTTAAAAAAAAAAAAAAAAAGCTTGAAACCCATTTGTTTTTGTCCTGAAACTTAACAATTATGTGTTAAGTTTAAGAGAAAAAAGAGGGTTAATAAATACTACTGGAAACAATGCGAGGTGGCAGAGATTTTCTTGTCCCTACATTTGCACTGCCTGAACTCTGGTGTAATCTCTGTGCTGGACCTGCTTTGCCTGTCGTCAGATCTGCCTGGAGACGGAGCGTCTGGGCCCTCGTCGCGTGGAGAGCCTGAGGAAAGAGGACGAGGAGTGGCAGAGGAAGGCTCAGACAGCCGTGCTCTCCATCCAAGACCTGACTGTGAAGTTCTTTGAAACCACGACTCGAGCTCAGAAAGGTAAACAGAGACGCTAGGCATTTCCTCTCTTCATGGGAAAATGTTGAATGCTCTATAGCACAATCACTCTCTCTACATACAAGTGTTATAGATCATACAAAGCAAGTGAACACATGTTTTTTCCTTCTCCAAACTCTTCCATATGAAAGGGATTTCAATTAAAACGTCATGAAACTTTTGTCTATTTTGACCAATCTCAGCTCTGTATGAGCGGATGCGTGCCGACCAGAGGAAGTTTGGAAAGTCGACGTGGGCTGCGGCGATCGAACGCATGGAGCGTCTGCAATACGCAGTCTCCAAGGAAACGCTGCAGCTCATGAGGGCCAAAGAAATATGCCTGGAACAGAAGAAGCACAGCTTGAAAGAAGAGGTAAACTGTGATTAACGTAGAAAAAAAGTTTATCAGAGTCTTTTCTTTAATAGATTTGTTACAAAAACAAGACTTGGGAGTTAAAAGATGTGGGGGGTGGCGTTAAAGATAATAGTGTTGGAAATATGAGCTCATGGCTCTGGCATCCTGTGATGGAGGGAGCGACATCCTGCTGTACAACACTGGAAATGACTCACAGGGAATGACAGTCGGGTCAAATGTTTGTTTTTCATGTAAAGCTACGCCCCCATCTCATCTCAGTAGAGAAACGCTGCGAAACAAGATGGCTTTTCCACTGGATCGGAGCCATGTTGGAGACAAAGTCCCAGTGGGATCGTGTTTTTGGAAAAAGCAGCGTTTCTGCAGCCTCTGTCCTTGGGGCTGTTAGTGCGTCACATAATGATGAGGCGGTGTTTTTTCAGATGCAGAGTCTGCAGGGTGGAGAGGATGCAATGATGCGCCTGGACCAGCTGGAGGCGCTTTACTACGAGCTGCAGCTGCAGCTGTACGACATTCAGGCCGAGGTGCTGCGCTGTGAGGAGCTACTGCTGACTGCGCAGCTGCAGAGTCTGCGCAGGCAGATGACGGGTGAGCGTCTGCTTGATTTCCGTGCAGCTCCAGCAGTGACCACACACGAATTTAAACTTGGAGTTTAATCCGATCTGATGATTTTCCAACAGAGCGACAGGATGAGGTGGTATATTATGATGCCTTTGAGAGCCCGGATGCTATGAAGGGTGAAGAAGAACCCGCATGCTCACCACCGCCCCCTAAGGATGAAGAGCTCTGTGTCCTCCAGCAGAGGACACGGCAGCTGGAGGCCCGGAGGGGCCGCATCACTGCCAAGAAAGTCTACCTCAAAAACAAGAAGGTAAGACCTACATGCTCCGCATTTTTCTGGTTTGCCTTCTAAAGCTTTGGTTAGTTCCGGAAACAGTTGGGTTTGCTACACCACTTTTTGTGCTTTTTTTTTTTGTCATTAGGAAATCTGCATCTTTAATCACAACCAGAAAATCCAAGAGCGCCAAGAAAGGGAAGGTGACTGCAGCTCTCCACAGGTACTAAATTCTAATCGTTTGCGTCCTGAAAAGCCGAGCTTCTACTTGTCTGTCAGCAGAGGTGTGGAAACGCGCAGTGCCACCATCTGTTGAGACACGGCTCCTCAACATACCCACAGAGGATGACAGAGAAGTTTCAAATTTTTCTAAATGTCCAAGGCACAAGCCTTTGATAGGTGGTCATATCACCTCCTTTAAATTCGTCAACAGCACTGCTATTTAGCAAACAACAGAGTGCGGAGGATATCTGTCAGCAGACATGAAGCAGAGCGAAAAACGTCTGACAATAGACACTGTGCACGTTAGCAAATGCTACTTCCTGTTGAGACGCTTTGACTTGTATCGGCTTTTCCTGTTGAAATTTAAAGAGAATTTCAGTGGACGATATTTCATCACAAAAAAGAGTTCAAACTGGGAAACATAAAATTTTAACCCCTTTTCAATGAAGTATGTCCACTGAGATTCTTGTTAAATTTCCAAAGCATCTGGAAATGTAAAATTTGCTGCGGGCTCCATCCATTTTGACAGCATGGTGGCGTCCACAGGAAATGCCGATACAAGCCAAACCTTCTCAACAGGAAGTAGCATTTGCTAACGTGCACAGGGTCTATTTATGAGTGTTCAGCATCTGATATGACAGCGAAAAGTTAGGATTTTCTCATATAAGAGGCAGAAGTTGATCACGTGAAGAGTTTTAGTTTAAAAATAAAAAAGTATATATAATGTTCATAATCGGAGACATGACTGCAATGGTGGCACGACCTCCCCAGGCAACGAAATATAAAAGGAAAATTTCTCTGTCGATTTGTAAGCTGCAAACCTGCTGACAGAGAAGTAGAAACTAGGCTTTATTCTAGTAGCACATGAGCATTTATAACTGTCTCTAGAGTTTTTGCACATTTGCTAATATTACAAGCACAAGCATCAATGTATTTTTGTGATAAACCAATATGCAACAGTTCAATTTCATTTTCTATATACCCCTAATTCACAACAGATGTCTGTCAAGACACTCAAGTCATTTCAATATAATTATGCAAATATTCAAATCAGTTGAAAAATATTTCTGTTTAAGGGATCCCAGCACATCGCGTTGAATCAACACAAAAACACGCAGGACAAACACAACCACACACAGTCGTAGCTAAGGACATTTTAAGAAGACTTTTAACCCAACGGTTATGGTTTTATACTGTGGGAGGAAGCCGGAGTACCCGGAGAGAACCTACATCTTTCAGACTATAGTTCTATTATGTATTATATGTAGTATTATTCTGATTGTGTAGACGTTCTGGTAACTTTTCGTTGTCTTGTACATCAACTTTCAAATCAGACCTCAGATATTTGAACACAACACCATCCCACTGTAGCTCTGCCTGGATGTTTAGGGTCGTTTTCCTGTCCAAAGCTGAAGCTCCGCCCTAATCTCTGACAACTTTTCTGTCAGGCTTTCACTGTGTTTGATTACAACCTCCAACTATGACCATCTTCTCTGTCCCTGCTGAATAAAAGTATCCCCGCAGCATGATGGTGCATCCACCATGTTTGACTGCTCTAATGGCATCTTCAGGATGAGCTGCAGTGTTAGTTGTTTACCAAATACAGCACTTCTGCTCAGAGCCCCAGATTAAAGGTTTCTGGTTACATTTTGAAAAAGTATAAAAAAGTTGAAGAGGTGGAGCAACTTTAAATAGACTCCCTTTTGTCACCTTTTTCAACCCTACCATCTAAAACAGGCCCAAAGTTGAATCTGAAGGATGGTTTTGTTGTGTTTTTTACAGGAAGGAGAAGCGGCAGAAGACGATGAAGTAAAGAGGAAGGCAACAGTGAGCCAGGAAAGACAGAGGACTCTGGACAGACTTCGCAGCCTAAAACAGGTAAAGATTAAAGCATCTGCTGCTGTTCTTCTCCACAACGCTCTACACTCATAGCTCTACGTTCTTGTTTTTACTGTTAATGTTTGCAGTTCTAAGTAATTTCAGCTGCAACATTTTTTGCACTTTAGGTTGAGAGTTTTTGTTGTGTGCGCTGACCGACTGTTTCCTCGTCTCTCCACGCAGCGTTACCCAGGTCAGGTGACTCTAAGGTCCAGCCGTCTGCGTCTGACTCAGACTCCAAGTCGGAGGCGGGCGGGGCAGCAGCCATGCACCCAGGCGGTCAGCGTCCAGACCGACTCCATCTCTGACCTCCCACAACTCTCCGCTCCCCCTCCGCCCGACGTCTACAGCTGCGACGGCACCTCTCTGCCGTCCATCCACCTCCAAAGCGCCGAAGCTCCGCCCGCCTTCCTCTCACTGCCGCCTCTCTCGTCACCTCCATCTATGCTCTCAACGGCGGGGGCGCCTGTCGCACCTCCTCCTCCACCGCCCCCTCCTCTGCCTCCCCCGCCTCCTCCGTCACTTCCCCCCACAGACACCCAAACGAGCAGCCCGACGACGCAGCAGAGGTGCGAGACCGAATGCGCCGTGCTACCGCTGGCTCCTTTTTCCCCTCGGTTCTTTGACAGCAGCCAGCTGCAGACCGCCAGGAAGAAGCTCCGGAAGACGGCGTCTCTGGACTCGTCACATTGGAGGAAAGGTGGGGAAAACCACGCTGGTCAAGTTAAACCCACTATAGTGGGAGTGTTACTAGAAGATACAGCTCTGTCTCTGGGTAAAAGCTTCTATGCAGACAACAAAATGTTGTGAGATTGTAGAGAAGGTAGGAGTTCAGCTGTATGTTTAAAATGGTCCTGGAGGGGGAGGTAGTACTTTACAAAACGACCTAAATTGTTTTGATGAATCGGATGATGGAGATTATTTTTTTGCCCTTTTACAAAGTAAACACGCAAATTACTTTAAATGTTGAATTAAAATGTTAACCACTTTGAAATCTTGTTATCTACACTGAAACAAAATTGAATAGACATTAGATCTTCTATCTATGGTCTGTGTTAAAATTCAAGTATTTATTGAAGCCCCTTGATGGTTTGAGGGCCCTAGCTAGGGCCCTTAGTGATGCATTGATTGCATTACCTTGGTAGGGTAAGTAGGTCTGTTCATGAAGCGTGTAAAAACCTGTTATGGATATACATTCATGCAAACTTATGAGTGACTTATTATAATTTATAGAACCTATATATAACTGTGGAACTATCATCACTTCTCGTTTATGACATCAGATTACTTTCTTTGATATGAAGGCCGAGCGAAACTCTCACTTTGCCCAGTCGTTATTGTGCACAAAGAACACGCATCAGAAACACGCTAGTTTTGTTACGAATTGCGCCCTCATATTAAGGAACGTTTCTGACGCCATACACGTTTCATTGCTTTGTTTTTAGAGGATTTTTGGTCCTTTCCACCTTCGCATGCTACTAGGAACACGCCTCGAAGGTTTAGGGTAACATTTTGTCATCTTTGCTTCATAAGTCGGTTCCTCTTACAGTCGAGCGTCGTGTCTCCACAGCGAGCTCGCCCATGGACGAAGTCTTAGCCTCGCTCAAGCGCGGCAGCTTCCACCTGAGGAAGGCCGAGCTGCGAGTCCTCGGCCCCGACCCAGACGACGACAGCGACAACATCCTGGCTCAGATCCGGCAGGGGGTGCGACTGAAGAAAGTCCGCACGCGGCCAGAGCAACAGCGCCACCCCAAGAGCTTCCTGCACTCGGCCGACGCCTTGACGCGCAGCATCCACGAGGCCCTGAGGAGAATCAAGGAGGCTTCGCCGGAGTCGGAGTCTGAAGACGAAGGCCTTCCTTGCACTGACTGGGAAAACTAAGATGGTTCACAGGAAGAGGTTCAGGTGTTGATTTTTTTTGTTTTTAACAAATAGATTTCTGTGCGGCCAAATCAAAGAGAAAACGAGGCGCTGAGTCCAACAGACAAACAGGAGTTACCTGAACGCACCTTGGTGCAATTAGAACAATTTTTTTTGTTGTTTTTTTTATGTTTGTAAAGATTCTACTCATTTTTAACATATTGCTGTTGCAAGTCTTGATGAGGGCACAACCTCTGACCTCCTGTTACATCAGAGTCGTACTGTAGCTCCTTGTGATGGGTTTGTTTGAAGAAGGAACCGTTCCAGATAATCTGTCACTGGAAACCTTCAGACTTTACTTCGCAACAACTGTTTGACCTCATAACCTTACAGACGTGTCCCTAATCACCCGAAGGAGCAGACAGCTGTTATGGCAAAGCAAAATACAAACATGGCTTCTGTTAAAAATGATGCACCAAAAGGCAAGAAATCATATCTAAAAAAAAAACAAAAAAACATCTCTCATGAAGAAAATGTATTTTACTATTTGACTTGTCTTTTCTCAAGCTGAACTTGATCTACTATAGTTTTTCTTTTTTCATATTCTCGTCTGCAGACTAGGCATGGGTCGGTATGAGGTTTTCACCCTACAATGACCAACCGTGTAAAGGTTGCAGTCTCACTGTTTTTAGACCAACATTTCCAACAAACATATTTTAAATTACCTAATTGGTTTTCATTATAACAGTCAAGCAAGAGTTATATTTGCTGAGACTAAAAAACAGGACAACGTAGTGACAATTTCCGTAATAATAATGTTATAACGAGGGATGTCTTGAGATCTGGGCCAATATTTTCATCATTTTCATAGATCGGCTAGACTAGCTAACAAATCAAGCCGATTTTTACAAAAGTACGTCCTTGTTATGTTTAACATAGTTACGCAATCATTCAAACCTCCGTATTGGTGCAAACCAAACATGTATTTTGAGTCATCGTTTTCGTTTGGTTCCACATCTCCAGAAATTGTTGGAGTTATTACTATTCCTCCATTACTTTGGTATTTACTCAAAATATGGAGGGAATGCGAACTTATGACAGTAGAGGGCAGTACTGAGAACGACGGCGTATAGCCTTCCGGAAATATTTTTCTTTATGATACTGTTCCAAGTAAGCGTTTTGCTTTTTACTTTAGTCTAAAATATTAAACTGTAGCTGAGCTTTTCTCTGTAAGATTTTGATTTAATGGGACTTACAACCATAATTGTAATTCTTATTAATGAAATTAGTCATATAAAACGTTAAGTTACTTGCTGGAAATATTTTTCATATTTATAAATTTAAATACTAAAAGTAAAAGTTCAGATCGGAACACTAAATCGGATCACATTTGAGGTTTAAAAGATTGGATCTTAAAATGCAGATGAGGACATCCCTAGTTATAACTAGTGATGCCAGTAACGCGTTAGTTAGGGCGTTACTCCTAATATGACCACTTTTTCAGTTAAGTCTAATCTAACGCGTTATTATTTCCATACTGGTAATCAGATTAAAGTTACTTGTTCAAGCCGCTGTGCGTCACTATTGTTGTAATTTTCTCAAGCAAAAAGATATATTTGGTACATGGCAGCAAAAGCATTAGGAAAACAAGCAACAATGGCGGTAAATATTTTCCTACCTTCAACAACACTGCTACCGAAACAGCTGATGATCTCCTTTATGGTCGCCATGTTTGTTTTGGCTAGAGTCTGAGTTCTGTACTCTGTAGGCCTACTCTGACCCCTAGTGGAAGTCTCCAGTATTCCCAAGACACAGCTTGTTGCTTCATAGTTGCTGGTGTCAACTTGAGGTTAAAAAGCAAGTATATTTCCAGCCTTACAGTTAACATACACTTCCAATAAAGTGAGTATTTGTAAAACTGATTGTTTCTATGCTGAGGCAGTGGAGAGTTTTGTTGGCAACTGCTGAAAGTAACTAATAAAGTAACTTGTAATCTAATGTAGTTACTTTCAAAATAAAATAATCGGTAAAGTAACTAAGTTATTTTTGGAAAGAGTAATCAGTAGTCAGTGATAAGATTACTTTTTCAAAGTAACTGTGGCCACACTGGTTATAACATATTTAGTCTTACATAAATAAATTGATGCAGTACTATAGAGAATCTCCCTTCCCACTAGTCTGAGTAATTTAAAATTACTTTTCGCAGAAATTGATCTAGTTTTTTTTTGTTGGCACACGCTTAACAAATGGATATTAGCCGGTTATCAGTTTGGGCGATCTGCCCTGCCTTCTTCTATCAACCAGCTGATTAGCAGTGTGCAGCTTTTAAACCATAGGAAGGGGATGTAGCAAATGTTTCCATTTTAAAATGGTAACTTTCTAAAAACCTCGGTATACAAGGTTGAACAACCCTCGCCGAGAACAGATGCTGTTCTTGCCAGATGAGTATTTTTGCATGGATGTTTTTTGTCGCCTCTACGTCAACCATAAAGAGTGGAATGAGAATCTGGGTTTGACCGTTTGGTTTAATTGGCTGATTCTGCCGCCATATGAGGAGATAAAATGAAACATTTACTTTATCGTTTACTCATCTATTCAGCTGTTGGTTGATGACCTTCGCTGGGACGAAAAGATCAGAAAAAACTATTGCAGATGTAAAAAAAAAAAACAAACGGTAAACTAAGATCAGATAAACAGATGATGTAAACAAGATGGAGATTATTGGATGTAGTTTAAGAGCGGCACTCTTTACTGCCCTCTGGTGGTAGGTGCTCATCTCTTCACACATTAGAGCATGAGGGTTCCAGGTGATGATATTTCTTTTTTTTTTTGTCTGCCTTGTTTTCTGTTGTGCTTTCAAACTTTGTGTTTACGTTTGGTGTGTATGTGATTATTTTAGTTTTTTATTTAATGTTTTTAAATACGTTTTTATACTGAAAATCGATTGCTTTGACAAATTATGCATCAAGTACTGTGGTTTAAATCCGAGATTTTTATTTCTCCTTATAGGTAAATGACAGCACTGTCTGCTGCATTAGTTTTTTTCTTGTTTTGTTTTTTGAACGCTGATTTCCAGTTGGAAGAGCCAAGCATTAGTAAAAACACAATAGTAAAAGGAAAAAGCTAAACTCCCAAACTGCGACTGCAGCTTACATAACTTCCAAACTGTGTGCTAAAGCATCAGATTGTCCTAAAACTGCTTTTACACTACAAAGTGGTCGCTTTAATGCAGGAATGGACCTAGATACTAGGAGAACGAGAGATGTCCAGCACTGAAAAGCGAAAAACCAGCAACATTTCTTCTCTCGTTTTGTCTTTGGGGAATTTTCATGGAAATATGTAACGTCCTCCAGCTTTTAGATGCTATTTTACCAGGACAATAACACAAAGCACGCTGTTTACATCATTATTTTTTGTCTGTATGCTAAACTAAATGCGGCATCACAGACTACTGCTGCTAAGTGTCGAAGCCATCATGATACTTTTGCATGCACAGTTCCTTTTCCTCCACACAGCTCGGTGAAGCTGTCACAGCCAATGGGTTCAGGTTCGTCTCGGTGCATTTTCCAATGAATTCGGAAAAAATGCTGAGAATCCAAATTGTGAGACCTGTTTTTTTCTCTCTCACTCTCATTCAGTTTTACCGACTTTTGCATGAGACTAACCTGAGGGGAACAAACCCATCACAATGTATGTGCAATAATGAAGATCGGAAGAAGAGTCGTTTTATGATTTATACTGTAAACAAATGTAAATCATGAGAAATGTATCCACATGCCTAAATGTATTGAAATATTTATTGAAGCCTCATATTTTTAAGATTTTTTTAAAAAATGTACTTGATAAAGTTCCCTGTCATGCCATTCCTCTCTGCTTTTCCATATCCAACATGTCTTTATTTTTCCTTTCATATTAAAAGCACCAAAATGTTGTATTTTAATCTTCTTTCGTCTTGACTTTTTTTATCATTTAAAAGCAGAACAGTTTATGCTGGTATATTGTATATATGGTGGCTCTCATGTACACACCCTGGTAAAATGCCAACAAACAAAAAAAAAACACCTTAATAATTCTTTGGGTTATTTTTCTTGGGATTGTTGTACGGCCGAAACACCCAATGACCTCAAGTCAACCAGAGTTTTTCTCGTAATGTCCAGGGGTCTCATTTATAAAACATTACGTACAATCCCTACTAAAAGTGTAGTACGACAAAACATAAAGTTTGCGTACGCCAAAACGATTTCTGATTTATGAAACCATGCCTACGTACAGTTGTACCGGACATTGCAGCAAATTGCATCTTAATTTCGGCCTGCTCCCCCACATTATATGGAAACGTGATGTATCGCCTGCTCATTTTAATGATCCCATCCAAGACTGCAGGCATTATTGCGCTCAGGGACGGCTGATGATTCAATTTATTAATTGGCCCACAGTCCCGGCCCTTTTATTTGAAGTTTAAGGTTTTGAGAGAAATTTTATGTATCTATTTTAATATTGAAAAATGTTTTTAGAAGAGCTGTAGCTCACTGCAAAGCTACAATATAGATATCATTACTTGTTTGGATGTTTATAATAACATGAATCCATAATTAATGTTTGGTGTGAGGTGAAATGATATGTGTGAGAGGAGTAATATGCAGTCTGGCTGCAGTTCACCACCTCACCAACTGCGTCGTCGATTCCCTCGTCTCCAAAATGTCCGTACGCACGGGTCAGAGTTGGCGTACAGGTGCGCACATTTTCCCGTCAAGTCTGTTTTTTATAAATCACAACTTTTGCTTTGAAAGTGGCGTACGCCAGTTTCAGGCCCCGTTTTCTGCGACTAAACGCAACGTTTATAAATGAGACCCCTGGCCTCTGTTATCTGCTGGGTCACTGAAAGAAAAGCAGGCCCATGTCATCACAGATCCTTCTAGGGATGCAACAATAGCACTTTTTTTCAGTCTGATACGATACCGATATTTGGATTTGAGTACTTGCCGATAGAGTACCAATGCAGATACTTCGATCACACAAAAATGCAGTGAATTGGTAGACAGGTTTTCTTCTCTGCTTGTTACAACAAATGGTGAATATTTAAAAAATGTATATTAATAAAATTGACCACAATATGAAATCTATAGTGAAAAATTTTCAGTGCAATTATAGGAGAGGAACAGGCAGTACATAATGGTATCGGCCCTGATATCAGTATTGGTGCATCCCTAGATCCATCACTCTGCTTAACTTAGGGTTTTCAGCTGCTTTTTCCTCATTTTCCTCCATCGCCTTAAAACACCGCTACCTATTAACGTCTGTGTTAGGACAGAAATCTACTGTAAATTTTCCATTTGGTTATTATGATGGTCGTGTTAATACTTCACCAGCGAAGTTAGTTTATCGTTGAAAAACTTTAAATATGAGACAGAATTCAGGTATAAAGGGATCAGTGTAATTTTTATATTTTTGTGTTTTAGTACAAGGCCCTCCCCCAACATCTGTTGGGTGTTTAACAGTAGGGGTGCATCTTAGTAAGCCATTAAATGTCACTGCAGAGTAAGCACTGTATCCAGGCATGATAATAGAAAGTTGAGTGGAGGGAAGAAGTTTGGTAGAATAAAAAAAAAAACTATTTCAGGAGATGTGGCCGACTATTAAAGCAACATTGCTGCTAAAGATGCCCCGACCAAGTATTGAATACCTGTACAGTACAATACATGCGCAAACTTTAAATGGCAAATGACCTGTACTCGTATGACGCTTTATCAACAGGACCCAAAAGTGTTTCACTCTACCGTCATTCACAAACACACACATTCACACTGGTGGTAAAGCAAACCTTTTTGTCTGAGAAACTGCATCTCGGTTTTCTTTGGGAACTAAAATAAACTAAATAACAGAATGAAATATTTTCCAATAAGTCACTCTGTAGCTTTATGAATCTGTGATATGTAGAAAATAGGTTCGTTCAGGACCCTTCGGCGACCCTCTGATTCTGCATGTTTATTTTCTGAACCACACCCCTTGTCCCTACTGGACCCGGAAACTGCTGTCAAATCTAGTGCGCCAAAATGGGAACCTGACGACAGCGGGCTAGAACCATTCCAAACATTGAGGTTTTAATAAGTCAAAGACTGATGGTTTTTTTTTTCCTTTTATTCAGCTGGATAACCAACCTGATCCATCACCGACTGCAACAAAAGGAGACCAAAGCACCGTATCCATCAGATTTTCTTTTAATACAAACTTAAAATGAAAATTTGTGTTTATCAGCATGTGTTTTCATTCCACATTTCAATTTCTTGTTCAAATCCCTTTTTATTTAGCAACAGCGTACATCATCGCCTTTTAAGATTAAAGTCGCCGCTAAAATCTTCCCAAAGTTTGACCCCTAACCAAGAACAAGCCCTTAAATAGTGTTCTGCACGTGTTCGTTCTGTAGCATATGCTTTCATTTTTGGCAACAGGTACTCCCACAAGAAAAACAAAAGAAGAAAAAAAACCCGAACGTACCGTGAGTTAGCTACCGTTGATGCATCTTAGTGCCCAAGGCAACATCAGCAAGAGTTCAGATCTGTACAGGAAAACAGTATTTGGCAAAAGAAAACACTAATCCGTTCAAATATGTCATTTCCTTATGCGCTGAGAAACAAAACCGTCTTCACACCCACGTACCAAACAGTAAAATTAAATTAAACCATCTTTTGCATTTTTACAAGGTTTATTCTAAATATTTTAGTAATAAATAATAATAAAAAACAGGATTCAACCATTGCACTTCAAACTGCATCAAAAAGAAAAAGGAGGGAAACTATCAGATTCACCCACACACACAAAAATAGAAAAACAGAAAAAGACCAAAGAAAATCCTGATTCGCTTTTGGTTCAAACCAGCTGGCGGGAGCAGGAGGATTACCTGAAATTGAGAGTGGAAAGAGTTCATAGACCCTCCTTTAGTGTATTGCTCAAAGGTTATAGAAGACAAACCGACGTCCTCGTGTGGCAGTTCCCGTGATTATCACGTAATCCGGTGAGTGAAGAAAGAAATCCGAATCTGATCTGAGGAGCCCGTTCGGCTGACTTCAGTGAACAGTGAGGAAAATGTCGAAGCATAATCGTGGAGTCGAGGCGGCTCCGGTGTTTAGCATATCACGGTGGTGAAAAAAACCTAAATTATGAGAACAGTGGTTTTTTTCTTCTTCCCAGTGGAGCAAAGAAAAAGGCTTCACTTGGCTGTTTGTAAACCATCTGAGTGCGCTGAAGTGGCAGAGTTCATGTACCTTTTTAATGCATCAGGTCGTGTAAACTCTTTAAGATGTACTACATACAAAAAGGAAAAAAAAAAGAAGAGATTTCAAGTTGTGTCGGCGACGACGTTGGCTCTCTAGCTGCCCTCGATCAGCTTGGCCAGCGCGTCACGCAGCTCCGTCAGCTCGAAGATCTTCCCGTCCAGCAGCTCCAGCAGGGAGCGCAGGCTCTTGGTGTAGGCCTCCCTCTCCAGCTGGCTGCTCTCCAGACGCTGCTCCAGGTCGCTCAGCTGCGCCTCCAGCTCCTGGTTCCTCGACTCCGTCTCCTGGACGAAACAAAAGGTGTAGGAGGAGTGAGGAAGGTCATGATATGCGGGAGATACCAACACATTTCTTTGGGGTTTTTTTTTGTCATACCTACAAAGATCAAACATTTATTATTACATGAGACAAATATAAGCTGACAAAAGTCTTTTTGTAGAAGGCCTGTATTCATTTTGTTTGCTGTTACCATTCAGTTTTGTATACCATAGTGTTCATACTATAAAACGCTACAGTTTCCAAACCGTTTGGAGCCTACGGCCTAAACGACGATACTGCTAATCTATAGTTTTTACTGGCTAATGGAATCAGGTGGGCGCTATAGCAGGAAACGCAAAAGTGAGGTACACGTGGGGAAAGATTGTGCAGCGAAGAAGACACTACAGGTAGCTTTCATGCACACAGCCTCACAAAAAACACACCAAGAAAGGGATATAATGCAGCTTTTAAGTTGAAGGTAATTGAGCCGGCCGTCGAAGCAGGAAGTAGAGCTGCCGCTCGTACGCTTGTCTAAAACGAAAAAAGCTTTCGAGGACATAAAGTCAGTGTGTTTACATGCAGCAAGAGAAAGTAGAATTACTGCCTCGGTCCGACTAAATTCAAACCAAACTGGAGATGGAAATTAATAAATAAAAATCAGAGTAAGGCACCCAGATATCAAACTTCTCAGGAACTCAGGAACATGAAAGAGCAACACACTGGTAATAAAAAAATTTAATTTAATTTATTTCTGTAATCAAACTTAAAAGGTGAAACAAATTTCTGATATAGACTCATTACATGCAAATGTAATGCAATGGCTTTATTTAAAGGGATGCAACGATACCACTTTTTTTTCAAACCGATACCGATACTTTGATTTGAGTAATTGTCGATGCAAAGTACAAATACCGATGCTTCTACCACCCCCCCAATGCACTGAATTGGAAGACCGGTTTTATTTTATTTACCGATTGTTAAAACAATTGATGGTGATTTAGCTAAGAAAATAAAATATTAATAATGACCCCAAAACAAAAATTTCATGTGAGAAATAAACATTTTGTGTGAAATTATTGCAGATTTTCCACATTTTAAGTATTGGTCAGTGGAATCTGTTAACTGTGACCCATACAGTACATAAGAGCAGCATCCCTTCTTTATTTGTTATAATTTTTATGGCTTACAGCTTATGAAAACCTCAAATTTAAAATCTCAGAAAATGTGTATAAATTAAGGATTTGAAATAAAGAAATGTCAGATATTTTCTGAGATTTGGAATTTGGGGTTTTCATAAACTTTAAGCCCAAATCATCAAAACTATAGCAAATGCAAACTTGAAATATCTCCCTTTTTATGTAATATGTCTATATCATATTTGAGTTCCACCTTTTAAGTTGAATTACTGAATTAAATCAACGTTTGCATGATTTTCTAATTCGTCGAGTTTCACCTGTAACCATCTGAGCCACATGTTGGCTTTAAAGACATGACAGACGGGCTAATAGAGGCTGCATCTGAACAGACTGGCATATCTGAACAGAGCAAACCTATAAGGCGGGAAATCAACCAGATTAGATTTCTGGGGATGCTTCGATGAAATGTTTCCTCATCCCGGCCGAGCTAAGATTGGACTAACATTCGCGAACACATCAGTAGATTTTCGATTGTGTTGCTCACCTTCAGCTTCTGTGTGAGGGTGTCTTTTTGAAACCTAAACTCGTTGGCACTCTCCACCTCCTCTTTAAGTGTTTCCAGCTCCTACAGTGAAACATGCGAATAAACATTGGTGAGGTTATCCTGTATCTTTGAATCGCTAAACAAGCCCCCTTCAGCTGCTCCTTACCTCCTCCTTGGCCTTCAAAGCCAACTCTAGATCCTCTATCGTTCTGTTGAGCTCCGTTTTCTGAGACTTAATCACAGTCGTTTGGCCACTCACACACTCCAGCTCCGTCACCTGGGAGACAAACAGCAGCCATCTAAATCGTAAGCGAACCGGAGCCGGCGGCGGCGGCTAGTGGCGACGGAGCCGTACCCGTTTGTGTAGCCGCTCTGCCTCCTCCTGATAGGCCGCCAGCTGCTGCTTCCACTGTTTGACGTTGGCGGTGGACTCGAGCAGAGCCGCCGTCAGTTTGGCGTTGTTCCCCTTCAGCGCCGCCAGCTCCGCCTCCCAGTGCTTGTTGATGGTTGAGGAACTGGAGACAGAAAGAAAAGACGGCTGCAGTAACTATCAGAAAACTGCCAGGGTGTCAGCTGGACCCATCGAGAAACAATTTGGTTTCATCAACGACAATAGGTTTCCTTTTTGCATGAGCTACTAAACTAAGCAAAATAGCTAAGCAGAAGGATATTGTGAACACTAAATGCATCAATTTATTGAATGTGGAATTGGACCAATACTGATGCCATTGTTGTCTTCCGAAACAGTCAAAAGAGAACAACAGGACAAATAACCACGGCCAACAGTCATACCAGGCCGGGATTCAAACCCAGATCCTTCTTCCTGCAAGGCAACAGCGCAGTTGAAAATAAACTGACATAAAACTAAATGAACCCGCTTAACTCATTCATTTCTACAGTTACTTCCCTTGTATAATTGTTTCAAGAGAACTGGAATCCTACAATCTGGATCTTAGACTCCAGTGTTAGTACTAGGAACTAATTCTGTCAGAGCCTTGTTTTATTCCATGAATGTCTCAAACCCCACTTGGTTGAAAGCTTCTCCCCCAGAGCCACATTATTAAATATGCTGTTGAAAAAGTTCAGTTTAGTGTCAAGATTCTGTTCTTTTCCTATAGTCAAATATTCAGACTACTGTAAAACCAGAATGAAGTATTCTAATTACAGAAGAATTAACAGAGGTTTTCTCTTTTATTTGATCATATTTTGGCCTGGAAACGTTCTGAAAAAATAAAAATCAGAGTATCCTTGTTTTGTTAGGTATCTAAAGCAGCCCTAGTTTAAGCTCCAGAGGTCCAATTTAAAACTCAATCTAGGACATAAAAAAGTGTGAAATTGCGTTTTTTATAGATCAGACTAAAGCACAATTTCCAATTACAATCAAGTTTAAATGCTATTCTTTAGAATTTCAGGTTTTGTGGAGGAGGAGTAAAGTCTGGCTGCTCAAACTTTTTGCCAGTGTTATCCAGTCTTGTAAAAAGTTAAAATGTGATATTATTTTTACTAAATGGAATATATTAGATCTAGTGATCAAGATTATTCATCTATTTCCAAGGTTATTGGTAATAACTAGGGATGTCCCAATCAGCATTTTAGGCCTCCAAAAGAGAGCTGAGCTGAGCTGCAATTAGTAAGAGGTAGTAGATATTCTGTATTTGTTGAGATAACACATCAAGGCTACATTTTTTCACCTACGGTAAAGGAGCTGAATAAGAAATGGTTGGATTTTTTTTTTTTGGGAATACTAGAGGCACATTTTTAGTACTATGTTAAAACGTGCCATGACAGTGAAATATACACCCTCGGTTAACATGCTAATATCCCCACATCCACCCGGAGATGTAGCTTGTTCAACTATTCTCAAATCTAACCTAAGGTCAGGGTTAGCGATGTAGCGGTAAATCTCGGTAATAAAGTTGACAATAATAATTTGTCTTGTTTAAAAAGAAAAAATTATATATATATATATATATATATATATATATATATGTATATATAATTTTGTGGAATCTCGTACGCACGATGAGTCACACATGCGCACTTTGTAGTTTATAACAAAAACTTTCTCTAAGCCGAAATGATTGCCGAAGAACGGCAGCACTCATGACATTTATCAGCCCTAAAAAGTGACGATCGAAAGTATGAAAAATATTTTGAGTATTTGAAGAATACCGAGGGGCAGTTGATAGAGGACAGCTATCTTGTTTGCAGAACATGCAGGAAAAAAGTGGCTGCGAAAGGCAGCAACACCTCATCTGTGTGACTATCACCCGAAACGCAAGGTACTTTAACGTTAGCGTTTTAGCTTAAATGCATGATGTGAGGACTCTGGGTTGAGGAAGAATGCAACGCGTCGCTCTATAGTGCAGCCGCAGCGCCCACTGCCAGCATATAAGCCGTGTCGTGAATACTTCCATATTGAAATGACGCTACGCATTACGGGGCTCCCAAGCGGCAGATGAGAGTTTTAGTTTTGTTTTGTTTAGTTGGTCGTTAAATGCAATTGATTGACTCGCCGCATTATTATGAATTTAACAAGGATTACTGCCTTATAACATTTTCCTAAATCTGCAAAACTCATTGGAAGGACACAAACTGAGAACAATATTTTCCTGATATAGAGGGTTTATTAAAGTTGTCCGAAAATGTTATAACACTTTTCTGACGCGTCGCGATCCGGTCTTGTTTGGGAATTCATCCCAGGATTCTTACTTAGCCCACTGATGAATCAGTGAGCTGCCCGCTTCAGCACAAACCACATCGCCAACCGTTTGAATGACCTCAGGCTCACCTGTGAGAGAAGGGTGATGCGTTTTGGGAAGGCTCCGCTCTGGCTTCGGTGTGCTTCGGTGTGACTCGGTCCTCTTCTGTACCATTGATGCTCTCTGAGGTCAGAGGTGACTGGAGGTCACCTGGCGCCGACTCCTGTTTTGGTACAAGAAAAAAAAGCCAAAATTAACTGATTCAAAATATATAGTTTATCAAAGTAGCCATTTCTCTCCGCCACTAGTTGAAAAGACAAGATCAACACCTCTGACATAATATAAGCAGATTATTTGAGGGAGAGAAAGATTTTTTAATCCAATGTACCAAGGCCCCTCACAAAACAACCCGTCTCCAGTAGCCGGGGAATTGCTAATGTCCTAGCAGAGGTTCGCTCCAACTTCTCCGTGAATCGGACACGGAGCGGCCTGTGTCTGCGGCCCCATCGTCACAGTTTGCGCAATGCTGATGCACACCGACTGAGCGCCAAATTTCTTTTAGCCAATAGAATTTGAGCGCCCGTCTTTTCGGCTCTCAGTTTGAACTGCATAGGAGTCTATCAGAAGAAGGCAGGACTTAGATACTTACAAATATTGGGGAACTCCAACTTTGTCTAATGATATAGAACTGTACCATCATTTTTTTAAAACTCTGATACATAAATATATTCTCTGGACAATCACAACTAGAATATGACAATGGAGCAGACAAGAATATAAAATTAACTCAGAAGAAATCATTTTAAATCTCAACTTTAGGTTTGTTTTCTATTAGGGGTGAGACCCAAAAAGGAAAAACAAGTACATAAATTTGTGTTCAAAATCACTGCAATTGAACCTCAATAACCAGTTCAATCACTGTTTTTGGTAGAAATATCTCTACATGGCAAATTGCAAGTGTTTTACTGAGTCAGATAAAAAGTGGTACAAGTGGAGAAAATGATGGGTTGCACAGCCCATCATTTTCTCTAAAATCTTCTTATATGCTTTAAAATGGAAAGAAAACCAGAATAATGTGGAAGAACACGGTAAATCCAATGGAATAAATGGTTTGCACAGCGGATAGATTTGGCAGCCAACACCCAAACAAAGACTTCAGGTGAGGGTACGATGCAAAGCATAGGGTTGTTTTGATGCTCTGGTGCTGATGCTTAGATCAGCTGGAATATTCCTGTCGCCTTAGGAATGTCCCCGTTTCAATAAGACGACCCCAAACAGTAACCGAGCCATCTCTTGTTTCTAGACCAAGTAAATCAACATATAGAGGCTTCCAACCAAACCTCCACATCTTAATTGATGGAAAACGCGTTGGGTGACATCGACTATGCTGTTACTGAGATACAATTAGGACATCCAACCATCCTGCGCTAGAATAGCTGCTTACAGGTGGAATGTGAGCTTTACTCACTTTTTAAGGCACACTGCAACCATTTAGAACAAAACAGTTTCTGGTAAAGAGAGCATAACAAAAACAATAGGTACTGGAGGGGAAAGATCAGTACAGAGGTGGGTGTGATTCCCAGGAATAATTAATGAATGTACAAAAAGGAAGTCAAACAGCAAGGGGGCTGGTGCCGAGAGAACCTGGTGCACAGAAAGAAGGATCAACAATCTCCTGATCTCAGCATTAGAGAATTAAAAATGTCAGCGTAGAGATCTCTGATGATTTCACCTGGTGGGATTGGGAAACAGGCCCAGCCGACTCTAACTAACCTCACTCCCACCTGGAGTATGTTGATATACTACATCTCACAGCGTGAGAGCGCCGTGCAGAGGACAGTGAGGGGATTGTCTTCTCACCGCAACAGCAACAGAAAACTTTGCTGCACAGCTTTCGGCCTAAAGCTGGTAAAGTCCTGACCTCTTAGGATTATTGTACATTCTTCACATTATTGCACAGATTACACATTTCATCTCTTTAATTATATCTCACAGTAACCTATTTCAGACACCAGTGGGTTGTTTTGCTGTAGTAGGTACACGATGAGGTGACTGTAACCTGATTTCATCTAAACAGCCCGGTGAGATTCTGTGGCTTATTCTATTTTTATAGTGGCGTGACTGCAACATAAACCAGGCTCAGGCAACCTGATCATAAAAATAAAAAAAAATCTCCATGTGCCGTCACATGCTCATCTGACACCCAGTTGTTTCGTCACCAAGCACAATCGGTCAGATGAATCATTCCGGGGTTTCCCCGACTGACCACAGCAAAACATTAAGGTCAAGAAACTCTATGTAACATCATGAATGCCCCATTTTATACCAGAAAGATTGAATATTTATTAAAATGCCTTCACTCTATGCTGAGAGGAGAGGGAGCCGGAGACGGGTCTGTGGGGTCGGTTTCTCTTTGTGGTTTACACTCACAACAGACAAGGAAAGGCCGCTACAGGGAGCAGGTTTGGTCAACTGGGGGTAAACTTTAAGGAAAAAGACTTTGACTGGATGGGAAAGAAGGCGGATTCGCTAAACCATTTTTTTTACCTTCTTTTTACCAGGTTTGTTGACAGACAACACATTCCTTTTCACGGCGCCACCCTGAGAAGAAACCATTGGAGAGAAAGAACCTGACATCTACAATGGCGTCATGTTCAAAAATGAAAAAGCAATGTACGGCGAAACAAAGCGGCTTGCAAAAGTATCTGTACCCTGTATTTTATATTTTTAAATATTTTCCTCTTTATAACCACAGACGTCAACGTGTTTGCATTGGATCGGACGGAGAATCTGACCTTTTTTTTTTTTTTTTCTGGCTAAAGAAAAGCAGCCCCTGGCATGATGCTGCCACCACTATGCTTCACCATAGTGGCAATGTTAGATTTCAGCCACATATATATTTTGGTGTTTGGATTAAGACGTATTGGAACATGGCTTGTGCCAAACTGCAATTGCTGTTTTTTTTTACCTTTCATTTCATAAATCATTTCCCCTTTCAACTCTCCCAGAAAAGCCAGATTTGTAGATTGCACAAGTAATAGTTGTCCTTTTCACCAGATATTCCAACCTGAGCTGTGGATCTCCACAGTTACCATGGAGATCTTTACAGCTTTTCTAATTTATGTTCTTCTTGCGCGGCTTGATGCACTGGGTTATTATTTTGTTTGGTTGGTATCAGAGTCACGGGGGCAAATGCTATTAGCTGAACGTTTAGAAAACTTTTGATTCTTTTAAGTTCCCAAAATGTGACAAGTTCAAGAGTTACTGCTTTTGTAAGCCACTCTATACTGATGTAATGTGGCGACGACAAATTATACAAAATGACACAAACGGTGTTCGTTACCTGTGAGGGAGTGCTGCTGAGCTCCGTTTTCTCCTGGCTCTTCTCCTTCGCTAACCGCGCCGCTTCCTTGAACTCAGCAAACTTTTCTGCAAACTGAAACAAAACGAGCAGCTGCTGACTGGCGCTCTGTTGGAAAGCAAGCAAAATAAGCAGCGTGCAAGGCCCCCCCCAACCAACCACCCACCTTGCTCAAGTGGCTCTCTGACGAGAAGCCAAGGCCGTAGACGGTGTTGGCCCGGCTGTCGGCCCACTGGCCGAACTTCTGTGACGTCTTGGTGAAGGTCATGTTGGGGGTGATGGTACTGTTGATGATAGCCTGCAGAGCATGAAATATACATTACTTAACGTTGGTGAGGGAGGAATGCGTTGGCTGGGGACAGCTGCAGGGAGGGCATCAACACTGATGATGGGTTTTTGATGCCCCGAGTTTGGCACGCAGGAAGCTGTCAATAAGGAGCGTGTCCAGCTGGCTTCTAATGTTATTGATCAGTGTAGGAGGCCACTCTGGGTTTACTGGTATAATTAGCTCAATTTATTGGACGTAGATAGCGAAAGGAACAAACTTTCACTTTGCCCTCAGATGGATTCATTTCTTCATCATATTTACCACATACAGTGGGGCAAAAAGTATTTTGCAGCCAGCTATTATGCCAATTGTCCCATTTAAAAAGATGAGACATCTCACTGTAAGAGACAGAATATACATTTTTTTTAAATCCAGGATATTATATTGTATGACTTTTAAAGCATGTATTTGTATAATGGTGTAGAAAGTAAGTATTTGGTCGATTACAAAGGTTCACCTCAATCCTTTGCAAAGTAACCTTGGTTAGCAGTGACCAAGGTTAAACATTTCCTGTAGCTCTACAGGTTTGCACACACTCGCTCAAAAAAAGAAAATCTCACATTTACCTAAAAATGTTATGTCAAGTGGTTCCACACAACTACTTTAAGTAACTGTCGAGATTCTTGATTAAGATACTGGAATTTTGCCCCATTCTTCCATGCAGATTTTCTCTAGAGCTGTGATGTTGTGTACTGTCGCTGGGCAACATGAACTTTCAAGTCCCTTCAAAGATTCTCTATTGGATTGAGGACTGGAGATTGGCCAAACCTTGAAATGCTACTTATGTAGCCACTCCCTTATTGCCCTGGTTATGTGTTTAGGATCATTGTCATGCTGGAAGATCCAGCCCCGTTTTCTCTTCAATGCTCTCACTAATGGAAGGAAGTTTTTGCCTGAAATCTCACTTTACATGGCCCCATTAATCCTTTCCATAATAGGGATCCCTTTGCAGAAAAGCAGTACCAAAGCATAATGTTCCCACCCCCATGCTCCACAGTGGGTGTGGTGTTCTTGAGATGCAACTCAGCATTCTTTCTCCTCCAAGTTCTATTTTGGTCTCATCTGACCACATTACATTCTCCCGATTCACATCTAGGTCATCCAGATGGTCTCTGGCAAACTTTAGGCGGGCATAGATACGTAGAGGCTTAAGCAGGGGGACCTTTCGAGTGCAACAGGATTTTAATCCTTGGCAATGTAGTGTGTTACTAGCAACCTTTGTAACTGTGATCTCAACTCTCTTCAGGTCACTGATCAGTTCCATCCCTCAGGTCTGGAATGTTTCCTCATTATTTTCAAGATCATATGTACCTCACGGAGTGAGATTTGCATGGAGCCCTGGGCCCAGGGAGACTGTGATTATGTATTTATTCCATTTTCTAATAATTGCTTTATCAGTTGATGTCTTCTCACCAAACTGTTTGCCCATTGTAAAATGACTATTCCCAGTCTTGTGCAGGTGTACAATGTTGTCCCTGGTGTACTTTGACAACTCTCTGGTCCTGGCTGTGGTGGAGGAGGCATTCTGACTGTTTGAATGCGTAAACAGGTGTCTTTTATACAGATAAGTTCAAAGGGAGCCCATTAATACAGATAATGAGTGGAGGATAGAAGACCTTCTAAAAGAAGTAGTAACAGGTCTGCGAGGGCCAGAATTCAATTGCTTGTTTATAGGTGTTGAATACTTATTTTCTGCAGGATTATACAAATTCTTAATCATACCATGTGATTTCCTGGATTATTGTTACATTCTGTCTCTCACAGCTCTCCTCTTTTTAAGTTGGAAAACTTGCACAATCGAGGGGAACCAAATACATTTTTGCACCATTTCAGCACGGCTTCACAGTGTTTCACGCATAACACCAGAAGATGAATACACAACAATAAATTTACATTAAAACAATAAGTGAATAAAGGCTTAAGAAATAATTAACACAAATCACATGTAAATTGAGTTCAATGTTTCTGTTCTGGTTTTCAATCACGACAGGACGGCAAGTGCTAACTTGAAAAGCCGACCGGTCCTTAAAACAACAAAAAATTTATACAAATTTGGATTACATGGGATCTGGAGGTGACCTCTGACACGCATCCATTTCAACATGAGACCACTGTGCTACCAGCATTCCTCACATGGCAGGAAACTGCAATATAGACTGCCAGCCTCACGCAAACCCACACTGTGACCACGATAAACCATAAGAGCTGGTAACACTGCATAACGTGTCTGCTGACCTTCCCTCAGTGGTTGGCTGACTGTCAGATGCTTAAGTAATTGCCTTCGGTTTTATGCCGGTTTTATAGTTGTATATATTTTGGCCCGTTTAATTGTTCTGATTTGAGCTTCAAGATGCAACAGAAGAAGACGGAAGAGTCAGGCTTCCATGCAACTTTGTAGCCAAACTTTTCAGACATTTTAAACAGGAAGATTCACTGTTATCAGTTTTCTTCCAAAACAATGTCTGATTTAAGTATCAGTCTGTAAAAGAGCAGTTGAAATTGTATATCTATCAAAACATTTTAGAAATATTCACATATTGAATGTGAATGATTATTTTCTCATTAAAAAAATATTTCACTGCATTTCAAAAGCAAAAATTAGCCTTATTTTAAACAGTGAACACGATATTAACAAACATACAATTTTCTAGCTGATCAAATTTTTAGGAAACCCTGCTCCCTAATAGAGGCTTCCTGTAGCCATTGACTAGAGATTCTGACATCGGTCAGAGGAAAGTTTTCACTCCTCACTTTGAGCTGCATAATAGTTAAGGGGTTTCTTGCTTTGACTAGGCCCAGGACTTTCCACTTCTTAATTCTCAATTAATCCTCGGTGGATTCACCAATAATCTGGAGGGTTTTTTTCATGCTTTATAGTCCAGCTTCAGCTTTCAGCCAGGTCCTGCTGCAGAAAAGCTTCTTCCCATGTAACTTCCAGATCCATGCTTCTCAGCTGGCATGAGGTTATGTTTCTGGAATTTTGAACTTGGTTTATGCAAGATATTAGGGCTGGGCATTATGGGAAAATTTTCACATCACGGTATTTTTTTAAACATATCGGTATTACAGTATTTAACATTATTTTTTCCCCCGTACAAGACTGTTCATATCCATCCATCCATCCATCCATTTTCTGAAACGCTTATTCAATAAGGGGTCGCGGGGGGGCTGGTGCCTATCTCCAGCTGTCAACGTGCGAGAGGCGGGGTACACCCTGGACAGGTCGCCGGTCCATCACAGTGTTCATATCCACATCATCTTAAATAGCCAATTTTACTGGCATGTGGACTGCACAGACACAGGTCAATGATGTGAAAATAATTAAAATAATTATGATTCCAGTAGACATTCTTGATGTTCTAAGGCTGAAAGTATACTTGTTTTTTAATCATGTTGACGCAAGAAGCAAATTGAATCTTGTACTAGCTTTGCATGTAGTATTGAAGAATCCTGCTAGGGGGTAAAGACTCAGACCAGATATTGCCAAAGAAGAAGTAAAATAAACATGAGGACCATAGGAGATTATTAGCTGGTTAATATTCAGATAACAGAAAAAAAAGACGGCAGAAGTATCGTAGATGGTATGGAAAACATATTTACCGCTATTTTTTATTTGTTTCCTGCTGGTTTTGCCGCGTGTACCTACAGACGGTCGAACAGCACTCAACACGTCCCCCTACTAGTTACTCGTAATAGCACTCTCGTCTGACTTTATAAAGCTGATAAACTTCTAAAACTTTAGACGCGACTTCTCTTTATGGAATTACTCCATCAGCATTGTGTGCTTCGCACTGGTATCTCCTGAAAGCAGCTGTACTTACTAGTCACAACACTGAAGTAAAGAGCATGTAGCAGTGAAATCGGTTACAGCTGAAACACTTCCCCATAATTAAATGTTCCGGAAGTTGTCTGACCTATTCACCGGTATAGCGGTATATTAAAAATTAATATCATAACCAAAATAAACACCGGTTTTCAGTATGAACCAGTATACCGCCCAGGCCTACTAGATATGTTCTCTGTTCTGGTTCCCAAGTCATTTCATTTTATTAGTCACATCTGTCCAGAGAATATTGTTCCAGATGTTTTCATCTTTTTATCACCTTCTCTTTGGCAACCTTTAGTCTGGCCTTCCTGTTTTCCTTACAGACTAAAGGTTTAATCCTTTCACACATCTAATGTAAGTTCAACTTCTACAGTCTCTCTCTGATTGTACAGGGATGCCTTCATATAAACAGTTGGAAGAAGAAACTGTGGGTCTCATTTTGACATTTTAGGGTTTTTGGAGTTTTCATTTACCATCATGGTAAAGTGAACTTGCCTGGATGACCAAACCTTGGCATGCTGGAAATGTTGCTGAACCTCTTCTGCTTTCTATTTATTAATTATTTATCTATTTTCCATAGAAAGGCTGATTTAAAATTCTTCCCAGACGTTTTTGAATCCCTCACCAGGCTATGAAGCGTCTAAAACGTTCCTTCTGATGATCTTAGCTCTTTGGATCCCACTGAGCAGTTCGTTTTCACTTCAACAGCCAGAGGCACCAAAATAAATGTCTGAGATTTAAACAGGGCGAACGCTTTCAAAATCCTTAGTGAGGATTTTCTTATCATGTTCATCCAATGAGCTGCACACATGCAATTTTTTCTACTTCATTTTAAGTGGGAATAAATGTGATTATGTCCTAATTTATTGGATTTTGAAGACAATCGTAAAAAGACGTTTTCTTCAGCTTTATCATTGGCTTGTATTACTCACACTTATACTATATATGAATAGTAAGGTATTTCGATTTTTGTATCGAAATCAATCGAAGTTACATTGCAACCTTGCACATCGAAATCAAAAAGTGTTTACTGTGCGTCCCACTCAGACTCCGTAGCAACAGTTAGCAGGCGACCGTCTATTTACTCAGATTACCTCATCATAAGGAACCACACATTGCATTTTCCCTACCAAGTAACTCTCACTAGTTCTCATACAACTCACAACACCACCTGGTAGTATTTTAACTGCCTGTATCACCTCCCCCGTGATCAGCGCACACATCTACAGAGCACATTAGCTGACGCTAGCAAGTAGCTATTGGCTAAGCTGAAGCTCGACCACGGCTAGGACAGATGAAGCAGCGGGACCAGTGTTGCCAAATGAGATTGACAGTTTCCAGCCCAATCAGAGCTGAAAACCCGCCCAATCCCAAAAAAAACTGCCCAAACCACGAAGTTGCCAGACACCAGCGAAAACCCGTAAAATAATCACACAGTCAATAGATAACACTCATATGAGCATCATATCACCATCAAATGGCCACAGATATGTGTTATGTTAATAGGTTATGATAAATATGCAACCAACAAAGAGCACAGTGAATCAACTAAATAGACCAAATTGCAAAGCACATCGTAATTATATATTATTATAATAATAAATGTATATTTATTGGCTACTGAAAAACGCACAAGACCTGGCTGAACAGCACAAAGCAGCTGAATGATCCTAGATTTCAAAACACACCAAACCACGAAAAAAACTAGTTTTTAGATTAAAAGCAATGGCTTAGAATAAGTGGAGTGCAAATAGGATCATGTTGGAGAAAAAGCACCTTACCTTTACGCAGAAACAGCTTCAATCTTCATAAACTCCATAAACTTGAACAATGTTGAGAACTTAAACTATTTACAGTCAGTGTATGCCAAGGAAGCTGGCTAATACATTGATGAATCAAATCTCCCCAACAGCTGCCGGGGAGGTTGGAAAGTAGCAGACGTCAGTCCGTTTCTGCTCAGGCCAGAGCGCACGTCCATGAGGCTGGAAAGGAGCTGTAATCCCATGCGATTTCTGGTGTCATCTTTTAGCAGCGTCACCTGGGAAAACGCTCTCTCGACGTGTGCATTTGATATTGGCAGAGTTAGCAATCTGATGACACCCAGTGCTAAATCTTTGAAACACTGGTTTCCTCCAGCATCTTGAAATGCCTCAACTTCCAGCCAAAAGGCATCGATGGCCTGATTACTTGAGAAGCCGGCTGATGCAATGTTTCTCCACTGGCTTTCTAAGGTGCCCACCGAAAAAGAGAAAAACTCAGCAGGCAAGTCTTTTACTCCTGGCCTCTCTGTTGTTGACATCACCAGCTTCGGACAGAAAAGCTCCAGTTTGCGGAGCATTTCCATGGATGCAGGGAGACGCATTTGATACTGCACAAGCACCTCTTTCACAAAATCAAAACAGCGCGCTTTAGATGTTTTCAGCTTCTAACGCAGCGTAGCTTTAGTGCATCTGCTAGCTAGTCTGTTAACACTGACGTCACAGTGAGTTGTCAAATGAAATAACGAATATGAATGTATGAATGAAGTAACGAATACAAATAATGTCAATCAAACATTTCAGATAATTGTGTATTTGTTACTGACTATTTATTTATTTATTATATTTTTATTTCTTTTTCCACCATAAAATGAGGGTGTTGTGCTGTTTTCACAATTTAAAAAAAACGCAAAATGTGGGCAAAAGCAGCCCAAATTTCATTCACCCGCCCAAAGCTTTTTTCCCCCGCGAGGGAAAACCGCCCAATCTGGCAACACTGAGCGGGACCAGAGCTAAAGTCGCTCCAAATATATAAATAGAAATATCCCAAAATAAGAAGTCAAATTAGTTTTCATTTTATTCAATTCAATCATAAAAAAATAAATAAAAAAGAGATCACAAACTACATTTTTATAACCTTTGTATACGTAATACTGTCTGCTTAGAAGCATACAGAGCAAGATTATTTGTGTTGCTGGTGCAATTAAGGGTTTGTGCAAACAACATGTTATGAGCAAATGAAACAATTACTATGAAAAAATACAGAAAAACTTAAAGTATTTATAGATAAAAAGTAAGCAAGGCTTTGAATTCATCAACGGTTGATGTTTTGATTCTTTTGGCCACTTGAGGGCAGCAAACTCATCTTCAACTTTAGAAGAAGTTAGGGCGAACAATTATCTTTGTTTTGAGCTACATGTTTTGGTTAAAAACCGATTAAAGCAGGTTAGGCGTCAAAGATCTTCCTGAAGCTTTTTGTCTGTTGACATGTAAACAAACAAACACAAATCTGTAACTGGAGAGTTGTTTCTCATGTGAACTGACAGAAAGACTTTCTTCCCACATAAACTTTCCACTCTTTAGAATTGAGTGGGATTCAGGGCACAGCACGATCCGAAAACTTCAGCGCCATGCGACTTTCACCTCTGGTGACACAACGTGTTGTTGTCTGGATGTTAACGCCTCTCAGCTCCAGCCCATCAGCCTGCCTGCTATTTCCAGCAGAACGGAGTGAACTTGCTGGTTCAACGACAACACCAGTCACCCGAAGAGGCTCTTACATAACTGTGCAAACTCCAGCCCAGTGCCTCTCTCAGGACTAAAATAACCATTGCCACATACAGATCAGGGCCCGACTGCCTCAACCCTGCTCCAGCTGAGAGGCGGGGACGAGGCATTAACTTTTGTTATACATAATCTTTATTTTCCCTCATGAGATTCAAATTTAACGAGACTTCTTGCAAAATAAATGCTGATCTGAGCGCTGAGAAAGTTCTAGGCTTGGTGCTTCGCATTGAACTGCACACTACTTGGTTCTGAACTCCGACATACCTTGGAGCCGTCCAGACTGATGATCCGATACACATTCCTGGTACTGTCAAAGAAGTAGGAGACTGTGACAGCATGCTTGCTGGTGGGAACCCAGTTCTTCTTGGTGCTCGGGTCGATCTGGAAGACGTGGGCCCGCGTGCTGAAGATGGGCTGCTCACTGCACAGGAGGAGGAGGAGGAAAAAAGAAGCAATGAGCATCTCGATAAAGGCCTCACCTCTGAAGTTAGGATGTGCAACTGTATCAAAAGACACCCCCTTACTTCCTTACTGTCAGACATTTATTGAGACATTCTACAGCAAAGTGCAATGGGACACCTTTTTGTTGACATTAAGTCTAGTTGAGGTTAACATTTTTGTGAGACAATTTAATGATTAATTCAGCGGTGTTGGGGCGCCAGTGTCAATCATCCCTGTTTAAAATCAATTTCAACAATCTGGTAATGCAATTTTCCTAACAAAAAAAAAAAAAAAACCAACAGAGTTTTTTTGGCTTAATTCAAGCATGTTTGAGTAATCTTCCTGAATTCTGCTCTCTGAGCAGCTGCCCCTCCCTCTCCTAGAAAACGGCTAAGTGTTTAACTAGTGAGATCACAAGCTGAAAGTTGAGTGCTAGAGGTGTCTGCATCGCCCCTGCAGGCAGAGTGGCTTACCTCTGCTAGAGTTCCAAACATACCCTCCTCTGTCTCAAAGCTCATGGCTGCTTCGGTTTTTGGCACCGTTTTTGTTGGATTTTTGACTTTCTCTGTGAAAACGCCCATTAGGCTGCATGATTACAGGATTTTATTCTACATTCCTGAAGAACGGCAGCTGGATCAAAGAACAAAGATGCATGATGGACAGAGAAGTAAGAAGCTACATGCTAATGTGTGTTAGTACTTTATCAAGCTGCTTATGTGATCTTATAACAGCATGGTGTGGTTAATTAATTGATCTGTAGCATCTGAGAATGTTCAGTAAACGGGGGCAAACAACACCCACGGGTTTATTATATACTGGGCAGGAAAGATTTGTTTAGTGGATGCAGCTGTGTTGTTGTCGGCTCTGTCTAAAGCCTGGAAATTTAGGAAATGAAATAGGCTTTATTGACTCCGTTTTTTACCAAAAAATAAATAAATAAACCAAACATCTGAGCCCTTAATAGTTTCATTGTGTGCTTTTCTATTTTACTATAAGAATACTGTTTGAGATGAAGCTCAGCACTGTTTCGCTTAGTCTGATGTGCTGTAGCTCTGCATGGAAGAGAAGAGCAGCATGTGGGTTTGGGGGTGTAGGAGGCAGGATAATAGAGAAACGGGCTGTTTTACTTCGTGGTCCAACATTAACTACAGGATACAAGTTAAATTTCAGGACAAATTATTACTGTATAACACCAACGGTAACATTTTAGCGTATATATGTCTAACCCATAAGTTGAAAGCCTAAAAATAGCATGATATTGTCCCTTTAAAGGTGCTATACTAAGTCTGCAAAACAAAATAGGTTAAAACATTTTATATATATGTCCCCTAATATTTTAAAGACAGCATGGCTATAAATATTTTGTGGAGATTAAAAATAAAAGTGAAAAAAACTAATAATGAAGTGGTTTTACCAAATTTGTCCAAAAACCTCAGCCAATAACTCGGCACGGTTCAAATCAAACAATTGGACCGTCTGGCCATCAGACTCACCGGACAAGCGTACTTCCTCATCAGTGGTAATTTTGTTGGCGAAATATGTTCATCTTTATTTTTGTCATGAATATATTTTTCAGACAAAAACCAAACAAAAATGAAACAAACATGAGCATGATAGTTAAACTTTTATCTAGGTTGTAGTTAAAACAATAAAAACGTCATTCCAGCTGTTGGGTTGACTGATTTACCAACCTGAACTGTGACTAGTGAGGAATGTATTTTAGACGAGTTTAACTAACAGCTAACTTTAGCAAAGTTAGCAGATGAGCTATCTTACCGTTCCAGGACGAAAGTCGCCGTTTCCGCGTGTGTTTGATTCCCCTAGAAATGTTTTATGTGGGTACATCTAGTGTAGGCTTCACCTAAAACTACGCTAGTTTCTGTTCTTCTTTGGTCACTCCTCTTCTGAGACGGATAACAATATATCCGGGTCTCTGAAGCAGCTACTTGACTTGCTGACTCCACCATTTTTTATTTTAATGTAACTTTTTACAAAAATGTTCCATATAAAACTTTTAAGATATGTGCCAGAAATATGCACTAGGACCGAAAAAGGGGATATGCAGAGCTTTCAAAATTGAAAATACAAATTTGATTTAGAAGGAACTGATTACTTCAGTTAAAGTAGAACTGGCATGAAATTCCCCACGTTTGGGCCCTTTTCAGACACACTCCAAGTACCCTAATACTATATCAAATGATCGCTTGCCTTAATTCAGCCTTGTTGTAGAATTGCAGGTGTGACAAGGTAGCCTTTCTGTGAGCATTAGCACAGAAAGACTGGGTTTCGGAGGGCGGGGCCTAGGCTATGCGCTTCTGTGGTCAATGAGTCTCTAACGATATTTTGAATGTTCAACTATAATATATAATCTTTTTTCCCCAAATAAAAGCATACTAGCACCAATGCTACATAAACAAACTGGGGTATTAGCTGTGAAGCTAATTCTGATTGTTAGCTATGAAGCTAAATGAAAAGCGAACAACTCAAACAATGCCACAATGTCTACTAACAGCTGAAGGACATTATTGAGGAAATATGCCTACTTATACTGGGATATTTGCTGGTTCATGGAGAGTTGGTATTAATCCTGGTAGAAGTTTAACGATATGCGAGTCCATTGCTGTATTGTCCCAAGTTGGAAAAACAGTCGTCCTAGAAATGTTGCCACAAACTACCACACGCTTCGGCAGTCGGTCTGGCACATTCCCTGCATACATAAAATCTATCCACAAGCTTTTCAGTGGCTCAGAAGTGGGGAGGACAAAAAGATTTATGTTCTCTTTTGTACACCAAGGTACAGTGCAGTTTGATGCGGTCTGGCTCCATGCTGTTTTCTTTGTTGTTTGCCTGTTACCGTGGCTCGGACTTCCAGGGTGTAGTTCGGGGAATGGGGGTAATTGGCTGGAACTCAATACGTAATATGCCGAAACGTGTCGTCATATGCCGAACTGCCAAACAGCCCGTTTTTGAGTGCTAATTTCACTATATAGGCAGACATATAGTAATGTTAATCCCGTAGGCAGGCTGGAGGAACTAAAAGATATGTTCAAAAACCTACAAAAATGCAAATTTCATGCCAGGTCCACTTTAACACACATATTCTGGAAACAGACACAAGAGCCTTAAACGTTAATATCTTACGTGGCTTCTTCCATCAAGAAGGGCCTTTACAGGTTAAAACGTATATTACCTACTACATTATTCTTTGACACCAAGATTTCCATCCCCTTTCTAAAATGTGTCAAATATGAATGAATTTTCAAAGAAGCCAAGACTAGTAGAAAATAACTTAAACTACCAGCCCATCAGAAGAAAAAAGGGATCATAAATCCCTCAGACAATGTAAACCATCTAAACAAAGAACGAACAGTTTAGTTGGGCCTAAATTTTTCAGAGGATCTCAGGGCCGCAGAGAACGTTAATGTTTTTAAGAGCAGACTCAAGACTCACCTTTTTAGCTTAGCCTTTAACTAATTATTATTTATTAATATATTTTTAATCACTCAGCATGTTTTACCTGATTTAATTTTTAGTTTAGCTTTTAACTGTTTATTTATTAATCTGCTTTGCATTTTTATTATTTGTTTTACACTTATTGTTTTATACTTTATATACTTTATATTTTATTAACTTTATATTTTAATGTATTTTAATCTTTCTTGCCAGTGTTTCCTCTCTGGGGGGGCGCCCTGCATCGGGGGCGGTGGTCGGCTGTGGCTGCCTGGGTGCCCCCCAGGTAGCGCTTGGGTGGAGGTGGGGTTACCAGCCCTCCCTCCTCTGGGCGCCCTGGGTCGGAGCCTTGGCTGCTGCTGTTGATCTGCTGCTGCTGATGCAGATGGCTCCATGATGGCATTTCCTGGCTCATCTGTAATCAGCCCGCTTTTTGTAGCTTCTAAGTGTGTGTGTGTGAGTGAGTATGGCTGATGGGTTGGGTTGGGAGAGGGTTTTATTTGCACTGATGATTTTATTTTTGAAGGGGGGTTGTGGGGATATTTATTTTATCTGTAAAGCACTTGGAGTAACTTTCTTTGTTTGAAAAGCGCTTTATAAATAAAGTTTGATTTGATTTAAATTTTTCTGATGATACATTTTTGTGAAGGTATTGTTATAAAGGGAGATCTCTTCCTGGAAATCCTTTTTTTCCCCCTTCAAAATAAGTATTCCAGTATTAAAAATACAGATTTTTATTCAGTCTGTAAAGGCACCTTTGACTTTAAAACCACAGTCTATCAAGGAACCAGCAGCGCAGTTTTCTTTAATGTAGGACGCATCTTCAAGTCAATTCAAAAAACACTATTTATCCCAAAGGAAATCTAAATGTGGTCATAACTCATTTTATCCTTGATGACACCAGGACATGTTGCCAACCACTGCTAATAAAACTCATTTGCTTCTGCCGCACCTCTACAAATCTCTGGCCATAGGGTTAGAAAGCCGAACATAAAGAGACTTTGGTGTTGGGGATGTGATCTTTTCCCATTATGAGATGGTTTACACATGTGTCATGCCTTTGGGTCAAAGACAGTTATAAGTTCATAATTGGCAATAAATATATGTTAAAAAGTATGTTAAAAAGTGTTTACAAAACTAATGTTAAAAAGTGAACAAAGTGAGACATCTTCACCAGAAAGGATCGTTCTGTTGTTGCTGTAGAGTGAGCACTCTTCTCGCTTATAGACAATCTTTGTCGTTTTTGCTCGGTAAAAGTAAACCAGCCCGAACGGCAGAATTGAGACCTGAAAAAACACTTCTGACGACGCTGTGTTGCTCTAAATGTTTGAGCCTTGGGAAATGTTCGTCTTTTTACCTCAAATGTTTAATGCAAGAAACTTCACTAAAGCAAGAAAAGCAAGCCTTGTGTCTGGAGTTTTCTTTATGGTTCGCTGGCTGTCTAGCAGCACATAGACACGTGTTGTGAGGACAGCACAACATGGTTTCACATAACTGTCAACGTAAAACATTTTAGATACATGATTTTGTATATGTTACAGTTTGGATAAAGAAAATGAAAATTTGTCACAATTAGACAAATAATAACATCATTATTGGCCAATAAAAGCCTGATTGCTCGTACTGAAATCAAAATCTACACCAAACTACTATCAAGACAAAGCAAGCATTCTGAGGGTTAGAATAAATAAGTACAAGTGATTATGTTGAACTGAACTAAGTCTTAGGTTAAAGTTGGTGTGTGCGGTGCAGGACTGATGCATGTCTAGTTGATTCAGCTCTGAACCACTACTACTCCGCCTCCACAAGCATTTCCTACTCCTCTACATCTGGATGAAGGATTATCTCACATAATCTGCATACGTCTTGGCCCTTTTTTTTTAAATCACATGCAGAAAATCTATAGTGAAGATGGGAAACCGACAGCATTCCCCAATCTCTATGAAGTGTTGTTCCACTTAGACATCTGTGCTACAGGAAACCTCGTCTTCATCAGTCTATGTACGCAGAAATCAACTGCTTTGTATTACAGAGATAGATCAACATACTATATTTTATAATACCCTGCTGCTTTAGCCAAACCACTGACAGCAGAGGTGAAATAAGACCCGTTTTCGTCTTCCTGGACCCTCTCTGACATACAGAAAACATACAGCTTTAATACTTCAGATAAACTGAAATCCTCCAATTGGCTCAAAAGGAAGAATTTCCACCAGCATTTCTAGGCGTTAAAAATCTATTCTATAATGCTCCGTTTATGCTCCTCGTATGTGGCAAATCAGATTAAATGTCAATAAATACCTGTCGATATGATCAATAGAAACAGAAAACGTCAAAAAGGTTCATCGCCCAGAAATCTTTTTTGTTTAGTTTTATTAACGTCAAGTTATGACTGTTTAAAACTTCTAAGGATGAGAAAAGCATGTAGAAAAGTTCTTGGCGATCCACCAAGTATTCAGGAGGCAAAGGTGGGGAACATTCCTCCACTCCCACTGTGAGCATGCAGAACACAAACATAAAGCCAATGTGTGACTGGAAGCACTTATTCTGACTAGAAGTAAACCAATCAGTATGATGAAACAGAGGTGGGAAGGGAAGCTCTTCCCAACTCAAACCGTGTTAACGTACAAACCTTTGCAACATCCCAACTCTTCAAATGCCATGTCACATGACACACAGGCTAGATAAGAAGCTGTAAGAATAAATAAAGTGTTTCCTAAGACTATTCACAACCAAGAATGGCCCAGAGAGTCACTACTTTATAGAACAATCGTTTGTTACTATGGTCTTTCAGGGTGTGTCTCTACCAGCTTTGGACATCTACAGACTGAGATTTCTGACCGTTCTTGTTTACATATTGGCTCAAGCTCAGTCAGATTGGATGGGGAGCATCTCAATTTTCAGTTCTTGTCAGAAATTCTCAATTGCACACAGCTCTGGACTTTGACAAGGTCATTCTAAACCTTTGTCTCATTACCTCTTTTTATTTTATTTTAAGACATTTGCTGTAATCTCTCTTCCGCGCTCCTGTTTCAGGAGGTCGAAATTTGTCAGAGGAGCGGGTAGGGGGACAAGGTTACGAGTCTTACTCAACAATATCGCAAGTTAGACATGCTCACGAGTACTTATTTTCTCTGTCACTTTCCGTCCATTTCCTTTCTATGGCTAATGGAGCCAATAAGGGGGTCGGAGAAAATTTTGACATGCAAGAGGTATATGCAATTCTATGTGACTGATTGTATTTAAAAAGGAACAAGTATTACATGGTTTCTCGTTGAACAAGACATTTAATACCTTTAAATCTAAACCATTCCATTCTAGTTCTAACTGTATGCGGTTCAATTCAGGGGACTTCTTAAGGCATTACGTTTTATCTAGCGATATCAAAAAATATCAAATATTATTCACTACTTTGTTTTGGTCTATCACACAATCACAGTAAAATGAGTTTAAATTTGCATCTCCAGATGTATCACAATGCTTTGTGTTAGTAAAAATTTGGAGAGCTGTATAAAAAAAGAAGGGCAGCGTCATTCCTGCTGATTTAAATCGCATCTAAATGCCAGAAAAAGATCACCTAGATTGCTACGAACATTTTGAGGTGTACAGCAGAGAAATCAACTCCGCTCTTTACAGCAGAGACAGAGGCTCTTAAAAGTCTCAAAGCTTGAATGCAGCTGAATCATAAATAGTTTTCTGCCTCGTGTATGTGTGTGTGTGTGTGAGTGTGTGAGTGAGTTCATGCCAGGCCCTGACCGGCAGCATGTGTGCTCACGTGAAGAGAGGAACAGAGATGCCTAAGGTGACCTGGAACCAACCTGAGCTAACATACAGCGATCAGCTGCCACTGGATGACTTCCAAGCAAAGCTATGGATGAAAAGCTCACAAGGCATTGGATTAAAATGCAATGAGTCTATAACTGTAGCTGTTATTCTTCTTTTTTCTATGCTTTGCCTCAGTTTTTGCAGGAATATCAAATCGAGACACTTCAAAAGGCAAATAAAAGCTAAAAGGGAAACAGAGCTGTTTGGATCTCTTAGGGTATTACAGATTTTCACTTTAGAATATGGAACTGTGGCTACTGTACATTGTGTCCAGAATTATTAGGCAAGGCTTTTTTTGAGGAGTATTTTCATCAATCATCTACAGTGCTTTCAATTAATCAAAAATGCTAATAAAAAATATGATTTTTTAAGGAGGTAAACATTACTTTTTGACTTTATGAGAATATCAATATGCACTAAATTATTACCCATTATTGTGCAGAATTACTACACAACTAAGTGAAAAATATATTTTCCAGCTCATTTTCTTTTATTTTCATCTGTTTCAGTGATAATTATAAATAAAACAAAAATCCTTTAAGCATTACTGACATAAAAAACATAATAATCAGCGGCCAATATGGCCACCCTTCTTTCCAAATTCCAGAAGCAAGACTTCCCTTCATGGAGTCTGTCAGTTTCTTGAGCTGTTAACCATCAACTTTTTGTACAGCAGCTACAGACTTTTCAAAGAGGTGTTCTGTTTAACTTCACTGTAAAATCTCCCACAAAGAACTGTCTAAAATTGAGTTCAGGTCAGGGGAGGAAGTCGACCATGTCATAAGATTTTCATCTTCAACAAATTTACTATATAGCCAAGCAGATGCATGTGATGGAGCATCGTGCTACATCGTCTTCTTAAAAAATATGCAGATCTTGTACAGCTGCTTGAAGAAAGTGTCTTCTAAAACATGGAGTTGATTTTGAGCCCATCTTCAACCCAAAAAAGTTCAACCAGTTATCTTCAATAATACCGGCCCATACCAGCACCCCACCTTCACCTTGCTGGTATGGCTGGAAGTGGAGTTCAGCGCGTGGTATTGATTCAGCGACGCAACAATCCATCTCATCAGTCAAGGGTCTCTCATTTCATCATTCCATAGAAACTTTAAAAAAAAAGTGCCTTCAGATATATTGTTCTTTCTATATGCTTCAGGTTGTATGTCTTGCTCAGAGGGGGTTGGGTTACAGCATTCCTTACTTTGTTTCTGAGCTCGGAAGTTCTTATCCTTCTAGATACTTCATGTAGATTGCAGCTTTGGAATATGACGGTTCCTGCAGCTTCACACTGGATTGTTCGCAAATCCTTGGCAGTTAAAGGTTTAATATGGAACATGGGCACCAAAGCGACATCTAGTGTGTTGAGGTTGTAGTTGCAATAAGAAAACGCCGTCTGGATGCCAGTTTTGTTGCCATAACCAGCCAGCATCATGTCCAGCAATAACTCTTACAGGGTAAGGACTATTTTGTACTAAGTTTAAAATACTACACGAATAATTCTGACAAAATATGGGTCAAAGGCAATAATAAACTTTTGCACCTGTCCTCTAGGCATCTTATTTCGGTAGCTGAGTGGTATCCTCCACTCCTTTTTGTGATGTACTCTACGTAAATGATCAAATACAAATGATGACTTTTATAAACATCCGACAGATTTCACAGCGTGTGTATTTGACTAAGGAGTATGGTTGGAGACCTATGTGAATACAGAAAGCTAGCTAGAAAAGTCTTTGAGCCTCCTATACATGACAAAGCAGCAGGAAACCACTTTCTTTTCTTCCGTTTACTCGGTGTGGAGATTGATAGGTAATGATCAGTGCTCTCATATCTAGAAACGTCGTATACACAAGTACTGCTAACGTATTTTACCGACAGCTAACTTTAGCTGTTAGCAAGCTTTCTGACCTTTCTCCATGAGAAACTTCACCATTTCTGCGTACGTTTTGATGCCGTGAAAGTTTTTCATTTGTGTCCATCTGCTGTATGCTTTAGCAAAACTAACTCTAGTTTTAGATCTTGTAAGGTCGCTCCTCTTCTGGGAAAGATCATGAAATCTATGGGGCTTATACACAGCAGCTAAACTTACTGAGTGTTCCATTTTCTACAGTACATGCCTCGTTGCTCCAGGCAGTTGTTTACAATAGAATTTGGCTGGAAAACGTAAATATAAACACAGTGCAGTGGCGGAAAAAGTTATCTTTTTTAATGATTATAGGTTAAATATAACGTTTAAATGAAAGGGTGCACTTTCCTTCTCCACACCTCTAAATTCCCCGTTGAAGTATGACTTTTTTAAAGCGATAGCTTTCAAGAAAAATGTTCCATATTCAACCTTTAATTTGCATCACATGGTACTTTTCTCATTAGGTTTCTTGCGTCCCTGTTGACTATATGCAACAAAACTTTTGACAGGCCTGTGATCATGACCCAATAGCTTAGCAAATCCAAGACTGTTGCATCCCTTGGACAGACTTTTTGTAATTGTTGACCTTTCAAAGTCCGTTAAATCTCTTGTTTGGACCATTTTGCCTACAGCAAAGAAGCAGCTCAATACTTCTCTACACCTTGATATCAGGAGTGACCTCTTTAAGGCACACCCTCCCTCATTACACAGATCTCTTTCTAAGCTTAAATCCATTACACATTTACATTTATCCAGCTTCAAGTTTAAAAATATTCCCAAACTTTATATGGTCAAAATGCTCTCTTGTCTAATAACTGTGCTCACAGTGTAGTTATAAGATGTAGTGGAAGATGGATTAAGCTAAAAACATCTAGACTAAGGTTTTAGGAAAACCCAAGTGCATGTACAGTCATTCTTGTGAAATTTCTAGGATTAATATTAAGGCAGAGGGATATGGCTTTGAAATAGATCAATTATGCAAATTTATCTAATTATTCAATTTATGAAGATTGAATTCTTGGAATATCCACAAAAAATATATAATGTACCAAGGCACCTCTTGGCTTTCTATAGTTCAACGTGATGTCAGCCCGGCCAAGGCCTTCTATTTTATTTTACAGTTTGTATTTATTTGGACCCAAGACACCCTGGAGAGGCTATATTTCTCTCGGCTGGCCTCGGAACGCCTTGGAATCCCCCCTTTAGGAGCTGGCACAAGTGCCTGGAGAGAGGGACTTCGAATTCAGGTCAACTTCAAGAAGACATGTCTGAAATAAAAGAAGTTTAAAAAGTATTTGTCATTTATAATTTCTTGTAATAATAGAAAGGGGGAAAAAAGATTTATATCAAAAATCAAATATGGCATTAAAAAAACAATTTCTTTTTAATCCATATCGCCCAGCCCCAACCTCCTCTAATCTTTTGGAAACGGTTGTATAATGTCCGATGAGCGTTTCAATTTTTTAAAATAAATCTTTGAAAAAGTAACCTTAGTGATTTGCTTTATATCTTTATTTATATCGACAGACTAATCTCAAAAATTTTATAATAGAATATTTTTTCCATATCATCCAGCCCTACAGAGGGATGTCACGAATACATGATCCTGCTGTTGGTTCTATTGTCTGGGATTTTTAAACAGCCAGTCTATTTCAGAGTGCATGGCTTGCCCACAACTTGATCTAACAAATCTGGGGGTTTCCTGGCAACCCACGATTTTTTTACCGTCTGCAATGATGTTCACAGCTGAAGAGCAACTGCTTTGGCTGCTGCAGCTCCGTGTGTCCTGTAATCTGCTGCGATATCCACCGACATCTCTCAGTGTAGGAGAGAGAAACACAGTTCATTAATTTTTGTGACATTTATAATGCATATATAAAGTATTAACCCCTTTGGATGTTTGACCTGTTTTATTATTTTTAAAAATCAATCATGACCAACGAAATTGAGCTTTTTAACAAAAAATAAAAACAGATAAAAAAACCTTTTCGATACCAAAATGAAAACAAAAAAAAGAATTCAAAATAAAATAATTGCATAAATATTCACATCCCAGAGGCCCAGTAATGTGGTGATAGTATTCTCCCAATGAGTGGAATGGACATTACCTGACTGTAGTGACTAAAGCGATTGTAGTAAAAACACACCTGCATCTAAAAGGTTCATTCACTGGTTAATCAGTAGTTCCTGGCTACCACTACAGCTTGAAGACAAAAGAACACTCCAAGCATATCAGCATATCATATTTGTAAATTTGCGTGGATAAGGCAATTCAAGAAGGAAACTAGAGAGAGGCCATCAGAACACCTTGTAATATGTTGACGGAGTTAGAAGCTTCAGCAGCTGAGATGGGAGAGCCTCTGCAAGCAACCTTTTCCAGGATTCTTCCCCAGTCAAAGCTTTATAGGAGAGTGGCAATGAGAACAGCAGTGCTGAAGAAAACTCCTAAACAAAAGGCATGTGGGTCGAGAGGAAGAAAGTTATTTGGTCTGATGATACCAAAATGGGGCTTTCTGGTCATCGGGCAAGACGATATGTTAGGCGGACATAAAACACTGCATATCACCACAACACCAGCCCATTGTGAAGGACGGTAAGGCAAGCATCATGCTGTGGGGATTCTTCTCAGCAGCAGGCCCTGGAAGGCTTGTAAAGGTAGAAGTTTTAACGAATGCTGCAAAATATGTAGACATTCTCGAGGAAAATCCAAAGCATGCAACTACACAGAAATGGTTTGACGACAACAGGTTGGGTGATCTGGGGTGACCCAGTCAAAACCCGCAATCTTATAGAGGATTTGTGGCAGGAATTTATCCCCACACAACCTGAACGAGTTTTTGCAAGGAAGATTGGAGGAAGACTGCAGCGTCCAGTGTTTGGGGTTTCTTTGTAAGAAAATAAATGGTCTTACTTCCAGTTAAAGCAATACAAAGGCTACGACATCCAAGGGGAATAATAATGCAATTTATGAAGTAGGATAACTTTTTCTGTAAGTCAAAAGCACACTGAAATGCACTATGTTAGGAGCCACACAATCAACAAGTTAAGTTTAGAATGGCCCAGTCAAAGGGGCTACCAGTTGTTTAAAAATCTATCAGCTCCTTTCAGTAAAGCGTTCATTGTAAAGGGGTTGAAAAATACTTATAGTTGGAAAAAGCAAGACTCGTTAGATGAACAAAATAATGTCCACCATCTGAACTACAAGTAGTGCACATCAAAATTGGCATGATTTTGTTTATTCAGTGACCCTTATTGTGACCGCTGATAATGTAGAACTATCCTTCTTGAATCGCTGAAGCTCCTTTAGTAGTCAGTGAAAATAATTCAAAGCTTAATAAAGAAACAAAACTTACCAGACAGCAAAAAAAAACAGGTCATTGTGCGGTTTTTTTGCATAAATGCAACTGACATATTAATGGGTTCTCTATTAAGATGGCCCAGATATTGTGTTTTTGCAACTGGTTTGGAATCTAAAGTTTCCACCATACAGGGACAAATTACTGATATGGGAACAATCATTATGATGAACAGTCATCTCTGAGACTAATGACTAAATATCAAGACAAACAGTGAAAATGTCATGCAAATGCAGCTGATAGTTTCTGAGTCAGCAGGAGACTGACTCAACAAGTTTGGCGCTGACAAGACTGACGACAAAGTGTTGCCAGGAGGGACATCTATCCATGCTTTGGTTACCATGTCGGAAACTGTGTCCTACACCGACATGATCATATCAACATGCAAAATGCCAACACCTCTTAGTGCTACATCGGAAGAGGAGTGAGTGAGATCTGCTTTCATTCAGAAGAAAAATAATTACCAAAAAATGAAACAAAAGCTGCTTAAGTGATGCGATTTAGCCTTTTAGAAGCTCTGTGTTGCAACAGGATCCTTCAATGCAGGTTTGTCACGAGGATGTCAGTCCGCCACGCTTCCAGAAAAAGTCAAAGCGATGAACGCTGAGGAGCCGAGTGTCCCAGGACTCCTCTGGGACCTAGCTAGTGTTCCCATCACAGGGATTCTCTAATCTCAATGTGTCAATTAAGTTAGCAGAGTGGAGCCCTGGCAGGCATTACAGACATTTAATCAGAAAGATGTGATAATAAGAGAGTGTTGTAGAATGGATTTAGACTGACAAGAAGCAGCTAAATACACTGTAGCATGTCAATAAAATGGCTATTATCCCTTATTAAAGCCGACTCACACCAGGAAAATAGGTGGGATGAGATGGGGGTTGCTTTTGTGTTTTCCTGTGAGCTTCTGGTCAACTTTACCATGATGCACTATAACCGGCATCACTTTGATCTAAGGAGTCCCAACTTTCTTTTTTTTTCAAGGGAACCATATGTGGGAGTGGTGCAAGTTCATTAGCAGAGTATCGGCGTATCACTGGTCTGCCATTACGGCCTAGGTGAAAATCAGCAACAGTTTTGTGTGCGTCTCTGAGAGCGAGTGTGGTTAGCGTTAGCCCATAATCCCTTTTTACAATGAAGCGTACTGGGGTATTCCAAGTCTCAATGACGAGTGCTTTGAGAGGAATCCGACTGCAAAGCTTATAAGCTCAGCAGTTCTCCAAATACAGGCGGCAGACACATTCACAACCACTGATGATCCACAAAGAAGCTGAATTTCCATTGGGGGAAAAAAAGCAAAGCAAACACTAACCCAACCACTCTGTGAGGGTTATAATCTCAGCTACTAAAGCTATCCATCATGTTTGGGCAAAAAAAAAACAGCTAGAATTAACCCAGCTGACCGATACCAGTTTGTTTTTTCAAACCAATAGGATACTTGGATCAGACTACTTGCCAATGCTGATACTTCTACCAAACTTATTACAACAAAGGATTGTGAAATAGAAAAAAGATAGAATATTAATAAAAATGACCAAAAAGTAAAATTTCAAGTAAAAAAATAAACATCCATCCATCCATTCTCCAAACCGCTCATCCTCAAGGGGTCGCGGTCTTCCTATTTCTATCTGTCAACGGGCGAGAGGAGAGGTACACCTTGGACAGGTCGTCAGTCCACCACAGGGCAACAGAGAGACAGGCAGGACAAAACAACCACGCACACACACACACTCGCAACTAAGGACAATTTGGAGAAATTTTTTTACCTAACAGTCATGTTTTTGGACTCTGGGAGGGAGCCGGAGTACATGGAGGGAACCCAGGCATGAACAGGGAGAACATGCAAACTGCATGCAGAAAGACCCTAGTAGCTTAATGTAGGAGAGGGATAAAGAAAACAACATCTCTTTAACAAAGCTGAACCTAATGTCCCTCAAGCATTTTAAGGATTTAAGAACCTGTCGATCAGACACGGTGAAACAGTGTGCAGACAGCAGTTTGCATCTTTGCCCCCTCAAAGCTATAGAGTTATATAGTATTAGCCTATAATCTATTATCTACATGAGCTCCCCCTTATTGAGACAAATCATCCTCGTCTGTCATCCAGAACCGCTTCATAATGGTCCTTTGTCAGACATCGGGAGCATGGATGTTGAATGTTGTGTACAGACAGATAACAGGCGGACGTCTGTAATCCACATCACTTATAAGATGTATTAAAAACAGCAGGCTTGTTTTCCTATGTGACCTACAGTCCTGCTTGTTACCCATACAAAGACAGGGAATAATTAATCAAATACTAATTAAATTAAATATATCCAATGACAGAAAGAAACCCAGTTGAACAGATAATCTCTAAGCCAGCAGTAGAACCTACGGGATAAACGGTTGATCTAGTTAAGGGAAAAACAGGCCCTACGGTTTCTCTATCTAGAAAAGAGTTTTATAAAAACACCAACAACAAAAAACGGGGCCAAGCATATCATCTATACTAAAAGCACATGAAGTAGAGCTGGGCGATATGAGCTAAAATTAATATCACGGTATATTGACCATTTAACCTCTATAACGGTAAGTGGACGATAACATTGACGACCCACCCACCTTTTCTTTTTTTCTTCTTAAATCACGTCATTTTCTGTATTAAATGTCCGCTTGTGGCCAAATTCGCTTAATGTTGTTTAAAATATAATTCGCTTCTTGCTACTGAACGGCTTTAAACAGCTTTTAAATTCAGTGTTTGACTCCAACTCCTTTCTGTATTTCTTAAGAGCCCAGTTGAAACTCAGAAGTGATCACACAGGCCAGATGAGGTGAGGAAGTTACAGGGGCCGAGTGAAATCAGTGATTTTAGTGTGCAGTCGTTTATTTTAGACAGAAAATATTTTACAACGGAGCACAGGTCAGAACAGGCGGCAGCTTCAAGCGCTGTATCAAAAACAACAGCGGATTTAATTTCTGCTCCGCCTCGGCAGGATCTGGGCGGGTGAAGCTGTTGAGCTACAAACGCTCTGCATCGGCTGCAGTAACAAACACATGTGCTCCATGTTAGTCTGATGATCCAATCAGATCATAAACAAATCTATTTATTTGTCGCTAGTCGCATTTTTCTGAAAACCAGATGGTAGAGAAGTCTAAACTATTGCTAAATATAACTACATAGTAGTTGCATTAGCCCCGCCAGAGCTTCTCTAGCAGCGCTTCCCCCCTGTGCCACGTGACTGTGAGTAGTCACGTGACTCAAAGCAACGCTCCCTTCTTAAAGGGGCAGGAGCACCGCTAAACTAAAACACATATTTTCATATTTTTCCCATACCTAATTTATCAGCACAGGCAAAATGACTTCGGTAGCGCTCATAAATTTTGCTATCGTAAATTTTCAGTATACCGCCCAGCCCTAACCAATGGCCGCTCTGCTTTGTGGCCGCATACCATGGAGGCCGCCATTGCTCCCCATTGCTGTAGTACCTCCATTTGGCCACTAGGCCCCCTTTGAAAAGCATTGTACTTTAGACACGTTAAAAACAACTTTAAAGCCTGGTGCCCATTTTTTAAAAACTTTCTATGACTACATATTCTTCCTGAGATAACGCTGGGCTCGTCAAAAACATAGGCACCAGGCTGGTTTTCGTAAGATAATTTTTTGAAATCTTGCATAATTAATGAGGGGCAGGACTTTGATTGACAGGCCGTTTCGTTGGACTTTTATTATAGTAACACTACATTTTAATAATTATTTCAAGTTACTAGTTCTTACCTTTTGTTTTGAGGTTTGAGAAATAGGAGAACCGTCGGAGGAGCGCTGATATGGCATCAGTCAGGCATGGGGCTATTAGCCTTTAGCTTAGCTAGCCAAGTTTAGCATCACAGCTAAAGATGCGGGAGCAGAATGGGCCGCGATTACGACCGAACTACACGCCCATACACGCCCCGCGATGGCAGAGTCTAAAGTGAAGATCCCGCCCCTATGTTCTTTTTAGGAACATGCTTCGTCAGAACTGGGGAGGAGGAGTCTGTAAATCCGCCATGAATTCCCCCATGAAAGTGTGTCATTCTGGTAAATGGGGAGGAGTGAGGAGGCGTTGTCTATTCTTTTTTACAGTCTATGGCCCTAACATGAAGTCAGCAGCAGTAGCTTAACCGATTGCTCAGGAGGGTGTCACCTAAAGGCAATGGCAGCAATGGCTTCAGATTAAATATGGAGAGTAGTAGGAGTAATTGGGAGTAAGGGGGTTGAAATGTAACAGCGTTACTAACTGCGTTCTTTCTAAGGTAACGGAGTAATCGAATTTATTACTTTTCCCACAGCTGCAACACCGTTACCGATACTGGGGATGTAAAGTGGCACGTTACTACAACGTGGTTGAATGAAGCGCAGGGAGAGAGAGAGAGAGCAGGTGTTGGTGATGGTTGTGGGGTGGGCGGATACCCTCTTGCTGTCTCACTGTATGCTGTAAAGACCACGGTTTAAAGATGGATATTCAATGGAAATTTGTTTCCTTAAAGCAGAGACCCATTCAACCCTAATTTCCACTGCCTGCGCTCCGCGCCGCTGTGCACACGGTAGGTTTTCGCTCCCAAACTGAGCTGATAGAGTGGATACATTGATGCCAATGGCTGCTTCTGAAGGTGGTGGTTTTGATTAAGATTTGGTTTTCGATAAATCCCCATGCAACCCAGAAAATACCTGAGAGATCTACTAACAAAGTAACACAAAGATTTTTTTTTATTGACATATGTAATATTTCTTATTAATACGTTACTGTAAAAATTTTTTTTTCTTCATTAGCTTCTAGTTCATGTTACCAGGTGACACCAAATCAGTCTTAAAATTTCTTACTACAGCCAATTACATAGAACTCTATTTAATGTGAATGTGCAATGTTACAGATGCTTAGTTTTGAAAAACTTAATATACAAATTTTCCTTTGTTTCTTTTTACACAACTGTATGTGCCTTAATTTTGTACGTCAAAGAAAATTGTGTGATTATTAATGTTATTTACTTTATGTATATTTTTTATTCTGCATACAGCTTATATTATTGGGTCAAGTTCAAATACCATCCATCCATCCATCCATCCATCTTCTTCCGCTTATCCGGGGTCGGGTTGCGTGGGCAGTAGCTTAAGCAGGGAGACCCAGACTTCCCTCTCGCCGGCCACTTAGGCCAGCTCCTCGGGAGGAATCCCGAGGTGCGCTCAGGCAAGCCAGGAGACATAGTGCCTCCAGCGGGTCCTGGGTCATCCTATGGGCCTCCTCCCGGAGGGATGTGCCCGGAAAACCTCACCAGGGAGGCGTCCATGAGGCATCCTGACCAGATGCCCGAGCCAACTCAACTGGCTCCCCTCGATGTGGAAGAGCAGCGGCTCTACTCTGAGACCCCTCCGGATGACCGAGCTCTTCACCCTATCTCTAAGGGAGAACCCAGCCACCCAGCGGAGGAAGCTCATTTCAGCCGCCTCTATCCGTGATCTCGTTCTTTCGGTCACCACCCAAAGTTCATGACCCTTTTTGTGGCTGGACTTCCGGGTCAACCCGTTTCAAGCATGGCAGCATAGAAGTCATACTCCCGACAATTAAGAATATTAATCGCTCGATGTAAACTCAATTTACCAAACACTTACATTAATATTACATGTAACGGGCGTGGAAAATGCCGAAAAAGGTGACTAAAGTCCCAACGCAAAAAACAAAAATACAAACACTTGATTATGTGATAGCTACAGGTTTGTGTTAGACTGGTGAAAATAATAATGTTGGAAAATATGAGACAATCGGCATAGAATGCAGAGAATATAAAAAGTCGGGATCCCAAACAGGGATAGACCTGTGTATCAGCTTAGAAGCTGTTGAGGGCCTTCACCAAATATCTGGAGGAAGAGGCGTTCCCTCCGTGCCTACTTTACATCAAAGATACATGGTCACAATCAAAGCCAAAGTAATGGAAGTCTATTTGTTTAAATTGTTTTTTTTTAAATATGTTTTCATATTATTTGCTGAATGTTAGTTTTGTTTTTATGCATCAACAATGTCTGGTACTTCAAATTGTGATTTTTACATGGGGGAATGGGGACACAGTGTTTGAAACTGTAGAACTGTCAGTACAGCCTCTATGAAAGTAGCTACATATAACGGAAATGGCTTAGGAAGCCCCATTAAAAGAAATAAAGTTATGACTAAGTTAAAAAAAGAAGAGATTGAGAGTGTTTTCCTTCAGAAAACGCACCTGACAGATTTGGAACATGAGAAACTGGAGAAGTGGAGATATAAGCAATATTCATCTGCCTATAGTAAAGGATCCAGAAGAGGGGTTGCAATTTTAATTTCAACTAAACTAAATTTTGAGTGTGTCCATGAAAAGAAAGATCCAGAAGGTAGATTTATTTTAATACGAGGCTACCTACAAGGAGTTTTGTATACTTTTTTGAATGTTTATGCCCCTTAAGATCAGAATGGAATTTGTATAAACAAATTTTTGAGGTATTAAGTACTGATCTTCAAGGTGTTTTAATTTGTGGGGGAGACTTTAGTGTCACACTCCATCCAAAAATGGACACATCAAAAGCCTGTCGCATTAGAGAAGATAAAGTAACAAGAAATATGAAGGCATTGTTGGAGGAAATGGGCCTCCTTGATGTGTGGAGAGAGTTAAATCCTACAAAAAAAGATTATACTATTTTTTCAAATCCACATTTATCACTCTCGAGACTGGATTATTTTTTATGTCTCAGATTGACATAAGTAAAGTCATAAATTGCAACATTGGAACAAGGGACTTCTTAACAAAATGAAACAAAAAATAAAAACAGATATAATTGCATTCTTTGATATAAATGATAATGGGGAAGTGTCTCCACCAATTCTATGGGACGCATGTAAAGCTGTGCTTAGAGGAAAAATCATAGGCTATAGTGCAAATCTTAAAAAAACAACAGGAAAGAAAACTCCATCAATTGCAAACAGAATAAAAAACCTTAGAAGAGAAACACATGAACTCCCTAGAACATAGTATTAAGACTGAAATGGATAAAAAAAGAAATGAAGAACTGAATCAAATGTACACAGAAGACATTAAGAAAAAGATGATTTCTTTAAAACATAAGTATCATGAAGTAGGAGGCAGATCAGCCAAGTTGCTTGCTTACAGACTGAAAAAGGAACAAGCAGAAAATACGATACATAAAATAAAAGATCCACTAAGTGAAGTAATTGAGTACGATTTAAAACACATTCATAAATCTTTTTTAATCTTTTACAAAAATGTATACTCTCAACCTAGAGTAGAAAAAGCAGAACTGGACAAGTTTTTAGATCAAATAGATTTGCCTGAAGTAACTGAAATGGACAAATTGTCCTTAATCGCTCAAATTATGGACAAAGAAATTAATAAAGCCATCTCAAATTTAAAATTAAATAAAGCACCAGGACCTGATGGTTTTCCATCAGAGTGGTATAAGGAAATGAAACATCTGGTACTACCAATATTGAAGAAAACATTTAACTATGTCCTTAAAACAGACGTGACAAAAGAGGATGTGATTTCCTTAATACCGAAAGCGGGGAAAGATAATCTAGATTGTGGAAATTACCGCCCAATAAGTCTTTTAAATCAAGATTATAAGATTTTCACTCATATACTAGCAGAAAGAATCAACAATGTTCTCCCCAAAATAATAAGCTTAGACCAGACAGGATTCTTAAAACAAAGGCAAACACAAGACAATATCAAACGTACTTTACATCTGATCAACTATATAGAGGAACATAAACCTGAGGCAGTAATAATGAGTTTCGATGCGAAAAAGGCCTTTGATCGAGTCAGCTGGGAAGCTCTATATAAAACATTTGATAAATTTGGCATTCACCATACTTTCATTAAAACTATCCAAGCAATGTATAATAGCTCAATGGCAAGGGTAAAGATTAATGTGGGGGTCTCTGATTATTTTTCTTTAGCGAGAGGGACGAGACAAGGATGTCCACTAAGCCCATTATTATTTGCCGTATACATGGAGATGTTAAGTCAAAGAATCATACAGAATAGAAACATTTCAGGCATAACACTATTGGATCAAGAACATAAAATCTCATCATTTGCAGAAGACATTTTAGTCTATCTGTCACATCCTGAAAGCTCAATACCTGTTCTCTTGTCTTCTCTTAATTTTTTTTAGTTCGGTTTCAGGTTTTAATTTGAACATTCACAAAACCCAACTCTTAAGTTATAATTATACACCTAGTACAGAAATAAGGTCAAATTTAAAAGTAAATTGGGATACAGATCAAATCAAATATTTAGGTGTGTATATCACTAAAAAGTTCTCAAATTTATACACTTTAAATTTGACGTCTTTAAGTAAAAAATTAAAGGAAGACATACAAAGATGGAATTTAATCCCCGTACTTAGTTTTGAATCAAGAATCGACTCAATAAAGATGAATGTTCTGCCTAGAATATTATACTTATTTCAGGTGCTACTTATTGAAATAAACGAAAAACAATTTAACGAATGGGACAAACTGTTGTCAAGGTTTATCTGGGAAGGGAAAAAACCTAGACTAAAATTTAGATTTCTTCAGTTCCAAAAATAAAGGGGGCTTTGCACTTCCCTGTTTAAAAGATTATTATAAAGCAGCCCAATTAAGAACTCTCTACTACTGGTGTTATCCTACATATAAAGCTAAATGGAAAGAAATTGAGCTGAAAATATATCAAGATGCCCCAGCCCCTGCTTGTTATGGAGATAAAAGGTTGATGAGAAGTTTAATGGCATGAGGCAATAATTGGATTAAATTACCTCTCAAAATCTGGTTAAATATTGTTACAAAAAGAGATCAACTCATAAATATAAAGATCTTAAGATGGTGCCCATACGACGTTGATTTCATCCCAAACAAGATGGATGTAGGTTTCAAGACCTGGGCCAAAAAGGGTTTATCCGCCCGCCTATTGCACCTTTTTTTAAAAAAGGCATGATGTGCGACTTTGAGACGTAAAAAAATGAATATGGTTTAGACAACAGTGATTTTTATAAATTTTTACAGGTACGTCATTATATACTTAGTTTTGCAAAAGAAGGTAGGTTAGAACCTGATAGCAAATTGCTGGAAATTTTTATTTCTGCCCATCAGGGCGATACAGTGTCTAAAGTACTTTCAAGACTATACAAGAGTCTTCAATCAACTGTAATAATAAATTCCTCCTATATAAGGCAAAAATAGGAGCAAGAATCTAGCAGTCTTATCCCAGAAGAAATGTGGATGAAGTACTCTGAATCCCAATGGAAAATTACAAACTCAAACTCTTGGAGAGCTTTTGGCTGGAAGACTCTTTGCAGATTTTTCATTACTCCAGTTCAAAAATCATATTTTTCAGGATCTTCTGTTTGTTGGAGAAATTGCGGCACACAAAAAGCTAATCTCTTCCATTTGTTTTGGACCTGCCCAGAAGTACAATCGTTTTGGGTTCATGACCATAGATGACGGTAGGAACGTAGATCGACTGGTAAATCGAGAGCTTTGCCTTTCGGCTATGCTCTCTCTTAACCACGACAAACCGGTACAGCGCCCGCATAACTGCAGACGCCTTACCAATCCATCTATCGATCTTCCGGTCCATTTTTCCCTCATAAACTCCTCCACTTGAGGAAGGACCCCATCCCCGACCCGAAGAAGGCACCCTAACCTTTTCCGGCTCAAGACCATGGTCTCAGATTTGGAGGTGCTGATCCTCATCCCAGCCGCTTAACACTCAGCTGCGAACCGCTCCAGCGAAAGTTGTATATCACGTTCCGATGAAACCAACAGGACCACATACTTTGCGAAAAGCAGGGACCCGTTCCCGAGGCCACCAAAACGGATTCCCTCAACACCTTGGCTCCGCCTAGACATCCTGTCCATGAATGTTATGAACAGGATCGGTAACAAAGGGCGGAGTCCAACTCTCACCGGAAACTAATCCCACTTACTGCCGGCAATATGAACCAAACACATGAAGACCGGTTGGGCAAACTCCCACGCACCCTCCAGGACCCCGCTGAGGGTGTAGAGCCGGTCCAGTATTCCACGGCCAGGACGAAAACCGCATTGTTTCTCCTGAATCCGAGGTTTGGCTATCCGTCGGACCCTCCTCTCCAGAACCCCTGAATACCCTTACCAGGGAGGCTCAGGAGGATGATCCCCCCTGTAGTTGAGCCCTGTGTTCCCCCCTTTTTAAAGAGGGGGACCACCACCCTGGTCTGCCAATCGAAGGGAACTGCCCACGATGTCCACGTAATATTGCAGGGCCGCGTTAACCAACACAGCCCTACAACATCCAGAGTCTCCGGGCGCATCTCAGCCACCCCCATAGCCCTGCCACCAAGGAGCGTTTTAACAACCTCTGTGACCTCAGCACCGGAGATTGGAGAGCCCGTCCCAAAGTCCCCAGACCCTGCTTCCAAACAGGAAGGCGTGTTCGGTGGGATGGGGAGCCTAAGTCTCCTCCCCTTCTGGTCGGCCAATGGGTCCCCAAACCGAAAAAAAAATGAATGGAAGTCAGTGGAGGGATAAAAGTTATTTTCTGGTCCGCTTTGTCTTACGTCCTGAATCACATATGTTGTAATCCGACTTAACGCACGTTTCGACTATGTTTGTCCAGTGATTTAGGATTTATTTGATAGTAAAAATTTGCATTTAAAATGCCTACAAATCATAAGTTGCATATATGACGTAATTTTGCTAACGGGAATTAGCATTACCTACAGCACGTAAAACACTCACCTAGAGCTTGTAGAGCTTCTCCTCCATGCTGGCTCTCACTCCACCAACTGCTTTACCCCCGACATACCTGCTACTTTCCACAGGGTCAGATTTAAAGAGGTTTTCTCCGCGTTTATTGCTTCTTTCTTCATCCTGGAGGCTACGGCTCTAGCTTTCCTTCTTCTTCTGCAGCTGTAGTCTGCCAAGCGTTTTTACCCAAAACCTAAAGTAACTTTTACCTCCGGTCGAAAATCGGCCTTTTCCCCTGCATCAAAATAAGTTTTTTAAATTAACGGACATCATATGTTCGATCCACGGCACATTTCCAACTGGATCGGAAAATAACTTTTATCGCTCCATTGACTCTCATTCAACTTTTTTGGCAGTCGGGGACCCGTAGACCGGAAGTAGAAAGGCGTGACTTACGCTCCCCATGGAGGAGGTCTTCGAGGTATTCCGCCCACCAACCCAAGATGTCCCGTGTTGAAGTCAGCAGCACACCATCCCCACTGTAAACAGTGTTGGTGGCAGACCGCTTCCCCCCCTGAGACGCCTGGATGGTGGACCAGAATCGCTTCAAAGCCATGCGGGAGTCATTCTCCATGGTCTCTCCAAACCCATCCAAGCCGCAATCCGCTTGGCCTGCCAGTACCTATCAGCTGCTCCCAGAGTCCCACAGGCCAGAAAGGCCCAATAGGACTCCTTCAGCTTGACAGCGCCAGATCGAGAGTTGCCGCCGCGACAGGCACATGACCACCTTGCGGCCACAATTACGGTCAGCCGCCTCGACAATGGAGGCACGGAACATGGCCCACTTGGACTCAATGTCCCTCGCCTCCCCCGGGACATGTTCGAAGTTCTGCCGGAGGTTAGAATTGAAACTCATTCCAACAGGGGACTCTGCTAGATGTTCCCAGCAGACCCTCACAACTCTTTTGGGCCAGGTCTGTCCGGCGTCCTCCCCCACCACCAGAGCCAACTCACCACGAGGTAGTGGTCGGTGGATAGCTGAAACGACAAATAAATCGATCATTGAGCTGCGGCCTAGGGTTTCCTGGAACTCACATGAACACCCTTATGCTTGAACACGTTGTTCGTTATGGACAATCCATGATGAGCACAGAAGTCCAATAACAAAACACCGCTCGGGTTCAGATCGGGGTGGCCATTCCGCTCAACCACGCCTCTGCAGGGAGTCCCCAGAAGGAGCAATCTCCAGTAACCCCTCCAAGGAATCCAAGAAGGGTGGGTAAACTGATCTACTGTTTGGTTCGTAAACACAAACAATAGTCAGGACCCGTTCCCCCACCCGTAGGCGGAGCGAGGCTACAATCTCATCCACCGGGGTAAACCCCAATGTACAGGTGCCGAGATGGGGGGCAAAAAGTATGCCAACACCAGCTCGGCGCCTCTCAACGGGAGCAACTCCAGAGTGGAAGAGAGTCTAACACCTCTCAAGGAGACGGGTTACAGAGCCAGAGCCGTGCGTTGCGGCAAGACCGATGTCCAGTCGGAACCTCTCAACCTCATACACTAGCTCCGGCTCCTTCCCCACCAGAGAGGTGACGTTCCGCCTTCCAAGAGTCAGTTTCTGCAGCCGAGGATCGGAACGCCAAGGTCCTCGCCTTCAGCCACCGCCCATCTTGCACTGCACCCGACCCCTATTGCCCCTCCCCACAGGGGGTGAGCCCATGTTGCCTCTTCAGGCTAAGCCCGGCCGGGCCCCATGAGTAAAGGCCCAGCCACCAGGCGCTCGCCAACGTGCCCCACCTCCAGACCTGGCTCCAGAGTGGGGCCCCGTTGACCCACGTCCGGACGAGGGAACACTGGATCCAATAATCTTACTCGTCATTGGGGTCTTAGTTCAAATATCAAATGTTCTAAAATACTGTTTATGTTTTTGGTTTTTTTTAGTCATTCAGTAATAAAAATATTTGATGTTACAGATATAAAACGTAACTGCATTATAGAACATAAAAATGACACCACGTTTACTTTGTTGAGTAACTACTTTTTCAGTGTAGTAACTGAGTTACTATCTCAATTACTTTTTGGAAAAAGTCATTTGTAACTAAAACTAATAACTTTTTAATGCAAGATTGCAACACTGGTAGCTGAGTGCTGAAAAGTAGTCAGTATGTCCTCCTGCAGCCTACGCTTTGAGCAGTACAACTTTAAAGATATCTCATGATAATCCAATCCACTATAAGCTTTATAAAAGAAAGTGGCTTTTAACTAGGGCTAAACAATATATAGAGACTATATTATCAAGCAATACACATGTCACAAACTGCCTAGACTGCAGTATTATTGCAGTAGCGTGCAATAATTTGGTTCAATTGGTTTAAAAAAAAAAATGTATGCCAGTAAAATATTTGGTGAAACTTTTTGTTTATTACAGGTGATGAGGCGGTCATGTAATTTAATCAAAATAGCTGATGTCTGCCTCAAGCAAAGGTTTTCATAAAAATAAAAAAAATTCCAACTTCTCGTTCAGTTATCGCAAGTCATGTCGTTATTGAATTGCATAATCCTTTATTGTTCCACGAGGCGAAATTCAGTTTACAGTACAACCTGTTCAAGATCGTGACAGACAAACAAACAACCAATACCATCAGATCCAGGTCAATGAAGAGCTTGCAGCCACATAATTGCGCTCCCATGTATGTAGATAAGAAACAGGTACACGAGGTCAGGAAGGGTCCACAGTGGGGGGGGAAAATTAGCATCATTCACCAACATTTTCAAGTACCTCATGTTCTCTTAATATTGAGCAGCCCCACGTTTGACCCTCGTATTAGAAGTAGACAGGGTGATTTTAAACTCCAAATCTCTCTGAGACCGGCTATTTCGAATTTTGGTAATATCACAAATGTGAAAGAAGGAAGTCCTGCAAACCTGTTGTATTTAAATAACATGTCTTGTTCAAAGACGACACCAAGGTTTTTTAACATTTTCACTGGAAGCCAATTTAAAATGACTCAGTAGTTTGTTTCTCAGATGCTCTTTTCCAAAAACAATACTTCTGTCTAATTTCAATCTAAATGCAAAAGCTAAAAAGTCCCTAAGTCGTATCACCGGTAGAAGTAGACTAGTATTCAGTAAAAGAAAAGTAGTAAGCCTTGTCTAAAGTTTCAAAATAAATGCTTCAAGTTTTCTAATATTTCTTCAGCTGCAGAGAGAAACAATTCTGATTACTACAAGATAAAACTTCATGGTAACTGCTGCAGCTTGGGCAGGAATAATAACCTGCATTACTAAGATCGCTGATGCCACGTTGTCATGGCAACTGCGCACGTGATGGGAGGGCTGGTCGTGAGCCGTACACATCCTCCAACTCCATCACAACCTCTCTCCCCGCCCAATCCGATCCCGGTGTCCCTGTCCATTAACCCACTCGCCTCACAGAGGGAGACAGCAGGCGCCTGGCAAGGCAAAGCCTCCAGTCAGACTCCCATATGCTGCTCTACAGCAGCAGCTCCTTGCACAAGCACATACAAAACTTGCACTATTGGGAATAAAAGGTACGTTTCCCAAGACTGGGACTTTAAATGTGGCTTTTACTATGTGTGAGTCTTATTCCAACAGGTCCCCACTGACCTTAAAGGAAAATGAGGAAAGCTTCACAAAGAAAAAAATATTAAATACAAACTTAACACAAGCCCCTTCTCAGAAAAGTGAAATCCTATTTAGTCTTAGAACCTGAAAACTCTGTATAATTTTATTTTTCTCTTTTTAATTTACTGATAAGAGGCCAAAGTTTTATTTCAAGGAATAGATAATCTTTGTTTAAGATGATCCAACTATATGGTCAACACCTTTCGGCTCGCACTGGGAGAATGGTGTGGTGGAAAAGATGGTGTCTGAGAGGCCTCGGATGAGAGAAAAAAGGATCAGCGGTCAAAAAGTTTATTTTACCTTCTGCATGGAGAGTCCATAGGGAGCTCTGCCTTACTTCACAAATCACTGCTATATATATACTGATTTAACCACAACCTATTGGATTTGTTGCTGATCGGTTCATTCCTCAGCTCTGAGAGAACAAATTACTTCATACATGGTTGTAGCAATTTCAGCAGTTATGAGAAGATAACTAACACTCTGTTCTATGCATAAGAGGATAATCACAAGACCAGTCACAGAACAACATGGGATATGTCATATGTGATAACTAGCTTCTTGCAGTACATGTATCAAATCAGAACCGCTAGGCAATATTTTATCTAGACACTGGGTAACAGAATCAAACTTAGAAATGCATCAGCATAACTATACTCAGCAATAACTCAGAACAAATAAGCAATATCTTTATCTAGGAACTGTGAGTACTGAACAGCTTGCAATAAAGATTTCCATAACAAATGGTTAAGTCAGCAAGTCAAGAAGCCACTTCAGAGACCGGGAGATATTGTTATCCGTCTCAGGAGAGGAGTGACCGCAGAAGAACAGAAACTAGAGTAGTCTTTAGCTGAAGCCTACGCTAGATGGACCCACATAAAACATTTCTACGTCACTGAACACACGTGGAAACGGCGACTTTCCTCCTGGATCGGTAAGCTAGCTCATCTGTTAACGTTAGCTGTCGGTTAAACTCCTCTAGGTAAATTTCTCACTGGACACAGTTCAGGTTGGTCACTGGGTGTATTGGCAGCAACCCAGGCAACCCAACAGCTGGAATGATGTTTTTATTGTAGGAACTACAACCTAGATAAATTAGATTTCGTTATCATGCTCATGTTCCCTATGCAACCTTTAATGGATTTAGATTTGCAAAAGTATAACTCTGCTCCTTTTCGATTACAAACTTTAAAAGAACAGGGGCAGTCTCTTAATTTATGAGTTGTAAAATTACTTAATAGCTTAATTATTAGTCTCAAGGAGCCGTTACGTTTTAACAATATTACTGGTTCTTAATATTTGTGTAAAATGAAGAATTTTTCTGATCTACACTTTAAATTATGTCAATTCTTCAGTAATTTTAAGACACACAAGAGACACAGACTGCTGTAGGGCTTTTCAGAATAGAAATATAAACATTGTTCTGAAGTCTCTTTCAGCATTTCAGAATACTATAGGGTATACTTGAACATGTTAGCGTATTTCCCAATGCCTTTGATATGGGTCTATTTATAAGGAAATTAAGCCTAATTTATAAAATAACCAGTCCTATCACATTTATCATACATTTGTAATTTACGTCGCCCTCCATTAAATTTAGAGGATGTATATAGGGAACAAGGTTTTAAAATTTACAACGAGCCAAGTTAGTTTTGGATGGAAATTTAAATCCTTCAATCATAGTCCATCAGTGCCCCAAAGTGGTTAGATTATTATTAGTTGAATCACTCAAAAAATAAGTCAGACTGCTCTGCTGTTGAAGTCCTTTCAAGCACTCATGTTGAGATGAATGAATCTTTATCGGTGCAGACAAAGCGCCTGCATAGCATAGAATGAGATGAACTTATGCTATTATTGGGGCAGTGTTGTGCCATTTTATGCTGCATTCATGTAAATTTTGTATCCATGCTGCATTTGTCTGATATGAATGTCATAAGTAAGTTGCCAAGCTCATCGGTATGGCTGAGCAATGTATCAATTATTTCGATTTACCACATTTTCTGTTTATGAAGATTACAATTTTTTTGGAAAAATAAACAGAACATTTTGTTCCCAATGAACCTCTTGAGTTTCCATAATTAAAAGTGATGTCAGCCCACCATCTTGCTTTACAGCCACTATTCATTTGAACATGGCATTCAGGTCAATTTAGGGGAGTGATGATTGAAATTAAAGAAAGTTACATTTTTTAATAATCTGTAATTTGTAAAATAATACAAAAAGTAGAAAAAAATCTAATAACTATTTGTTGGAATTTTAAAAACATCCATGTGGCAGGCTAGCTTAGCAAGACATCACATTCTGTATGCTACACAGATCAGCGACACAGTAGCATTATTAACAATTATGTGATGGAGGGTATAAAATCTGACTTAAATTAGCTAGCTATAAAATAGCTAAATAGTTCAAAAGGAAATTCTTAACATGCAGAGCCTTGAGCCAGCATTAACCATTTAAGACAAAATGCAAATATTCCAACACCAACTTTAATCTAATTTATATCAAATGTGTAACATTTTTATATTTTTTAGATAATTCACTCTTTGTCTCTAAAGCTTTTATTCTTCGAACCAATAAGCTAATTACGTGAATGTAAAGTTTTTCAACTCATCTCAAAACACCACAATACACGGTGCCATCCAGTGCCATCTCAACACAATAAGATATACTTCTACTTTAAATACTTTTCACTTTAAAAAAATGATTTCTCATTTTGTTGCGTGATTGTGATGATTCTTTATCCCACATGTAAACCCCCGATGTATTAAGAAGGTGGAGATAAATCCCATGACAAAAAGAGACACGTGAGAAGATCTTAATTAAGGGTTACGTCCACACATTGTTGAGACACGCTCTTTTTCTGTGCTTGAGGAATTGATTGTTGTCTGGATTATAACGGCTGGCCTTGAGATTTAATGAGGATGAGGAGGTTAGCAGTTCACTCTGCACCTCCGCGGAGCGCAAAACGACAACAAACCAATCACGCGCCACATCATCTGCTTTCATCTGAAGCCAGAAGTAGGTCGCTCTTGATCAGGAGAATCACCAAACATCCGCAGGTTCTGCAGGCTTGCCTGCTGCGGTGCGCGCGGGATTTAATTAAAGGCCCCACTTGTTTTTTTACTATACCATCTGAAGCAAAAGCATGTGCTACAATGCGATCAGTGGCTTACTTTTCTAATCTAAAATGAAAATGAATTGCTTCTGTTAGGAGGACCTCATGAGTACCTGCTGCTATTAGCATGTTTTGGGGTTTTTTGTTCTTTTTTTAATAGAAAACAAAGATTAGCTGTACAAAACAATGTGAAAAGAATTAATATCATCACTAGGATGTTCTACAGAGTTTATGGAGCACTTCAACAGCCTTTTGTCTCTGCAAGCGCAGCACGGCCAAAGATATCAATACTTCATGTCTGTGCGTGTATCCATAATATTGACAAGTGAGTGGGAACAATAGGTCAGCTCATATCAGTAAACATATGTAATGAATAGCTTCGTTTAACTCTTATACGCCAAGTTGGCTGTTACAACCAACTGCAATAGCTCTAAAGTAGGAATGGGAAAGTTAAATGCATCAGAAAGTTACAGTCTCAAAACCACAAGCAGTAACTGTGGAGTGTAGCGTAACGCCGTGCCACCCAGACGATATAACTCTGTGTTGAAGAAAGTAAGGTTGAGAAGGTTACTGGTTGTAATGGTTACCGTGATAAAGATTTCACTAAATCTGCGTTAAAACGCTGCAGAAGTTTTCATTTAAAACCATGTTCACTTAAAGCGCCCATTTTGGTTGTCCATCAAACGCAGCAGCATTGCAAACAGTGCAGCAGACGGCAGCAAAGGTAAACTGATTATATTTAAACCACCAAATGCAGACGGGTGGCAATTTTATAGATGATAGAATGTTTTGTAGATTTATTGTTTCGTTTTTTTTCACTAAGTCTCAGTTCGCTCATTTTTAGCATCAAAACACAGACAAGACCAGTGTTTCCCAAACCTGATCCTCAAGGCACACTGACCTGCTTGTTTAAGATGTTGAGTTCAGTAAAACCCTCTTAATCAGCCATTAACTGTGTGCTGAAGAAGGAAAACAGCTGAAACATGGTTAAAAAGAAAAAAAAAGACAAAAGGGAGTCTAGTCAAAACAACCATTCTGCCGCTTTTTTGCCTGAGCAGCATTTTTGATGCGCTCCATTTGCAGTCTGAACTCGGATATTCAGAATTTTTCTTGCTCCGATTTTGACTTTCAATATGGCCCGTCATTGTGTCAACAGCAGCAAGTAGTGATGGAAAAATGTTAACATGTAGAGCCTGCAAACCTGTAACTGTTAACGGTAAACGTAACAAAAATAAAAGTGGTGTTTGCAGATGAAAAGTGTAGGTTAAAACGATGTTTGTGAGAGGTACTACCAACAATGGCTATCTGGGAGTTGCCACTTTGCATTCCCAACATTTTATACCATGTAATTTGGAACAACGTTTATTTGGCTCAGAGTTTTGACTTCTCAAGTAAATAGAACGCATAATTACTGTCAAAAGGATAAACACTTATTGTTCAATGGTGTTGGGTGGTGTTTTGCTGCACTACTGCCACCAACTGGACTGGAGATTGGATCAGCATACTAAATATGTACTACACTCACACACACTACACTAGCTTCGTAAACACTCACAAAGCGACTAATGTGACGCCTATAAACTTGTAGGCTGAAGCTTGCAAAGCGCGTGGGTCGGCCTTTCTCTGGCGGATGTTTTAAACCATGTCGGATCGTGGTTGGCTGCACAACATTGGCGTCAGACGACGTCACTACAGTGAGAAGCTCTGTTGGTTGATGTGCCGCATCAAGAGCGCTAAAAGTTCAGCTAGCTGTACTTCTGCGTTGCTGGCTTTTGCTGCTTTAAAGATTGAAACTAGGGATGCACCGATACAGATATCGGGTATCTGGGCCGAGACCGTTCTTATGTACTGTATCGGTAACAGTTAACAGATATCATAAGCCGATACATAAAATGTAGTTTTATGTAATTTAGTTTTGTGATCATCGTTATTACAATTTTATTTATCTAATTCAGCATCATTTGTTGTAACAATCAGAGAAGAAAATAAAACCCATCTTCCAATTCGTTGCATTTTTTATGCGTGGTACAAGTACCGGTATTGTTATTCTGTATTGGCAAGTACTTAAATCCAAGTATCTGTATCACATCGGTTTGAAAAAAAGTGGTATCGTTGCATCCATACTTGAAACGCAGTTTAAGTTTTAAAAAGTGTCGCGGCCAAAACACATAAAGAGCTGCAGAGACTCTGATGCCCCTCTTGACGTAAACGTTTGGGGCGGTGTTAACGGACCACGAGTGTGACATGTACCTTTCTTAAAGGGCAGTTGCCAATTTTACTTTTTTAACTGCCACATTTGAAAAAAGTAAACAGTTACATGCCTCATTATATTAAGATAACTATCAAGATAATATTAGACTCCTTGCAATCCTTACCCAACAGTGAAAAAGCCAGCAGGGGTTCATCTTTCTTAGGTATATTTAATTGTAATTATCATCCCTAGTTTTTATCATAAATGTGAAAGCCAATTCTAGAAGTAGTTCTAAGGGACATTTTTCTATTTCACCTTATTCAAACTCACAGAGGAGAAAATAATGAAGAAAAAAAATAGTAACGCTTTTGTCAAATGTAATAATATACCTATAATGCTGTTGAACACAGTAATTATGATGCTACATTTGTATCTAGTTCCATCCTTACAAAGCAAGATGGTTTATATATTGTATAATTTACTAGAATAGAAAAAAACTCAGCCAAAATGTTCCAAACACAAAACTGACTTCATGATGCAGGTTTTAAAGTAACCCAGGGCGCGTGTGCATGTGTGTGGATCAGGTTTCCGGTGAATAGAGAGGGACGACGCTGGCAGGGGCACTTCACTTGTAGTTAGCTGTGAGTCAGTAGCATGCTAGCCGTGTCGGACAGGGAGCGGAGACCCAGCTCAGCTCCACGAATCCACAAAAACAAAGTCACCCAAACCTCCTAACACCACCACCCCCCTTGCATGCCGAACGGAGTGTTTTCGTTGAGCTTACTGCCAGTTACGTACCCCATTTCTGCTGGGTCTGGGTGCCAGTTGGCTCGAAAAGGGTCCAGGCGGTGGTCTTCTGTCGGGAACAGGCTGGTTGCTGCTGGTGTTGATCCGCTCTGCCCTCCCTCCTCTGAATAGAGCCGCTCTGCTCTGCTCGCTGTGGGTTCTGGACCGGTCTGCGGAGCCGCTCAGCTGCTCTCAGTCAGACATGGCAGGCTGTGCTGTTATGCCCTTGGGCACATCCTTTCGGCTGGTCTCGTCGGGAGCGAAACGTGTCGGTGCATGCATGATGACCGACAACAAAACAGCAGCACAGACGCTAGTTGCTGCTACCGTTAGCCAAATAAGCAAACTACTCGCCTTTGAAGGATTATGGAGCTGGTCGGCAGCAGAGAGAGTCTGATTTTATAGCAGTATTTCTCTTTCTTTTTTTCAAGATGAAAGTTGTTTAAAAAAAAACTGAAAGGCTCGATAGTAAATGCTGGTAAAGTGTTCGAAACATTAGCAAGGCTTCACAAATTAAATTTTAGCTTGCTTATAAATAAAAAGTAGCTGGTGTCAAATCTCATAATAAGTGGCATAAATAAATTAAAAAGAGGAATAGCGTTCACATTCCAATTTTAACAACCCGTATCAGTTCATTAATCCCAGCCTTAGTCGTTTATTTTGAACAGAAATCCGACGTGCCATTAAATTAAAAAGCCTCCCTCAGAGAAATATTACTGAGTTTCACAGCATGTGAGGCATTTACTGCAGCTCGGAGGTGACAGACATCTTCCTTTCAGACGGTGGTCCCTCCTCCCCGTTGCTCCTGGAGATGATACAAAAGACATTTGGTTCCCTGTCCGGGTTTTAGCATCACGTTCCGGAGTCCTTTGAGATTTGACAGCAGCTCAGCTTCACCGATGGTTTATGTTGTGGGGAGCTCTCCAGCATCTAAACGGAGGATTATTTACGCGTTATTTCTCCAAAACAGGCATGTAGGTGACGAGAAACTAGGACACTTATGCTTCGTTGGCTTGATCATCGTCCTCCTCCTTCATCATCATCATCCACCCCACTGCCCTCTGTCAATCTCTCGTCTCATTCATCGCACAGCTTTATCCGATGCTTCTGGGGCGCGTAAAGACTACGACGTAATCACGTCACGTTCCAATCACATTCTATATTTCTTTCTTTCTTTCTTTCTATCTATCTATCTATCTATCTATCTATCTATCTATCTATCTATCTATCTATCTATCTATCTATCTATCTATCTATCTATCTATCTAAGTAGTTTTAATATAGTGCAAAATGAAATTAAACAATTTCCTTTAAAAATTATATTTGAAATAAAATATAATAAAAATGTAAATTTTAACAGGGCAACTGATACGGTCTCTGATATGATTATCAGTCTATGGAGAGGAATGACCTGAGAAGAACAGAGTTCAGAGTAAAGCCTAGTTTATACTTCTCCGTCAGCAATTTTGCACACAAATGCTGTTGTAGTGACAGACATTTTTCGTTTATAGTTCTCCATTGATTTTCAGTGTGGCAAAACAAATTCCGACCAGGACAGCAAGGAGTGCTTATTTAATTTTTTCAGGGGGGGCGTGGGAGGGGCAGCTAGTTCTGCTGGGATGGCACCCTTAAATCAAGGATCCGCAGAAAAAAAAAAAAAAAAATTAATGTGTGTCCCACAACTTCTTTCTGATAAATGTTTTAAAATAACACAGACATTTCCCCTCTAGTAGAACAATTGCTGAAACTAAATGTATTCTAAAGCAGTCAGCTACAACAACAGACACTTTGCAACAGTCAGCACAAATGTAGTATGTCACATTTCCTCTTTAATAATGTCAAAATTGTAACATTCTTAAACCTTCATAAGAAAAAACAAGCTTATGGGAATGGCTAGTGTTACGTCACAAATCGCTAGGAATCACTTCAGTGTCCATTCATTTTTAGGTAGGACAATTTAAATTTTTAGGGTGAAAACCAAAGGGCTACGATGTTGAGGTGAGGAAGTAAGGATGTTGGTTAGCTAACCTTAATGTAAAGACAGGATGATGTTGCTGACTGTCTTTTAGCTGTGTTTTGGTTTAGTAATTGATTAATTCTATTATAGTTTGTGCAGGATACAAGCAATTTAAGTTTAAGTTATTTAATATTTTAACCTGGGTAAGCATTGTTGCTATACAACTGCATGATTTATTTATAAAACTACTAAAGACGGATTAACAAACAATGTTTTTTATCATCATCAAGTAAACTTATATCAGATAGCCTACCTACAACATAAATAGACTAAATGTTTTTAGTAAAGTTTTTTTTTTTTATTAGAAGGACACAAATCAACCAACAACTCCTGGAAATGTATACTGTGACTGTCTTGTCAGAAGCAAATGTTAAATATGTATATTTTTTAAACATTAGAGAAGATGGGGGACTGGAGATGATCCAGGACACGGGTAAAGAAGATCGCTCGGAGCTTTTCAGAAGTCGCATCAGAGCATGAACTCTGGTCTCTCCCCCCTGCAGAGCTGTCTGCATAAAACAAAGAAAAAAGAGAGTTTATTTACCACTGATACAATCTAATGTTCACAGTGCTCTGTTTGATCATTAATGGGCACTGTGGTAAAATAATTATATTATTATGAATTTACATCCCCCTGCGACCCCTTGAGGAATAAGCGGTTCAGAAAATGGATGGATGGAATTTACATCCCAAAATAGTCTTATAAACTTTGACAACATAGTTTATAAAATACCAATATAAACTAAGCAAGTATCACAAATTCCAGATTTTAAAAAATGAATATATATAAAAAAAAATTTTGTAGTTGTGTAAGTTTGTCGGCATTATGTTGACTGAATATTTATTTACTCTTTCTTTTTATTGTTTGTCCTTTTGGTAATTATATGTGGGGATTGTTTTTCTTGTGGTTATCTGTAAAGAAAATATATGACTGTTCTGTTTAACAGTTGTAAAATTATAAATTAAGTGTAATATATATATATATATATATATATATATATATATATATATATATATATATATATATATATATTGGGAGGGGCAAATCACTGATATTTGCAGTTATCCGTCACATTTACTAATACTAAACCCTTTATATCTGACTTTTAGCCACTACTAACAGATCAAGCGACATTGTGTTTGTTTGTTTATTTACTTTATCACAGAGCTGTGCATGCACATTGAGTATAGCAATACGGTTGCAATGTCATCCACTCAGAAAAAATACAGGAGAGCTCATAATCACAGAGACAACTGGGCCAGCATTGTAAGATTTCTTCACTTTGATACCCGATTTCAAACATGACTGTTTGTGGTGGCCTGAAATGCCGGCTCCTTGTGGAGAGCCCTATTTGATTAAATATCTTTGCTGCTACAACTGGTTTCATCTCTGTGAAGTCTGAAAGTAACGTTTGCTTGATGATCTTTCAATTGTATGTGTTGCAAATAAGGATAAACTGAATAATCCAGCATAGTTTTAAAGCTTAAAAGCAAAATTAATACATTCAATACTTTCTGTAGTCTGAGTCATGGCACTAGATACAGGCCACCAGGACGGAAGTCAATGCTGAAATGCTGAACTTTATATGTTCTGATTGTTCAATAATTGCCATCCCCCCCACATTAAAATGCAAAAATATACTAAATGTATTGAATCATACAGAGTGAACAGACGGCAAGTGAGGAGGTCCCCTACATGCTGCAGATACTTAAGTTGAAACACAGGAAGGCCGGTTTTCTATTTCAAGATTACGCTGAGCATGAAAACCTAACTTGAGCATGCTTGCTCAGACAGTGATCAACAGGGCAGCGCTGAAGTGTGCTGGGAAACTCAAGCAAATCCATCAAGATAGTCCTAACAATGGATACGTTGACAGAGGATTTATCACGGTCTGATGTCGAAGCTGAGATGACAATGTTGAGGGCGGATGACGTCGTAGGACCAAGTGTTGAAGCGAGTGATGAAGTGGAGAACCTTCGAAACAGGTCAGCAGAAGCAGAACAGTTTTTTGTATAAAATATTGTAAATAAATGGAGGACATTTTTTTATAGACAATTAACTTATGTATGCATTATAGTGTGACATCTGTTTTTTCATTCAAGGAGCAAAATATTATTGTTAAACTCAAGATCTTGCAGAACACCCCTTTCAAAAGGAGACTTGGTTTTTATTCCTGATTGTCGCTCTTTCTGCATGTCTTTAGTTTACGTGAGGCCGTCCACGATGACAGTGTCCGACCTAAAATGCAGTGCTTGATGATGGATACTTCTTTTTCTATGGTGACCATGCAAGGAGAAGACAGCGGGATTGCGTGGGAAACAACCCCAAGTCGCTGTGCCACACCATGGACACCTGAAGCTGGATCAATGGATGTTAGCTCACCAGCTCCAGTCCGACTTGGAGCATCAGGGTCTCAGCCTGCAGGAAAGATAATTTTTGTCATGGATGAAGAGATGATTGCAAGACAGAGAAAACCTAAAGAAAGGGTGAACAATCAGAGGAGCAAAACAGAAAGACAGCAAGAACTGTGGGATGAAACCTTTGACAGCGTCTCAGGACGACCAGAGTTGGTGGAGGTGTCTCAACCAAATGTAAAAGCTGAAGTAGAAGGAGAACAAGATGAAGCGACCGATCTTCTGGAGTACAAAGAGCAGCGTTTGTTCAGCATAGTGTCTGAAGGTTCCGAAATCCTCAACATTGTTGTCCCGCCTAAATTTGCCACAGTGGATGAGGAGGAGAGCAAAGAAATGGTGGACAACCTGTCATATCTGGAGGAGAGCCCTGTTCCTAAAACCAGAGAGGAGACTCAAGACAGCGACATGTCATTCTCAGCAGAATCAGGTGCTCAGTTTAAGCTTTTACCTCCTGCAGGTCCTGGTGCCATGGACCCTCCAGGGGCTCCAGTGACCAGACCTCCAGTGAGAGGACAGACTGGGAATCTGGACTATTTTGAGGCGTTCTCTCTGATTGAGGCCCAGGCTCCAGGGAGTCCTGCTGTGATCACACATGGGCAGGAGGAGCATGAGGCAAAGACAGCTACCGACAGCGTGGATCCTGAGAAACTAATGCCACCTGAAGACCACGCAATGGCCAAAAGTGTGGATGTTGATAAATCAGACACAGTGAGTTTAGAAGAAATGACCAGTGACCTTCTAGATGATGTTTTCTATGGTGGTACAGAAAGCTACGCTTTAAAAACTCTTAACAGTACAGGTGAAGTTGGAGTGGCCGAAGGTCCCATATCCAGGCTTGTTTCAAAACCAAGTGGTTCGTCTTTGTTCGGTAGCCAAGAGGACATCTTGACACCTATCTTCCTACCTGAAGGTCCGCCAAAAATTATCGACCAAATATTGCTGGAAGAGCCGAAAGCTATGGCCTTCCTTTACACTGACCTGTATGAGGAAGCAGTGGGCAGCAGGAAAAAGGAAGAGGACACAGAAAGTATGACGTCTGAGAAGTCCTTCCATAGCAGGCATTCGGACAGAGAGGCCAGAGGATATTTAGAGAAATTTGTCCTCATAGACGAGACTCCTGCAGTGGAGACAGAACAGCAAGAAAAAGAAAGTATCACAGAAGAAGAACTTCGGACTCTTCCCCAGGATATGCACGACTTTGAAGACATTCTCGCCAAGTCTGAAAAAGAAGGGACGCAACACGCAGATGAAGTCACAGACTTCTTCAGGTCCAGTGGCAATTCTTCTCCCTGTGATATAGAACCTTTCCCTCAATCACTAGAAGATGATGACTCACAGACAGCAGCAAACAGTAATATCAAGACTCAAAAGAGCGTCTCCATAGCTTTAGAAAAAGTCTCAAAAACCCCAGTAGATCCTCTTTGCTTCTCAAGCTTTGAGTTCCCATCAGAGGAACCAGACTGGGAGGATATAGGTGATGGTCCTACAGCCCCGGGTGAGAAATTTGCTGAAAAGGAAGTGATGGGAAGCAAAGAATCCGAGGTCAGTAAACCAGATGTACCTCCCAGGAGAAAGGCAGCATCCTCTCTTAAATCGTGCTTGGATCTAACACCTCTGACACCAGTTGACATGATTACACAGGAAAAAGAGGAGGCTGGAGGAAAGGAGCACAGGGTGGAGGAGAAAGAGACAGCATCACCCGTAGAAACTGCTGACGAAGGCGATGGAAATGGAGAGGACAGTGTGCCGGCTGGCTCTGGAGACACAGAACTTGAGAGCGCTCCAGCTGAGCTGAAAACCGGACCCTTGGAGAGTGAAAGCACAAAATACTCTGATGAGATCAAAGTCTCAGACGCAAAACCAGATGAAGAGAAAGAAACGAAAACAACCGAAGAAGAGGGAAGAAGTGACTGCCAAACAGCAACAACCCCCAGAGGACTTAAAGAGACTGAAGTTGAGACAGAGGTTAATGCAGAGAAACAGGAATATAGTTCAACCACCTCCTCAGTTGATCCTGCTATAAACAAAAGACAATGTGTAATACTTTAGTTTAGCTAAAAAGTAGCAATTTAACACCTGCTATATTCGTCTTTCATACAGTTACAAAAGGTTAAAGTCTTATTGAAATACAAAAAAGTACCAGAGTGAATTGACTGTGTGGCTGCAATAGGCATAGAGTAAGTGTGGTGGTTTATGCGTCATGCCCTGTGGTTTAGTAAACTCTAAATTTAATACTTGTTATTCAATACATCTGTCAAAGAATGTGTATAAAAATTTAAATACCATGCTGGGTATGTTTGTTATTTTTACTCAAAATTATCACATAAAAAAAATCACACTGGGTAAATACCCCAAAAACTGTCATTCTTAAATAGTGTTTGTACTCTATATTAAATCAAATGGAACAGTTTCTGTCACAGTGATTCACCATGTGTTGGTTCTCCAGATGAACCCAGCTTCTGTAGAAATAGTGCGTTACCCATTAGCGGAAAAGCTTTGGGTCATGAGTGCAAATAATATTTATTTTAAAAGGAACTGGAAGAACATGTGTGACGTCAAGTTGCATCTTCGGCTAAAAATAAGCCCACTGCTAACCTGATACCATGTCTCCCTGTGTGCTAAGTCTCTTCTTGTAACCAGTCATGTAACAATGTGCAATACATGCACATATTCAAAATTATGTATTATCAGTGATATTTGACGTGTCCATCTAACCCGTGATATATGTTATTGATGAGAACTTTTACAATGCAGAATTGAAAAAAATAAATGTTTTCCTGTTCTGCTCCAACACAGCTCCTGATGAGTCACAGCACCCTCAAAAACACACGTCAACTATTAAACACATTTTGCAAGAAAACTTTTCTCATCCATATTAAAAGACAGGAGCTGGAAGAATTATTATATGTTTGTTTTTAATTTGAGTGCGTGTTGCGGTCTAGAAAGGGAAGCACGTTATGCAAAGGTGCCATCTGGAACCATGATCGTGCAACTCTTAACTTTGAGAGGTCAAAAATACACACACCACACACACATACCAACGCACACCTTAATATACAAATAGGCCTGTCACAATAACAATTCTTTTCTGGATGATAAATTGCCCCAGAAATTACTGTAATGAACAATATTAATGCCGTTTTGGGACCATTTTGAAATAATATAACAATAAAAATGCACCTCTGAACAATCAATAAACTTTGATTTCTAAATTACATTTACCACCGCAACTGGAAGACATTTTTATCATTTGATATAAATTAACAAATCTACTGGGGGAAAAATGGAGGAACACTTTAAACAAATATATATAACAGGAGAGTTTTGTAACAGTCAGTACGTTTTCATGCAGCAAGTGAAATTCAAATTATTGTCTTAAAGTCCCACTGAAATTAGACTTTTAAAATGCATGTATACACCTTAGTCCGGATGGGGTCGAACCAAACTGGAGTTTCAGAAGCTTGGCTTCTCTAGCTGGATAATGCGATTCAAATCAGACTACTCTGCAACCATCCCCTTACGCACCTGCACGCACTCCTGCTTCCCCTCAGGAAGTTAGGAGAGCCGATGTAACACCGGAAATGCAACCTAGCACTAAAAACAGTACTCTTATAAGAGGCATGTTGTGTCTAAGACAATCGTAAGCGACCAGTCAGTGCATGTTTGGACCTCAATAAATCAATCAATATTTATTTGTACAGCACCTTCCAGCACCCAATGGTGCACAAGGTGCTTTCCAAAGTAAAAGCAAGAATACTATTAAAACAAAATTAAGGCACAGCTGCAGCGCATAAAATGCACAAAGTGCATTGAGGTATAAAAACAGGAGTAAAGCAGTCCTACTAAAACATAATCAAAACATAACTGTAACATAAAAGAGCAACAGGCCAGTTAGAAGCTACGTGTAAAATGCCAGCCTGAATAAATGTGTTTTTAACTCCGATCTAAAACTCGAGAGGTCAGTGGCAGATTGTATTTGGGCTGGGAGAGCGTTCCACAGTTTGGGGCCTAAAACAGCAAAAGACCGCCCCCCCCAAAGCCTTGTACCTAGACCTTGGGATGACCAAGGTGGTGTGATCTGCGGAGCGCAGATTCCTAACTGGGTTGTACAGGGTAAAAAGTTCACTAAGGTAGGCCGGGGCCAGGCCATAAATGGTTCTAAACACAAATAAAAGGACTTGGAAGTCCACCCTGTACCGGACCGGAAGCCAGTGAAGGGAACGGAGGACTGGTGTGATGTGCAAAAGCGTTTGGGGGTGCCTGAGAGAAGACGTGCCGCTGCATTCTGTACAAGTTGAAGCTTTTGGAGGATAGAATTGTTAAGTCCAGCATAAAGGGCATTGCAGTAGTCAATCCTCGAGCTAATGAAGGCGTGAATAGCCTTTTCAAGGTCAGGTCGGGATAGGAATGGTTTCACCTTTGCAAGTAGTCTTAGATTGAAAAAACTTGCCTTTACCACTGCATTTATTTGTTTGTCGTATTTTAGTCCACTGTCAAATAAAACACCCAGGTTTTTCAATGAGGGTGCGAATTGAGGTGTTACAGGATCAAAACAAGGTGAATTTTGCGGTGAATTGGGGCTGAAAAGAATATATACTTGTTTTCCCTTCATATAAATGAAGGAAATTCTGGGCAAGCCATTCCTTGATATCCTGAAGACAGCTATGAAGAGGTTCCAGAGCAGAACGGTTATTCAGAATCACTGGGAAGTAGATCTGGATGTCGTCGGCATAGAAATGGAACTGGATTTTGTGTCTAGTGATGAGATGTCCAAGTGGCAGCATGTATAATGCAAACAGAATAGGCCCCAGAATGACTTATGAAGAGGTGATGCATTGTTACTGTGAATATCATGCTTTAACTCCATCTGCTTCACTCCCAGCAACCCCAGTTTACTGCCTGAATGTAGCTGGAAGCCAACTGCTATTAGGCTAACGGTGCTTACACACCGAACGCGATAGAACTAAAAAGCGCCACGCTCCCCTAGCTGGGCTCTTGCACATTCGCACCTTGAAGCGTGTCCGAAGAAAACTGGTCGCGCTTAAAAATATACCATTTTCACGTGGCTGAGATGCGAAAAACTTATGGGAGGACACTGACTGGGACTGCTAGTAGTCAGCTGGCTGCTTCCTCCTCGTCTCTCCCTCCCTCCCGACCCTCCGGGAGCTCCCAGTTGGCTCTGGTCTCTGAGCTGGCCGCATTGAATGTTCAGGAGCTGGGACCGCTCCTGCGGGGGAAGACCCAATCGAGCTGTGGTGGACGGATCAATAAACACTCTACTTTGTGCCACGAAGGTCCAAGCTTTTGTCGCCGACACACCAACTACTAAGCTTAGCGGCTGTCTATCTGTCTGTGGTTAGTAAAAGTTTATAATATAATATGCTAGCGGCGCGTGACGTGCTGTGGTGGAGCCATTACCAGGCCTGGGTGTCCGGATGAGGAAGCTGTTCATGGCTCACTTCTTGATGGAGAGAGTGGGGCTCATAAAAAACCTGGGCACCAGGCTGGTTTTCGTAAGATAATGTTTTTAAATCTTGCATAATTAATTAGGGGGCCGAGCCAAGTTTAGCATCAGAGCTGAAGACGCGGGAGCAGAACGGGCGTGATTACGACCGAACTACACGCCCATACACGCCCCGCGAGGGCAGAGTCTACAGTGAAGATCCCGCCCCTATGCCCTTTTTAGGAACATGCTTCGTCAGAGCTGGGGAGGAGGAGTCAGTGAATCCGCCATGAATTCCCCCATGAAAGTGTGTAATTCTGGTAAACGGGGAGGAGTGAGGAGGCGCTGTCTATTCTTTTTTACAGTCTATGGCGCGAATGCACAAAATGCACCACGTAAAATGCAGTGCGTATTTTACATCACGCTTTAAACACATCAGTCGTCCTACTTGGTTGCGCAAATCGGGCAGAAAAGCTTTTTTGCGACGCAAATCTGCTTCTGATGTGTCGCGGGACCCCCAGTCGCGCTTCATCGTGCTCCTCCATTGCCTTTACATGTAAACTTGACTCTCTGGTCGCGTTGGATATGTAAGCACTGTAACACGTAGGGGCACATGTCGCCATCTGTCTTCGGGGAATCGAACATACTTAATTTAATAATTCAATTGACTGACATGTAAACTGGGACTCTCCTTACTACAGGGGCAACCCCTTAGTCCGATTATTCCAAAAAGCTTGATTTAGCTGTGCATGCAAACGTACCAAGTTTTGTAAGTTGTATTCTATTCTAACCAAAAGAATGAACCAACAACAAAAACATTTTAAATGAAAAATAAAAAAACATCCCATTCAACTCTATCACTGTGAATATATGGTCCATATATACCTGAGTCTCTTTAGTAGAAAGAGGGAGACGTGAGGAAAACAAACAAGCATGCAAAAATGATTGAGGCTGGGAAAATTATTGAGATTATTTGAATTTATCATGCAGTTACCCGATCTATTGTTTATTGTGACAGGCCTTTGCACAAATGACATTTTAAGATTTGAAAAGACCAACATATATAAAGAGGAGATAAGTTATACTAATAGAATAAGCACTTCTGGGAAGATGAATGGAGCTGAACCTACTAGAGACTGCAAAAGAAATTGAAAATAGGAGTAACATTCATCTTGAATTCACCTGGAAAACAACCCTAAATACGCAGTCATGCTTAAACTGAATGGATTCAATTGAAAAATAAAGTGAACTGGACTGTTGCTCAGTTGTACAAAATTCCTTTTTCAAAAAAGCTGATTTCTTTTAATTTAAAAACCAAGGTCACAGGCTCAGACGGTCACCATCATCTCAATTCACAGACAAAAAAACAAGCAAACAAAAAAACGCTTTAAACTCTGTGACATAAAGCTCTACAAAATGCGAGTTACATTTTACTTTTTTAATTGTAATAGTACAGAAATAAAGTGAGTTCACAATGATATTACAAACAGTTGACTGGTAGGTAATTAGTAGCCTACCTCTAAAATGCCCTTAGAAGACGGCATGTCTTTTTGATGGGACCAGCTGCTGGGTGAATGACATGATCTATTGGGAGCCACTTCTACAGACAGCAGAAAACCAGCTCCACTATACCTTTCTAGTTTAACCACTAGAAATCCTCATTTAACACTGCCAAGGTGGTCAATATTCAAATTGTCACAGGTTAGGGGCAATGTCTCGCCTTCTGCAGAATATGATTGGGCACTGGTCCTAACGGATTACAAAACTAACGAGTTACAGAAATATATAACTTTTTTCAGTAACTGAGTAATGTAACACATTACTTACGAAATTTACAGCAATTTATTACTAGTTACATTTTCAGTAACTCGAGTTACAGGTGCATTTTAAAAATTTTTTTATGGCCAATTAATGCAACAGACCAAATACAGTTGGATACCGTAGAACAAGATCAACGGTCAACTTCCACTCGCTCAAACTTAAACTTCAGAGAATCAGGACGGCTTTGGAAAAGATTGACTGTACATTTACATGATGGTATTGTTCACACTATTTCCCTAAACCACTTCAGTCTCAGGAGTCTCACCTTTGTCAACTATCTTTGTGATGAGTGCTTTCAGCGCCTTTTTTGATGCAATTTAACAAACATTACCAGAGATAGAAGGCATGCAAAGGGACTAGAGACTTATGTTTAATGAAAGTGTTAAAAATATAGTATTTCTGGTGTCACACTTGTGTAAAATATAAGTCGATAAGTTACAGTGTTTAGAAATCATTTTAGATATTTATGATATTTTTTAACTTAAAGTAGTGTAACTGTTACATTTTTTGAGACAATAATATGTAATACAAACATATTACATTTTTGAGGCTGTAACTTGTCATAGGAAATATATTATAATTTTTTGTAACTTGCCCAACACTGGGGTTAGATAATGATTGTCAAATTTGGGAGTAGTAATAAATCAACCAGGCTGGCTAATCAGAGACAAGAAAGGTGGGACCTTTATGGGGTTATAATGATATCAGTTTAAGATGAAACTGAATAGAAATATTGGCTCTGAAAAAAAATTTGGAATTGTAAAATATAATTCTAACTGAAAATCTTCATTTTGAATCTGAAATAAATGTAGTGAAAAATTCTGTATTGAAACTGAAACCAAAATTGAAAGTGAAAAAAAATGAAACTCAAAATGTACAGTATGCATTAAAACAATTTACTGACAATTAAGTTTTCACACTTTCATCTTTTTTTTCCAATGCCTATCTTTTTTTCCAGTGCTGCTGCTTTTCAGCCTTATTGAGCTGATACTAATTTCACGTTGCGCACGTGCATGAGGGGCGAGGCGGGGCTTCAGAGACACATGTACTTTATTTCAGCTGTCAGTGAGTCCGGCCCTTTTATAACTGTTCTCTAACCAAGCAAATTAAAGTCACCCGTAGTTGTTTTATATGTCTTTAATTTCAAACTGTCCACGTATTATAGAAAAATCACCGTTATAACTTTCTGTAATGTTTAATTTTATATAACTTTTAAGTGAGTTATTGTGCACTTCCTTTGTTTAGGTTTAAAAAGACAATGGAGCTGTGATACCCCAATTGCTGTGTTGGTCTAGTGGGTTTAACCACGGCCAAGTAAGCCTACAATTATAAGTTTTATTCCACTTGTAGGCTGAGTTTTTGAAGATGTTAATTATTTTTCTTCGACCAGGTTCCTGATCCCTCAGTCGGCTGATGGTCTGTAGGCTGCACAAACTTTTAGCATAAGTCTGTTTTAAGTAATATAACAACAAGGATCTTAGTTTAAAAATGTCTGAAAAATTAACAAAAGTGCACTTGTGTACAAGGCAAAAAACAAGTTAATTAAAAAGGATACAGAATTGACACATGGCTTTGAATCTAAAAAAATCTGAATTTTCAGTCAACATCTGAAACCACTAGGCCACCACGGAAACTGGGGATGTCAAAGCTCCCATGTGTTTTTAAACCTAAACAAAGGAAGCAAATGATAACTTGCCTAAAAGTTATATAAACATTACAGAACTTTATAGCAGTGGATTTTTCTATAATACTTGGACAGTTTGGAATTAAAGAAATATAAAAGAATTTAAGGTGACTTTAATTTGCTGTGTTAGAGAACGGTCATAAAAGGGCCGGACTCAGTGACAGCTGAAATAAAGTACATGTATCTCTGAAGCCCCGTCACGGCCCTCATGCGCGTGCACAAATGAACTGAGTATCAGCCCATGAAGCTGAAAAATAGCAGCACTGAAAAAAAATTGGCATTGAAAAAAAAGACTGGCATAAAAAACTGAAAGTGTGAAAACTTGATTGTGTGTAAATTGTTTTAATGCATGTATTTTAAGTTTCTTTTTTTTCACTTTCAATTTTTTTCTATCTCAAAACAGAATTTTTTTACTACATTTATTTCCGTTTCAAAATTAAGATTTTCAGTTAAAATCTTTTTTCAATTCCAATTTTTTTTTTTCAGAGCCAATATTTCTTTTTAGCTTCATCTTTAAACTGATATTATTGTAACCCCAGAGTAATTTGCCCCTAACCTGTGACAATTTCAGCCCGGGTAAAATGCATTCCTCTCAAGTGGGAATATTTAAACTTCAAATGAGAAAACACCATTGCATGTCAACCACTTCTTTTTTATCCAGATTAAATGTGAAAATAAAATTATTTTATTTTGAACGGTTAATGTTGCAAAACATGGCGGTGGTTGCTTATAACAGGATAATTTCCGAGCTACTTGAACGCAGCGTTGAGGTTAGCTAGTGGCTAACGCCGTAATGGACAATGGTCCTTGTTTGTGCTCACCCGTCTCCCTGGAGGAGAACGGACTTCCAGCCTGTGGCAGTTCCTCCACAGCTGATGAGCTCGTGGACGCCTTCGGAGACCTGGCCGCCCTCCCGGTCGAAGCCGAGGAAAGGAGACCGACCTGTTTGCGCTGCCGGTGAGCTGAATTAGGGCGAAGCTAATGCTAGCTAGCGTGTGCTCGAATTTGAAATGTTGCAAGTATCGGGACGAGAAGCTTCAAGAATCAGGTCTTCCTATTGCCCTCCTTCGTGTATCTGGCATGCTTTAATGAGGGAACAGATTTATATCGTTTCAGAAAGCTGGAGACCAGCTGAAAACAGAGAGCTGTAGACGGGGCAATAACTGGGATATATCACAGCTTCACGTCTTCAACTTTCCTTCCATGTAGTCGCCCTCAGAAGGTGTGTCTCTGTCCCTCTCTTCCGCAACAACCGCTGGAAGTGTCCACATGTCTGTACGTAGTGCAGCATCCCGCAGAGGTGAGTCAGTAAATCAGCATCCAAACGTTTACACCTTCTTCATATTATATTAACCCAAACTTGAACGCATCTGTGACAGGCTAATATAAAGTAGTGGGTGATGGTGAGTTATGAAAAATATGTTGAGTACTCTGTGATGGAAGCGTCATGCTGTGGGGATGTTTTTTTCAGAAGGAAAAACTGCTGATGGATTTAAATACTTGAATACAGCTCTACTCATACAACTAGAGCTTCACTGGACGGGTTTAGGTTGAAGACTTTTAATTTTCTAAAAATGGCCCTGACAATTTTTAGGCCTAAATTTGATTGAAGATGTGTGACAAGTAGAGATGCAATGATACCACTTTTCCCAAACCGATACAATATCAATACTTGGATTTGGATTTTGGATTTGGTGAATTAGATGGGCGAAAAAGTATAGATAAAATGACCACAAGAGAAAAATAAACATTTTCAGCAAAATTATTGCAGAGTTTACACATTTTAAGTATCGGTTCATGGTATCGATACCGATGAGAGTTCATAAGGACGGTATCGGCCCAGATACCTGATATCAATATCAGTATCTGTGCATCCCTAGTGACAAGATTTGTTTGAGTGGGGAATGCTGTTCACATATACTCATGTTTTAGTCCAAACTATTTTGCAAAGTAGTAGTATTAGTGTCACAATACAAAAATTTCTAACTCTATTTGATACTGAACAAAACCTCGATAGCGATTTCGATACCAAGTAATTTTAAAACACAAATTTTATTGAACAAGTAGATACAAAGAATAACATTCCTTTGATCTAATTTAGATACCAGTTTTAGTATTGTTTAATTTCTAGCTATCATATATTTTAACAACCCTCCGGTAGATGTGAAAAGCTGATAATTGATTGACTGTTAATTAATTGAAATCAAATGTGTGGAAGCAGGGAAACGCCTAAAACATGCAACACAGTGTGCTTTGAGGTTTAGGATTGGCAAACTCTGACTTAAAATATGAACAGCTATAATGGTAGCAAAAATGGGTTCAAAAAGTGTTGAGTTTGGGGGGCACAATGCGTATGCACAGTTATATATTTCTTTATTTATTTCATTTCAAAATTTTTTGAAAACCAAGTAATATTTTTTCTTTCTTCCACTTAATAATTTTGCACTACCTTGTAGTGTTCTATCACAAAAAAAATCCCAACTGAGGTGAGGTCTGTGGGTGAAAACATGACTAAAGTGAAAAAAGTTCCTGAGTGATTTACTTTTTTAGGCCTAATTCCTATTCTGGTTGAAGAGCATATACATACGCTTCTGTTCTCTAGATGTTCTATGTTTTTTCTGTTTCCTTAAAGCAGAGATTTATATCAGACTCATTAATGGAAGACTAATGAATTAATTTTTTTGTTCTGCTTCCAGGAAAGCCGAGTACTTCGAACTGTGCCCCTTCTTGCTGCTTGTTTGCCACATGGAAAATGCAACGTTATAGTAGGAAGGAGGTTTAATGAGGAAAAGTGAGTTGGCTGCATTTCATTAGCAGCTCCAAAAAAGGAAATAGGTTAAGATTGCTCATCCTTTGTCCTAATTGTTCCAAACTCAGGAATCCCGAGCTAGCTGCTGTGTGTCGGGATGACAGGACGCTCATCCTTTACCCCGGACCCAAATCCCAGAACCTGGAGGAGTTAGTGCAACGTCAAGAAATCGCCACCGTGAAACACAACGTGATCATTATAGACGGCACATGGAGCCAGGCTAAAAACATGTTCCTGAAGAACAGCATGTTCCACCTTCCCAAACAGGTACCGTGTGTTAATATACTTTTAAAAGCTTTCTGCATTGGATTTGCAATGACACTAAAACTAGGTTAAGACGGGGCATGAGAACTCCCTTACACTGCAGACTGAATTAGAGACATTGTTTTGTAACACACATTGCAGCATTTTTATTTTTTATTTTAACATTTTTCATAAGAATATGAAATTATTTTCTTAAAGTTAAATAATGCATCAACACATGAGCTGGACTTCTATTCATTCTCTCTGTTTGTAAATGTGACTTTTTTAATTTATTTACACTGAACAGAAATATAAATGCAACACTTCTGTTTTGGTCCCATTTTTCATGTGCTGAACTCAAAGATCTGAAACAATTTCCATACACACAAAAGACTCATTAAAATCGTCAACAAATCTTTCTAAATATGTTGGTGAGCACTTCTCCTTTGCCCAGATAATCCATCCCACGTTAAAGGTGTGTCATATCAAGGCGTTGATTACACAGTATGAATATTGTACGTGAATAAGAATATTTATTGTTCCTTATGGTGTGTTCAGACCGCAGGCTTTGTCAGCGTCAGCAGCGTCAAGACTACATGTTAATTTTACGGTTAAGGCCGTTGGAGGAGCGCCGTAGTCTCTGTGGCGCTTTGTGAGTGTTGGCGCCGTCAACTTTTCAAGCTTTTCCTGCGTTTCAAGCTTCAAGGCTCATAACGCTAGCAATGCAAAAGTTCAGCTAGTTGAACTTTTGACGGTCCTAACGCTCTTGATGTAGCACAAAAACCAATCAAAGCGACTCACTGTAGTGAGGTTGCCCCACGTCGACGCTGCCTAGCCAACCACGAACCGCGAGTGTTTAAAACATCCAGCAGAGAAAGGCCCGCCTTCGAGCTTGGCAAGCTTCAACTTAAAAATGTATCTTTTGTGAACGAACTAGTCGCTTTATGAGCGTTGCTTGACGCTGACAAAGCTTGCGGTCTGCATGCTCCATTAGGCAGGCCACAATAAAACGACATTCTGAAATGTGTGGTTTTGCTCTACTGCAGTGGTCTGGGAGGGTGTGTGAGACCACCATTTGCCTCACGCAATGCAGCACATGTCCATTGCATAGATTTGATCAGGATGTTGATCGTGGACTGTGAAATGTTGGTCCACTCATCTTCAACGTGCGTGAAGATGCTGAATATTGGCAGGAACTGGAACAGGCGGTCGTATACGCCAATCCAGAGCATCCCAAACGTGCCTAATGGGTGACATTTCCTGTGAGTATTTTGGCCATGTGAGAACTGGGATGTTTTGAGCTTCGAGGAGATCTTTGCAACATTGGACCGTGCATTACCATAATGCAAGATGAGGTGATGGTCGTTGATCATTGGCACAACAATGGGCCTTGGTGTCACTGTGCATTCAAAATGTCATTGATTAAGGCCACCTGGGTTCGTTGTACATAACATGCCTGCCTATATTATAGCCACAAAAATGGCGTCAGCAAACCGCTCACCCAGACAACATCACAGAGGCTGTTCCATCTGCCCTGAACAATGAAAACCGGGATTCAACCATGAACGGAACGCCTCTCCGTGTCACACACCATCATATGTGTGCCTTTGCCCACTGAAGTTGGTTACAACAACGAATTGCTAGCAGATACAGGCCCCAGTGAGGACGACAAGCATACCAATGCAATGCAAAGCTATCCTTAGATGGTTTGTGACAATTTGTGCAGAAATTCTCTGGTTATACAAACCATTTGTTGGCGCAGCTGACTGTGCATGCTGTGCGATCAAACTGCATTTTTCAGAATGCCCTTTTATTGTGGCCAGTCTAATGGTGGGTTCATACCGGCCAGCGAGTCCAGGCAGCAGGGCAGCTAGATTAAATGCAAAGTCCATGGTACCTACACAGCAAGTCGCTGCTGCTCAGACGGTCCGTTAAGGCGTCAACACAGCTGCTCCGTGAAGTTGGGAAAACGGAACTGTGGGGCAGCAAACGCAGGGCATCATCCAATCAGCAACGAGATGCCCCGGCGGTAAGGGCGGGGGAGACGGAGGACGAGATGTGAGCTGGAGTCGGCTACATCAAGCTGGAAAGCTGCAGAGTCCGAGTCTCAGTGAGAGATGGGACCTTATTTGGTCAAAGATATCGGAGGATATTGGAGTGCCAGGTAAGCAGTAAAAAAAAAGTTTTTTTTTTTTTTTTTACTATGTTGTTATGTTGGCTAATGCTAGCCAAACCCTGAAAGAGACAAGGCAGAGCAGAGGGAGGGAAAGTGCCGAAAAAACAGAGAAATCCCTGCCCGCCCGCTGACGAACTGACATGACGAGCCGACGTGGACTACTAAATGTGCAAGCTAGTGGCGTTTCAATTCAAAGTATCAAGTTTCGTCCGTTTGAGCGATTTGACGCCTGGACGCGATGACTGGTGTGAATGTGGCTTAAGGCAAACCTGTGCGATATTCATGCTGTGTAATAAGCTTTTTGTGTGAGAATAATAGGTCTTCTGTATTTATGGAAAATGTTTTATATCTTAAAAGTGTTTGATTTATATTTTTGTTCAGTGTATTAAATTTTAAATGCACCAGACACTAAAAACAAATCCCTGCATGTGAAAACATATACACTACCGTTCAAAAGTTTGGGGTCACATTGAAATGTCCTTATTTTTGAAGGAAAAGCACTGTACTTTTCAATGAAGATAACTTTAAACTAGTCTTAACTTTAAAGAAACACACGCTATACATTGCTAATGTGGTAAATGACTATTCTAGCTGCAAATGTCTGGTTTTTGGTGCAATATCTACATAGGTGTATAGAGGCCCATTTCCAGCAACTATCACTCCAGTGTTCTAATGGTACAATGTGTTTGCTCATTGGCTCAGAAGGCTAATTGATGATTAGAAAACCCTTGTGCAATCATGTTCACACATCTGAAAACAGTTTAGCTCGGTACAGAAGCTACAAAACTGACCTTCCTTTGAGCAGATTGAGTTTCTGGAGCATCACATTTGTGGGGTCAATTAAACGCTCAAAATGGCCAGAAAAAGAGAACTTTCATCTGAAACTCGACAGTCTATTCTTGTTCTTAGAAATGAAGGCTATTCCATGCGAGAAATTGCTAAGAAATTGAAGATTTCCTACAACGGTGTGTACTACTCCCTTCAGAGGACAGCACAAACAGGCTCTAACCAGAGTAGAAAAAGAAGTGGGAGGCCGCGTTGCACAACTGAGCAAGAAGATAAGTACATTAGAGTCTCTAGTTTGAGAAACAGACGCCTCACAGGTCCCCAACTGGCATCTTCATTAAATAGTACCCGCAAAACACCAGTGTCAACATCTACAGTGAAGAGGCGGCTGCGGGATTCTGGGCTTCAGGGCAGAGTGGCAAAGAAAAAGCCATATCTGAGACTGGCCAATAAAAGAAAAAGATTAAGATGGGCAAAAGAACACAGACATTGGACAGAGGAAGACTGGAAAAAAGTGCTGTGGACGGATGAATCCAAGTTTGAGGTGTTTGGATCACAAAGAAGAACGTTTGTGAGACGCAGAACAACTGAAAAGATGCTGGAAGAATGCCTGACGCCATCTGTTAAGCATGGTGGAGGTAATGTGATGGTCTGGGGTTGCTTTGGTGCTGGTAAGGTGGGAGATTTGTACAGGGTAAAAGGGATTCTGAATAAGGAAGGCTATCACTCCATTTTGCAACGCCATGCCATACCCAGTGGACAGCGCTTGATTGGAGCCAATTTCATCCTACAACAGGACAATGACCCAAAACACACCTCGAAATTGTGCAAGAACTATTTAGAGAAGAAGCAGGCAGCTGGTATTCTATCGGTAATGGAGTGGCCAGCGCAGTCACCAGATTTGAACCCCGTTGAGCTGTTGTGGGAGCAGCTTGACCGTATGGTACGCAAGAAGTGCCCATCCAACCAATCCAAATTGTGGGAGCTGCTTCTAGAAGCGTGGGGTGCAATTTCTCCAGATTACCTCAACAAATTAACAGCTAGAATGCCAAAGGTCTGCAATGCTGTAATTGCTGCAAATGGAGGATTCTTTGATGAAAGCAAAGTTTGATGTAAAAACAATCTTATTTCAAATAAAAATCATTATTTCTAACCTTGTCAATGTCTTGACTCTATTTTTTATTCATTTCACAACGTATGGTGGTGAATAAGTGTGACTTTTCATGGAAAAGACAAAATTGTTTGGGTGACCCCAAACTTTTGAACGGTAGTGTATGGCAATAAATCTTTTTCTGATTCTGACAGTGCTGTGTTACTGTTAATAATTGAAGTTGGTGCATCACTCTCAGATTTTTTTTGTTTCCCTTTTTTGCCAATTTTTAATCACTGATTTCTGTATAACTCTGAGCTAAATACACATTTAAGCCAATACCAATTTCTCTCCTTGCAGTAACCAAATAATCATGACGATACATTTGTTTGCTATGCTTTCTAGATTAATGTAACTGTTTTAACAGAAAGCAATTTTTCAGAAATGGTCAAATGTTACAGAACTGTCAATTGGTTATCTATAAGACTATGAAACTTTTCTTTTTCAGAAGACAGCATATAGCCATTTTTTTTCTGTCCTTTTTTCAGCACAACCAGCAAAATGACATCCAGCATAAGATAGTCCCATTTTGTTTTGCGAGATAATTTCAAAGTAAAAAAAAAAACACCCTCCAACTTAATATATAAAAGGAAAGCACCCCAATTTACTCTGTTACTGTCATATTATTCATTTCTTTATAATGGAACATTCCTGTGATCTAAAACTGATCACACTTTGTGTGACAGAGAGAGATGGAACGCACAGATGTTTACCAGCTCTCCCCTTAAACAGGACTTCAATATTATTCCAAGACGAGCACAACACTATTAGACTTAATACTTTTAACAGTTTCTTGCATCTTATGCTTGGCACTGGTTGCATTATACCAGCGTCCCTCTGAGTATTAACTGGTTTGGAAGTAGATTTCCAAAAGAATCCAGTTATTTTTCCCTAATCCAGCGGGTGCTGTGATAGACTTTAATCAAGTCTTCCAATGAATAAAACCTGTAGCTTTCTCACCCCAACCCCCCCAAAATACTAGGTTGTGGTACTCTGAACAGCCAGCATGCCTCTGTGGGGAAATGCAGCTTTCTAGAAGCTTCTTACATTTCCGGACGCCATCTGAATTAATTTTTAATCTCAAAAATATTTTTCTCGTGGCAACAAGTTTCTATACCAAAGAATATTGCAGTCCGCAAGGCTTACTAGCAGTTTTTGTTTTGTTTGGGTGCAGTTTTATTAATTTACTGTTTAACCGAAGCGTTGTTGGTTGTTTAAAGAAAAAAGAAACAATAACTGTATTGCCTTTACAACGAGCTCAGTGCTCATAACATAATTATAAATATGGTTGGTGCTAGATGAAACTGCAATATGAAACTACTTTTATAGAGGTAATTGAGTTTCATTCAGAAGTATATGTTTGATTTATGTCACAACAGTGATACTAGCAGCATTATTGATCCCTTCTACTTTGATCTCATCAGGTCCAGCTTAACAGGACGCTGTCTAGCCAGTATGTGATCCGGACACAGCCCTCCAACATCTGCCTGTCCACGCTGGAATGTGCTGCTGTTGCGTTGTCGATCCTGGAGCGGAACGATGAGATCCAGGAGGTGATTTAGATTTAATAGTTTCTCAAATATTTTGACCTTTTGACAGTGATGTATTTTTAATAATTTTTTTTTTTCTTTCTCACAGATATTGCTGAGGCCTCTAAAAGCCCTGTGCTCCTTCCAGCTTCAGCATGGCGCTCAGATTCATCACAGCAAAGAGCATCTCCTTAGGAACGGCATGTATGACAAACCCATGCCGAAAAATAAGCGCAAGATAAAAAGGATGGAGAAACTCATGACTGACCACAGCATCTGTCCAAGATGAGGACAGAATTGATGATTGACCATAGACAGGGTTCTTTGAATACCTTTGCAGACAGCTTGTTCAACGATTTATGACTGCATCATCTGGGTACAGGCAGGCAAATAAGCAGACTTCTGTTTCATTTATTTTTTGTTGTTTGTTTTTTTTTTCCGTCTTGGTGAATTTAATTTATATATGTGTCAATAATTTAAAAAAAGACTGTTTTACGTAAGGATTTTTAAAAAATTTTTTATACCAAATCTGATTTTTATTTTTTACTTCTAGAAATTGTTCCATATTAAAACATTATAATCGTTGTAAAAGAAACCAAGTAATGCTGTTGTGTATTAGTGGTTGACTGTCATCTGTAAGGGCTGATTTATTGACTTTTTTGCAAAACAAAGTCTTGGGGAAAAACTACATCTATTTAAATACCACAATTACCAAAGCTGTACAAATATGTCATCTTTTTTGTGGTCATTTTACTGATTAAAGATCTAAATAGATCACTTGTAAATAAATAAACCCTCTGCCTTTTCTTTTTCTTTTTTACATCTTTTTAATATTTGAATAAATCCAAAATTAAATGAAAAACAAAGGACTGGCAACACTTTTGCAAAGTTCAACTTGTTGAAAATGTTCAAAACAAAAATGTATATGAATCCCAGTGAAGTAGTAAAACCCAATTTATTTGTCTTGTGCTGTCTTGTGTGGTTCATGGATTCGATTTTATTTTAATCAGGACATTATTTTTATAAAATTACATAAAATCGGAAGGAGAAACATCTAATTGCAACAGTAAAAATGACTTTTACTGTCTGGCGACCTGTCCAGGGTGTACCCCGCCTCTCGCCCGTTGACAGCTGGAGATAGGCACCAGCACCCCCGTGACCCATTAAGGATTAAGCGGTAAAGAAAATGGATGGATGGATGGATTTAACATTTGGGATATGCACTATTTTTCTCGCAAGAAAAAGGACTACTATTAAATCATTCTTAAGATGCATCCAAAAGGAAATATAATATCGATAATATATATATTTATACATATAAAATCCGACAGGTTATACAATATGAGTAGCCTACCTATGTTCCAGTGGGCATTATTTTGTAATTTGCTTCCAAGTCCCCTTTGGCTGAACTGTTGCGCATGCGTGTTGGGAATCGGCCCCCGGTCGCTCCGCCATCTTTGTCGGCAGTCCATTGTTCACTCTGAAGCTAACAACGGTGTCCAATACCCCTGCATCCCGTATTAAATTATCCTGACTGTGTCACCGACAGCTGACCGTCACCGTCGTGGAGTTGCTCACAAGGTCGCGACTTGTTTTCGGCCACTAAGTGAGACGGAATGGACGACGAGCAGCCGAAAACCCTGTAAGTGTATGACTGCGTTGCTCTTAGCTAGCCACTTGTATTCGACACACAATATTGAGCGGTACATGTGAACAGAAACGTCTCTTAATGTCTATTTTCTTTCAACTGAAACATGCTTTCATGCTGGAGTGGTCCGGCTATAATTTCTGTTGCAGTAACATGTTTTTTTTAAGGGTTTACAATTTGTATTGTTGAAATGCTTAATGCTAACCAGATAACTAGCTAGCTACTTCCAGAAAAATAAAATAAAATTACCCAATGGATCAAACTTATCCCTTCGCGTGAAATAAAAGCCTTTTTTTCGGTTTCGAACTCTAGAAAATATTTGTTTTGCCCATGAAAACCTTAGTTAAATCCTGTGGTACACATCGTTCTGTTTTGAAAGCCATTCACTGCTGAACAACGGTACATTGGTAATGGTGGTCATTGTGCAGGCCAGTAGTTTTATAACCTTATCCTCAATTCCAGTTATTCTGGTAGTCATTATTGAAGACAATAAAATAAACTACGCTTGTAAATCTAAATGAATTTGACTTTGTTCTAAAATACTTGATAATAATTTGTTCAAATAAAATAGAATATATTGGAAAAACGATTATATGAATCATTATGGCTTTAGAGTAAACAGCTTGACATACCTGGAACAGTCTACTGTTTACTGATGTAGGATAGGCTGCATATCGAAAAATTAGGGATGCACAATATATTGGTATAAATTATCAGTCGATATTGGTAATTTTTTAAACTCATTGTTCTGGCAAATAAATCTGGGACATTAACAACCAGTGTTTATTTGTATTTTCTTGTTACTGTTTGTGTATGGGTTTCAGGCAAGGAAAGGGGTTGGCCATGTTGTGTTTGTTCGGTCATGTGATGGTGATGCAGCTCAGGATTGGGGGTGTATACAGCTGTGGTTGCTTTTACAGGTTCAAAGTGTGTATTAGTAAATATCGGTTAGCGGCCATGGCAGCAGTATTAAAATTGGATACTGATATTGGCCACAGATTTTAATGTCGGTGCATCCGTAGCAGAAACGACATCATATGTGACGTGTATGTCCGTTTATGTAGTAAAACTACGGAATAAGTTGGAACACGTTTTCAAATTATGTTATTCAATTTAATTAACAAAAAGCAAAGTTTTGTTTAGGGATTTTAATGTAAATAAATGTATAGTTGAAAGTAAATTTAGTCTTTTACTAATTTATAGTACTAGATTTATTTTTTCTTTCTTGACTGATCAATTTTCATTTCTGAAAAACCCAAAAATTCTGTTGGAATTTATTTTCTATTAAAACCATCTCTACTTTCAGCATCCACAAATGCATATAAGGAAAATAAATTCACTGAAAGCACCTATATAAATAATATAAAAATATAACCATATTTAAAATATGACTTATTTAAAAAGGCATTGACTAATTATTCACGAATAACTGTAGATCCGTGTTGTGTTGCGTCAAAGTTAAACGAAAGTGATTTAATTGTCCAAATTACCAAATTATAGTCAAAGCCGTCAAGCTTTAGTTTTGCATTCTGTGAATATTTTGTGCTCCATGGAACAGTTTAGTCGTAACAAAACCCATCCTAGTCGTCAATGATTACCATCCCTCATGGTAGAAACCTACTGGATGGAGCCTTTAGAATATTTGGTTTTCAGTAATTCTTTCTCTTGGCTTCAGTTAGTCGTAGGTTGTGAGTTTATAAAAAAGCTAAGGAAAACAATTCTAAATGTGATAAAAAAAAATACATTTCCTTCACTTAATGTAGAGTAATTTCTCCAGGATTTATGATGGCTTGTGATGAATCTAATTGTCTTATGGATGATTGTGGATCCCTGCTTGAGTGAAGTTTTACACACATCAATCTTAAGAGATTCCTATTTCTCTTTAGGAACCTTTAGTTAATAGGCTGAAAATACACCATGCCTTCCTGCTATATATGATCATGAATTATTTATAGTTTAGCAGAGGCTGAAGCCCATCCTGTGAGTGAAATGCATCTTAATCTGTCTCTTGGTCTTCTAGTAACAATTAGCATTATTGGCTATAAATTTTAGTTTCTGTTGTAGTTTCTCAGAGAATGTAGGTCATTGTGGTATTGATGAGACTACAGTGTGATTTAAAAAATTGAGTGAAACATCATTTTAACACAGATCCTCATCTCTTTTTGTGGGGTTTCAAAGGACACCAATTCCAGCACGTTCAAAGACAAATGGAGATTAAAATCTAAGAAGAATTAAACCAGAATGTGGCTGTAATATTTTCAGTGGTGTTTGCTAAGAACAATTTGGCCTCCTTAGCCAGTTTAATGAAACATCCTGAAGGAGAGAAGACTTGTTTTTATAGCCTTAAAGTGGAGATATCATGCTTTTGAATTCTTCCTTTTTCCCTCTAAATCATTCAGTTATGGTCTATATAGAGTGGACGTTCATTTTTTGGGTCTGAATTCCTCATTACTGTAGCTCTAAACGATCTTCTTCCACCTTAGTCCTGAGGAGTCTGCATGTTAACTTGTTTTGGGGTGAGCTCTTTAAATCCATTTGAGACGCTGCATTCTCCGCCCCCCTCCAGGTTGCAGATCCTTCCGCCCGACCCCGTTTAGCCATTTGTGTAGATTGATAGAGATAGGACAATTTATCAGTGCAGAATCTTAATATCAACAAAATGTCGGAAGAGTTTTCCATCCTGTTGCAGCTTTTTACCCAGCATACCCACAAACTATATATAAGATGACTGTTTAATGGCCCAAAACCTCATTAAAAATCTAGTAATGTGCTAGGTGTAGAAATGCATCTGAAACACCATCACTAACACAACAATACTGTTACTTCAAAGCGATAAAAAGAGGCTTTAAAAAATAAAATAAAACGATTATACTCTATAAGGAAAATTGTGTTTAAACAAGTAGCCTAGACTACATTAACAATACCAAAGAAAAAGTAACATATGCTGTAGTCCTTTAAATATTACCCACAACACTTTAATACAAACCACTTGTCAGATGCCACGTAATTATAGTAACGCTGCTATAATGAGATCAATACGTCTTCAATTAGGGCTGGGCGCTGTGTTGAAAATGTAATGATAATGGAGTTTATGACTGTTACCGGTAATCACAATTTTTTTTTATCGTTATTAAGGTGAAATGCTCAATATACTGCAACATTAATTTTAGCTCGTATCGCCCAGCGCTAGGGGGAGGGGTGTATTTTTCGTCCGTTTATTGTCATCAAGGTTAGCGTCTCAATATATCGAGATATTGCTTTGAGGCCATATCATCCATCCATATCTTCAATTCTATTCAGTTTATTTATATAGCAGCGATTCACAACAGATGCTCCACACAAGACCCGGAGGTTGTTAGTGTACTAATGCTAGTGTCATTGAATGTGTTAAGATCATCTCTTTTAGTTTTTTGTATTCCAACACTCTTAATGTTAAACACACCACGTTTAAGGGCTAAAAAAGTGGAATTTTCATGATATGTCCCCTTAAAAAACTTCAGTGTGACCTGCTGGTGCAAAGATATGGTGCATTCACTGATTTGAACAAGCTAAGCCTTTTGAGTTGCCGTCTGGCTGATTGGCCCCTGAGGAAGGCTGAGGTCATAGAAACTATAGGATCTAATTGACCATCAACGCTATATCACAAGTTCCTTAAATTGTCTTTCTGCTGTTTGTGTTTATGCTTGCAGGTATGTGGGGAATCTGTCCCGGGACGTGACAGAGGCCCTCATCTTGGAATTGTTCAGCCAAATTGGGCCCTGTAAAAGCTGTAAAATGATAGTAGATGTGAGTTTATTCATTCCCATTTCATTTTATTGTATTTGATCTCGCTGGTTGCATTATCTACTTCAACCGATGCATGGAAAGATATCGACGCTCAGCTGCTTTTCCAGCATGCACGGATTATGCAGCCTCCCATCTGTATGGCCTAAAGTTGGCCTCATCAAGGCCACATTTCTTAAATCTGTGTCTCTTGTCCACTCCAGACAGCAGGTCATGATCCATACTGCTTTGTGGAGTTCTATGAGCATAGACATGCCACGGCTACAATCGCAGCCATGAATGGTCGGAAAATACTGGGTAAGGTAAGCTATCATATATCTCCTTGGTGAGTGACCAAGGGCAAGGCTGGGTGGGAAAGTTTCTAACCAAACAACAGGTTAAGCTATTTTCTTATGTGTTTTGCTTCATGTTCATTTATTTTATCCCGCTGCATACATTATTATCCTGTGTTGTCTGTGTTGGGAGCTCTACACTTGGTCAGTCTTACCTTCCTTCAAATGTTTCCTAACCTTAAACATTATCACTGTGAGATTCCTAGTCAGGTTTTTAGTTCTGTGTAGAGGACATTCCCGTTTTCCTAGTTTTTTCTAATTAGTTGTATGACAATATTCAGCATTTGCAGTTTCGGTCTTTCAGCCTTTTTCTTTCTGATTTTGATATTGTTGCTCTCTTAACACTGATATATTTATATATTTTGCATTCTAGGCTTATGCTTCTAGACCATGGATAGTAGCTGCTTGCATCTTTATTTTCCCACAAAATACTGTCAGAAATGTTGCTTTTAGATTCCCACAGTCAAATTCTTTAAGAGTGAATTACCTTTTCTTATCTCGCCTGCATTCTTCCTGCTATTTATAACCCTAAACCTCACCTCTTTAACTCTGTAATAATTCTAATTGTTCATCATTCTGCTTTTAAACCCAGACAATATCAACTGAGCTTCTATTTAGATGTTTCAAGGTGTATATTTATAAGTTTCACTTTATGATGCTTGGCATTGCTGATAGCTACAAATTAACAGTGTTAATGTCTGTGTTTGTTTTTTGTTGTAAATAAATATTTATACCAGCTATTTTTTTCCCTTTACCACCAGTTTAATTTTTGAAACATTTTTATAAAAACAAGCTTCGCAGTTTAGATCTGTTTGTTTTTATTTAGCTTTAACCATCCAGTGTCAGATTTAACCGATTCAGATTTCTCTTTGAGTGTTATAATACTCAATTCATTCTCTAGCCTTTCTGCGTGACTGCTCGTGATGCGTCCAAAAAAAAAAATTTGGTATCAAGTTGAATTACATGAATTATTTACATTCAGAGCAGAACCACTGTTTATCACGTAGCGGTCGTTGTGGAACAATTATAGTCGACATTTTAAACCATCTTCAGCATCTCGTATTAGCAGTTAGTTTGGAGATTCTTTCAAATCTCATAAGGCTGCTGACTCTTTGTGACCAGTTTTAAATGTTACATTCAAAGAGAATCCTGACTGACGTGTTTACCTTTCCTTTCCAGACTAGAGTTGTTGTAGTTAGGACAGTTTCCTCTTTTTATCTTCATTTTAAACTAGAAATGGTTATGTTTCATCTTTCTTCACCCCGCCATTGTGGCCGCACTAAGAAGTAACGACTGCAAACACCAAAGAGAGTTAGAAGTAATTTGGTATCATTTAGCATGGTGTGTTCACTGATGGAATTTTAGTTGTCCAATCACTGGTCAGGGCACCCAGTTACTTAGTCACCATCTCACTTCATTGGCGCATTTATGACTATAAAATTCCGTTAATAAAGGGCTTTCACAAACAATTAGTTTGATAAATGTTTGATAAAATAATAGTCATACCTCCATGGGGCATTTAGAGGGGTGCAGAATGAAAGTACAGAAAAGGCAACTCCAGTCTAGTATTTCAATTAAACTCTCTCTTTACTCAGCCTTTTCATAGTTTTTGTGTCTATGTGACCAACAGGATCTTGGGTACCTGCCATACATAGAAACAATGAAACCAGCTATTTGAACGTTGCACTGCACCATTTGTCACTGCGCTTGATGTCTTGCCCTATTGTTGATGCCAATGTAGCAGCTAACAAGCTAATTAGCTTACAGAGGCGACTGTCCCTCTTCGTCGTCGGACACAACGGGCTTCTCTTGAACTGCAGGCCCTACCATGAGAATTTTGCATTACACATGCTTCTCTTTCATTTTTATAAAATGCGCAAACTTTAAAGCTCTTCTGTTTGGGCTTTTCCAGTGACGCCGCAGCTGACCACGAATGCCACTACTGCGCATGTGTGTCAGGGGGAGGGAGGCAGAGCCAGAGAAGCGAAGCTTAAAAGCAAAAAACTATTACTACAATTTCTACATTTGTTGACAGTTTTGGTCGTCCTGACAAATCGACGAATTGTGGCAGCACCAGTTGACATATGTTGGGTTTCCGCTATAATGTGTAGAACAGCACATTGAAAAATTAACATATTAATAAATGCACTATGACTACCGTCCTGTTTGTCTTTGGTCTCTTCTTCTCCATTCTGTCTGTTTTAACAACCATTTTTTTGATTCAACCTTCCTGTGTTTCTGAATGAATTGAAGTTAATGTGGGCCTGCTGTGTTCTTATTCAACATGTAACTTTCTTTGACCTTATTTAATTGATGCTCTTCTCTGCCCCCTATATCTTTAATGCTGTGTTCTTTTGCAAAGTTATTTCCTTATAGAATCCACATTAGAGCACATTTTTAAGAAAAAATACTTTCAGTTGAAAATATTTTATCCTCAACAGGTATTGAAGGACCATTTGAGGAGTATAACAAGTTCGTAAAAATCACTTGTTTGTAAGTCCCTTGTTATTTGGACCTTACTTCCTACAGTTTTACTTCAAATTACTAGCCTGAAAAAGTCGTAATATCCCTTTTTGTACTCCATTGTATAGTAATGTCTTTAATTAATGCAGGATATATGTAAAAAAAAAAAAATTACAACCATCGGTGATTGGTTTGTGTTGGCGGTTTAAACATTGATGGGGCCGTCTTGATCAAAAGTTCTCAATCATAAAAAACATGAACAAAAGTAAAACTGGCGTGTGACCCCTCCCCCCCACCTCCTAATCAGAGACCAACTACCCTCCTTTCTTCTTTAAGCATGCTTTACATCTGATGTTTTCTATCTTCCCTGCTCTTTGCGCCTGTGTCTGTTGCAGGAAGTGAAGGTTAACTGGGCCACAACCCCAACGAGCCAGAAGAAAGACACAAGCAGTAAGTCAATCAACTCACAACACTCATTGATTGATTGATCATTCGTACACACAATTACTTGTCTGTATATTCACTCACAATGCACAAAAGTTTGTTCATTACAATAAAAGAATGATTATTTTTTTCAATATTTCAGGAAAACGATGGATATACTTGCGTGAAGTATAAAAAAAATCACAAACATTGTTTTAAACGGTGTGTAGTGAGTGTCTAATAATTACATATTTCTATTATCTTAATTGTAGAGTAGCTGCTTTTTTTGGCAATAAATCAAGTAATCGGATAAAGAAATTGAAGACTTTTTGCGGTTGTTTAAATTTTATGGCTTGAGCCTATTTTAAAATGACAGTGTGTAGTTTCCTGACGATAGGGGGCAGTACATACCGAAATCATTGCAAGCAAGCAGTATTTTTGGGTTCAAGTGACGGTGGATGGCCATGTAGGCCAAAAATTGCAATTGCGCAATTATCTACTACAACAAGACAGTTCAATTTCCATCGAAATCATATATGCAGCATAATGAGAAGCAGATCAGGTCTTTATTCATTACAGGCAGCGAAGCGAGTGAGGAGGTAAATGTGTAAAACATAATTTGTGATAGGCAAAATTTTTCAGCATTTTGTAGGTTGGTCATATTATTCTGATATTTTGGTAAATGAATAAACTGTATTGTTAGACGGAATGACCTCAATGGAAAAAAGGACGCGTTACAGTGTAGATTCACAGTGACTGGCGCTAGTTTGAAAAAACAAAAACCATTCCGGTGAATGTTGTTACCTGCATTCGACCTCAGCGTGTTTCCTTAGATTTTGCTGTTCGCATAAAGGTTCGGACACAGGAGCTGAGTGTGCACCTCTCCATAAGCGGGGAGCCGGCATCCGAGGCGGCCTATCCCCAAGCGGGCAACCGCTGTTATGTTCCAGCATATGTTTTTGCTATGTTCAAATAAAGATCACTTGTCGAGGTGACAAACTGACTGCCGGAGCTACGGAGTACAGTGAGTGCTTTCTTTTAGAAGTTGCAGCATTGAGGACTTGCTGTTGTGGAACATGAATTCAGTTTTGCAATAAACACACAATACTTTAACATTTATCTCAGTATAGCAGGTAGCAAGCCCATATATTTAATAGTTTTAGTTGATTCCGTTGTTTTTCCTTATTCACGTCCCGCAATGTGTTCATTTCTGTCAGACATCGTTGAACTTTTTAGATACATTGGTAACATAAGCGAACGTAAGCAAGCGTATGTGTAACTGAAGCCCTTTTCAAACAGGTCATGAAAAACTAATTTTTTGGACTTTGTCTTTTTGACCTTTGAGTCTGAACGCAAACATTCGACCCGTGTGACCAACTTTTATTGGTTTATTATCGTCGGACCCCCTTGTAACGGGACCATTTAGAATATCAGGTCGAGTTCTGGACAAGCTATTGTATCCTATCCTCCAGATACAATCCCCCCAGACATTCATCAGGATCTATCCAGCATTTTTCTTGCCGTTTGAAAGCAGCTGACAGGCAACGTTCTGGTAAAAAGTAGGGATGCACCAATCCGACTTTTTCAGTCCCGATACCGATGGCTGGATTTTGTGTATCTGTCGATACCCGATACCGATCCAATACTATTTGTGGTAGTGTGGAGGTCCTTTCACTATTGCTCCGATAGATCATGTGCCCTGGCTGCTTGGCCACAGGTATTAAAGGCACCAGACTTTACAAACTAAACATAACTGAGACAAAATAACAGATGTAAAATATAAAATTACCAGAAAAAATAAAATTTGAAGTGAAAATGTAATCTTTTTTTGGTGAATTTGTTGCAGATTTTCCCCATTTTGAGTATTGGTTCAAACCTATACCAGTACATTAGGCAGTATCGGGGCCGATACCAGTATCTGTATCGGTGCATCCCTGGTAAAAAGGCGGTGTTTGAAACGACAACAGTGGTTAAAGACTGAATGGAATTGCCTTGAAATATTCCCGAACGTCTATCTAAAAAACAGTCTGACGTAACAACCAAATTACTTGAGGAAAATAGTTTAACTCGAGTGTTTTTAGTTGAGTTTGTTGAGGAATAGTTTTAGTATTATATCAGGTGGACACCAATTGATGTTTTTACTCTTCTCGAACACTACTGGGGTTTTGATGCAAAAAAAGTAACATTCTTGTTTCCTTTTTGTTTTTTACACAGGATATAACATTTAATTAATCTCAAAATGCATATTAATTAATCTCTGCTCAGAGAAGATTTAGCCTGAATTATGATCATTAAGGATTTTTGATTTTGAACCAGAGGATGAATTGTAGGCTAGACTTACTAAAGCAGGCAGATGTGGCGCAGTAATGTGGTGCTGATTGAAATCCTTGTAAGTGGCTATCGGTTAGCTAGTCTTCCTTTTGTTCTACCAGGTTCCCCAAAATGTTTCCACACAAACGCCATGAAACCGGTTGTGGTTTCTTGATGCTTTTATGACAAATTATTGTTTGGTAGCCTGACAAAGCCTCTGAGTAAACTGTAAAACTGTGAGGTCAGCCCTTTTGAACTTGTACTTGAAAAATGAGTGGTAATTCGCTTAGTAGGGATGTACCGATACTGGTATCGGGTATCGACCCCGATACCGCCTAATGTACTCGTATCGGTTAAAGTTAACAGGTACCATGAGCCGTTACTTAAATTGTGGAATCTCTGCAATAGTTTCACAGAAAATGTTAATTTTTAACTTAAATTTTTAGTTTTGTGTTCATTGTTATTGATATTTTTATGTTTGATATAATTCACCATTATTTGTTGTAACAAGCAGAGCAGAAATTAAAACCTGCATTCCAATCAATTGCATTTGTTTGTGAAGGTAGAAGTATCAGTATTGGTACTGTGTATCGGCAATTACTAATATCCAAGTATCTGTTTGAAAAAAGTGGTATTGTTGCAGCTCTTTCGCTTAGGCTTACTTCTCAAGATGAAGCGAAATGCTGAAAGCAGCTGAGCAGCACAGAGACAGACTCACTTCACCTGAAATATCCCAGGGCTTTAATTTAGAGAGGTTTGGTGGTGTGAGCTTTTCTCACACCTGCTTTTGAATATAAATTTAGCAAACTTGACCTCATATTAAGATCTTTGAATAGGCACAGGAGCACTTGCTGGGGAGAAACAGGAATGGCGTTTTCTTGCTATAGTATTACTATTTGTTTCTAATATTTTCATTGAATACAGCTTTACCTTAAATGTATTTTATTGTTGAATATCATAGATAAAACACAACGGAGTAGATTACATGTAAAAAGGAAATATAATCATGCAAGATTTTCTTTTTACAAAAATCTTTGAAATGGGTTGTATATTTGCATTTGTCTTTGAATATTCCAGTGTGAGAAATTATCAGCAGAGATGACAAATTGATGATAAATTAGTAGAGTCTTATTGTGTTTCATTTATTCTCATTTTGAATCCAGCTGTCTTTTGAAGACCTCAGAAGGATTTTCTTATTTTTAGAGAGCATTAAAGAACAAACAGCATCATGAAGACCAAGAAACACAGCAGAGGGTTTCGGTAGGAGGTAGGGGAGAAACATAAAGCAAAGTTAGGTTACAAATAATATCTAGAGCTTAAAATATATCACAGAGAACTGTTTAAATCATCTGAGAATGAACAGAGTATGGTGCATGACCATCCACATAAAATCACAGGCCAGGAAAGAAGAGCAATTATTATACAACAGCAAAGACTTCCATGTTAACTAGAGAGGAGCTGCAGAAATCTCAGGGGTCTCCTTCCAGGAGAAAACAGACACTTGATGTGTTCACATGCAGTAGAGAAAACCAAATTATTGCCTTGGTCTGGCTGAGGTCGAACCGAACTGGCCTAGTCCTAGGCCCCGTCCACACTACTGCGTTTTCATTTAGAAACAGAGAGTTAAAACAAAAACTATCTCCGTCCACACTAGCGTTATCCATGTTGCAGTTTCTAACGTAATGTACTCCAGGCTGTTTTTGTATGGGTCATTTGATGGGTGGCTGACGAATCAGGGAAGGATACGCCATGACCGATGACTCCCAATCAAAGAGCCAAGTGTGATCTGCTGCTTCATCATTTCTAAAGTCCTCCGTTTTCAGACGTCCACACCAAAACGCCCTCCGGAGTTTCAAAACTAAAAACGGGGTCGGCAGCGTTTCTAAATTTCTCCGTTTTGGGTCTCCGTTTTTGCCGTTTTAGTGTGGATGTAACGTAGCAAAAGGTCTCAGTTTTTAAACGAAAACGCAGTAGTGTGGACGGGGCCTAAATCAAGCCAAGACATCCAGATAAGGCAGTCAACCGGAAAAATAACGCAACTTTACGTCTTGGAGTGAACTGCAATAATTTGATTTTCTGAGTGACATGTAAATCAGGATGAAGGCTCCCATTCTGTTTCAGCCAAAAGCTCGCTATAGATGTGTATGCAAACAGATTGACTAAGCTCATAGCCAAAGCTGTGGCAGCACTCTGAGTTCAAGGGGTTGAACTACCTTTACAACACACTCAGGCCGTTTTCACATGTGTGGCCGTACCAGAAAACGGCCAGAGAAAATGCTAATTTTTTCTGTTCACATGTCACGGATCTCTGCCCGTATTGCGATCCAGTCTTTTACTACAAATAAACAGCAGGTGGCGGTATACAAATAAGTCTTAGTTCTCCAACAAACAAGGGAGTGAGAAGTACCGACGTCATAAAACGAGCGACAGCCTAGAATGTAAACAAACTGGTCTACTGGTCAGCTGCTACCTGAAGCCATCTACAGGGTGAGTGTTGTAGTAAACCCGCCGTTTTGTAACCTGCTGTGTTGCTGTGGGATGCTTGAATCGCGTTGTTTTGGTATTTGTATGGTCGCGAGGTGATTCTGTAATATCGGCCGGCGGTGTCGTCATTTCCGCATGGAGCGCGTCTATTGTCTTGAGTACGGCCAGAGTACAGGTTGTGTTCACAAGATACGTGGCCGCTCGTACCTGGACTCGGATACTACCTCCAAGGCAGGTCTCTCTGGTCGTATTCTGGCACGGTACAGTCTGTGTTCACATGGTACGAAATAAGTGGATTTTGACCAAATACCGTACCTGAGTACGGACTCCCGTACCATGTGAAAGCGCCCTATGAATGGTGCAGTTTAAAGTGGAAATGTCTCTTAAGAAAAGTTGTGTTGGTTCTTGTTAAATTGTTTTAGGTTAAATATTTTAGTCTAAAATCTACTAAGTACTTTTACAATGTTTCGGGTTTCTGTATGAAAACTGTGCCCTTTGTTTTCGTTTTTTAGGTCACTTCCATGTTTTTGTTGGAGACCTTAGTCCAGAAATTACCACAGATGACATAAAAGCAGCTTTTGCTCCGTTTGGAAAAATATCGTAAGTTAATACTCATCACTGCATATCCAGCATCCATCACTGACTGTCTTAACCTCAAATATTCGTTTTGCACATGCTAATAAAGTGCTCACAAAGATTTTGAGTCAGCCAAAAAGGACTGAGAAACAAACTCAGACACAGAGGAAACACAGCATAAAACAGCTTAGAAATGAATAGAGGGGTTTAAATCTCTCATTCAGCATGTGAGAAAGCAAGCTATCGCGCTTTCATTCGTGTTGCCCTTAAGAACAGTGACAGTCTAAAAAAACTCCCATTTATAGGGAAATAGGCTGGCTCCAGCATGTGGTCCCAATCAAAACGAGAACAAACACTAGTCACTGTTTAACTGTTTGATCGACCTGTGTGGGAATCTGTTTGTTTGCGTGCAGGGACTGTCGTGTTGTGAAAGACATGGCCACAGGAAAATCTAAAGGCTATGGTTTTGTCTCTTTCTTCAATAAATGGGTAAGATGATGCGGAAAGGCTTTGCCGGTTCTGAGTTTGAGCTTGTAATGTGACAGATCTTTGTTTCTTAATTCCCTTGGCCAATTAGGATGCAGAGAACGCCATCCAGCAAATGGGGGGTCAGTGGCTTGGAGGACGACAGATAAGGACCAACTGGGCCACGAGGAAGCCTGCTCCCAAAACAACACCTGAAAGTAAGTTGCAGTGATTACATTTGGCTCTTCGTAGGATCTGAGAGTATTGGTGCTATGCCTTTGTCTCTCCACTATAAAGAATAGAATCTAAAGCTTGGTTTATGCTTGACGCATCCGCGAGCTCCGCACGGCTCCACGCGGCCAAATTACGTCATTTCAGCAACCACGCCTCTCCGAGCGGCCACCGCGGAGACCCAAGTTCTGCACAGCGCTCCTAGGAAATTTTCTAACTATGCGGACGGTCCCCCGCGGAAAAACATGGCGGACTGTTAAGAGCTCCTATTGGCGGAGGTTCGTAAATACACTGATCACTGTGATCAACTGTGTTTTAATGGACAAGTGGACCATCTCCTTTTTCGTCCTTTTTCCTAAGTAAACAGCATAAAAGTTCTGCTTTATTTAAGCTCACGGGTGTCACCATCTTGTAAACAACCGTGATTACTACTTCTACTATGGTGTAGTGATGTATGCATGCCGTAGAGCCCTACGCCGCCCCCTACAGTCTTCAAGAATATTGACTCTCAGCAGGGACAAGCCCCAAAACGTATAAACGCTGCTAGAAGGCGTCTCGGCCGGTCCCGAGCGGAATGTACATGCGTCAAGCATAAACCAAGCTTAATTCAGATGCTGTTACACTTTTATCTCTTTGCATAATTCATTCAGTCCTGGACCATTTCTGTAGGCTTATTCATAATCACAACATTCATGTTTATCATGTTTTTTCTCCTTTTTCTTTTTTAGCCGTCAGTACCAAACAGCTCTCTTTTGATGAGGTTTTAAATCAGTCCAGCCCCAGTAACTGTACAGTCTACTGTGGAGGAGTCACACAAGGTCTCACAGGTGAGGGACTGTTTATTACCAAGATGGAGTCTTCGAATCGATCTATACTATTATCCTCCACTCCTTCCTTAGCCCTGGAGTTGTTGTTTAATCTCTGAAAACTACTTCTCTCATTCCAGTTCTCTAAATATTTTTCCAATTTCAAACCTTCATTTTGTCTCAGAAATCCTTGAGAAACTTGTAAAGCTCACCAGTAACCTTTTTAAAGGTAGCAAAGTCCTACGTGTGGAGTGTTCTATGGGTGTTTCTCAATGGCAAGGCGCCTAGTTTATGAGGACACTGTCCTTCCTTGGTCAAATAAAACGGTTAAATGGAACAGCCTTCCTCACGTGACCGCGGCTGCCTGCTTACGTGCCCGTCCGTCTAAGTGGCATAATATCGTTGTAATGTTACTTCAGTCATGGAAATGAAAATGTATAATGAGCTTTTTACTTTTATTTAACTGTGTATATGTCGATCATTTCAAATGTGTAAGCAAATTAGTACCTGGTTGCCACAGAAGCTGCAACTACTAAGAAACTAATCGACCATATATAACTGCTTTGGATCGAAAAATTAATAACAATAAAAAAATAAACATTTTAGATATAAGATATACGATTACTTTTGGAATCGATTAATCCAGCGATTATTTTTTCGATGCATCGATAATTCTAATTGATTTTTCAATTCGATTCGATGTTGATTTGATTCGATTAATTTACCCATCATTTAATTTATATAGAGATTTCAAATTTTTTTATCTATGTATTCCAATGAAATAAATAAATTTTTTCATTTGAACACATTTTAATTGTAAAAAAAATCCCAAATAAAGTTGTAGTATTAGTCTATTATTAATCTCCCGTTAGATGTTACATTTAACAAAAAGTTAAATGTTGTGTAACCAAATCATACGAATAAAGAAAAGAAAATACCAAAAAATATAAAACAAAATTTAACATTCACTTAATGCAAAAAAGTGCTCTTCATTCACAAAATGTTTTTTTACTTTGCTGTATTTTCTCTTGTTTCTGACATAAGATTTGCACACACACAAAAAAAGAGATTAACAGGGAGAGAGGCGCTGTTCACTGCAATACAATGCTGCACTTTTTTGTAGTTATATATGGCAACTTTGAATCCAACAAACTGGGGGAGCATTAAGTAACAAATAGTATTCAAACAGGACGAGGCATTATTAAACGTGACAATCAAGAGTTCGTTGTCGGTTTGCTTTTGAAAGCACTTACACAATGTTGTGTTAAAGTCCACAAGGGCTCCGTTTAGCAGGTAGTGCATTACCATGTTTACCGCAGCCAAATAACACTCTCTCACGTTTTCGGCTTTTGCTCATAATCATTCTGTGCGCATTCCGAGTCATTCTGCCAACACGGGTCACAAATAAAAACCAACAAAACAGATAGCAGTAACATAGCTAAGAAGAAGCTTGAATAAGTTTTAAAGAGGTTGAGTATTAATTTCTGTATATGAGTGTCTGTGTGTGTGCTTGTGCTTGTACGTCGAAGCGTCATCCCAAACCTAATTCAAACTGGAAATTTACCCCCGAAGTAGCTGCTGCCGGCTCCTACCGCGCTGTATTGTGGGAATTTTTTGACCGAGAGAAGGCATCAAGTCACCTCTGATGTATCCTTGGTCAGTTAGCTAAACGGCTAACAAAAGGAGGACAGATGCCTCTGTAGCACATGAACATTGGAACACGCCTTGGCGGTCCATGATGATGCATCTCCTAGGCAACTGGGGCGGGACCAAGGCATCAAGACGAGGTTTCTTGGCATTGAGAAACACCCCATGGATTCCCACTCTTTACCCGGAAATAAGTAAAGGATGTTGGAGTAAGTAAATAAAATATACCATGGACAGCTGGAGGTGCCGTCATTCTTTTGCAAAAGTCCCTGGCCGATTTTGTCAGAGCACTTATCTTGTTTCTTTAGCCAGACTTGTCACCATGAAGAGCAGAGCCACTCTGCTCTCCATTATTTCAATCAGGGAAGGAAATTTGCCGCATCTTAATAAGGCAGGATGTGCCCCAAAACTATCTGAACGCAATACTTGCTAAAAATAAGGTCCAACTTGAAATAAAACAAACTTTCCCTTTATATTGCAGCTCAAAAAAAACATCTGTTCAAATTGACTTATTCCTTTGACACTGATTTTGTTTGTTGTACTGTCTATTGATTTGCTATACGATTAATTGTTTTGCTGATTGTTTGTATTAATATTTTTTAGGGGTGCTCCGATTGATTGGGCACAGATAATTATCGGCGGACTTCTGTGGAACAGTGTGTGATCGGTGTTCGCAGATCATTGCCTGCTGTAGTTTACCCTTCACTCTAATTAGTGCGCATGGCGGCAAACCCACAATAACAAACATGTCTGCCGTGTGGAACTTTTTTTCGGTCTGTGAGAATGAGTTTGCAGGACGCAAACTTGCAAAGAAAAAATTCCCCGCAGAGGAAGCGCGTCTAAAAGCTTCAACACAACGAATTTGATCCGACATTTAAAGAATAAACACTTGACGGAGTTTTCTAGGCTCACCGCAGAGAATGGAAAAAAAAGGCAGCTAATGCAGCAACAATCAGACGCCGGCTAACACAGCCTACGCTTGGAAACACTCGCCCATATGAGTGTGAAAATCAGAAAGCTAAGCAAATTTCTTATAGATTGTGTTAATGATATTACATAATTTGAAGGGTTCTTTAGTTGACATTTGACTGAATTGTTGCTGCATTGTATTTGCAAGGTTTTTTTATGTTTTCTCTTGAAAAAGTAAAAACATGCTTTTTCTAAATTAAGTTTTTTTTTATTTTATTGTTCCTTTTTCCAAATCATGTAACACATGCACTAGCACTCACCATGGTATTGGTGATCGGCAGCCTAGAACCTGATCAGAGCATCCCTACTATTTTTTTTCCTTCTCTGTAAGGTGACCATTGGTTTTAGAAAGCCCCCCCCCCCCAAATAAAATTTATTATTAATACAATCTTTTTTTGTGTGTTTCACAGAGCAAATAATGAGACAGACCTTCTCACCTTTTGGCCAAATAATGGAAATCCGTGTTTTCCCAGAGAAAGGCTACTCCTTCGTGAGGTAAACTGACCAGTTTCGTGCAGAAGGATAATCTCTTTGTCAGAAGAACGTTGCCTTCATAGCATGATGTGATATTAGGCAGTAAAATGTCTTTTCATTGCACAGGTTTAACTCCCACGAGGCAGCCGCTCATGCCATAGTTTCTGTAAATGGCACTTCAATAGAGGGCAACATCGTAAAGTGTTACTGGGGAAAAGAAACAACAGACATTGTTCAGGGTCCAATACAGCAGGTACAGATGGCCCAGGTATGAAGAGTCTTTATTTTACAGCTATTTTCCCTTTCAAGAAAACCACGTCCCTTCTGTTAGTTGATATCTTTTGTTTTTTCCTCCTCAAAATATCTTTCTATATATCAGCAGAACACATTGAGCTTTGCAGCCCAACCCTACAATCAATGGGGCCCTTGGTACAGCAACACACAACAGATTGGTCAGTATGTGCCCAATGGGTGGCAGGTGCCCAGCTACGGCGTCTATGGTCAGGCCTGGGATCAGCAGAGCTATAAGTGAGTGGAAGCATTAAAACATTTTTTAAAAATATTTTTTTCTTTTTTTTATAGGCTATTTATTATCAGCCTGGACTTCTAAACGTATAACGAGTTAAATTTAATCGGGATGAATTTTGGCAAGAATCGGGTGATACGATAAGTATCACACTATGGGGGGGGAGGGATGATACGGTTCATTGCCAAATTTCAGGGTTTTTATCATTAACGAACACGAACAAAATAACGAAAACTAGAAGTAAAAAAGACATGCTCGGTAAAAAAATAAAAACGAGAATTCGAAACAAAACGAAAATTAACTGAAAGTCCGAATGTTCACAAAACTAACTAAAACGAACTGAAATTATTAAGAAAATGTGCTTTGTTTTAATTTCATAAAATGTCTCATAAAATCTTGAAGAATTATTTCTATGTCGCTCCCTGTTTCTGCGCGCGCGGTCACCAGAAACTGATGCGATCATCGGTGTTGTGCCTTTTTGGTTGGAAGAAAAATCGCTTGAATAAAAACGAAAGAACGGGAAAGTTTGATACAATCCCATCGACTCGCCCCCTTTCAAGGCAAATAAAATGTCTTTAGATGACATGCCATCAGAAGAAGCGATCGAAACAATAATTAAACATGCAACAGCCTGCAGAAAGAACTTCATAGCAGGTGAGCTATGGCTAAAAAATAAGCTAACATTGTAAACTAACACTGCTACTGCAAACGATAGCAATGGGAGTCAGAGCTGTGTAGCTGGTGTTGGTTGTGTGTTTATCTTCTGTGTACATGGCCAAATAATCCCTCTGTAGTTTCTGGTTGTTGGTGGTTCTTCTGGTTGTACTGCATTATCCCAACATGTTAGTCATGTCGTCTGTGTTAATGGGATCCGGCTAGCGTCATGTCAGCAAAGGTTGAGAGAAAGCACCAGAGTCTAATTTGGGATTACGTCCTACTAGAATATGTGCAAAATGATCAAAAGCATCATAGTACTCATGATGGCTTGGCTTTTGTTTTGTTGCGTTTCCTGTCAGTTTTTATAGAACTGTAGAACCTGCATATATTTATGGGCTTTCTAATGTACAGTTGCTGTTATTGTGGTTACAGAACTTTGAAAGTTACTCTGCCATATAGCTGTTATATTCACCTGCTTTGTATGGTTGTTAATCTAGGCAGTCAAAGTTTTCAACTTTACGTTGTTAAACGAAAGGACTAAAACTAATAAAAACTAAACTAAAGCCAAGCATTTTCTAAAAACTAAACTACCTAAAAAATGGTAAAAACTAATTAAAACAAAAATAGATTTTAAAATGTTAAGTCAAAACTAAATAAAAACTAAAACTAACAAAAATGTTAAAACTATTATAACCCTGGCGATAGTATGAGTAAGAACACGTATTGTGATTCTTTTAAATGAAAAAAAAAATGAATTGAATTGTGGAAAAACTGTCACAAGATTCTAATCAGTCCAATCTTTTTTATATGCAACTCATTCGGTTTTATTACTCGATATAGTTGATCAGCGCGAACAAAGAAGGTGAAAACAGCCACTAACCAGCAGTCATACTTGGAATTTTAGTACAAAAATTACTGTCATTAATGGGTCCATTCAAAGTATAGAAAATAAAATGTATATACAAATCAATAAATTGCCTTCAAATATTAATGTGTCATGACAGAAAATATGGCGATATATCGGCATATCACTATTGTATTACATTCCTGCTTACTGCTGTCATTTACTATCTGTACCATTTCTTGTGTGCTTTTCATAAGTGGGGTTTAAAACTTGGCTTTGTACAAAGGGTCTAGTAAAGATTTATACCCCCAGAAAATGTAATCGTGTCTATCTTCAAGAAGCCGAATAAAACTTGTTCTGCTGTGCCCTCTGAAGAAGTAGCAGCTTGCGGTATTCCAGTACTGTAACGAGGAATGTCTGGGCGTACTCAGAGTTCGGGGGCTGCTAATTTTACCACAGAGAAATTCCAGATGACTCGGCTCAGTCTCTTCAGAGCGCAGCAGCCTCACAGCCTACCAGGACATAAATGAGAGACGGACGGCAATTATTAAGGCATTCTGAAATGAAGTCAACAAATAGTGATCACATTAACCAATTTTTGTTTTTAAATGGAAATGTGCTTTAATACAGTTTTTGTTGTACAAATGCATATTTATTGAAATAGAGGCTTCAGCAATTGACACACTTTAACGGGTTAAACACAAAGTATGTAATTAAAAGTATTTGTCTGGTGAAATGTTGGGTTTTAGCATCTTTTGGGAAAGCTAGTTGATAATGTAGCATAACTTTTGAATACCTAGAAACGTTTTTTGTAACCTTCAAACACAACAGTTAAACTAATTGAAATCTTGTCCAATCAAAGATACAGATTCAAAATACCTGTAAAAATATTTTCAACGGTTTTAAATGTCTAAAAAATGACAATATCAATCATATTAAACAAAAGGCAGATCATGTTAAAAATGTCTTTAAATGGCAGCCAATGGCATAGATTGCTTTAAGGCATGTGGAAGATTAAAAAAAAAGGTAATCTAACGCAAATTTTAATGCCATCTGCACCTATAGATATGCAAAAACTAAAAATCACGAACTCTAAGTATCCTGGAAAACATTTATTAAAGCTAAGCAGTCTAATTTTTTACTCTATTTAGTTAAAGTTTCTTATTCTGACAAATCCGATTTTTCCTCCACAAACTTCACACGTCACTTTAACTTTTGTAAATAAATCCACCAATTCATGCGACATGAATTTTTTCTGGGTAGTTTGAATTAAAGAAAAGTATTTTTTCAGTCTGTTGTAAAAGTATTTGCTCTGTAGAAGTCTCTTAATGGCGCTTTAAGTTAAAACAACCTTTCTGTGACTTTGATAGTTTCTAATTTAATTTTCAACCCCGTCCCCTTTTTCTTTTTTCTTCCCCATTTCAGTCATATACATGCTGGAGCTGGATGGACGGGCATGGGCGCTGTGAGCAACGGAGGCATGGTGGAGCCTGGCCAGGGAGTCAACGGGACAATGCTAACCAACCAGGCAGGCATGGGCACCACTGGATACCCCACCCACTGATCACAGTAGCCCCCATCCTAGCGTCCGAGGACACAAGGATTATACACTGCTGGGGGAAGGAGCGCACCAGATGTGCTCGGACTGTCACATTGCAAAATCTGTTAGTGAAGCTGGCCTGCCATATTTTTTTCCTTTTCTTTTTTAAACCAGCCCAAAGCCTCACCCACTGCCCAAACCAGCAGGTTGAAACACGACTATACACCCTTAAACACTGATAGAGCCTCTGCTAATTATTTGTTGTGTCCATGGCCAAATTTAACAATCTGTCAAGATATTTCTAGCAAAGGGAGTTTAGTTAAAAGAAAACAGAATTAAATGTTAAATAATCAAAATCAATGTTAAAGAAAATGACAAACCGTTCTGTCTTCAGCCCCTGATAGCCAAAATTCAAGGGCAGAATTTTATATCAATATTTAATCATCCAGAGAGGAAAAGGAATTGAACGCTTCCACAGAAAGCACTCGGTAATCTGCAGTACTGCAACACAGCCACTCCACATACTGACAAAGAGCTGTTCCTTTTCTCTCCTTGGGAGCCTGTCCATGTCGTCACCGCTCTGTCCACTCATTACTGTAGAGACACGGCAGTCCGCGTGAGTTCTCAGGGTGCGCTCTAGTTATTCTTATGAACTGTAGAGGCTGGCAGGTCGGGAGGGAATGGGTTACGACGAAAAACAGTTTGCATACGAATGCCAGTTGCTTCCTCATGTCGTGTCCTGGACTGGACGGAAGTGACGGATGAACTCATCTGTGGTCAAGAATGGTGTGTGTGTGTGTGTGTGCATGAACTGTTGCTTTTACTCACCAAGGCATCGCTGTCAACTACCCCAAACCCAGAAGGACTATGCCATTGTATTTCTTTTCTCTTTTTTTTTTTGGGGTGGTGGCTACAAAACTACAGAGAAGTGTTTTATTTCTTTTTTTTTTTGGGGGGGGGGGGGGGGGGCAACGTAAAATGCTGACATTGTATAAAGAGCTTTCACCTTTTGTGTTTTATTTCAGGAATGAAGACAGGTTAAGGTGACGCCATCGAATCATGTACATGCAAGATCCTTTTGTTTTTTTTGGACATCATTTAAGTGGCCGTCGACCTAATTTTTTAAATTCGTATATATCTCTAAACAATTGCAGGGATTACTGACACTCTTATCTGACCTACAGGCAGACAAAGATTGCACAAAACGTTATCTTTTCACAAAATTTGAACTCTTTTTATTTGATTTTTTTTTTTTTTTTTTTTTTTTTTTTTTTTGGTTTTGCATTCCACTTTTTTTCTGCTTTTTTTTATTTGGAAGCCTGTTATATGTAAATAGCCAAGCAGTCTGTTAAATTGTTCTAAATCTGTATAAAGACATGTTCAACGAGAATGCGTGCTTGCTCCTGGTTGGAGAAACGGATCACGGCGCCGTGCTTGGAAGTAGCATCTGTGGCCAGTGTTGGTCCGTATGCAGTAGAAGCAGAGCAACATTTCACTCGACAAGCAGACTGGAGGACAAGCAGCATTGCTATGTAATGCAGAAGTCTTTAGATTCAAGAAGAAGAAAAAACTGTCTGATTTAAATTATTGTTTTACACCATTGTAGTGATTGTTTTTATAGATTCGGAAATGCCAGAGCTCAGACTTTTCCAGCGTGTCTTCAGTCATGTCCATAAATTTGGAAAATCAATTTTGTTGCCTTATCAAGTTACTTTTAATTTAACAAAAAAAAAAAACGAGTAGGCAGTGCCTATGAATATTTTCAGCCTACGTTTTTGAGAAGTTCTGTTCATAAATCAGTGACATGGTTTGTGTTTTTGCTTTCTCCCATTAAAAAAAAGCTGATGTTTATAACAGCTCACAGTTACACTGTTTATTCTCATCTTTGCTAACGACTTGATCAAAGCAGGCATTTGTAATTTACAGCCAGTTCCCTTAAAGGCAGTGTGATTGAGAAATACGTTTGGCTGTGGTGCTGAAAGATGACTCTTCAGCTATAATTTTTTTTTTTTAAAGGTTTATAACCGTTAAACCAGTCAGCTCTATCAGTTAATGTCCACAATTTTTAGCCGTAGATTTGGGTTCAAGGAAAGGCAAGCATTTCATCTTAGAAGAGAAACATTGTGGGATTATTTTTGCCCAGTTTAGAGATGTAAGATTTTCATTCTGAATCAATTCTGTCGTCTCTACTATTTCCTGGGATTTTTGGAGAGGAGGATAAGAAACAGTTTATCTTAAAAATATGATGTGGTCCGCTTAGAACATTTAATCTAGAATCTATTTCTGTTTATTCAAAAACTGTTTTAAGTTTGGAGCTTTGTGCTTTGTTTTTAACCACTGGGAAAAAGGCACCCAATATTAGGATCCTCCTTTGAGGTGAAGTGACAGGTTCCATCATCCCACACAGAAATACTGTGTGGGGAAAACACCTCCCTATGTGTCAGACTTACCTAGAACAGGAATATTCCCCAAAAAATGTTTGTATGACACTGTATTTTAAAGTTATCAGGGATTTACTTTCTATTCTTTTTGTATAACATTTCTTCATTGCCAGTTCTGGATAACTATTAACTGTCACATTTGACTCTTATACATTGGGATAAATGACATACCATGACTGCGATGTGGCTGCTAAACAAGCCTGAACAATCACACCATGCTTCACAGCTGATCGGGGGTTTTCTGCTAATATGCTTTTTCCGTTAAACGTCACACGCCTCAACTGTCCAAAAGATGTTCCCGAAGTCGTCTGATTTCGTTAGATGCGCTTTTGCAAACTAATCTCATTAAAGTCGGTCTTAATTCTTTTTATTTTACAGAGTGCACCATTTGTCCTTGATATGCATTTGATCGGATGTCTTAACTCTTTCCCAGTTGTGAATAATTTAGAATATTTAGTTCAAGACAAAGGTTGCATTCAAATAGCTTGGAAAGTAGAGGAGTGATGGACGGTAACAATTCCTTTTATTACAATTTATTGTTCTGTATCAGCAACAGCAGATATTTTTAGGGACTTTGTTACCGCAGTTAATCAAGAACAACTTGACAGCACCTAGTTGTTGCGTTCCCACTTATGTCCTAATCAGAAGCTAAATGACTTATTGTTTTCCAATTTTGTTTAATAAACGACAACTTGGAATGCAAATAATTTCAGGTCCCTTTAATTATGCCACAGGAATGCTTGAATGGAGGCTATAACGTTTGATTAACGTTATTTAAAGCTTAACTAAAACGGGAATGTTTTAATATTTTTGGTTTATTTATGTGACGACTCCTAAACATGGTTGAATTATTAGAAAACTAGAAATAACGTAACCCGAAGGAAAAGCCCCAGCTCTAAATACTCCGGTCTGGTATGAGGTGCATCCAACTAGTAGTTAACAACTACAGATACCAGGACTCCGCGTTCCTGAAGTGCACGCCCCCTGTCTGTTGTCCCACGTGACATGCACCAGCCAATGGGCTGATCCGTTACAGGCGCAATGCGGGTATCTAGATGTAAGGAGGAATGGCGACGGCCGAGACGGTTTAGTGGGCCAGAGTGAAACCGAATTTGACCAAACAGAGGCGGATTAGAGGTAGTTTTTTGTTTTTAAAATATTCATAAAAATATAGTTGAGATGTGACTGTATGGTTACAACACTGGTCTGCGTGGCAGCTATGCACATGCTTGCTACATTCGAACAGAGACGCATTTGAACTGATGTAAGATTAAGTGTCCTTTTATTCCAAATTCAGTATTAAAAACATTCTGCAGTAATACAGTTTCCACTAAATAATGCGTTGAGCCAGTAAAATCCCAGGTGGATAATGAAGTATGTCTCATCATTGCATGATCGTCTTTATGAGTTTGTTTTTTTTTCTTTTAAAGCAACTAAGAATCAAACTTCTCTTTGTGCTCTGAGTGAAGTTGGCTTGATGACATCACAAGAGGTACCAGAAGAAGATGCTTTTGCAGAGAAATATTATTGCTGGATTTTTCTGTAGATTCTGATGCTCTTGAGTTGCAAGAGGTCCAAGTATTAATGCTGGACTGCTGATTCCGCCAAGCTATGACAGATGAGGAAACCTTTTTTTCAATTATAACAAAGTATACTCATCCAGAATATCAGCACATCTCTTTTTTTTTTTTAAAGTTGTTTTTAATTGTTGTTTAGGGTCGTATGTTTATTGAAGAAGATTTGGGCGATCAGCATTTTTATCAAACAGACCCAATGGGTCTAATATTTTTGAGTTATTAGACACTGCAAACTGACTACTTAAGTTGCTTACTGTGATATATCATGAAGAAATTTAAATATCACTTAATTTAGTTTTTTTCACTTAGTTTTTTTTAGGTATTTCTGTTGGAAACACTGGGATGGGTTGGAATAGACCCATGTTTTACTCAGGCTTTACTTCATTTTCTAGTTTTGTAATCTCTCTGCAAGGGGTGACAAAAGATCTTTCTTAATCAGCCATAAGAAAAGCCACCAAAATATGGAACTGAGGTGCCATTCTAAAAACTAGAAGTTTCTCTATAGCGGTTTAAAATTCTGATCTGGGGCCTCCCTACTAGGACTCAGACAGCAGAGTTTCAGAGATTTCAAACGACTTCCAGTTGTATTCTACTGAAAATGGTCTTATGCTCACTCAATTTGTTTGGGTTTTGACCAGGGTTAGAAAACACAATCCTTTTTCTCTGAAGAAAACATTGAAGCCCAGATATCATCTCCCAAACCTTTGGTCACAATTACTAAACAATAAAAACAACACAGAGTATCGCCAAACAAGAGCAGAGGGCTGTTCCAAAAAGCAAGCTAAACATTTTTTAAATAGAGGTTAATTTGAAACCGTCTCGTTTGAATTAGCATAACTTATTTGGCTCCAAAAATGAAGCTCAGGGGAATTCAATCCCCACTCATTCCAGCGAGGCTTAACAACCCAGGCTCATTAAAGGCAGCTCCTGTCAATTAATGATAAATAAGTCAGAATGGAGGGAAAAGGAAAGAGCCGCATTCTTCTCCCAGGCTGAGAAAGACTTAACGCTGCCTATGAGCATCACAATGACATCATAACCAATAAGGGGAACGCTAGCTGCATAAACAAGCTTGGGAGGCTGCATGGTGTAATAATGTGAATTAGATGTTGCTTCACGGACGGTTTTGAGTCTGACACAGTCAGTACCTTTACATGCACATTTAAATCAAGCTTTTTGCAGAAAAATAATACCTTAGCAGAGTTGAGGGTCAAATCCCAGTTCACATGTCACTAAGAAAATGTAATTATTATATGAAGTGCGTTCCACTCCCCAATGCTAGATAGGGACATGCGCCCTTTTTGTTGACTCTCTTCTACTGGACACGAGTCACATAGTTTTTAGACAAATTCTAAGATAAAAAAACGACATTGCATTGCGTAGTTTGCCTCCAAAAGGTTAGTTGCATCTGCTGTAACAGCTTAATATTAGAGGGTGGATGTGTCTGATGGCGAGAACAGCAGGAGAGTATGAGCCCTGCAGTGTGACATCGATTCATTAAAGTACAATAAGCCTCGCATTAGCCTGCCACGGAGCAGGCATGTCCAAGAGCGCCATGGTGAATGAGCGGCGCTTTCAGGTTATCCTCGTTCGTGGAACCGAATCCGGAGACATTGAGCCAGGACTGTCAAAGTAAACCCTGGCCATTGAGATTAGCTCGCTTCGTGGAATAGCTCTCAGAATTATTCTCCTGGGTTGCTTTTCTTCAGATGAAACGGCTTTTTTTATTTTCAAAGATGGATTAAATGAGGAACTGTTTTCAGTATTTGTCAGTTTTGTCCCAACAACTTCTACTAGAAAGCTGAGAATAAGGAGGGATTTAAGAAATCAAATTAAATCAAGAAGGTGCTCCAGCAAAATATTAGTTTAATGGAATTTCTTAAGTAGGGATCAGGGTTATAATAGTTTTAAAATTTTCATTAGTTTTTGTTTTTATTTAGTTTTGACTTGAGATTTCAAATTCTATTTAGTTCTATTTAGTGTTTAATATTCGTTAGGTAGTTTAGTTTTAGTATTTTGAAAATGCTTAGTTTCAGTTTAGTTTTTATTAGTTTCAGTTTTAGTCTTTTCCTTAAACAAGTTGTGTACCGGGGCAAGACAAAAAAGAAGAAGAAAATATTAGAAAATGATTATGCTTTTTTAAAACTGTATTGACGTGGGCCAGATTAACAATCATTCAAATAAGGCAAGTATAAAAGAAATATGGCAGAGTTATGTAAACACAATAACAGCACCTGTGCATTAAAAAGCCAAACAATTAATGCAGGTGCTACAGTTATATAAAAAACACTGAGAGGCAACACAACAAAACAAAAGACAAGCTATATTAAGTAATATGATCCTATGGATCATTTTGTACATTTGCGCTTTCTCTCAACCTTTGCTTACATGACGCTAGGCGGACCACAGCAACACAGACATCTTGACTGACATATCAGGATAACGCTGTACATCCAGTAAAACCAACAACCAGAAACTAGAGAGGGATAATTTGTCCATAAACACAGCGGATACACGAGGTACACAACTCAGGTATAACACCGGCTCCCATGGCTGTTGTTTGTAGTTTGCAGTGTTAGCTTATTTGTTAGCCGTCGTACTGTAGCTCACCTGCTATGACGTTTTTGCTGCAGACTTTTTAATCGTCATTTCAATCGCCTCTTCTGATAGCTTGCAATCCAAAGATGTCTTTTTTTTTTTTTCCTTGAAAGGGAGCGAGTCGATGGGATCCAACTTTCCTGTTCTGTTGTTTTTATCAAGGCAATTTGTGCAACTAAAAAGGCACAACTAAGATGATCGCATCTGTTTCTGGTGATAACGCGAGTGCGACATAGAAATAATTCTTCTAGAATTTATGAGACATGTTATAAAAAGAAAAAAATGTCTCATTAAATTTAGTTTGTTTTAGTTAGTTTTGTGAACACTCATTACTGTTTCATTTCTTTTTCATTTTGTTTCAAATTCTCGTTTTTAGTTTTATTTCATTTAACAATTACTTCTAGTTTTCGTTATTCCGGTCCTTTTCGTTAACGATAACACTGGTAGGGATGTTTATTGGGATGAATTTAGTGATACGATATTTATCACAATATAGGGAGAGGGGCATACGATATATTGCGATACTATGAGTAAGACTATATGTTGAGATTTTTAAAAACTGAATTTAACAGTAGAAAAGCTGTCAGTATTCTAAACACTCCAGCCTTTTTATCTAGTTTTATTACTAGATCAAGATGATCCACTGGAACGAAGAAGGTGCAGCCACCAACTCGCGGTCATACTTTGAATTTTACCACCAAAATTACTTTCATCATAAAAGACTGCAATCAAATTCTAAAAAATAAATAAATAAATAAAATTGGTATAATGCTTTTGAATATCAATACAATATTTTAACATAAAATATCCCAGTATATTGATTTATTGATATTTTCTTACATCCCTATTCTTACGTTTTTTTACATTTGCCTCCTTAACAGATTAATTTCTTTTCAGCTGATTAACGCATCCCAAAGTGGAAATATGATTAATTTTCCTGTCTCAAAAAAACAGTGTGCAGCTCAAAACCGAACTTGATCAGAAATGTGCTGAAATAGTGAGCAAAACAAGGAAATAGTCTCGTTCAGGGGAAAATCGGTTTAATCTAAATTAAATACAGATTTGCAGCAAACTCGCTGAAATAAAACAAACGTGGGACATTTTGCTGTCTAGGGCCAGGACCCCTTACAGATGGGTAAAATTGTTCCGAGGACCCCCTTATAATCCTCACACTGATAACATCTTTTCTAAATGGCCTTTCATATTCCTCGACACTATAGGAGCTATTTATATTTTTAGACTTTCAACATAGATGCCCACATTCTGTTTTATACAAAAAAAACAATAATTAGGCTTTCAGACAAACATAATTCAAGTTATATTTTAACTCAATGTTTTTTGTTTCCAGAAATATAATCTTAAATGTTAAAAACAACAATAAAAAGACTGAACCAGTGCTAATAAAGGTGTTTAATTCTACTTGGTTCAGATTTTACATAGCCTGAATTGTTGTCATACTTTATTTTAGCTGTTATAGGCTTTTGCATGTCTTGACGAAGTGGACTGATTAAACATTTGTCCATTCTGCTAATCAGCTCGGCCCCGTGGCGTGGACATGTACTCAGTGAGCCCTCTGGTCACTCTGTGTGTGTTTGTCACCCAATATTTGGACTGAGGACCACCGGTCTAGGTGACGAACCGGGAAAGGTGAGGTGGATTTTTAGAGAAATGTTTGGCTTGTAACTTTAAAGTCCAACCGATTAAGAGAACATTATATAACTATTTTCTTTTTATCTTGACATGAAAGTTCTTTCCCCGCTCTTTTTCTAGGTTTGAATCATTTAATGTGCAGCTGAGTTTCGTATCATAAAACCCCAGTATGGACAGTGGCGTGACTGTGTCCTCCTCATCGGCCTCCTCTCAGACTCCAAGCAGCCAGTGCAGCTTAGCTGCAAAGCAGCGAGAAAGCAGGAAGCCCACTGCCACAACTCCTGCCTTTCTATCCAACCTGGGTAGGGCGACCCTGCGGGGCATTCGCAAGTGCCCTCAATGTGGGGTCTACAACGGCACCCGTGGGCTCAGCTGCAAGAACAAAGCCTGCGGCGTGGCCCTCAGGGATGCGTCGGGTGCGTGTAAAAGCAGCAAGAAAAACGCGGTGGAGCTGGTGAGGGTCATAACCGACAGCGAGGAGGAGAATGATGGGAAGGGACAGGAAGCCGGCGGAGGTGCACAGGTGTTTTCAGTGTGCCACAGAGGAAGAGGAAGCACACAGTGGGGCTTTGTGGAGCTGGTTCCCACAGACACGGCCATAGCGACCGGGGATGGGGCCACGCTGCTCACCCGCATCAACCTCGGCCGCTGCTTCCTGCCCTCCTGCAGGCAGGGGGAGAGGTCAAGCAAGCGCGAGTCAGCTTCAGCATCGACGGAGCCGTCGTCCTCCGACAGCCTCTGCATCCACATCAAGCAGGCCATAGAGTGCCGGAACCGCGCCACGCCTCTCACCTTTAAGAGCTCAGTCCTGGAGGCTTTGCAGGCTTCCGTCGAAGCCAGAGAGGAGCTGTGGAGGCTGGCCACCGAGTCCCCCGGGCCTCTGGTGCAGCGGGTTTCTAAAGACACCCTGGTGGTGAAGTGCCACAGAGATACGCAGCATCCTCTGGGCCTGCTTCACCTCTCTGTGGCTCAAACCGAAACACTGAAGAGCGACAGGAGCGTCTTTCACTGTAGCTGCCAGTTGGGCGGAGGAAGAAGGAAACACGGCGTGGAGGGAGCGGGCGGATCGGTCAGCTCTCTCCCTGCTGCGAGCCCAGCCAGCTCCCAGCCCTGCCTTCACTTCTACGCCTGCGTCTGTGCCTTCTCAAGCAACGAAAAGCTGGCTGAAGAGTTTGCAGCTTTCATCAACTACACCTCAACCGGTACAGTATCTACAGTGCTGCTGACACATGCTTACATGCGTCAAAGAATCATCTCATCTCTTTTGCAGTAGCTTAATCTAACTTTTTAATTTGAGCAGATTTATAACGTGGGGAAGGAAATTATCAGAAATAACAGTCAGGGTTCCTATATACTCTTGAAAGATTTTCCTTATTCAGATCTGGATGAATATAGAGAAGATAAACTTGTACTAATTTGTATAGAAAATGTTTTAAGGTTTTATTTCATTATTCTGTTACCTAAAAGATACACTAAATTCTAACGAATAAAGCAGATTTTTCAGTGATTTAAGTAACATTTTCATCTGCCACATCTCAACTGAAATATTTGTCAGTTTTTGATGTGTTTCAAGTTATTGAATTACAGAACCCACATAGTAAGAATAAATCAGAATTTCCCATTTATTGGTTTGTTTATATAAAATCAGAGTTTTATATGGGACCCGTGTGGGGTTTAAAACTGGGCCTGGTGTCGTCATTATACAAAGCCTGGTGCATAACCTTATCTGACCGCTTCATGTCAGCTCCTCCTCCAAAAACTAATAACGTGTAATTTTATGAAAACCTATTTTTACAACATGGGATATTTTTCATCCTCTGAAGAAACGGACTCCAAGTAAAATTCCTATTTTCTTCAATTTCATAGTGTGAGGTTATGCCTCTGCAAGAAGAGATCAATTTATCTTGAAGCCCTCTTTCCATACCTTCATCAAGCTTTGCCAAATGGGGAGCCTAAGTCTCCTCCCCTTCCGGTCGGCCCATGGGTCCCCTGTCCGAAAAAATTATGAATGGAAGTCAATGGCGCGATAAAAGTTATTTTCTGGTCCGCTTTGTCTTACGTTCTGAATCACACATATGTTGTACCTCAGTTTAAATGATAACTAATAATGTACATTTCAACTGTGTTTGTCAGGTGATTTGGGATTTATTTGATTGCAAAATTCACAATTAAAGTGCCTACAAATCAGAAGTCAGAAGTTGCGTATATGACGCCACCCTGTTAACAGGAGTTAGCACTAGCTATAGCACGTAAAACAATCACCAAACCTTGTGGAGCTCGTCTTCCATGCAGGGTCTCACTCCACCAACTGCTTTACCCCAAGCATAGCTGCCACTCTCTACATGGTCTGATTTATAGAGGTTTTCTCCATGTTTAATGCACATTCCTTCGTCTTGGAGGCTACGGCGCATTGTCCCTTACTTCTTCTGCAGTTGTAGTGCGGTTAGTGGTTTTACATAAAACCTGAAGTAACTTTTGCTGCCGGGGAAAAATCTGCGTTTTCTCTGGATCAAAGTTAGTCTCTAAAATAATGGACATCATATGTTCGATCCACGTTTCAAACTGGATTATCACACCAGTGACTCTCTTTAATTTTTTTTGTCAGTAGGGAACCCATGGGCCAGAAGTAGAAGGGCGTGACTTAGGCTCTCCATAGACAGGGGTTAAGGAAAGTATTCAGAACCCTGTAAATCTTTCAGTCTTTGTTTCATTGTAACCAGTCAGTTAAATAAAAAAAGTTCACTTTATTTCTCATGAATGTAAACTCAACACCCCATCTTTACAGAAAAAATTAGAAATGTAGACATTTTTGCAAAATTATTAAAAAGGAAAAAATCATAAGGTCATAATTATTCAGACACTTTGTAGTGACACTCATATTTATCTCACATGCTGTCAGTTTCTTCTGATCCTCCCTGAGATAGTTCTGCTTCTTCATTGGTGTCCAGCTGTGTTTAAAAGCTGATTGGACTTGATTAGGAAAGGCAAACACGTGAGCTGTAATAAATACATTACAGCTCACGGTGCATGTCAGAGCAAATGAGAATCATGAGTTCGAAAAAACTGCCTAAGGAGATCAGAGACAGTTGAGAGTTGTGGGAAGGCACATATTTCTGCAGCACCCAAGGTTCATTTGAGCACAGTGGCCTCAAATGTAAGACGTCTGGGATGACCAGAACTCTTCCTAGACCTGGCCATACAGCCAGTCTGAGCAATCATGGGAGAAGAGCCTTGGTGAGAGAGTTAAAGAAGAACCCAAAGATAGCTGCAGCTGAGCTCCAGAGATGCAATACGGAGATGGGAGAAAGTTTCAACGAGTCAGCGATCACTGTAGCCCTCCACCAGTTGGGGTTATTATGGCAGAGTAGCCCGATGGAAGCCTCTTCTCAGAGAGACACATGAAACCCCACATACTTTTTGCCAAATAAACATATGAAGGACTTCCAGACTATGCAAAATAGGAGTGTCTGGTCTGATGAGACCATGATTAAACTTGTGTTATCACCTGCCCAACACAATCCCTACACCGAAACATGGTGGTAGGAGATTCATGTTGTGGGTGTGCTCTTCAGCTGCAGGGACAGGACGACCGGTTACAATTTAAAGATACAGACGTGGACAAAATTGTTGGTACCCTTCATTAAATCAAAGAAAAACTCATAATAGTCACAGAAATAACTTTAATCTGACAAAAGTAATAATAATAAAAAATTATATAAATGTTGACCAATGAAAGTCAGACATTGCTTTTCATCCATGCTTCAACGGAATTATTTAAAAAATAAATGAATGAAACAGGCCTGGACAAAAATGATGGTACCCACAACTTAATATTTGGTTGCACAACCTTTTGAGGCAATCACTGCAATCAAATGATTCCTGTAACTGTCAATGAGACTTCTGCACCTCTCAGCAGGTATTTTGGCCCACTCCTCATGAGCAAACTGTTCTAGTTGTTTCCGGTTTGAAGGGCGCCTTTTCCAGACAGCACGTTTCAGCTCCTTCCAAAGATGCTCAATAGGATTGAAATCAGGGCTCATAGAAGGCCAGTGTTTTCCTCTTAGCCCTTCTTGGGGGTTTTTAGCTATGTGTTTTGGGTCATTTTCCTGTTGTAAGATCCGTGACCTGCGACTGAGACCATGCTTTCTGACACTGGCCAGCACATTTCTCTCTAGAATCCCCTGATAGTCTTGAGATTTCATTGTACCCTGCACAGATTCAAGACACCCTGTGTCAGATGCAGCAAATCAGCCCCAGAACATAACCGAGCCTCCCCCATGTTTCACAGTAGGGACCGTGTTCTTTTCTAGATATGCTTCATTTTTCCGTCTGTGAACATAGAGCTGATGTGCCTTGGCAAAAAGTAAAATTTTTGTCTCATCTGTCCACAGGACATTCTCCCAGAAGCTTTGTGGCTCGTCAGCATGTAGTTTGGCATACTCCAGTCTGTTTTTTTTAATGATTTGTCCTCTGGCTCAAACAGCGAAGGATGTTCCGATCTGACACTGATGTTCCTTGAGCATAAAGTTCAGCTTGGATCTATTTTGAAGTCTTTCTAGGCTCTTTTGTTACCATTTGGATTATCCGTCTCTTTGATCTGTCATCAATTTTCCTCCTGCAGCCACGTCCAGGGAGGTTGGCTACAGTCCCATGGATCGTACATTACTGAATGACATGTGCAGCTGTAGTCACAGAAACATCTAGCTGCTTGGAGATGGTCTTATAGCCTTTACAGTTAACATGCTTGTCTATGATTTTCTTTCTCATCTCCTGAGACAACTCTTTCCTTTGCTTCCTCTGGTTTATATTGAGTGTGGTACACACCACGTCACCAAACAACACAGTGACTACCTGGAGTCCTATATATAGGCCCACTGAGTGATTACAGGATTGTAGACACCTAGGATGCTGATTAGTGGACATACCTTGGATTAACATGTCCCTTTGGTCACATTATTTTCATTCTTCTCTAGGGGTACCATCATTTTTGTCCAGGCCTGTTTCATGCATTTATTTTTTAAATAATTCTGTTGAAGCATGGATGAAAAGAAATGTCTGACTTTCATTGGTCAACATTTATATAATTTGTATTTATTATTACTTTTGTCAGATTAAAGTTATTTCTGTGACCATTATGAGTTTTTCTTTTATTTAATGAAGGGTACCAACAATTTTGTCCACGTCTGTAGGTGAATGTGTCAAAGTACAGAGATATCCTGGAAGAAAAGCTCTTCAAAAGTGCTCAGGACCTCAGAATGGGCCGAAGGTTCACCTTTCAACAGGACAATGACTCTAAGCACACAGCTAAAATAATAAAGCAGTGGCTTAAGAACAGCTCTGACCGTTCTTAACTGGCTCAGCCAGAGTCCTGACCTAAACCCAATTAAGCATCTCTGAAGAGACCTGAAAATGGCTGTCAACCAACATTAGCTGCACTAGCTCAAAAGAGAGCTTATACTCAATATTGAGTAAAGGTTCTAAATCTGGTGCTAAAACGTTTTCCCGTAGAGGGCCAACATTAAAGTCTATCAGAGGGCAGAGGGCCAAATGTAATAATTTAGTCGAAACACAAATATCAATAGTAAAAGTATAGGAAAGTACTTTCATTCATTCAAGAGTCATTTTCTGTGTAAACAACAAAATGACAAATAAGGCATATTTATCAATTGAAAACATATGTACACTTCCTTATTTGATGGAGTTTGCATTGATGTCAGTGAAAAAAATATTCTTCCACTTGTCTGTGTACCACTAACGATGACGTACCATGTTGATAATAGCTGCTTAAGCTAACAGCCAGCATGGTAACCTGCAAATTATGGAAGTAATTTGATCCTGTCTGGTTTGGAAGCAAAGGCTCATGGGATATTTTGCAAATTGGTCAAAAATGACAATTTGTGGTCTTATAAATTGAGCAAATGTAAACATGTACATAAATGTACACGACACACCCCTTGTAGACCCTTGTTATTCAATTTGGAAGAATAATTATATTTAGCTGACTGAAAAACATGGATTTTTGTGTTATGCCCAGGGCCAAATTGAAAGACTTGGGGGGGCAACTTTGGCCCACAGACCCCACTTTGGGCACCCTGGTCTAAATACTTATGACCATGGGAAATTTTCTTTTTTCTTTTTTGATACATTTGCAAAAACGTCTGTCAAGATGGGGTGCTGAGTGTATATCAATGAGAAATTCAATTCAATTTTAGCAAATGGCAGCAACTAATACTTTCCATAACCCACTGTAGTTGGTGTTGTGATCTGAAAATCTAAATAAACGTATCTCAGATAAAAGTAGTGTGACATTACAGCTCATTTTTAAGTGTTTGTATTCTCTCTTCAGGTGTGCAGCCGAGCGCTGTCTGTGAGAAACCTCTGCAGCAGCTGGCTGAGGCCAACAACTCTCACCCTAAAGTGAAGAAGCAGTGTTTGGAAGAACCTGCCTCTGGTGGTATTTCATAACATTTCCTGAAACATCTCGCATTATGTCACTGCCCCCTATTAATGCTTGTCTGAACTTTCCACTTTCCTGCCTATCTCTCTCTGTATCTTTCTGATTTCCGACCTGTTATTCTTTACCTCTGTAACGGCGACGCTCCTCTCAGTGGTCTCTCCCTCTGCAGCGGGGAAAGAAGGGGGGCTGGCTTCCGGCCTGAGGAAAGCCGGTCAGAGGAGAGCTGCTGGTGGGCTGAAGGCTGCAGGTGCTGCCTGTCTCACCTCTGAGCCTTTTCATTTTTCTCCTGCCTGTCCTAATTTAATCTAAATCTTTACCATTCATCGTTCAATTTTCCCATTTAATCCTGATCAGCAACTAAAAATACTGTGTTGCATGCTTAAAACTGGATGAAACCTTTTCAGTAATGTTAATGTGATGATTCTTCCGATCTGTGTGCGCTCTCTTCAGGCAGTGCTCAAGTGGTGGATGAGCGCACAGTGACGATGGGCTTCCAGCAGTGGCTAGCCAGTGTGACAGAGCGGATCCATCAAACGATGCACTACGAGTGTGAAGGTAGCATTAGCATCAAAGTCCTTTCATTAACAGCAATGCATTGAATGTCCGTGGGCTATGTAATCATACCCCTCAAAGAGTAACTCGCCCACTACCAGAGTATAACTCCGCCCACATTTTCTGTTTGAAAAATGCCTCCAAATGAGGCGTTGCCTTGCGGACCAGCGAGGGGAAGGCTGGGCGTGGTCTGCACTGTGATTGACATGATTGCCTGCAGCTTGTTTTATACTCCACAGCGTCAGGATGCTGACGTCATAAATCCAAGCTGAGCCAGTAGCAATGCTTGGTTCAAATCAAATGCAGTGTAAAGTTTTAACCTGAAGAGGGCACTCAGATAACAGTTTTTGATAGAAAATGTATGTTTTTACTAAAACGTTTTAATATACAAAAAATTAAGACCTGACATGTAAACAGTACTGTTAGACACTTTATAATACAAATTTTCAGCCCAAAAAAGCCCTTAAAGTGACAGTATGTAGTTTTTGCAGTACATCTTTGAAAATAGCCATTAAAATATTATGCAATAATAATTACGTAAAGGGTTAGGGGTTAGGGTTAGGGTAAAGCACATTAATTGCAAAATATTGGCGATATTGTAAAATATGACTTTAAAAATCAGATTTAAAATACATAGGCGCATACATACATAGGTCCTCTTTTCAGGGGAAAGCCATATTAGATGACATCTTTACTTCTACAAAAGCCCGGATGGACAAAGCGCCCGGAACACGGCCGCTATTAAAACATTGATTTCCCATCAAAATGCAAAAAAGTTTTGCCATAAATACATTTTTACCTCTTCGCTAGTTCCAAGCGATGAAAGAGAGACTGATGTGCTCGTCATGTTGCTGCAAATAGATGATTCTCAGGGAATTGAGCGTTTGAAAACAGCACTAGTTGGACCTCCATTGTTGAGTTTCTTACTCCAAGACACAGATACCGCATGCTTGTGAAAATTTTGGTATGCACTGCCCCCTACTGGCCGAAAATGACACACTGTGCCTTTAAAGGTATAGAGGACGATTTTTACAAATTTCAGGGAAGAACCGCCCGGTTCACTACAGGAAAAAAAAAAAAAGGTCTGTCAGTCACAACAACAAATCTTTTCATGAAAGTTGCAATATAGATGTAGCTAACTTATTCTAGCAGTAATCTGAAATGCATTTCTCCAAATAACATGCAAAACTTACCGCTGTGACGATAGTTGGATATTCGACACACATCCGTTTTATTACAGCAACGAGTCCTTCCAGTGTCTCACAGAGAACTGCGCTCATGGAGCGGATATACAACAGAGCCAAAGCTCGCTCCTGAAGGCGGTGGTTTTGGTTAGGGACCGTCGCTAAATTTCCACACATCACAGAAAATAAATCAATACCTGTGCGGTCTCCTGACAAAGTAACTCCAAACTTTAGGCTACCTACCGGGTAGAAACTTCGAAACAGAGGAATGAGTAGGGAACCAATGCTGTCAACATATGTCATCATTAAAAAGAATCTCCGAAAAACACTCTGGTCTTGTTTCTCTCTTTCTCTTCTTCTCATACACCTCAAAGACACTTCTTCTGTAGTGACTCACAGCCGTTTTCAAACAACCCGATGAGAACTGTGAGGCAGAACGAAGGGATAATGGCGTAACGCGACAGATAAATGTGACCAGTGCGCATGACTCTTTAGATGATCTACCCGGAATAAAAAGATCCTCCACAATACCTTTTTTTTTGGGGTTAGTTGCACTGTTAAAATTAATTAAGCTTGAACTCATTCTCCTCAATGAGAACCTCAACTTATTTAACATAATTTATTTGCAAGACCAACAGAAAGTAGAGGAATGGAAAATAATCACGCTTTTTTCAATGTGCAATTTCATTTGTTCTTTAGTAAGTATTGCAGACTGTAGGTCTTTTTGGGTAAGTAATTACCGGTTTTGCACATCTAGAGACAGAATCTTTTTGCTCATTCTTCCTTGCCAAAGAGCTCAAGCTCAGTCAGAAAAGACGAAGAGCGTCTACAAACAGCAACTCTCTAGATTTGCCATAAACTCTTAGATAGTTTCAGGCCTGGATTCTGCATTCTGGACCTGACCTGTCTGCTCTGTTTCTTAGTCTTAACACAGCTGCTTGGTCTGTAACATTCTCTAACAAACCTCTGAGGCCGTCTCTGAACACCTTAATTTGTACTGATATCAAATTACACACGGTCATTTTATTAGGTGAAAACTGTGAGGCAGAACGAATAGATGAATAGTCTTCACCTACTTAGTAATTAGGTGAATTCTGAAGATGTTCGGTTGCAGTAAGTTTTATTTTTAATAATCAGAGTAAAGCAGGTTGAATAAAAACACATACAACATGTTTCAGGGTTTCCTTTTTTTTCATTTTCCTTTCACTTCATAATGTTGTGCTTCTTTGTACTGATTTTAAACATAAAATCCAACAAATCATTGAGACTTTTCAAATTAACAGGAGATAAACAGCAGTTGATGGCATTAATGTTAAAATCTATCAAAGATAACTTTTAAGTTTACTTTGTTTGCCCTTTAAATACATTCACTGATTTAAGTCAGTGTAGTTCGCATATTCATACACTAGAGGACAGCGTAAAACAGTTAGCAGGTTATTTAAGCTTTTCCTTTTGATTTTATTCTGAAAGTTTACTGCCTGGAATTCACCTATAAAGCTTAAATTATTCTTTATTTTGCAAATGAAACTCAAACATACACTGTTTAAAACTTTATATGTAGCATTATTATGATGTTCCTTAAATGATTTGAGAGATTTAATTGTTGTTTAGAACATGTATTGGTTTCTCACTGCCAGGGAAACCCCAGCCGTTAGTCTACCACATCCCCCAGGGATTCTTCAACGCCCTGCAGCAGCGTCTGTCAGTGGGATCCAAGAAGAGGAGACTGCCTAACCTCACAACAGGTGACATTCATATATTGTTAAACAGCTATGGCTTACATAAGGAGGATGCCAGGGGTTTACTTGGAGTACTCTACTGAAATCAACATTTACATTTTGGTACACTAAAAAAATTAAGAGAAATACATTTACTGGGATGTCCTGTGATAGACGGATTTAGATATAGAAATCGTATTCTTATTGTAGCATCATGTTGTGGGGAGGCTTCAGTAGGCCCCAAAAGAATAAAGACTAGGGCAAAGGTTTGCCGTCCGGCGGGACAACGACTTAACTCTAGAAATTAGAATCTCGTCCAAAAGTCAATTTATTTCAGTAATTCAACTTAAAAGGTGAAATTAATGATACAGACTCATTACATGCAAAGTAAAATATTTCAAGCCTTTATTTGTTTAAACACCGGAGGGAGTGCTGTGGTGCTGAATATCAGCACTGGTGTGATTCAGTCATAGGCACGAGGCCACAGGCTGTACCAGACAATCACACCAGTGCTGATATTCACAATTTTAGGCTCAAAGTGTCACACTCTAATCTGCTAATTAATCCAAAACACCTGTAAAAGGTTCCTGAGCTTTTAAACCGTTTCTCTGTCCGGTTTGGTAGGAATCACAATCAGGAGGAAGGCTGATGACCTGGCAGTTGTGCAGAAAACAATAATTGACACCCTCCATTAGGAGTGAAAGCCTCCAAAGGTCATTGCAAAAGAAGTTGCATGTACCCAAACGTTGAATCAAAGTACATAACTACAAAAGTTTTTTTTTTTATCCTTTATTTAACCAGGAGAGGCCCATTGAGATTAAAAATCTCTTTTGCAAGGGAGACCTGTCCAAGATAGGCAGCTGAGTTACATCACATAATTACATACATACAGAAACACACAGAAAAACATGGAAATAAAAATAGATCAATAAATGGAAGGCCAATTTTGCACTTAGAATAAAATCTGAATTAAAAACATTGACATGTTCGGGAATCCAACTCAAACCATCTCATTTTTTACTTAAAAACACTCAAAGGAATCAAATTACTAAATTTTAAGTCGTTCTGCAGCAAATTCCATGTAAAGGGTGCTGAATAAACAAAAGCCCTTTTACCCAGCTCCGTTCTAACATATGGGACAGAAAGCAGTACAAGGGCCTGAGAACGCAGAGAGTAATGACCAGTACTTTTAGGATGGAAGCACACCAAGAATAGCCTTATATATAAAAGTGTAACCAATGACAGAGCCTCCGTGTTGCCAGAGCAGACCAGCCTACACGAGAGTACAGCTCACAGTGGTGGCTGCGAGCTTTACAATTGGTGATAAATCTTAGCGAGGCATAATAGGCTGCGTCAATCATATGCAGACATTGAGCAGATGAATGCATATAGAATACATCACCATAGTCCAGCACAGATGAAAAAGTGGACGCCACCAGTCGTTTTTTAACGTTAAAAGAAAAGCACAGCTTATTTCGGAAAAAAACCCCCAATTTTAGCCTCAACTTTCTCACTAGGTTGTGAACATGGGGTTTAAAAGACAGGCAATCATCAACAATAATACCAAGGTACTTATAAGTTGTAACAGTCTGTATTTCCCGTCCGTCAAGAGTAACAACTGAGGAAACATTAAGTGGCCTTTTCCGAGGGTATGTGAAGAGCATAAGTTTTGTTTTTTCTGCATTGAGCACAAGTTTCAGCTGTAGCAGAGTGTTTTGGACCACAGTGAAAGCATTCTGTAAATGTTCAATGGCTTGGTTTAGAGAGGGTGCACAGCAGTAAATAACGGTGTCATCTGCATAAAAATGAAAGTTTGCATCAGACACATACCGATCAAGGTTATTTATATAAATAGTAAATAAAAGAGGGCCTAACACAGAGCCTTGTGGCACCCCTTTAAGGATCGGTAAAATACCAGAGCGAACACCATCATGCTTAATGCACTGGGTTCTGTCACTAAGATAGTTTGAGAACCATGAGACAGTTTTCTCTGCCAACCCCGAATTAAGAAGCCTAATCTTTAAAACATCATGATCAACCGTGTCAAAAGCTTTTGACAAATCAGTAAAAAAGTGAAGCACAGTGCTGCTCCTTGTCACGAGCAACAGAGATGTCATTTATCACCTTCATTGCAGCTGTGATGGTACTATGTTTTTTCCTAAAACCTGACTGAACTGGGGATAAAATTTCCTGTGCTTGCAGGAAGCCTTTCATCTGATCACACACGAGGGATTCAAGAGTTATGGCCAAAACTCTTGAATCCTTGCTTGAATCCTTGCTGCACCTGCAGCAAGGATGACCGCAGCCTGGAGAGCATTGTCAGGAAAAGGCCATTCAAAAGTATTGGGGACCTTCACAAGGAGTAGACTGAGGCTGGAGATAATGCATTAAGAGCCAGCACACATGAACAGATCTCATTCGGAAACCGAGGTCCCAGAGTATAGCAGAAGAATGGTGAGGCACCCAATCCAAGATGTCCGAACTCCAGTGTGAAGTTTCCAAATCTGTGTTGATTTGGGGAGCCATGTTGGTCTACTGGGCTTTATTAAGTCCAGAGTCAACTCAGCCATCTACCAGGACACTTTGTAGCACTTCATGCTTCCGTCCACAGACGAGTTTTTTGTTGAGGTATTGAGATGTTGGCTTCATTATCCAGCAGCACTTGGCTCCTGCCCACACTGCCTAAAGTACCAAAACCTGGTTAAATGACCATGGGATTACTGGGCTTGATTGGCCAGCAAACTGGCCTGACCTGAACCCCACAGAGAACCTATGGAGCATTGCCAAGAGAAAGATGAGAGACATTTCATGTCGTTATGTTTTCTCTTGGATGGTTGTGCTGGAATACAGGCATGATTACACTTTAAAAGATCTGACATTTCTCCATTGAAAATCCTTTTTCTATGCTGTAAACTATAATTATCAAAATTATAACAAATAAATCCTTGGACTGTATCGTTTTGAATGTAACAAGTCTATATCATATATTACTTTCACCTTTTAAGTTGAATCTCTGAAATAAATGATGTGTTGGAATGGCCTAGTCTAATTCCAGGCTTGAATTCAGTTGGGAACCTGTTAGAATGCTTTAAAATTGATGTCCGGAGATGTAACCTATTTAAATTTGAGATGTTATGTGAAAAAGAATCAGTGAAAAAGTTTGCTTGCTGATACATACTCAACTTGACTGGACGTGCATCCCAACTCAGTGAGGCTGAAGTGGCATAGTTTTCAGACCTTAAAGGCTTAAATTGTGTGAACACATACATCTCCTGTTTCTGTCTGTGGAGTTCAGCGTTTGTGAAGAACGACGGACTTCCCTCGGGTTCTTTCTCCAAGTACACCTGGCACGTCACCAATCTGCTGCACGTCAAGCACATTTTCGACACTCCAGAGGTAAATCCGTTCAGAATGGAGTGCTATTTTCTAGAGGAAGAGGAAAACCTTTCAGGAACAGACTATATATTATATCATGCAGAATATATTTGGTTAAATTATAGACTCTTTTTTTGTTGCTTCAATGGCTTAATTAGATCTCATAACCCATCCTGGTGGCACACTGTTGGACCAAGAGGAAATTGCTACTCTGAGCTGTCTTATTGTGATCAGACTTTTAGGTAGGAATCATTTTTTTAATTAAAAACTTTATTCATCAGCTGCCATTGGAGGTCACCCAGAGTTTTGTAAAGAATCTGGACGGTTCTTACTCTCGCTTTCACCTCCCCGAGCCTCCACCTGAGCCAGAATCGCTAGACGGGTACAGAACGGAGCGTCCACAGCCCATTCAACCGATGGAGCACCGCACTTTCCTCAAAGTCGGTAGGTGATCTTTATTTTTTTGAGGTCCAGACAGAAAAATGTATGCTCAGTTTATTTGGTACTTCATTTTTTTTTTTTTTTTTGGTCGCCACCAGGCATGAGCACTGGGGATCAGAAGGAGTCCATCCCCTTTGTGATCGAGTGGATCCCAGATATTCTGCCCCGCTGCCAGATGGGAGAGCTCAGGATCAGCTTTGAGTTTGGCCACCAGCACAGCGGCCAATCAGAGAGTCAGGAGAAAATGGGTGGGGCGGAGAAAAAAGCTTGCAGAAAGTCAGACTGTTCTCAGCCCAAAGTCCCAAAGGATGCTGAGGTTCTTGAAGTGGTCATATGACAGCTGCCTGGTTCCTTACATTATAACCGTAGTAATCACATACTGAGTAATATAACATGAGACCTACGCATAAATCCATGTTTCTTTATATTGATATGCAAAGTATGGAGCACAAACTGCCAAGCAGTGTCAGTACTTACTGCCCTGCAGCTCTGTGTTAAAGGTATCACAATTTTCTTTGAGCTTGTCAATAGCTTTGAGTTTAGAATTGTTTCTTTTACAAATGCAAAATACCTTTACTTAATGGAAGAAGGCACAAAATTGAACACATTTTTTGCCATGAACATTTTGGTCGAACTGTAAAAACTTTGAAATAAGAGAACATCTGCAAACTTGTTCCTTGAGATTTTAACATTCTACTACAAGCTTTTACATATTTTGTCTCTTTCTGGACAAATAATGGAGGCAGTCTTGGAATAGGGCCACTTATGGTGGAAAGGACAGAAGTTATAGTGTTTTTCTAGTCATGCTGACCCCTCAAAGCACTGTATACTGGAGTCACATTCATCCATGAGGACATCAATACATTCATACACAATACAGAGCTTAAGGTTGGCTGGTTAAGTGCCTAGCATAGAGGCATTTTTAGGAAGCTGGAATTGAGCCTATGACCTGCCGATTGCAAGACAACTACTCTGTCTACTAAACCACAAGGGATGGGTTAGCATCTTTGGAGAATTAATCACTCCGGTTTGGGATGATGTACATCTAGGAGGATTTTTTCTCTTTATTTTGCATTTGGACATTTGTTTTGATGATTAACAATGGCAACAAGGTATCTCTTTCACAATTTGGATCAAATAATTAACATATCAAAAGCTAAAATACTACCTGGACTATGACCCAAGATTCCAGAGGAATTAAAATGGAGGCTTCATGGATGCAGAGTAGGACCAAAGAGGAAAGAGAAGAAGGAAGTTCAAACCATCTTGTGTGTCGACCATATCCCCTACTCCAAGCGATCTCTGTCCGGCTTTGTAATGTATGGCCAGAAAGATTATTAAAGGAGTTGCAAAAGCTGATGAGGTTTATTAGCAGTCTTTCCTAAAAACGAATGGACATGTTGATGTGGATCATCGTCTCTGCTGCCTTGTAACGGGTGTAAATGTGCTGTCAGCATCGCTGGTCGTTTACATGCGCAGTACTGAAACTCAAAACTTCAGTTATCTGTAATATAAACAGTACGTTGTTGAGTTGTTGAGTACAAATAACCTTAACAATCTGCAACCTTCTTCCTTTATTCAATGGAGTTTCTCCTTAATCTCATTATTAAACTCACACTCTGTTTTTAGGCTCTAGAATGATGCACGCTTTCCCAGTGGTATGAAACATGTTTTCTTGTTTTTAAAATTTCTGTCAGAAAAATCCTCAGCTGAGCCACGAAAGCTTGACAGGTCATAATGACCTTGACAAGACTCCCTGACACCAGACTTTGACGAAACATATTCTTTTTTCGCAAAACATATGTATCAGGACACGTGAATTTCCTCCAGAACACGCGCCATTGGACCACCACAGTGCCCCGGTATTGGACTCTTTACGAGCACCAACAAGTTGAGTTAAATGAAATCTTATAAATGTGAATAAGATATAAAACTGTAAATGATCAATGAAAAGATATACGATGGTGGAGGAATACTAACACTCTTATGAGGGCTTACATGTAACATGGATAAGATTGAAATAAACAATCCTATGCCAGTGGTGATTTGCTGTGCAGAATCGAAAAACCTGTTTGTTGTTTTTCAACAGAAAACAAATGATTTAAAACCCCGGCCTGGGCAACTACCTTATTTTTATAAATGACACGGCATCGCAAATTGTCCTTCCTGACATAAGGAGTAATCTTTAACAGAAATTAAAATGTGGCTAAATCCAAACATTACTAGATTCAACTAGGTCGATTATGGAAGAATTTCATAAAAAGCTTTATCAAAATATATACCTCCACGAGGCATTTAGAGGGGTTCAGAATGAAAGTACATGTCCTTAGAATTTTTTTAAAATTTGAATTAAATAATGAAATGTACATTTTAACAGGCACGACAATGCTACGTTTGTGATGTAACGTTTACATCTACCAACCAATACCACTGTGGGTTGCCTGATACTGTCTGTTATGTTCCAACAAGAAGGTTGGCTCAGCTGGTCATTTTATACGGAAAAATAACGCAGTCGGCAAGTCGAGCAACTGCTTCACAGCCCCGGAGATGTCGTCCGTCTCAGGAGTGGAGTGACTGCAGAAAAGCAGAAAATAGAGTAAATTTAGGTGAAGGCTACTCTAGATGGACCCACAGACGGCATCAAACACAAGTGGAGACTGCGCTTTCCTCCTGGATCGGTAAGATAACTCACTTATTAACTTCGCTAACATTAGCCGTCAGTTAAACTCCACTATGACACATTTCTCTCTGGACACGGCTCAGGCTGGTCACTGGACATATTTTGGTAGAAAACCAGGCAGCCCAATGAGTGGAATGATTTTTCTATTGTTGCAACTAAAACCTAGACACACTAGATGTTGCTATTGTGTTCGTATCCAATATCGAACCTTTAACTAAATTTAAAATACAAATTGACTTATACCTTGAAAATATACTGATTGTGATTTATATGAATGTTAAAATGTCACAGTTTTCCATACAGAATGTGATTAAGTGTTCAAATGTCTCGATTGACCACTTTCAGTGTGATAAAAAAATTCTTAAAAATGACTCAATTGTCCACAAAAAAGAAGAAATGGACGAATTAACCAAGAAAAATAAAATAGATTCTTCATGTGGGTCTCGTTGAAGGCTGGTGGGGTCCTGGGGGTGGTCACATTTATTCTGAAAGTATGACTTATTACTTGAACCATCTTTTTAGATGTCCTTGGCCTGGATGCTTAGATGTTTAGGAGGTGGGGAGTACAGCTCATTAATCCTTTCCAGCTAGATCAACTGGGATGCAACATCCAAGTTCATCTGTGTAGTCAATGTCCCCATCCACATTCGCCTAAAGATGGGCAGAATGCAACATGTCAAGAAAATTTGAACTAGTACTATGGTTGCACTAATTGCCATCTTAATTAGCATTGCTTTTTAAGAGACTTCATTTTGATGGGAATATTTAAAAGTAATGTGAATAAATTGATTAGTTACAGGTTAGTAATTGCATCTAGGGACTATGTCATGCAGAGAGCTTAAAGAGATGTCTGTGAGGAGCAGATTTGAGCTGGACAACCTCTGACCTCGTTCCCCCTGTCCTACAGTGTGAAATGATTTAAACTTGTGGGACCAGACATCAAGACTGTGTGGTAGGAATGGAGAATGAGGATGTTGGATTACTATTAAAGATGTATCATTAGGCATGGAAGGCTGCAGAAGAGTTCGTGCACGGCATGTATGTACTGTGAATCTGGCCATTCTACGTATTGAATATCAGAAATGCCAAACGGACTAAGCGTCAACTTTGTTGAGAGGAAAAATATATTTTTCTCCCGTGATAATATTTAGCAGCATCTTTCCTGCCCACAGCGTCACCATCCAAAACAACTCTTTGAAGACAGTTGCATGATATTAGTTATGACGACATTTAATTTCCCTTTGGGAAGAATTTAATATTTTTGAACTGAATTGTTGTCACAAGGAGAACACAACCAATCCTTGCCAGAAATTCCTCCAGCTCCTAACTGCCTGCAGAGGAGGCAATTTAACAATTACTACATTTACAAGCTGTCAATATTTGATTTCAGGTTATGGTTGGGTTAAGGTCAATATTTGGGTTTCTGAAACATTTGGAATGACCCCTTAATATGCATGAGCAGAGAGAGTTACTATGTGGCAGAGGGCGCATACAAGAAGTTCCTCTATTTAAAATACAAAGATTCCTTGTTAATATAACATGCACAGAACACAAGACAATGTTTCTTTTGATGGAGATATGCCAATACACGTTTACATGACCACCAGGGATCATATTCCGGTTTTTACAAACCGGAATATGAGCATATTCTGGTTTTCACGGCCATGTGTGACCAGGTTGTTCTGTAAATATGACCAGGTTGTTCTCTAATATTCGGGTTTTTTTGGGGCCAATGTGGCCTTTATTTGACAGGATCGATTTTTGAAGGTGGAGAGAAGTGGGGAAAGACGTGTCAAAGAGTTGCTTGGGAAGGTATTCGAACCAGGGACAGCTGTGTTGAGGACTGAGGCCTCTGCACATGGGATGCCCGCTCTAACCACTACACCACCCCAATATTCTGGTTTTGAACTGGTTATTGGCTGCATGTAAACATAGTCAATTAAATTCAGGTGCATTGGACAAGGAACACGTCTAAATGTTGCTGGACAGAAGCCCTAAAAGACTAGAGTTTGAGACTCCTGCCTTAAAGGGACTACATCAAGCTATTTTACAGCTTCAAATTCTGGGATAGACATGATAAAATGTTACCATTGGTGTTATGCAGTATTAATTTGTCCTAACATTTAACTTGTATCCTGTTGGCAATGTTAGACCAAAAAGTAAAACGGCGCGTTTCACTACTATATTCGCCTCATGCACAGCCGCAGTGCTGAGCTTTATCTCAAACAGTATTCTGACAGTGAATTTGAAAAGCACAAAGTTCCACAATGAAACTCTGTTATATTAAGGACTCAGACTTTTGGTTTATTTGAAGTTTTTTGTAAAAAAAAAACAGCTTATTTTAATTGCTAAATCTCCAGGCTTTAAACAGAGCTGAAACCAACACAGCTGAGTCCAGTAAGTAAATCTTTCCAGCCCAGTATATAAAAAAGCCGTGGGTCTTGTTTGCATCCGTTTACTGAACATTTGGAGATGCTACAGATCAATTAATTAACCACACAATGCTGTTATAAGATCACAGGCTTCTTGATAAATGGCTAACACACATTACCGTTAGCATTTACCTACTTACTTCTCTGTCCGTCAGGTGTCTTTGTTCTTTGATCAAGCTGCTGTTCTTTAGGAATGTAGAATAAAATCCTGTAATCCATGCAGCCAAATGGGCGTTTTCACAGAGAAAGTAAAAAATCCAACAAAAAAAGGTGTTTAAAGATGCCAAAAACCGAAGCAGCCATGAACTTTTAGAAGGAGGAGGGTATGTGTAGAACTGTAGCAGAGTTAAGGCACTCTACCTGCAAGGGTGGTGCAGACACCTCTAGCACTCCCTTGTTTTCACTTAGTGACGTCACTAGTTGAACAGTTTGAACACTCAGTCATTTTCTAGGAGAGGGAGGCGCAGCTGCTCAGAGAGCAGGATTCAGGAGGATTATTCAGACATGCATGAATTAAGCCAAAAACCACTGGGGTTTTTTTTTAATGAGAAAATTGCATTACCAGATGGTTGAAAACTCCAAAAACTTGATTTTGCATGATATAGCCTCTTTAAAACCTCTCTGCATACTCTGACTTTATGTAAAAGAAGCTGATGTCAGAAACATCTCAGCAAAACAGCTAAAGTTTCATCTAGGTTAATCAGATTAATTTTAAATGGCGTTAAGTGTGTGGACTGTATTAAGAAATGCATCTGTTTGTAGCTCCTATGAAGAGAAAAACACTGAGAAATAACAGTAAATAAGCCAGCTGGAGATTAGAAGAGTAAGGTAAAGTAGCACAGTGAAGAAAAGTGGCCAGTATGTCCTCCAACACTAATACTGCGTTCAGACTACAGGCTTTGTCAGCTTCAGGCAGTGCTCAAAAAAGACTTGTTCGACGCTTATACATAGAAGATACATTTTTAAGCTGAAGCTTGCAAAGCTCGTTGGTGGGGCTCTCTCTGCTGGATGGTTTAAACACTCGCGGATCGTGGTTGGCTAGGCAACGTCACTACAGCGAGTCGCTCCGATTGGTTGCCGTGCTGCATCAACAGCTTTATGACCGTCTGCGTTGATGAACTTCTGCTCCTCCAACGGCCTCCACCATAGACTTAACATGCAATCTTGACGTTGCTGACGCTGATAAAGCCTGTGGTCTGAATGCAGCATAAGCCTATAGAAACAACCAAAGAAACTAAACTGCAAAAGATGAAAGCTGCTGGAGCTTCACCTTTGGAGGAGGCTTGTTAATCCCCAATTCACATCGGGTGAAAGGATCCGCCCAGCTTGTTTACTTTGTAAGGAAAATTGCAGCATGTAGAGTTGCGGAGCTGGACGCTGCAGCTGTAACGTTCTCAACTAGACCAGGTTGTTCCCCTCGTTAACAGCACATCTCCCGTGGTCCCTCCTGCTCCCTCAGAGATCGACAACACAAGTTGGGGAACACTTTTTTCCCTTTACTACTGTAAAGGATCTTTCCGGTCAAATTACTGTCCAGTTTAGGTCAAAGTACGATTGGCTTCTATAACGGAGTGTTACAACTTCTCAGTTTTGTGTGCACAGCCGGTGTGAATGAGGCGTTAGAGATACAACAGGAAGTACTATCAATTCTGAACTAGCCGTGTTGCTGGATTGGTAAGTAATAAATGGTTGTTCTGGGGTTATTTGGTCATGATGATATGATACAGTGCTGTGAAAACTGTTTGATGGTTTTTCAACTAACAGTTAATTTGTGAAGTTTTGTTGTTTTGACTAGCGAGCTTGTAAAAGCGTTAGTACACTTCTTCAGATGCACTCCCTAGAGATTTGTTTTTACGTCAGTGACATTATGCCGCCTTGAAAGGGTGACAGAGGACAAATCTCTGCAAAGTTATAGACTGTGTGTTTAAACTTTTTGGTCTTTAAATTTCTCATTCACTGAGAAACAGTGCAATACATGTTCTTTTTTCAATATGGTCTGTCACTCTGAGCTGCATATGCATGCTTCATGTGATCATTTTCTTCAATCCACATTGCCTCCATTAGCCACAGAAAAAAACCCAGATGTTAAAACAAGCAGGTTAGAAGAAAAAAAACAGTCCCTTCAACCTAACAAGGAAATATTGGTATTTGTGGTCATGCCTACCTTGGTTTGCGACCGCTCATAGGAAGGCTGATATTGCAGCCAGGTATACCAAAGCATTACCCTGTTAGTAGAAGCTAGAGGCCAAAGCTAACTATTAGCAACTCCACAGCATGGCTGAAAAGGGTTGGGCTTGGTTTATTTGTGGACATGAGCGTTACTTTTCTTTCTTTTTTTTTTACCAAACAAAGACGAGCTGAGGAAGAACTGTAATGGGTCTTGGAACACCGCTAGCAAATTAAGTTAATTATTTGATCAAACAGTCACATTTCTGTTAGCCAATCAGAGATGAGATGTTTGCATATTGTGAATAAGAACCAGTTAGACTCGTGATCCTGACGTTTCACCCCACCAATTCCTCCGACAAACTGCTATGGAAGCGGAAAAGTATCATAAGTAATAAACTCAAGCACAGTTTTTCACAAATGCACATGCTCATTCGGAAATGCACACGGTCTGTTTCACAAATGCATACACTCAGGTACACACAATCTGAAACAGATTGTGTGCGTTTGTGAAACAGATGGTGTGCGTTTATGAACGTCATCACGAGCATTTGCGAATTTATATTACAAGTGTTCCTGAAAATTATATTTTGTGAACCTGAGCTTGTGCATTTGTGAAACAGACCGTGTGTATTTCCGAATGAGCATGTGCATTTGTGAAAAACCCTGCTTGAGTTTATTACTTATGATACTTTTCCGTCTCCGTAAACTGCAGCCTCCTGAAACAGGAGTGAGACAGCATCTTTTCCACATAAAATGGCTCACTGGGCTAGAGACCAGACATTTTTTGAAAAAAAAGTGAGTGAGACCTTTAATTTAGTATTTTATAACACAATAATTTATTAGTAATGTAAAAATGAAATAAAATTACATGTAAATAATTACATTTGACACTAAATATGACATTATGAAATGGAAGTCAACAGAAAACATAGATTATTTTTACATGATTAAACAGTGATATATAATTTATATTAATATTTAAAATTAAATTTATATTTATAAGAACTAAAAAAAAGATTAAAAAACACAATTAAAGCTATGTACAAGATGGGAATACTAGTATTATGGCATAGGCTTCTTTCATTGGCCTTCAGAATAGGTATGTAAGTACCTAAAAAATGCTGCCTCTTTTCGATTGAAAACCTTGGACGAGTGAGTGACAAGTGAGTGGCAGTTTTTTACCAGCAGATGGCAGCAGACGGCTGCTCCTCCAACATCTGAGGGCTAATACAGCAGAGACAGAACCAGTAGACCACATAAGAGATTGTGTTTTCGACATTTAGTAATCGGTAACCACAAAATAAAATTCTCATATGACTTTGTTTCGATTTAGTTTAAATTGTCATGATCCGTTTTATGATATCCCGTCAAGAGCAAGTGCACAAAAACTGTGTGATACATCTCTGAAAACATCACACGCTTCCAAAATGTGCCCAAATGTTCATGAATTAATTAAGATTACAAGTTATTACCATGAGCACAGAACAACAAATAAGATGCACAGCTCAGAATAGCAGCTCACACACTGCGTCTTTACATGAGGCGTGTGGGCGTTTAAAAAAAAAAAAAAATCCCCACACACAGTGTAATCTCAGGGCCCCTTCTTCCCTCGCAAGGCCCCCAGGACATCAGTGTGGGTACAGCTTCTGCCTGTGCAGGGGGCCCGGGCTCCCAGACAGATCAGTTAGCTGTTTGTGTAGCCCGTCAGTCACAGAGATGGAAGACGCATCAATCCTCTTCTGGGAGAAAAAGCCTGCACATTCTGGCACCGAGAAGTCCTTCACCAACTAAAAGATGTGCTGGCAAAGGCCTGAGAAAGGAGGAGGAGGAGGCAGAAGAGAGAAATCATGTAGACTGAGATCAAATGCCTTACGAAAACTAATATGTAAAATGTATCTTTATGTAAATTATTCAAATCATCATGAAGTAGAATAATGATGAAAAAACAACAACCATTAACTGTCTAAACAATACGTAGAGAAATATTGAGGCTTCCACCCCCCCTACCCCCCCCCCCCCCCAGCTAGGAATGTTGAGCGGACCCCTTTCAAGTCCACAAGATACAAATCTATTCTCACTCTGGCAGCTCGCAGGCTCATAGTCCTCATGGCTCTCATCAGGTGACTCAGAGGTCAGAACCCACCGCACGCCATCACTGGAAAGAAAGACTTGCATACCTGGAAAACAAACCGAGGGAAATGCCGATCATCGGTTGCAAAAATTCTGTGTTTTCTGGCCCCGTTCAGCAAAACCCATTCTCTGAGCCTGTCAAGTGTCTCTCATACGAAATATTTTACACCTGCAACAACAACACGTGCAAGACAAGAGGGAAACAGACCTGCCAACACATAGTGACCTGCCAAGTGGACCGGGCAAACTAACTGGACTCCTCAACACATTGCTGATGGCTAACGACAAAATGTGGCATGAAACATTTCCACCGTCTAGAAACCAACTCCGCTCTGCCTGCGTCTGCAGGAGGTTATTAACTAGACAGCTACATCGCCGTCCATCAGAGAGTGTCTGCTGAAGGACATCTGTGCTTCATCTGTCAGTCCTGGAGTCAACCATCCCAATCCAAAGTTGATCGAGTCGGGTCTCGGTGTCTCTGCTGTTCTTCATGACTTCACAGAACTGATATTGAAATAAGTCAAAAAAATTCCAAAATTTAAAAAGACATTTCTTGATTTCAGCTTATTTTTAGTTTTCTGAAAAGTCATCTAGATAGCACACAATCATTTAATATTTTGAACTTTCATTACTTTTAGTCTTTCTTCACATTTTATCACATTAAAATAACAAACTTTAATTTGTTTTCGGATGGTGTTTTTTGTAATCATCCCCTCTGGGTCAACACTTAATTAGATTTAGATCTGAACTTTGACTAGGCCATTCTAACAGATGAATGTGTTTTGATCTAGAATCTAAATAATTCAATCTTGGCTCTAGCTGTCTGCTTCAGGATGTTGTGATGCTGAACATTTTCTTCCAGTGTTGTCAACTAATTCACGAATTATGATGCTACCACAACAATGGGTCTCTATTGAAACTGTGAAACACGAAGGATGTCCTCCAGTAAACTAGAGGTCTATATACATATGCATTTTTTTCAACTGAGTTGAAAGATTCACAGTAAAAAACTTTCAAATAAGTGCTTGAAATAAATATGTTTGTGGAAAAAAAAATGCGAGTTTGATTTGGGGACCTTCAATCCTATGCTTGATCATCACCAAAAGTATCTAATTGTTTTCATACAGCTCAAAGTAATATATATTTCTGGGAGATTGAAAATTATTTTTCGATTAAACTAACGTGTTTGATAAAAATTGAGCCAGTAACCTCAATAATTAATAAAGAAAATCTAAAAGCAGCATAATTTTTGAAGAAAATAATATATTTTTTACATTTTATTTACAAATGTTAAAAATTATTTATTCACTTCTCAATATTCAATTAAAGGCCCAGTGTGTAACAAATTAGGCTTTTTATTAATAAAAATCGAGTACTGCTTTCATAAATACGTATTTTACCGAGGTTTAATCACAATCGCATTATCATGAAAGCGTTCCCATGTCTTAGAATATGTTGTTTATAGATACGGAGGTTGCACCGCCCCCCATCTGAGGATGCCATGTTGCATCGCCATCACCATTAAATACAGTACGTTAACCGAAAGGGGTTAAACTTTTTTACTTTACGCGTTTTAGCCAGTGACGTCGGGGGGAGGGGGAGAGGTGAAGAGAGGAAACGAGCATAGAGGACCGTGGATCATAGTTTTCAATTTCAATGGAGGACCATCAGTGCTCTCACCATACCACAGAAAAGAAAAAGAAATAACCGGGACAAAACAAGAATCTACATTGGTGGAGCGTTTACCAGACGGAGACTATTCATGAGGGACACGAACTTGAAGACGGACGAGGAGGTTGCAGTTCTTTCTGCTGGACAGGTAAGTTAAGTACATGAAACAATGCAGTTTATGTTAGGGTTATGTTTGACACAGGACAGGTTAGCCCAGCAAATATTTTACCTTCCGTTTAACTCGGACAATTTACTCCACGGCTTCCGTAGTAGTAATGACGTGTTATAACGGCAAGAAGCCAGAGAACATTGCTCAGTTGCTTGCATTCACTGAGTGCACAACTAGTTGGAGGTAACTCTAACACATGGGGGCTTTCAAGATCTTTTTTGACATTACAACATTCCAAACACTTCTATGTTTCTACTGGTATTTCGGAAATGTATCTTTTGAAGATGAAAACCACAGGTTCTCAACCAGATTGAAATCAACATCCTGGGTGGAAAGACTCTTATATTATTTCCAGTCCAAAGAAACATATTGATAGAACTAAAAGATTACTTTAAACCTACATCTGGCAGCACTGTATTAACCCTGTTTGGACTTTTGTGCGTCTAACACAACAAACATTTCTGTTCACATTTAACTGTTTGGCCTCGTAACTATTTGTATGATGCCATCCATCTATGGTCTGTACCTACATTTTTAAGAAGGTCATGGGAGTGGGGGTGCGGGAATTACTTCTGCCTGTGTCCAGCAGTGATTGGGTGAGAGGTGGTGGACGGATCGCCAGTCAATCACAAAGCAACACTGTCAAAAAGGGCAATTTAGAAAAGACTGGCCTAATTGTCATTTTTTTTGGGCGGTGAGTGGAAGTTGGAGAACCCAGACAAAAGTCTTACATGCACTAATGGTGCATTCACACAGCACGCATTGTCAGCGTCAAAAAGCTTTCAAAACACATGGCTGGTCCTTTCTCTGGTGGATGTATCAAACAACGGCGGTAAGCTAGACAACGTTGCATTCGGCGACGTCTGCGTTGGTTGCTTTTGCCACTTTGCCACTTGAAATGCAGGAAACGTTTCAAAAATTGACATGGCCAACGCACACAAAGTGCCACAGAGACTCTGATGGCCACTCTTGTTGAGGTTTGAGGCAGTGTGAACGCACCATAAGAGACAATGACAATTCGATGACAAGAGATCCCAAGCTCCACTTCAAACCCAAGAACTTCTTGCTGCAAGGCAACGGATTGACACTCTGCCCCCTGTCTGCAGTCCCTTAAAACCAGCTAACTATCTGCAGTCTGATTTGTCCAAACTTGTGAAATCCTCAAGTCAATGGAAATGTCTGTAAACTTCGATTTATTGAATTTTGGTAAATGAGCAAAAAGTCGACATCAGGAAAATCTATTTTCTGAACTCAGTGAAACAGGTTGAATCAGCCAAGTGGGGCTTTCATAATCTTCATATCCTGTTTCGGTGGATCTCATTTTGTGCAACTCAGCTGCTACACTGCATCATTTAACATGGCCTTTCTTGTTTAATGATACCCCCCACCCCCCACAACACTCCAACCCCCTCCCTTCCTGCCTGCCTTCAGACTGCTTCCTAATGGTCGGGCTGAGCGGAGTCATCATCAGATCCATCAGGGCACAGTCATTGCCTGAGGAAACATGGGCCAATTATGGCCATAAATAATAATGGGCGAGCGCATCTGGCATTATGACTGATGTCCCTCTCACAGCTCATTTACATGGCTTTTGTGTGGCCATCAGCAGCTTTGCTGCGGTGTAATGCTCCGAAAATGAGCCTTTCAGAGAACATTGTGGGATTCAATAGAGCGAAAAACGGCACCGGGTGGAAACTTCAGTTTGAGCATGGAGAAGAAACATGCATAGACAGAGTGGAAAGAGGTCTTAATTGTTCCTTTTTGCTGTTGCCATACACACACATGGATGTCCTGCATGTGTGGAAGCTTGTGGCCTGTCTGTGCTTGTGCTAGACAAAGAGTAGTTCATCCATCAGCATCAATTACTCTGACATAAAGGGAGATTGATAGTGTCTGTGTGGTCAGGTAACAAACCGACTGGCTCACACACCCTAACGCACACACACATTAAAGATTCCTTAAATGTGCCAGTAGGACGCCTGGCTACCTAACCATGGCATTTTCTAAAAAGCAGAGTGAAAGCTGATAGAGGTACTTCACAGCACAGATTGGTGGTAAGTTTTTAATTTCTCAACACTGGAGTAAGTGGTGCTCGGAGGATCCTTATCTGCCCTTTGGGTCGGCGCTCAGCCTCGAGCCAAAGAACAAAAGCCCGCAGCACGCTGACGTGTGTCCCAGGAGCTGATAAGCCCGGTTGTTAATGGTGTTAGGGTAGGTTTCATTACCCCCTCCAGACTGCTCTCATTAAATAAACATCCTCCTGTCACATCCCTCAACCTCAGAGTGGAGGCCAGAGGAGTGAGGGAAGGGAGGTACGACTCAGACAGACAATCTAGTTAAATGTTAATGAAAAACTTGTCAGTCAAAGTTGTACCAGTTGTAAGATCGTCTTTGTTTGGTCCCTTACATTATTCCTTTAAAAAAATTTGACTTTTCTAGACTAAACGTTCCACAAATTGCAGTCCTTCATGTCGTCTGAAATAATACAGTTAAACGTGAATCTATGGCGGATTGATTTTTTTAATCAGGTATTTAAATAGTGGACAGGAAGGAAGGAAGGAAGAAAATAAAGGACAGAAGAAAATATGTTGGAAAGAACAAAAAGAAGAAAAATAAGGAATTCACCAGGATTTAAAGACAGAAGGAGCAAAAGAAGTCGGAAGGGATATAAGGGTGGAATAAAAAAAAAGAGGGAGGTTTTGGGCCTCTGGGCTTGAATGAATGTGTGAGCATACATAATCATAGTTTTATAGATATATTGAACCAAAACTCTTTTTATGTGTACATACATATATGTACAAATTCAACAGTAGTAATATCAGATATCAACATCGACCCACATTTTCATATCAGTGCACCCCTTAGAAGAAAAAAAACCTAAAAAGCAGGTTTTCACAACTTACATCTTAATTAACATGTTAGCCACAAACCACAAACAACCCTGAACTGGTTTAGAAGAAAAGCAAAACTTCAACTTCAGATTCCAAATAAGAACATGTCTCAATAACAAAAGTAAATCCTTAGAATGGCTGCTGTTGCATGGACTTAAGATGAACAATGGAACTGATAAACGTGCAAGAAAACGCAACAACAACAAAAACAAAACTTTAACAAAGCCATATAAATAAACTCTACATTTTCCCAGCATCATCTGTCCTTCCCAAGATAAAATAAATGTATCCAAACTCAAACTCAGTCTTTGGTTCATACCGCTGGATGTCAAATGCCAAAAAGTACTTATATGACAGCCAGATGGAACATGGCTATAAATAATATATGATCAGGCAACATAGCAGTTTAAAAAGAATACTCTAACAAATAATAAAAAAATCCTTTCAGTGATGAGTCAGATAGTTGTCAGATAGATAAGCCTCATAAGCATTAATTTGTCAAGGACTTTGAAAAGATGGTTACTTTTCTATGGATATTTTTTGCAGCAGAGTCCTTCACAACATGTTGCATTCTTGAGGGCTTCTCTCTCGCTAGATCACATGAGAGATATGAGAGTCAATTGATTCAGTCTGTCTTGTCCCATTGTGTGAGAGTCATACTTTTTATTATTTTAAGCTTAGAGACGGATCGGCCACCAGTTGCATTTTTGACAGGGAATGTCAGGTGAAGTCTGAGTGTAATCCTTTATACATGCCAGATATCTTGGCAGAATATCATAGCATTGCCTCTTGCAGTTTGCAATATTTATTTTAAATCTTCTCCAAAATCTTGAGTACAGATTTACATAAAGCTTCAGTTGGTAGAATTGTTACAATTGGTAGAAACTTCCGAAAGCGTTCCTCAGCGTGTTCTTCAGGTGACAGATATGCTATACTAGAATAAATATAAGAGGATCAACATGTGCCTCATCTGGCGAGTCAACTGTATTAGGCCATTTTTACTTCACTGACTATTTTGGGTAACACACGATTGCCCATCTGCTAAATAAGCTCCACATACACTGGAGCAAACAAGTGTTTAGGCATCCACCAACTGTGCAAGTTTGACAACTTAGAAATCTGAAAGAAGCTGATAATTTTTATCATAGGTATAACTCAAATATAAGAGACAGAATGAGGGAAAAAATCCAGAAAATTACATGGTCTGATTTTTAAAAAATTTATTTGCAAATTATGGTGGACAATGGGTATTTGGTCAATATCAAAAATTAATCTTAATACTTTGTTTTATACCCTTTGTTGGCAATGACAGAGGTCAAACATTATCTTTAACTCTTCATGAGGTTTTTTAGGCACTAGAGGATAGGAAATCAAAGTCTCTGCAAGTGTGGATGGCACTGAGGACCTGTGCTTCACACTCATTTAGTTTTGTTTCTATTTTCCGTTCAGATTCTTTATCAATATCTCTTAAGCGTATGTGTAGAATTGCACACCAAATAACGAGCATGATGAGGAGTTCTGCTGTTTCGTCGGCCCTCTTTGCAAGAAGGAATTTGGGGAAATTACATATGTAAGCACGCCGCACTGTTTAAGTTTTATCCGGATACAACACCCCTGGACATTTATCAGGATCCAACAGGGACATTTCCTGCTGTGTGAAAGCAGCCAAAAGCGAGTGTTCCGGTAGAAAAGTGGAGTATTTGAAAAGACAACCAGTTAAAGAGAGAACAAATGGAATTGTCCCTTAATATTCCAGAACATCTATCTGAAAACAGCTTAATAGTGCTGTCAGCATGTCTGGTATTTTTGGTTTTGGTATTTTGGTACATTTTAGTAAAAATATAAATTGTCTACCTTAAACCATCAGTGGAGTCTCTTCTTCAGTTTAAAACTTTACACTGCGCTTAAATTTGAATCAGGCTTAATACTGACTCATCCCTCATTGTAGACTTCAGACATTGCTGATGACAGCCATCCATTCTCTTTTTTCCTCAAAACTTTAACAGTTTGTCAGCTGCTCTACAAAAAGAAAACTACAGACCCCCCCCAAAATAAATCAAAAAAGAAAAACAAAACAAGACGTTAGATTTCATCTATGCAAATGTAAAGGATTCATACAAATCCAAAGCAAGACCTCCTCTGGGAGTTGTTTTGAGGCTACAAACTGGATGACTCTTTGCCAAGAACATGGAAGGGGCATCAATGACAAGGCTAAGTGTGTGACTGACTACATAAACTTCTGTGTGGACAACATCATCCCCACCAGAACAATGGGATGCTTTCCTAATTACAAATCCTGGAACACCAGAGACCTGGAGGAGCTGTTAAATTAGAAAAAAGAGCAGTCAGAGAGACAGAATCATTGAGAAGTACACAGAAGCAACATATAGTCAAGATCAGAGACAGCTAATATGGTACTGGAAGAAGCTGGAAAGCAAACTACAGAGGAACAATATCAGAGATGTATGGTCAGGAATGAAAAGAAGGTTTTAAGCAATGGAAGGATTGGCTAGATCAAGAGTGCCCAAAGTCAGTCCTCCAGGGCCGCTTACCAGCAAGTTTTACTTTTTTCCCTGGTTCATCAAACCTGAATAAAATGATGGCTCATTAGCAGGCCTCTGTAGAGCTTTGCTGAGGAGGTAGTTGGAACATTTGAATCAGCTGTGTTGGAGCTGAGACACATCTAAAACAGGCAGAACACTGGCCCTTGGGGACTGGAGCTGGACACCCTTGGGATAGATTGAAACCAGGACAGAGCCAATGAACTACTCACATTCTTCAATAGGTTCAGTTCAGTTTAAAATGTAGCTTCCTACTATGAGTGTGTGAATGTGTATGTGAATGGGTGAATGACTACAGGTCTAAAAGTCAGTTTCAAGTCTGTTTTGGAGAGTGTAATCTCTTCAGCTGTAATTTGGTGGGTTCACAGCCTCAGACAGGGACTTAAAAAGGCTAAACACCCTAATAAAGAAGGCTGGTTCTGTTCTGGGAGCAAATGTAGAACCTCTGGACGTGATGATACAAAAAAACTATTCTTCATAAAATCAATAACATTATGGACAACCCTGATTACTGGACAAAACACAGATCTCCGACAATGTGTCTTTAAAAGTCCATAATGATAGCATTCTTGTTCACAGTGAGTTTATGTGAACATCTTTGTAGAACCTCATGATGTGGCCTGGTTCTGTATAGGTGAGCATGGGTGGGGTGGCTGATCTGCAAAACACTATTGGGTGGATGGTGGTGTGGTTTGCACCCAAGTCAGAATGGAGCTATAACAATGACTTTCTAACTCTGGTTATATATTTATTATGTCTCCACAGAAACTTTATGTGCTTATTTGGGCTATTTTATTTAGCCTATTCTGTCCTTTTCTTGCTTTCTTCTTCTCCATCTATTCAACTATTCTCTATCATACACTGCTCCCCTGCTGACCATTTCCTTAACCTAACCTCACCTGATCCTGTATTGACTCCTCTTCTCCCCTTCTTGTCTCCTCTGCCCTGACTAATTGATGCCATCATCCTCTCTGCATCTATCAGGGTGCTCTCATTGTTTTGACGTCTAGTTAATTCCCGGCTCATGATTTATCAAATTCTTATTACCGCTTGCTGAAAGCCTCATTCATTGTCCTGATGTATGGTAATGATGGTCCCGTAAGGCTGCCTGAATTGCTACAAACTCACTCATTTGTTCCAGCTCTTCCTCTCTCCGTCCTCCTTTTTGTCGCTATTGCTATTTCTTCGCACAGTGTTTTCTTTTGTGGTTTTTAACCCTCAGTATTCTCAAAATTTCTGAAGAAGTAACCTGTTTAGTCCTGGAAACCTTAGTTTTCTTGACCTAAATTGCTTATTCAAAGCAAAGAACGTCCATTCTTTCATGTTTTCCCCACAGTTGCCTCTTCTCGTATTCCTTACTCCTTTTGCCCATCTTTGTCTTTAGTCTCAGTGAAGGACATGCACTGGCACAGAGGAGGTCAAACATCAGCACAACTACTCAATCACTTGGCTTTGCTCCTCTTTTCTCTTCTCCTACTCTTTCTCCTCCCCTCCACTGACAAGTCATTCGTCAACAGGATGGCGGCGCTGGCCTCTCCATTAGAGCCGTGGCTCCTGAGTATTTCTCAGTCTTGCAAGCACACACATACACACACACACTTCTCCATGCATCTCCTTGCCTAGACAGCTGCCTTGCCTTGTGAGAAAGGAGATCAATGCTACCAGCTCCGAGCATCATTTGTCACACCGCTGCCCTCCCTTTAATGAGCTTGTCCAGCTTTGACTCCTCCTTTTTTTTTTCATCTTCCTGTTTTCATCCACCCCTTATGCCTTGTTCAGCTGTATGAGTCTTTCGGCTCGTGCTGAGCCCATTCACTTCCAACTTGTTCCTCCCCCGTTCAGGCTAGCCATCTATTGTTTGGATAAGGACACAACTTGTGTTTTTATCATACTTCATTGCAGCATTGGCCGTACGGTTAGGCTTGCTCTGATGGAGGGAGTCACTGATTCAACCTCATGTCTTTCACAGCCTCTGTATTTTCAGATATATTCAGAATTAAGTAATAATTTAGCCTCTATGAACTCGAACCACATTTCCCATCTTCTTTGAAAAGTCACTGCACTGCAAATACTACCATTCCTACAGCATTAATAAACAAAAAGTCACTATGGTGCAATTATAGCTACAGTTCTTTTGAACATTTAACCCCTAAGTTTCCTTCACCCAAGTCCCAAAGCACTATAACCACTTTTGTTTGTGGTTTTGTATCATCCATGAGGCCCTTACTCTCAATTTTTAGGTCAGATCTCAATAAAAAAAACAAAAAAAAAAATCTAATTTTGTGTTATATACTGATAAACAAAATTAGACAGTTAAGTTTAAGACAACTGAAGAACATATCCATGGCTTATTTCTATGTCGCTGTCGCGTTGTCACCAGAAACAGATGCGATCATCTGTGTTGTGCCTTTTTAGTTGCACAAATTGCCTTGATAAAAACAACAGAAGGGGAAAGTTGGATACAATCCAATCGACTTGCTCCCTTTCAAGGTTGATGGACAAATTATCCCTCTCTAGTTTCTGGTTGTTGGCTGTTTTTACTAGCTGCACTGCATTATCCCAACATGTCAGTCAAATTGTCTGTGTTGCTGTGGTCCGCCTAGGGTCATGTCCGCAAAGGTTGAGAGAAAGCGCAAATGTACAAAATGATCAACAGGATCATAGTACTTAAAGGCACAGTGTGTCATTTTCAGCCAATAGGGGCAGGGCATACCTAAATTATCACAAGCATGCGCTATCTGTGTCTTCGAGTAAGAAACTCGACAACGGAGGTCCAACTAGTGCTTTTTTAAAACGCTCAATTCCCTGAGAATGATCTATTTGCAGCAAAATGACGAGCACATCAGTCTCTCTTTCATCGCTTGGAACTAGCGAAGAGGTAAAAATGTATTTATGGCGGAACTTTTTTGCATTTTGAGGGGAAATCAATGTTTTAATAGCGGCCGTGTTCTGGGCGCTTTCTCCGTCCGGGTTCTTGTAGAAGTAAAGACGCCATCTTTCCCCTGAAAAGAGGACCCACGCCTATGTATTTTAAAACTGATTTTTAAAATAATATTTTACAATATCGCCAATATTTTGCAATTAATGTGCTTTACGTAATTATTATAACATAATATTTTAATGGTTATTTTCAAAGATGTACTGCAAAATCTAAACACTTTCACTTTAAGATAGCTTGGGTTTTGTTTTGTTGTGTTGCCTCTCAGTGTTTTTATAGAACTGTAGAACCTGCATTAATTGTTTAGCTTTTTAATGCACAGGTGCTGTTATTGTGTTTACATAACTCTGCCATAATTTTTTATACTTGCCTGATTTGTATGGTTATTAATCTAGCCCATGTCAATACAGTTTAAAAAAAGAATAATCTTTTTCTGAGATTTTGTTATACATATTTTCTTTTTCTTTTTTTTTGCCCCGGTACACAACTTGCTTAAGGAAAAGACAAAAACTGAAACTAATAAAAACTAAACTGAAACTAAGCATTTAAAAAAAACTTAAACTAAACTGTCTAACAAATAGTAAAAACAACCTAAAAATAAATAGAATTTGTAATCTTAAGTCAAAACTAAACAAAAACTAACACTTATAAAAATGTTAAAACTATTATAAGCCTGGTCCTTAGGCAAGGTACTTCACCCTTCTTACCTGCTGGTGGTGGTCAGAGGGTCCAAAGTATGTTAGTAAGTCTGCTAATGGTGTATAGAAATACTCCAAACTTTGTAGATTTTAAGCTTGGAAGCACAAAAAGTCTCATGGAAACTCACTCAATTAATAAAGTGATGGTTGTCATATCTGGTTAGAATAGTTTTCATAACATAAGTGGATAGAAGCAAGCATGAATAAAGTTGTTTAAGTTTCACACAGCAGACTAATTCACCCCAATCAGACTTTCACTTGAGTCACTTTTGTTTGGAGCTAACTTTTTTCTTGTACTCTAGTGCTTTGTTTTCAGTGAAGTTGTTGAAAAATTATTCTCAGAGCTTTTTGTGCTCTCAGTAAGAGCTCTATTTAAAGCTCTGATGAAGGTTTGTTTGCACTTTGCAGCTGAGTAAAGGTGTTGACATGCAGAGCAATGGCACTGCAACAAAGGAAAAAAAAGCCACACAACTGGTCTGGTATCATGTTGCAGCTACATGGTCTGGCAAAAGAAAAGTAGCCATGCATTTTGAACTTTTTTATATTTTGTCACTTTACAACCCCAACCTTTAATATGTTTTTTTTTTACATTGTATTTTACAAATGGAAAAAAATCTATAAAATGTTTTTGGCATTTGTATCCAGATCTTCTTATATTAACCCTAAATAAATTTCAGTGCAACCAACTCTGCAAAACTCCTCTCCTATCAAGTCATGGTCATCCACCCTAATTTTGCAGGCTGAAAGGGCAATGCATTAGTCTCAAAAGGAACCAGTACACCAATGCTAACTCTGGAGGAGTTGCAGAGGTCTAAAGCTTAGGTGGAAGAATCTGACAACAGTTGGTCAAGCACTTCATAAATCTGGCTTTCATGGAAAAGTAGCAATAAGGAAGATATTTTATGTCCCAGAAGAGCAAACATGTGGAAGAAGAACATATGAGATCAAAGCTAAATATTATTTACACAATGGTGAAACTACAAGACTTTTATACAAGGGGTGACCATAACGTTGAGAAATTGAAAAAATAAATAGCTATGAAATTAATATCTTCATACAAATACATGATGTTAGAGTAAACGTGAAAAAACTGAGTGCATATGTAATTGAAAGTTCATTACTAATTTCTAATATATAATCTCCAATTCATCAGCAAGATCATTGAAAAAGCTGTCTTTCAACAGTTAAATAGTTTCTTGACAATGGTTTCCATGCTCATCACAGCACAGAGACTGCCCTTGTCAAGATTTACAATAAGATCCACATTAACACAGACTCTTGTAGAAGTGCTGGTTCTGTTAGACCTCAGACCTCAAGATCACATTTGACACTTTCAATAATAAAATACTACTGGACCGACTGGAGAGCTGGGTACAGTACTTGGCTGGTTTGAGTCTTAACTAAAGAACAGGGATTTCTTTGTTTCAATAGGAAACTTCATCAAAACGATCATAAATCACATGTGGTATGCCCCAAGGCTCCAATCCGAGGTCCTGCCTATTTAATATCTACATGCTCCCGCTAACCCAGGTTATACTAACCACTAAGATTAGTCACAATAAATATCCAGATGATACTTAGCTTTACATTACAATGTAACCAGGTGACTTTGAACCCATCCAAGCACAAGGTAAATGCATCGAGCAAATCAATGGATGGATGTGTCATAATTTTCTCCAGCTGAATCGAAACAAAACTGAAGTAATTATTTTTGTACCTTAAGAGGAATGATTAAGAGTCAGTGCACAGCTTGAGTTAATACAGCTGGAAACTACTGATCAGGCCCAGAATCTACGTGTAGTAATGGACTCGGACCTGAACCTCCATATATGATATATGATATGAAGAACATATCTAGGATTAAAGGACTGATGTCGCAAGGTCTATTTGGGGGTTCTGGAGAGAAGGGGTCAACGGATAGTCGAACCCAGGATCCAGGAAAAAAACAATGCAGTTTTCGTCCTGGCCGTGGAACATTGGACCACCTCTACACCCACAGCAGTGTCCTGGAGGGTGCGTGGGAGATCGCCCAACCGGGAACTATATGTGTTTTGTGGACTTGGAAAAGGCATTCAACCGAATCTCTCGGGGAGTCCTGTGGGTGGTTCTCCCGAGTATGGGGTACCAGGACCCTGTACGACCAGTGTCAAAGCTTGGTTCACGTTGCTGGCAGCTAGTTGAGCTCGTTTCCGGTGAGAGTTGGACTCTGCCAAGGCTGCCCTTTGTCACCAATTCTGTTAATAACTTATATTGAAAATATTTCTATAACGTGATGAGGGAATCCACCTAGGTAAACTCAGGCCTGGGTTTCTGCTTTTCCCAGATGATGTGGTTCTGCTGGCTTCATCGTAATGTGATCTACAGCTTTTACTGGAGCGGTTTTCAGCAGAGTGTGATGCGGCTGGGATGAAAATCAGCACTTCCAAATCCGAGACCATGGTCTTGAGCCGGAAAAGGGTAGCGTGCCTTTGCTGTGTTGGGGACGAACTCCTTCCCCAAGTGGAAAAGTATAAGTATCTGGGGCGTCTGAAGAGTAAGTGCAGAAATTCAGAGGCTCTGAAAAATATGCAGAAGATAAGGTTATGTTTGACACTGAGCCGTTGGCAAAAAAGAGAGTAGGGTTAGAATGGAACCATCTGGACATATAGAGTAGTCCAAAGCGTTGGAAAATCAGCAGCCCATCAATACCCCATGTTTGCCAAAGATAAAGTGGCTGGGGATGTCTCTATGTCAACAGACAGTCTAAGGAGGGTCATTGTCAACTTGTCCCATATCCCGTCAACCAATGAGAATGTAACAAGTACTATGTGCTATGCGCTGATTTGCTGAATGTGAGACAAAGTAACGCCCCAGAGTAAATTGCTCTGTAACTGAATATTTGATCTGTTTTAATAAACCTAAAAAACTGGATTCCTCTCCTGTGATCTCTGATTTGAACACACATAGAACTATATAATTTAGAGTTTTAAGCAAAGCATTTATTTCCAACAGTGTCTTGTTGACGAATTAGGGGAAAATGAAGCGTGAGATTGATAGCCAGATTGGTAGGTCGTCAGCAGTTATGCAGGCACTATACTGGTCTGTTGTAGTGAGGAAAGACCTGAGCCGCAAAGTTAGGCTCTCGATATTCCCCTCATCTATCATCACGATAGATCACTCTGGGTGATGACAGAAAGAACAAGATCACAGATACAAGCGGCTAAAATGAGTTCCCTCTGCAAGGTGTCTGGGCTCTCCCTTAGAGATAGAGTGAGAAGCTTGGTCAGACAGGACTGGCTTGGAGTAGAACCGCTGCTCCTTCACACCAAGAGCAGCCACTTGAAATGGCTTGGGCATCTGGTAAGGAAACCTAAATGGTGAGGTGTTCGAGGCACGTCCCAATCGAGAGGAGACCCAGAGGAAGACTCAGGACATACTGGAGGGACTATGTCTCTTGCCTGGCCTGGGAACACCTTGGGATTCCTCCTGAGGAGCTGGCCCAAGTGGCTGGGGGGAGGGAAGTTTGGATCTCTGCTCAAGCTGCTGCCCAATTCCGACTAACTATTTTGTTGCTAGCTTTACACGCTGCTGGTTAAGCACCAGCCAATGAGCATTCAGGTCCAACGCCCTGACCCTGATTGACAGATGAAGTAATTAAATTGAAAAATTATTAAATAAAGAAGCCAAAAGGGAAAAATATCATTATGAAATAAAAGCTGACTTTGGGGGTAAATACATTTTGGAATAAAACAGATTAAATAAAATAAAAACAGTTAAATGATGATTTCTATTAACAAGAGAAAATTAACAGTTAAATGTTTTTTGCAGATTTTTTTTCTGAAAGAAAACTTCATTATACCAGAACGTTATCAGACAATGCTGTAGCAAATTTTAAAGCTCTTCCAACTTTAATTTCCACAATACATAAAAGTACAATAGAAAACAGTGATTTAACTCGTGACCCCTCACAACTTGACATTTTAGTTCATAGCGTTAATTCCTCCCTGCGTCTGGCAATAGACAAAGTTGCCCCACTGAAAAAGAAGGTGGCTAGCCATAGGAGATTAGCTCCCTGGTTTAATTTAGAGCTACGTACCCTGAAGAAGAACATTAGAAAACTAGAAAGAAAGATAAAAAGAGAGATATAAAAAGAGCCTTCGAACAGCTAGAACAGCATATTATTCCTATTTAATCGAGGAGAATAAAAATAATCCTAGGTTTCTTTTTAATACAGTTGCCAAACTCACACAGGATCATAGCTCTATCGAGCCAACCATTCCCCAAGCTCTTAGTAGTGATGACTTCATGCAATTCTTTATAAATAAAATAGACTCTATAAAAAATAAGATAAATGGGAACCTTCTCAATATGCTTGCTTCCTCCTTAGCTAATGAGGCAGCATCAAAAATGGCTGAACCTAATCTATGCTTAAACTGCGTTAATGCAGCCGAACTTTCTGATGTACTAAAATTATTAGCTTCATCCAAACCTTCAACTTACGTTTTAGACCCAATCCCAACTAAACTCTTAAAAGAAGTTTTCCCTCTGATCGCTGCTCCAATTTCAGATATAATGAATCTATCCTTAGTAAATGGATATGTACCACAGGAGTTTAAGATTGCTGTAATTAAACCTCTACTTAAGAAACCATCTCTTGATCAAAACGACTTAATTAACTATAGACCGATATCTAATCTTCCCTTCTTATCTAAAATTCTTGAGAAAATAGTGGCACACCAGATATGTGAGCATTTAAACAATAATGAGCTGTTTGAGAAGTTTCAGTCAGGCTTTAGAGCTCATCATAGCACTGAAACAGCTCTGGTGAAGGTTACTAATGATATTCTCATAGCCTCAGACAATGGACTGGTGACCATTCTGGTCCTGTTAGATCTCAGTGCTGCCTTTGACACTGTTGATCACAATATTCTCATAGAAAGGCTTCAAAGTGTCGGTATAATAGGAACAGCACTAGGCTGGTTTAAATCTTATTTGTCTAACAGATTTCAGTTTGTTCAGGTAAATGATAAATCTTCCTCAACCTCAATAGTTACTTGCGGAGTACCACAGGGTTCAGTGCTTGGGCCGATTCTTTTTACTATATATATGCTTCCTATTGGTAAAATAATTAGGCAGCATGGGATAAATTTCCATAGTTACGCAGATGATACACAGCTATATCTATCCATAAATCCTGATGAATCCAATCAGTTAGGTAGACTACAGGCATGTCTGGAAGACATAAAAACTTGGATGACTCTAAACTTCTTGCTTCTGAATTCTGATAAAACAGAAGTTGTCGTCTTTGGACCAGAAGCTCTGAAAAAGAAACTACTTAGTCAACCTCTTCACCTGGACGGCATTAAATTAGCCTCCAGTAATAAAGCAAAGAACCTCGGTGTTATTTTTGACCAAGATATGTCATTTAGATCTCACATTAAAGAAGTCTCTAGGATTTCCTTTTTTCACCTTAGGAATATTGCAAAAATTAGAACCATCCTGTCCAGGAGTGATGCTGAAAAACTAGTCCATGCCTTTGTTACTTCAAGGCTGGATTACTGTAACTCTTTATTATCAGGTAGTCCACAGAATACAATTAAAAGTCTTCAGTTAGTCCAAAATGCTGCTGCTAGGATTCTGATGAATATTAAAAGAAGAAGAGATCACATTTCCCCTGTTTTAGCTTATCTTCACTGGCTCCCAGTGAGATCTAGAATAGAATTCAAGATCCTCCTTCTGACATATAAAGTTCTTAATAATCTAGCTCCATCATACATAAGAGACCTGATTGTTCCATATCTTCCTAACAGAGCCCTTCGCTCTCAGACTGCAGGTTTACTGGTAGTTCCTAGGATTTCTAAAAGTAGAATGGTGGCAGATCTTTCAGCTATTAGGCTCCCCTCCTATGGAACCAGCTCCCAGGGTTGGTTCGTGAAGCAGACAATTTGTCTATCTTTAAAACTAGGCTTAAAACTTTCCTCTTTGACAAAGCTTTCAGGTAGAGACAGGTTAACAAGTAGTTAGAGACAGATTAGACAGGTAGCTAGGAAGAGACAGGTTAATGTTAGTAGTCAGGTAGAGTGTCAAAAGCTAGGAAGAGATAGGACCGCTTGTGCTGAGCCTGGTTCTGCCGGAGGTTTCTTCATGTTAAAAGGGAGTTTTTCCTTTCCACTGTCGCTTCATGCTTGCTCAGTGTGAGGGATTGCTGAGAATTACACGACGCAATCATCTGTGGTTCTCTAATTTCTACATTAAACATTGTATTGTAATAACTCTTCTTGTAAAGTGCCTTGAGATGACATCTGTTGTGAAACGGCACTATATAGATAAACTGAATTGAACTGAATTTTATATTGATAAATAAATGTAATAGGAAAAAGATAATTATTTCATACAATGAGCTTTGAATTTCTTTCTAACAAGATATATTTGTATTGTATTTAGTCATGTAAATTCTTTAAAAAATATATATTATTTATACTGAGCATTTTGCCATTCCATAGGAGAAAGTTTAAACAAACAATGTGTCAAGTAATGAAGTACAAATGCCTTGTTACCGCCTATGTAATGTGTATTTATTCTTAACTGGATTATTTATTAGCCTACTTTTTACTTCTACTTCTTGTATTTTTATTCAAGTATAACTACTTCAGATATACCTTAGTCCCATTTTATTTTTGCCTGTCGTGTTAAAAAAAACAACCAACATAACGACAAAAAACCTATTCAGATCAATTATGGCAACTGGAAAGCGTGGATTTTACTCCAGTTTGATCATTCAACACTTACCACTTAGGCACCTATAGGGCTTGGGATTGTTTTGTCATCACCTGACACGGTATGTGCCATGGTAGCGTCTTTACAGCAACAGTGGACTGTTTATAATCTATTCACTCTCTGTATTGCGGCTTAATTTAATCTATTTTTAATTTGATCAACTATTATTATTACTCAACCATGGCAAATAGTTCCTGAGTTATTTGTGAGCGACAACACAACTCATGATCGCCAGGGAGAAAGGTTGAAAACGGGCTAACTTTTCACCGTATTCCTGCTTGGAGGCATTAACACAGACTATCGGGAAATGAAGTGTCGCCTCTTTTGGATCTCAGCTGTAGGTGGCCAAACATAACCTTCCAGAGTATCCTGGTATCAATGAGAGTCTGCATTTTTATCCTGGTAAATGACAGATTTTATACCTTTTTTATATATAATTTCTTTCCTTCAACAGCAACATGCAAACCAAAACATGCATAGTACTACTACCGATAGGCTAATGCAGACGAACTGTAACACAACACAACTTGTGATACACTTCTTCTCTGCAATAACAATTTTTATTTTTACTAGGAAAACCAACAAAGGTAATACATACCTCTCATCCGGATCGGGTTATGAGAGACCCCTCATTTTTGACAGGTCGTCCACACCTCCCGCCTCATGGTATATAAATAACATTAATATATATGGCAGTAACGTTTAACATCTAAGCACTTTAGTAACACATTGTTAAAAGCACATGTGAATTTTTTTAGTGCTACAGGTTACTGTGGGAGCACAGCTTAGTTTACCTTTGTTTGGATTACTGTGTTCTCAGAGTTTGCTCCTGAACCCATCAGTTTAAAAACAGAACATCAGACTCCAAAAGTAGCTTCAGAAGTGTTCTGAAGTGTAAGCACTCACCACAAACAAGGCAGCCGAAAATGTCTGTGATGCACAACTGATGCAACAAGTTCTTAGTGCTTCTGGCTATATTAGGTGTTTCATATGGATCCAAACCGTTTATAATAGTGAGTTTCACCATATATTGGTCCTTAGCTTTCCCTTTAGCGTATCATTGTATGTTACACATCCTTTTTGGGATTTTAACACGTGTTTTTTTTTATTACTTTCTCCCAACTCTTCTTTTGCTCTGCAATGTAATGTGTGTTTCAATGGTAATTCTATGGTTTGTTTATATTAATTACTCTCCCAGAATGTCCGCCACCTCCCAGAATGCAAAGCGTAATCCCAAGCCCTGTAGGTTTCTACATGATCCATCGCAACGTCAGGTGTCCTTGTGGTTGTATGGACCCCAACACAGACACTGGTAAATCCCTTGTGTGGTTTCTTTAAAATAATTGTATTAGGTAGGAAGACAGGATGACAAGACACCAGACTGGAAGGATCATAAAGGAAATAGTAGATTCTGAAAAAGTCACTTGACGATTTACTTTTTACGTTTGAGCTGCTCTTCAGTTGATACTTTCTTGGCAGTTATTTGGATCTGAAAATTTGTGTTCTAAAAACACTGCTAAAAGAAAAGCGCAGTCCGCTTAAAGAGGAATGGATAGAACAATTTGGATTTATTCTCCCACCATCCAGCACCGGACCCATGTGCTTAATTTGTGAAGAGACAATTGTATGATAAATCTAAAGGACTGATCTAAAATCCCAAGCCCTCTAGTCACACAACCGATAACTCATGATCTTAGGTGAGGAGACGCCAGGACAACACCATCAAACTGCAGCGGAGGAGGAGCAACATAGGTTTGTCACCATTCACAATTTTCATTTTTTATCATGTATTTGATTGCATTGCCACTGAATTATGTAAAGCATGTTGAATTGCCGTGTGTTGAAAGTGTGCTACACAAATAAAATTGCCTTGCCTTAACTGGGGTCGGGTCCCAGGGAGCAACAGCTTAAGCAGAGAGACTCAGACTTCCCTCTCCCCAGCCACTTGGGCCAGTGCTTTGGGAGGAATCCCAAGATGTTACCAAGCCAGCAGAGAAACATAGTCCCTCCTGCGTGTCCTTGGTCTTCCCCTGGGCCATGCCCAGAACACCTCACCAGGGAGGTATCCAGGAGGTATTCTGACCAGATGCCCGAGCCACTCCACTGGCTCCTCTCGATGTGGAGGAGTAGTTCTGTACTCCGAGCCCCTCCTGTATGACCAAGCTTCTCACCCAATCTCTAAGGGAGAGCCCAGACACACTGTGGAGGAAACTCATTTCACCCACTTGGATCCGTGATCTTGTTCTTTCAGTCATCACCCAGAGTTCGGGACCATAGATAAGGGTGTGAACATAGAGTGACCGGTAAATTAAGAACCTCGCCTTGCAGCTCGGCTCTCTCTTTACCCCGACAGACTGATACAGCACTCGCATAACTGCTGACCCCCTACCAATCCACCTATCGATCTCCCGCACCATTTTTCCCTCATTTGTGAAAAGACCCTCAGATACTTGAACCCCTCCACTTGAGGAAGGACCTCATCCTCGACCCGAAGAAGGCACCGAACCCGTTTCTGTCTTCAGAACATAGTCTCCGATCTGGAGGTGCTGGCCCCCATCCCAGCCCACTCACACACATCTGTAAAAAGCAGAGACCTGATCCTTAGGCCACTGAAATGGATCGCCTCAACACCTTGGCTGCACCTAGAAATCCTTTCCATAAAAGTTATGAACAGCATCTCTGACAAAGAGCAACCTTGGCAGATTCCAACTCTCACTGGAAACGAGCTCGACATACTGCCAGCAATGAGAACCAAACTCTGACTAGAGATGCTCGGATACCATTTTTTTCTGTCTGATACCGATTTCGATAGTTTGGTTTTAGGTATCTGCTGAAACAGAGTACTGATCTAACTGTGTGTGTTGCTAATCGTATCCTTTAAAGATCCAAATTTCACTTGCTCTTTTACATAATGCTAAACCAAATGCTTATAAGCTTGCAGCTGTTTAAGTAAGCTTAATTTATATCACCTCTGCCAATACCAACACCTTCTTATCTTGCAGTATCTGTAAGTATTTCCAATACTGACTCTAACTCTAACACTGGTCATACAGGGACCTAACAGGCCATATCGAAAGACCTGGTACCTCATAGTCCCGGAGAACCCCCCACAGGACTTCCTAGGGACATGGTTAAACGCCTTCTCCAAGTCCACAAAACACATGTAAACCGGTTGGGAAAACTCCTAGTTACCCTCCAGGACCCTGCTTAGTTTTCCCTCGCCTGGACGCTGGTTACCGGGTCCCCTCTCTACAGCCATGCCTGGAGGTGGGGCATTTTGGCCAGCGCCTCGTGGCCAGGCCTTTACCCATGGGGCCTGGCCGGAATCAGCCTGAAGACGTGACATGGGCCCCCATTCCCATGGGCTCACCATCTGTGAAAGGGGCCATAGGGGTCATGTGGGATACTGGATGGGCGGTGGCCAAAGACGGAAACCTTGGCGGTCCAATCCTAGGCTGCAGAAGCTGGCTCTTGGGGCAGACAAGTTGTGGTAAAGCATTTTTTTAAAGGCTTTTTATTAAATAGAAAACCTTTAAGATGATTGGAATGTATGTATGATTTAATTGAAATGACCGTTAAAGTGCCTTGAGATTACATGTGTTGTGAATTGGCGCTATATAAATAAACTGAACTTGTATAAACTAAATTTACTTGATATAAAAAGATAATATATCGACCTTTGGTTTTAAATATTTTTGTGGCCTTTTAATGGGGCTATATCATGCAAAATCAGGTATTTGGAGTTTTCAACCGTCTGGTAGTGTAATTTTCTCATAAAAAACCTCGGCAGAGGGGTTTTTGTCTTAATTCACGCATGTGTAAGTAAACCTCCTTAATTCTGCTCTCCAAGCAGCTGAACCGCCCTTTCATGGAAAACGAATGACCGTTCACATAGTGACGTATTTTAGGCCACTATGTGAACACTAGGAAGTGCTAGAGGTGTCTGCATCGCCCCTTTTGGCTGTATGGATTATAGGACTTTATTCTACATTCCTAAAGAACAGCAGCTGGATAACTTCCAACAAAAATAGATGGCTGATGGATTGGACAGAGAAGTAAGTAGATACATGCTAATTTGTGTTAGCCATTTATCAAGCATCTTATGTGATCTTATAACAGCATAGTGTTGTTAATTAATTGACCTGTAGATCTCAGAATGTTCAGTAAACTGGTGCACACTACACCCGCAGTTTTTTTTTATACAGAGCTGGAAAGATTGCTCACAGGACTCAGCTCCGGTGGTTTGGGCTCCGTTTAGAGTCTTGGCACCGTTTAATCTCTGCTCAAACAGTCAGAGCTGTGCAGTGCTCACGGTGAGGGGAGAGGAAGGGAGCGGGGGAGGGGGCAGGAGACGGGATTACAGAAAAACAAGGTGCTTTACTTGGTGGTCCAACAATAAAACAAGGCTACAATTTAAATTTTAGGACAAATTGACATATTACACCAATAGTAACATTTGATCAAATATATTTCTATTCAAGATGCTGAAAGAAGTGGGTGCAGATTTTATTTCCATGTGGACCTGAAATATATATATATATATATTATAGGTAGTTTTGAAACTAAAGAACCATATGTGTAAAATAAATCAAGTTAAAATTGATTGAATTGATACTTCAACTTCTACAGAAGTCTTTTTTTATATCTTTATCCCACGTTTTTTTTCCACCATTATTTATCACCCAGTGTTCCTATCTAAGTCCAGTCCTGGGCATTGCTCTCCCTCTGCCAACCCCAGGAAGGACCCTCTTGGGGCACTGAGCTCAAGCCTCCTTCATGCTTTGAGGAGTGAGCAGGCACTTCTTTTTATCCGAAGGGATGGGGTTTTCTCAGCTGGACGTAGCGCGTGGAAGGATCACGTTATTCCAGCCAGATTCCCCCCATCCCCTCAGGTGCCCCGGTCAGCCAGAAGGAGGCAGCATACAGCCCAGGACTGGTGCATGTTTTTGTGGGAGTAGGTCACATTAGCTACTCAAGTGAACACAGGGAAAACATGCAAACTCCACATAGATAGACCCTTTCGCCAAACTCCACCCAGGGTGTGGGTACCGATGATTTGTAGGAACAAATACACCCACAGCGTACCCAGCAGGAATGGAACCCAGGATCTTCTAGCTGAAACTTCTGTAGGGGAGCAGCATGTGAATACTTTGAACACCTCTGTTGTTACCTAAAGAGCAAACCTACGGTTTACAGTGGACTCCTTCTAAGAACACCTCTAACAACACTGCCTCTTTTAGTAGTTCAAACACAAAATATACCTTCATGTGCATTAAATCGCACAGTGAAAACAGTATTAACACTGCAGGAGAATCTAATGCCTAAGATTATCCTTATTTCCGCTCTTAGGTACGCAGATAATCAGTGCCAAGGAGAATGAATGGCACTCCCCAAATGGTTGCTTTGCTTACAGAGTCAAGTAGCACTGAAGCTAGGTATTTCAGCTTCCTAAACTGCATTATCGTTTGCATATTTTTTATGCTCTATGAAAACCCCACAAATGAGCAAATCTGCAAATACTGAACTGGAAATAGTCAGTATTACACAAAGAGACCTTCAAAGAGGTGCTAATTGTTTTTCTAAGCTAAATCAGCTAGGTAGTTACGGCGAACACTGTTAAACCAATAGGTCTCAAGGAAATCTTTAGCTTGGAGGTAGTAATTTATGATGAACAAGACAGACTGACACCCTGAGAGCTTCAGCCAAAATTGAAATAGATTAATGAAAAGCAACACAACAGGTTACCAAATTCATTCACTGCAGAGGAGAGACTTAAAGAAAGAATTTAGAGCCACACACACACTAAATCTTAAAAAATGAGACCTTTAGTGATTTAACTTATTTTTATTGGAATCATCTTAATTCATTTTTATGTATCTTACTCCTCAGAGCAGCCCACAGTTCATATTTGTCCAACAGACATTTTTCCAGCTGAGTTTTAGAGCTGAGAACGCCTTCTGTTGGGAGGAGAGGGGGTGGGATTGTAGATTCAGGAAAGGACTTTAGCGTTTTTTTAATCCTCAGATTTCCTTAATTAAGCGCGTCTGTCATCTCTTCCTGAATGAGCTGCTCCAGTTTTCTTTCAGCGAAGTGCCAGGAGAACCTGTGATGTGCCAAACTAAGCACTCTTTTGTTGCCAGCCTGAGTCACAGCACATTGAAGGTGATTCAGGATTGTGTGTCAGTACTTGCTGACATGAGGAAAAGCTGTCATGTCTTATTGATTTTGCTTTAAGAAAGAGGGCCATTTTCCAAGAGGAGGCCAATGCAAGGGTTACGTAGCTTCATTTGTAATTCATAGCTTTTATGTATTTATCTAATACAGGTAACTTTTTGTTCTGTGGATGTGTTTTTTTAGTATTTGGCAAATGCTTTTCAGTCTCTTCAAATTTCAGATGATATTATCTGTCTGTTGTGAAAAAAGAAACTTTACTCAAGGATGGTGTTAATCCTTTCCTGCTCCTCGGTTCATTTTTTTAATTCTTAATAATCAATTTTAGAGATATTTAGTGCTCTCAGAGGGTCCATTTTCGGGCTTGTGAAATACAGATGAAATCTTTCATCAGCTTCTCATTAAGTGTTTCAAAGGAACAAAATGTTCTCTACCCTCAGGTCGGGTTCAGAGCATCAACACTCACGAGAACATTGTGCTTTGTGGCTATCTTGTGTGAGTCCGACAAAAATACAAGTCACCTTTGATTTATTTAGCTAATGTTATTGCCATCTGGAAATGCAAACTGCTGGCTCTCTGCGATATATATATATATATATATATATATATATATATATATATATATATATATATATATATATATATAAACATATAAAAAACATAAATAGTGAACTTTTTTTAACTTTTATGGTTCTTTGGAACATGAGACGATAAAACATCTTCTATAATGCAGAAAAATATTTTATAGAATTTCCTATTTGTGGTCTATTTCCCAAGTGTCTTAGCCATGATAAGCAGCAATCTAGTTAAGCAACAGTTAAAAACTTTAACACTTCACTCATAAGTTTCAGAAATACATACTGAAAAAATGCAAATATCCAAATTACATATACCAAAAATGAATTCACTAACCATAATAGATTTTTAACTTTAATTTATCTTTGTATGAAAAAGTCTTTATAAATAAAGTTTGATTGATTTATTGATTGATTTATAATTAACCATTTATATAGGGCTGCACAGTAGCAAAGTTAGGAGCACTGTTGCCTTGCAGAAAGAAGTTCCAGGGGGCTTTCTGCAGGGAGTTTATTCTCCCCCTGCCTGGGATCCCTCTCGGTACTCCGGCCTCTTCCCATTCTCCTAAAACAGTGAGGGTGCTCGCTGCAAATCCACAAAGGTGGAGCTGAACCAGAGTCAATCCCGCCCCTAGTCGGTGCAGGCAGACCCACCTCGCCTGTTGGTACTTTTAGATGCTGGATTGGAGATGAAGTGCACTGTGATCGATTGTGAGCAAGTGATTTAACTCTGACATAATGGCTGTAAGTAACCCAACGTAAGATAAATATAATTCTTAAGTTAAAATTGTTTCCAAGACATATGTCATTATGTCGACATAAGCATTAAGTTATTTTTTAAATGTTTAGCTTGCAATGCGTGGCAAATTTATCGGTAATAGCAATTTGGTACTTCTGTTAATGTAGCTAATATGGTAGACTTTCTCAGTGCACTTGTTCAGCTCTAAATTAAATAAAACTTTAATGTGCTCAGCGTGTGTACAGTTTTTTTCTGGACCATAAGTCGCTCCTGAGTGAAATCCTTCCTCTAGCTATGGGCATGTAGCCTTTAGCCTGCGAATTAGCTTTCTTTGTTTCATTGCAGGAAGAGTAACATCCGCTTTTCACCAGTCCCTTCACCAGTCACAGGATCAGCCAAACAAAAGAAAAAAAAACATTACTCATATGTATTATACATGTTTATTATTTAATTATTAAATATATATATATATATATTATTAAATGTATTTTGACCAATTATTATGTATGTTATACTATTGCACATCCATTACGTATGTATGTATGTCTGTAAGATGTGGGTATAGGTGTATGTAGGCATGTGTGTCTATGTCTGTACCATTGTTTGATATTAATCATGTTTATTTGTATATGCGCGTACATGTTTGTATGTAGATGGGGACTTGACTCACCCCCCCCCAATCCAGGATGTTGCACACAGATGATGTTCAGATAGAGCCCACCAGATCCTCAGAGACCCCACTCATCCTCACCATTCACCCGCTATTCACCCTGCTAGTGTCTGGCAGGAGGTTCTGCAGCATGCATTGCAGAACAACCAGATTTACAAATAGTTACTTTCTGGCAATCAGATTGCTGAATGCCAGAGTACTCTAATTTCATTCACAATCTACACTGCAATCTTTCATTTATACTATTTATATATTTTATATCTACAATTTCCAGTCTTTTGATAAACAGGTTTTACTCTCTTTAATGTCTTTCTTTTTTGCCAGTCTCTAAGCAATGGAATTTTTTTGTCTCATGCAATGACAATAAATATATACATCAGTCTGTACAGAAAGATTTAATATATAATTCTGTAATGGAGTTGATTTTATAGAGTTCCCTATATATATATATATATATATATCTTTGTATGAAAAACTGTTTGAACCATTCATTCAATGCCACAAGATACAAGAGTCAGTTGAAGGAAATAACGTTTCTCATTCCAAACTAATGTTGTTACCAGAACAAGACTGATACCCTCAAACATTTAATCACTTTTGAGGTTATGTTTTATATAAAAAATAAACTAATTGATTAAACTATTCAATCATTTGCTTCTAAATTCGTTTGTTTGCAATCAAGTTTTTTTTTTAAAAGGAAAAGGATTTTCTTGTAGATTAATTTGTTTGCAATCAAGTTTAAAAAAAAAAAAAAAAGGATTTGCTTGTAAATTCATTCATTTGCAACAAAGTAAAAAAAGAGATAAAAAAAGAAGTCAGTGGGGCTGGCTGAGCTGGGTCTGACTGTGGTGGATCTTGTGCTGCTCCACCTACTGGCAGTGAAATGGGCGGGGTTGACTCTGCTGCTGCTCCACGTTCTGGTTCAGCTCCACCTTTGTGGTTCTGCAGTAAGCACCACTTGCAAAAACATGGCTGTTAGGTTAATTGGTCTTTTTAAATTTCTCTTGGGTATTAGTATGTGTATGCTAGAGCATGGATACCCGACCCGGGCCCATTGGGACCCGACGGGACCCGACAGGTCGGGTCGGGTTCGGACAGATATTTAGAAAGGATCCTCCGGTTTCAGTCGGGTTCGGTCACAGAGGAGGGAGGGAAAAAACCTCCACCATCCAGGCTCTATGAGAACAGCCACAGCCGCCCCCGACCCCCGGGGGCTCGTACAGAGGAGAAGGAGATTAAAAGAAGTTAAAATAGAAAATAAACAGTAACTAATATAAATAGGAAGATAAATGGCTACATAATTGGGCCTCTTGTGTGCGCCTGTGTTAATGTTACTTTTTGCCCCATGTGCGCTGATGCACTCATCTGTTAACATTTCCAAATGCCTTCCTACAGTTTTTTAATAAAAGCGGACTTTCCACACAACAAAGTGCAGGTGTCAGTGTGCAATTTATGAAAGCAGAGGGGGTTAAATATTTATTTTATTTACTTTTAATTCATAAAAATAACAACAGGTTTGTTTATGCTGGCTACAGGGCATCTGTCATTACTCTACACTCAGCTCTTGTCACTCCCTCATCATCATCATGCACACCCGTCTCCAATCTCCATCCACTCACCTCACGTTTTCAAAACCAGCTCCCATTCCCTCAGTCAGCGCCAGATCATTGAAGTACTTTACTACAGATGCCCACCGTATGTTTCTCTGCTGTCTTTCTCCTGCTGTCCTGTGCCTCTGTTCCTGCCATCAGCATCACACTGGTCAGCATTCCACTCCATCTGCACTCCAATAAACAACCTTGCATACTGCTTCTGCGTTTGGGTCCATACCTTCAAGTACACATCCTGACAGAATGATCTGGCCAAAACAGAAGGACCCATCGGAAGCTACACATTCTGACCTCCTGGAGTCTCTCTGGTGTAGGCTGGACAAGATCTCCGGCTTTGCCAGTCCCTCTGCTCACCTCACTGCTCTGGAGGATTATATCCTGGACCTCCTTTCCTGGTTCTGCTCCAGCCTTAACCCGCTCGATGCGGAGGATTTGGAGGAGGGAGCCGATGAAGCCCTCCTTGCAGCTGAGGATGAGCCGTCTCCTGCTGGAGGGCAGCCCGCTTACACCACCATTGGCTCTGTCTTCGGACTGCAGACTCCACCGATCCTCCCTCCTGCAGTCTTCACTCCTTTTCGGTGTGTAGACTTCACCAAGGGCTACCCCTGCTACAACCAACCGCCCTGCTGCGGCTACAACACCGGCGTCTTCTGCCACCGCAGGAGTAGGTCCCCTTTACATCAGCGAAGATGAACTGTTTGAGTTTTTTCATGGGGACAAGCTTGACTACCTCTACTCCAGAGCGGAGCCAGTTCCTCACTGCAATTGGCGGCAAAGACACTGCAGAACAGCCTTCAAGGCAGAGGTGCGCACCGCTCTGCCCCTCTGGATTCTTCCTCCCTCAGCCCATGCCAACGCAGGTTACTGGGAACAGCGAGCGTCCTTTGATGAGACTAGGTTGGCCTTCTGTCCCACTGGCTCTGGCCCAAGAAGACACGAAGCTCCTCCACCATCTCACCGCAGACAGCCGTGCCAACGAGGAAGAGCGGCTTCCGGGTCAGGGAAGTTGGCGTCTGTTTCAGCCTGTTCGACCCCGAAGCTGGCGTCTGCTTCAGCCTCTTCAGCCCCGAAGTTGCCGTCTGATTCAGGTGTTCCACCTTCTCCCTCCAGTCTCTGTTCCCATAGCCAGCAGAACCCCTCTAGTCTCTGTTTCCAGATCCAACAGAGCCGCCGCCAGAGGTGCTGGATTTGCCACCTCCGCCACCAGAGCTGCTGGATTTGCCGCCTCCGCCGCCAGAGCTGCTGGATTTGCCGCCGCCGCAGCCACAGCTGCTGGATTTGCCGCTCCCAGAACCTGACATCCTTATTGCTGCAATCCACCTGGCAATCACCGCAGCCTCGTCTGCAAGAGAGGACCGCCAGGCCGTCCGCCCGTCTCCCGTCCCGCCAAGGGACGTCTGTCCAGCTTCCAGCTGAACCTCCAGGTCCCCAGGAGAGGACGCCGGGCCGTCCGCCCGTCTCCCGTCCCGCCAAGGGTCATCCGTCAAGCTTCCTGCCGGACCTGCAGGTCCCCAAAAGAGGACAGCCGGGTCGCCCACCCGACGCCCGTCCAACCAGATGGCGCCATCTGGGTCGCCCGCCCGACGCCTGTCCAGCCAGAGGGCGCCATCCGTGTCACTCGCCCGACACCCGTCCAGCCAGATGACACCATCCGGGTCGCCCGCCCAACGCCCGTCTCGCCGGGGGCTGCCCGCCAGTAAGGGGATGCCATCCGGGCTGCCCGCCCAACCTCCAGGGGCATACCCACAAAGACTTGGCCCCTCCTTCCGTGGGCCCCCTTTTTCCCACCTTGGAGGGGTGCTTCTTTCTGTTTGCTCTTTCTTTTTTTCGCTATGGCGTCCACTCCATCAGCACTCCAATAAACAACCTTGCATACTGCTTCTGCGTTTGGGTCCATACCTTCCAGCACACATCCTGACAGCATCTTGCACAATGTGAACATCCATCCATTCATCCATTTTCTGAACCCCTTAGTCCTCCAGGGGTCGCGGGGGGGCTGGTGCCTATCTCCAGCTGTCAAACACCCTGGACAGATCGCCAGTCCATCACAGCAATGTGAACATATGTTTATCATTTCGAGAAACTGACAAACATTTTAAAAAGAAAATTATTGTTGACATAAAAATTAAGATAAGATCAAATAAATTATGATTAAAATTAAAGATAAGAATTCACTTGACTTATCCAGTCATAGCAGGTGAGATAATTTTTTTCCCCGCGACAGCATTAGCAGCACCTTGTTCGCCCTCTCAGACGCATAGCTCTGCATATTTTTCTGTTGCCGAAAAAAAGTCCACCTCTGGACCAGAGGAGCCCAGCTGGGGTCAGGTGCAGAAAGTGTTTTCAGGTGTAAGAATCCTACCCTCGGTTTATTAAACTACGCACATTGCGCAGAGGAGCCCAGCTAGGGTCAGGTGCAGAAAGTATTTTCAAGTATAAGAATCCTACCTTCGGGTTTATTAATACGTGTGCGCTCCTGTGTCGGGCCAGGTTGGGCTCGAGCATAAATATCTTAATGCCTGGTGAGTTCGGGTCGGTTTCGGTTACTGCTCTGTTGGATGCGGGTCAGGCTCGGACAGAAAAATTCGGCCAGATCCGCACTCTAGTGTATGCATGGTTGCTTGTGCTCTGTTGTCTGTGATAGACTGGCTATGGTGCGTGTGAGGGAAGTAGTCTTAATTTTAGCCCCAATACCGCACCATAGACTGTATCCGACCCCTCTCACCTAGTGATTGCTGGATATAGGAAACCCCTCTACATAGGGTAGATGTAATTGACGATGGACGGATGGATTGAAACATTTGTATAGCATCTTGAGCGTTGCTTTGTTTGGAAAATTACACCAAAAAAACTTGAGACAGTGTTAAAAGGTGTGAAAATGCACAATATTGTCTTTGCTCAGAAAGCTGTAGACCTTGGACTCCTCCTAAATATTAAAATAGCTACATTAAGCATTAGATCTCTATCAGGGAAGTCTCTCCTAATCAATGATTTCATCATTACACAAGATATACATCCTGTAATTATTTCTGAAACTTGGCTAATTAAGAATAATCCACAAACAGAAAAGATAGAGACTTGTCCAGCAAATTATTATTTCATTAGTGAGAGCAGAATAAACAGAAGAGGTGGCGGCCTTGGAGCAATCATTCACAGCTCTATAAACCTGAAAAAAGCTTCTCTAGGTGAAATTGAATATTTCGCATATCTGGCTGTTGAGACTAATGAACCAAGCAAAGTCCTATTTCTAAACATATACAGGACACCAAAACCTAACACAAACATTCTTAATGACTTGGCTCTGCAAATGGCTCTGCAATTTCCATAAACTATGACCAGTTAATAATTGAGGGAGATTTCAACATCCATACTGACAACTCACAAGATACAGGGAAAAAAGTATTAAATAACACCTTCTATTTTTTCGACCTAGCCCAGCATATTAACGAAACAACGCCCAATTGAGGACACACTCTGGACCTACTTATTAGCAAAGACTTAAATATCTCTAACATCGCGGTAACTGATATTATATCTGACCACTTCTGCATCTCATTTGAAAGCACCATCTTAGCTAAAATTTCTAATCACAGAAAGACCATTATTAAAAAACGCTTCCTCAAAGAAAACTCGGCTGAAAATTAGAAATTGATGTACAGTCCAACCAATCCAAATGCTCAACATCCACCAACACACATTCAGTAAACAAACTGACGGATGAAAAATCTCAGACACAATGGATAAGACTACGCTACTTAAGGTTAAAACTGTCGTGAATAAAAAGAGGTCTCCATAGAGAAGTGATCCACTGGTATGTAATGAAAAAAGGGAGTGCCAACATGCCGAGAGAAAATGGCGGAAAACTCCACTTCAGGTTCATTATGAGATGTATAAACAGAGACTGAACAAATATCAATTAACCTTATGACAAGCAAGGGAATCATTCTTCCCTGAGATTATTCACAGAAACAACAATAATGCTAGGACATTATTTGCTACAGTGGAGAGACTAACTACTCCTTCTGTGACAGTAGCCCCCGAACTAAGCTCCATCTGGGCCTGTAATAAATTTGCCAGATTCTTTACTGAAAAGCTCTTGAACATCAGAAAGTCATTCAGTACATCAGTTTCAACAACTATGCTGACGACAGTCAGCTTTATATCTCAATAAAACCAAGTGATGTTGAATCCATCCAAATTCTTAATAATTGCATTGAGCAAATTAACAGCTGGATGTCCCATAACTTCCTCCAACTAAACAAAAACAAAACTGAAGTACTTATCTTCGGACCCAAAAAAGATTAAATATCAGTACACAACTTCAGTTGGTCCAATCAGAAACTACTGACCAGAGCAGAAATCTGGGTGTAATAATGGACTCAGACCTGATCCTCCAGGGTCACATTAAAGCTAAAACAAGGTGAGCATTCTATCACCTGAGGAACATTTCTAGGATTAAAGGACTGATGATGCAAAGAGACTTATAAAAACTCATCCATGCATTTATCTCCAGCCGCCTTGATTACTGTAACAGTATTTTCATAGGTCTAAACAAAAAATTCAATCAGACAGCTGCAGCTGATCCAGAACGCTGCTGCTCGTGTTCTCACTAGAACCAGGAAAACAGAACATAACACTCCAGTTCTAAAGTCCTTACACTGGCTCCCAGTAGCTCGGAGAATAGACTTCAAAGTGATTGTATTAGTCTATAAATCATTAAAGGGGTTAGCACCAGAGTACATTAGAGATCTGCTATCATGGTACAAACCATCCAGATCACACAGGTCCTCCAGCTCTAATCAACTGATCTTCCCAGAACCAGAACCAAGCATGGAGAAGCAGCTTTTAGTTTCTATGCTCCCCGCATCTGGAATAAACTGCTGGACGAATGCACAACTGCAGAGACAATGAACTCTTTTAAATGCAAAATAAAAACATACCTAATTCGACATGCCTATGAGTAGCCAATACTATTATTGCAAATAATATTACATATTTTTATCCTAAATTGATGTTTTAATCAAAAGCCATGGTTTGATTTATGAATGTTTGTTTATGCTTTCTCCTATTGTTTTTAGGTTTTAATTTTCACATTTCTGTAATCATGTAAAGCACCTTGAATTGCTTCGTGTTGAAAATGTGCTATACAAATAAAATTGCCTTGCCTTGCTCCCTTTTAATGAGTCTTCCTCTAACAAGGTTAGCTTACCATCGCCATGTTATGATACATAGGTATGCAGTTATGTCTGGTTTACATAACTATTGAAAAAAAAACTGCTTAATCAATCACTTAATCTGGATGGCATTAAATTGGCCTCCGATAATAACATAAAAAACCTGGGTGTTGACGTTAAAGAATACATGACATTCAAATGCCATATTAAACAGGTTTCTAGGATTTCCTAATTTCACCTCTGAAAAAATCCTGTCCAGGAGTAATGCTGAAAAAATAGTCCATGCATTTGTCTCTTCAAGGCTGGACTACTGTATTTCTTTATTATCAGGAAGTCTACAAAATACAATAAAAAGCCTTCAGTTGATCCAAAAAACAGCAGCAAGAGTTCTGATGAATAAAAAAACATTTTTAGCTTGTTTTAGCTAATCTTCATTCACTGCCTGTTAAATCCAGAGTAAAATGTAAGATTCTCCTTACGTATAAAGCCCTTAATAATCAAGCTCCATCATACATCAGATATCTTATTGTTCTGTGCCTCCCTAACCGAGCAATTCGCTATCAGACTGCAGGTTTACTGGTAGTTCCTATGATTTCTAAAAGAAGAATGGAAAGCAGGTCTTTTAGTTATCAGACTCCTCTTCTATGGAACCAGCTCGCAGTTTTCGTCTGTGAGGCAGACACCCTGTCTGGTTTTAAGACCAGGCTTAAAACCTTTCTTGTTGGTAAAGCTTATAGTTAGAATTGCTTAGGTTATCCTGATTAAAACGAATACGTTTGAGTCTCTGACGATAGATGGTGACATGCGCTTCTACATGTTAGCCTTATAGCAGTTAGCTTCGAGCTGCACTCAGGCTGTAAACAGAGGCTGGCGGGAGTGCAGCAAACGGAGTCAAAGCAGTATATTCACAATCACAATACATTGTGTCTTCGTCAGTCCAAGCATGCAGTAATCGGCCACAGACATTTATCTAAGCCGCCATATGTCTCTTATAATAATACTGTTGTTGTTAATGAGTCGCATTTCCGCCTCTCCAAACTTTGGGAGTACAGGCTGGAGGTGGGGGTTTGTTGGTAGCAGAGCAGTCTAATTCCCAGTCGCATTATCTGGGTATCTTAGTTGAGCTTCTGAAACACCAGTTCAGTTTGATTCAAGCTGGACTAAGGTGTACACAAGCTTTTAAAAGTCTGATTTCAGTCGGACTATGGTAATTTTTTGACTTACTCTTGCTGCATGTAAATGGAATGAAGTTAGCTTTGTCTAACATTCGAGCTAAGCAACAAGGTATGTTTGCATTAACTCCAGGGTGCTCAAACAAAAACACAAGACACTTAGAGAACAAAGAATAATGGAGTTAGCTCTTTGTAGTTATGCTGCTATAGGCTTATACTAGATAGTTGGGAGGTAAGACTGTCCACTTTCCCACCCAGCAGGTCTCAAAAAAAGGGGGATTAATTAGTGGATTGTCTCCTTCGACTGGCAGAGGAGCGTTTGAAAAATAAGTTAAAACTGCTGCTGGCATCTTTTATTGGCTTAATTCTGATGTCATATGGGATGTCACTATTGGCCGCGGACAAATGGAAATGCACTGGGAGCACTGCAAGGAAGGCTGAGAAATTCAGTCCGTTTTTTTGTGTGGAAAATGAGTCCCAACACTCAAGAGCTGATTCTTGAAAGTAAAATCAGTCTGAATGCCATTCTTTACTTTACTCTTCGGAATTACAATATGTAGACAAATATAACCAACCACTCCATTAATCAGCAATATGAGGATTTTAAACATGCTATATGTAGCTAAGGCTAGCTAGGCTGGGGTATATGCCATATTTAGTTGAGGCAACTATATCATTAGCGTATTGTCTGAATAAATAAAGACCACAAGAGACAGTTGCCAGAGGACTCGTGTATTTCACCTCCACAATGATTTGAGTTCACAAAAAAACATCAGTATCTATGGAACCCCCTTTCTGCTGCCCTTGCCTGGTCTTTACTGGCTGCTTCCTTCCTCTCCTCTGCTCCCTTCAGTCAACCAGATGGCCCATTCCTCAGTGTTATTATTGGATTTTTAGAAAGCTGGGAGGGAGTATACATCACATCTCCCTTTGTCACCCCTCCCCTCTTTTACACTCATTCTTTCATTCATCTTTTTTCCTTTTTAATAACTCCCTCTCTGCTCTTTGGCCATTAATAAAGATGAACTCACTCTGCTGTCACCTCCTGCTCTCATCTTTCTCTCTGTCTCAGTTGTCCTCTTTTCGCTCTGCTCTTTATTGACCCTCTTCTTTAAACGTCAGCCCCCTCATCTCACATACCTCTTATGCCCATGTACATTGTCTCTTATCTACCCGCTCATGCCTCGAGTTCACTCCCGTCTTTCCAGCTTGCCCTCTGTAAAAAGCTCTCGTCTTCCCTGCATCCCCCTAACCTCTCCTTTCTTCTTCAATTTCTCTCCGTCTGACACAGCAGTCCATCATGTGCTGGCCTCTGGACGCTGGCCTTCCTCTGAAGTTCTCATTCATCAGGACATTGAAAAGCTTAAATCACTCTCTCCTCTCCTCCACTGGCCGCTGCCACTTATTGCGCTATCCATCACACCTGGCGGGAGATCAATACGAGCCCTTCCCCTCTGCTCCCTCCCTCCCCTCTCTCAACCTTCTTTTCCCTGACTTCATCTTCTTCACTCTGCAGTGGATTTTTTTCACGCATGGCTCTTTGCTGCCTCTGCTTATGTGAGAAAACCAAACCTGTCAGGCCCTTTAGGCACCTCAAATGTGGAACAAGGCGAGAGTAAAATGTCAATAGCGATCCGTTTTGGCATGGATGAGCAGTTTAGAAATCTCTCTCTATGTCAGTTCAGATGGAGATTGTCTTGTATCAACTTGGACACAGCATTTCCTGGGAGAGTGTAGTTGCTGCACATATTTGAACAAAACTACTGTGAAGTATTTCAGTTTCATTGACAACATCAAAGTGTATCCGAGGGAGTATTGAGAAGCTTGACAGAAAAGATTTATTCAAAACTCTCATTTAACTGTTTTTTAGTATTCACTTATAAGGTTAGATTCCTAGGCCACACCAACACAGCAATAAGCACTGACAGACATTTCAAATAAATGTTTTAATTTAAGACACATTTAAAAAGGCAGCATAAAAAAATTTAGTTAAAAGAAATCCGGTGCAATGAAGCACTAATGCCAGTCAATGCAGTCCCTTCAGCAACAAGGTTTGAAGTGCTAGAACAGTAAAGTCCAAACCAGTCTGGATCCACAGCTCGTCCTTGGCGCCGTCGCTGTCAGGAAGAACACACGCCACTTGGGGTGTGAACAGTGCTGTCCAATCCATAGATGCGGTCTAAGGACTTCCACTCCGCCCCTCAGTGGCTATTCTCGGCACACAGTAGAAAAAGAACTCAGCATCTGTTTCGCACATCAGAAATACTCGTAAACACACACTCAGTAAGGGGAGTGACTACTTCCCTTCTGTATAGACTAGCAAGTGTTGTACGACAAAGTAAGGAGATCTGCGCCAACAAACCAGGAGCCACGCCCTGTGGCAGAGGAATCAAGGGCCAGATCGTGGCAACAGCTGCAGATGGAGGCAAAGGAGAACAACAGCAACCTTTCCACCATTCTCCCTGTCACAGGTAACTGGCCTCTCATTTATAGGGAGTGAGGGGAACAACCTGTGATTGAAATAACTGGTTTGATGAAGTTCAGGTGTGTTTATAGCAACCCAGACCTATGTTTACAATTTGTGATCCAGGTTAACCAGTACAACACTTAAAAGAAACCCACCCAAACACAGCAATGCAGCAAGTCCTTCCACTCCTTCTGGTTTTATCTGGAAGACTGGCAAGCCCGGGCGTGGTTGTCCAAGTACCACATAAGGCTGAGGTTGCCAGTAAGGTCCCAGCTTGCCTTGTTCTCTTGACGGAAAGTCCGCAAAACCACCCTGTCTCTGAGCAACAAGAGAAGAACCTTTACTTTTTGGTCATACCTGTCCTTGTTTCGTATTCAGTTTTCCTTGTTGTCTTTGCTGCCACCTGTTGATAGACCTTCTGTAGTTTTTGACTGTTTTTATGCACCACCCCTTCAAGTCAGAACTTGCCAAATGGGCTACCCAGCGCTGTTAAGTGGCCCCCAAGTGCATGGTATCAAGGTGCACAAGTGGGCTGTTAACTGTAAAGGCCAAGAATTTGTTGCCCCAGAAATAATCCTTACATTTTTCAAGAACAGCAAAACTTAAGGGCCTAAATCTCCAGTTTAATGGAACTGCAGCTTTTATCATTACTTTCCGTGGGGTGCAGGCTTTTACAAGCTTTCTTGGCCATCCTGTATTTGTGCCAGTATGGCCCCCAAACCCCCAAGACTGGCATCAGTGTACAGATGAAATGGCTTAGAAAAATCTGCATAGGCCAAGACTGGGTCACTCACCAAAACGGTCTTCAGGGTGTCAAATGCCACCTGGTAATCTGAAGTCCAGTCAACCGTCCTCTTTCCTTGCTGCATACTAGCAGTGCCTACTAAGAGAGCATTGAGGGGTGCTGCAGTTTTGGAAAAACCTTTGATGAACCTGCGATACTACCCGATAAACCCCAGAAATGACCGTAGCAGTTTGATGGTCGAAGGAACGGGCCACTCTCTTACGGAGACGGTCTTCCCCGGGTCCGTGGATATTCCATCCTTGGAAATGATGTTACCACGGTAGGTGACCTTCCTCTTGAAAATGCTACATTTGTGGGGTTGTAGCTTCTGCCTATGTGCAGTTAGCTTTTTGAAGACCTACTATCCTCAACGACCCCTTGGTCTGAAGTCCTCAAGAAGAGATCCTTTTCCCCTTGGACTTGGGTCAACCTGGAAGATATTAGCAAGAGGGCACAGCTGGGGTATTAAGAAAGGATAAGGGTTCATATTGCATACCCTTATGGGGAGGCTCCCTTTCACCACCTGGATGACAGTTCGAGCCACCTGCCATTTGTCATCCTTTTTTGGCCCATCCACCATAGCGCAATAATCGGACCTGTTCCATACAGTTGTGTCTTATTGGGTCAGCCGGACCAGTCCAACCAGCTTGTCTGAAGACTACATTTTGATATACTTTCCGACAAAGAGCAAAAGCCCGTTCCCACTCACCCATAACCTCTTGAGACATGGTGGCGCCAAACACAGTCCGCCCAGTGTGTACTCCCTGAAAAAATTCATTCCAAAAATGTGAGACCAGATTCATACCGAGAATACCTCTTTCAGCATTCAGGCACTCATCTTTGACAATGATGACTCCTTTACATGTTACAGTGACTCGTCCCACCGAGAAGTCTAAGATGACATATCCAGTGATGGGACTCCATAGTCCATTGTAGATATGGAGCCAAGTCTGCTCCGCCCTTCAGTGGCTACCCTCGACACACAGTAGAGAAAGAACTCAGCATCTGTTCCGAAGAAATACTAGCGCACACGCACTCAGTAAGGTGAGTGACTACTTCACAACTGTACGACTAGCGAGCGTTGTATGACAAAGTCTGGAGATTGGCGCCACCAAGCCAGGAGCCAGTGCCGTGGCAGAGGAATCAAGGGCCCGATCGTGGCAGCAGCTGCAGCAGGAGGCAAAGAAGACCAGCAGCAACCCGTCCACCGCTCTCCCTGTCACAGGTAATTGGCCTCTCATTTATAGGGAGTGAGGGGAACAACCTGTAAATTGCAGTCACTGGTGTGATGAGGTTCAGATGTGTCTAAGACCTGTAAGTGTGTAAGATATTTCAAGATTGATTTGGTGTGGTCAGATGAACTGGAAGCTATTGAAGAAAAATCACATATTTACAGTAACATATTAAGAATAATTACATATGTTATTTTAAAAATTACTTTTTTTAATAAATCGGAGTGTCATGTTCATTGGGTGTTGAGCAACAGGTTATCAATATTTTGGGATTACTTTGTTTGTAGATCCCACAGGTATTGATTTGTTTTTTGGAATGCATGGAGAGTTATCGAAAACCAAACCCTAACCAAAACCACCACATTCAGCGGCGATGTATTTACTCTATTAGCACAGTTTTTGGTGAGATGTTGGAGGGCATTTCCGCTTTAATGAAAATAATGTCAGTGGAATATCCAACTAAAAACTAACTTCTCTGCAGTTTTACAGAGGGCAGCCAGACAGTGAGATTGTGTGTGCATAATTTAATTATATATATATTTTTCTAAGCATTCGTTTGCTTCTGTCATGAAAAAATGGCCACCCCTGGCAGATGCCCGTCTGCCCATGCCTAAAACCGCTACTGGCTATAGAGGGCCTATTTGTAGGTCTTGAGTGGTTGGATATGAATGCCAAATTTAATAAATCTCTGATAAACACAGAAGCATGGATGGATATAACAGGACACAAAGGAGATCTCACTCAACCAAAAACTTCAGAGAAAACCTAAACTCATACAATAAAAATAAAAACCCAAGGATCTAGACAAATGCAAGATTACTAACTTCATGACAATGGTAATATAAACTTCACAAATAAAGTCATGATAACCATTGCTATTTTGTGCAAATTGTTGCCTCGAGCGAGTGCAAAATTTATTTGAAGGCAAAAAAGTGCAAAAGCAATGTGGAAACCAAATGAGTGCAAAGAATGTGGCATATAAATAATCAGGTGTAAAGACATTAAAACCAAGTTCCGGAACCATACGAGTTGAAGTATATTCTAAATGATTGGGGTAGTTTTATTAAGAGGAATTCAAGACATAATCAAAAGTTTGAATCCCTGTACCATCTTTAATGACTATTTTGTCATTTTTAACATTCATTTTGACATTTATCCGTGCGTCCTACCCACTGACCTCATGCTCAAAGCAATGCTGTAATAATTCTCTGTGCAACCACAATGGAGAAAAAAGCCACTTTAATCTTTAACCACAAGTGAAATTGTTTTATCACATTAGAAAAGTTTTCCAGGGGCCAACTTGTTAGACTGGCCTGAATTAATGATGTTGTTTCACAGACCCCCCTCCTCAGGTAGGGCTCAGTAATGGGGGCAGGCAATAAGAGAAGCTAACGGTGGCTATAACTCTGCTGAGAGCAGCCTTGCTTAGTAAAACTGATTTGTTCAGGACAGAAGAGTCATTAAGCACTGCAGCTGAGCCGCCCAGAACCTAATGCCTCTCTAATCTTCTTGGGTGTTGCTAATTCTTTACGTTCTATACCGCCATTAAACTTTTTAACAGGCTCTTGGCGATGAATTAAATTACTCTGGATATATTGAACAAACTAACCATAATTTGGGCTTTGTGGCCTTCGCTGGTGTAGGTGGAAAGCTGACGGCGGATAACTGGCTGCAGCTGTATAGCAACTACAAATGTAGGAAAATGCTCAAAACAGTTCTTTTGCTTTGTTTCCCCTAAAGTAAAAGTATCACCATGCATCTTTTAAAGTACATCAGTCCATCTTTAATTCAATAAAGCAAAATAATTATTAAGAGTTAGCATAAGATAAAAAAAAAGCTTCTGTAAAAGATTAGGTAAAGCAATGTTAAGGTTACTTTACAAAATAATATTTTCACTTAAGATGCTTTCACACTTTTTTCTATCTTGTTACAAATCCTGATGCTATGACAAATGTGTGCCACGTGGTTCTAATCACCAGTAGGTATATGAGTCACTTTTGATATGCTCTTATTCTGCATAATACATGTATACTGGAATCAGTAGTGTAACCTTCAGTGTTTTGCTGTGTAATTACATGTCTGTGAGTTACCGTAAGTTGTTTTTCCCCATCAAGTGATCATCTATGCAATTTTATTGCTTTATAAGTGTCCCCAAGTGGCCTGATAATTTACATTTTTTTATTTTTTTATTTTTTATTGATGACAACTGTGAGTATAAATTCTTGAAGTTAAGGGCACGAAACACGAGAAAACAAAAGAGAAGAAAGAAAGAAGACGAAGAAGAGAAACAGGACAGGTAGGAGTGTGAAATGACGATACAAGATATGGAGGTAAACAAAGAACACAAGAAAACATCCCAGTCCTCCACCTCTGTTGGACGGCAGAGAAGTGGGAAAAAACAAACAAACAAACAAACAAAAAACAATACAACAGAACATCATTAACAAAACATATCCAGTAATATGAACTAAGAACTACACATTCACAACACACAAGAATGGATTAATAAATACAATACCAATGTTGCTGAAAAGCTCCAGGCACTATCTGGTGATGATAACCCCAGCCCAAGAATATGTCCGTATACACGAATGTCTTCACACATATGTGTGTGTGTGAGCATGCAGGTGTAAATAAGGTTTACCCATGCAAGTGATTGATAGCTGACGTAAGGAGCAGTCAATCCGTCCTACAGGAATCGTTGCAGACATGAAGGAGGTTGGAGATGTTTACGTCCAGAGTGCCCCAGAGTCCAGTGGCCACAGACGGGCCAACACAGGGCCGACTGACCCCCCAAGAGAGGAACAGATGGAATCCCCAGGGGAACACCCAGGAGATACAATGCCTGGGCCCGGGAGATCGAAGGGATGAACCCACGTGCTCTGCCCACGTGCTCCATCCGTAACCGGCTACGCCAGGGTGGGCCCTGCCCCCTGCCCAGGACCCGGAGGTCACAGGGATCAGGGGCGCCCCGCCACCCAGCAGGGCCCCGACCAGGGATCGGCCGATGAGTGTTCCCTCCACCGGCCGACACATGCTGCCGCCACCCCAGACCAGTCCCCCCCACACACACACGCCAGGGAGCCACAGTAAGAGCTGCAGCGGATGTACGCCCTCCCCATGCTGCACCCAGCCAGCACCTGGACACCCAGATCTACCAGCTCCCGAGTCCAGATCCTTCCCCACACAGAGCTCCGAGACCAGGGACCCAAGCCAGATAAACCCCCAAATGAACTGACCAGGCACTGAACCCACAGAACTGGCAGCAGGCCAGATAATTATTATATCACATGAAGTCCTAATAAAACACAGTAAAATTTGCTGTTGCAAACTGACAAAATATGAAAATGATCCGGAAGTATACTGGAGGAATGGTATCTCTTCAGATTCAATCACAAGCTAGCATGTAGAGCCATGTGTAATAAATTAGGAAAAAAACTCCTGAAAGACATTAAAACCAAACCACCTTGGACTTTAGGGACCCAATGCAAGAATCAGGTCTCAACATTAAACCAAGCCAGTGAACCTGCCAGCAGCTCAATTATCTGTCTTTAGCAGACGATGCAGCTCAGGCTCAAGGTAATTTGACAAGCTGATCCGATGCTCATCAGGGCATGACTGCTCCAGTGGACCTGAGTAAATATATTCTCAGGGTAATGCATATAAATAGAAGAGCTGTGTTTGAACAGCTGAGGGAACATGAAGGCCCATTGAGGCGGAAGAAAAGGGGTTTCTATATTTTGTTGTATACTCTGGCTGAGGGGATGTAGCGCTCATCTCCATTTAAAGTTAAGTGCTTCTTCACACCGTCTGGGTGCTTTTTGGAAAAAAAAAAGATCACAAGGTCACAGCTTTTGCCCGTTTCTGCAGCTTTATATGCCAGTAATGTAATTAAGATTTGTCTTTGAATCGTGCTCAGTAATAACAGGCAGGTGCAGTTGTTCGTACCCTCTTCATGCATGATTCAACAGAGCCAAAAGACATTTTTACTTTAAGTGAATCATATCAAATTATACAAGGTACAAACTGATTTAAAGCAAAATTGTCTGCCATACACTTATGATACCTCAGAAAATCCACCATGCGATAATCAGCTGATATCCAGTTACCAAGAATCTAGTCAAAAGTCTACAGTCAAAAGCAACGCTTCTTAAAGCTACAATGGACCAACAAAACACCTAAATTCAAATGATCTGTGGCAAGACTTGAAAACTGTAAATAAGAACACCTGATAGTTCAGTCTCTAGGTTTGCAGAACTAGTACAGACTAACAACTGGAATTACAACAAAATATAGTTCTATCCTGTCTACAAATGCAGACCACACATTTCCATTGTATGAAAATGTTTTAACACTTCATATAATTTACAACTTTGTGTTGTATCAATAAAATGTATTGACGTTTGTGATTGTAATGGGACTGCATGTGGAAAAAGGTCAAGGGGTGTGAATACTTTCGCAGTGTAGGTCATTAACAACAGTCCTAGCATAACATTAACCATGGTAAGAGGAAGCACCCTGGCTGAATGTGAGGGCGTTGTCACTCCCTTACAGACGAAGAGTTTAAGAATGACAAGGATAAACAGAGAGAGGCATCAGCTGTGTCAGCTGGCTGCCCTCGGCCTCTGCTGTCTGTCAGCTGTCAGGACGGAGAGCGCGGAGGGACATTGGCGTCTGACACCTGGGGATCAGGTGGAGGGACACACATCAGCACCAATGAAGAAACACGGTGACAGAGACACAGGAAGTGACACGTGGAGTGAGAGAGGCCTTTGAGCTGAAGTCTTAGATGCTGGAGGTGGGACTGTCACTCAGCGAGGTGTGACCATGCTGCTAGCATCGAGCAGCTGTGATAGCTCTCGGCTAGCTCAGCTGAGCAAACTACAGAAGTTCAGTTTGAAAGCTTTGCTATAGTTTTATCATTCAGTCGGTTTTAAAACAATAACTGTTGGGTTAATGATGATAACAACAGGAAAGAGGATATCCTTCTTTTTTTTCCAGACATATTTGTATCTTACAATAACATTTTTGTGACCTTTTGAAATGTGTATCTGAAGTAGCTATGGTTTTTCAGCTGTATCACTTTCAAACAAGATACACGAATATGCCAAGCTTGCTGAGCCAAAGAAGCAGCTCAGATTTTATCACCAGGTTTTTTTGTGCAGTAGGTGGGCCAGAGTGGAAGACAGCTCTCCTAAAGGTTTTCCACTTTCGACAAAATTCGTAGTGTTCAATGAATGACTTCAGGGGGTTTGGAAAATCTTACAATCCTTTCTGTTTTCTTCAGTGCATTGCTGTACCTACCTTGTCACCATATTAAGACCATAATGTTTTACAGTAAAACTCAACAAATTCTTTAGCCTGTATGATGGCGATAACACAAGGTTATTTTCTAAATAACCAAGTTAATTAGGTCATCATTGCTGCTAAATGTATCCAAATTAGGTGGATGATTAAAAAAATTTTTATAAATAAAACCATCTGTGCTATAAGAACAGTCTGACCTAAAATAATTACACATTAATGTCTCCAGTAAAAACACTCTGATATATACACGAGACAGGTGTATGACTCCTGCAGAGCTACATAAGCAAGGCTTTATATATATATATATATATATAAATATATATATATTTATAAATATATATATATATATATATATATATATATATATTATATTATATATATATATATATATATATATATATATATATAGCATCAAGTCTATATATATATATAGACTTGATGCTGTATGAGTTTCTTATCATATGATAAGCCTGAGAATAATATTGCTGTTTCACATGGTCTAATTGCTTTTGAATTTAAACAGAAATGCAATCAATCTTCCCACTGTGGATATACTATCATAAAAATATATTAAAATGTAATAATATTTTCAAATTAATCGTTCCTCCAAATCCAAATAATTGTTTTCCAGTTTGAAAACAAAGAAATAGGCAAAAAATAAATAAAATAAAAATAAATCTGCCTGCTGATTTTTTGTAATCTTCAAGTAATTGTGATTATTGTGCAAAATATTTACCCCCTATTACCTTTTGTACACTTTATGAAGCAACACAAGTCTTGCAATGTGATTAATAAGTCAGACTATCTGCTCAATTACAGCCAGTAGTCAGCTTCGTAGCAGGCATTAGATGATAAGTATCAAAACCTCAGCGGTAGGCAGCACCAGAAACATTTTCAGACAGCTCTGTCTTTCAGCCTGCATAGTAGTGATGGTGAGGGGGGAGTGCTGGGTTACCCATTTAACTGCTGAAAACCCTGGACACTGGCGCTTTTTACGAAAGTTTGAACAGTTCTGAAAACCTTGATATTGAGTAGTGGTTAAGGACCACAAACAAATGTTTGAATGAATTTTTGAGACCACCTTTAAAAATGCTTATAACTGCCTATTTTAACACTTCAAACACAAAATATACATTAATATGCATTACTATGCACAGCTGAAACAGTATTAGCGCTACAACAGATGCTAATCTCCACAGTCTCTTATCTTTGGTTTTAGAGGTTTAGCCAAATATAATGAATAGCGTTCCTGGATTCGCTGTTTTGCAATTACTAGCCAATAGTGTGCCAAGTAGAACTGAACTGAGCTAATTAAGCTTCCCATGGAGCTTCTTTCAGTTATTTGAGTTATGTGCTATGATAAATTGCGGGCGGGGGTTCCATTGATAATTTGGAACGACATCCCATAGAAAAATCCACAAATAGTCGAACAGAAAATAGGCAGGGGTTCAGTGTACCTAGATACTGTTAAACATAGTGTGTCATTGTGAATGATCATGAATTACAGCTTCTGCTGGGATAAAGCTCTTTTACTGATGTGTTCTTTTCAGAAGAATCCCCCTGCCTTGTATTTTAAGTCACAGTACCAATAATGCAGCACCCAGTTTAACCTATTGATCCTCACATAGTCTAAACAAAGGCCACAGATATCCCACACTACGCTGAGATGTCATTTTTATGTCCTCGAAGTTCTTTTTCCTCCTGTCTGACCATTAGGCCTTCAGAGGTTTTCTACTTTTCACCCCATGTGGCATCATTCGTCTTTTTGGCTTCATTCTTTTTCTTTTTGGTGAGATACCGTCCAAATAGGAGTGGAAGAAAGATGGTGGTGTCAGTGAGGAAGCACACGGCAGCTGAGGGTCATTAATCACTGTCATGACAGTAAGAGATGAAGGATGAAAGACATGAGAGCTAGAGCGCAGCAGACAGGAATCTCTGGCAGGAATCTCTCTCCAGAGATCAGATGAATCAGCCCATTCAGTGCCCCTTCGCTTTGTTGTTGATATGAGGCTCTGACATCATATCCTGCTCGAGTGCTGAAACGGTCAAAATCAGCAAAGCACGAGGGGAAGTGAATATATATCTATATCACAGTCAGGACAACAAAAGCATATGGGTAGCGCAATGAATTACTGCCCGTCTAGCTAGCTTCCAGAGGCTCGGACTATTTCTTGAAGACCGGCAACCAATGGATCATGAAAATATTAAAGTAAAGAAGTTTTTATTTTATTTTATCTTCTTATCTGAAACAGCTTTGACAAAAATATGTATGTATTCAATGCCCTCCACTGAAGAAATACTGCAACAACGTGCTTTTTAAGCTGATTCCTGTAAATAATTAGAAGTTTTACATCCTATAGTTCCATAAAATATTATTCTCAAATGAGAAACAATACAGAGATATTTTAGCTATTTAAAGCAAACTTGAGTTGTTTTTAGTTTTTAATCAAGTCTTATTATATTTTGGTGGATTGGAGCTGCCTTAGGGTTCATTAGCCCATGACTTGTTATTGATAACAATCTAACCTTACACCAGCTGGCACATGCTGGATAGCCGTGGTAACATGAACAGAGCCCATTTCCTCATCATCTGTTTTTTTGGTGTTTTGAAATGGGAAAGCGGAAAAAAATCATTTTCAAATCAGATTTATTTTTCAGCAAGCACCATAAATTGAATTAGAGTTGCAGTTTAAAACAATAAGTGGAAAAACAGAACATTTAGGTAAAGGGAATTATGTGATGGTAACGTTTTTCTTTATCCCACAGCTCTGGCCTGCTGCACCGTGGTCGACTTCTCAATGAGAACCAGATAGCTGAAATCACGATCTGTTATTACTTTGGCCTTCCTGCAAATCTATAACATCCCTTGTCTTCAGAGTCTAAACTGCATATTTAGTTTTCTGTATACATTTTTTCCTGCCTCAGGCTGAAAATGCTGGGCTGAAAAAAAAAGTTAAGAGTTTGATGAATGTGTTCGGACCAGAAGAAAGTGGGTGGTCTGTGTCTGTCAGCGGCGCTATTACAGCAGACAGCAGAGTTACAGGCCAATAAGCCGCACTATCATCACCATCATCAGCAGCAGATCTCCTTACAACAGCTCTCAGCTGTGCACATCACAGATCTGACAGCCCAAACACCCACTTCTCCAGACGGCTCAGCACTTGAATTAAATGAAACATTGCACTTAGAGCCCAATTCAATACAATTAAAAAAGAAACACCTTGATTTTACACATTTAGTGTTTCAAAGCCATGTACAGAGTAGAAACCTCACACTTTCAATATGACTCCTAACAAAAATTGGTGCATTTGAACATAAAATATTTTTTCTTGGAGCATTATTAATCAGTTTTTCGCAATATTCTGTCATGATATTGTACCAGTATACCATTCATCCATCCATCCATCCATCTGCTGCTTATCCAGGGTCGGGTAGTAGGGGCAGCAGCGTAAGCAGAAAGACCCACAATTCCCTCTCCCCAGCTACTTGGGAAAAATCCAAAGGTGTTCTTAGGCCAGCCAAGAGAAATATTCCCCTTTTCCACTAGGGCCAGTATGTTATGGAACGGGTACCTTTGGAAGGTAAAAGGCAAAAATCAGACAGATCAGGACAGCTCACAGACAGCTGCTCCTCCTCCGGCAGTCAGCATCTACAATGCTGCATGTAAAACACCCCTGCAGGCAACAACAAAAGCACCTCAGAGATGCTCCAAACTAACAGGGGAATAGCACTAGCGATTCATAACATAACACTGGTGAAATGAAAGAGTTTTGTCGAGGATAAAGCCTTATTTAGAGACTGCACGTCCGCTGCCGCCACGGCTATAATGCTAATAGCGAATAGATATAAATTTTTCCCGAAGGACTTCAAGTGGCTCCAAACTTGTCTAGGTGAGTAAATGAATGTAATGCATGCTAAAACTAAGGTTAGAAGTTCCTGATCTTTTTTATTTAAACAAACGAAAGAGCTGTTACGATAAGCAAGACAAGATTAATGAATAATAATTTGTTATTATGTTTTTGACATCAAGTTTCTAAAATGGAAAATAAACAGTTTTTCTCATGAGAATTACATTGCAATGACATGGCCCAACACACAGAGGTATTGCTGTATTTCAGTTAGGCTATTTGAAATGAGGTTTAGGATCTTGCCAAAACACACATTTGACATTACAAAAAAACATAATAATTACGATAAAATACAGTGCTTGAAGTACTTTTAGCTAAAAAGTATGAACTAAAAAAATCCCCGGCTCAACTGTAAATAGCGTATGCATGGATGTGTTTTCGTTAATGAGGAGCCTAATCAAGCCTCTTAAAGGCTGTTTTTGGTGGACCTTTCAAGTATACCCGGTATTCATTGTGTTGTGGTTGGCTGTGGAAATGGCAGTTACGATCATTTAGCCTTGTTTCCTGAACAAGGCTAAATGCACCAGTGTATGAATGATATCGACCTTTGTAATGAACCACCTTTTGTGTAATATACATTACATACAGAAAAGAAGGATCCAAATGGACCTGCACGGAGGATAAACAAGGTAAGAAATTTGTGATTAAACATGTTAATTGTTTGATATTTCTGTTTAGATTGTCTAGATCTTAAAGTTCTCCTTCATTGGTGTTTTTTTAAATTTTTCAGTGTTCTCTGGAATGAAAGAATGCCGTCTGAGATGGTTTCTGTAAAAAATAAATAATTCCCAGTCTGTTTCAGTTTATGTCAGTTCAGTATGGGAGTGGGCGTGGAGACTCGACAAGATGTGGGGGGCTGGCTCAGTAAGATTAATGACATGCAAGTTTCTGTACTCTGATTGGCTAACTGCAACACTACTCTTACACTGGCTCTTTTTACTAAAATCAGTAATATGAGACAAAAATAGTGCTAGTGATATTTATGCTTTGACGGAGTTTACCACCCAGTTTAGGCAACATTACAAAACAAGACCGGAGTCAGACGTGTGACAGGCTGCTGCAGGACTCTACACAGGAGCTACTGTACCACAGTAACAGTCTTCATGATGCCACACGCCGCAGGCATACAGGTATTCGGCGCCACAGTCTCCCTCTTTGCTATGAGTTACTCTTTGATAAGTTATTGTCCTCTGCTTAGCAGTATGCTTAAATCCAGCGAGTTGTCTTGTCTGATTTGAGCTCATAGTCTGTTCAGAATGAGCGCCGCCGCACCCCCCCCAAACACACACCACTGATGAGCGGGTCGTCTAGGACCGGGAAATTTAACCAGCGGCGGATTCAGGTGCTGATATTATAATAGATGGTTTGAAGCATAGGTTACATTTGAAGATACTTAAACAAACAACATCTCTGAGTGTAACGTGTTCACAGATATTAGTTTTTAACCGAGGTAGTACATTTCATTGTCGTGGCACATTTTAACACAATATTTAAAAATAAAACACTGGCTGAAAAGTAAAACACTGGGAGCTGGTGGAGAGCTGGTGTTCCATGGTTTTGACGGTACAGATCCTTATTTTAAGCTCAACCTCAAGGCAAAGCCAGTACTGTAAGGTCCGGAGCCCCTAGCAGCTGCAAGAGGCTCGGCTTTCACCTTGCCAAAAATAACGTTCCCATGGGCGGTCCAAAGCTAGGTAGGCGAAACAACGAATACTAAGTAAGCATTATGACGTGTGGTTGTTGGGCTTTTTCAAACTCAGGCGTTTTCTGGTCTCTTTTCTTTATAAAACTGATTCAGGGATTGGAGTTTGTATAAAATGTTCATATGCAGCATGCTTTTATAACACAGAGTGACTGATTTAAATGAAAGAACACTCAGTTTTTCAAAATTTTCAGTGACGGATAACTTAAAGGCACAGTGTGTAATTTTCAGCCAGTAGGGGGCAGTGCATACCTAAATTATCACAAGCATGCAGTATATGTGTCTTTGAGTAAGGAACTCAGCAATGGAGTTCCAACTAGTGCTGTTTTCAAACGCATTTTCTATTTGCAGCAACATGACGAGCACATCAGGCTCTCTTTCATCACTTGGAACTAGCGAAGAGGTAAAAATTGTATTTATGGCGAAACGTTTTTGCATTTTGAGGGGAAATCAATGTTTTAATAGCGGCCGTGTTCCGTGCGCTTTGTCCGTCCGGGCTCTTGTAGAAGTAAAGAAGTCATCTAATATGGCTTTCCCCTGAAAAGAGGACCTGCGCCTATGAATTTTAAAACTGATTTTTAAAGTCATATTTTACAATATTGCCAATATTTTGCAATTAATGTGCTTTAAGTAATTATTATTAAATAATATTTTAATGGCTATTTTCAAAGATGTACTGCAAAAACTACACACCGTCACTTTAAGCAGTTTTAGTTTTGTTAGCATAGTCATTAGCCTATGGCTGGCAGTCGATGTGAAGGAGTAATGTTTAGAGCATCACAGCCTTATCTGGGCTCTTACTGCTTCTAACAAGTAAAAATCCCATTCAAAAATACAAATTGTAAGAGTTTAAAAGCACGATGAGTTTAAAAGCTATGTGCTAACTGCTAGCACATAGCACATCTAGACTCTGTGGGCTCTGAGGTGAAATGTACCTGAGACCACTTCTGCATGCCAACATTCCCTTCTACCCAGCCATCTAACAGCGTTTCTGCATGCCAACCAGTGCTGACACAGTTACTTTGAAAAAGTAATATGATTACTGACTAGTGGTTACTCCTTCCAAAAGTAACTTAGTTACTTTACTTATTACTTTATTTTAAAAGTAACTAAGTTAGATTACAAGTTACTTTGTTAGTTACTTTCTGCAGCTCCCAATAACACTCCGCACTGCCTCAACATAAACACAATAACCACTTTTACATATAATCACTTTATTTGAAGTGCATTTTAACAGTAAGAACGGATATATACTTGTTTTTTAACCTCACATTGACACCAGCAACTATAAAGGAATAAGCTGTGTCTTGGGGACATACTTGCTCTCTCACTGCATGTACAAATGGAGAGTTCCACTAGGGGGCAGAGTAGGCCTACAGAGTACAGAACTCAGATTCAGGCCAAAACAAACATGGCACCCGCAAAGGAGATTATCAGCTGTTTCGGCAGCAGTAGAAGGTAGGATCATATTTACCGCTATTGATACTTGTTTTCTTAATACTAATGCCGCCATGTACCTAATATATCTTTTTGCTCAAGAAAATGACAAAAATAGTAACTCACAGTGGCTTGAACAAGTAATTTTAATCTGATTACCTGCATGAAAAAAGAAACGCGTTAGATTAGTCGTTACTAAAAAAGTGGTCATATTAGGAGTAACGCGCTACTAAGTAACGCGTTACCGGCATCACTGATGCCAACATTCCCTTCTACCCAGCCATCTAACAGCGTTTATGGGTCTGGGATTGTCACTCCGTGGAATGTCAACAAACCCGGTAAAATCAACCTGAAATACTCCACTTTCCTCTTCTTTCATCAAAAACAATCAGTAGTTTCTGCACTGTAGCTGCACACGCTGGTGCACATAGTTCTTTGTTATGCTTCACAGACACAGACAGCCCTCTATGGCAAATATATGTTTTAAGATCGTCATTTTTTTTCCGCTTTTCTTTTTCTGAAATAGAATAACAGAAACACATGTCGAAAATAGGTTTCAAAATCATAGGTGGTAGACATTCTGAGAAATAAGTCCATAAAATAACATGAATTGATTGTTATAGCATAAAATATAGTGGAAATTAAGTATTTGGACAATAACAAAAGCTAATCTCAATACAATGTTATATAGCTTTGTTGGCAATGACAGAGGTTAAACATTTTCAGTAAGTCTTCATAAGGTTTTCACACACTGTTGCTGGTATTTTGGCCTATTCATCCATGCAGATCTCCTCTAGAACAGTGATATTTTGGGGCTGTGGCTGGGTAACACGGACTTTCAATTCTCTCCAGTGATTTTCCATAGGGTTGAGATCTGGAGGCTAGGCCACTTCAGGACCTTGAAAGGCTTCTTACAAAGCCCCTCCTTCGTTACGAACAACATGCTGACCCAGCCACATTTCATCTTCAATTGCCTTGTGAATGGAAGGAGGCTGTTAATCAAAATATCGCAATACATTAACTCTTTTCTTTACACAGGTCAGTCATCCTGGTCCCTTTGCAAAAAACAAAAAAACAAAAAGGCCACAAAGCATGATGTTTCCACCCCCATGCTTCACTGTAGGTATGGTGTTATTGGATGCAACTCAGGATTCTTTTTCCTCTAAAGATAAGTAGAGTTTTTAACAAAAAAGTAACATTTTCCTTTCATCTTACTATATGACATTCTCCCAATCCTGTTTTGTATCATCCAAATGCGCTCTAGCAAACTTCAGATGGGCCTGGACATGTACTGGCTTAAGCAGGGGGGCATATCTGGCACTGCAACATTTGAGTCCCTGGCATTGTAGTGTGTTACTCAGTGTTCCGACTAATGCGTTAAGTAACACGCTACAGTAACTATGTTATTATTGTGGTGATGAGCACAGTAACTAGTATGCCAAAACCAGGAACACGTTTATCGTTACTGGGATTTAAATCATATGGTTATTCGTTACTTCGCATGCCTAAAGCTGGGATCACACTGTTCAATCATGGCCGTCCTAGACCTTTACTTTCATTGTGAAGAGTCGTGATGGAAAACTGTGAGTGTGCGTGTGTTTCACCAGTCTGTCGCTGTGCAGTGTGACGTGCTGCCTAATAGCGTATTAATTGCACCTGACCAAAACCACCCCTCATTGGTCTTCAGCTCGAGTTAGCATTTCTACGACTACAGTTTGCCGTTGACCAACTAAATTGCACCCTGTCAGTGACGTGTTGGCTAGGATAATGCTAACCAAAGCTTACGTCAAGCTTGTTTTTAAGAAAAGGCATCTCAAACTTTCCCCTTCGTCACAGCTATGTGTGTCCAGATTCGTCTTTTCTTCCACATCTTCCTCGCCGTTTCTTTTACCATTTGATTCACAGTGTAGAAATAAAAGTATTAACTAAGATAGCACTTGTTTACATTCCCTTGTCCCCATCCTGGCCCTGTCCATCTGTCGGATTTCAGTGACATATGGTGCGTCAATAGTTACATTGACTTTTGGCAATATTGGAAATATATTATTTTGGTTTAACACTGACTCTTTGTGAGGCTGATATTACTTTTTATTATTTATTTAGTTTCTCTTTGTGAGGTAGAAAATACTTTTTATTATTTAATTAGTTTCTTTTTGTGAAACAGAAAATATTTTTTGCCCGTATATTTGTCCTTACTGAAGATGAGGTCTCCAATAGTCCAGTTAAGCTGTTTTCAGTTACGTTTACAAGGAATGGATAAACTTCCATGTTTATGTTGAATAATTTTTGCACTATTTTTGATTACTACAGCTCCTAAATGGTCTCAGGCACAGACTAATGTTGGCACTGCTAAAAGTATCCCTTCTACCCATTTCAAAGGCAAAAATAAATATCTTTATAGTGATACGAAGTAAAATTATTAGATTTTTAGCACTGTGCCGCATCAACCCCAAAATGATGTTTGCATTTTTAGAGGGTTGAAACAATAGAAATAGATTAAAACAGACAGATAAAAAAGGGAAACAGACATAATTTCTAATGTATTTTCATTCAGCCTTGCTGGCCAACCAGTTAGGAAAGCAAGAGAATGAGAGAATTGAGTGAGAGAATTCTGAGTAAAAACAAGTGTGGCTCTGGGATTTTTGCTCACCGTTCTTGTGATAATTTTGACCCCAGATTGAAGGAGATTATCAGTGGTCTTGTATGTCTTCTAATTATTGCTCCCACAGTTGATTTCTTCACACCAGGCTGCTTAACTATTGCAGATTCAGTCAATTTGGTTTCTGGTGTCCTTTGACAGCTCTTTGGTCTTGGAGTTTAAATGTTTAAGGTTGTTGTCTTTTAAACTGAAAACTAGTTCAAACAGTTGCCATTAATACAGGTAACGAGTGGTGGGTGGAGTAGCCTCTTGCAGAAGAAGTTACTGTACAGGTCTGTGAGAGCCAGAAATCTAGCTTGTTTGCAGGTGATCAAATACTTATTCTTCACCATAATTTACAAATAAATTCTTTAAAAATCAGACTGGGATTTTCTGAAGGTAATCCTTTAAAGAAAAATAGGGGCCTCTCTCATCTTTTTAAGTATGGAAAACTTGCACAATTGGTGGCTGACTAAATACCTATTTGCCCCACTGTAAGCTAACCTAGCCTAAACCTTCTACACATCTTTATCCCTGATCTCTCTGCCAATAATCTCTAACAAACCTCTACGCCTTTACTGAACAATTACATTGAGATTACATTACACACATTCATTTACGCAAAGGGGATTTCTGCCAGCAATTGGTCACACTAGATTTTATTACCGATTTTTGGAGTAGAGATTCTTGCTATTTGTAAAAAAACATAGATCATTTTCTTTCACTTCCCAGTCATGCACTATTTCATGTCATTGTTCTATTGCATAAAATTCAAATAATTCATATTAAAGCTTGTGGTTGTAAAATGACAAAATACCTTTGCAAGGCGCTACCACTTCCGCCAAGGACTTCTTGAACCTTGACATTAACAGTAATGCAATAAATTCTGTTTTTTATCAGAAGAAGAAGCAGCTTTTGAGGCTGTAATTGACGGGAAAGTCCCAAACCAGTAGCACTGAGTTAATAATAATCTTCATGTTCTTTCATAGTATTTATTCTAACCCTCCTCCTCTTTGTTTACCTGTGTTTCCCAGCGTCTTCCTGGATCTGTGACGCACGTTGGCTGGAATTTTTCCTGAGTGATTTACTGGAGCAATATGAGCCTGGCTGTTATTATTACTGAGGTAAACTGGACAGCTGCTATCAGAGCGGCGTGACTCTGGATCGTGATGCTGATTCATGGCTGTGAAAACGGCTGACTCGCAAGCTCCAACGGAGGGCAGGTGTGGAAAACGCAGACGCCACTTTTGTTATCTGTGTGACTGGAAGCAGAGGAGGGCGAATAATGAGGTCACACATGATTCTGCGCTTTTGCGTTAAATTACTGGCGGTCCTCCACACACACACACACATGCAAACACACACAGAAACACAGTGGATCCCCTTGCATTATCTGTCCTCTGTCACTTGGCCTGGCACTCAGACGGAGCTGGAGAAAAAGTGAAGCAGAGCGTGTAGGAGATTGTACCACTGCTCCATTTCTCTCTTCAGCTCATGTTAGGCTCTGTGACAGCGCAGCATTGATTTATGACTACTGCAAACAGACACAGCCAGTAGACATGATGAGAGTGCACGCTTCAATATATGTGTGTGAGGGTGTGTGAGTGAGAGAGAGAGTGTTTTGAACTTGCGTGATTGATTATCCTGTCTGTCTCGTCTGTGCTATGTTTTTCTGAAATGTAATCTCTCTGAGCAGCATGAAAGGTGTGAGACCCCAGAGGAGTAAAAAACGTCTCCCCTCCCCTCCCGCCTCCGCTGCATCTGTGCAGGCTTTTTGGTGATTCGCAGCCTGTATAGAATTTGCATACCTTTGCAAGGAAATTGAATTCCCTCTCTTCCTGTAAAACTCTCCCTGGGATTAAACCGTCACCGTGTGATTTACTGTAACCTCGCTATGAGCAGCGCCATCCCCCGGAGTCATGATTGATGCACCGACGAGAGCTTGGCTTTGCAGCATTTTCATACTGTCAGATATATTTCATTTTGCTTGCTGCACAATTACAACCGTTCTCAGCATCACAAGGTGAGACTTGCAACGCAGAGGCATTTAGGTATGAGGGACCAAAGATGGATGGAGACGTGAGAGGAGATTTTCATTGTTCTTGTGAAAGTCCCAACAGTTCTAACTTGGAAACAACTTCTTTTCCAGGAAAGATAAATATTAGCAAACCAGACTGCAAGCATACAGAGGTAATGGTAATCAAGTAAAGTGGTACATATCCTGAAGAAAATGATAAATATTTTACAAGTTGTCTAAAATTATCATGATTAAGTGTTCCCATACCTGATTTGAAGAAAAAAGAAATCTGAGAAATGACAGAAACTAAAACTAGAAATCTGTAATATGTGGAACCCAAAGCTATATAAGAAAATGTTAATACATTTCTGTTCATTTATGTTATGTCAACTGGCTCTAATGTAATCTCAATGAACTTTATTTAACAAAACCACCCAATTCCTACCCAGAATTAATAATCAAATCAATATTATCTTATACAAAAAGTACAATTACATACATTCTGGTTTGATTCAATTAATACAACACAGTGATGTTCAGTGGTTTTTCTTTAAACTAATTCAACCACACTCACAGGAACACAAATTAGGCACGTTTCCACTTCTGGAACTTACTGATTAGTTGTAACTAGGGATGCACCTATACCGACACTGGTATCAGGTATTGGAGCATACTGTTCTTATGTATTGTTTAAAGTTAAGCCATACCATGAACCGATTAAAACTTACCAATAATTTCACAGAAAAAGTTTATTCGTCACTTGAAATTTTAGTTTTGTGGTCATATTAATCAATACATAGCAGGATGTATGGATGCTGAACTAGCCATGTTGCTACTGGATTGGTAATTATTAAATGCTTGCTCTAGGGTTATTTGGGCATGATGATGCCGTACAGAGCTGGAAAAATACTTTGATGGTTTACCAACTGACATGCCGTTAGTTTGATGTTTTGTTGCTTTGGCTGGCGAGCTTGTAAAATCATCAGTACACATCTTCAGATGCGGTCCAAAGAGATTAGTTTTTACGACAGTATTGTTACGCCTTAAGTCATAAGAGGGCGACAGAGGGCAAATATCTGCAAAGACGGAGTGTGTCTTTAATGCATTCTACAGATCTTGGTTCATAAAAGGTTAGAAAGCCAAGGAAATCCATATGTGAAGCTTGCCAAAAGTCCTGTACGGGTAACAGCAAACATGGAAAAAAGTGGTCAAATGAAGCCCAAATAGAATTTTTCATGACTACATGCCACATGCAGAGGAAAACTGACACTGTATATCACCCCACCTCAGAACCTCGAGACACCTTCATATTATGGAGATATATATTCTCAAATGTATCAGATAGATGGAGCTAAATGAAGGGTGACTGCAGGAGAAAACCAAAGGCAGTAGAGGACTTGAGACTTGGGGCGAAGGTAAAACGTTCGGTAGAACAATGACCCTAAGAAAATAAATTCACATTGGACTGATTTAGATCAAAGCATTTTCAACCATTGGGCCGGCCAGAACACAATTCATATGAGAATCCAATTGAAAGTTCCCCTTCACAGACACCGACTGAGCATGACCTATTTTGCAAAGAAGACATTTTTTGTATGTAGATATGCAAAGCGTTTATAAACATTAAATATTTTCTATAACTGAAACAAAAACTGTTCTACAAAGTGCTGAGACAAGGGGATTAAATAAAAATTAACGCCAACCATTTCAAATTCTAGTTTGCAAAAATTATATTAAAAAACGTTTTTCATTTTTCTTGTTCTTTAAAATTACACTCTAGTTTCCATGAAAACTAAGTTAATACATCAACGCTTTTGGAAGAACAGGCAGTATAAAGGTGCAACGTATAAGCACATTTTTTTACACTACTTAACCAAATCATACAAGGTCACCTTTTCAGGCTATAGTGAGCAAGATTTCTCTGTAGCATCATTTTTTTCCACTAAACTGTTTCAACTTCTACCTAAAAGTTATTTTGTCCAACTTGTGGCTTTTCAAAAGTCCTTATGTTCACATGTCTCAGCTGTAACCAGCAACAGCACCGATGCTGTCAAACTTACGAAGCAACACAAAAGTCCCATCAAGTTGAGCTGATTCTTTAAAGCTTCCGGAGTGATGCAATCCCGGCAGAGAGAGCTCCTCATTTTTCTCTCTGCTTTTATGTGCGTGCATGGTAACGTGTGTAGCCGATGATGAACAAGCACAGCGGATCTTGAGAGAGCTCGCAGAGGAAAGAATAATGGGTATTTAAGCACACTTGTAAATTACCAACACATTTATCTTAGGCTGTCCCCCCGGGGATGTCTGACAGCACAGCACACAAAGTATATAAAGCTCACATACATCTGTTCCTCATAGTCTTGTTGGATCTGCTGACATCACCTAAATGCAAACTGTCACGCCATGCTCCATAATTCATACGTTGACAAAGCTCATAAAGCAGTCTTTGCTGTCTTTGCACCTGCATGCATGCTTGTGTGTGTGTGTGTGTGTGTGTGTGTGTGAGAGTGTGTTTTTAAGCAAGCCTGCCTCAGCAGGTGTGCGCCGGGTCACCTAGAGTGCACCATGATGTTTATCTCTAAGTACCAAAGACAGGCATGTTGGTCCGCCTGCTGGGAAAATGGGATTACAGCTATCTGTTCCCCCCAGCTCTGCGCCGAGCGCCAAGCTTGTGTTTTGCAGAGCATGTTTCCATCAGCTGCACACATGTTGCCTGATGCTTACTTGCGAGAAGACATTTGACCCTGCTCGACAGTGTGTCAAGCGATCGAAAGAAGCTGATTATGAAGAGTTAAACAAGTGACAGGAGGATGTTAGTGAGCCGTGACGTTAATGACGAATGGACCTGAGATTAAAATATGTTTTAACGATCAACTCCTTGGTTGAAATAACTTTGTTTTGACTCTTGCTGGAAAGGCCAGTTATGTTTGACCCCCATCCCATCCATACCAGAGTTGGGATTTGTGTTTCTCCAGGCGTATCCTGTTGAACGGCTTCCAGAGGAGCCCGAGCTCACTGATTCATCATCGTCATGTGACATGTTTATGACAGCATTATGTCTGCTTTATGAGACCCCTGTCAGGCCATTTTTTACAGCCCCGGCACTGGGAGGTAAGCAGGAGGACTCCTGGCAGCGCATCCGAGAGGTCCTAGGATGTTTAATCAGTTACCCGAACACACTCGCAAATAAAATGAAAGCAACAGTGTTTGGCAGGGTAGTCGGCCTGTTTGACAGGGGCAGCAATCAAACCTTCTCATTAAACTCAACAGGCTCCGGGCTCTGCTGTTCTTGAGGGCTTTTATAGGAAAATCACTACTCTCAATTTGCTGGCTGTTGTAAAAGTGTGTCCCAGGCAGTGGTTGTGGGTTCTGCTGGGGTTTAAGCAACAGCCCTCCATTCCTCCCTTCCATCCTCCTTTTTTATGGCATGTTGTAAAGCTGCTGGCAGGCCGACAGCAGCAGTATCTTTTTATCCCGCTGCTAATTTAAGGAAAAGGATTAAGGTTGTGAATTACATTCATAGCACTGTTTTTTTTGTGTTTGTTGATGATGACAAAGGGTTTGGTTGGAGGCATCTGAAACACATGGAACACTTGAGCAATGTTCTTGTTTTATGCCAGCAGTGCTTTTCTTGCTTTATTTAAGGTTAAATAGCTGCACATAATTAATTACATTTAGTCAGAACGTGCATTTGTAGCAATTTCTTATTCTGTGCACTGTATTTCAATAAGACTTCTGTTGTGTAGGCCTTTTTGCCTAATACATGCACTGTGGGGAGTAATATAACTAATTAGATTACAGAATGGGTGCTTCTAAAAAAAAAGCACTAGATTTGTTACTTAAACACTGCCTTCATGGGCTACTTATGCAGTAAAAATGTTACCACTTATTTTGTGCATTTTGTAGTTATGATCGTAAAACTAACAAATTGCATTTACAAAGATTTAAATTAAAAACTGTAAATTGACATACAGACCTCCAATTATATAGCCTTAAATATTATAGTGTATGTATGTATGTATTTATGGATGTATGTATGTATGTATGTACACTGTTATTGTCCTGTTCATTTGCTAAAAAAATATCAAAATATAAAGGAGATGCTGACAACTTTTACATTTTGCTGGCTGCAGCTTCAGCATTTGGGACACTGGAAAACTTTGGCAGATTTTTATCTGCGATCAGTGCTGTAATCTCAATGGCCACTGGCTGCTCTGCTTTGTGACCACATACCATGGAGGCCGCCATTGCTCCTCCATTACTGTAGTACCCCCATTTGGCCGCTAGGCCCCCATTGAAAAGCATTGGACTTTAGACACGTTAAAAACAACTTTAATACCTGGTGCCCATTTTTTAAAAACTTTCTATGGCTACATATTCTTCCTGAGATAACGCTGGGGTCGTCAAAAACATAGGCACCAGGCTGGTTTTCGTAAGATAATTTTTTGAAGTCTTGCATAATTAATTAGGGGGCCGGACTTTGATTGACAGGCCTTTTCGTTGGACTTTAATTATAGTAACACTACATTTTAATAATTGTTTTAAGTTACTAGTTCTTACCTTTTGAGGTTTGAGAAATAGGAGAAGCGCAGATACGGCAGCAGTCAGGCATGGGGCTATTATCCTTTAGCTTAGCTAGCCAAGTTTAGCATCAGAGCTAAAGATGCAGGAGCAGAATGGGCATGATTACGACTGAACTACACGCCCATACACGCCCCGCGATGGCAAAGTCTACAGTGAAGATCCCGCCCCTATGCCCTTTTTAGGAACATGCTTCGGCAGAGCTGGGGAGGAGTGTGGGGACATTGGTGAGGACGGACATATCTTAAGCTGAGGTTATCATCATTAGTTAGTTGTTCACAGGAGCTTACCAGAAACATTTGTATTATGTTCATTAATCAATGCTTGTGTGTAGTGAATGTGTAATTCTTAGTTTATTCTACTAGATCCGAACTATTGGTTTGGTTCTGTACAGTTTGTTGTTTTTGTTTTGTATTACTGTCTCTCTGCCGTCCGGCAGAGGTGGAGGACTGGGATGTTTTCTTGTGTTCTTTGTTTGCCTCCCTGTCTTGTGTCGTCGGTTCGCACCTCTGCTGGTCCGGTTTCATTTCTTCACCTTCTTCCTTTCTCCCTTCTTGTCTCAGTTTAATGTCCATGACGTCAGGAAATTGAACCCACAGTAATGACTAATAAAGATTTTTCATACATATACATCAAGTGGCGTACTACAGCGAAGCTGTAATACTCTGCTTGGGAAAGTAAAACTGTTGGGCTTGTACTTGGTACTCAGACACCAATTCTGAGTAGCATACTGCTAGACAGGACACGTAAAAAAAATAAAATAAAATAAAATAATAAAAGAGCTGGGGAGGAGGAGTCTGTGAATCCGCCATGAATTCCCCCATGAAAGTGTGTCATGCTGGTAAACGGGGAGGAGTGAGGAGGCGCTGTCTATTCTTTTTTACAGTCTATGTGTAATCTCATTCAACACGCGGTTTGGAGCAGGCTTCTGTTGGGTAGCGAGAGCAGGCGAAGTTGGCATATGATAGACGGAGAAGCCGCATCAAGCCTGCAGTGTTGGGGAGGAAGAAGGCTGGTAGCCAGTATAGCAACAGAGAAACAGGAAGTCTCTGCGGTGATCAGAGAGCTGGAGTCGGCTTGATTGAGTTGGAAGGCTGCAGAGTCAAGGTCTCAACAGACTGGATGATTGCTGGTTAAATCACTACTGGTGTGAGGAACACAGGTCAGGAGCGGGAGGCATGAACAGACAGATGTCTGAGGGATGTGAGGTGAATCAAAAGTCTTTTAACCTGAGAGGATCTGAGTTGTCATGATTACTTTGTGACTGCTTTTTGCTGGAGCTTTTATAAGCTAAGCCCACCCATGTCCTCGCCCACTACTGTACTTCTGAGATGACTACTGACCTGACCCATTCGGGTCTAAAGCGACCCCAGTGGAATATGGACAATAGTGGACAACAGGACAATGGTTCTTTTCAGGATTTCACAATACTGCTAATTCTGTAAAAGAAAATCTGTTTTGCATTATAAGGTTGTATGAGATACTTTGCTGTAGAGAGTATCTTACTCACAGCAAGATGTTAGAGGTTGGATCGTGCAAGCTAACAAATGTGCAACTGTAATAACCTTATCCTTCAGAAAGAAATGGTAAACGGCTTGTACTTGTGTGGCAAGGTACACAATGAGGGCCCGGGCAGAATTCGATCCCAAGACTCAAGGGTGAGAGTCATGCGCGCTAACTAGTCAGCCATAGGCTGTGTACCTTGCCACATTTGGCGTTGCTGGCAGGATCCATGTGATACTGGTAATAAGTCCATGGATTCGAAATTGGTGGAACCCTGCGCGGAAGCACGAGGACGTGCTTGTGATAAGAGGGGGAGAGATGTGACAGTGTGGAGGTCCTGTCACTTTGGCTCCGTTTGATCATGTGCCCTTGCTGCTTGGCCATTGGGATATCCCTTTGGCTGACTGGTTAGCGCGCATGACTCTCACCTCGGAGTTGTGGGATCGAATCCAGCCCGGGCCCTCATTGTGTACCTTGCCACACTTGTATGGCACTTCATCTAGTTGTGAGGACTCCAAGGTGCTTTAGACTATATTCAGTCATTCACTCATTCAAACACATATTCACAGACTGCTGATGCTAGGCTCCCTAGTAGCCATACACGCACTGGGGCGCACTGACAAAAGTGAGGCTGCTGTACACTGGTTCCACCAGAACCTCTGACCACAACCACTAGGCAAGGTGAGTGCAGTGTCTTGATAAAGGCCATGACGTCTGAGACTGACTAAGTGAGAGCACGAACCGGCAACCCTTCAATTAAAGGATGAACTCATACCTCATAAGCCACTTTCACACAAAAAACTACTCTAATTCTAATTTATAGAGTAGTTAACTTGGACTAGAGGTGCTAATTCAATTTTTTTTTACATTTAAAGAATGTTAACAGAAGCATGTAAGTGGCATTTAAGTTTCCTCATTCTGTGTACCCACAGTCTCATAGTTCAAGCACCAAAAATACCCCAATATGCATTAATTTGCACAGTGAAAACCATCTTGGCAATTCCTCAGAAGTAACATCTACAGTCCACATCTTGCATCTTGGGGGGTACAGCCAATTGGCACAATAGAAAACAAATGGCACCATGGGTTGGGTGCTTAGCAAACGGCAGCCTGGGTGTATCAGGTTCCAAAGCTGCAGGTTCTTCAGATGATCTTTTAGATGTTAAAGAGTAATTAGTAACTTCTGCAAATACTGAACTGCAAATAGCCGAAGTTCCACTGTAATCAGTCATTACTTGACCCCAAAGAAAACAACAACTACTATAACCTTCATGTACATAAGGTTTCCAACTGTAATTCTGAAAGGAGGTCTTCAGTGGTCATATTCACTGTGAAAGGCAAGCTTGTTTCCAGTCCTTTGAAAGCCTGACTGTGCGCACTTTTGGAGACGGACAAAAATCAATCGATCAGTTGATTGATTTATTGATTTTGAGAAGGTCAAAAAGCTTAAAATCAAAAAGCAGCTCTTTTTTATCTTAAACTTAAACAGCAAAGCAATTCACTGAGCAGTTAATCTTTTTTCTAGAATAAATATCGACAGTATATGTGGCAACTCTGAACATTCAGCGTGAACTCTGAGGATTCTTTCTCTTGAAATAACTCCATTTTGAGCTGTGTGTCTCTGGAGCTTGGTCACACACTGCCCTTTCGTACGGCCGGGCAAGCACTTAACAAACAAACGTAAGCACTTTTATTGATAGGGTAATCCCAGACTGATTAATGGCCCAATAATCAGCCGTAACCTGCAATAAATCAACCAGCTGATCAATACTGCTGGTGCTCTGCAACCGTGGCCGGATCATTACCATGTCACTGTATATCTACCATTAGCCTAGGAAGGCTGAGTGCTAAAGGGAGGAATCGGAGTTGAAGGGAGAAAAAGTGCTTCCCTTCTAATGTGTTGAAAATGGGATTGATAGAGAGGTCATTTTTTGATTTAATTTGTCTGCTTGGTCGCCTTCCTCCCTCCTTTTTCCCTCAGCCTGATTAATGGCTGTATAGTGGAGCCAGTGATAAAGATGAAGAGGGTGGAGCAGGATGTTAAATTATGATAATGACACGCAATTAATGACACCAGAAGACATTATTCTCTAGCATTCAGCTGCCGGTGATGCCGGTAACCTACATGAACTTTATGGACTAAAAAGTTTATACCAGAAATGTTTTTTTTTCTTTTTTCTGAAAACCATAAACTTATATAATTCTGCTCAAAAAGTTAAAATACTGACAAGTTTTACTTAATTTAATTCAGAAAAACAAAAATAAGAAAGCTTGTCTGTTTGTTTGGTAAAATGCTATTAAGAAACCTTGTTCCATTTTATGGAAGCACAGGATCCAGAGACTGACAAATATGCTTCCCCATAGAAATTTGGAAAGTGTGGTTTTTAGCTCATGGTTCAATAAATTAAAAAAAATAATAATTATATATGATTACTTATCCCCCATTTCATGCAGGCTGCACAACAAGGACGACATAGTTTTCTGGTAACTTTAAAAACATTTCAAATAGTTTTATCCCGCTTGAACAGCAGGACTTGCTAAAAGCCACGTTATACAAAAAGTTTGAGGAGAGGGAAAATACATATTACTGCATATGGCAAAATATGCTGGTTGCAACCTTTTTAAGCATACAGCAGGAGGTAGGAGCTTGTCTTGTAACTGGAGGGTAGCCTGTTCCAACCCCAGCTCCATCCGTCTCGGTTACTGTGTTCATGGGCAAGACACAATCGCTGTTTTGTCTTCTGGAGGTGGTCATAGGGCCTCTACAATCATAGGCCATATATTTCAGGGCCAGCCCAAAGTCTTATGGGACCTTAAAGGGACTTTATCATTCTATTTTTCAGCTTTCAACTTCTGGGATAGATATATATATACATGATCAAAAGTTACAGTTGATGTTATACTTTATAGTATGAATTTGTCATAAAATTTAACTTGTATCCTGTAGTTAATGTTGGACCATGAAGTAAAATGGCTCATTAATCTATGATCCCGCCTCCTGCCCCACCCCCCACACTCCCCTCCTACCACAATAAAGCTGTGTTATATTAATGGCTCGGACGTTTGGTTTATTTTTTGTAAAAAAACAAGTCAATAAATCTTATTTCAGTTGCTAAATCTCCCAGGCTATAGACAGAGCCCAAACCAACACAGCTGAGTCCAGTAAGCAACTCTTTTCAGCCCAGTATATAAAAGAACAATGGGTGTTGTTTGCACTCTTTTACTGAACATTCAGAGATGCTACAGATCAATGAATTAACCACACAATGCTGTTATAAGATCACATAAGCAGCTTGATAAATAGCCAACATAAATTAGCATTAGCAAGTAGGTACTTACTTCTCTGTCCATCAGGCGTCTTTGTTTTTTGAACCACCTGCCGTTCTTTAGGAATGTAGAATAAAGTCTTTTAATCTATGCAGCCAAACGGACGTTTTCACAGAGAAAGTAAAATTCCAACAAAAAGTTGTTTCCGCTGCTAAAACCAGAACAACTATGAGCTTTGAGAAGGGGGGCGGGTGTGTTTGTAAGCTGCTCTCTCTGCAGAGGCGGTGCAGACACCTCTAGCACTTCCTTGTTTTCACTTAGTGATGTAAAATACGTCACAATTTGAATACTCAGTTGTTCTCTAGGAGAGGGTGGTGCAGTCTGCTCAGAGAGCAGGATTCAGGAGGATTACTCAGACATGCATGAATTAAGACAAAAACCACTCTTGTGGTAGTTCTTATGAGAAAATTGCACTACCAGATGGTTGAAAACCCCAAAAACTTGATTTTGCATGATATAGGCCCTTTTGAGTCCAGGGGGCCTGCTTTCTTTTTCAGACCACTAGCCACACTAACTGCATTTCATCAAGATTTGGTCTAATTCGGGAAAGTAGGCACAGTTTATTTAGCTGATTCTAAAGATCAATAAGAGGTAACAATATTATCAATGACCCTATCAGAGACAATGTAAAGCTCAAACAATGTAAAAAGTTTAAACTAAAGCATCAGATTCTAACAATGGTAAGATAACAATAAAACATTGAATATTAAAACTTATTTTACATTTTATTTTAATTTAAATTAATTTTTTAAGTACAATTAACATTTTTTTAATCAAAAGGTACAGTATATACATTTTTATTCCTTTAAATGTATTTGATTTTCAAATATTTTTGCAGCATGTTTTACATTTTTAAAAATAAAAATAGAATTTTAATATAAAACAATAATAAAATAATTAGTTACAAAAAACTTGCCTAGTTATCCAGATAAAAATTTAAACAATATAATTTTTTTAAATCTACAGTCAACCAGAACATATCATTCATATAATTCTGCCGCTGAACCACTAAAACATGCAGGATATGAAAAGGAAGTGGGGACTTGCCCTGATGGATGCGCCACATTCAAACGAAGCCTCCCTGCAATCAAAGATCAGATTAGAGGTCAGGATTTGGTCAGAGCACAACCCAGATCCAAAGAGGAGACAGCTGTGAGCTGTGACAGATGAGCGGGAGCGGACAAGAGGCAGGGTCGCACAAAACAGACAGAGGGGGATCAAATCAACTAAGCGAGCATGGGAGAGGATGGGCTGGGGTAGAAGGAAGTGAGGATGACAAGGTGCATGCAGAGGAAGAGCATGTGGGGAGATAAGATACTGCAGATGAAACCAGAAGGGGAGGACAGAGAAGAAGAAAGGTAATTTGAGAGAGCGCAGTAGAGGAGGTTGAGGCAGGGCTGACAGTGGGCCATTCATCCTCCATGCTAGAGGAGACAAACTGCTGGCAGAGGAGGACAGGCCCCATAAATCACTATTGAGCGCACACACACGCACGCACAAACACACATACATGAGAACTAAAAGTATGCACCTCCTACAGCTTATTTTGGCCAGGCGAGGTTCGCCTTTTACTCTCTGGATGTGTTTCTATCCACAGGACTCTGCTCCTAAATTCAGGTTAAGGTGGCTTTAGAACTGGTTATGTGGTGCAGACTCTGACACCATATATCCACTAGCATCTCTGCACTTTTATAAGTAACAATTTGTATTATTTCCTAGGATTATCTGGTGCATAAGCGTTTCATGTTTTCTTGTCTAGTATAATATTGATTAATTACATTTGGTACCTGTCAGGGCGTAGGGAGGAAACGAATCCTTACAATTTTTTTATTTGCTAAGAAACAACAGTTTTAGCTTGCTAGCCACACAGGTAGCTCAGCTCGGTATCAGTAAATAGAGAATTACAGCCGTGGTTTGTTAAGGAACTATAAAGAGGTAGAGCTTAAAAGAGTGCCACTTTCATATCCTCGCTAGATTTGACAAAGGTCCATGGATGAGAGGCGAAACATTTTCAAGGAATCCAAGCACTCCAGTTGCTTTTCTAACATCAATGTGGCACAGTTATTGACACCCCTGTTTTTAATTAGTGCAACCATCGCTTTGCCAATTGGACAGCATTTAGTCTTCATCTATAATAGGGATGTGCAAAGCAGCAGGCAATTGTATCTTTATTTGTTGATGGTGGAAAAGTATTTGCATTTGAGTAAAATTCAAAATAGGCAAAAAAAACAATTTTTTTCACATTACACTTTTAATTGATGTTATTATCCATTTTAATAATTATAGGTATGCAATATTTGTTGATCGTTCAATGAACATGTAACAGGAATGTCATTGAAAACCCCCCAAAAATAAAGGCCAGAGAAGGCCATAAAACCTTAAAAAACAAAACAAAACAAAACCCTCAAAAAGAAACAGTTGGGGCTTGGTTGTACGCCGCTAAGACTTATGGGTAATGTGTTTGTGTTAACTATAGAAGTTCTCTGTTGTACGTTATATTTTATGTTCCAAATGTAGCCATACTCCTTATGGTGCGTTCAGACAGCAAGTTTTCTATAATTAGAAATTAAATTATTTAAAAATCAGACCATGGGATTTTTCTGTATTTTTTTCTCTCCTTTTGTCTCTCTCTATGAGGTACACCAATGATGAAAATTAGAGAGCCTTCCAATATTTTTAACTGTGAGGGAAAGTTAAACAAAAGCATAATACACAACATTAGAGACACTTAACATTCATCCATTATCTATACTGCTTATCCTCAAGGGGTCACGGGGTGGCTGCTGCCTATCTCCAGCAGTCACCAGGTGTAAGGCGGGGTACACCCTGGACAGGTCAGCAGGACAAACACCATGCATACACAGACTCACACCTAAGGAAAATTTTGAGACCTATCAACCTCAGACCGATTAACAGTCATGTTTTTGGACTGTGGGAGAAAGCCGGAGTGCCCGCACCCGGGAACACACACATGCACAGAAAAAGGATTCAAACCCAGAACCTTCTTGCTGCAAGGCAGCAGTGCTACCCACTGCACCACTGACACATCATGTTACATAGGCAGCTCTAAACAGATGGGTTTTTACCTTTGATTTAAAGAGTAACTGAAACCCATGAAAAAGCATCATACAGAGAGCCTAGCGCTAGCATCGATGCTAAGTAGCTTTGGAGGGAACTACCTCAGCTTTTGTTTTCTTATTCACGGTGCGTTTAAAACATATAGGTTATTATGGCTTTAACCACTTTGACATTGTGGTCCTCCAAAGTGCAATAAACGGATTTCAGCTTTTTCTGTTTCTCTCGACATTCTTCTGTGTGTACACGTAGCATCATATATATTAGCACACAAGATGAGCGATTTCAAGATGGGGCGGGGCGATTGTGTCTGAGAAAGGGAGGGTGTCTCTGTGAGACCATGCCTGTGACGTAGACAATGGAAAAGATGCACCACTATCAGCCAATCACAAAATTCAAATGCAGTACCACATGATTACCATGAGCGGCAGCACTAAGACCTTTTTAGACCAAATAATTTGGAATTAAAAAGTTTACACGAAAATGGAAAAAAATGACTGTGATAGACAGGCGAACTGTCCAGGGTGTAACCCGCCTCTCGCCCGTTAACAGCTGGAGAATGGTAACAGCCCCCCCGCGACCCCTTGAGGAATGGATGGATGGATGGATGGATTACATAGGTAAAGACCCAGTTATAGAGTTTATAAGCAAAAAAAAAAAGTTGTTTTGGGGTTTAGTTACACTTTAAAGGTTGAATATGGAACATGGGCACCAACGCGACATCTAGTGTGTTGAGGTTGTAGTTGAAATAACAAAACGCTTTTTGGATTCCAGTTTTGTTGCCGTAACCAGCCAGCATGATGTCCAGCGACGAATCTTACAGGGTAAAAACTACTTTGTAATAAAAAGTTTAAAACTCTGAACGGAAAATAATTACAACAAAATATGTGTCAAAGGCAACAGTAAGTTTTTGTACCTGTCCTCAAGGCATCTTATTTTGGTAGCTGAGTGGTATCCTCCACTCCTCTTGGTGATGTCATCTATAAAAGTTATAATTTATACTTTAGAATTACATAAACATCAGACAGATTTTACAGCGTGCGTATTTGACTGAGGTGTATGGTCGGCGAGATCTATGTCAATACCGAAAGCTAGGTAGAAAAGTCTTTAAAATAGCCACTCACCGCAGCGGTGAAAATGATCCTGCTATAGTGAAAGAGGGAGAGAACTGCTTCCTTTTCTTCCGTTTACTCGCTGTGGAGGTTGATGGGTCATGATCAGTGCTCTCATATCTAGAAACAACATCATATACACAAGTATTGCAAAGCTGTTTTACCGACAGCTAACTTTAGCCGTTAACAAGCTTTCTTACCTTTCTCCATGAGAAACTTCGCGTACGTTTTGATGCCGTGAAAGTTTTTCATTTTTGTCCATCTGCTGTCGGCTTCACCTGAACTAAGTCTGGTTTTAGATCTTGTAAGGTCGCTCCTCTTCTGAGAAAGATAATGAAATCTAAGGGGCTTAGACACAGCGGCTAAACTTACTGAGTGCTCCATTTTCTACAGTACATGCCTCGTTCCAGGCAGTTGTTTACAATAGTATTTGGCACTTTCATTCTGAACACCTCTAAACTTCATTCTGAAGTATGACTTTTTTAAAGAAATAGCTTTTGAGAAAACTTTTCCATATTCCACCTTTAAAGCAGGGGTCACCAATTAAAAGTCACAAGGGTCCAAAAAAACCAGCAACAACCATTGAAGGTCCGGAATGTTTTTTTTAATTTTTATAATCATATAATTTCAAATATCAATACCACCAAAATTGTTGGTATTTGAAAAAAGTGCTTCAAATAATAAATATGAAAGAAAATATTTTTTTTAGTATCAAAATAGAACTCTAAAATAAAGTGCTTGTAAATAAAATACTTTCCAAGTCGGTGAATTTGACAACTAAAAAATACACTTTTCATAAAACACCTGAACTGATTGCATTTAGTCGCTAATGAGAGAAGTGGGCTACTTGCTGCCCTGCAAGAATTTTAAACCTGGGATTGAAAGATGACAAAGCCATTCTCAAGCACATGTCAAGATGTTCATTGGTGAGCCTGGAACGATATTTATTTTTGATCACATTCATCGTGGAGAATGCTGCTTCACAGCAGTAGGTTGAGCCAAACATACTCAAAATGTGCAGGGCAACCTTTTTCAGTGTTTGGAACGCTGTCTCTGAGACTATTTGGATCCAGAAAGATGCAGCATCACTTCCTCCAATCTGCCCTTTTCGTACAACATTGGACTGAAGATCTGCAAGTTCCAGCTGAAGAGCTCCTGCATTTGCCCAGCTGAAGGTGTCACCCGCTTGCTTTGAAAATCCTCTGATGTCAGTGATAAGGAATGGATTCTGAAAAAAACAAACTGAGCTGTTCTCCAAGATTGAAACTGTCAAAACGCTTCCCAAAATTGGTAATGAGTTTTTCCACAAAATCAACAAAACTGGACTTGTCACCCCTGATTTGTTTCTTGACAGCAGGGAAGTGTGTGCAGTTTCCCTGCAGTTCTCCTTTAAACAGCTCCAGCTTTCTCTGGAATGCATGGACATCTGTCATCAGATCACAGACTGAATGGTTCTTGCCTTGTAGTTTTAAATTCAGTTGATTCAGGTGTCATGTGATATCAACCAAGAATGCTACATGATCCATCTTCTCCATATCCCTCAGAAACAAAAGAAATGGCTTTGCTTTTTGGCTCTTAAGTTGTTCCAAGAAACCTTCGATATCTTTTCTAATGGACCAAAAGCGCTCCAACACTCTGCCTTTACTGAGCCATCTTACATTATGGTGGAGCAGGAGGTCATCTGCATTTGCTTCAACTTCTTTGAGGAACTCTCTGAGGAGACGATTTTGCAGAGAAGAAGATGCCCGGAGAAAGTTAATCATTTTCATGATTGTGTTCATCACATCTGCATACTGATCTGAAAGTATGGCACATAGGACTGATTGGTGTATTATGCAATGGTAAGAGATAAGTCCAGGGTGTTCTTCTCTCATTCTTGCCACAGCTCTCCCCAGAGGAGAAGATGTCTTCTCCTCTTGTGTTGCTCTCCAGGGTTGCTACTCCTAACAGGTCCTCAAACATTTTATTTTCCTCTTTGTTAAAGAATCTTACAAAAACTACAAGCTGGGCATTGTCAGTTATATCAGTGGACTCATCTACAGCCAAACCTATGCATTCTGCCTTTTTAATCGTGATGTACTGTGCCAGTACATCACGTGTTACAATTTGTGTTTTATGTGTGGCTGAATTTGCTGTATTTTTTGACAGAGCTCTTCTTTTTGCTTTCCATCAAGTAATGTCTCAGTATCTGCACTCATACATTATTTGACAACCATTGCATCGCTGAATGACTTTTTGTGTCGAACCAATATCCACTCAATTCTCAGAGAACACTCATTAGCGCGTTGCTGAGCAGTGAATGTTTGGACCATAATCCTGGAGGACCGAGCATATTGTGCCTTTAAATCGGCTATTTTCTGTGACCGTATGGCTGAGCTCGGGGGATATGTGTGGGAAAGCATGGAGTGTTTGGTCTCATAGTGCCGCTTTATATTGCTGCTTTTGATGAGAGCGACAGTCTCGTAGCAAATGAGACACACGGGTTTTGCGCTGTCACCAGGTAAAACGAACAAGTACGTGTCAGTCCATTCTTGTTTACAAACTCTGTTTTCCGCGTCTACCTTCCTCCGTTTTGAGCATGCCATTTCACTTTTCTCTCGCCTGTTCGCGCTGCTGATCACTCTCCGTCTTCGCCTGTTTCGCTGCCTGCTTCTCTCTGACTTGCCGGTGTTTAAAAATAGCTGGCACAGGCCGCAGCACTAAGCGCCACACAGTTCATTGGCTGACCGGATCACGTGTGGCCCCTGGCTGAAGGGACGTCCCGCCCGGTCGGGTTTACCAACACCAGAAGGAGCGGCGTAAAATGAAGTTAGAATAGATGCGGTTGGAAAGCCTGCATTATTATTATAATTTTTTTTAAAAGCAGGTTCGGGTCCCGATCGGACGGGTTGGGGGTTCGGATCCGGACCGAGGTCCGCCGTTTAACGACCTCTGCTTTAAAGGAACTCAGTGTTTCAGCAACTTTGTTCTCTGGAAGTTTGTTACCTTTGAGAAGAACATAGAAACTGAAAGCTACTTTTCCACGTTTGGTTCTAATTCTGGGGATGATTAGTAGACTTGAGTTGGAAGACTTGAATGGTCTTGGGGGTTGATATAGTGGCAATAGATCTTCAACATACTTTGGTGCTAAGCCATCCATCCATCCATCCATCCATCCATCCATTTTCAGAACTGCTTAATCCTATCTCCAGCTGTCGACGGGCGAGAGGCGGGATACACCCTCGACAGGTCGCCAGTCCATCGCAGGCTAAGCCATTCAGTGATTTATAAATTAATACAATTATTTTGAAGTTTATTCTCTGAGCTACAGGAAACCAGTGTAAGGACTATAGAATTGAGTTGATACGCTCTACTTGGTTCGAGTGAGGATGCGAACAGCGGCATTCTGGATTTGTAGCTGTCTGATTGACTTTTAGGCAGATTTGTGAGGACACCACTGCAGTAATCTGTCTGACTTAAGATAAAGGTTTTGTCTAATTACCATCTTTTTTGTTTCATTTTAAGCCTGTCCTGTTTTCTGTTTTTTTGTGTCCAAATGCAGTTTTATTTTGCAAAAAGATCACATGCTATTTGTTATGCCTCATATATTCCAAATACTGATTAAACATTAGTCATATTTTTCAATTCTTGTCTGTATTCACTTAATAATCTGTATTCACTTACTATAGTTTCAATTGCGTTATTACTAGTAAAAATAAATGTTCTTTTACTGTTTTTGCAGTTCTATTTCTGTCAGATTGAAATGTAAGTAACCTTTGGATTTTCCGCTCAGTGTCCATTAATACTTTGGCGGCGGTTGGTGCTCATTCCTTCCGTCTCTCTGTGGCCATAGCTGGCAGCTCTGACCGATCCACTCACTGCGTGTGGGTTCTGCCTGTCTCAAACCTCCTGCTTTCCTCCTCCGCCCACCGATGGTGAGGAGTGCCAGTTCCTCTTCGCCTAGCCTTGACCCCTCTGCTGACACACACAGTGTGTTTTGACAGAGAGCCACACGCTGAACACGCTGGTAGGTCAGGTCAGGGAGTGGCTCCCCTCGTGTTTTCACTGGGGGGGATGTTCACTTTGTTGTTATTCCAGTGGTTATTGAGCTCATTCCTTTTAAGAACAATTCATTTAATGGGATAAGGATGTGCTTCATTTAACAGCAGAAGAAAAATCTGTGTCTGATCTGCTGCAAATTAATTTGGGATCTTTCTGGAAACATTAGGGCTGGTTCAGTTTTTGTTATCCCACCAAGATTAGAAATGCTTAAATACAAGTACGGAAGTGTTTGAGAAAGATTTAATGACTCTTAAAGCAGCGACAAAGCTCTGAATTTAGATGATTTTCTTTTACACTATTGTGAAGACACACAGGGGCTGATTTATCAAGATTTCTGATAATGCAACACATCCTTATTTCCAACTCGTCACATATGGACGCAAGATCAGACTTCTGACCATGCGTCCATATGGGACGAGTTGGGTACCCCCCTTGCGTCATTTTTTGACTTGCTGGGTGCTCCCGTTTAATGTTATACAGATCCATAGACGTCAGTAATTGATGACACGGGGAGGACAAGGAATCATTTTACTTGCTTGTTTGTTTAAAAGAATGTGTTTTTGTCCTTCTGTGACCTTAAGGTTAGAACATAAATCTTGTGGGTTGGTTAAGATTGGTTAGATAACTCAACGTACGGTATGTTATTCTGCTAGATCAAATGGCTCTGAAACAAAATAAACTTAAGATGTTAACAATAAAGGACAACAACCATTCAACCTGTTCTGAGCGCGTCAAAAAATGACGCGAGGGGGGTACCCAACTCGTCACATATGGATGCATGGTCAGGAGTCTGATCTTGCGTCCATATGTGATGAGTTGGGAGTGAGGATGCGTTGGATAATGACCGCAAAATTGCATGTGGCACTAAAAATTTGGGCGAGTGGGTTGTCTTTAATTTACGGTTGATTTGGTAAGATTGCATGAGCAATTCTCAACAGGCGCAAGCAGCAGTATTAGAATGAGGAGTTTGCGGCCGCTAATGCGAGCAGCACCAGGGCTAGAGAGAGGAGGAATAATGTGCATGGATCCACAATGCGTCTTTGGTACAAAAATTAGGCTAAAATGCTGTGAATTCTGTTTTACATTTGTCAGTCATAAATGTAATTCATGTGGTGTACATGCACTGCTCTCTGCTGCATGCACAAATCGTATTGCCAGGTTACAGACTGATTAAAACTGCAGCACGTCTGAATTTTGTTTTTAAAATGTCATATATAACGCCAATTATCACTGTGCTATTGTATATGATTACTACATTTCATTAATTGGTCTGCAGGAAGGTTAACCACTACGTGAGAAACTAATGAGGATCCATTAGGATCATATGCGCTCAGCCGATCTTTAGCAGGTGGAGACAAGATGAGTGCGCAGTGAGTTATGATGCGTCTTTGGGGGGAAAAGAAGACAAATATTTACATAACTATCAGGTTTATGACCATTAGAGTGTCAATTACACTTCATATTGTGTGTGAATGATATTTTTTGTGTGGCAATAATAAACTCATGTTGAATGTGGTTGCGCAATATTAAGAGAAGCTTTTAGAAGTGCTAAAAATAGATGCAAAAATAGCCGCCGCAAACAATTTTATGCTTAGTAAATCACACTGTGCCTGGAACGCCTACTTCTTTGCCTATTCCCCTCCCAATATTTTGCATATTCATACTGAAAAACGCCCAAATTGCATATTTATCAAGGGCAAAAGCGCTACATGGATTACGTGCTCCCTGCTGCGGGTTTAACAGGTGCATTGCTTTCTTCGCCGTGTTGATAGATCAGCCAGAGCCTGTTTTTGCGATGCTGTGCGGTTTGCACGGGTTTTAACTAGTGCAAACCTTTCATAAATCTCGTCAGCAGTGTCTTGCTGAAATAAGTCATACCTCTTTGAATGTATCTGATTAGAGGCAAAAACCTTGAAGAAATGCTGTAACAGCTGCAAGTCTCTACGTGAAATTTAGAAACAAAATGACTTACCCATTCTTCTTTCAGTTAGATTTAAGTCGGTTAGATTTAAGTCTTGGATCAGGCCACTCTGATGGACTAATATGGATTCAAACAGTTCTACTTTTACAGCCTTCTCCAGGTTGTCCTGTATTTTACTCTATCCATCGTCTTACCAGTTTTGACCAACTTGACTGATCTGTTAAAAACAAGCATGTCCACAGCAACCTGCCACAGCTTGTTTTTTCAGGGTTCCAGGTTCCGGGTTATTTTGCATGTTGGTCAGACAGTTTTAATCTAGTCTCATCTGACCAGAGCACCTTCACCAACATGTCTGCTGTGTTTCCCTACATGACTTTTGGCAAACTGTAAAGCGGATCCTCTTTGCTAATTTTCTTTAAAAAAAAACAATGAGGTCTTCATAGAACATCTGGATTCCAAAACAAAGTTAAAGGGGGCATAATATGAAAATTTCACTTTTTTTCATCCTTTTATGTTGTCGTTTATGTCTCTGCTGGCTCTATGAACACTCCAAACATGAATAAAAACCATCCATGCATTTTGTTGCAAATTTTTTATGTCAGAAATCTCGAGCCATTTGAAAAATTGCCTTATTGTGATGTCATATTATGCAGAATTTGCATACACCTGTCAATCCCACCAAATTTGTTGAAAAACACATTTGTTTAGCGAGATTTGGAACAGAGCTATGGACAGAGAAATGCAGGTCACACATGAGGTGTTGTGTTTTTGGCTGCAAAAAAACAACATAAATCCCTTCATTTTCTCCCAGCCAAAGAAACCCCCTCAGAGAACTGTGTGTGTAGGCGTGGTCTGCAACTGTTAATCTGCATTAAAGTGACAAAGCCCAAAAATGGCTCATTCTGAAAGGGACTGAAATCATCAAGAATTTCAGTTCCTAACCCGTTCCTCCGGCGCTCAGGACAAGCCTCTTTTGCTAGCCAGAGCACCAACGGTAGTGCATTTCTGTTCCTGTTGCCTGCTCCAGATTCCAACTCATGCCTCACTCTCAAGTCTCGGTTCCGGCATCCTATGTATCAGAGCTCCCCGAGGGGATTGAGGCGGACTTGCTTCATCTGTTGTCAGTTCTTTCTGAGTAGAAGATTGAGCAGTTTTAGCTACAACTGTCAGCTATAAAGACACTCACACCAGTCCATTGCTGAGTGGCTTGCCTTTCCTTACCCAGAGTCTCCAAAGTGTGTTTCTGGTCCCAAGTCTCCTGGTTCTGAGTCTCCCGTGTGTCTTTCAGGTTCTGGGTCTCCAGAGTCCCAGTCTTCTGAGTGCCTTCCTGATGGTTCCGAGTCTCTTAATGAGTCCACAGCGACAACCTGAACGCTCTGCCTGGTTTCTCCAGCCCCACAGCCGGTACCTCGAACCTCTCTCATGTTTTTTTGTGCATGTTTTGTGTCATGTTTTGGTTCACCTTTAACGGGGTTGTTATTTCCCCTGTCTGTCCCTGTCCTTGTCTGTCCCTCTGCCAGTAATTGTCCCAACGTGTCCTGGGTTTTCTTGATTGTCTATTCTCTGACAATTTCTCTTGTTTATTATAACACTTTTAAATCCCCTTTCCTTCACCAGATTCTTGTCATAGTCACCTGTCATCTGTCGTGTCGGCGATCTTAAGTTTCTGTGAGTTTGTCAATAAAAATTATTTTTCTAAGCTAATCTCAACTCGCAGCATCATACCTCTTCAACTAGTGAATTCTACTATAAGTAATTTAAAAAGAGGCATTATGTTCCCATAAAAAAAACAGCTGTTACACCTACACAGACATTTCTGCATTCACCTTTAATGCAGGAACTCATTTACATCTCAGGATAGTTCTGACTCACCAATGAACATGGATGTTTGCAGACTGTAGGAGGAAACCAGAACACCCACACATGCCTAAAGAGCAACTTGCATGCACAGAAAGATTTGATCTGGTTGTTATCGCTCTTTCTGCTTGCTAGTGTTGCCCTTTCCAACCAGGAAATAGAACTATGAACATATAAAAACTTAATGTGGGTGAATTAATTTGGAAAGCAAGGGATGTTTTATTTCCCTGTTGTGTTCAGTGTTTCAGAAAAGACATGTGCAGAGCACTAAATGCACGCATGGTGTTAACAGCTGGTACTTGCCTAAACTTTAATGTGAGTAGGTCTGAATGTGAGCAGGTTGTTTACAACAAACAGTAAATCCTCTGTGTGACCCGGGTCATGCTGTATATGTCCTTGAAACAACTCCCCTATGGTAGCAGCGTAGAGAGTAAATGTGAGTCACATTTACAGCCTTGCAAACAATAGAGGATGTGTTAAATGTGCAGTGTACCGTTTTCGTGCTGCACTGCAATAAACACAAGAAGTCACTTTGACTAACAAAAATATGAATACCTCGATCTTACTCATGTTACTTCTGCAAACTTAAATGCATTTTATTGGTATCTTATTTGACAGACAAACTCAAACTAGTGTATAGCTGTAAACCTGAAAGTGAATGATTCAGTTTTCAAAAAAATCTTTACCCAAAAAATTGAGTTCTCACACATTTGGATTCAGATGTACAGTGAAATTTGGATAACTCTGATAACTTCAAATTCAACCTAGTGCAACCAGCTGTCTTCAAAGCTCACCCAACCACTAAAATCCACCTATGTGTAGTTTAATCTTTGATCGAAGATCCCAAAGGTTTGCTGGAGAACATTAGTTAGGAAACAGCATAATGAAGGGAAAGGAAAACAGCAGACAGGTAAAGGATTAAGTCATGGAGAATTGGACAGCAGGGATTGCTTGTTAAAAATTTCCCAAACTTTGAACATCGTATTAAAAGCTGTTCAATCCATCAAATGAAAATGAAAAGAGAAAAAAACAGTTAGTGTAACAGAAAACTAATTGTACATTGCTCTCTTTGACCAACCCTGAAACGTGGTGGTGGGAGCATCATGCTGTGGGGAATTGCCTTAGGTTGTTTAATTCAGCAAAGTCTATTTACACAGACGATAACACACACATCATCAAATCATACTTTATAAAAAAACTAAATTTTAATTAAATCACATACACATTCCAATTGGTTCTAATTATCAAACAGTGCATTAAGTTCAGTTCATTATTCTAAATAGTCTAGCTGGCTAAGAACACCCAGCAGATTACATGGGGAGCCTAAGTCACGCCCTTCTACTTCCGGTCCATGGGTCCCCGACTGCCCCAAAAAATTTTATGAGAGTCAATGGAGCGATAAAAGTTATTTTCCGATCGAGTTTAAAAAATGCCATGGATCGAACATATGATGTCCATGAATTTTAAAAACTAATTTTTATGCAGAGAAAATGCAGATTTTTGACCGGAGGTAAAAGTTACTTTAGGTTTTGGGTAAAAACGCTTGGCGGACTACAACTGCAGAAGAAGAAGGAGAGCTAGGGCCGTAGCCTCCAGGATGAAGGAAGAAGCATTGAACACGGAGAAAACCTCTATAAATCTGATCATGTGGAAAGTAGCAGCTATGTCGGGGGTAAAGCAGTCGGTGGAGTGAGAGCCAGCATGGAGGAGAAGCTCTGAAAGCTCTAGGTGAGTGTTTTACGTGCTATAGCTAATGCTAATTCACATTAGCAAAATTACGTCATATATGCGACCTTGACTTCTGATTTGTAGGCATTTTAAATGCAAATTTTTACAATCAAATAAATCCCAAATCACTGGACAAACACAGTCGAAACGTGCATCGTTAGGTATCATTTAAATCGAATTACAACATATATGTGATTCAGGACATAAGACAAAGCGGACCAGAAAATAACTTTTATCCCTCCATTGACTTCCATTCATTATTTTTTCGGTTTGGGGACCCACGGGCCGACCGGAAGGGGAGGAGACTTAGGCTTCCCATTCAGTCGATGACTTGCAGGATTCGGGTGTAGTTTATTTGGAGATAAAAAAAACTTATAGGATATGCACTGTGCAGTTCAAGGAACTGGCTGCAACTCTTCCACGAAGAAAACTTCTAGCCAGACTTCTCCGGACAGTAGATGGGTGTACCTGGGCTCAAATGGTTTCTGCCAGTACTGACCTGATGGCACTGCTGGACATCTTCAATTTGAAAGGGTAATAAGAGTGATGTGTTTTTCATCTGCATGCACAAACTGTTTCTACGATCCATAATTTTGCCTGTTTCTTTGTGCTTCTTAAAAAGAGCTTTAACAGTACATCTTGACACCCCAGTCTGCTTTGAAATCTTTGTCTGGGAGAGTCGTTGCTAATGCAGTATAACTACCTTGTGTCTTGTTGCTGTGGTCGATCTTGCCATGACATGAATTTATCTTCCACAACCTCAATCGGTAGCAGAGTTTGGCTGTTCCTCACCCAATTTTAAGCCTCCTACACAGCTTTTTCCACTGGGAAATGTGCAGTGCAGCATGTGCGCGCCTCTTTCCTGCCTCCTTCCTTTGCAGGGTGAGACTGGAAGGTGTAGTCCCAGCTGAACCTGATCAGGAGCAGAACTTAGCACTTCTTTGAGGCAGACGCCAGATGGTTTTCTACATGTGGTTAAACAGTCTGGCTGTAAACAGTGGTTTACTGCTAAAAGAGCTGCTAAGACTCACTCTATCCTTTCTTCCTCTTCACAGTTCAATCCTCCTTTGAAGTCCGGTCTCTGGATCTGTGGATCTAATCCTCCCTCTGGTCTTCAAACCACCAGGATCTTCCTTGTCAGTCTGTCAACCATGCCTCCAGCTGCTCTTGCACCCTGCTTACCTGAGGCCTCCGTCATCCATTTATCTGCCTGTCCACCCTCAAGCATTCCCCACCAATTCAATTTGATTTAATTCAATTTAATTCAAGAATATTGCATTATCCCAGGGGAAGAATAAGGGTTTTTGTACCTCATTCTAATTCATTCTTAATCTAATGTGGAAATTAAAAAAAGTGACAAGTTTATTTACCATGCACACACCTGCTCCCTGCCAAACTCACCCCGGTGGTACGCTTACCCTTTGCTGAAAATTAGCCATGGCTAACTATGGCATATTACAGTTAATCTGTTGTGAATATGCACTGTCCTGGTAATAATAAATAAATAAACTACTACTAGACTACTACTTCAACTCCACTTTAAGATTGTTCCTCTTACCTTTCTGTAATATAACCTCTACTGAAGAACCGCATCATTAATCACTTACTTTCCTCTTCAAACACGTCCCAGAACCATCCAAAGCCACTTTCCTTCCAGCCTTCAGTCCCCAGCCTTAAATAAACTTTTATAAACGTTCTCTTGCATGTCCATAGTTGTTGCTTGCACCAGAATCCTATTCCAAACAGATATGATAGTTTCAGTTAAACACCGTGTCTCAGTGTACATAATATTATTAATAATGGAAAATAATGGATTGCATTTATATAGTGCTTTTAGAGACCCTCAAAACGCTTTACAAGCGTTCCGTTATTCATTCACTCTCACCTTCACACACTGATAATCATTCACACATTCATCATCAATTCACACACTTATTTTCATTAGCACCTGTTTTGTATAATTGGTTGATCATACACCTGACTATAATTGTACAAAATCCCAGACTTTGTAGAAGTGTAGCTAAACGAATTAATTGTGGTATAAGGGCAAAAGGTACTGACACCAAATATTGATTTGATTTAGATTTTTCTTCTGGTTGCTCACATTATATTTCGTAAATAAAACAAAATAAAAAACAATTATTACTATATTATTATTTCTGAAAGCATTCTTTGTTTCCAGCATTTTATCACACCTGCCTAAAACTGTTGTAAATCAGAGTGGCTTAAGGGCAAATACACGCCTCACTTTTCACATTTGTATTTATAAGAAAAACTACATTATTTTGCATTCATCCAACAATTAAGCTCTACTTTGTGTTGGCCTGTCACATAAAGTGCCAATAAAAAACACTGAAGTTTGTAGGAAAAGTTTAAGGCATGTGCTTATTTTTCCAACGGCTGTATTAAATCTCCTAGCCAAGATTTTCTCCTCCCCTTGTAATTAAATAAACAAGCAGCTGCTTGAGAGAATTCAAAACCATAATTGTATATAACATATAAATAAATCCCTTTAGGACCTAAAGATCTTTAAAAATAGCAGAGCTTAAAAAATTGAGTTTCATATGATCTATCTTTGCTGTTCCGCTTCTTGTGCACAGGGAGTATTTCTTATAAAAGGTCTGAAGGAAATATTGTATATATGTCATTATGTGGAGATGATTTATACATTTTGTGTATTAAAAGACCTAAAACGAGGACAAATTGTGTAATTAAAACCCAGCAATCCTGTTGGAGGGGATTTTCAAATGTCCTATTTTAACTGCCTTGGGTCATCCTTTTTCTCCCTTCTTTTTCTTTCTGTTCCACATTTTAGTTTTCTTTGACAATTGCTCATCTCTATTCAGAGGCTTTTGGTATTTAACTAATTAAATTAAATGATGTGGCGGGGTGTCCAGACTCAGGTATTTGCCATCAACTCAAACTCTTAAATTTAACTTCTAAGAGTGAATTGCAACTTTTTCACACCCTTATCAACCCAGTTAATGGAGCACATATATTACAATAAATTAGATGAGATATAAAAAAGATCAAGTTACCTTCAATGTATACTGAAGCAATAAAACCTGTTTGAATATAAGTGCTAAGGTGCTTGCACAAAACACCCTAAGTCAGCTCTTTATGCAAAGATAATTAAAATATTAATTAGAACCACCAAATTTACATCATGAACAATTAAGAAAAAGATCCAGAAAATACATTTAACATAAATGAATCCAGCCTTATGAGAGGATAATGCAAATAGTGCAAGCACAGAGAGTGTGGATTTAAATGGCACAATGATTTTCTGGCTCTCAAGACGACCTGTCCTTCAGGCCCTTCAAAGGCTTCTAAGGATAATGCTGTTGGAGCTCAGCATGGAGCTGCAGCCACACTATTTCCATGCAATGTAATAAAAGCTCAATTTGAAGTGTTATTAAAGTTAATGTAACAAATGACTACAATCACTGTTATAAAAACACATCTCTGTCAGAAGTTTAGAGGAAGTATTTTCTTTCAGTTCATTTGCAAGTTATGCATGATGTAGAAATACAACTACCTAAAATGTGACGTGTGAGGTGGCCAAATCAACCCCAGACACACTCATTTTAATGAAAGTTGCTAAAACAGAGCACAAGCTGGAATGGTGCAGGAACGCTGCTTAGCTGCGAGTTGTTTCAAGCAGGAGACTTCCTGTTTTTTGCTTGTTTGACATGAAGTTTTAGGGAATTTTACCATAGAGAAGACCTGTGTTTACGCCAATCATATCAACAAACACATGCAAAACTTGAACATTTCCAAGTTACAGGCAGTTTCCTCTGCCTGTTTTGTTGGAGACGACCAGCCTCTCTATGCTTTTATTCTGCCCTCATATTCATTCTTCTGAGCATATATATATATATATGTTTTTTTTTCTTCTTTTTTCTTCTGGATACTCCAACTTCGTCTTAGGTCAAAAACAGGATTATTATTAAGCTCCTTGGTTCTCTCACAAGCCCCAAATGACCTGTTATCAAGTGCCAAAGGCTAGTTGTTAGTTTGACCTACAACATTAGGTCAGGAGCATCAGCAAGTTAACAATATATTTACAGTAAGTAACAGATGCTAAAAATGGACAAAGAAGCTCTAGAGGAAGATGATGAATATCAAACTAGATCAGTCTAATAAATGAGCCACAAATAATGTTTGATTGATACGTTGTTTGTTTTCAAACATGTCGCTGTGGACAGTTAAATTAAGTTTTTGGTTCATTATTTTCCACAACCCCTTGCTAACCAACAACAGACAGGAAAGACTTTACAACGGGTTGCCTGTGCAGTTCCAACCAATTACTGGCTTGAAAAAGGGGGAGACATGAATCAAATCCTTGGTATGGTGGCAGACATCAGATTGCAGAAGGTTGCAAAACAAATATGTCACTGTCAGTTAGGCCACACAGCAGGCATTTAGAAGATTGCATTAAGTTGATGGCTGAGCTGAATGGCAAGCTAAGCTAATGTGGAACAGGGCCTCTGGAAACTTTGTGTGACAGGATGGGTGGTGGAGGGATACCGAAGGGAGGATTAAAGCTTCTTTCATTCTCCTCTCCTTCGTTTTTCTATTATTTTCTTTCTCTTTTTGTTGAATTCTTGTCTTTGTTATTTAAGCAGAGAGGCTGGCATGAAAGTTTGTGGGATGGCAGGTGAAGATGAAAGAAAAAAAAGATCAGTGAAAGATGGAATAATATAAATATGACTTGTAATGAAAGACATCAGAAGGATAACATTCTTAAATTAATAGATTTTTGTGCTGGGTAATAAATAAATTTTTAAAATTAATTTAGGGTTTATTTAGCCAGTATTTGTGCTTTTTTTATTCACTGCTGTCCAAAGCAATATAAAGGCCAAATGAAACTCTTTAACACGATTTGTGCGAATGTGTACATATAAAATTATTATTAAGTGTTTTCTTATGTTTTGAAAACTTGATCTCGCCTGATTTGAGACTGCTAGTATGTTAGCTTCAACATAAATGGTTTGACAATAAAATAAAAATTATAACATGAACATATGATTTATGTTTGGGTATTGATGCAGGGTGGCTTGCAAACATTGAAAAAAAATCACTTAACCAAAGATATGCTAGTTTCACGTAAAGTAACAAATGGAAAAAAATTACAGACATGCAATCTACAGTAGTGTTTAATACAGAAAATAAATTCAAATTAAATTAAACACTGAAAAAATTTACAGTGAACAAAGAAGGGTTTGAACATCATAGCAAACTTAAAAATGTCAAAGCTATATTTTTTCTATATAAAAATTTTTTTTTTTAACATTAATACACAACTTCCTTTGGTAAAGCTTAGGTCAAACATTTATGTACCAGCAGTCAGAATAAGTAATCTGAAAGATGTCAGGCGAATTTCAGATGTCCATGTACAAGTCCAAGTACATGTCTTTGTCAAAATGAAGCCACACTAATTTCAAAATATTCACAGTTTTTTGTCAAATGCATAAGTTTAAGTTATGAATTTTGGAAGATTGACCGTTGATTCCACAAATTATTCCAGGACCTTCTTAGTTACAACTTTCTAAGTATTCAATGCAGTGTGATGTCTGAGACAAGTATTCATTAACAAATATCAAATCTTCAAAAAAAAATATTTATTAATATGATTATTATAAATCAAAATTTTACTTTACAGACTTTACTCAGGCATGCCAAGTCTGTTAATGTCCAGGAGTGGAATATGTGTTTTAAACTGTGAAAAGGCAAGACGTTAACATTTTCATAAAGTAGTGAAGGTTTTTCTATCATAGACCATGTTCATATTTTTATTTTGTCTTTATTTTTTTTGTTTTTTTCTGAACTTTTTCCATTTCATGGACCCAAAGAGAATGACCATCTTGGTGAGAAGTTCCTATGGGACCAATTTATGGACATTCCCTCCCCTTGTTTTAAAATCAGCTGCTTTTGACCTGGAAGCTTTTTTGGTGAAAACTGTCATCAAAACTTTTATCAGTAAGGTACATTTTCTACACACACACTAGCCATCAACTTGAAAGCTATGACCTAGTTTATGACAAGTGGGATTGCTCAGCAATCCCACAACATGGGATTGCTGAGGTTGGAAAGCTAGTTTGAGTTTTTCCACACTTTAATGCAGCAAAAAGAGTTTTCTCCATGGTTGGACTAAATACGACTAAAACAAGGAATACTTTGTACCTGGATGGAACACTGTCCTCAATTGTGACAATAGAAATGGCAGACATTGAGCCACGGTTCTTCAAATGGGAGCTGTCTGCATCTTTCATCAAGGCATTAAAGTGTTTCTAACAACATTAAGAAAAATGAAATTCACTCACTGCACTGAAATGCAAACTGAGCATTGTTGTTTAAAGGGCCCATTAAGCTCCAACAAAAGTATGTTTTTGATTGACTGTTAGAAGTAAAAATAAAAGTATTTTCTGTATTTGACAACATCTCGGTGTTAGTAGATTAACCTGCTATCATTCCTATTGGTTATTTATAGCAAGGGGGACTTGAATTTAGACATTTTTCTTAGTACCAAAATTGGGGGAACAGAATGATGTTTATTGGCCGCTGCAGCCAAAATGTCGATTATTCATTGATCTGTGAGCCCCAAGGATCTCACTCTCACTTTTCATGAAATTTGAGAGCTTTGCATATATCAATTATTAACAATTAATTCTGAGTGTGTTGGTGTTAAATGATGAAAAGCACATAATAAAAGAAACTCTGATTCAAAAGTTAAACAACTATGTTGAACTTTCCCCAAATAAACGTTATAAAAATGTTTGTTTTTCCTACTTGGGTAGCAAGAATAATCTTTACCTGAATGATTTTTACAACTTTATTTTGAAATTGGGTTGAGTTTGGCGAAACCGCTTGAATAGTTTTTTTTTAAAAGTCGTTTTCTTAACCTGTTTAATTTTAGCATAGCATATAAAGATTTCCCTGCAGAAACTCTGGATAAATCTGTCACCGAAAAGAACCAAACGGTAGATGGAAGATTAACTTTGTTTGGGAAAATGCTGGTTGTACGGTACTTACTGGAATCAACACAAGCATTTGTGATATATGACTCACAGAAATGCCCTGTGGATAGAAGGAACAATCGGTGGCCATTCCAAACAGGCAAATCAGGTATTTAGAGCCCATTTTGTTTTAAACTGAAATGCAACTTTAGGACCTAAATAAAGCCAATATCACCTTGACACACAGTGACTAGGGCACAGTCAAATGGAGAGTTTATGGATCAATAGCTGTCAAAGCTCAGGGCCTGCTGTTATCTGTAAAGCAGCCTGCTTAAAAAGATTATGACTGAACTGTGGGTGTTTGGGCAGCAAGCGCTTAAAGAGTGTTAGTGCGCACGCACGAAAAGGGAATAAATTACAGGGTAATGATATTAAAAGCACAAAGTCGTTAAGATGCCAAGTTAAGACAATAAATCCAGTCATGGCTTCTACAGCCCGTCCCCACACCGGGTAATTAAATTAGATTTATAAGCCATATTACATCAGTGCAAGATACTTCATTCACCCTTAGCTCCTGCACCGTCTCTCCACTCTGCTCTGCTTTATTAGACGACTTGACAACTGGCAAAAAATATGGGGGAATGTTTCAGGTCCCGAGCTGCAAGAGCTCTGTGCTGGGTACTCTGTCTTTGGTGGTGACAGAGGTGTCCGCTGATAATTTATGTAGCGCCCCACTTCTCTGCAGAGCAAGGCAGTAGCAGGACTGCTTATGGTGCAGACAAAAGGGTTCATCATCACACTCACTGCTTTAGCACTGCTGCCATCTCACCTCAGAGACACTTGTCCTCATTCACCTCAGTAGGACACTTTGGATACATCCAATAACAATAAACGAGAAGGAAAGGAGCCTCCTTCCATCGTCAGTTCAGTTCATATTGTTAGCTACCATTGTTGTTATGTAACAGGGTACAAAGAAAGAAACTGTTGTTTTATTTTTTATAGTAACAAAATACAACACAAAAAATTGATTTAAATTAATTTGACCTCTAACAGAGGAAGTAGCCCCTGCTGCAAGTAGTTCACCTTTGAGCTAGAATTTAACTATGATAATCCACGAACAAGGAAACACGCTAAAGTGAAGCCAAGGCTGAAAGGGTAACTGCATTTATATGAACAACTCCATCCAGCTATAGCAAAAAAGCGACCTGATATCTTACCAACAATGGTAGCCTTTGTTGAAGTTTACATCTCAGTTTGTAAATCAAACGGCAGGTGCTGTGCAGATTAACTGTGTGGCATCCTGGAATATGAAGTGGTGCAAACAAGTATTTAGTCAGCCAGTAATTGTGCAAGTTCTCCCTCGTAAAAGGATGAGAGAAGTCTGTAAATTTCCTCCTAGTTTTACCTCAACTATGAGATAAGAGCAAAAAAACTATCAAAAAACCCCAGAAAATCACATGGTCTGATTTTTAAAGAATTGATTTGCAAGTTATGGTGTAAATTAAGTATTTGGTCACCAACAAACAAACAAGGTTTCTGGTTCTCAGAAACCTGTAACTTCTTCTGTAAGAGGCTCCTCTGTCCCCCACCTGCTACCTGTATTAATGGCACCTGTCTGTATGCCACTGTATGGAAGACACCTGTCCACAACCTCAAAACAGTCACACACCAAACTCCAGAGCCGTCAAAGAACACCAGAAACAAAATTGTAGAGCTGAACCAGGCCATTAAGACTGAGTCTGAAATAGGTGAGCAGCTTGGTGGGAAGAAATCAACTGTTGGTGGAAATATGAGAAAATGGAAGGCATACAAGACTGCTGATAATCTCCCTCTGGGGCTCCATGCAAGATCTCACCCCATGGGGGTGCTCAAGTTTGCTCGAGAGCATTAGGATGAACCAGAAGAAGATAGGGAGAAAGCAATATGGCGAGATGAAACCAAAATATAACTTTTTGGTAAAAAATCTACTTGTAGTGTGAGGAGGAGAAAGAATGCTGAGTTGTATCCTGAAGAATACCATACCTACTGTGAAGTATCATGGTGGAAACATCTTGCTTTGGGGCTGTTTTTCTGTAAAGGGACCAGGAAAATGGATCTGTGTAAAGAATAGAATGAATGGGGCCATATATCGTGATGTTTTGAGTGAAAACCTCGTTTCATCAGTAAGGGCATTGAAGATGAAATGTGGCTGGGTGTTATGGCTATTGAGCAATGCTATTCTGTTTTATGTGTGCACGTTTTTTTTTCTTCTCTCCTTAGATCAGCTGATTGCCGTCAATCCATTTTTGCGTTTCGTTCACTGTCCTAGTGTTTTTTTCTGCCTAATTTTTTTTTATAGCCCATTTGAGCCTGGGAAGTAACATTGGGTCTTTCAGCATGACAATGATCCCAAAACACACCACCTGTGTAACGAAGAAATGGCTTTAAAAGTAGCATTCCAAGGTCCTGGAGTGGCCTAGCCAATCTCTAGATCTAAACCCCATAGAATATCTTTGGAGGGAGTTAAAGGTCCGTGTTGCCCAGTGACAGCCCCAAAACATCAGTTTTCTAAAGGGGATTTGTAAGGCCAAAATACCAGCAACAGTGTGTAAAAACCATACCATACCATACCTATTTTTTATTTATAAAGCACTTAAACAACATTACTGATAATGAATGGAATGATGCATGAGAAATAATGATGCTGGATAAACATAAAATTGTTTACTTAAGTGATGTAATTTTGCCACTTATGATTTGCCAAAGTTACCTAACTCCTGATTGCTAATTCAAACAATAATCCTTGATTTTTGGTACTTGAAATAACTGACCCAATTATTACGGATAAAAAAAGATATTAAAAAAAGCGCAAAACTTGACTGTGAATCCTAAACGTATTTATGGGTCAAATGTTTTGTTCTTTACAATTTCCATATAATTGTTAAACATTCAATAAATATACCTGCAAAACAAAATAAATCAGACATTTAACACATAAAGGTAAATTACTCTTTGATTCATAAGCCCAATTAGTGTTCGGACTTGGAATTGCACCCACCTATAACCTCATAACATCACAAAGGACATGAGTGACAGGTCAGGGTCACCTCAGGGGGCCAAACAAATTTCTGCAGGGGCCAGTGCCCCTGCGGCTCCACCCCAAAAAGCGCCACTATTTTTAAACTAGAGCAGATTAAAACAAGTGTTTATCATAGATGGCTTTCATATTTTGTGTCTTGAGGGGTTTGTGAAACGTTTTAGGGATTTAATCTCCTATGAATGTCCGATGAAGTGTAGCAACTTCATAATATAACTATCAGGGCTAACAGTGCTGAAAGGCCCAGTCTGTAACAAATTCGGCTTTTTCTTAACAAAAATCAAGTACTGCTTTCATAAATACGTATTTTATTGAGGTCTAATCACAATGGCATTATCATGAAAGTGTTCTCGTGTCTTAGGATACGTTGTTTATAGATACAGAGCGTGCACCGCTGCCCATCTGAGGATGCCATGTTGCATCGCCATTTTTAAATACGTTAACCGAAAGGGGTTAAACTTTTTTACTTTACGCGTTTTAGCCAGTGTCGTCGGGGGGAGGGGGAGAGGTGAACTGAAGAAACGAGCATATAGGACCATGGATCATAGTTTTCAATTTCAATGGAGGACCATCGATACTCTTTGCCCCGTGAGAGGGAGGAAACCATACCACAGAAAAGAAAAAGAAATAACCGTGAGAAAACAAGAACCTACATCGGTGGAGCGTTTACCAGATGGAGACTATTCATGACGGACACGAACTTGAAGACAGACGTGGAGGTTGCGGGCTTTCTGCTGGACAGGTAAGTTAAGTACATGAAACAATGAAGTTCTTTGTGGCATTACATTCCAGCGGCTTCCGTAGTAGTAATGACGTGTTATGGCTCATTCCCACCGCAGACTTTATGAGCTTCAGCGACGTCAGGATTACATGTTAAGTCTATGGTAGAGGACGTTGGAGGAACGTCACGGTCTCTGCGTCGCTTTGTGAGCTTTGGCTCCGTCAACTTTTCAATCTTTTCTGACTTTTCATGCTTCAAAGCTCATAAAGCCAGCAAAGCCGAAGTTCAGATAGTTGAACTTTTGACGGAGCTGACGGCCCTGAAGCGGCGCGTTAACCAATCAGAGCTTATCATTGTAGCGATGTCACTACACGTATTTTGAATGTAGCGGGAGCAGGAAAAAAAGGACATTTCAACAATGGAAGACAAACTGATCGTAGCCGTACATGTACAGAAACAGGAACGTAAAGGAACTGGCTTGGATGAAGATTGCTGAAGAGATCGGGGTGTCGGGTAAGTTCGTAATCAAATATTTTCTCATCGTAATAACCATTTCGTTAGCTAGCAAAACACGGCCAACTACGAAGCCCCGCCCACGCGTTGCTTTTAGCTCAGAAGTGACAGACTTTGCAAGCTTTGCCATCTTCAACATAGAAGCGTCAATGGTTTGTGGTTTGTGGGTGTGTGGGTGGGTGATAACGGCGAGAAGCCAGAAAACACTGTTCAGTTGCTTGCATTCGCGGAGCGCACCACTAGTTGGGGGTAATTCTTACACATGGGGGCTTTAACAAGGTATTTCTGGTTTGTTAATACTGAGCCTGCGAGTTCCCCCTCCTGTATGGTATAGGCATAACCCACAAGTCAGAAATTGTTCTCTACAGTGGTGCAAATGGGGCAAAAGGAGGAGCATGTGGAAAAAGAAGGTGTGGATTGTAAAGCAGTTTTTGTGGCTCGTATCAGCTGTTTTTTGTAGTTGAATTCACTGATTTGTGTCTGTGAGAAACAGAAAGTATATACACATTATTTTTTATACACACAAGTATGTGGATGGGGTTTTCACCATTTGTTTTAAATGAAATGGGGCAAAACTAAATTCAGTGTAAGAATTTTTCAAAGTGTGACTCAAATAATGCAATTTGTGCATTCTAATTAAGAAACTGAAAAAGTGTAACTGTTGTTTTGTATTTTTGAAAGGCTTAAAAAAAACAAAATTACAAAACTGCCACAAATTTTCCTCTGACTTGAACTTCCTAGTTATAAGACACAAATACTTTTCCACCAAAAATACCTTCATAAATGTCCAGCAGGGCAGATGCCCTAAGGAGCCATAGGACGGACTGTGTATTTAAGAATCAAGCACCATCTGACTTGACCGTCTCCAAGCAGGCCAGTACAGCGGCCAGGCTATCAGGAAATGTTGTGGCTCTTCCAATGGTCCATCTGCCAATGACTTCTATGGTACATTTGAGTTTAATTCCAACACTGGATTTTCTATATATTAACACGGCTTTAAATTAGATTTATTCAAAAATGTCTGCACAGTCTTGTTCAAAATATCTATACCACAACACTTGCCTTTTTGGGTTAGTTTTATTGTTATATTGTTGGATTTTATTATTGTCTTCACTCAGTCCCATATTTTCCAATTTTCAAAATGCTGCAATATATTGATAAAATCAAAATATTGTCAAAAAAGTTTTGCACTCCCTTTCCACCATTGCTGGTGTCGAACTAACCATTTCACTCATTGTTTCTCCAAATACAGATCATTCAGGCTGATACGATGCCGACTGCTGATAACAACTCAGCAGACCACCACTAGAACTAATCCCATATATCTCTTTAAACCCATTGCAAAGGTCATCCTAGCGGACCTGCCTGGTTCTTTAAACTTACAACCTTTTCTGTTTAACAGCTGCAGTTTAAACATTGTTTCATCCAGAATTATCGGCTGGAATTTAACACCAAGGATGAATGCAAACGTTCTAATGAAACAAGATAAAGTCTAGAAAATCAGTATGGATAAATATTATTAAAAAGTGAAGTGAGAAAACTTTATTTTAGATGAGCTGAACAGTGGAGTCAGGAGGAGATTCCAAACATGCAAAGAATGAGCAATCAGAAGATTTACTGTGGATAGAAAATAAACATTTTTCTTCTATGGATTTCAGTGTGCGGGGGCGGAAACGTATCTGGCAGCATCTGACTCAATTGCAAAAAAATTAAGGCATTAGCATGAGCAAAAACATTGTTATTTCGCATGTCAGCTGGGAAGCTTTACCAGAACAGAATTTAAAACAAAGTCTGCACACACATGACAGAAACACTAAAGCACATGTGTAAAAAAAAAAGTGTGTGTATGTCTGTGAGTGTGTGTGTGTGTGTGGTGGGGCAGATAAAATAAAAGTCATGTGGAAGATTAAGGGGACTGGAGTTCAGCCTGGTGTGGTTGATTTTAATGAGCTGTGGCACTTTTATCATCATTATTAATTAGCAGTTTTCAACCAGCGGGGTACGATCAATAAGGTGGAGTGAAACAAATTTCAATGGGCCATTGGAATCAATCAGCAAGACTTTTTATCTACATAACTGCCACTGCGCTTCGCTCGTTAGGCATAACAGTGGGAAATGAAAGATTTGCAGCGTTTTTAATTGGAACGACGTGACTGAAAAGACATTTTTCTTCTTCTCCTGTGCAAGACTAATCTCTGAAATTTTTCGCTTTGTTTCGCCTGTATTGGTCTTTTTTCCCCCTCCCTGCTAAGAGGCACATGCATTATAAGACAAATTTCACTTGAGGATGGGTGTCTGTATAGATCGCACCACACATGAACACTTACACCCTAATCCTTCTCACCTCTTAATCAGACAAGCATTAAAATTGGATTAGAGACTATCTGTAGAAATTCCACATTACAAGCGGGAGATGTTGGCCTTGTTTACAAAGCTGTGATTTTTACTTTTAGGGAGGCAACAAAATCCTGTAGATTTGAAACTGAAGCCACATACCAGAATCCAGTTTATCTAAATATGGTCTCTATAGTTTCCATACTGTAAGCACAAAATAATAAAGCTTTGTATTGCGTAAGCATGCAATCAGTGTCTCTTGTTGAATTACCAACGACATTTTACTTCGAGAATACCTAATGGTAGAATCGTTCTCATTGATTTATTTTTGGAGAAAAAGGTGGGAAACAAATTCTGCGCAAGAACCACCATGATTTGATGGATTCTTTTCTTACTCGGACACATGGACAATATTTTCCCTGCTTCAAAGAGTACAATTAATTTATTGCTCAATTGTCTAGAACAATCAATTACTTTCTTGCCTGATAATTCCATTCAAACTCTCGTGTCTACAACCAGTGTTTTACCTTAGCGTGATCTAAATATTACGTTTATGTGTTTTAGTATTTTGAAAATTCCAAAATAAAAAAATTTTCTGTTTCCTGAGAGATTAACGTAATCTATGTTATGCAGAAAAGAGAGCTGGATTTGGTCAGCCGCTGTGTAGGTACCCTGCAGTCAGACTGTTACACACAAATTAATATTCAGTCCTGATCCTTTATTAAAGCATAATATAAAGCTAATGATGTTTTTAAAGTCAAAAGTCAGACATTAGTATAAAAATGTTTTATTCAGCCATGCTTCTGGTCAAATTTGACAATGTACTCATAAAAAGTTGGGAAAATTGAAATTTCTAGTATAAAAAAGTGTTTCGTATCTCCTAAAAGTTGTATCCACCTTTGTGTGTCTATTCATTCATATATCCTTCCTTCCTTCCTTTGTTACTTACTTAGTTACTTACTTACCTACCTACCTGCAACTGCTGGACTTCTATGTGATGACATAAACTATAGTAAATATTATAAATAATTGTCAGGCTGTGGGGCTGCACGGTGGCGCAGTGGTTAGCGCTGTTGCCTTGCAGCAAGAAGGTCGTGGGTTCGTATCCTGGTCCAGGGTCTTTCTGCATGGAGTTTGCATTTCTCCGTGCATGCGTGGGTTCTCTCCGACTCGCTTCCTCCCACAGTCCAAAAACTGCATGATAGGTGAATTGATATTCTAAATTGTCCTAGGAATGAGTGTGATTGTCTGTCTCTCTGTGTTGGCCCTGCAACAGACTGGCGTCCTGTTCAGGGTGTACCCTGCCTAACGCTTGATAATTGCTGGGATAGGCTCCAGCTGCCCCGTGACCCTGAATTGGATAAGCGGTTAAGAAGATGGATGGATGGACGTCGGGCTGTGGATTTGATTTAGATTGATTACTTTTAGGCAGTAAAATGTGAAAATTATTTGTTATTAAATACTAGCTAGATTTGATTTGCAGAACTTTGGACAAACACTGTAAACTTGTATCGTGTCGGTCTGTGGGAGAACAAAATCCACAAAACAGCAAATTGTTCCTTTAATTTCAGTATCATCATGGCTACTTTTCGAACACTTTCTGTCTATGCCCTTCTTCATCTCCCTCCTTGCTCCCTGCTCTGCTCTCATGGTGGAGGGCTACTTAGCAGACAACAGTTAATACCTGTCTAATTTATTAGCCTCCTGCCCCAGCCCTGAAGGGCCATTAGCAACACACACTGACACAGCAGCCCGGCCTGTGTCGTAATTTATTGTCTTATTACAGTGCTGCAGCAGCATCAATTAATTATCCATTAAAGCGCTGCTGTCCCAGGATTTATGGAGGGGGCTATTGGGGCTAGATGGAGTTAGAGAGGAATGGAGAGAAGAGAGTGATGATGAAGAGGGTGGAGGAGGGTGAGCAGGACCAAAGATGGATTGTTGTTTTTGGTGCACTTTGGTTAAAGCATCAGATGAAAATAAAGTGAACAGGGAATGTTTAAAGTAAAAGTATGGAAGTCAAAGTAATATTTCATTTGGAAGTTATAGATCATGATAAAACCTGAAATATATATAGAAGTAATGCATAATTTATTGAGAAAAATCCATGAAAGGGTAGTACTTAGTCGGTACAAAAGAAAAAATGTCGAATTATATCATCACATTTAAAAACTTTTTTTTGTTGCAGAAACGCCTTGCAGTTGCGACTAAGAGATTATTGTTACACAGAACCATACTTAAACGAACAATTAACCTCCACTGATAAGTTTAACAGGGTGTGTTACAATAGCAATTTTGATACATTGCCACAAAATTTGCACTATTTTGTTCCTTACATTTACTGTCCACATTAGCGCTATTGTCATAGTTCATCATACATTATATAAATAAAAAAATTAAAAAAAGAAAGAACGCCCAAGCAGCTAGACCGTCAACACAGTATGGACAGCTGCCTGAAAGTTACAGTTCCACATCATGATGCTACCACATGTCCTTTCGTTTGTAAAATATTTAAACTACAAAGTTCTATTTAGGAATGACTTGTTTATGGCGAGTATTACTTTGAATCAAAAATTACTATAAATGACCTACTTTTAAACATGTCACACAGTGAGGTTTTATCTTATTAAAGCAGAGCCAGAATTTATAGAGCAGAATCTGTCTATTGCAATTCATTCTTAATGTGGTCTTTGCACAAAAATAGAAACACTCATGCCCTTAAAACTTAAATCTGTGACACATACCAATAGCTACATTTTCCCTAGCACTCCTTCCATCTTCTCCACAAAGGACCTTTTCCACCAAAACACAATTTGTCCTGAAAACAAAGTGTTTCCCGGCATTGACATGGAGAATGGATTGCTTCCATTACGTCGTACAAGAAACACATTCTGTTGGGATGAAAGGCTTTTGAATTATTGCAGACAGAGTCGCTGCTAACAGGTCTGGTGATCCGGGGCTAATGAGGTGCACATTCGCTAACTGTGTCCTGACTATGTAACAAATCAAAGCTGCTCAAATGGGCATCATCATCATCATCATCATCATCATCATCATCATCATCACTGTGGTTATCATAACAGTGTGGTAGACTTCGATTTTTGCAACAATTCACATTTGGCTGAAAAGAGAGGATGTTACTTGGTCAAAGTAATTATGAGGGTGATGTAAAAGGAGTAAAATGTCTCAAAAATGAACTGATTGGATACATTAAAGGGAAAGTTGATTTTTTTTTTCAACTTGGACCTTATATTTAGGAAATATGTTTTATTTACTCACCCAGACAAATTTAGAGGTACTTGTAGTCGTTCATGAGGAGTTTATATCCACTCGCGAATAGTTTTTATCCAAACAATGGGAGTTAATGGGGGCAGAAGTTTGCTGCCTGTAACAAGGCATTATCTGCCCCAAAACTCCTTCATTTAGTCATGTTTTGTTATGAATAGTTAGCAATATTCCCCTGTAAGTTCCTGTAGGTGCTAAGGTATTGGTTTCTGTTTTTTTTTTTTTTTACAGGCTTTTAAAGTAACCGATTACAACTTACACTAACCTGGGATTTCAATGATGTCATAACTGCCGCCATTACAGCTGTAGTCTGCGTAGGTTGTGGAAAAGGAGCCTGTAGAAGCTGAACTTAGTCCAAATGGCCTTTCGGTTAGTGAAATTAGGAAACACGCAAACGTGAACCATGTTGATGTCGAGAGTAGGAAGTTAAGTTTAACCGACCGCCAAAGAGCCCAGAGTGAAAGTCCTGCTCAGACTACAACCGGGATGGAGCAAGGCAGTGACTTAACCGAACTACACTCAACAAAAATATAAACACAACACCTTTGTTTCTGCTCCCATTTTTCATGAGATGGACTTAAAGATCTAAAATTCATTCCAGATACACAATATTACCATTTCTCTCAAACATTGTTCACAAATCAGTCTAAATGTGTGATAGTGAGCACTTCTGCTTTGCTGAGATAATCCATCCCACCTCACAGGTGTGCCACATCAAGATGCTGATCTGACATCATGATTAGTGCACAGGTGTACCTTATACTGCCCACAATAAAAGGCCACCCTGGAATGTGCAGTTTTGTCTCACAGCAAAATGCCACAGATGCCACAAGCATTGAGGGAGCGTGCAATTGGCATGCTGACAGCAGGAATGTCAACCAGATCTGTTGCTCGTGCATTGAATGTTTATTTCTCCACCATAAGCCGTCTCCAAAGACGTTTCAGAGAATATTGCAGTACATCCAACTGGCCTCACAACCGCAGACCACGTGTAACCACACCAGCCCAGGACCTCTACATCCAGCAGGTTCACCTCCAAGATTGTCTGAGACCAGCCACTCAGACAGCTGAATACACAGAGATACCGTGATGAGATCCTGAGGCCCATTGTTGTGCCATACATCCATGAACATCACCTCATGTTTCAGCAAGATAATGCACGGCCCCATGTTGCAAGGATCTGTACACAATTCTTGGAAGCTGAAAATGTCCCAGTTCTTGCATGGCCAGCATACTCACCGGACATGTCACCCATTGAGCATGTTTGGGATGTGCTTGACCGGCGTATACGACAGCGTGTACCAGTTCCCACTAATATTCCAACAACTTTGCACAGCCATTGAAGAGGAGTGGACCAACATTCCACAGGCTAAAATTGACAATCTGATCAACTCTACGCAAAGAAGGTGTGTTGTACTGCATGAGGCAAATGGTGGTCACACCAGATACTGACCGGTTCTGACTCCCCAGAACCCCAATAAAACAAAAAAAAACTGTACATTCCAGGGTGGCCTTTTATTGTGGGCAGTATAAGATACACCTGTGCACTAATCGTGATGTCAGATCAGCATCTTGATGTGGTACACCTGTGAGGTGGGATGGATTATCTCAGCAAAGCGAAATGCTCACTTTCACACATTTAGTCTGATTTGTGAACAATGTTTGAGAGAAATGGTAATATTGTGTATCTGGAATGAATTTTAGATCTTTAAGTCCATCTCATGAAAAATGGGAGCAGAAACAAAGGTGTTGTGCTTATATTTTTGTTGAGTGTAATAAGCATTTCCTAGACGTGCTGAACTCGTAGGGGAGATTAGTGCTAATGTTTAATAACAAAACATGGTTAAATTTAGTCATTTTGGGCCATATAATGCTTTATTACAGGCGTCACACTCCTGCCCCCATTGACTCCCATTATATGGCTATACGGTGATCACAAGTGGATAAAAACTCCTCCTGAACAACTTCAAGTAGTTCCAAACTTGTCTTGGTGAGTAATTGAACATATAATTTGCTAAAAATAACATCCATGTTGAAAAAAAGAGCTTTCTCTTTAAATGGATTGCTTTAGGTTTTCAAAATGAAAATGTAAAGTATTTTCACATTAATTCTGTTTTACAGAGCTTTAAACCATTGTCATGTTTATTGGGAAGGTATTTACACTAATGCCGATTAATATGTATAGGGAAAATTAAGGTAGAAGAAGATGCACAACCAGTGATTGCCAGTATTCCTGTGTGAAAGATATACTGAAGATGGGACATGGTAATTGTCCCTGATCTTAGAAGCCATCTATTAGAAAATTAAGGTGCAGAAAAAAAATCAGAAAGCATCCATTTTTCAGTTGAGATCACAGTTGTAGAAAGTTGCCTTTATTGTTGGCCTTTCATGGACTAGCCCTTAGCTTAAACATCCTGGACCAACTAACCTAGATTTATAGCAAATGAAGATGATAAGAGTGGTATATACTGCAGGTAAAGAATTAACTATAGAATAATCACCTCAACCTTCCCAAACCATTCCTTGATCACCTAATTGTTGGACTTTCGAACAACAATCCCAGTTGAAAATGTGTCTAAGAATTAAGAAAAAGTCATAGATGTTTCATTGTAACAACTTTCAGTCATTTCGAGTAGCACCAAAATGGCTGCAGCATGACTAAGAAAACCCCTGAATGTAATTGTTTCTAAAACCTGACCGGAATGAATCATAGCTGTTGGGCCTGACTCCACAACCAGCCCCACCCGGTTCTTTTCCATCAGCAGTCTATTCCTTACCTTGTAATTAAACATCAGCCCTCATCTTTCATTTTCCATCCATCCAAAACCATTTTACTGGATTACCAGCCAAAACCGGATTCCTTTTCTGATGTGCTCCTACCCTTTACCTCTCAAATCATAACCACCATTTGCTCCTTCAAAGACGCTTGTTCATGGTGTGCTTATGTTCAGGCATTGCTAATACCACAGTAGCCACAGAATTTTAAAGACATGATTTTTTTAAACTAGTATCATAGTTCTGAATTTACCCACACTCTATTGACAGACAACTCAAAGAAAATTAACTCAAAAATCCTTCTTTTGAGTTTTACCTCCTGCTGTCAGACAAGCTTTGATTTCTGCTATCTTTAAAAATAACTTTGGTATGGAATAGCTTAGATCAACAAGTGCATGGCAGAGTGGCTCAGTCCAAGTCCAGACTTAAAGAGCTACTTTTTCAGGGTTTTCTTCCTACTTTTCCAGTTTGCTGCAAAAAGAGATGTTGCCTGGCCAAACAAGAGACACACGTGAAGGGAGGGTCTGGCGCTGTCAACACTTCTTTCATGTTTCAACTCCAACTCCCTATGGAAATGAGGCCAAGACTAGGCTTGTTTTATACTCCACAGCGGCAGGATGGCTGATGTAGGCAATTAAAGACTGAGCCAGATTCAGATTAAAGTGCAGTGTAAAGTTTTAAACTAAATAGGGCACTCTACTGACACTTTTCAGAGATAGAAAGTAAATGTTTTTACTAAAATTGTACTAGAATGCTAGAAATAATGACTAGACATGTAAATAGCACTATTAGACACTTATGTACACAGTTTATCAGCAAAAAAGTTGATATGGGGGTGAGTTGCACCTCTGGCGCATAGCGGTCACTGTGGTGGGCAGCTATTAAAAAACATTTTCTTGTAAATGGCCATTTTTTTGTTAGCCACTAGAGTGTTCTCTACTGTACCACTCCATTGAGGTCAATTCAGTAGTCAGTCATTGTAACTGCAAGAACTCTTTCTCTGAATCCAAAATGGCTGTGATTCAGTCAGACCTGTTGATCAGGAATATCCTGTCAGTCCTTCTGTTCTAGTAGACCCAGAAGGATAACAAAAATATGATAGTATACAGTAACATCTGAGCAAATACTATAGTTTGGCTGGTAAAAAAAAAAGAAAAAAAAAGTAGTAATTGTGAATTATTGTGTCCACTGAAGTGAATGCCATGTGTCATCAACTGTGTTATCGTTAACGAAAACGAACAAAATAACGAAAACTAGAAGTAACTGTTGACTGAAATAAAAATAAAAACAAGAATTTGAAACAAAATGAATAAGAAATGAAACAGTAATTATTGTTCTCAAAACTAACTAAAACAAACAAAATTTAATGAGAAAATGTTTTTGTTTCATAACGTGTCATAAATTGTAGAAGAATTATATTTCTGTCGCACTCGCGTTGTCACCAGAAACAGATGCGGTCATCTGTGTTGTGCCTTTTTAGTTACACAAATTGCCTTGATAAAAACAACAGAACAGGAAACTTGGATACAATGCCATCGACTCGCTCCCTTTCAAGGAAAAAAAAGACGTCTTTGGATAGTAAGCCATCATAAGTGATTAAAACGATGATTAAACAGTCTGCAGCAAAAACTTCACAGCAGGTGAGCTACAGTATGACGGCAAACAAATAAGGTAACACTGCCGCCGCAAAAAACCACCATGGGAGCCGGTATTACACCAGTGTTGTGTAGGTCGTGTAGGTTGTGTGCGTGTATCCCCTGTGTTTATGGACGAATTATCCCTCACTAGTTTTTTGGTTGTTGGTTGTTTTTACAGGTTGTACTGCATTATCCCAATATGTGAGTCAAGTCGTCTGTGTTGCAGTGGTCCGCCTAGCGTCATGTCAGCAAAGGTTGAAAGAAAGCGCAAATGTGCAAAATGATCAAAAGCATCATAGTATTTAAGATAGCTTGGCTTTGTTTTGTTGTGCTGCCTCTCAGTGTTTTTATAGAACTGTAGCACCTGCATTAATTGTTTGGCTTTTTAATGCACAGGTGCTGTTATTGTGTTTACATATCTCTACCATATACATAACATGGTCTGGAAGTCCGATCTGGCTTTCCTCCATTGGGGAGCAATTATGCCCGAACACGATCTGGTCGGACCAATCAAATCGGGCTTATGATGATTGACAGGTGAACAACAGTAACGTAATCAATCACGTCACCAAATAGCACCTGGGTTGAATTTGTTTACAACAACAATGGCTGCCATTGAAGTGAGATGTGTAGATTCTGCCATCGAGTCTGTTCTAGCAGATATCGACAGCGCATTAATTTTAAAAGAGGAAGTCTAAGAGAGGAACAGATAACGTTTGTTGCTCTGCAGAGCAACGTCACACACTTCCGTTGCTCTGATTGGTTATAGGTCTATCCAACTTGTTTAACGAAAAGACTAGAACTAAAACTGAAACTAATAAAAAATTAACTGAAACTAAGCATTTTCAAAAAACTAAAACTAAACTTAACTACCGAACAAATAGTAAAAACTAACTAAAACTAAATAGAATTTGAAATCTTAAGTCAAAACTAAACAGAAACAAAAATAATGAAAATGTAAAAACTGTTATAACCCTGGTCATCAACTATGTATATGATTCTGTTGATGATGACTGTTTGAGGTCCTTTTGTGACTGCTTTGGTTTTAAAAACAGTGTATTTTTGCTATATATTCTATAGGGTATTTATTTAAAAATACATTGTGTTTTGCAGTTTGGTTGCGGATGATATAAGACTCTTAATCTTTATATATTTTGCAGACTGAGCGTACCACAGAATAGGGAAACCCAATGAACAGTCCAGGATATTCCTTCTGGCTCCATTGATAGTTATAGTAACAACAGTGATAATGAGTAACTTCCAGAGACAGAGGAGATGAGAATGATGAAGAAAATGCAGTCACTCAGGATTCAGATAGCCAGGAGGATGAAGGTCAAGATAAAGAGATAGCTCCATAAGGGAAGATGCTGTGGAAGATGTAAAGCATGTATCATAGGTCTCTCATCAAGCTATGGTAAAAGGGAAGATGTGCACATGTACCAGACCACATTAAAACAAACAGAAAATGCCAAGAAATTCCAAAACCAGTGCTTGGATGGGAAATTGGCTAATTTCATTGAAACCCAAGAATACATGTCAAGGGAAAAGATCCAGTAGATCATTTTCCCAAATATGTTACTGATGACACAGTTCAGCAAACCAATTTGTATTTTTATCAGAAGGGGAAAGAAAGTCTGGCAGTGATAACAGAATAAATGCAATTATATTGGATGAATGTGGTTGTGGACTACATTTTTCTATCCTAGGATACGGTTGTGCTAGTCTAGTGAGGATGGCCTTGTTCTTGTATTAATAGCAAACACTGTGTCTGTGAACAGATGTAGACTGATAAATTTGCTGTTGTTTATGAAAACATGTTACACTAGTGCAATTACTTAGTAACGTAAGTCCTGCACTCAAGGAGAAATATGGAATGTGAATAAATTGATTTTTCAGATTGAAGATACTTGAAACGTAGAGTTAGCATATGCTTGAATTTCAAACAGCAGCCTATGCTCTTATTTACAGCCTATAACAAGACATCAGAACTGATGAAATGGGTTAAAACATTGTTAAATGCATTTTTGCCCCAAGCTTTTTAAATGAGCTTGGTTGCTAAACAAATGCATATGCCATACTTTTGAAAACTATGTCATTTTTAATGCATTCCCCAATTCTGTTTAGTTTTGTGTTGGCCTGTCACATAAAATACCATTAAAATGCGCTGTAGACTGTTGCTGACTCTTATTCTGTCCTGCTGGTAAACAGAGCCAGTATCCATTTTAGTTGCAACATCATCTCTTTTCCACAGCTTGAGAAAATGACGTTGTGTTACTGTGCATGATCTGTCAAAATGCGCGTCTCACAAATGAAAGCAGTTGATGTTTCTGGTTTTTATAATGTCTCTTGGGGCTTTTGGATGCACTGAGAACCAACATGCAGAACTCAGTTATTCCAAGTGTTTTGTGTGCATACCGAATACACATACAGTACATAGAGTACATCTTGAAACAAATACTTTTTTAACTTGGAAAATATGATTAAAATTCAATAGTAAGGGTAAGATTGTATCCTCGCTGTTAGGTTTTCATTATGATCCACCAATATTCAACTAAAATAGTGTCTAAAATATTTAACAAAAAATATATACAAAATATGAATCTGGTTTATCAATGAATGTACGTTAAAATGTGGGTTGTACTTCACATGATTCATATACTGATTACTCCTGGAATGAATAGTGTATGTTTATAAATTTGAGGTGCATCCAGAAACTGGTTTTGACTGATGACTGGCTGGTCTGAAATTAAGAAATCTGTTCTTTTTCCAATCAGTAACTACACCCCTCCCCTATAAGTAAAGTCAGACAGGAGACACAAAATGGCAGGAAACTGTTACTTCTACAGAATGCTGGGTGTTTATTTAGGCTCCTGCAGCATAGAGCTCTGATCGTGTCACTCATTTGTGAGTTTGTGTTTCTGCAATGTTAGCTGTTTCCTAAATAACTTTTTAAAGTACAAAGTGAGACCTTCTTTTTTTATCCAAAAATATCTGCTCTCACATGCACCATTACATTTTGTAATCCAAATATTTAATGATTGGTAAAGATATTTTTTTTTTTTAATGGTATGAATTACAATTCTTAAAAGGAAATCAAATCAGGCTAATGTTGGTGTCAGCAGACAAACTTTAAAAAAACTGCAGATAAGAAATCAGTCATTAAGCATTAAGCTACCCCTGGAAAGCACTCAGGAAATCTGCTTGTTTGCCCCGAGCACTCGCTATAATAGAACTTACAGGCATATTGAGGCAACCTTGGTGAAAAGGCCAGGGCTGATTCTAGTGACCAGGGCATTGCTGGAACATGTATGAGGAAGAAATGTTAAATTTTTTTATATTTTTTTGTGGTTAAACTTATGTATAGTTCCTTCAAAGTTTAACTTGTTGAAGAGAGTTGTAGAGAATTTTTCCTTACTTCAAAAGTTTAAGTTTATACCATGTAGGTCGCACAAACCTGATTTGTGTGAGAATTCAATTTGACTTGGGGCCCTCCTGTGGATATTCGGTGCTGAATTCCTTTAAACCAAGGCTAAAAGCCCATTTTGTATACTTGACTTATATTTATAATACCTGGACTATTATTGATTTAGTGTGTATTCCAATTTTTCATTAGTTTCCCTTGATTCATCACTGATATTTAACGTCTGTCCAAGAATGCCTGATGTTCTATGTTTTCAGAAAGAAAAGACTTTGAATTGCCTTTCTGGAAATGTTCTACACAAGTAATTTTTCCTTGCCTAATCTGTTTGTGCCATGGACTGGCCTTGCTTTGCAGCACTAGTACAGTTGAAGACTTTTTTTACCTTTGAAACAATTTTTCATTTTTGCTGTTCTTTTAAGATCTGCTCATGGGGTAAGGGGTTACTTTGTGTTCCACATAGGCTACAAACCTTTTCTTGTTTCTATTTTCTTTTTCTCTTTCTAGAAATTAGAAGGGTGTAAGATACAAATGAAATAGTTTTTACTTGAAAACTCACATCCAAGAGACATAAAAAAAATTTGAAAGTCTGGAAAATACCTTTGTCTTGTTTTGATTCAGTTTTCAACCAAACTAACCCTGACACCAACAAACCCATCATCATTGTTTCCACGACAACAGCCTTATGGTGGTCAGAGTTCATGTTCATATAAATGTGATTCCTGTACCATTGGAATCTGTTTTCATCACTTCAGAGAAACAGTCGTGAGCACAATCACCACAGACTTGAATGTCCTTGGGAGGAGATTAAAGCCAGCCAAGAAAAAAATGTACTTTTCCCCCCCTTCACACCACAGTTGTGTCACAGTCCCCAGGGTGACGCAGACAGGAAATGGGAATGACTGCTTCCTGTCTTAGCCAGCTTTGAAGGCAGCGCATGAGGGACAATCCCACGGCAGAGCAGCGTTCCAGCGCTTTCACCCGGGTCTTTGTAATGTCTGATTTATAGCTTCCCCCCAACTGTTTTATCTATGATTTAATGTTTCCTGGTCAGATGGCTATCGGCAGCCGTACATGTCCGTTCTGGTCCAGCAGGACGCCACATGGAAATAAAGTGACACAAGCTAGTTTTATAACACAAAAGTTATTTTGCATGACACTTTCCCCCCCCCCTCTGTAATAGTTTATAACTTTCAACCTGTGTGTTAAACTGAACATTTTCTTTTTTTCATTTTGCATGTACGAAGCACAAAAAAAAAAATAATTTAATAGATCGGACTGTTTCCGTATATTAAAAGAACTGGGAATCACACACATGTTCCTGTTAATACTCAGCACTTTCCCTGCTCTGACCTTTGACCTCATCCCTTTCCTAACCTTCAACCTCCTCCTGAACCCTGTCGTAATTCTGTGAAACTATAAATCCAAAACTAGCCTTTAATAAAGGTTGAGGTGATTCAAAGTTCAGCCCTGTTACACACCAGATTTATTATACTTCCCACGTGTATGTAATTATTTTGTAATACATGCAAACTTTATAGTTTTTTTTTATATGTTGCTATTGTATTCATCGCTGTATGGGATTAAAACTTTGCTCATTTTCATATGTCAGCTCTGTTAATACAAACTTCTGGAAGAATTAATATGATGTGAATTAAAAGCTTGAATAAAGTTCTTAAGGTTTGAAATATTTTAAATAATCATCACTTCAAAATTAGATGTACCAACAGCATCTTTAATGCAGCAAGAGGAGACGTTGAAACTCATTAGGAAAGATAGAAAGTAGGAAAGAAATTACCATTTGAAGAAAAATAACTACGTATGTGCAGCAGTATATGTTTGTTTTTATTTCCTCACAAAGTTTGAAACCCAAATTAATTGTTGACACAAAAATATCTCCTGCAACGTGAAGATATTCTAAAGTCGTTTTAAAGGGATTTTGTTTGTAATACGGTGTTCAGACTTTTTAGAAATAATTCATGACCTCATAAATTAAAATAAAATAAATAAATAAACAAACTACAATCCTGGGGTTGTACAATGTTTTCAGCAAACTTTTGAGATAATTTTTGGTCTACAAAAATGAAATCCGACGTTTAGATCCAGGTTCTTTCATACTAAATATAAACCCTTCTGATAAGGAGTAAAGAATAGACCAAGGTATAAATAGAAAGCATGAGTGGAAGCTATAATCCTTCTGCTCAAATCAAATTGTTTTTCAATTGTCTAAAGAAAGAATATGTGTACTATGAACTTAAATAATAGAATAGGTCATCCAATTTAAGTAAATTACTTTAATTGGTCAACGGTAATCAAATTGAGGCCATTTGCTATGTTTATTACGTTATCAAGTCAAACAATTAAGTTGGAAAAACTTAATTTAATTACTTGTAACAATTTTGCAATTTCTTTAAGTTGGAGCTACATTCTCTTTTAGATTTGCCTTATTTTACCCTCAGAGTATAGTTCACTATCCTGCTGCTGAACATTCAGTTTAGCGTTAGCATCACACATTCCAGAACTGATAGATTCTTCATTTGGGCAGGGCCTTACCAACTGTTGAACAGCAAATGGGAACTCACCAATTAAGTAGCCTCATCCAGTCAGAAAATACTATATGACAGTGCCCTCACAGCCAATGTTACTAACAGATTGGCTATTAGCATGACTATACAGGTGTATTTGTGATGCATCTAGTTTTTTTAATCCAAGGTCGAAATTGTATTTACATACAACATTATATGTACAAATATTAAACTTTTGTCAGACAGTAACCTTAGTGTCATTATAAATGGAAGGAAAAAGATAAAAGCAATCTTGCTTCTAAATGTGAAACCATACTATTTGGTTAAGATTACATGTTGTTTTTGCTACTTTTCACCGTACATGTGTCATTGTGAACGTCGATCCGTAGAGTTGATTTTCAAAAGAAAACAAAGATGACAAAAAATTGAGATGAATTTTTGCACTTGTTAACATTATAAATAACAATCATTCCACAAAATCTGTTTTGCTTTAACTCTGCAGCTGCCTCAGTCTGCGGTTGACTTTTTAATCCTTTTGATCTTTTCTTAGCCCTTATCTTGCTATTCCCAACTTGGATTGTTTAGTGTTTATATAATCCCTACGGTAAAATATGCATTACAGTGCAGTATATCCTGTGCAGTATATGCTTGCATGTCCTTTTGTCCAGGACCAACCCTTTCCTTATCCCTGCTCTCGTCACAGCAGTTTCTGTTTTTAATCTGGGACAGTGATTTATGAAGGAGCCAGGGCTGTGTATATCTCCTCACTTCCTTTCATTTCTCAAATGGTTTGTACTCTGCGGGATGATAGATTTATCTACACACAAGCCCTGCATGACTAATTAACTCTGAAACATCAGGGCCAGATGTGGAGCTAAAAGACAGACCCCAGAGTGTGCTTTCTCTCCCAACTCATTCGTTTTTCTAACTGTTGCTTGGATTTTTTCTTCTTACTTCGTCACTTCTCAACACTCAGCTATAATTCTGCGGATAATATGACAACTTGTTTGAGGCAGGAATGTAAATGTTGTACAGACTGAAACAGCAAATTTGCTTAGTTGACGGTTTGAATTTTGAAGACTGTTCAAATAAATGGAAGATTTTCTTTTACTGTCTGGGCTTGTTTAACACTTTTTTTACAGCTAAACTATGGCAAAAGCTTGCATTTCAGAATAGTCTCTTGACTGCAATGTTATGGGAGTAAAGTATCAAATCCTAGATATTACATATTTTGCCAATTTTATGTAGTTGGTAAATCGTCTGCACTTGTATAGCACTTTATCAGATCCAGTGGACCCCAAAGCATTTGGGGCCATAATATATAAAAATTTTCTTTTTTTCGACGAGAGACAGTTCCAACTGAAATGGCCTGACATTTTTTGATCAATCACTGACAGGCTGTCATTGGTTTTACTTGCTTTAATGTGCTTTTAGAGTTGTTATTCAGTAACCACCTCAAAATATACATTTTTAAGCGCGTCATGCCAGATTTACACAAACTGTGGGAGGGCCCTGACCACTTTGTAGCAGTCCACTGGCCTCATCCTACTCCTTTTGCTCCTGCTCCTGACCCTCCGGGGCCATCTCCGTCGAGCCCAGCCTGTACCGCCGCGGCTGCTGGTGGAAAGCTAATCGCCTTACGTGTTCGGCAGAGCTGGGCCTGCTCCAGTGGGGGATCGGGGAGCTAAAGACCCAGTTGAGCGGTGGCGGACGGATCCACAGACCCAGACCCTCACTGCATCAGTAATTCTGGCCTTCCCAGCCACTTTGAGGAGCTGTTGTCCAGCGCAGGTCCAAATACCAACCCCCAAGTCAGTCACCGCATCAATGACACCCCGTCACCAGGATCCTAATTGGGTTACGCGGCGCGAATTGACGACGAAGTTCAGATTTTTCAACTTATGCGGTAATACTGTATCTAAACAATTATTTCAATACAATTCAGTTTTTTTATATGGCACCATTTCACAACAGATGTGATCTCAAGGCACTCTATAACAAAAAGGGTTTCAATACAATTTAATACAAAGATTCCAATCAGTTAAAAGTTTTCTATGAAAGGAGTCCCAGCAGATTGCTATGAGTCACTGATGTGAGGTTGTGCCCGGATCATGCAGACTCCAACCACAGCAATTCCTCAGTAATCCCTCATACTGAGCAAACATGTAGCAACAGTGGAGAGGAAAAACTCCCCTTCAACAGGACAAAAACCTCCAGGAAAACCTGGCTCAGTACAAGTGGCCATCTGCCACGACGATCTGGGGGGTTGAGAAGACAGAGAACAGACACAAAAACAACAAAAGAACTGATGTAAGAGTACTTTCTAAATTAGAGAAAGTAATGGCTTACGTTTTCCTGAACTATTTTTGTAGTTATGCTGCTATAGGCTTAGATTGTTATAGGACAGACAGACTCTACTTTTCTATTCTACTACTCTCCAGATATATTTTTCCTTCTGTTATTGCGATTGTTAACCTTGTTTTCTCTCAGTGTTTTTCTACCCATAGAAGCTCCACACGGTCTGGTACTCTGCTCAACCATAAAGTCCCCTGATGGATGGGGCGCATCGGCCCAGATGATGCTATAAGTGACCAAGCATCCTCCATACTGCCTCTTCTCTGTCTTCTCAGACCCCCAGATGGTCGTGTCGGATGACCGATTGTACTGAGCGTGGTTCTGCAAGAGGTTTCTTCCTTTAAAATGGGAGTTTTTCCTCTTCACTGTCGCTGCATGCTTGCTCAGTATGAGGGATTGCTGAGGAATGTGGTTGGAGTCTGCATGATCCAGGCACAACCTCACAACGATGACTCAATGCAATCTGATGGGATTCCTAAAATAGAAAACTTTTAACTGATTAGCATGTTTATATAATCGTATTGAAATGACTTTTCTTGTAAAGTGTCCTGAGATGTCATCTGTTGTGAATTGGCACTATATAAATAAAAGTGAAGTGAATTGAATTAATAAGCTGACATCAGGATATGGAGAATGCTTTGTCACCGGTAGCATTATCCAAATCAATGCCTCCCATCCAACAGGGCGTTGTAGAGAAAAACACTGAGAGAAAACAAGGTTAACCATCGAAATAACAGCAGAAAATACATCTGACAAGAAGTAGAAGAGAACAGTAGAAGCCTATAAAAGCATAACTACAAAAATACCTCCGATTCTACTATCCTAAGGAACTACTAGTAAACCTACAAGTGCTCTGTTAAGAACATATGGAACAATCAGATCTCTGATGTATGATCAAGCCTGATTACTGAGGTTGTTATATGTAAGGAGGAATATCTTAAACTCTGTTCTGAGCTTAAAGTTCTCCTTCACTGGTATTTTTATTAATTTTTTCAGTGTTCTCTGGTATGAAAGAATGCTATCTTAGTTGGTTTCTGTCAAAAAAAAAATCTCAGTCTATTTCAGTTTAAGCAAATTCAGTGTGGGAGTGGAGACTCAACAAGATGTTGAGTACAATCAGTAACATGAGACAAAAATGGTGCCAGTATTTATGCTTAGATGGCAGTTACCAGTCAGTTTAGGCAGCAGTACCAAACAAGACCGGACTCGACGTGCTACTGGCCGCAGCAAGACACTACCACCGCAGCTACCAGAGTTTACAGTCTACAGGATGCCGCAGGCAGACAGGTATTCAGCACCACGGTCTCCCTCTTTGCTATGAGTTACTCCTTGATAATTTATTCTCCTCCATTAAGCAATATGCTTATATCCAGCGAGTTGTCTTGTCTGATTTGAGCTCATAGTCCGTTCAGAATGAGGTCCAGGAGATTTAACCAGTGGCGGATTCCGCTGCTGATATTATAATTCATGGTTTGAAGCGTAGGTTACATTTGAGGATAGTTAAACAAAAAACATCTCTGGGTGGAACGTGTTCACAGATATTAGTTGTTAGCCAAGGATAGTACATTTCATTGTCATGGAGCATTTTAACACAATACTTGACAGATAAAACACTCGGTCAAAATTAAAACACTCCTTACAGCCTGGAAGCTGGTGTTTCATGGTTGTGACAGTTCAGATCGTTCTTTTAAGTTTAACCTCAAAGCAAAGTTTGTACTGTAAGGTCGGTAGCCTCCATAGCAGCTGCAAGAGGCTTGGCTTTCACCTTGCCAAAAACAACATTCCCGCGGGTGGCCCAAAGCTAGGTAGGCGAGGCAATGAATGCTAAGTAAGCATTATGACGTATGGTTGTTGGGCTTTTTCAAACTCAGGCATTTTATGGTCTCTTTTATTCATGTAACTGATTCAGGGATTGAAGTCTTTATTACATTTTCATACGTAGCATGCTTTTAGAACACAGAGTTAAAGAAAGAAAACTCAGTTTTTCAAGATTTTCAGTGAAGGAGAACTTTAACAGGGAGCCAAGGGAGAGCAGTTATAACAGGTAAAATGTGATCTCTCCTTTTAACATTCATCAGAACTTTTGCTGCAGTGTTTCGGATCAGCTGAAATCTTCTAATTACATTTTGTGGACTTCCTGATAATAAAGGCCAGGCAATTTTATTTATTAAGCTCACTTTCAACACAAGGCAATTCAAGGTGCTTATTACAGTAGGCCAGTCTTCAACTAACAAATGCATGGACTAGTTTGTCAGCATCACTCCTGGGCAGAATGTTTCCGATTGTAGCAATATTGTATGTAGCAAAAGAAGGGGGGATGGTTGGCTCAATAGAGCTATGACTGTGTTAGTTTGGCAAGTGTACTAAAAAGAAACCTAGGATTGACACAGTGAAATAGATCCATCCCTTTTCTGAACCGCTTATTTCTCAAGGGTTCGCGGGTGGGCTGGTGCCTATCTCCAACTGTCAACGGGCGAGAGGCGGGGTACACCCTGGACAGGTCGCCATTGTGAAATAGATTATCAAAACAATCCTTAAATTGTTTATGCTATACTAATTTATCTCTGCCCAGACACACCTTACTTGAACAATCCTTAGATCTATATGGAAGGGTGGCTCTGTTGTCTAGAAAGACTGGTCATAAGGCAAAGAAATCAGCTTTTTGCTGGTCAATTAATCACAGCTGCATGGGGCGCAACCGACAACCAGCCCGTGTGGGTCTAATGAGCTACTGTTAGCTCGGAACTTCTTTGTCCTCTCAGCTCGGTTCTTTTTGGCTAAATTCAGCAATCTTCTCCCACGGACTGGTCCCTTTCATGGGTGGCTTTCGGCTCAGCTGCAATTGTTGAGCAGCTCCATGTGAGCAGCTCAGCTTATTCAATAGCACAGCAGCAAAACTCTCTCTCTCTCTGGTGGGGTCTAACTAAACAGATTCCTTCTGCAGGGCTAGGTCAGGTTCAGGACTTACTGCATTAGGCAGATACATTTACCTGATCAACAATCAGGTAGGTCGTAGGCTTTAAGAGGCAATATTTAATGTAATGACAACTGATATGGAATAATTCTATAGAGATGGACATAAGGATAAGGCTGATTCAGTCTCTGTTGGAGTTTTTAAGATATTTATTAGGACCTGACCTGAAGCCCATCTCTTGGGCAATTTCTCTCTACCCATCTAGACATGAGTTGCTCCCTCTCAACAAGCTCTGTGAACTTATATCACAGTGAGCTAATCTACAGACATAAAATGATAGAAGGGTCCTTTAGTTGAGTCAGAGTAGGTTAAATGTAAATAAATCTTCTCCAACTTCAGTCTCTAAAAAACAGAACAAATCTTGAAACAATGTTCCCACTACACAACTCATTGACAAATCTCAGATGTGTTGTCAGCACTAGCGCTGGTGGCTAGCAACTTACCCCCCCTTGCCACTGTGTCGGACTCAAGTTAAAAGTCTGAAGCCATTTTGTTTCTCTGAACTTGACCACCAGTTGAATCTGCAATGTTTATTTGTGTTAGGATGTTGTTCCTTCACTTATTGCCAAGATGGCCTGCTGTGGTATTGATTGCAATAACAGACAGTCCAAGATGCTTAATTCAAACACTTTGACAAATTGCCTTGTTGTTGAAAGTGTGCTGTACAAATAAACTTGCAGAATTGTGTGTTGACACCTTTTTAAAATCACCCAACCATAGCCTCCTTTATCCTGTTGGTTGTGGTCATATGTGGGCATATTTCTTTGTGCAGAAAGGAATATTGCTCTTTCATATCGTTTTACATGCCTTTTTGTGTACATTTATGTATACATGTTTACATGCACTATGCCGACAGGTGATGATCGGGCTATGATGTTTGCCAATGTATCTACACAGTACATTAATAAACGGGAAAGTAAAGTAAGTACTGAAGTTACTTTTCAAATGCAGTATCTAGTAAAGTTATCTCATTACAATTTTCAGAAGTAACTAGAAACTAATTTCTTTTTTTGAGTTACTACCCCAACACTGCCTATTGATTATTAAAACTAGTTTACAGTGCCCGCCCACAGAGACAGCTGTGCCTTCCCTGGAAAGCCGATTTAACCAGGTCAAGCGCCATGAGCAATTTATTGACTGTTGTACACACTCCATACCAGCTGGTGGCGGTAATGCACCAATTTGTTAGCAGGCCGTTTATAAACACAAAGAATAAGAAGAATAAGAATAAGAAAGAAGTGCTGAAGAAGAAGAAGAAGTGCTGTGTGGCTAACTTGCATGCTAACAGTAGTTCGGATGAAAGTTAGTGAGAGATCTGAACAAGCAAGAGAATTATGAAGGTGTTGAGCAGCAGAGGATGTTGGATTTCGTATATAAGACTTGTTGTGGACTAGCTATTTAAATGGATGACATTAACTGGACCATTGTGGAAGTAAAAATCCATTTTTGTTTGAGATGACTGTTTTGGGTTTTGGAATTCCTCTTCAATCAGTAACTTTTTATTTCATGCTTTTTAAATGATTTGACAAAAGCTTGTACTGTGTCTAAAGCTACGATTCATAAAATTGACTGGCATACATAATTTTAATCACAAGCAAGGATAGGATGTTGTTGAATCTCAACCTGGGAGCTTGGAAGTTTCTTTACCTCTGGTTGGTTTATGATTTTTTCCCCTAAAATATCTCAAACGTTCTGGTGCTGAGGCGAAGCCTGTGTGGCTTTCAAAGTAGAAGTCAGCAGCTGACATGCGGTAGCAGCAAGTAAACAATATCAAAATAGTTTACAGCAGAATTGAGCAAACGCGCAAGTACTAATAATTTAACTTGCAGCCACACTGAGCGACTTGATCAGGCCATTTCCAAGTATATGCCCCAAATACTCTTCTATCGACGAAGATGGCTCAGTCACGTACACAAAAAGTCACAGCATGCCAGCGGCACATCCACGTTTTCTTCTGGAGTACTAAAACAAACGTTCTGATAACCAATGCAGAAAAGACCAGTCGTTCGTAAAAACTCCAGGAGCTACCTCGGCCAGCCTGCCTCTAAAATAAACTTAGCCTTTAATTGATGTATAGAACAAGTGTCAAAAAGGCAGTTTTGACCTGGAAATAATACACTGCAGATGGGAGATTAAAACATGAAGGGGTTAAAAAAAAAAACTGTGCCGCCCAGCTAAACTGCCCTGTCACCAGGTCTGGGTTACCTCCAGGTTAGCTTAGTTAGCTTGTAGCTGCATCCGCTCAGAATTTGATGGGTTTTAATAATCTCTCCTCACGCTTACAGCCCTAGTCTCAGCTACACCTCTATGCTCATTCTTTGTATTTTCTTGAAGTGACGAGATGTGTGACGCAGCCAAGATGGTGGTGGTAGGACCGCCCACTGAGATTCAGTTCAGCTCAACAGAAACCTATGGAGGCTCAGTCCATCTCATTAAATACATTCAATGGTTTTGACCTACTGACTAAACATTCCATCAATCTCAAATGGTTTTTAAAGAATCCCTGTTCACTGTTAGATCAAACAGTTCAGGTTTGATTAGTCTTAATATTTCTGGGTTTGAACAAGAGATGATCGAATAAACTAGTAGGCTAACTTCGTTAGTTGCAAATTTCTAGTAGTGATGCTATACTCACCTAAGTACAAAAATCACTTTCTAACTTCTCTTTCACTGATTCTTTTATTCTACCAAGTACATAAAAGTCCTGATGCACAAACGATTTAAAAGTGGTGAGGAGGTAAGGTTAAAATTGAGACTGAATTAAATTGTATGGTCAGACCAATAATGGATAGTTTATTATTTTTAAATGAGATTATTTTAAAATATGTTCATTGATTGCTCTTAATAGCCCTTCTGTCTCAGTGAAAGTGTGCAGAGTTGTCTGTGTTCCTCTGTGATGCCTTGGCATTCTTTGTGGGGTTTAACCCGTTTCTCACCGAATGTTTGCCAGAGGTAGACACCCTGTGACCCTGAATAGATAAGTGGGTATAGACAATAGATGGATTGATTGTTTTAAAGGCGATGAACTTATCTTAATATCAGTTACTCCAGGAGACTGAAGCTAACAATTAAGCTGACAGGGCCAAGTCTAAAGCAGACTTCCACTGTCTTAAAACAACTAAAATCTCAAAACCATAATTGTCGTGATGTGACTGCTGCTTTATAAACCTTTCAATCACTTTAATTTTTGCACTGGGCAATTAGTTAAAGAGAAAAAAGATTATTTTCTTGAGAAAAGGAAGTAGAAGACAATAACAAACATGGACCAAGAACACATTTTTTTGTAATGTAAGAGTAACTGCTTGATAGGGCTGGACGATAATGGATAGCAATACATATTGATCGATAGACATGTGGTGCGATAGGAAAAAAAGGGGTCGATAAAAAAGTTCGATAGGAAAAAAATGTCCTCTCATTTTTTCATCATAGCCTGTCAGGCAGCTTAATACAACAATCATTACTTATTCCAAAGAAATCATTACCATACAGCTCTGTCAGCCACCCCTCTCTCCTTTCAAACCACAAAAAGGAAGAAATTATTTGAGCTGAAACAGAATTTTTTAATAGTCCCTAAAAAAACCATCATCATAACTTCGCCGCACTCCGACGTCACAACAACGGAGCAGCAGAGGATGCTGTTCAGGCTGAATGTTTCCGTGGCTCCGGTAAAGGTTATGTCCCGTTTTGAACCGATCCTGCACGCTCTAAAACACTAAACGTAGCAATAATGATCGAAATATAAAACTATGATGAGCTGTTTTAAGCAGGACTCCCGTCTCCAGCTCGCTACGATTATTTCACAGAGAGACACAGGAAACTTACCCAGGTTGTGTCGCACTGCTTGCATTTGTGTCTTTTAAAATGTCCCATCGGTTCTGCTCCCGGACAGCAGACCGGCTTCAGCTCAGTGACTGAGCTGCAGTGTTCTGGGCTCCATCAACAGAGGTAAGTAGCTAGTTAGCTTTAGCCTACAGCTGAAGCGCTGAAGTGAATTTGAGTAAGCTTTATTGACAAACTAATCCAAAGGTTTCAGCCATTAATATTATAATGTTTCATAAAACGTTTAAACGATTAAAAAAACATAGAAATAAGCCTTTAATTTACATTACTAAAATAATGAAAATATATGTATAATATAATGGTTAATAATATTACTTTTCTTTGTATTTACTGATGTTACTCAGGTCTCTTGATTTGTTTCTGTTTCTTGTAAACTCACTTATGATAAAAATAATTGTTTGAAAAATTAACAAATTTAATAATAAAATGACTAGGGAGGCACTTAAAATATATTTTTTACATTATGTGATATTTATCAATATCGATCAATATGTTTCTTTATCGATATGCTCGTTTTCTATATTGTCCAGCCCTACTGCTTGATAATCTGAACTATTGTAAATACTACAAAATAGGTTTATTTTAATGCCATTTCATTCTCAGCTTGTGTTTTACACTGGAGGGTCACTAGAGGTGCACCCCCTCCAGTGTCAGTTTCCTGTTTAAGAAGTCATAGCTTGTGGTAACATAGCAACCAAATCCAAACATTAGATTACTTAAAAGTTTTTTTTTATATATTATTTTTTTTAAGGCATTGAAACAAACCTCAATGATTTTTAAAAATGTGTTTTACTGAGGACACTTTGCAAATTTGTCACAATAACATCTTGTAGCAGGAAGCACAAAGAATTCCACAAATGTGTAATTGTGAAACTGAAATCAACTGTGGGGAGAAGCAGCAAGTGGTAGTGGATATTTGTATATGGAGTTGATTTATCCAAATCTATGTACTGCTAAGAAATACAGGCAGAGACATTATTTATAAGACTCTGATGAATAACAAGTTTTTTTGGCAAAGAGGTCAGGCAGTCTATAAAATGCAGGAAAATTGCTTTAAATAAGATTTCTATTTCTTTCAATACCCACTGGTAATCCTTCCAACAATGCTGCCTCCTTTCACCATAAAGCAAGCACTAATCCCAAATGACAGGATCCATAAACTTGCAAATTATGTCCTTTTCTTTGTTTTAATTAAAAACAGCATGTGAGACAAACATGTTTAAATAAAGGAGCCTGTAAAACTGTCAGTTCAAATTTGTTTGGCATGTCTTGATTTTATTTCAGCTCATTTTTCCATTTATTCTGTGGCCTCCGTTAGTTAGCAGGCAGCAGCGGGCTACATCCTGGACTGGTTATAGTCCAACAGTGGACCAATGCAGACAAAAATGAACTGAAACAAAGGGCAGTTTAGAGTCTTTATTTAATCTAACATGTTTTTTTTAAACTGTGCAAGAAACAGTGGAAAACAAACACAGGCATTTAGGGAACATGGAAATTCTGCATAGAAAAAGCACCAGCTGAAATTTGAACCAAACACATACACTATGCAGCTCCTAAATTTGTTTAGAAATTCTAAATGCAATAATGTGACAATAAAATGAACTACAGTCTAAGATTCTCTTTAGATTTCCATGTATATGTTTTAGGATGGGTGATCTCAAAGAATTGGTTAAACGTATAAAGTGACACATAATCTTCCTCGTTAGTTTATTTTATTTTAAAAACAATGAGGTGGCAAACTGGCTTCCATTTGAGATAGTGGTAAAAGGATGTGTCACTTTTGTGGAACCTTGACACACATCAGTTTTCCTAGATAACCTCAGAAGACTTTTTTTAAGTGACACCTTCACTTAAAGGGGGCATATCATGAAAATTCCTCTTTTTTAGCCCTTAAATGCAGAGTGTTATCTAAAAATGTGAAAAAAAGGAAGATTTAAAAGCATGATGTGTGCAATTAAATAGAATTCCATCATTTTGTGGTGCCTTTCTGCTTGAGACAATACAACATTTGCCCATTATTCTTTTCAAAAGTATTATCAAATATTCATTATTAGATTTAGGTCAAGCTATTTAAGCTTAAATTTTCTTTTTTATATATCTAAACATATATTCAGGTTACTGTCTTCTGTATTTTGGAGTCTGTGTTCCTGTAACTGTTTGTCTGTCTTGTATTTGCTAGAAAATGACTCCTGCAGTATGATGCTTTTGTACTAGTTTTCAATTACTCATCTGATTTAGCAAGATAAAATGTGTAAGTTCTGTTGTCATTTGAGTATCATATCACATTTCCCTGTGTTGCCTTAATGGCTTGCGGGACAATCCTATCACTATTCCATAGAACACCACAGTGGTGTTATAATAGTTACTCAAAATATATCTTTTGAGTGGAAATGGTTGTCCTGTCAATAAATTCTCCTAAGGGAGCAGTGGATTGCTGTAGATAATAGAGATAATATAGTTCACGTGTTAACTTTGGTGCAGCAGCAGGACGACTCTTCAGCTCACGTCGTACTCAGTAATCAACATTAACTTGACCCACCTGGCTTTCCAGGGCTCCTGCATGTCGGTAATCAATCAGTGATCTATATAAACCAGGCTCAGTTCATGTTCAACATCTGTTACGTTCGTTTCACAACCCTCCCTACCCTACCCGACCCAATCCGTGGTCTAACCTCGATCTACTTTACTGCTCCATACCCTTAATTTCCGTCCCTTTGAATCCACATCTTTCAGCCCTTCAACCCCTCATGCATTCGACCCTTCCCTTCGACCCTTCAACCCCTTGACTCTTCCCTCATCCTTTCGAGACTTCCCTCATCCCCTCATCCATTCGACCCTTTCCTTCAACCCTTCATCCCTTTGACCCTTCCCTCATCCTTTCGACCCTTCCCTCACCCCTCCCTCAACCCTCCATCCTCATCCTCTACGTCTTGTTTAGCTTACTCACTGTCCTAGTGTGGTGGAAATCTGGGTGTCTGAGAGGCCTCGGATGAGAGAATAAAAAAAAGTGTCAGCTATATTCGTACATAGTTTATTGTACGTGCAAGGAAAGCCTCCTACTGAGGACTCCTTTTTTTCCTTTACAAAGTCACAAGTATTTATAGGTTAATTTAACCACACCCTGTCATATCTGTTGCTGATCAATTCATTTCTTAACTCTGACTGACTCATAGAGAACAAACACATCAGAACAAAACACATCATGAGATAATCACAGGTGCAGTCATCATTTAGAGTTTGCAGTTATGCAAGATAAAATAACACATCGTACATGGTTTTACATATAAATCTGCTGAGAGAAGGAACACTGTTTTATGGATGAGAGGATAATTGCAAGATCAGTTCACATAACCATAAGCAGGTAATTACTAGCTCTGTCATGAGGCAACAGGAAAGTGTTAACATGAGATAACTAGCTTCTTGTAGTATGTGTATCAAATCAGTACGCTAAGCAACATTTTATCTAGGCACTGAGTGACATAAGTGCCTCAGCACTAATTCAGGACAAATAAGAAATATCTTTATCTAAGAACTGTGAGGAAAGAATGACTTGTAATAAAGATTCCCATAACACCTAGCCTTTTCTAATTAATCTTTCTTTCAGGTTTGTCTGGGGGGATCCTGAGCAGGCACAGGAAAGACAACCTCCTGAAGACTGCACCCCCACACTGAGTCTACCTCCTGGCCTCCAATCAGCACATCTGCCCAGACTTCCGTTGCCGTCAATAAACCTTTAATCACAATCTATGAAGCGTTGTCCTTGTTAGTCAAGTATGATTTAAATCTTCAGATATTTTTTTCTAATCTTACAGTGAATACACACCGAACGCAATAGAAGCAACCAAAAAGCGGCACATGCACCTAGCTGGTCGCTTGCACTTTCACGCCTTGAAGCGTGTCCAAAGGAAAATATGCCATGTTCACGCGCGCGACGCGGAAATAGAGAACTTATGAGAGGACCCTGAACAGGACTGCTGTAGTAGTCAGCTGGCTGCGTCCATCTCCTCCTTCCTCCCTCCATCTCCCGACCCTCTGGGAGCTCCCAGTTGATTCTGGTCTCTGCCCTGACGATGTTAAATGTTCAGGAGTTGGGATCGCTCCTGGGAGGGAAGAACCAGTTGGCGGAGGGATCATTAAACACCTCAGCTCCTCACGCAGATTGTGCCGCAAAGGTCCAAGCATTGCCCACCGACACACATACCACAATCCTGAGCGGCTGTTCATCTGTCTGCGGTTGGTAAAAGTTTATATTATATGTGCGCGGCGAGGGACATGCTATGGTGGAGCCATTACCAGGCCTTGGTGTCCAGGTGAGGAAGCTGTTCATGGCTCACTTTTTGGCGGAAAGAGCAGGTCCTTTTGCGGCCACAACCGCTTTTTTAAAAGCCACCCACAAAGCTTTTAAGAGCTTTCCTGTCTAAATAGTTTAACCTCTTTATAATGTTTATTTATTCTTCATTTATTCTAGTCTCTGTATAGAAAACAGCTGGTGTCATGTAGCTTGGGTGATTAGCCACAGTGTTTATCAGTATTTACTCCATATCCTGCTGATGCTATGACTCCATGTCAGTCATAGCATCACTTTTTCCAACATGAGCAGCAGACGCGATAAGCGCGATTGCACAAAATGCAACACATAAAAGCGCTTCAAACGCATCAGTTGCGCTACTTGGTCACGTAAATTAGGCAGAAAAGCTTTTTCGCAACGCAAATCTGCTTCTGATTTGTCGCAGGACTCCTATTCGCGCTTCATCGCGTTCCTCCATTGACTTTACATGTAAACCTGACTCTCTGGTTCTGATGGTGACGTTCGGTGTGTAAGCACCGCTACACTGCCTAATACTACACCAAAACTTTCTGCCAGACCTCTCTGCTGTGTTCCTTGGTCTGGTCCTTGGTTATCAGAGCAAAAAGGGGCTGAATACATATGCATGCCACACTTTTCAGGTGTAGGAGTCTTAGACATGTCACCATCCTTTGTTGAATATGTCATCTTGCTTACATCTGTAAGAATAGTTGTCCAGTTAATTAATTTGTTGACAAAAACAGCAGAAAAAACTCAAATCACTGACATTGTCTTCTTAGTTTCTAGTGGTAGAATTTCCTTTAAATACTTCTCCCAATGCATTCATTTGTCCTATTCATCAGTCATAGCACCAGTTCACCTGTCAGTATTGCTGCTCTTTGATACTAATCTTCACACTGAAAAAGACAAATGACAGTTTTTAGTCACTGCCCTTCTTCCCTCTGTTCTTTACTTTTTAACTACAGGGTCAGGACATAGGGAAGGAGGTGATGGGTAAACCTCTTCCAGGCAGATCCACCTTAAAAAGAAAACCGCCAGAAGGCCCCTCTGACATGCTGACAGGCTGCCATGAGTGACGTGTGATCTGTACAAATTTCAGGACTAATAAATCTACCTGACAGAGGAAGGAGACTTGAAAGGGCCGCTGCCCTGCGGCACAGCTTAAACGCAACTGCTAGTGATGAAACTCTGTAGGTCGTAGAATTACAGCTGTCACGAAAAAACGCCTACATCAGATCTGATGGCTCGCCTGGCTCCTGTTACACCTTGTGCTCTAACACAAAGAGCTTGTGTGCTTTTTTAGCTCATTTCTTCACATTTTAAATATCCAAGACATGAACTTTTAAAAAGTGGCGTGGGAAATAATATCTTTCCAATGTGCAGCAGGATGTTTTTTTTTTGTTCCATGCCACAGCAGAGCCAATGGCTGGAACAAAGTTAAATCATAAAGCACACAGCTGTTTTGCCTTTTCATCACAGAGCAGCTCGATTTTTATTGTCGCTTTGAAGTTCAGCCAGTGAGAGACATATTCACTGCGGGTCCATGACAGTTTTAAACATCAGTTCACCCTTTCCATCATCTGAAGAGAGAGGCATAAAACAGCTGAGCGTGTTGCTGTATTTATGGATAAACGGGTGGAAAAGCCATTGCTCTTTAATCTGTCATAAAGTAGATTTATGGGTGTTTGCTGTGAGAATCTTGTTCAGTCTGTGTATTGACTCATCTCATGCACACAGGTTCAATAAGGCTAGACACTGTCCTTACTCGACATCAGAGGGACTTTTGGTGGCAGTATAGAAGATACTTAGACATGGTTGCATACCAAAATGGACAATAGAGCTCATGTTTAATAAAAATAAATGCAAAGCAACTGCAAGCTGGGACTACGCTCATACATCAGCCTTAGAGAAGCAAGTACAACCTCTGATCCACGTTCCATATCAGTCAGTAATGGATCAACTTGTTGTTTGCTAACCGCCAAGAAGGTAATGAAGGGTGCTGTATACTGTTAGGACTAATATTACCATGCTAATGGTAGTTATGGTCAAAATTCTGTGAAAAATCCATGCAATGACGGAGAGGACGAAGATTTTGAGCAACATCTTATTTGGGATTGTTAGTGTGAGATTTGCTGAGGACTATTTTATTGGAGCATATTCATTTGACTGTTGTGGATGTACATTTTTTTTTAGATGGCTCTGTTCAGTTTAGGCTTGAAATGGTGAGTTACATTTTATTTTCTTTTTTAATGGTTTGACAATAGCAGTTACTGTGTCTACTGTTATGTTATCCCAATTGGCACATATCATTGGAATCCCAAGAAAGTATGATATGAATATATACATAGCGTGTATACAAAGTGTGTTTTCAAAAAAGGGTAGATTTGACCCTGAAGGATGTAACATAAATGGGATAAAGAAAATACACTAAGGGGTTAAAATAAAGTACTGTTAACTGGGTCCCCAAAAATATCCCAGTTCCCTACAGCTAAAATATGTATAACTATAAAATATAACACATTCATAGTGCATAATTTCAAAAATCCAAAATTAATCCTGCTGAAAAGTCAACAACATTATCTCAAGGTTTTAACCAATATGGCTACCCTTGCAGTAGTTTCAAGTTAAGTGTTATCAAACTGCTTGGGTTTTTGAAATAAAGCTGAAAACAGGGAAAAGATTACTAATGATGACATGGTACATCATTTGAGAAACACTCTGTTCCAATCCATCAACTTAATGTTCAGATATTTCTTTTGATCACAAATAACTTTGGCCTGAGGCATGTCCCAGATCAAACTCAACAGACAGTTAAAGCCAAGCAGATTCATTATCTGGGGATGATAAACATTTACATCAAATTTCATGGCAGTCTGTAAGGACATGTTGACAAAAGGACATAAATGCACTATGGCCCTAGAGGTAAAGTTGGAAAATAGTTGTATGACTGTTTTTCATGGGACCATGAATAATTGATTGACATCAAATCCCTCTATGACCATTAGTATAGCAACGCAGGATTTCAGTCTGCACCCCCCCCCCCCCCCCCCACCGCCAAAAAAAAAAAAATAGAAGTAGAAGCTTTTGTGGGGTTCTAATGAACACCTTAGCTACATCCTAATGAAAAAAATTAAACAGCTCTGCTTCTCCATTACCTCACTTTAACAATGTTGTCACCTTACCACCTCAGTGCTGGCCAAGTCAGAGACCTCTGGCCCCTGGTTCAACTCCCGGCATGCCCTGAGGCTTAAGGTTCATGCCTGGGTCTAGATCAAGAAACATAGTCAAAGGTCACACTTTCTTCACCATGGTCTTAAGGATTGTACGTGAGTGTTTGTGTGAGCTAAGTCTTGTTTTCATCTCTTCAGTGTCCTTCGCCGGTCATGCTCTTAGGTCCCAAATGGATCTCCTAGCGTGTAAATATGTGTGAACACTCATTTGCTCTGTACAAACTAGTGCATAGAGGTGTTTGAAACCAACATGATAGTGTGTTTTAAAAAAAGTAAATCAATAAAACAAATTTTGTTCAGTCTACTGAAAGCAAGGTAAATGGGACAATAGGGTTAAAAATGGCAGTCAGATTGAAGATTTAGCTTTCCTATGGATTACTGAACTAGCATTCAATCATACATATGTACTTTAGCTTGTCTGATGTTGCCCCACATGTTTTCTATTAGATTAAGGTCCAGGCATTGGGTTTGCCACCCCAAAATGTAAATCTCATTGAACTAGAACCAAGATCTTGCTCACCTTTTTGTTTGGAGATGTCATGTTTCAATGGTATTTCCTCTTCACAATCTGGCAACATGACATATTCAAGTATCTTAATGTATTTAAACTTTTCAGTGATCACATAGGACACACATGTGATTTAAGACTGTAGCAGCATCATGTGGATTAACTAGGATTTCGCCACAAAAGGGAGTATGACATGATTTGGTTACAAGACTCAAGCCAGCACAACACCAGACACCATAGACAGGTAATGTTTACATAAAATAATCTTATTTAACAAAGATCTGTGGGTCGTCTCGGGAGGAACAGGGGAACAGGAAACCAGGGAACCAAGTCTGCACTGCAAGATGAATAAGTAAAGATCAACTGGATGAAGATGATATTGAGATTTGATGTTGTAGGTATGATTCTTACTTGTTGTCCGGAGATCAGTTGCTGGGAGGAAGGTAGGTTGGAAGCCGTGGTCTATGGTTGGCTGGAGGTGTGTGTGTCATGTGCGATTATGTTCTGATGTTTTTGCAGGTGGATGACATAAAGAAGTCCAGAGGATTTCCAGGATCAAAGGTGAGTTCTGTTCTGAAGTGGGTGAGTGATGATGAGATTACCATGCAAGAAGCGGTGCAGAGGCTAACCAGGCAGGACCCCAGACTGAGGGACTTTCTATGGTTTAGAAGGTTCCGGAGAAAGGTCACATGAAACCCAGGAGGAATCTACGAGGTGAATGGAAGGTAAGTCAAAGTTTTCCTACCTGGAGTCTCATAAGGTAACTTGGCCATGTACCACGCTAGAGGCAAGAACCAATTGGCGTTAGCCTGCAGGAGCTACTCCACTTCTTCTCACTTAATTCTTCTTCTCTTCTCACTTAATTCTCAAAATAAGTTAGTTTGTTAGGAAAGACTATTGAGTAAAAACCCTAAGACATCAGCCAGGAAGTTTACACTCTTGTCAGGTAGCTCAGTTGTCACTGATCCTTCAGGTTTCTCGTACAATGCCGTGGGTCCTACCCAACTTCAGCTCTTTTCTTCTAAGTCACTTTTGAAACACATGGTAACACCAACCTCTCAGTTAGATCCATGTCTTGCCCTCCAGGTGTTACTAGATTCTCCATTGCATTTGGGTCTAGACCGTATGAAACATTCCTATGCCTCTCAGGATCAGTCTGTTTGACCCTAATCCTGAGAGCTTGGTTAGAAGTTTGTTCCAAACTGTCAATGATCCTTAGTGTATCTTTACTATCTTAAGTGTGGCTTAATATAAGGAATTAATTATAATGACAAAAAAATTCAATGTTTTGGAGTGTCTATCAGAAACCCTGAGGCTTAACCCCATCAGAAATGTGTCAGAAAAGCTGAAAATGTTTTTATACAACATATTTAATCTTCTAGTTTCAACTCTTAAACACAAATAAAACTTAATGGCTCAGAAAAAAGGAATTCCAAACTTGAAATACTTCCTTGATAAACACACTGCAGATGGCATTGATGATTGAAGCATTGGAGTTTTCATACTTTTTTTTTGCCAACTCCTCTGAACCCTAGCACTGTAATCTGATTGTAAAAGTGTGGAAGGAAAAACTTTGAAGGAATAAACAGCGAGTTAATCTCTATTTCTGAACTCACCGGCAGCCCATCAATTGATGTGGAGGGCTGCCAAAAACACAACTTGGGTATAATTTAGCATGACAGCCTTCTGGTGGCTGCTTGGGTGAAGAGTTCATGGAGAGAAACAGACAAAGCAAACAAAGACAACATACATACGGCAGCAGTCTGATTTACTGTATATGGGGCACATTTATGCATAGTGGTAAAAGTCTATGACTATAGCAAAATAGGTATATCAAAGTTTAACAATTTGCAAAACAGATGTTTTATTGTTCAGCCTTGGGCATAGAAAGGTCAAGTATATATATTCCAATATTTAAAAAACTTAGGCTTTCTATTAAACAAAACTTCCTTTATTTTCTCCCTGCCCGTTATGTTGAACCAACTGTCTCTTATTCTATCCCCTGTCTCTACCAGAATGTCTTTTGATGAGGGTGGACTAAAGCAGAAGATGACCCAAGGCTGGGCTAGTACAGACAGGACTGGGTGTGCCTGGGGGGCCCTGGAGGCATATTCTCATGACACCCAATAGGAACAAAAAAAAAAAAACCCTCAGCAAAATAAAGTGGCAATAAGTGCAAGTGTTTTAATGGATTCCCTCATTAGGTCCATCAAGGTTTTATATGAAATGGGATATGGCAGCTGCTTGGTTGTGGAGGCAAAAAATCTGCTGTTTGGTGGCAGTCATTAAGGGCTTTCCTGGGAATTTTGGGAGATCTCCTCTGGGTCAAAGCGAAGAGTGGAAACACATGGTTTCAATGCCATTGCCGATGTTTCGGGTTCAGAGCTGTCCACCAGTTGACCGAGGTGAGTTGAGTTGTGACCTTTTTTTAATTATTTATGGTTAGAGAGGGAAACGAGGCTAAATAAATATGTTTCTCTGGGTTTGAGATAGAAATACCAAGATTTCACAATTTTCCCCCTTAACACACCCTACTTGCATATGTGAGCAGAATTCTTGTGGATATCAGGGATATCTGTAGAACCGAGAACCACAAATTCCCTCAAAACAAACTGAAGACAATATCAGCTACAGTCACTTTCCATGGTGCTTCAGATCGTCAGGGAACAACTTCATGAAAAGGTTACTGCTCGGTCTTCATAGCAAAAAAACTAAGCAATATTTGACATTCACAATAAAATTCTCATTTGCCTTGACCATTACTCTACTGAGAAAAAGCATCCCCACTGCATGATCCCTACACCACCATGTCCCATGTTGTGTGTTGATGGTGCTGTGCAGTGTTAGTTTTCTACAACACATAACGTTTTCATGTTAAACAATACATTCTAATTTGATCTGACCAATAGATCTAATGGATTTCTTTGTACTGTATGTCTTGTCATGGTAGGTGGTCTCGGTGTTCTTGTGCTATTCTCTTTATGTAGGGCTATCACAGTGAAAGGGGCTGAATACAAATGTATGGAGCAGATTTAGAGTTTTGTTATTTTAAATTTTAGTTTAATATAAAAACAATATGCTATTTTCCCCTTCAAATCACAATTATGCCTTACTTTGCATTGGTTTTTCATCTAGAATCTTAAGACACATATAAGTTTCTGGTTTTAAAGTGAAAATATCTGACAAGGTCAAGGGGTATAAATACTTTTTTCAAGGCAGTTTAGAAGAATCCTCATTCTGTGTCAGTATGGATATGGTCAGAAATGCAATTTCTGCATTTGCTTCTTCTACTTTAAGACAACACCGGCAGGGTGATCTGCCCTGAAAACCCATAAGCTGATTAAAGTAAAGCAAAAAAAAAGCAAAAAAACAGTAGCTCTTCTGTTCAGCAAAGACAAATGCTTTGCTTGATTTAGATGGCAGGAAAGCCCCTTCCTCTCCCCTCACCCCAAATAGGGACAACAAAACTCTGGACATAATTTAAAATTTTTCCAAACCCTCCAGAATTTGCTGCACATGAGGCTTTTTTAAAGGCTTTGTTATTATTTTCAGGGTTTAACCTGTAAATGAAAATAAAGTTAGATTATTGTAAATTGTAAACCCCTGTGTTGGGGTTGTTTTTTCCTCCTAACCCAGAAATAAAAACAACTTTAGTGAGAGATCCCTTGACGGTTTGTCCTCCACCCCGTCTCAAGCAATTTTAAGAGTGGTCTGTGTGTGGTTGTTGAGGGGATCTGGTCGAACTGAGACCTGACCCAACCACAAGCTACAATTTGCATGTTGAAGCTAAATGGCTTCTGTAACTTGGTATGATTTGCATGTGGAGAGGCTAGACACACGGGTTACTTGATATTACGCTCAACACAAAAAATGCTAATGGTGAAAGGAGGTAATTCATCTGCCTAATGGTCCCACAGGAAAACAAAGACCAAACTATCGGTTGCTCTCCAGGTGTTTAATTTCAATTTCTACCCAAGACCCAATGAGACAATGTACTCTAATTAATCAAAGTCCACTCATTTTTAAACTCATCTGCACACAGAGTCAGAGGAAATCCTACAGAATAATCAATAAACATTTTCCACCTTCATTGTGACACACATTCACAAAAATCTGTGAAAATTGTTGGGGTAGGAATGTAAAAAGTAGGAATTTCACTAGCCAGGACCACGCTACGGATGGAATTAACTATTCACAAGCAAGAACGATGCTACTGATTCAGAATTTTAACAGTTTATTGGAGGCATGGAGGATCGAAAGGTCTAGGGAGAGATATTGTCGGAGACCCGGAGGAAGACTCAGTGTGGGTGCGCAGTCTTCAGGAAAATCGTCTTTCCGAGCCTGCTCAGAACCCCCCAGACAGGACCTAGAAGAGAGAGATGTTAGAAGGGTGGTACAGGAGTGAACGAAAGCGTGGAACAGGGATGCTGCGAACGGTGGATGCCGCAAAAGAAAGGGGGAGGGGTTAATAGGGGCGGGTCAGCAGGACCGGGAGGGAGAGGGAAAGAGAAGGCAGGTGGCAGGACACACACAGAGAGAGAAAAGAAGGCGGGTTGGCAGGACCCAGAGAGGGAGAGAAAGAGATGGCGGGTCGGCAGGACCCAGAGAGGGAGAGAAAGAGAAGGCGGGTCGGCAGGACCCAGAGAGAGAGAAAAAGAGAGGGCGGGTCGGCAGGACCCAGAGCGAGAGAGAGAAAGAGAAGGCGGGTCGGCAGGACCAGGCGACCTATGGGGATGGGAAGGGAGGGGCGAAAACGAACGAAACAGAAGAGAAATGAGAGGTAGGCAGGGTTTATATGTGTATCGCAGCGTGATTAGAAGTGCAAGGGAGGCCGGTGATGCCAGGTGCGGCAAGTTTAGTGCTGATTAGGATGAACGAAGAGAGTTATAAGCATGGCCTTGCTCCTGAACTTAAGTTAACTTTGTTAACTACATTTCACTAGCCAGGACCACGCTACGGATGGAATTAACTATTCACAAGTAAGAACAATGCCACAGATTCTGAATTTTAACAGTTTATTGAAGGCGTGGAGGATCGAAAGGTCTGGGGAGAGATATCGTCGGAGACCCGGAGGAAGACTCAGTGTGGGGGCGCAGTCTTCAGGAAAATCGTCTTTCCGAGCCTACTCAGAACCCCCAAAAAGGTCTTGATAAAGTGATTAACTGAGAAGCGAATGCACATGGTGCATATCAGATTATTTTGGATCGATATGCTGAAGAATGTCAGCAGGCTAGAATCTGTATTAATGTTGTCAGAGATTCCTGAATGGGTGACTGAGCCAGCTGCACCTATGTGGATGGAATGAACGGAGTAGAATTATGGGGGAGATGCCGGACCTGCGGAGAATCTGATGACAGGGATTCAAGAACCAGAATCAGGTAATTGGGCTTCCGATTCGGTGATGAACCGCATCTTAAATTGTGAGGCGTTAGCTGATAACCGGGAGTGAACATAACGGGATGGCTTATAGGGACTGAGATCAGAACCCCCAAAAAGGTTTGGAGAGATTAGCCCAGTAGTGAATGGGCAAGAAAAATTGTCTAGATTATTGCACATGTAGGTTCAATGCACGGAAGGGGTGATGGCCTAAAATTGGATGACGTTTGCGATCCCTGATCAGGCGGCTGAGGTGCCAATTCAGACAGAATTAAAGGAAAAGAACTTGGGTGAGATACTGGACTGACAGAAATCTGGCGAGAGCGACTAGTGAATCAGAACCTGATAGCGGGGCTATTTGATTCACCTTTCCGTATAGCGCCGATTCTCAAAGTTTTCTATGAAAGGAACCCCAGCAGATTGCATGAAACTGTTGACATGGGGGTCTGGTCGCATTGATGCAGACCTGCAATCACGGCAATCCATTCAGCAATCCCTCATACTGAGCAAGCATGAAGTGATTGTGGAGAGGAAAAACTCCCCTTTAATGGGAAGAAACCTCTGGCAGAACCTGGCTCAGTACAAGCGGTCATCTGCCGCAACCTTCTGGGGGTCTGAGAGGACAGAAGAGAGCATGGAGGATGCTCAGTCACTTTGAGCATCATCTGAGGAGATGCTAACCAACAAGCGGTTGGAGCTTCTATGAAAAGAAGAACGCTGAGAGAAACAAGGCCAGAAGTTGCAATGACAGCTCTGTTAGGAACAATCAGATTAGATTAAGAATATAGCTTGATTATTAAGGGCTTTGTACTTACCCGGCTTTAAATTTACCTTATTCTGAAACGAGAAGCGGGTCAAATGATGAGGTGTTAGCAGATAATCAGGACTGAACATAGCAGGGATTGGTTTGTAAGGGGCTGCAGTTACAACTGAGGCGGAATAGGTAGATTCGGACGGAAATGCAGAGCTGGTCTGTTTTGCTTCAGCATAGGATGCAAATCAGGGTGTCCTGACTGAAATTGAGATGTCAGGGATTGGGATGAATGGATAGTCGTGTATGGTTTAAGAGGGGGCGAACTGAGGTAGGCGAGCAGGAGCGTGAACTGAGGAGATAGGTCGATGAATGGGATAGACAGCAGGAGCGAAGCATCAAAATGCAACGGGGAAAACGTTGGAGGTGAGCGTAAGCGATGTGTAGCTGAGGGAGGTTCTAGCTTTTAAAACCTTTCGATAACATATGTGGCTATGATCGAGGGCTTGACACGGGCTACCTGTCGGCAGCTTAATGAAGATGCTGATCTCAGTCATAAGATTTGATGGTAGCTACGCAGATTATTTTTTAAATAAATATATACAGTATAAATATGATTGAACTGGAGTGAGATGAACTGGCAGGTTGACCGGAGAATAAGAATGAAAGACCATACTGTACGTTCCGTGAGAGGCCTCGAAGACGTTCCAGCAGGACAGGTAGACAGAGAGGGTATCAGGTGAAAGACTGTTTGAGACGGACTTCCGAGATGCGGTGAGGTCATGACGCTGAGGAGGCAATTGAAGATTGTGGCTAAAACTGTGAGGACTGGAGTTTAGTTGAGATCTGCTGTCGGAGCCTATGAGCCGAATTTTAGCTGAGAGCCTGATGAAGATGGACTTCTGAGATGCAGTGGTGGGGTCAAGCCAAGGCTCTGAATTTCTGAAAAGAGAAAAGAGAACCAGCAATTTAGTTTAGGTGACCAGGGACAGAGGCTGCATAGAGTGTGAACTGATGTTGGGCTGATGGGGAGAGAGAGTGCGGATGAGCTGCCTGATGGTGGGTGGATGAGATAGACCTTTATCGATATTTTCCATAATGCATTGTCTAAGTGGATGAGAATTGAGTATTGTGACCATTTGTGTCCCGAATAAGGGCTGTGATTACGAGGGGGTAAAGCCCAAGCAGAGCGGAGGAAGGGAGGGCAGACTGGGAGATAAACTCTGGGTCCAGCCTGAAGCGAAATGAGTCCTTTGGTAGTAGCTCGGAAACAGATGGGAGGAGCAGCAAATGGTTAAAACTCCGAAGGGGAAAGGAATTCACACCGGAGACACATCCCTGTACAACAGGCCTCGACTATGGCGAACTGATCATGGATGCATGGCACGCTGGTGGCAGAGGACTGCGGGAGACGCGAAAGACCGCATCTAGGGAATGAGGCTGACGGCAGAGTTAAGATAACCTGAGTGCAAAGCCCAGGGACTCCGGAGAAGTGTACAAAGAGGTAGCCAGTGTTCTAACGAAATAGCGCACCCTTTCGAAGTGTTCACCGCAGGACAAGTTACCCAACCTATCTTAACCCACAAGTTCTATGCCCCGACCCCAAAGTCATGGAGCAGCAAAGATACTTACCTAATAAAAAATGACTAAACCTGGATGTAAACATAATTTTAAGTTAATTTGAACAGTTTTTATTTTATTTTTTTGCAGCACATGTAGATTAACCGAAAGTATGTCACTAGTATGTTTACGTCCTTTAACCGATTGTAGATTGTGCATCTATCGAATTAAAAAGGTGTTTAAGTGAGCTTCATTTCTGAAAAGCAAGAATCGTGTAGACACGTGCAGAAAACGCAGAAAAGCAGCGTAGAAGAAGAAACGGCTCTCCGCTGCAGATGACTGTGGCTGTGCCGATTTGAGGTGGAGGACTGATGTTATTTCATTTCTTTATGTCGTGTTTTTTATTTATTTATTTATTCATTCATTTTTTTTTTTTAAAGCTCGAGCCTTAGTTCTTATGTATGTAATCGAATTATGAGCTAAATCCCTTTAATTGAGACGACGGATTTCAACGCGTGACTTAAACTTCTGTAGGAAGACCTGTATTTGGAATGGGAGTTTACATGCACCGTGAAGGAAACAAAAACAACTATCGGAATAAATAACTTCTCGAGCGGAAGGAAATGTAATCCGAATGAATTCGATCGGGTCAGGGTAATCTGAATGGCATGTTTACGTTAACCATTCAGGCATGTAATGCAATTTCTTGAGTCCAAGGAATGATGGGTTTACCAACCCAGATTACTCGGTGCAGGGCGACATGTCAGCTCGCTCCTGGCAGGGGGCGAGCTGACATGTGGGCCGAAGCCACGGAGAAGGGAACAGTGTCACCGGAAGAACCGCCCGATGGGAATCTTGAACGGCAGAAGCGGGAAGTTATAGACGGAACAGGGGTTGCACTGGGCGGAGGAGACGAAAAGAGAAGCCTAAAAAGAGCGTTGTGAGCGGAGCGGCTGAAGGGGATCCCCTGAGCGAAGAAGCACGCTGAGAGTTGCACCACTGTCCAGCCTGACATGTCGGAGCGGCAACAGAGGAGCGGCGAGCGCGAGGGGATGCCTGGATGTGAGGCGCTGAAGCCCCGTGCGAGCCCTAAATTGATGGAGGAGGAGCGGTCTGGGGCGAGTAAGCCAAAACGGCGGCCAAAAGTTGCTGAGGAGATAGCTCGAGCAGCCACCAGAAGTAGAGGCAAGCGGCGTGGGAACTCCCGCTGGGAGTTTTGAGGAGAAGAGGCCGACGCTGAGGGAGATGGATCGGAATCTGGCGAAACGCACGCAAAAGTCCGAACTGATCACTAAAAACGAACGAGACAGAAGAGAAATGAGAGGTAGGCAGAGTTTATATGTGTATTGCAGCGTGATAAGAAGCGCAAGGTAGGCCGGTGATGCTAGGTGTGGCAAGTTTAGGGCTGATTAGGACGAACGAAGCGAGTTTGAAGCGTGGCCTTGCTCCTGAACTTAAGTTAACTTTGTTAACTACATTTTGGGTTGATATTTGACACTTTTATTGCAGTTATGGCCGATAGCCAATATTTACTATCCATCCATCCATTTTCTGAACCGCTTAATCCTCAAGGGGTTGTGGGGGGGCTGGTGCCTATCTCCAGCTGTCAACCGGCGAGAGGCGGGGTACACCCTGGACAGGTCGCCAGTCCTTCACAGGGCCACATAGAGACAGACAGGAAAACAAACATGAACACACAATCACACCTCGGGACCATTTAGAGTGATCTATTAACCTGACAGTCATGTTTTTGGACTGTGGGAGGAAGCCGGAGTACCCGGAGGGAACCCACGGGGAGAACATGCAAACTCCATGCAGAAAGACCTTGGGCCAGGATACGAACCCACAACCTTCTGGTAACTTTTACCGGCTTTCTGGATTAGATCAGGCATGGGAGTCTTCTGGGGTGACCTGGAGAGAAAGATAGCAGTTTGATAACCATCAGGCGTTGAATGGTCATCCCCTATCTCCTTAAGAAGCCCATAATCCGCCTGTGAAGCAGCTCTTCAACAAGGATCCACTCTGGAAAGACTTACTCCACACCGGAAACACAGACACTCACACACAACCCGACACAATTTTTTTTTTTAAGTATTTCTTCTTTGAAATATTACCTGCAACCAAACCACAGCCCTGGGAAAAGCCCAAGGCCTTGGATAAGGCTCCTTTCTTGTTTCATTTTCTAACAAGAATATTATTCTAATTTGTTTTATGTCTTTTTTAAGTAACACTATTTTCAAGTTTCTTCACTATTCAGAGTAGAGAAGATTCTGATTGACCTAAGACTTTTTGTGTTTTTATATCCAACTGTTCATAACTACACAAACACTTATGAGAGACTCATCTGTAATGCATGCCTTTCTTAGGCCCATCCTCCTTGACATTTTCTTCTCCCATCAGTATTTGCAGCCTTTCCTGAGTTGAGAGACAGGCCACGGCCTCTAAATAGCTCCTTCCCCCTCCGGCCATGTTCGTGTGAGGACTCAGTTTAGGGTGTGACAATGAGGATCATCTGGCTCAAATCAGCCAAACAATCACCGTTCAGTGCCCTCTAACAGACAGATAGATAAGCTCGCTCAGACATGCCATTGTGAGACGCTGACGGCACATTTTCACCTCGCCTTCCGTCTGTGTTGCACAGCAATATTTTCTGGCTCATATGAACATAGTGAATTAATAATACTACAGAAACCTCCAACGGGTTGGATAGTGTGTTTAATGTCATGCAGTTAGTAACATAAAGGAGTGTCTCCCTCTTGCGATTGACATGTACTTCAATGGTCATCAATCAAAACACCAAGACAGGACTTAGAGATGAGGACGACAAAATAGATCTGAAGAGCGTTAATGACAGAGGTTAACCATGAAAGAGGCTTTCAAAGCACAAAAAGCCTCTCGGCTCCTGTCCTTTTGCTTCCTGTCCCTCGTCATTCTCAAAGATTAGCTGAGCGCCCATATTGCTTTTGTCATGCTTAAGCTTTGAGCGATGAACTCAGACTGGTGTTCAGGCAGATTTCTTGTACAGCACTGCACGCCTGTCCCTCTTTGTTTTGCCTTCTCTGTCCGATTTTCAGGAAACATCTGCCGTTGACTTCATATGTGGAGGCCAGCGCCGGCATAAGAAACGCCTGCAGCAACTTAATACTGAGAGATGTGGAGAAGTGATAGAAGGAGAGGGGAAATAAGTTAAGATGTCATCTTTAATGTCAAACACAGAAGATCTGAGATTTGATTATTTTCACCACTGCCTCTTGTCTGGTGCTTGAGTGCTGCTTTAAGATTAGCCGTGTTGCTCGGAGCGACACCCTGTCAGGTGCAGTTTAGAGACTTGTCAAAAAAAGGAAAAAAAAAAGGTGAAGACATTGAGACAGAAAGAAGAGAGGCAATTGATGGTGATAGTCTAGAGATTATATTGTTTGAAGAGACTGGCTGTCAGATTTGAAATAATTCTTCACCAAATTATGTTTTCATCACAGTAGGAGGGTTTTACATTTTTCTTTTCACCAATACAACTCTCGAAATTGATGAAGTTACTTCAAGTCCACATAAGTTCTCTGCAAAAAGGTTTGAGGCTGAGTATACGAGAATTTTGCTCTACAGGTCCAAAACATACTCAATAACTTAAGGCAACTTGAAAGTATTTACACCTCTGCACTTTTCCACCTTCTACTGTTTTATAGATTTATTACAAAATCAAGTTTTCTTGTCGTCAAAAATCTCCACAAGCCTGACACTCTATCCTAAATTCCCAGTGCTGATCAAATCTAATAGTAGACTGAAATTCTCCCAGTGGACTTAAATTTAGTTGATGAGTCATACTGCTACAACACAAAAACTCAAACAAGCTAATTCCTCATAAATCACAGATGTTCATCTGAACAAAAACAAATCAAATATGATACTGATCTGTTATGAAATCATTGACTGTTAACATTAATTAAAAAGCAATCATTCCCACAAGGGAAAAAAACTATTTTATATAGCTCGCTAAAATCGGATAAAATAAATAGGGTGCATCTGAATTGTTGCTATTTCATTTTATTTTCAACAAGCTACCAGTAATATGAAATCTTTCATCTACAGTTAAGTGAACTACTGCTGATAACTTCACAAGCCTTCCATTTGAAAAATCTAAACTGACCCTGGGTGAGGGGTGATACTTGCTTTTATGCTCCTCTAACCTGGAATCGACCTCTAGAAAAATGCAAAACTGCTGAAACACTGAGTTACCTTTTGTGTAATACTGTAATGAATATGGTTTCCTTTTTTGTTTGCTTATTGTTTTGTCTTTTGGTAAATCGTGTAAAGCCTTTTTGCTGAAATATTCTGTACAAATAAACTTGGCTTGACTTTTCTGTCACTTGACTGTGTGTTTAAACACTAAGAGTTTTTGTATTTGTTGAAACCGGAAACATATCCAAACAGATAATTTTGTTTGTCTTATAACCAAGAGATCAAACACCAGCTCCAGCAACAGGTGGAAAAAGGGCAGCATTTGCATTAATGTTCGATCCATAAAAAAACAAAATCTTCCCACTTTGGCACCTTCTCCAGCATCTCTTTAGAAAGACTGGAACAATGGGAATACATTTTAGTGGCTTTTAAACCGTACTCTTTAAAGCGTTGGTGTACTTTGGCCCCTGTAATGGCACCATGCTTGTTATGTACTATCCATTATCTATTACCACTTAACCCATAAAGACCCGGACACATTTTTACCTCAAGGAAAATTAAGGGGAGCATAAGACAGGTTAAATAGGGCAAATAGAACACATTTCTAAAAAAAAAAAAAAAAATTATTACAATAGTAGGTGGCAAACATCTCAAAAGTGACATAGATGTCACTATGGGTGTTAAATAGTTAAATTATGTTTTAAACTTACCCAACAGGTCTTACTGCAACCCATGAATGAAATTACATAACTCATATTGGTTCAATTAAGCTATCAAATACAATATATGACTAAACGTAATTGAATCAGCGAAGTATACTGATCAGATCATGATTAGTTTTCTTATTGTGACATAAACGTTACTACCTTTTTTATTTAACCATTTTTAGACTGACTGCCCGATGTGACATATGCGTCACACCAATATTTTCTTGATGGTTTTATGCAAAGTTCTTCAAGAAATTCGGAAACAATAGTTTATTTTTGACAAACAGCATTAAGTGTAAACATTGCAACCGTTGAATTGAATCAATCTACCTTTTAGCCTCAGAAAGAGTTTGCTCCAAATTAGCTGGCTAGCGGGTTTTTCCACATGCAACTTTCGGTCAACTTCGGTCTGTTGTATCGAAACACATGATCACCCTAGTGGTCACATGACCTATTATAAATGTGCTATAGGTGTTATTCTGGGACTTCATGAGAAAAAAATCAAGAATCTAGATTACCGTTGAAACATCAGGAACGTTAATAGGGCACGAGACACCAGTGTCACTGTGGGTCCTTATGGGTTAACCTAGAAGGGTCATTGGGGGGGGCTGTTGCCCGTCTTCAGCGGTCAACGGGTGAGAGGTAGGATACACCTTTGACAAGTCACCAGTGTATTGCAGGGCAACACAGAGACAGGTGGGACAAACAACCATGCACGTATACACTCACCCTTAAGGGCAATTTTCTTGACAATTGCTCCACTTCCTCCTAGCTCCCATGCCTACTTACATACCAAGATCAATACAAATTCACAAAAGCTGGATGCTGCTGTGTGAGTTCAAGTGCTGGGCAAGGTGATATATTTTCTAGCAGTTCAGAAAAAACCCCCAAAAAAAACAAACAAACAAAAAAACAACAACAAAGGAGCCAATCATTTACAAAATGACTTTTCACTTGCGATCTAGTGAAAAAAAAATCACGTTTTTGCAGCATGATGTCGGCAGCTTTGTCTGTAAGAGATGGCAACAATCATTTTATTGAGTACAACCAGCACAGGATAACACTTAAGTCTTAATTTACAGTATAAGAGAAAATGATCTAATAATATACAACATACCTAAAGTCAACAGAAGCGTTTGGCCAGCAAAAATCAGGCACATTTTTTTGAAATGTTTGAAAGGAACCCACTATAACTTCTGAGCTACTTTCAGGTTCTTTTTCATTGGGTTAATGGAAATATCTATCCTTACAGATGAAATGAAAACCAAAAATTCAGATATCACCTATTCTACATGTTCAATTTTAAGTCGGTTGTGTATGTATCAAGCTTGCCAAGCTTACATTTGGGGTTTAGTCCTATACCACCACTCCCCATCTGTGAACACATAGTATTATGGTTTGTGTAAATCCTTCTTGAACCTGGCAAGTAAGGGTTGCTTGCACTGCTTAAACTTTTAGTTCGGAATTATCCTCCAAAAATTGTGCTGACGTCTGTCAGTGGATTGAATCTTTGGAGAAAACTACACACCGACTTTCTGAACTAAAACCAGTAGAAACATTGTCCAGGGAACAAAACGAAAAGTCAGTGGGAGAAAAATCGAGTGTACTGTGAATTCAAGTTGACATCTAATACGTGCCAGCAGAAATGTGAAATGTTTTGTTACAGATATTACTTTACAGTAGAGTCAAGCTAAGACCTGGAGCTGGATATTCACATACTAATGAGACCCATGTATGTGTGGTATCAAGTCATTTAACCCATTACCTAAATTACTATGAACAAAGGGGAACACATGTAAAGTTTATACTATATTAGAATTTTTATGTAAGATTTCACAATGGAAATTTCTAGGGAGGGCATTTCATTTGTTTAAGAAAGAATTGCACTGTAAAAGAAGGGCTTGCTATTCACAAAACATCCATTGTCTGCGTGGAATAATATTTTTATTTGATTATTACTGGAAAGTCACTTCAGTAAGATGAAAATGTGACGGCTGGATAAGAATCAAAACATTGGCACAAACATATCTATTGTGACAAGCCTCTTTATTTTTTTATGGAGAGTATTAAGTTTGCGAAGTTCAATCATAATTTATCATCATTCTCAGTAAAGATGAGCTTCTTTAAGATTCCAGCCCACTATTTTACAGTTTCACAGTATCATGGCATTTATAGCCTGTTATTCATTTTTTTATATATATTTTTTAAACTTATAATCTAATTGATTTTTAAAGAGAAAAGTGACAACTCTACAGTTGCTGAAATAATACATTTACCTATTGTCATTTTAATTCTAATATATAAACCTAATCAAAAATATAAACACTTATTCCATTCAGTAGTTTTCAAGTAGTTTTTGCACACAATATAATACATGTTTGCCCTTTATAGAGTAACAAGAGCCTAACAAGAAGAGATTGGCTGGCTCATTTGTTAAGTTATATGAGCACATAGCCTGCAGTATGCTTCTTTACAGACATGGGGCTTGTAGCTTGCCAGCTACTGTTAAAGTTCATGTAAAGTCTTTTTTTGTTGTTGCAACTTTTCTTTCTAACAGTTTTCATTAGTTGAGATGGGGATAGTTAAATGCATTTCCTCCCTCAATTAAGCTGCCTAAAAGTTTGATTTCTGCATGTCTTCCATTAAAATGGAATCCTGAAAAGAGAAACAAATCTTAAAAGGGACAAAATACGAACAAAAAGAAATGCAACCTCAAAGCAGCTGAAAACACAGGCAAAATGTGATGAAGACAGATTAAATATCACCATACTACAGCATCAGTAGGTAACATCAGTCACCCATGACTTCATAATCTTTGTATTGAAAGTTTACATAATATCCTTCATCAGTCTTGCTGAAAGGTGGCTACACATGCATTCAACAACTTCCTGTAAAAGATTTTTTTTTATTATTAAGTAAATCTGTTGTTTATCTTCAGCATCCGCACAGGCGTGATAGTCTGCCACGATGCAAGGTCATGATCCATGTATGGAAGTACTTTCTGTTTTTATTGGTCAAACTCAAAAGGCTCTTCTTGTTTCAGAGAAGTGCAGTTTTTGCTGTGATTAAAATCAATGTATTATGTGATAGATTTATACTTTTTAATAATCAGATGTTTTCTACCTCTAAATAGGATGATAATAAAGGGTCTTTAACACTATCAATGGGAGGCGCTGCTTTAGTGCTATACTACCATCCATCCTTCAGCCTTTCAGCCAGCTGAAAACGGAGCATAGCAACTGTGCCTATTAGGCTAATACTAAATACATCCAAAGATAGATCCAGTACTTCTTCTGGTGCCTCATCATGCCAGTTCTATAGTTCACAGAAATCACACAACAGAATATTTTAGTGATTTTAAAACGGGAACTTTTTAAAACGGGAACTTTTTAAAACGTTTGGACGTCAGCCCATTCCTAGATCCTGCAGAGGTGTATCGTGTTCCATATAATTCTTGTTGGTATATCAATCACCTGTTTTACCCTCTCTTGTCTCCTGCTCCTTGTTTTTACTGCCTCTGCACAAACATGTCTTACTGCCTGCTCGAGGCCTAGATTTGATCTCCGCAAAGCTGAACTTCGTAAATCAGTGAGGGTGTTGCTGAAGTGGCGGCAATAGGCCATCGCCCAACCCCCACCATTCATGTGTCAAACACAGTAACTGATCCCTTTCTTTACCCTTCGTTTTTTTTAATGACTTCATTTGATTGAGGTTTTTTAGCTCGTTTATTGTTTTGGTCTCTTGTTCTCATTTGTCTGTTTAACACGTTTTCAGTCACACAGCATGTAATTGTTGCCACGGTATCTTGTTAAATTTAAAACGGTGTGCAGAGCATGAGGGAAAGTCCCCCCAAAATCAACTTTAAGAAAGGTTCTTATTACTTGTCCTTTTTGTCTTTTGGGTCATATTATTCAACTTTTACTTAGTTACACATGTTCACAGTTCTTGTGCTTTATAAGGCTCTGGCTGAACTGTCGCAAGAGTCTTAAAGACATTAAAAAGCTTGTTGTTTGACCAAATGGAAAGGGAGCAGATTCAAACAATACTTCCTTCTGCCTGTCTGCGAGTTCACAGGAGTTAATGCATTTGGCAGTAGCAGATGTCCTTGTCGGCTCTGAGTCGTGTGAAAGAATGTCACCCAAATCTAATCAAATTATGGCTGTTAAGGCAAGCGTCAAACCTTCACTTTGAATTTCTCACCGCAGACATTTCATGCACCCTCTTTTTTTTTTTTATTGCGATAGAACCGAGATAAGAACTGAATGAGATGCGAGGATGTGCTCTTTGATAACGCGACTGTGGATCATATGGTTAAAATCAGTGTGTGGACAGAAAGGGTCTGTCTGTAAAACAAAAATGTGCGCGTGTGCGCGTCAGCTCTTGTGACCTCTTAATATCACATCACATGTCTGATCTTATTCTTGTCTGCCATCTGAACTCCTGTCATGTGCTCCCTTTGCCAATCTGTCACACTTAATCTGAGCGGAAAGGAAAATTTAAGACGAGAACCCTCAGTGCTCCCGGAATGGTTTTGGTTGGAAAAGAGGAGAAGGAAACAAAGGGGAGAAGAAAAAAGGGGGAGAAAATCAGTGCAGCGTAGCGTTTCAGGGGCATGAATGGCATCAATGGTTCGCTTAGGGGGATAAATGAGGTGAGAGAAAGGAGGCAGGAAGATGAGAGAACAATGTGTGGGTTGTTCTTTAATCTGAAGTAAATCATCTGTCAGGTGTTGAGCTGTGCTCTCATCACAACAATGCTTCAAGGGTTTGTTGAGCACAGCTCTGTTCTCATGAGTTAGCCTGGACTCTTCCTCTAACCCATCCTTCTTTTCAGGACCAGTTTACGTGTTCAAAGGCAAGCATGATACTGACAAATCATTGAGATAAACATATAGAGAAGAATGTGATAAATAATGTTGATAAAAAGCAAGATAACGACAGTATACATACCCCATTTAACCTCTTAAGCCCGAGGCAGTTCCCCCCCCCCCCCACACACACATTTGAAATACCTACACTCTGTAAAACCTTTTACAGCTTGTAAAAGGTCTAAAATTTTCTAATTGCTCTCATATAATAGGAAGGTTTATGTGGATACTGTGAATGTGAAAAGTTTCAATAAAACTATGGTAGGAATGAATCATTGAGGTTGAAGGACACAACAAAAATGTATATATAAGTGAACAGCTTGTTTTCATTGTAAAGAAGCAAATAAACACAATAAATAGTAAATACTCACTCTTATTGACTTTAGACCAACTATTGGTGTCTGTAATAACAAATAATTGAAAGGTGAAAGTTAAATGTTACTATAGGAGGCGTGCTCCCAAAAATCGGGGCTAATGTGCTTAAGAGATTAAAAAAGGCCCGTTTTTTCTTCTCACATGATTTTCTTTTCAAATCACAATGTAGTACTTATCCTGTACATTTCAGTATCTTCAACTGAGTTCTGTACTTTGAGTCTTTCTGTATTTGTACTCACATATCACACCTGCACAGTTTTTAAACTGCCAGGTTTCTTTACATATCGATAGTTTCTACTCTTGTCCTGGTTCCTTTCTTCTAAATCGCCCCTGTAACTTTCCTGCAACTTCCTACTGTACGTTTTCTTTCCAATAGTAAATCCATCATTCCAAATTCTATTAGGCACCTGCCTCTGTCCTTTTGCCATTTGGGTCAGCCTCATTGATAATTTGATTTGACAGGCCCAAATAGGGTGAAGTATCCTATGTTGCACACTGGTTGTATCATAAATCCTGTGGCTATTTTTTGTGTTTCTTACAGTTATAGTCATATTTTTTCTTGCATTGGTTCTCTGCTGAATTTATAACGAATAGCCCATTGGAAATAACAAAGTTTATCCTGATTTAGGAAGGTGGGCTTTAGCTCTAGCTAAAGCTGTGTGCACAGAATAGTGCTGCATGATGTCAGAACACCTTTCAGTGGTGATATATTATTGATAAATATCGGAATGATAGTATTTTTTAAAGTGAATCCACATTTTCCTCTGTTTGTCCCTATGTGCTTACAGAACTCTTTCTGGTTCTTTAACTTCTTGGGCATGATTATATGTCACATATAAGTATCTAATACAGAGACTTCATCAAAAGGGCTTAATATTATTGTATATATATTGTATTATATTATAAATAATATATTAGCATGAAATGTCATGTTATATTTGCAAAACATTATTGCATTTCAAACAGTGCTTTGTGATATTATTTGATATTGCACACACTGATACATTACAGATACAGTGTGCTGCCCTGTCAGAAAGGGTAAAATGGGTTTAGAGGTATCAACTGGGACTTTTCCACCAAAAAGAACCAGTGCTGGTGCTGGTGCCAGAGATGGTGCTTAGTCGGGTCTCAGCAGTTACGGCTGGGCAATGGAGGGGGCACCTCCCCACCACTCACAACTTGCCATATAACGTGGAAAATTATTTTTATAATAACATAAAAATACTTCAAAATCAATTTATGTTTTCTTTCAGATGTGTAAGATACATATTTTATAGTTTAAGGGGAGTTGAGTTGTTACACTGATCACTGTTGTCTGATTGAGGACGTATTTATTTGTGCACCCTAAGGCTCCTATAGACTCTCGTTATAAGTTGTACATGCGCAGTAGCTCCTCTTCAATACAAGAGATAGGACGATTTGGGGCACAGGAGAGGTGCGCCCTGAGGGGGTGGAGTCTACATAACGTCCCCCTCCCACTGTGGGGCTGAAATCAAACAAACATCACAGACGTCTGTCATACAGTGCGGCTCATTTACAGGTCAGACCGCGGGAGTTGGAGACGAATGAAAAGAGACGCAAAATGCAGAAAGAGAAAAAGGATAATTCAGTTATGTCCCTAAAAACAATACTGTTTGAGAGAAAAACATATCAGAAGCTTGATGTGAAATAGCTCCAATCTGATCATTCAAATATCAGATCATTCAGCAGTAAAACGAGAGTAGAATTTTTCATGTTGGGTCACTGTATAGCTTGAATACATTTAATAGTAAGGAATCTCTGCATTACAAATGTGGATTATTCAGTTAAAGTAATGTTTTCAGACTTAAATTAGTGCTAATCATTGGCGGAAGTAGCGGTGTAGACACCGCTACTTCACAATAAAAGCATGTATTCCTAATGTTTAGATTGATGAATTAGATAGTTTATCTGCTGTGTCTACATATTGGAAAAGGGTAAATTGTGACATTTTATACTACGTCTATATATATGTAATATATATATTACATTTGATTTATTTGATATTTACCACAGCTGCTGATATCCAATTGTTAAGTTTATTCATTTATTTTGCTTATTTCTACCTTACCTTGCATTTGTTCTTATTTTTCATATGAGATCACACATATCATGTCCCACCTCACATTTATATCACCCATAGCTGTATCAGACGCTTTGTGGACATTATAAAGAAAAGAAGGAATATAACAGCCTTTTCTCCACCATATCTTCTCATACTCTATGGCTTTAAGTGGAGCTCTGACAGGTTCTCCCAGTGTTAACAGAGTGATCCCACCCTGAACCAGTACCTCTACAGACAGCTCAGTGTTTCTTCCACAACAGTATCAGTCTGTTCTAGCAAAATTGTTGAAGCCTCTGACTGAAATCATTCTATTGTCGTAGGATTGTCCTTTGAAGAAGAAAGTCAAAGTTGTCAAACCTTAATAAGAAACAGTCAGGTTTACATACAGAAAATGTTAACCAGTTAGTTTGTGTTAGCAACTGGCTAAAAGATCACTAGTTTAAAAGGGCCATGTGTGAATGTGATTGTGTAGTTAAAAAAAATCTATTAATTTCCTTTATTTAATGAAAAAAGAGCTACGGCATTTGGATTTGTTCCTTTACACGAAAAATTGTTGTTTTTTTAGTCATATTTAGGAATGTTAATTGTTCAGGGTTAAATCACAGCTACCCTGTAATTAATTAGGTAAAAAAAATTGTTTGACAACCCTAATATCTAGCCATCATCGTCATAGGGGAAAAATAAGTTCTTACCAAGCAACAACTCTGGCCCACCAGAGAGTTGGTACAAGAATAGGCACCAGTTTGGAACTAATAACAGAGTCTTTGTCAGAGGAAAACCAAAGAAGCATTTTCAAGTCAGGATAGTTCTGGCAGGGTCGGTTTCTCTAAAGTAATTAAATGGACAGATATTTTTATTTGTTTTTTTTTTGCTTTTTTCCCCAGAGAAGACATCCAGCTCTGAAGATCTCCAAAAGAGCACTATGTCCACAACAAAACACAGTGTTGGCAGTATCATGTTCTGGAGATACTTTCTTTTAGATGAAACTGGTGTTGTTGTTCACAGTTGCTTGTTAGTTTTGATACAACTGTTTATGACAGAAAAGTGAATATTAAGATTAATTTAACTTTTGCCATAACTGTAAGTCCAAGCTTACTTCCAAATCAACAAAACAATTACTTTATGATGGTATAATTTTGAGTCCTGACCTAAAGCTTTTCTTCTTTCTAGCACTCGGCAAGGACAGAGGCTTTTTATCTTTCTCCCTCCCTACTGTGTCTTATCCAAGAGCTCTTTGATTGTTTGTTCTACTTGCAGCATTTTGCTCTAAAGCCTAACCAAGCTTAACCATGGAAATTATCAGCTGGTCTCTGAGTGCAGTTGATAAAACCTTCTCAAATCAACAAGCGGGTATGTCCTCGGGGGACATACGCGAGTGGTCACGCATTGGACGCTTGTTAACGGTGGAGACACGAATGCCTCTCCATCTTATCTTTGGAGTATTTATATATATATATATATTCTATATGGTGATCGGGTTCCTGCTGATCAGAATGGGTGGCTACTCGATCTACCGGAAACTGGAGGAGATTCTGGAAGAAATTGGGAAGCTGAAGGAGCTGTCCGAAGGATTGGGTTGTGCTGCTGGGACTCAAACCTATTCGCTTACTGAGCAGGAATGCAGGCTGAACACTGGATCTGGTGATCTGGTAGATGTTTCAACACTCATACGAGTATCATCCAACATGGAGAAGCTTTCCGCATGGTTCGGAAGAAATTAAATTAAATTGAATTGGATATGATTGGAAAGTAAAAGAAGACCTTCTGAGTGATTCAAGGCAGAGAAAATTGCCCTTCCTGTTATCCATGACAATTGAACTTATTATTTAAACTCTATGCCAGCCTTCATTGGTCTACAATCTCAAATCCCAGCAGGAAGAATGCGGACATATGCTCTTCTACCCCCTCCCTGCAGAGTTACAAATTTCAAATATCAACAATCAGCTTAAGTGAAGGTTGCATGGAAAGGTTGCGAGAGAGACTATGGGACTATCTGAAAGGGGAGAAAAGGTGTCACACGCTCGCATGCACGCACACGCACGCACGCACGCACGCATGCAGGACTTAACATATGCCCCCAAGTTACCATAAGTACATTGCTTTTATGTAATTAAGTGTTTTTTTACTTTTCATGTTCTAAGGTATCGAGAGCACGACACAGACGAGCAGTTTAAAAAAAAAATATATATATATATATATATATTTTAAGCGTTTTTTTTTTTTTCCTCGACCACCGACCCTGACCTATTTTAAATCCTGTCTCATATCTGCATATAGTGTGCCGCTTGACGCTGGCTGTTATACCACAGTTGGCCTGAATCTGCATGTGTATTGAATCTTAATCAGGCTGTCATAAAATTGAACTGAAGGTCCTCATTCATTCAGTAATTAAATCTGACAAATAATCCACCAGAAGAGGGTTGTGTACAAGTGATGTCCTCACAATCTGATAGATTTTGACAATTTCTGCTAGGCAGGGGAGCAAACATTTCCATGTCAAGATGTGGTCTACTGATAGACAAAGACTGAACGCTGAAGCCAAGGACGTGCTGCCCATATGGAGATTTAGGAGTTTTCCCAAATGATCGGTCTGTTCTAGGGCCGGTGGCTCTGGCTTTTTTTTTGTTGTTGTTGTTTTTGTTTTGGTACTTCAAAACCATCTGCAATTGAGCCACTGTTGTAATCCTGCTGTAAGTCTTTTTTGTATGCATGAGTAAAACGTAGTTAACAAAATTAACTTAAGTTCAGGAGCAGGGCCCGCCCCTTTAAACCCCTCCCCTTTCTTCTTCACAGCATCCATCGTACGCAGCATCCCCGTTTTGTGCACTCATTCATTCCTTTACCACCTCTTCTAACATTTCCATCTTCTAAATTCCATCTGGGGGGTCCTGAGCAGGCTTGGAAAGACTATTTACCTGAAGACTGTGCCCCCACACTGAGTCTTCCTCCGGGTCTCCGACATATCTCTCCCTAGACCTTTCGATACTCCAACGCCGCAAATAAACTATTCAGAATCTGTAGCACTGTTCTTGCTTGTAAATTGTTAATTCCATCCGTAGCGTGGTCCTAGCTAGTGACACATATTTTATAAGATATCTTTGTGAGCTCTACCGCTCCGACACACCTTGCCCTGTCTCTAGCGTCCATCAGCCTGTAGAGCAGCAGATTTTGCACTCATCATACTTGTTTGATCTAGAGATTGCTGTACAAAAAATATGGTACAAGGTCAATGGACTCAGCTGTTTTCTCCATTCTTGAATCAATGAATCATCAGCAGAAAAAGCTCTCTTTCTTTCTCTCTCTTTGGCTGTGCTGGATTCCAAAAAGTTTGGAAATATCACAGTGTGTTTTTATGTTGTAATCAGAGGTGGGTAGAGTACTCAAAATTGTTCAAATAAAAATAGCATTAAAGTAAAAGTATAAAGATTGCTGTGCAGAGAACAGTTAGCTATTGACATCACCGTCAGGCTAAGCACAGCACACCGGCTTTTACTATAAACAGGTGCCCATACAGAAACAAAATAATGAACCTACAGGCAATCTGGCAGCCATTTGTACAACCAGTAGGATGTAACAGCTGACAAGCTACGGGTAGAAACTCCTCAAATGTGCCTGCCGCCAGTTTAGTTTACATATATCTACAATTATTTGAGAATCGTTCCTCAACTTTACACAGCAGAAGCAAAGAAGACACATACTGTACATATTAACATCAACATAGCTCCAGTGAGGGAAAGTGAGCAGATTCTGTCATGAGAATGGATTCCTGGATGGATGGATCACCCAATCTAACTCAGCCATAGACAGTGGCATATTTTGTCAGCTGAAAACCTATTAAATATTATTACCATACTTTTTTCTTCTATTTGTTCAGCCTATAGCACTGCACATCTTAACCATGCTGATAGATTTTTTCTTAACCACCATGTAGCGCTGATCTTTTGAGAACTAAGAGCTAACAAAAATGGTATAGTCAATGGGGGCAATCAGTCTTTCTGCCGTCCAACCAGGAGCTGGGGCAGGGCCTTGGGTGCGTGACGTCACGTTTCAACGTGTCCATAGAGCCTCTTCCACGCACACTAAACACTTTGATAGAAGAGACATTTCCTTCGCTGGCGAAGGGAAAAGCACATGAGTTTATGGGAGAAGCTCACTTAAAGGGACACAAAGACTGCTGATATCAAGTGAATTGTAAACACTAATAAAACAAACCCATTGTTTTACCCTCAAAGACTGACAGACCGTCCCTGAGTTACAGACGCTGTTGTGAGAGGGAAAGGGAGCCGACCCTGCATGCAGTCTGACTTGAACCAGCCAAAAGCTGCATTCATTCGCTGCCACTGAGCTGATGAGGTGAATGTCATGCTGGAAAAGACTCCAAAGGTACTGTTTCGGTTAAGGTTGGAGCCATTCGCTGTGTAGCCAAGCTAGATAGGACGAAGCTAACGTACCAGTCAAAGCTTCCTACACTACCTCGCTTCCTGCGCTACTGAACAACTGTGAGTCTGCTAGGCCATGTTAGCCTGTTGTTAGCCTGCTGGCTAACATCTTTTGAGCCCCTCTCATTATCCATTGAGACACCCTTGGATAATTTAATCGTTCAATTTGCTCTGTCTGGGGAGAGGCAAGATTATTTTAAGATAACTAAGATTTAACGGTTGTGTGTTTTTTTAAAACTATTTGTTACCTTGTGTAAGATTAATCTGCTACGGTTTGGCTATAGAAAGGCCATTTGGCCTGAAAGTGTAATCAATGTTGTCAAATGCTTTCCGAGGAAGAGTCATTCTAAATCCTGTAATCTGAGATACTCAATCTGACAGGAGTTTTCTTTTATTTGTTTAATGTTTAATAAAAATAATAGAGTAGCTCCAAACGACACCACGTGGGTCAGAGGCAAGCTACATGCAAGGGCTAACACTTCTTTCTTGATTTCAGGCCTGCATTTCATAAACAAACATTGCTATTGACACAAAAAACAAGTACAAGATATCAGTTTAAAGTACATCGTTTAAACACAGGAAACTAATCTCCTAACCCATGTTTGAAACCGCCTTTATGCATCAAAATACTGGAATTTTATTGTTTAATGCCATGATCAATCTATAAATAGTAGTAATTTTGCAAGGGCTAATGACTTCTCATCCAGATAATTCTAACCAAAAATATTACTTAATCCAAATAATTATTTATTTTTCCTTTTATTCTTTATTGGTTGAGACAGGAATCTATAGTGTTAATTAGTTTAAACTAATCATAATTAGTAAACTATTTTCGCTTCACTTCCAGCATTGCAATATAAGCCTTCATCTTTAAGAATCCAGAATCCTACAGAACTGTGACATCAAGAATTATGGTTTCCATTCATTGTGTTCTTTATTTTTGGTAGTTAGTTATTTGTTTCTTCTAATCAGTAGTGTGTGTTACTAGCTTGGGTGATTAAAATGTTTGTCTTATTTTCCTTGTTTTGTAAATAAATTATTGTACTTTGGAAATTTGTTTGTCCAATTATTCCACATACATATTTAGTAAGGTGCTGTTCAATAAACGTCTAGAGCTCAGTCCTTCATCTTGTTTATTCACCTCAGCCTTAACCAGGCAGGTGGGAAACTATCACTGAGACTGAAATATTTGGCTATTGATATAGTTAATTTTCCATAAATGATTAGTCTGTGATGGACTGGCGACCTGTCCGGGGTGTATCCCGCCTCTCGCCCGTTGACAGCTGGAGATAGGCACTAGCACTTTCTAGCAATTTCACTTTTATTTATGCTTGTAATGGATTCACTTGTTTTCAGTTGAATTGTATAGGATAAGTATCACATATATACAAAAAACTTTGAAATGATCTACGATGGTCTTATTTTACTTTCACCTTTTCTTTACAGAGATTCTCAGCGCCACTATAGCTGCTCCATTAAACACAAAATACATTATTTGTATTGCATTATTTATGATTTGTTTCCACAAAATGTGGATTTAATTGCTTTGTGTTTGAAGTGCAATAAAACTCAACAGCTCCAGTGGAGATAAACATTACGATGACGTTCTTCAACACTTAGAAACAACAACCTGACACAAAAACCTGTCACTGGTTTAAATTTAAACTGTTGGAAGTTTATTAAAGGGGGCAAAAGTTGAATGTGTTCAAATCTGAGTCAGACTTTACTTCGGTAATAAAAACCAGGAGCTTCCACCACGCTCATCTGTCAGATGAAACAGCCATTCTGAGAGCAACTGAGTGGCGCTGTGCTTGTCTGTGGGTGAAAAGTTCACTTCCTAAGTGTCATAAATCCACGTGGGAAAGCAGCAGATTGTGTTTTTTAAAACATCCACATTTACCTCAGCTAAAGAGATTAGTTAAAATCTTGAAATAGTTCAAATACCAAGTGCATAAACAACTTTTTCACATGTTTATAATTGAGTAAAGAATAGTTAGATGGGCAGTATATTATATTTGATAAAAAATCTTTCAAGAATTCATAAAATATGATCTGAATTTGAAAAGAAAACAGCTCAGTAGTTTTCATTCAATTTATTTATTTTTTAAGAATCAGGTGGGCTACTTCTTCACAAAATATGCCAAATATAACTGCAGAGGTCACCAAAGGTCAAAAAGTCTCCCCACATGACCTGAAATAGGCTAAACGAGTGTCACTCAGTTTTGCTATGCTTATGCTGCAAATCTTTTCGTTTAAATTTTTTTGTACTTCACTTTTGTTTCATTATTTGAAGTGACACTAATACACTCACCAGCTGAAAATCAAACTAAATTAAATACTTTATCCTAAATCTTGAGTTTTAAAAACTTCCTCCATAAAGATGACCTTTTTAGAGTGAAGATGTCAACTTACAGAATGCCAAATTTTCTAAAGCTTCTTGTAATGTCTTGTTGTAACATCTATATATTTCTATCTATATTTTGTTCTATTTGTATCTTTCTTACTTGATATTTAATTTTGTCTTTTTCTGTTCCTTTCTCTCACCGTATGTCATCGTTTTTAAGAGCACTGCAATGCAGGAATTTCCCTCTGAGATTAATAAAGGGTATCTGTATCTGCATCTCTGCAGGAAACGCGTGTTAAAGTGCTGATATAAGCATTTGTTGTTTTCAAAAGGTGTAATTTAAACCTTCACAAGGTGATGATAACACTCAAAGGATCTCTTTGTGTTTTCAAACAGTGTCAGTGTTGTTCCCATTAAAATTTTTATGAGGAGAGCTGAAGTTATGAACTCTTACAGAAGTGAGAACATATGGCAGCATGTTGAGCTGTCATATGTTCTTAGTTTTATAAAGCTGCTGGCTGACCTCCGCTTGTGGCACAAGCAGCTTGCTTTAATATGTCAAATCAGACCAATAGTGTTGTTGACAGGGCAATATTGACCTCTGACTTGGAGATAATTTCTTTCTGCATTGTGATAAAACTGAGAATATCTAAAAGTGTTTTTCTACCTTGCTTTGCTCCTTCGCATAGTGTCTTCTTTCTGGCTGCATGTTCTCACATGCCCTAAAATATATGTAGGAAATAAAAAAGAAAGCGGTACAGCTTCAACGGCATTAAAATGAAATAATGTTGTTGAGATATTTACCCTGAAGGGTCTAACTGTTAGATTCTGTGCTTTCAGATAAAATCCCCTTATTGAATTTAAACACTGATGCATCTTATCAAGTCTTGAAATTAATAAGATTTATTTAAAGGTTATTAGAGAATTGGCATGTTTATACAGCTTAGCTGTTTCTCATGTCTTCTCAGTTTAATACGCCAAAAAGTTACTTTTTTGGACACCACATTTGGACTCTACAGTGCACTTTCTTCCACATATTTGATGTGTTTCCTACCTTACCTGTAACAAAACGCAAACAGGACTTCTTATGGCTCTTTTTTTGCCCCACAATTGGCTATCTTCTTTCATTAGAGGAAGTTTTTAGGAATGTAGAGCTAACAGTTGCTCTATCAACAGATTTTCTCGCCTGAGCTGGGGATCTCTGCAGCTCCTCCAGAGTTAACATGGATCTCTTGCCTGCTGCTCTGAATAATGCTTACCCAGTTTTGTTAGGTTTGCAGGTTGTTCAGAATCAAAATAAGCTTCATTGGCCAAGATTGTGTGCACAAACAAGGAATTTCACTCGGATTTACACGCATTCAGTGCGTACATACATTAAGGATTAATATATAGAATGTAAACAAGTACAAGTATGAGTAAAATTAACAGTATTTACAATTCTGGGTTGTCAATAGGTTTGAAACTTTCCTAATTAATAGAGCTCATAGTTAAAAATAGTTGGAGGACAGACTAACCACTTTTCTTCGCTTTTTCAACTTTTCTCTTCTACTATTCTTCAGATGTATTTTTTTTTTTTGCTGTCATTTCAGTTGTTGACCTTGTTTTTTCTGTGTTTTTCTCTCTATAGAAGCTACACCTGGTCCTATATCCTGCTCAGCTACAACGCCCTGTTGGATGAGGAGCATCGGTTCAGATGACTTTTCCAGTGACTGAACTTCCTCCATGTTCTGTACTTTTAACTTTCTTTAATATAGAAAGTACTCTTACATCAGTTCCTTTTGTTCTTTCTGTGTCTCTTCTCTGTCTTCTCAAACCTCCAGACAGGATGAGTGCTTGTACTAAGCCATGTTCTGCTTGCTTCCATGTTCTTCCTGTTAAAGGATACTTTTTCCTCTCCACTGTCACTACATGCTTTACCCTGTATGAGAGATTGCTGTGGTTGCAGTCTGCATATTCTGTGAACAACCTGAACAACTCAACACATTCTGCTGGGACTCCTTAAATAGAAAACTTTGGAATATATTGGAATGTATGTGTAATTGTATTGAAATTACTTTTCTTCTAAAGTGCCTTGAGATGGATGGAGGGAAGGTCCCTACTGATGATCCTCTTTGCTGACCGAACTGTTTGTTACAGCCTGGACCTGCCCTTTAGACCCATGAATAGATTCACAATGTACATTCCCCTTTAAAGCACATGAACAACACTGCTCACTTTAGCAAAAGGCACCTGAAGGGGAAAAACTACTGAAGTTGTGCAGGTGTGCCCTGAAATAAACGCGTCTGGCTTCAGACTGCAAAGCCCATGTGTGTTCAGCCGTGCTCCTCTTGTGTGTTTGTATGGGTGTTGGTGTCGACACATCGCCATCTTGTCGCGCACAAACACTCCACAGAGCTCCATCAAAGAGAAAGCAGAAGAACACAAGAGCAGAGAGGGAAAACCGAGTGGGGAAGACATCAAAGGCCGGTTCTCCCCACTGTTTCCACATGCCACAACGTCCCAGTGGTAACAGCTGACAAGCTCCTCTATAAACAGCCCACTCAGATCTTGCCAGCGGGATGCACCCATTCAAAAGCAGTTTGCTGCCTGGGCTTTGTTTATTGATGTGCTGCCTGGACAGCAGGGCAGTGTGAGGAAAAAGATGGATAGACTCAAAAGTGCAAAGGGATAAAGGTAAAGAGCAGGGCTGGATTTGGATTTGTGAGGATGTGTGGGCTTGAAAAAATGTATATATATATATATATATATATACGTTTAATAACCACTGCCCCCCCCCCAATTTTTTTTTACAAAATAAAATAAATACAAAAAAATACGAATCCCTTTCAATGGTGAGTCAAATAGTTGTCCAAATAAGCCTCATAAGTATTAGTTTGAGAGAGACTTGAAAAAGATGGCTTTTTCTTCTTTCCTCAGTAACACTCTCTGCCAAAAACTTGACAACAGACAACTTTCCTTGCAAGTACCGCCTGTTTCCAGTCAACCCTCAGCCTCTCAAAAACATTAAGATCAGGGCTTTGACCCAACGCAAGATATTCCAGATTCTGTTGCCTCAAAGCATCCCAAAACCATGTCATCCACTGCTCCACGCTTTGCGGTTTGTATGGGGTTCTTTTCCTTAAGTTCTGTGTTTGGTATGTGCCAAACATATATTTCAAACATATTTTTATTAGAAAGCAAAGGTTTCCTCCTTTACACATTTCACATGAAAATTACATATGTGTTGTGTCTTACTGATTAAACAGGTATTGTGTTTGCTTATGAACAGTAATCTGCTGTAGGGTTCATGATGATATTGCAGCATATATACAGCATATTGCAGTCGGCTCTCTAAGTAAACTCCCTGGGATTCCCACACGTTTTATTACATTTTACAAAACGCTTTTAAATTCCCCTTCTTCAATCAATGATTTTCTAAATATTACTTAAACTCCTTAGTTTTGTTAAAATTATAATAGATACTGTATCTAAATTTCCAAATGTTATAGAAAAACACACAGCACATAACTGTATGAGAGTTGTTATAGCGGCAATTACGTCCCCCACTGGGATTAATAAATTCTACTCTTGAAGATACAAATCATTAAAGTGGAATTTTGTTCTTACTGAGTATATTTGGTGTCTTTCTTCTCTTTGAATGTGTGCATCCTGTTTTGTCATCACTTTATTGTCCATCTGTTGAATGTTAAACACCTGAGAGAGTTTCAGCTGAACACTTGTTTTCAATGTGTGACATGAACTTCAGGAGAACAAAAGGATCTCATTTCCAGATGTCTCCACAACTAGTGTAAGCAGAATAAAAGAGTGTGCTTTATTTCACCCTGTGGGGAAAAAGGCGTGACTAAACCTTCATGCCTTCCTTTCCTCAACATCATAAAACACAGAACTCTTTAGAGTTTTCAGCAATACTGTCCCATCTATGGGTCAGGTCCTCTCTGTATTATTTTTAAATGTTTTAGCTTCAGTGCTCAAGCTACTGTGTGTGTGTGTGTGTGTTTGTGTGTGATTGTTTGCCACTCCAACACTTCAAAGATCAAAACAGCGAACATGCTAGAATGTGCTGCATTCCTCTCAGGTGATGACAACGATAATCCTCGCGTAATTCGGACTCAGTCGAGCGTAGATGACAAGCTTGGAGTGACACACTGACACACATTGGCACACGTTACCTGAAACCCTCCTGCTAGCCTCGGGCCTCGTGTTGGAAAAAAAGTGCGGGAGTCTGGGTGAACTCTGTAAGGCCTATTTCACAGCTGCCGCTGCTACACACACAAACGTGCACACACACACACAAAACAGAACTGGCGAATCTAATCCTCGCTGTCAGACTCTATGACAAAATGATGGACAGACGGAGGCAGTGGGAAAGGACTGTTTAGTGGTAAGTGGCGGGGTGAAAGGTTAAATGATTGTGAAGCAATGGAAGGAAGTGCAGCAGCAAAACAATACTTGAACAATCCTTTAACAATTTACTAATAACGTCACAACAACAAAAAAACCCACTTCAAATGCATTCACAGGTGTTATTTAGATTATGAAGACATGTACTGATAAATATTAAGTCCAGAATTATTTATAGCCCTGACTTTGGTTTGAAATAATTTCTTCTAAATTTATTTTTCTTATGATAAATCTCTGGAAAGACAATAAAACAACCTAACAGATGAAAAACAACTAAGTTTTATTAATCAACAGAAAAAAATCTTTATTAGCACCACATAATTTAAGACATCATTGCAACACTGATGAAATTTGGTTTTTGACAGAGTTGTATAAGTGAGCAAAAACATTCTGGAACATCCCAGTCATCTTACTTTGGCAGCAGTCTGTTGGGTTTAGCTTAGCATAAAGAGTGTGAGTGAATGGTAATGGCTAGCATTTCCTGATTAAAAGTTATGAAATTGAATCAACAATCATCTTAATTATTCCTGGTGACCTCCGTGATTATATTGATTGCAAATAAAAATATTATGTAACACAAAGGAAGTACAGGAACAAATTTTGACTTGGGACTAGATTAGAACAAAGCACCGCTGTTAGCCGCTGCTGCAAGGCTAGAGCAGTAGCCAGCAGTTAGGAAATGCCTTTCTCACTTATCTAACTCTAATGGTGCATTGAGACTGCAAGCTTTGTCAGCATCGAGCAACGCTCATAAAGCGACTAGTTCGACGCATATACACAGAAGATAAAGTTTTAAGCTGAAGCTCGCTAAGCTCGTTGGCGGGCCTTTCTCTGCTGGATGTTTTAAACACCGTGGTTGGCTACACAACGTCGACGTTGGGCCGCGTCGCTACAGAGAGACGCTCTGATTGGTTGCCGTACTGCATCAAGAGCGTTAGGACCGTTAAAAGTTCAACTAGCTGAACTTCTGCGTTGCTAGTGTTGTGAGCTTTGAAGCTTGGAATGCAGGAGAAGCTTGAAAAGTTGACGGAGTCAAAGCTCACTAAGCACCACAGAGACTTTGACGCTCCTCCAACGGCCTCAACCGTAGACTTAATGTAATCTTGACGTTGCTGACGCGAACAAAGCTTGCAGTCTGAAAGCAGCATAAGGAATATGGCAACTGACAAAATCTTAATTAGGGGAGGAATAGCCCTATTCTCTCTCAGATTTCAGTCAAGACTGAGTAACTTTAACAATGTTTCCACTTGTGGTAAAATGAAAAGAGTACTGTTTTTTAAGGAGTATGACTGGATTTGATTTAAGGTTTTAGTTTAGTGCCAATAAAAATCTCTGAAGTAGATGGGGATTTTATCCATGTCAGCGGCTAACAGTCAGCCAGCTTTCAAATTGCTTGTATCTTGTGTTTCATTATTATTGTATCTTTTACATAGCAAGTCACCAAACTGGTTCAACTTAACTCATTTAAAGTCACTGAGGGCCTCATACATAAATGTTTTTGGACAGGTTAAGGTAAAAGGTGCACTCTGTCAACATTTCTTCCTCTTTTATTTCAAAATAAGAGTTGCAAAGACATATATCGATCTATTTTCTGTCCCGTCTATCCTATGCAGGGGCCAATGCCTATGTCTAGCAGTCATTGGGCAAACGGCAGGCTATACCCTGGACAGTACATATACAGTATACACGTAACCAAAGTATTAACGCAACACTTTTTTCTCCCATTTTTCATCAGCAGATATCAAAGATCTGAAACATTATGTATACAGACTAAATACCCATTCTTCTCAAATATCACCAATAAATCTGTCTAAATCTGTGTTAGTGAGCACTTTTCCTTTGCTGAGATAATCCATCCCGCCTCAATAAGTATGGCATATCAAAGTGCTGATTGCACAGCATAAATATTGCACAGGTGTGCCTTAGACTGGCCACAATAAAAGACCACTCTGAACTATTCAATTTGATCACGCAGCACAATGCCACAGATGCTGCAACTTTTGAGGAGGCGTGCTATTGGTATGCTGACTGCAGGAATGTCTACCTGAGCTGTTGCCCATGAAATTAATATTTATTTCTCCACCATAACGCGTCTCCAAAGTACCTCCAACCGACCTCTCAACCGCAGACCATGTTAACCACAGAAGCCCAGGATCCCCAAATCCAGCATGTTCACCCCCATGATCATCTGAGACCAGCCATAGGTGCTGTAACAATTGGTTTGCATAACCAAATAATTTCTGCACAAACTATGGACAGGATAGACAGGTATAGATGATGGATGGAGCACCCACCTTCAAACGCAATGTTCAAAATCAAACTCATCACTTACTTCACCAGAATCAAGGCCATGAAAGGCAATTTTAATTATATATAGCACACTTTCTACACAAGGCAATTGAAGGTGCTTTACATGATAACAATAATGTCAAAACATTTATAAAATAATATTTATGTAAAATTATGAAAAGCACCAAGAGAGGATGCTTTAAGTGCATCTGATTATTCATAACAGATGTTGACAGATGATACCTCTTCCTCTGCTGATTTGACTTTTGCACATACAGCACTGACTGTAAAATGTGCTCCACACAGAGCTTGAGCAATTTTTTGGGCAGGTGAAGGAACAAGAGATGGCTCAGGAGCAGACATGCTCTTTTCTATTTGGTTCCCTAAATCCACTTGGGGAGTTTCAGCTAAATTAACAAATGACGGGAGCCTTGTTTAAACCTTTCTAACAGAAAACTTTTTTTTTTTAACTTTACTCTACATAAAGCTAACATGAGAGCATTCAGTAGAACAATCTCCCAATTCAATTCAGTTTATTTTACATGGCGCCATTTCACAACAGATGTCATCTTAAGGTACTTTACAAGAAAAGTTATTACAATACAATATTTAATGTAGGAATTAGAGAACCACAGAAGATTCCGTCGGGACTTCTCAGCAATCCCTCACACTGAGCAAGCCTGAAGCGACAGTGGAGAGGAAAAACTCCCTTTCAGCAGGAAGAAACCTCCAGCAGAACCAGGCTCAGCATAAGTGGTCATCTGCCGAGAACTTCTGGGGTTTAGAGAATACAGAAGAGACACAGAAAGAGCAAAAGAACTGATGCAGAAGCAGAAGTAGGTAGCAGGACGTGGAGAACCTTCCATCACTCCAATGCCATCTTAGTCAGGGTCGTCAAGCAGGGTGGGTCAGCAGCACCTACTGTAGGAAGAGACTAAGAGAAAACAGGTTAGCGCTTGAATCGACAGCTCATCATGCTGTTGGGGAGAAGTAGGAGAGAAAGTAGGAACTGACTCTAATAATGTCCTCCAACAGCCTAGCCTAAAGCAGCATAGCTACTAACATTAACCTGTCTCCTAGCTACTTAGGAGACCTAGCTACTAACACTCTCTAGCTGTCTTACATTAATCTATCTCTATCTAGCTACTCTACCTCTTCCTATCTCTTCCTCGCTTTTGACACTCTACCTGACTACAAACATTAACCTGTCTATTCCTAGCTACCTGTCTAACCTGTCTTTAACTACCTATTAACATATCTCTAACTGTAAGCTTTATCAAAGAGGAAAGGTTTAAGCCTAGTTTTAAAAATAGACAAGTTGTCTGCTTCACGAACCAACCCTGGGAGCTGGTTCCATAGGAGGGGAGCCTGATAGCTGAAAGATCTGCCACCCATTCTACTTTTAGAAATCCTAGGAACTACCAGTAAACCTGCAGTCTGAGAGCGAAGGGCTCTGTTAGGAAGATATGGAACAATCAGGTCTCTTATGTATGATGGAGCTAGATTATTTAGAGCTTTATATGTCAGAAGGAGGATCTTGAATTCTATTCTAGATTTTACTGGGAGCCAGTGAAGAGAAAAACAGTGGAAATGTGATCTCTTCTTCTTTTATTCCTTAGAACCCTTGCAGCAGCATTTTGGACTAACTGAAGACTTTTAATTGTATTCTGTGGATTACCTGATAATAAAGAGTTATAATAATCCAGCCTTGAAGTAACAAAGGCATGGACTAGTTTTTCAGCATCACTCCTGAACAGGATGGTTCTAATTTTTGCAATATTCCTAAAGTGAAAAAAGGAAATCCTAGAGACTTCTTTAATGTGAGATCTAAATGACATATCTTGGTCAAAAATAACACAAAGGTTCTTTGCTTTATTACTGGAGGCTAATTTAATGCCGTCCAGGTGAAGGGGTTGACTAAGTAGTTTCTGATAAAACTTCTGTTTTATCAGAATTCAGAAGCAAGAAGTTTAGAGTCATCCAAGTTTTTATATCTTCCAGACATGCCTGTAGTCTACCTAACTGATTGGATTCATTAGGATTTATGGATAGATATAGCTGTGTATCATCTGCGTAACTATGGAAATTTATCCCATGCTGCCTAATGATTTTACCAATAGAAAGCATATATATAGTAAAAAGGATCGGCCCAAGCACCGAACTCTGTGGTACTCCGCCAGTAACCATTGAGGTCGAGGAAGATCTATTGTTTACCTGAACAAACTGAAATCTGTTGGACAAATACGATTTAAACCAGCCTAGTGCTGTTCCTATTATACCGACACTTTGAAGCCTTTCTATGAGAATATTGTGATCAAAAGTGTCAAACGCAGCACTTAGATCAAACAGGACCGGAATGGTCACCAGTCCATTGTCTGAGGCTCTAAGAATATCATTAGTAACCTTCACCAGAGCTGTTTCAGTGCTATGATGAGCTTTAAAGCCTGACTGAAATTTCTCAAACAGCTCATTATTGTTTAAATGCTCACATATCTGGTGTGCCACTATTTTCTCAAGAATTTTTGATAAGAAGGGAAGATTAGATATCGGTCTATAGTTAATTAAGTTGTTTTGACCAAGAGATGGTTTCTTAAGTAGAGGTTTAATTACAGCTATCTTAAACTCCTGTGGTACATATCCATTTACTAAGGATAGATTCATTATATCTAAAATTGGAGCAGCCATCAAAGGGAAAACCTCTTTTAAAAGTTTAGTTGGGACTGGGTCTAACATGCAAGTTGAAGGTTTTGATGAAGCTAATAATTTTAGTACATCTGAAAGTTCAGCTGCATTAAAGCGGTTCAAGCATATATTAGGTTCAACCATCTTTGATGCTGCCTCATTAACTAAGGAAGAAGCAAGCATATTGGGAAGGTTCCCATTTATCTTGTTTTTTATAGAGTCTATTTTATTTTTTTAAAATTTCATGAAGTCGTCACTACTAAGAGCTATGATCCTGTGTGAGTTTGTCAACTGTATTAAAAAGAAACCTAGGATTATTTTTATTCTCCTCGATTAAAGATGAAAAATATGCTTTTCTGGCTGTTCGAAGGCTCTTTTTATATAGCAATAGACAATTTTTCCACACTAAATAAGAATCCTGTAAATTTTCTCCCTAGTTTTCGAACATTCTGCTTTAGGGTACGTAGCTCTAAATTAAACCAGGGAGTTAATCTTCTATGGCTAGCCACCTTCCTTTTCAAGGGGGCAACTTTGTCTATTGCCAGACGCAGGGAGGAATTAACGCTATGAACTAAAATGTCAAGCTGTGAGGGGTCAGGAGTTAAATCACTATTTTCTGTTGTATTTTTATATACTGAGGAAATTAAAGTTGGAAGAGCTTCTTTAAAACTTGCTATAGCGTCTGATCTAGTATAATTAAGTTTTCTTTCAGGTTTGAAATGGTCAGTTAGAGTGAATTTAAAAGTGATCAAAAAATTATCAGGATACGGTTATGTGGAACGACTGTTATTTCTTCACAGTCAATGCCATAAGTCAGCACAAGATCTAAACTGTGGTGACAAGAGTGGGTTGGTCCCTGCACATTTGTATACTGAGTCTAAGGTAATGTTAAAATCTGTATTTAGACTATCACTTTCACTATCAACATAAATATTGAAGTCTCCAACTATAATAACTTTATCCGTGTTTAAAACTAAGTCAGATGGAAAATCTGATATCTGATCTAAAAATTGAGAATAAGAGCCTGGTGGACGATATTAACTTTGTTATGGGTATGAGGAAGGCTAAAGATTAAATGCTCAAAGGAACTGTAACTATTATTTTTTGGGGGAATAATTAGTAAATCAGAATAAAAGATGGTGGCTACTCCACCTCCTCGACCAGTACTTCGAAGGACACTAAAGTTTAAGTAGCAAGGGGAAGTTGACTCATTTATTGTGACATGGTCTTCCTGCAACCATGTCTCTGCAAGACAAAACAAATCAATAATATTATCACAAATTAAGTCATTTACTAGGAGTGTTTTGAGGAGAGAGATCTTATGTTTAGTAAACCATATTTAATTGATTTGTTTTTCTGTTCAGCCGGAGTTGTATTTATCTTTATGATATTTTTATACATTGCTCTAGTAGCATTAACTTTTAATTCATTAATTTTGGGTAGTGGACGGGAAACTTTCTCTATAGAGTAGTGGGTGGGTGGCAGTCCCTGTTCCCTGAGCTGGACTCTGGGTTGTCACGTCATTGGGGAACTAGAGATAACCCTATCAAAGTTCCTGGAAAGAAGGGCAGCGCCGTCCGTGGTGGGATGGATGCCGTCTCTACGTAACAGTCCAGATTTTCACGAGAAGGTCCCCCAGTTATCAATGTAGGTTGAAACGACAGCATACGGCTGTACACGTCATCGCTAGTACTATCAGGCAGGGGTCCAGAAAAAATGAAAGAGTCAATCTTTTTGGCAGCCCTACACACCAAAGCTATGCTAATTTTAGTGACATCCGATTGCCGTAACCGGTTGTCAATTTAATACATTTTGGGTGAAAATATTACTTTTGTACCAAAAAATTTTAGTTTAGTGCCCCCAGCTGGTTAAACAATTACACTGCACTGGAATTTACTATAATTCGAATCCTGCATTGCAAACGGCTCAGCTCGGGTTTCTGACGTAGGCTTTGATTAGTGCCGACAGCAGTCCTGCCGTGGTGGTTTATACATTATAACATGTGCTGTCTCAGCCACAGCTCCGTAGCGAGGTGCCATGAACTGCCTGCTGCACAAAAAGATTTAGAGCAATTGGCTCAAAACCTGGGTGCTGCATTATGCAGGTGGTTACCCCTACTTGCTAACATTTTCGCATTACATATGACAAAGGGAATAACAGATATCAGTAAATGGAAAATATAATTTGGGCTAAGGCTAAAGAGCATTTTTAATGCAATAATTGTGATTGTGTGACATTTTTTTTGCACATTACTCCATTCATTCTCAATGATTTTCTCGCCATGCTTGGATACTTTATACCTTGTGCATCTCTCTGTGACACATATGTTCTGTTGCAGACAATAACTTACAGTGGCTGCAGGTGCAACTGTCGAGGCAGAGTCACACGAAATTACTCAAGCTAATCTATATTTAGAATTAGATTTGGCAAACAAGAATGTATCACTCAGAGACAGCCAATTCTATGCCGTGATTCCGTTAAAGGCTCGGCATCTTCTACTGCCCCGGGCAGAGAAGGAGACAACAGCTCGAAAGGATATGGCTCAGGGCCGCTCGCCTTCTCCACAGAACCTACCTCCCTTTACTATGTTCCCTCTGGTGTGGAGAAAAATCTTCAGCCTCCAGATTATTTCCCTCTGAAGCAATGGAGCTCGCGTTACTATGACTACTGTTCTGTTTCCAGGACATTGATTTCTCATAAAACTGCTGCCTCCTGCTGGTATTGACTACTAATGCACTTTTAACAAAAACTATTTTCAAAAAAGGTTGTACTGTCACTTTAAATGTGACATACTGTATGTGGTCTTCAACTTCCATCTTGACCCTCAGCAGCATTAATATGATGCATAGGAGTGAATTACAGGTTTGTCAAAGTACTTTCTTTTCAATCATATATCAGAACCATGTCTTGCCCCATATCTTTATGAACTCTTCCATTTTTTTAACCATTTTTATTTCTTTTTTAATCCTCATTTTGCTTTACTCTCAGATACTTTAACTATTCTAAATCAGAAAGAGAAGACTTTCACAATAAACTCAACTTTCTTCATTTTTTTTAGGAATGCTTGTGTCCTCACCTGACTGCAGGTTGTTTTCTGGAACCAGCATCAAACTGGAAATGATACAACCCATAACAATTTCAGTAAAGCACCAGTGCTGGGAGCCACAGTTCCCTAATATCCTGCATAGTCTCCACATGTGCTGAAGTGCCAGAGGCAACACCCTCATTTGTCGCTCTGTGAGGAAGATGGCTGCAGCCCAGGAATATTAAAGCAGATTAGATCGGGAACAATCTGTGCTTTTGAATAAGCAGCAAAGTAGCTTCGATTTTTTCACAACTTTTAAGTTTGGTAGAATTTACATTAAAAGGCTTTTTGGTAAAACAGACATAATATTTATACACTTTGGAAAGTGGAACCTAAGTGGACTCTTTATTTTAACATGTCTAAAAGAAGCTTCTGCCTCTTTTCCTTCTATGTATTGTATCCTCAGTTAAGTGGATGTAGCATCATGCATTTATGCTGAATGTTTTCTGTCTCTGAATTTAATTTCCAAATAATGAGATTGTCAGAACAGAAAAAAAATGTGTATGGAGCGAACAATTTGAATAGTTAAATATGCAAAATGAACTCAGAAACACGAACAGCACAATCCTCTTTTTGTGTCTTGCCTGCCCCTCCCCTCTCCCATCATATCTTCTCCCCTTCTGCCAAATCATTTCCACCAAATCCGTGTTGATACACCATCACAGCTCCCCGCAAAGTGAAGATAATCCTTGACATTTTTATCATTCACCCCCCTTTTATTTAGTCTTTGCTGTGCTTGCCTGTCTTGTTTGCTGATAAAATCTGCCAACCGATGCAGGCCTTGGCGGATCACACATCAAAAAGGTCGGTTTCCCCCCAGAGGGGGACACAGTGTCAAAATAATGCTCCTTTGTGTGCTCTGGGTGGCAGCCTAATTTAAAAACTTAATTTGGAGACTCTCGCTTTTTTACATTTTGCACTGAGCTGGCGATGTCTAGATTTCTTGACTGTGGGCAGGTTTTAGAACATATGAATTAAAGTTGTTTGAAAAAAAATATCCAAATACCTTTAAAAAAAAAAAAAACAATATGCCAAACATTAAAAAAGGGCGATAAATCATAATATAAGAGTCTGCATGAACCTATGTTAAAACTAAAACCTTGAAAGATTAAAATACATTTCAGTCTTTAGATAGTCATTTTCTAACTTTCAATCTGTAAAGAAAGTGTCAGTCCCAATATGGGGTTACATTTTTAAACATAACTTTAAATCATTACTGTTATATCCAGTTTGGATGAAGCAACAGTCAGTCAGCATTCATCGGGCGAGTGACTGGGTACATCCTGAAAGGTCAGACTGAAGTCAAAAGACAGTTGATAATTTTTGTGTGAGATTAGAAAACCCATTTTTGACTAATCCTGAAAAGATAAGATTAACCAGATTTTAGTCAGGCTCTCTTTACACCAGATAAAGACTGCCCAGGATCTCCAGATCAAAACTAATCTGAAAAACCTGCAATGTTTCTTCAAGCCAAAGAGTTTTGCTTCTTAGCATTTTTTCCGCCACAGGTATCACATCTGCAGATATTTCTTCCAAATGTTGCAGTATGACATACATTCGGTAAGTTTTGGTGCCTGTGCAATTCATTTCATCTTTGCAGAAGCAACAAGTATGACTTTCATTAGTATATCATCCATCCATCCATTTTCTGAACCGCTTAATCCTTAAGGGGTCGCGTGGGGGGGTGCTATCTCCAGCTGTCAATGGGAGAGAGCGAGGTACACCCTGGACAGGTTGCCAGTCCATCGCAGCATTAGTATATCAGCAGCACAATAAAATGTTGGTGCTGGGCTTAGAGCTTTCCCCTGTTTCATGGACAATGGACCAATTCTGCAACCAGCAACTCCACAAAGCAGCTCTTAGGACATAGCTATGCTGCCACCACGATAATGAACCACCACAAATTACTCACTTGGTGGCTTTATCAAATACAATGGGCAGTGTATTCTTGAACCAGCCAAGAAAAACCCAGTCAGGCCTTGCAGAAACAATCCATATTTTGGCAGATTTTTAGTGACATAAGAAAATCTGCAAGAGGGGAGATGGCGTTTGCACAGCCCTACACACCATGGGCTACATACCATGGGGTATGTGTGGAGATTAAGAATGCTGTTTGCTTCTGATTACATATGTCTGAGACTGGTAAAACAATGCGAATTTTAGAATTTTGAACATGCAGGAAACTTCGGTAACAGGATTTTATTGGTTTATAATTCTTGTGGCATGACTCGGGGGTGAGGTAGAGCATGGGGTTTGCTGTGGCAGCAATGACAGAGCTGATGTGAGACTAGCCACATTACCATCAGTACATGCTAATTATGTACTGATGGTACTGATGATCATGTTCTAACATGTAGTTGCATCCTAATGCAGTCGCATTACATCAGAGTCAGGGACTGGGCATGGAGTGATCATGATGCACATGGTAGATAATTACCTTTAAGCAGGTTTCCCACATTTTTCGCACTCCAGTAGTTTCTAAAGGGTCATATAGACTGTGGGGACCATAGCCAGGCATTCTTTGTTGAAATAGTAGGGGACGTAAGAAAATATCAATGTGCTGATATATAGTGATAGTTTATGTTTTGGTTTATTTTATTTTATGTATTTGGGTGCAACTTCCATTATATGGATAAACATTGCGGCAAGTAGATCCAAATTACTCTCCTGAAGAACTTCCAGTCACACCAAAGTTTTGTGAGTGAGTTAATGAAAGTAATGCATGCTATAAATAAGGTCCATAGGTTGAAAACAAATGCACTTCCCCTTTAAAAGGTATGAATTGACAAATAGTTGTACAATATTTCTATTGACACACAGCTGAATTTCGGCCATGAGAAAGTTTAGTATGAAACAACCCAAACTACTAATATACAAAATCACACAGGGGTGAGCTGTCTGATTGATTTAAAACCATCTAACAACATCACACCATGCCATTGTATCCTTTGTAAACTGCACATTTTATGTCAACTGATTATCACCATACTCTGGTTTGGCAGAGCGTGCTTCCTAAAACAAGTATTCAAACATATTGCTAAAAAAAAATGTTTATGCAAGCCGTTGATGGACAGCAATAACAAAGAGTTAACACTCAGTTTCTGCAACGCAAATAAAAAGCTAATGCTCATCAGATAGAAAAAAACTTTCTCATTTAGAAAACCCACATTCCTTTTAAATGTAGCACCACTCTTTAAAAGCAATCAGTCCTTTCCTCTAAGAATGCATCTCTATTTTTTAGATTCAGTTGAATGAACAACTGTAGCCTGGCTGTGGTTTTGATTTTTTATAGCTGAGAGCACAAACACAATAGATTTACAGCCACCAGAGAGATTTTGTAATAGGCACTCAACTTTGCAAGGGGAATAACTCTCACTCAGACTTACTTTGCTCTAAAAAGCTCCCTCTGTTTGCTGAGGTAGCAGAGGCAGCTGGCAGGACTCCGTACTCAGCCTGACAAGCTGCTTTGAAATACCAATCACAGAGTTTATACAACAGGGAAGACTCGTAAATATGTCAAGCGGGAAAATATACAATGCCATACTTCAGGTTTTCTCTGCTAAAGAAGGAGAGTTATAGTCTCAGAGGTGTATACACTGTACAGGTGATATAATATGCGCTCAGTCTGGTCCTGAAACCCATTTATCATACCTGACAGCAAAGGAAAACGCTAGTTGTGTTACCCTTGTGACAATCCGCTATATCCCTCTCGCCAGCACCACCCACATGTATACACAAATGTACATGGATACATGAGACACCGCTAAAACCCATGTAGGCTGGTTGTGGCCGTGCTGTGAGTAATTTACGGCAGCATGTGGCAGGAAGTGAGGAGAAAATTTGCACTTTTACCCAAAAAATAACACCTTAAAGTCTAAGTGTTTCTTGCCAGATGTGTCAGAACTTTTGCCAGCAAGATGTTATTTTTTCCTCTCTAGAAATACATTTTTCGGTGTTTGCTATCCATCTCAAGCTAGTGGAGTTTTTAACTTATCCTGCAAATAAATATTTTTCAGTAAAGTCAAATAGTACTGTTGTCAAATGGAAATAAAAGAATAAAAGGCTTTCACTGATGTATTTGGTCAAATGGGAGACACACTCTCGAGCAAGGGTGTCCAAAGTCACTTTTAGTTCTTCCCCTGAATCAAAGGATGGTTCCTCAGCAGGCCTCTGCAGAATTTTTGAGGCACTAAAAAACATAGTTGGAGCAATAAAACAAGTACTCAAAAAATTAGATACTTCTTTCAAAGCCATAATGGAAAGAACACTGTCAACAAACTCTTCCTGATCAACACTACCCAAATCTGCCATTTGTTATTCTCCCAGTCCATCACCAACTAAAACCTCATATGTTATGCAAAACATGTTTTATTTGAAAATTAACTGATTTTCATCACACTAATTTTTAAAGAAAACAGAAAAAGCCCTATGTAAAAAACAACATATAAATATTATAATATAAAATGATATTGTTCACTTATCACTTAGTGCACCTAGCAAACCTATTAACTATATATAAAAAACTAGTCTACATGACAGTTTTAAATAAATTTACTCCAATGCAGGCAAACAGAGGTACTGCCTAGAAACAGATTAAATGAAGGACCCAAAAACCTCTCCCCCTTTCATTCTGCTGAACGTAATGCTTGGTAATTTCTCATCTGTTCAAATTGTCCAGCCTCTGCTACCTACCAGAGCTCCACTTAAAGTCACTAAGAGTATGATCAAATATGGGCTAGAAAAAAAGGCTGTAATATTTCCTCTGCCCTTTATTATTTCCAAATAGATGGTGATACAGGTTTGGATGGTATACATGGGGTATGTGTGGTCTCCTATGAAAAATAATAACAAATACAACTACGGTAAACAAAAATATTTGAATGAACTTGATATTTGGATATGTTAGTCTATGTTAAACATCACATAAATTAAATGTAATTTAGACTTAGTAATCAAATGTCACAATTTACCATTTTCCCATAAGTAAACCCTTTAGCAGATAAAAGTCTCCGGCTCATTAATGTTAACATTAGGAATGAATGCTCTTATTGTAAAGATCTACAGAGCTACTTCTCACTAATTTAAGTCCAAAAACATCACTTTAATTGAATAATACCGCAATAACTCACAATAAAATGTACTAAAACTATACCGTGAACCAACATGCATAAAAAAAAACACGAATACCGTGGTTTTATACTTTTTGCATTGTGACGTGGGGGTTGCTGGCTATTAGCAAGACCAAGCTAACAGCTGAAGTGGATGTGGAAATCTCTATGGAGCGCATCTGAAGAAGTGTACTGAAAGGTTTTACAAGCTCGCCAGCCAAAACATTAAAGTAACTGCGTGTCACTTAGTGAACCGTCAAACAGTTTTCCTGGCACTGTATCACATCATCATCATGCCGAAATAACCCTAGAGCAAGCATTTATTACTAACTAATCCAGAAGCAACATGGCTATTTCAGAATCCATACAGCCTGCTGTCTCTTTAATGTCATTCTCACAGCAGCTGACCACACAAAACTGAAAAGTTGTAACACTGTGTTGTATTTTGACCTAAACTGAGTAAACATTTGACAGAAAAGATCTTTCACAGAAGTGAAAGGAAGGAAATGATCTCTGACCTGTGTCTTACCCCATCTTGCTGCTCTATGAAGGAACAGAAGGAACCATGGACGATGTGTTGTTATGGAGGGTGACGTAAAAGGGGAACAGCATGATCATGATCTACAACGTCCTGCTCCGCGTCTCAGCATGCTGCAACTTTCCGCTCTCTCCCTTCCGATTCACAACGGGCATGGAACGGAACGGCGCCTCGGTATGAATCCGAGGTTAATAAGTCTTCTCCGGCAGCTTTCAGCTCTTGCAGCCCAGTTCCTTTTCCTCGATTCCTCTGATAGCGACCTTTATTGATTTCTTTGGTGGATCTGCCATGGTTCAAAACTCAAAACGGGTTTGTTCATATCATTAGGAAGTGCGTAGAATATTGCGGTAAAGCGGATCTCAGTCAGTACATTCGGGGAAGCTGTCCGCGGTTATATGGTGCTGTTTTTAGCAGAACATCAAAAATTGTGTTATCTCACCAAGACGTTTCAAAAGCGTGTAAAAGTTACAGAGTGTGTCTTGAAGCCTCTGAAATCGGTGTCAGGCTACGTCGTGCCGCAATTAATGTTATTGGGAAAAGGAGTTTAAAGCGCTTAACATCCGATTTTTTTCTCTTATTTGCCTTGTAAATGGGGGGTACGGGGGATGGATCAGGGTCAATCTGAATCTGGAGGGGACCCCACCCCACCCTCTTCCAGGGCAGGTATCTCCAACTCCAGTCCTCAAGACCCAGTGTCCTGCAGCTTTTAGATGCATCCATGCTCCAACATACCTGAATCAAATTAATGACTGGATATCAGGCCTCTGCCATATTTTATGGGATGCTTAACAATGCAATCAGAAGCTCTCACTAAATGGAGTTGGCGAGCCTTGCTTTAGAGCACACGTGTCAAACTCAACGCCTGTGAACCAAATCTGGCCCAGCATCGACGTTTATTATAATAAACGATCACCCCTATAGGGTTTTTCCATTGGGAAGAACCGGAGTGGGTGCTAGAGCTAAAGCTTAACTGGTTTTTAACTGGTTTCTTCTAATAACCAGTTTGCGTTTCCACAGACATGGAGTCTAGTCGTTGCTGCGTCTCAACATCATCTAAAGCGTTGCAACGCAACTGTAAAGGCTACGCCCACCTGTGGAGAGGAAAGGAGAAATCCCGAACTGAGACGACTTTAAATACACCGTAGTTTCTCTAGAGGACGCTGCGAATAGAACCTTTAAGTTCTCTTTATCTGCTCCTCAATAAAGTAAAATCTTATTATTATTATCTTTATTTAGAAACAGTTAGAGCCGGCCAAAGCGCAAGTGATCTAAGCGGTTGCTTAGGCCCCCCCGAAACTCATCCGAGGCTCCCTATTAATGAACTGAAGAGAGACTACAGTTGTTAAGATTTATGAGAATGTAAATATCAACTTGATTTACATTTTTTTCAGTGTAGATTATTAAAAAAATAAATTGTTTAATTTTTTGTTTAATGACTAGGCAAGTTTCTTTTTAACAATTTATTGTATTACTATCTAATTATTTTATTACTAACTTTTTTAAATCAAAATTACATTTTAATTTTAAAATATAAACAATTGCAAAAAAATTATCAAATACAGTCAAAGCAATACAAATGTACATTTGTATTAAGAAATTTTTTTCCTAATATGTTTATCTAAACAGTGGTATAAGGGGGTTCTAACCCGCAACCTATTCTTTAACCCTGAAATGGCTTGTGGGTTGTTGTTTTTTGGGGTGTTCTTGTTTGTCGATTTATCAACATACCTGCGAATTGAATTCAAAATCTGTAAAGACTTCTGAAAACAATTGGTTAAACTTGTATATTCTGATTCTTTATTATTGGCATTTATTCAGATTGAAGGGGGCTGAAAATAAAAGAAAAAATAAGAGAACCATTTCCCTCCCTTTCTGTATCTTTCTGCAAGGCACTATCAGACACCTCAAACCTCCACATTTCTAAGCAGATGTGTCTTTGAGCAGCTGTTATCATTGCTTCCGACAGCGAGCCAAGTGAGGGGAAAAATAACTGAGTCAACATCCTGTATGGATATGAATAACAGACAGCGAGTGCGAGAAAAAAAGCAAGGGAAGATGAGTGATAACTCACAGATATCAGGCCTAATACGTATTTATGATGCTGCCAAAAATCACGGCATTATTTCACCTTCTAAAGCTCGGTGCACAGCTCGAGCTCGAGGGGAAACGCTCCTACTTGCAGAAGTCTGAGGTCAGCGCAGAAAATATTTCATGGGCGTTGTCAGACTGCTCAGCACACTGTGAATAATGCCTCAACATGACACCATAATGCTTGTTCAGGTGAAAAACGGTACTCTCTGCAACTTTCTGGGCCAGCAGTAACAATATTCCATCCTGTGGTGGGGGTGTGTGTGAAAAATGACATTACTTCTCATTCATGTATTCATCCTGCAGATATAAATTAGGCCCCAAGCATTTCAATCTTACTTCCTAAATAGAGCACTTTGTCATCACTAAGAAAACGGGGGGTGGGGGTTTGATGGTGGTGTGGGTTGGTTGATCAGGAGAATAATTCTTGACTCTTTAAGTTCTGTGCATGAGGCTGAGGCATGATGTGATCATTCGAATTAGTCATCAGTTGAACTTGCGGTAATCCCTGAACGCCACACGAAGACAAAGTGCGGCTTTAATTTAGAATCATTCCTCATCTTCTTCAACGTTCCAGCCGAGTGGCAACATAGAGTGCATCCTTTATCCTGAGCTCAGATGCAGAAAATAGAGAGGAGGTACGGATCATTTGTTTGAAGTGACAAGACTGATGGGCGTTGATTTACTTATGTAATAATGGCCTTTTAATTCAGCTCTTCAGCCTTTTGTAACATCAAAGCTTGACAAGGGGATTGACAGCAGTACTTTTTCTCACCTCACCCCATCTATGACTGACGGGCGCAATATGGTCGCCATCAACCCGACTCAGCATCGTGCAACTGTCACGAATCTTGAAACTGGACACCTGTGCCTGCGGGACAAGCTCAGAGTCCAACAGAATTTGAATTAAAGCGCTTATCCTGTCATGAATTTGATGCGTAACTGCAGGGCAGTTTGATTTTATTTGGCTCCACATCATTCATACCGTGCAACATGCATGCCGCGGGTTTGATTTATTCCTAAAGACAGAAATACAAATAAAGAAAGCAATCTCATTTACCAGCTCCCAGTGTTGCCACAGTGTGTTAAACCACAAGTCAAGTGTTATGACAGGCCCTGTCTGCGTGGCTGCCATGTCTTGAGGGGGAGCGTAGGGGGCGCGCAGCATTTGCTGAGCGATGACAGATGTAGGACGAGCGCTGTAATGCATCTCTCGTCTGTAATGGTGTGTTTTGGGCTGAGCTTGTCGCTGCTGACCGGTGATTATGCGGCACAGAGGAGCGCTGCCTATGTTTGCCTCAGCTCACATTGGGGTTTCTAAATGGAGCGTGGATTTCTTTCTGACATTTATGAATGATGTTTGTGCTGCGGGTTATGTAAATAAAGTCATCAAAGTTTAGAGCATGCGGTATTGGGGCCAAAATTAGGACTACTTCCCTGCCGCAGGAGGCTACATCCATTCCGAAGCCAGCAATTGATGCGGCTGTTGATAGGTAACTGAGAGGCCAGCACTGGCAACTGAAAAGGAGACTGCTCACTTGTGTTAGCGCTGGAGAGGCTAACAGCAAGCATGCCAAGGCTGGCGACTAGCATGTCTAGGCTGGCCCCAGGATCGCCTACTCCCCCTGCTGTCAATTAGACCATACAGCCTGGCAATACCATTGGACAGGCTGGTGACTAGCATCCCTGGACTCATCACCAGCTTTATTGTAGACTTGACTGCTTGTAATTTAACGTGGTGAAAGCTCCAATACATCATGCCATGTTCATCCATTTTCTATTGAGCATTTCATGGCAGACTGCTTAAGGCTCACTGAAGTACTGGACACTTTAATCAGTAGCTTGTTTCCAATTTAGAACACAACCTACTGATGTAATAAAAATTAAAATTTCACAACTCAATGAAAATTAAGTAAATCTTCAACATCCATATTCTATTTTACATTCATAAATAGTTAGAGAAGTTTACCCATTCTGTAATGCCTTTAATGTCATCAGAAATTGCAGTGATACAATGTTGCAAGTACATGCAAGACTCCAAAAGATCCAAAATACTCCATAATGGATAACACAATTTAATAACAATAATTAAAGCCAGAGAACCTTAATTTCATAGAAGAAGGCAAGAAGAAATGTTTGAACATATAGATGGTGATAAATGGCAGGAGGCAGGAGAGGAAAATACTCAAATCTGAGCAACAGAAATAGTGTTCAAATTAGGATTGATTACATTTTACAAGAGTTTGGCTGATATAATTTACAAGTTAATATTTTGATCTTTAGGAGTCACTATTTACTTAAGAAAAGGCATTAAAACTATTCCAGTCCACACTCCAGTCCATATAGGTAGTAATTCACCTCAACTTATTTGCCAAACAACATAAAGTCAGATGAAGGTATTACTGGTTTATAATAAAGCCGGTGACAAGCCTAGGTGTGCTTGTCCTTAACCTCCCCAAAGCTGACAAAAGTGAGCATTCTCCGTCTCAGTTATAGATGGCAGTCTATCAATAGTCAGATCAGTTGCTTGCTTTGGGATGGATATAGCCTCCTGCGGCAGCGAAGTAGTCTTAATTTTGGACCCAATACCATGCCATACATTTGGGGGCCAAAAAAATATTGCCTTCCCCTCCCCATTGTTGCAATCTACAAAAACAACCTGCTGGTTTTTTTCTATCAAAGTAACTCATCGAACAGAGCGAATCAATGTGTGACACAGGTCCAGTGCTCTGTTACAGCCAACTGCTTTTTCTTTGATTTTATAGACAGCTTCAGGATTAATGGGGGTCCAGGTTCAGAGCAATTGACTCCTGAGTCCCTCTCCTTCTCCGTTGTAACCCAAGGAATTTGTACTAATTATTAAAAGGCTAAGAGAACACAGAGAAAGCACTCATCAGACCTTAACATCACAGAAAATGTTACAGTACATGAAATATTTGATCAGTTTTAAGAAGAAAAGTTTCCATTTTTATGCTAAGAAATACTTTTGCCCATTTTGGCCTAATCTAATGTGCTAGCTACATTTGCTGTTACTCCTGGTAAAGCTACTCTTTATCAAAAGTATTGGATCACCCGTCTAAATCATTGAAATTAGGTGTTACAATCCTTTCCATGACTGCAGGTGTATAAAAACCAGAACCTTTGGTTGCTGAGCAATTCTAAAAACAATAACGGAAGAATGTATCACCCTAAAGAAAACGCAGACATGAGGTTTCCCTTGCTACAGTACGGTACAGAAAAAAGGTATTAGTGGAGAAACACCATAAGGTTCCATGGTCAGCTGTTAGTTTGGTGCAGAAAGGATAATGGTGTAGGGGTGCTTTTCAGTAGTTGGGCACAGTGCCTTGCTTTAGCATACCAAGGTATTTTGAATAATTCCATACTACTCAGTCTGTGGGACCAGTTTAATTATGACCTCTTCCTGCTTCTGCGCAAGCAAGAACTATTGCCGCATTTCCACTGGACGAGTTCTGTGACATTTCTGAGAGGGAAAATCATTCAGCTCAGCTGTTGTGAGAATTGGCCTGTAAGTAATTTGCTAAGACGTCTGCATATTCCGACCACTTCGACTGTAAATAACGTCATCGATAAGTGCAAAGGCACCCACAGCAACAAGAAAATTACGAAAGCTTGAAGAAGCATGGATGGTTTATGTGTTTTTGTTTGCTATGCTGTCATGGACATCTTGAAACGTGATGTCATGCACCCAAGCTGCTGCCCCTCGACTTCTTCCTGAAGGGTAGAAAGACAGATCACTCCCATTAACTACCGCTGCTGTTAGCTGACAGTTGTCAAAATTACGCTACATGGCGGTAAAAGAAACATCTATCAGCATGGTTAATATGTACAGACCTGTAGGCTCAACAAACTGAATAAAAAAGGACAGTAATAATATTTTAGAGGTTTTCAGCTGACGAAATACGCCAATGTTTATGGTTGAGGGATAGTGGAAGATCTATCCAGATCCTGTTATCCAGTCTCTTGACTCATGAATCTGTTCACTTTTCTTCACTGGAGGTATGTTGATATTAGTATATACTATATATATGCATTTGTTGCTTCTGCTGTATAAAGTTGAGGCATGATGATAAAATAATTGTAGATATCCCCATACTGGCATCCAGCATGTTAGCTATTTGAAACGGCCTGGAAGCTAGCCTTGTGGGCTAGCTCTTACCTATCTCAGCTTTCTTACATGTTACTGGTTGTACACTGCCCAATTGCCTGTAGGTTGTAAGTTTACTATTTTATTTCTTTATGGGTGTCTGTTTATTGTAAAAGCTATGCTACTGCACTCAGCCTGATGGTATCCTCTAGCTAACGCAGCCTGCACCACGTAAACTGTCACTTTTGCCGTGCCATTGCTGCTTAATAACTCCATAATGTGTTGTTCTGTTTGGGCTGTGAATATGTCTATCACATGCAAGTCATTTGATGAAGTTATAAATATTGGCCTGTCGGGGAGTAAGATGGCTGAATAGTAACTGGTTTGTCATAACTCGTCAAACTGTCAAATTGATGATCGATAAAAAAGTGTGTATGAAGAGTTTTCCTAATGATCTCTGTCTTCTCAGACCCCCAGACGGTCGTGGCAGTTGATTGCATGTACTGAACCAGGTTCTGCCGGAGGTTTCTTCCTGTTAAAGGGGAGTTTTTCCTCTCCACTGTCGGTACATGCTTGCTCAGTATGAGGGTTTGCTGAGGACTTGCCGTGGTTGGAGTCTGCATTATCCGGGCAAACCTCACTGCGATGACTCAACGCAATCTGCTGGGATTCCTTACATAGAAAACTTAACTGATTGGAATGTTTGTATAATTGTATTGAGATGACTTTTGTTGTAAAGTGCCTTGAGATTACATTTGTTGTCAACTGGCACTATATAAATAAAGTGAATTGAATTGATTGTATGCCTTCTTTGTAACAACATTTCATACAGTAATTTGATTTTCTAGGTAAAATGTAAACTGGGATAAGGGCTCCCATTGTAGTCATTGTATTAGCTTGTTTATTCTATAGCTCAATTTAGATGTGCAAGTAAATGACAGTGTTTAAATATGTTTGTGTGTATGGTACTGTTAAAAGCATTTTCAGGACATGGGGTAATGGTGGAAAGCAAACTACTGATGGTCAGAAATACTTTCCACATAATCAATCATGCATTAGATGCCAGCATATGTTACAAAATTATATTAAATATGAGCAAATCAACGCGGAAACAGTATGTCAGATACAGAATCGACTTTGTTCGATGGCCTTCATTTTCCAGATGTACATCCTGTTCTAAACCTTAGTAATTATTGTCAACATCTAAGTTTATAAAATATTGAGAGCATGGGTTTTAAGTAATTAATGTTGGTCAAGTTCTGATAAATTCTTCTAAAAACCTTTCTGCTTCAGGGATTTTGTTTTTGTACAAATAAGTTAAGAGTAATCATGACATTAATGACCCTGCTTTTTCTCTTACGAAGGAAACCTGTACAGCAACAATTGGACTTTCCAAGCTGGTTTTGAAATTTGCTCCACCTGCTTACAAATTAAAACTTAATGGAACAAACAAATGCACTAACAGTTGGATCAATGTTAATTTCCCACTAAGAAAAAATGATCAATTTAATAAATGTATCAGTTGCTGACTTTACTATTAATAGTGTTTTCTGCCAGGAAACTTCCATGATGCATCAGTCACAATGTTAGTCGGATCATTCTAACCCTTATAGAAACAGTTTAGGAATAGTAGTAGAAATAAATAAGCTCACCAGATAAATACCCTGAGAAATGTGAGATGCCTCACATCTATATTAGAACTGTTTCAAACAAAAAGGAAGATCGATGGTAAATGATTACATGGAATAAGGGAGCAATAGGAAGGTTTGTTTAGTGCCTCCAGGGCTCTGCAGTCACAATCAATTTCCTTGAAAACATCAAGCAAAGGTCCTCTGGATTGTTAAGATTGCCCTAGGAAAGCATGTCAAACAGACGCTTTAAAAGAACGAATGTCAAATCTTTAGAGGTGTTGTTGGCTTGGATGAAGACAATCCAACCCAGCTTGTTTTGTGGTAAAATGTAAAACAGATGAAACCTCCAACAAGTCCAAAAGTGACATAAATGAAATTTGTGAGAGCTTCAAGCCTACAAACAGTTTTATAAAGTCACAAGCAAAATAAAAAAACAGTCCGTACCTTTTTTTTCTTTTTTATCAGCTGTTCACAGCAGATTTTAATCACATTAGCTTCGGGCTGAACAGTTAAAAGCTTAGAACGCAAAAAAAAAAAAATTACGTTTACTTAAAAAAACACCAAAATGCTTCCTGAAGGCCATTTTAAACAAGCGGCTCACATGTTCCCTTTACGTGTGGCTGTAGAGATGGTCTTTCCTTTAAGATTACGGCAAACAAAATTTTAAAAGTTAGGGAAAGATGTGGTTAATCAGATGGGTCTCCCAAACATCAGTGCAGCACAAATGTAAAAATTCTCCTTAAAGCAAAAGTAGAAGAGCTTTCTCTACAGCAAAGCTGCAAAAGTGTGTGTGAATAGAGGATCCCATTTATAAACCAGAAAACTTAGATACAAAACTTACACCTCCTAAATGTCTACTCAGACAAGCCTATTCAACCCCAACATATAGAATCATACAAAAGTATTCCAACCCGTAGAACTTTACTATTATTATTATTTTATTTTTTTCCTGTAAAAAAACAGACAGTTCTATTTATTTCATTTGGGATTTTATTGTGAAATATTTTGAAATGGAATTAAATTCATAGATGGTTTGTATAAAAATGTAAAAAAAAAAAGGGGATAAAAATCAGAAATCGCTTTTTTTTATGTCTGCATCACCCTTTATAAAAATACCACCACATACAATCCAGTGTGAAATTACATTTAAAAGTCACCTAATAAGTAAACCGAGTTCTCTAATTTAATTTTAGTGTGAAAGCATAAATGCAACTTCTCAGAGGTTTTTTATAGAACATTAGCTGTGTGTCATTATGCGGACAAGCTGAAAGCAATTTCAAGTTATATAAAACAATATTTAAGTATTTAAAACATCTCTGAAGCAATGTTCAATCCATCATCCAAAATGGAAAGATGACAGCACAACTACAAAACTAAAAAGGTCACCTGAACTGATAGTTTGGGCAAGGAGAGCATGAACCAGAGAAGAAGCCAAGAGATCCAAGGTAACTATGGACGAGCTGCAGATATCCACAAATCAGGTTCTAGGATATAGTGGCAAAAAACTGCTTATCATGCATTCCACACACTTAATCTTTATAGAAAAGGAGCAAGAAGAAAGTCATTTTTGAAAGAAAGTTGTAAGTTTTCCTGTTCCCAGTTTATCACAAGTGATATACGCCGGTGTTTCCCAAGGTTTTATGACTTGTGTACACCCAGAGCCATCTTCTTATACCACAAGAACCACCTTAGAAAAATGTGCTGATGATTCTCCAAAGTAGAACAGACAAATAATTATTACATGTAAATCGTTTTATGAAACCCCTTCAATTTATGGGTCCTTTGTTATAACAAAGTGTTTTGGCAGGGACAGGAAAGCTGGTCAGAGTTGATTTAAAAACGGAAAGAGCTAAATACTGAGGAATTCTGCAGGGAAATCTACAAAAGGCTGTAAAAGTGTTGACACTGCAGCAAAAGGTGGGTCTATAAAGTATTGGTTCTTATGCTGCGTTCACACCGCAGAGTTTGTCAGCGTCAAGCAACGGACCCAACGTATGTAGTTTGACGCATGTACTTTTCTGCTTCCAACGCTTGCTTCTGAGCAAAAAAGAGTGCGTTGGCGCGGCTGTTGCCATACGTTCTGAACTATGGCGGATCGTAACGAGAGAGAGGCTTGGCTTTATTAGCTAGATAAAGCTAGACAACGCTGATATCGATTTCATCAGCACCCATTCTTCAGATGCGTTACAAGTTTTGGGAGTTTAACCATTTGCTCCAGGTGCTGCTTATGAATGAGGTTCGCTTTCAGTGCCACTTCCGTCTCTCCCGCACCAAATTTTAAGACCTCCTAGGCCGCATCGGAGCTTAAATCTCCTACCAGGACACCAACTACAGGTGATCTGTTCCCCCTTAGGAGCACCTGTCCATCTTTGTTTGGTAAGTATTATTTCTGATTTTTGAAATCCGAGTTTGTTGAAAATGTTTTCACTGGTCCCGTGCTTCAGTCAAGATACGTGTATAGTGACATTACTACAGTGAGACGCTCTGATTGGTTGACGCACTGCGTCAAATGCGTCAAGTACATCAAGAGTTCAGCTAGCTGAACTTCTGCGTTGCTTGCGTTTGCTACGTTGTCGCTTGCAGTGCAAGTAATGCTTGAAAAGTTGACGGAGCCAACGCACACAACGCACCGCAGAGACTCTGTTAGACCTCTGACGTACTCGACCATAGACTTTAAAGATAATCTTGCCGCAAATTACGCTGGCTTTTGGGGCGGTGTGAACACACCATTAGGGGCTGCTTATAAATGCATACCACAGTTATCCGATTTTATTTGTAAAATACATGTCAGAAATTGCAGGGCACACAGTTTTACTCTATCACCAAAAAACCAAATAAAGTAAGTTGGGTGGTTAAAATTTGTGGTGTGAATACCTTTACAAGGAAATGTATGGATTATGATGTGAACGTTCATATGGATCACCCCCAAAATCTAAACTGTTGTTCCAGGTCCCTACTGACATTTCTTGAAAATGTTATTAAAATCCATCTATAATTTTCAAAGTTGTGTCGCTAAGATACAAACTAAAACACAAACACTGGCATAAACATAACCTCCTTGGTGGGGGTACATAGTGGTGGTACAGACATTTCAGTGACAAATGAAAAAAGTTAGATTTTTTAACCTAATTTTAAGTCAGTGACCGTAAAGAATCTTTGCTACTGTGGCATTTTTCCTAGATTATATTGACATTAGCAGGCACCTGTGCCGTGTTAGACTAAAATCATTTCGGGGAAAAAATGATCCTAAAGAGTGAAAAAGCATCTTTGTGCTACGTGGTTCAGTCTGACTGCAGAAGGGCATTCTCTGGCATTTTCTAGATTGTTCCACTCGCAAAACATGCAAAATACCTCTACAATGTGCGCGTTGTGTGCGTGCAAAAGGCCTCCTTCGGAAGACTGCTGAGCCAACAGGTGAATGCACATGATCATTAAACAAATCCAAGGAACGAAGAAGATAAGGTATTTGGTATTCAAATAAATTGTCTTTTGCAATTATTTTGAATGCTATATTTGCAAGTTAGCGTGATTAAAATGGGGTTGTAAGGAGAGAGATATATATTTATTGGGGTTTTGTTTCTTACTCTTAAGAGAAGTCGTTAAATATTTAGATTTACTGTATTATTGATCATAACTGTGTGTTTTTATGTTCTATTCAGACCATTGTAACGAGTCATCCTCTTTAGTGCTGATGTCTAGTTAATAGTTTGCATTTAGACATTATAGAAAATTCTTGAATAACTCACATGTTCATCCATTTTGGTAGGTCCGAAATACAGTAATATGGTCGAAGTGTCTGAATGACAATATCCGTTAATATCAAGATTCATCCAAGAAATTCAAGGAAAAAGATAGCCTAGGTTCTGGTGAAGTTCTCAAAGCTTAACATTTTATTGTAAGGTAATAATATATGGAGTGAAAGTGCTGTCCTGGTTTCTAGCTCAGTTTGGATAAAACAACTAAAATCAGAACAAGTTGATAAAAAGCTGCTTAGTTTGACTTCGTTCTGTATAAATATTGATTTTAACATTTTAAAAGTCAAAGGAAACAAGTAACACAGTGTCCATCTGCTGAGAACAAACAGTGGCATATTATCCCAGCGGGACTGGTACAGAACACAATCTTAAATTTAGTTTTATTGTTTTGTCATGTGTCGATAAGGGAATAAAAGAGAACCCTTTCAAACTGAGCAACAACAGGAAGCAGTGATCGCGCAAAGACACTTTGCCATTGGTTGTTAATGACCAACTTCAAGGCAAGTTGTGAAAAGTTAAAGACAAGAGCTCTATTGTTTATTGTAGGCTCTCTCTTTGTGTTTGACCTTTCCTGTCCTTTCATGTGCTCCCCCTCTTTCCTTTCTCCTCCTACAGATCTTTCTCCTGCTATAATCGGTCATTCTGAAGAAATCCACACCTGCCATTTCAAGAGTTTTGTAAACCACAACTTTGCAGTAATATGCTGTAAAAAAATAGTCTGCCTCTTAGATTACTTCTTTTCTTTTTGCTCTAAAATGTTTCAGATCATCATTTATGGTCAGAAAACCTGATAAAATACATGAGGGGGTTTTGAAAGGATGATTCTGTTTATTAAACAAAATAAAAAATCTATCCAAACCCCTATTTTGCTGTTTAAAAATTCCCTCTAAATAGCAAGAAGTGTTTGAGACACCTGGAAAATAGCCATTCAAATCCGAGAGGAATTTTAGCTATAATCATTGTATTTCATTCATGGTGGAGGGTTTTCAAGCATCAGAAACCTGTTTAAGGTCAATCAATCAGTCTGGACTGTGACTTCACCACTCCGAAGCCTTCAACCATTTTGTTTTTACTGTAAGCCATTCTAATGTGGTGATGTTGCTCTGGTTTTGATTATTGTACGGATGCAAAAGCCAACATCTGGCTGCAAAGGGATTCCTGGAAAAGAGAGTAGTATTTAGTTGCAACGTAACCAAAGCAATCAAAGATCATCACACTACCACCACCAACATCATTATTATGCTGTTTCGTTTTCTTCTAAAATGCTGAGCTAGTTTTACATAACACACATAAGCAAGTAAACTTAACAAAAAGTGCCATTTTGTTTCATAAGTGAACAAAATGTTTTACTTAAAGTCTTGGGAATCATCAAGAGTAATCAGCAATGGAAGTCTCCAATGGACGCTACTTATGCCCATACTGTAACAAGTGAGGTGCGCAATGCTTTAGATGTTGCTCTGCTTCTTGTTTCTTCTTGGATCCACTGGATGAGTCCTCCAATTACTCTGGGAGTAATTTTGCTACTACGGCCACCCTGGGTGGGAGCTTCTACTGTGTTCCATATTTTCTCCGTTTGTGAAGAACGGCTCTTGCTGTTGTTCACTGGAATCCCGAAGCTTTGGAAGAACCTTTGAAAGTCTTCCCCTCTTAATAGTTATTGATGACTTTGTTTTTCATCTTTTTCAATACGTTTAGAATGAAGCACAATGTTTTGCGTTTGGAGATCTTTTAGCCTACCTCATGTGGTCAAACCAGTTCTGTTTCAGTGATTTCTTGATACTACATGTCAGATCTTGATGTGTCTAGGTAAAATGTGGATAATTACAGTTAATCTACAATTTAAGAAGGGGGACCATTCTATTTCCCCATAGGATAAGGTTGGTTTTGATAGTTTCCCTTAATAAATTAAATCATCATCTGAAAACTGTGCTTTGACTTTATGGGTTATAATATATATAATAATATATTGCCGGAATTTGTTTGATGATTTAAATTCAACACCAAAGCTGCATTTTTTTCTCCAAAAAACTGTAATGTATGTGGACATATGTCGATGTATTTTCCGTCAATTTCTCATGTCAAAGCATTACACTGCCCTGTTTTCTTGCACCCCAGCCGCCGTTGTCTCTGCTGTCTCCTCAGAGCTGCAGACTGTGACCTTGTTTCCGATTAGACGCTGCTCCCACTCCCTGCCTCTTATCACATATACGACATTGATGGATGGCTGTAAGTAGCTGCTCTGTTGTTTGGGACTAGAGGTCAAGGAACCAGTTACACTAACCTAATGTTGTTTTTCTCCGCCAAACTAATGCTTATTTGAGCTCATTAACAAAACCTGCATTGAGTTGGGAAAAGGCGATTCTCTTAATAAGCATCTTGTCAAGACGGAATCCTGCTTTTACATGAGTATTTATTTATCCCCCTCTCTTTCTATTTACAAGTCATTGCTTTTGAAGATTAGAGAAAAACCACGCAAGAATCGCACAAACATCTGCCAGCTAGCTCACATTATGCAGTCGTGTGCCCACAGGTTATGAAGGATTAGGAATGATTTCGCACTCAATTGATGCCGCAGAAGGGTTGAGAGAATCAAAGCCCTACAGACTCAGGCTATTTTGGGCTGCTGCTAATAGTTCTTGTCAGGCGTAATTTTTAAGTACTTTAACCAATTCATTGTATAATTAGGTTAGCAAAATTAGCTCATTGCAAAGTCAGTCAGCAGCCGGTAATGCAATAAAGTTATTAACATTCCAGATTTATGTAACCATTAATATAGAGGTGATCTGTCTCTATCACATTTTTTTACTTGTAAAAAAGGCATAAATTACTTCAAAAACTAGTCCTCTGTGACTTTTTATGGTTGCCTAAAGGATTTTTCCCCCTTTGTGGTTTGAATCAGTTCTGTGTACAAAAAATAAAGTACCTCACATAAAAATTACACAAACGAATATAGAACTTTGAATTGTTTAAAGTCTCTTGTAAAAGTTTTCATAGCCCTCAAGCCTTTTTGCATTTTATTAGATTTCATCCATATATCTCAACGTATATTATTTGGATTTTTTGTGTCATATGAGACCTGGTTTAATTTTAGTTTTTTTTTTTTTAAATGGATAAAGAGTATGTGGTTTGCATTGCATCTATTTAATCCCAAAACAATACGTGCAGATTAAAATTTTAAATATTTTGTACTGAACCAAGATGTTTATTTCTGATACGAAATGACACAGGCATTGCTTCAAAAATAATAAAACAATAAAGGAACATCAATAAAAATTAAATCTGGTGTCATGTGCATTTTATAAAAATATATTATATCAAAAATTTGTTTCTCAATGAAAAAGGGGAAGAACTTTCTTGGCATTTATTAAACCATTTTTTTAATTGCTGACAAGCTTTTTTTTTTTCATCTTTACTGATTTTTTTAAGCTCCAAGTCTTTGACGTTGTTTGACATCACCCTAATCTTTAGCTTCCTTTCTAGATTCTCTATTAGATTCAAGCCAGGATTCGAGCTGGGTTGCTCTGAAAGGTTATCATTGCTTCCAGTAAAATGAAATCTATTGGTCAAATTAAATAATTACGTTCCTGCTAAGAACTCTGTTAAAAACCCTGGGATAAGGTTTGACTCTGTTTTCATGTTCGATAATCCAACAGTTGCAACATATCCTCACATCCAACTCGTCACATATGGACACACTGATATCAAATTGTAGCAAGATCTTGTTTTTATCATCTAAGAAATATCGCTGCTATTAGACATATAGTGTCATGTCCAGATATGGAAGTTCTTATTCATGCCTTTGTATCATCTAAATTGGACTGCTGTAATGGACTATATACATGTTTATCCGAAAGCACGCTTGCTCGACTGCAAACTGTTTAAAACGCTGCTGCAAGGCTCCTCCTGCAAGTCCTCGAAATTTGGATATATATCTCCTTTTGCAGTTCCGTATTGCAGGATTAACACTGGTTACCAATTTCATATTACATCAAATTTTTAATTCTGATCCTAACATGAAGAACTACCCACAGACAAACCCTTGTCTCGACTTGCTGCCTTTAAAGACCAGCTTAAGATATATCTTTTTAAGTCTGCTTTTAAGTGATCTTTCTGTTCATTTGTATTTCTTTCTCTGTTGTGAAGCACTTTGTGATGTTTGTCTTGAAGGTTATATATAAATAAAGTTTTACTTACTTACTTACTTACTTACTTACTTACTTACTTACTTACTTACTTACTTACTTACTTACTTACTTACCTAATTACTTACTTACTTACTTACTTACTTACTTACCTACTTACTTTAAAGGCAAGGCAAGGCAAGTTTATTTGCAGAGCACAATTCATACACAAGGCAATTCAAGATGCTTCACAGTTGCATAAATTAAGAAAACAGATAAACAGAAAAAAAAATCCATAAACTTTAAAAATAATTCATTACAATAAAAAGCAAGAGTGCAGATAAAATACTTTCAATTGTCATATGCACGGGTAAAAATAACTGTTTTCAGCCTGGATTTAAACATTGTTACAGTTGAGGCTTATTTCACATCCTCATGAAGACTGTTCCATATTTTAGCTGCCTGAAACTGAAATGCAGCCTCACCATGTTTATTGTTGACTCTGGGAACCACCAGGAGACCCCTCCCTGAAGTTCTCAGGGCCAAAGATGGTTCATATGTAGTGACACATTGAGTATGTGTACTCCTGCAGAGCAACTTTGGGCTGCACAGGGCTCCAGACTACCATTTTTCCCAAGGGGCACTGTAGCCACTAACCTGAAATTTCTAGGGGCATTTTCTAAAATTTAGGGGCACACACAGAGGCATCAGGCCATGCCAACCCGAATAAATCTACTGTCAGTTAGTGCATCCTCTGATGAATCAATAGACTGCTGTTACACAAATGCCTTTGTGTGTGGCGATGCGGTCTCATTGACATACCTGTCACGTGACAACACAGTTTGTGCCGTATACTATCACAGTGTTTTACGAGGATATCGTGTTTAAACTGGGAAGTCCGTGGTTCCTCTAAGAATTTGGTTTTCCCAGCGTGAGGAGGACCACAGTAACAGCAATACAGGCAAGACATTTTGCCGTTTCATGAGCCACTTGAACTCCGACATCCACTTATGTCAGAATTTTTTCGTTTTGCTGGAGCTGGGTACTTTGGATTCTTCCAATTGCTTGTCTCTTACTCTAATATCGACTACAGGAGAAGGTTGATCACGAGCTAGCCTGAAATAACGATCTATCCTCTTCTTCGCCATGATAGCAGAGGTTTCCCTCTTAGCCAGTGACTGTATATAGAGCTCTCAGCACTAAATTTGCAGCGCTCCTCCGCATTCAAAGCCAGATTGTGACACAAAGGCGGTATTGCTTCAGCCAATCGTATCTTGTAGAAATCAGACGCCTTCGGACAATCGCAGCGAGGAATAAACATTGCTCTCTGCGATTGGCCGAAAGCGTCTGGTTTTTACAGCATCATGTCAGCAGCAGTTGTTTTTCCTTCAGTCCCAAATGTGTCTGATGACCTCACTCACGCAAACATATATTGTAACTCTTACATTACAGAAGTGTTTTGGGAAATTGCCATTCGCTCTGGCGCGAGTGATGTTTGAATTTACTTCCACTCAGACAAAAGATGGTCGCAAAACGCTACCAATCACTCGCAGTCCAGAGCCCTGGTACAGTAACTGCTTAAAATCTTAGAAGCAGAAAGTTTTGCTCAGCTCTGGAAAATGACATAGACTGATTAGGCAATTGGTCAGGTTAGAAGGAAAGCATGTGTCAAGTCTTGAACTTTGACTGGGCCTTTCTAACACAAGAATTTAAATTTGCTCCGATCTTAACCATTGCATTAGATGCTCAGGCTGTATGTTTAGTGCCATCGATAGACAGTGAAACTCCGCCCTGGACTAAAATCTTTTGGAGCCTCAAACTTTAGCCTCATCAATCACCTCAGCAACTGTACTTTATCTTCCTTTTCCCAAGAGAAAAAACATCTCCACAGCATGATACTACCACTGCCATGTTTGACTGTGTGGATGGTGTGCTCAGGGATCTGTGCAGTGTTATTTTCTTAATGCATATTATTTTGTATGTATGCTAAAAAAAGATTTTATATTTTATTCCTCCCTGACCAGGGCACTTTCATTCCCCTGCATCAGAATTCCATAACACTGCTCTTGTGGTCTGGTCCTGCATGTTGTAGAGGCACCCAATTAGGAGTGATTGCATTATGTCCTCGGCATGCCGTCAGGTTAGGCAGACGACTGCTAATGGCCGTTTTATCCAAATCAGGTGTTTGGCAGCTAGAAAACAATTTAATGAATTACGAAGCGTCAGGGTTGTGGACCACTGCCCTACATGGCTTGTGGCAAACTATAATTGGGACCTGGTTTTATTTCTAGCCACTATACTTCTCCTCCTTCAGCTGTTTGGTTGTCACTGTTTTCATAGTAAAATCTTTGCACAATTTTACAGTGACGCAAATAGATTTACACACGTTAACAACAGGTTTATGTGGAAGATGAGGTGGAAAAGCTTTGTCCTGTATTCTTATAAAGTCTAAGCAGACAAAAACACTACAGAGGCTACAGTTCACTCTCTGAGCTGTGGCACAGCAGTTGTCACCATTTGTAATAAGATATGAGCATCTGTCCTCGTAAACTTTATTAGTGTTTGCCCATCAAGGACCTGACCTGCTAGATGACTCATGTGACTTGTTTCCACAGCTCACTGTGTTCTCCTCACAGATAGGCTCACAAAGCAGCATTTTAGTTTCATTAAAAGGTTCGGGAACCACATCAGAACACAATTTCTCTGCATTCGTTCTCCACTTTGATGAATAAAAGGTTTGGTTCCAAAATACACTGGAGATACGTTCTGTTTCACAAAGTGATAATTGATGTACACACCTGATTAGATACACCAGCTTTGGAGTCCAAATATGGTTTTCGTGATTTCCTAGAATATGATTTTTTTTATATGAGAGCTACAATTCCTTGTGAAGTAAGAGCTTTATTTTTTGTATCATAACTAAACGACTTGGACAATAAATTTCCTTTTCTTTACTTCATTACCCCATGCAATGTTGTAGATAATAAATATTTCTCTTCACATAAGTCAGGCCCATAAAACTGCATTGTTCAAAACACTTTGAAAAAACCTAATATGCATACTACAAGAATAAGTAGGCTACTTATGCTGAAATGGCAGTATACCAAGGAATTTACCTTCCATTTGATGCTTTCCAATAAGGTGTTTGACCAAACTGATGCTGCATTGGTAAAGGTTTTAAATTACACATATATTAATGGATGTGTTTGTTATATTTGATCATAACAGTGTCACAGGTGGAGTACCTCAGGGCTCCATTCTCAGGTCACTTTTATTCAGCATTTATACATAGCTGGATTGGTCATAGGGCATACTTGGCATTTGCCCAGTGGGCTGATAGTGATTTGAGGACAGGTGTTTGTTTTTTTTTCAATCTATATTACGGTATAAACTTTGAAAGGTGGTGGATTGGCCAATTGGTCATGATCGACTCTGGGCTAGACCAGTTACAGCTGAGGAGGTTGGATTCACCCTTCCCTTGCTCCTCTCATGAAAGCAAGACAAACAGAAGAAAATGGAAAAAAAAAAAAAAAAGGAAAGGAGGAGCAGAAAAAATAGGGCCAAAAAGAAACAAGCCCTTCAAGCAGATGCTGCCAGTTGTGTAAAAATGACACAATTATTCGTTGGTTGCTATGTTGGAGCCTCCACTGTTTCCACTTCAGTAACATTTGAAAGGGATGGAGTCCAGCAAGTGTATGAAGGAAAGGGGGGAGCAGAAGGAGGAAAGACCCGAGGTGGCCGCCGTCAAAATGGCAGCTGGTCTGAACTTCAGGTAAGAAGTTATAAGAAGTTATGAACTGCAGTCCATCTGGGTTGGGGATAAAGTTTTGGTGAAGCTTGTTTTCAATGTGTTTGCTAACTTTTCTCTTTCAGTTCCAATTACTCATACTGCATAGTAGTTGGCATGAAAGAGTTTCTATGCTGCTGGGTGGGTGCTATGGTGTTACTGAGAGTGAATGATTTTCATAAGGTTAGTTAATAGAATTGCCAACGGAATCGTCCCATATTCAGAGAAAATATTACGCATTCCGTATTGAGGTGTAAAAAGGAATGCAATTTGTTCCATTCTTCAGGGAGAATCCATCCATTTTCTTAACCGCTTAATCCTTAATGGGTCATGGGGGGGCTGGTGCCTATCTCCAGCTGTCAATGGGTGAGAGGCAGGGAACACCCTGGACAGGTTGCCAGTCAGACAAACAACCATGCACACACTCACACTCACACCTAAGGACAATTTGGAGAGATCAATTAACCTGACAGTCAGTGAAAAAACACACACAACACTGGAGTTATTGTGTCTTTACGCTGCACAGCTGTCCCGTCTTTTCATTCTCTCCCCCTCCCTCTCCTGCTTCTCCTTTAATCTTAAAACTGATCAGTGATCAGCTGATTGGCTTTTCTGTTGCATCTCTCTTGTTTATTATGGCTGTTTATCGCCCACATTTGACTAGAAAGAGGAAACTAACGGATAATGCGGTCAACAACAGCTGGGTGTCAAAGCCTGTTGCTAGAATTTATTTTTAATATTACTTTGTAGTATCAGCTGATTTTTGCTGGAGCCAAAGCCACGAAAGCTGCTGGTCATGACATCGGTTTGGATATCTGGTGAGAGCGAAACATGAAGACGAAACCAGGAGATGACCTTACTGAATCATCAGAGCCGAACAGGTGATTGAGAAAGAGGTTTACCTTTTAGCTGACTAAAAATAAGTTGAAGGGAAGTTATGAACTATTTCTGAGATACCAATAAGCCCAAGATGCTTTTCTACATAGCAGACAGCTGGTAACTGTTCAGCGGAGGGTCTAACAAAATGTTGCTAGGGGGCCCGGTGGGTCATTAATAGGGAAGGGGGTTGTACAAAGTTATTTTTACTAAATAATTCTTTAACTTATGTTAAATGTATAGAAATCCATTATGTAAGCATTAAGTCTAACATATAGTCTTGTGGGCTATAGTACTTTTTCTTTGGGAATGTACCACCTGTGCAGTCTGCAGTTATGTTAAAGAAAGATGTTGAATTTATTTAATTCTATTTAAATAATGGATTTTTGTGAATTTGTTTTACATGCCCATTAAATAAAAGTTGAATCTGTTGATTATGTATCATGAGGGAGAGGATGGTGGTGGGAGAGCTTTATGGCAGTCAAAATGGCTGATTTAATTTATTTTTTTCCAGTCCAGTCCTGCATTTATTATGACAACATGAGCTCAGATTATAAAGTACTACAAGACCTCCAGCAATATCTATGCTGATGACATCCACGTGTATGTTTCTGTCAACAGATGAGCCTAGTCCACTAGAGTTATTGACACAGCATTATTTTAAAAAGAGACGGAAGTCATTGCTTTTGTTCCCGAAAAATGTAAGTTAGAAATTAGAACTCAACTAGATCCTGTGGAGCTACAGGTGATAAAGAGGGACAAAAAAAAGATTTGTCATTAAATTAAATCTCAATTTTAGAGATTAAATAAAATGTATTTCTAAATCAGATGACTGCCATCTTAAAATATTAACAGAATAAATGGTTTTCTCTCAAAACAGGATTTAGAAAAACTGGTCCATACTAATATTTTCTGTAGGTTTATGATTGTTGATGTCCTGACCAACACCAGGAAAACTGATCACATTACAACACTCCTTAAATCACTCCACTGGCTCACGCTTTTTAAAAGGATGGGATTTAAATCCTGCTGATAGTATTGTCTAGGGTCGAAATTCATTGCATTGCATTGCTCGTCAGGCATTAAACCATGTAGACCCCTTAGGTCATCAGAGAGCTCTTCAATCAGTGTGTCCAGGGAAACTGAACAAGGTGAGGCAGCATTTAGTTTCTATGCTCCTTAGCTTTGGAAGCAATTCATTGATGACATGAGATGTGCAGAAACAAGAGGCTCTAAAATCTGAACTGAAAATATCAATAATTACAGCTTCCAGACTTCTAAATGCCAACATTTCTCTCTTTAATTTTATAATCTCTTAGTATTTTATAACTGAATGTAAACATTTCATCTTTTGTGGTTCTTCATCCTTTAATGTGTGCTTCCTGGTTTTTTTCAATTGAATATTCTTTTACGGTATCCATCCATCCATCCATCTTCTTAACCGCTTATCCAATTCAGGGTCATGGGGCAGCTGGAGCCTATCCCAGCAATTATCAGGCAGGGTACACTCTGAACAGGACGCCAGTCTGTTGCAGGGCCAACACAGAGAGACAGACAACCATTCACACTCACATTCATTCCTAGGGACAATTTAGAGTGATCAATTCACCTATCATGCATGTTTTTGGACTGTGGGAGGAAGCTGGAGTACCCGGAGAGAACCCACGCATACACGGGGAGAACATGCAAACTCCATGCAGAAAGACCCTGGGCCGGGATACGAACCCACGACCTTCTTGCTGCAAGGCAACAGCGCATATTTTCATATGCATATTTTTCATTACTTAATGAAAAATATGACATCCTGTTGAGTTTCTTTTTCTTTCTTTCTTTCTTTCTTTCTTTCTTTCTTTCTTTCAGATGATTATGATACCAGAACAAATCAAATAAGCGAGGATTGTCACCGTGCATGCGGACTAAAGCTCCACCTTTTACGCACGGGATCTCCGCCCAGCTCATTCCTGACGCGGGCAGACAGAGGCTGCTGCGCTTTCAAGTGCGCCCGTTGGTGATCAGAGAGCCGCAGCAGTCCGGCCAGAGCGCACGCATTGGATCAGTTCTTCTCCAGTTTGGGATTCTACGATATTGTCACACTTCTACTGAAAGACACTCTAATACATGTTTTAAGACTTGTGTTTCATGCACGGATCGCTATTTAAAGTTGGATACGCGGAGATGCTTCCTACCAAGTAGCGCACGGGACCTGGGCGTCTATTCTCTGTCCTCCGGGGCATTTAGGGACTCATACGCTGTGTTTTTTTTCTTCTTCTTTTTTCTTAGTTTGCCTGGATTACATTTACAAAACAACGTATCTTGGGAGGGGAAATATTACGCGTGGTCACCTCTCGAAAGCGCTGGCTCTATCTCCAATGAAATATCACCCTTCGGGAGCAGCAGCGGATCGAGTTAGTGAGCGGATCGAACTCAGCCACACCACCGAGTCTAAGAAGTCTCGCTCCGGCGCCGCGGTCTCACTGCTGACCCCTCTGGACCCTCTTCGGCAGGCGAAGCGGCTTCCTATTCGGCTGATCAAGATGTTGACAGCGCACACTGGACACTTGCTCCATCCGGAATATTTACAACCTCTAACGTCTGCACCAGTGAGCATCGAGGTATTTATTGACTTTTATGATTTATAGATGGTCGCCCTGCAGCCTTTCAGTTTCGCAGCGGTGTGGAGGAAATTATGACACAGGAAAATAAAATTGGAAAATATTTCCTTTTTTTTTTGTTCAACCTAGATTGCATATGTTTACTTGCGATTGAGTTACAGTAAAAAAATATACATAAAAAAATGCTCTTTGGTTTTTGAGAAACCGAAAAGGCAAATAAAAATTCTAAAAGATCTGCTGTTGTGCAGCTTATGCAAATCCAGTTTTACCTGCAAACAGTGGAGGTCTGCTTAACCTCTTTGTCCAAGTCCAGAACAACAGACGTCGTAAAGGGGACACTTTAACACTAACAACCCTGCCCAAGTGTCGCCCAAGCCGTCAGACTAGATCATTCAATCAACCCATTCAACCTTTCAGCTGCTTCTTCTTTTACTTTACAGCTAAATGTTGTTTGGATAGAATTTGTTCTCTGTGTCATTTTAAAGAAATGCTGCTTGGGGGGGTAGAGTCTGGGTGAGTGTTGAAATAAAATAAACATCACAGCCAGGGCTTGCATCAAAAGGCTTTGGGCCCCTGGGTAACGTCCAGTTTTTGTGCCCAACACACACTTTTATTTTTGCACATATGAATTACATTGGATTGATCAACTTCATGTTTTTTTTTTTTGTGTGATTGTGTTCACATGAAGCTGAAGTTTTTCAAAAAGATAGCCAACTTGTCTTTGTTCTGTCTAAAAAGTTTGCTGTATGGCATCAAGTCTGGAAATGCATCCAATATAGTCACCCACATTTTTTCCAGTTGATGTGCAAGTAAAAAAACTAGCAAAAAACAAAACAAAAAAACGTAGGGGGCATGTGCTTAGAGATTACTGTTGTGGCATCATAATTTTCAACAATTTTGGCTGTGTACATGTAAATTCAACATATTAAAGCGTCACATCGTAATCTTGACTTGTACTTATAAAATTATAAAACCTGGCACTGGGATATATTTATTTATAAAAAATAAAAATAAAAAACGGCTCCAGAACTTCAGGGAAGTTGTTGCTTAAGTCCGGACCAGAACACAGCTTTACTTTATCAGCAGAGAACTCTTCAAGTATCAGCCTATGTTTGAATTTAAAGCTGAAAAGCAGATGTCTTCTACACATACATGTGATCGTTTAAGGCTTAAAGATATTATTTGCCTTCTAGGAAATTACATTTGTTTCTTTTCCTTATTATGTTTTGTCTTCTTAAAAGATCAAAAAGTCTTTTTTATACACTAAAAGCTGCAGCTTTGTCGCCATAGAGGACAAAATACATGTTTTAGGAGATTTAAACAACAATATTTTACATAAAGCTAAAGCTCCCCTTCTCAGAATAACCTAAATCTCTACCTTTTTTTGTAGCTGGATGCCAAGAAGAGCCCACTTGCCCTGCTGGCCCAGACCTGCTCTCAGATCGGCAAACCGGACCCCCCTTCTTCCTCCAAGCTGGGCTCCTCCAGCAGCCCCGGGGACAAGGAACCCAGCAGTCGGTCGTCGGCCTCCAGCATGAAGCTGGGGGAGCACCGCCCTTCTCTGGAGGACAAATCCAGCTTCAAACCCTACAACAAAAGCCCTGCAGACTGTCACAGAGATGGCGTAACCAGCAGCTCCAGCAGTGATAAAGTTGGATTCAGGGTACCGAGCAGCACTAGCTCAACTACTAATGGGAATTTAACCAGCAGCCAGCAGTCCTACGCATCCCACGCTTCTTCACCTGGCTCCAGAGGCAGCAGCAGCCCTCCAGGACGGGCTCAGCAGCAACACAAACGGAGCCAATCTCCTGGTGGACAGCCCGTTTCGCAGTCCCAAACTCCTAGCGCTGAACCTGGACATGAGCAGAGTAGTCCTACGAGCACTTCTAGTAATAATAATAATAATCATAGCAATCCAAAAAAAGACGCTGATATAAACAAGGCGAGCTCAGATAGTCCGCACCACGCGAACTCCAGCCACGTTCGGGCCAGCACGAACTGCAGCAACAGCAGCTCTGATGGGGGTTCCAACCAGGACGGCAGTAGAGCCGAGACCACCCAGCCTAACCTCGGCCCTGGACATATTACGCCCATCTCTCCTTATAAAAACAGCCAGCCACTCTTCCCCCTACACTCTTCTAATATGGGCTATCATGGATCTGTCATGGGGGGTTACACAGGCTACCCATCCCAGTTCATTCCAGGGCTGGACCCGTCCAAATCAAGCCTCAGCATGGGAGGAAAACACACAAGTTCCAGCCCTCTGACAGGGGCCTCCCCTCCCTCTTTCATGCAGGGCCTTTGCAGGGACCCTTACTGTCTAAGCTACCCTGGTATGTCTCATCTTGGCGGTAGCAACTGCAACTCCTGCATCCACGACCCTTCCTCCACCCTAAAATCAAGCTTTCCTATGGTGTACCCATCCCACCCGCTTCACTCTCTCCATCAAAGCTCCTTGTCGTCCAGCGTGTCCCCCTCCCTTTCTCATCCCCTTTATACATACGGCTTTATGCTCCCCAATGACCCCCTTCCCCACGCCTGCAACTGGGTGTCAGCTGGAGGGCCTTGCGACAAGCGTTTCTCCACCTCAGATGAACTCCTGGCTCACCTTCGCACCCACACTGCTCTGCCTGTGGGGATGGACAGTAAGCTGCTATCCGTTTCCTCATCTGGACCCGCATCCTGCCACCTGCACCTCCCACACCAGAGCAATCCAGGCCCCCTTGCCAGCTCTCTGTCACTCAGGGCTCCCCCCACTCTTGGTTTAGCTCGCTATCATCCGTACAGTAAGGTCCATCTCCCCTCTGGGCCTTCCTCCATCTCCCTACACTCTCTGCCCACCACAGGCCCATACTATCCTCATTACACTCTCTACAGTCAAAGACTTGGATCTGCATCAGCTCTTGGATACCAATAGAGCACCATGTACTTATGTGCTTCTCAGAACAGTTTGACATTTTGGGAATTATTCACGTTTGCTTTCTTGCAGAGAGCTTGCAGCGCGAAGCTTAAAAAAGCTCCCTTGCATCTCTTATATGTGAACCTGAGCTATTAGCTTAGCAAAACAATTGGAAACGTTTCTAGAAATAACCTGTTCTGGCCTCAGCTATCACCATATTTGAAGGTAATGTTAAATGTTGTTTGAAAGTAATAAAAACTGAACAAGAAATTTTTAATTTTCACATAACTTTAGTAAGGAGGTGAAGCAGTTGACGGAAGCTCTAGCTAACATGTGTCTAACTTAATTGAAAATTGGCTAACTTCTGTTCATTTTACCTAATTTTTTTATCAGTTTAAAAAAACATTTATTGTATTATTTGGTTCTGAGCTGTTTTTTAAGGTGTTGCAATGTTACTTCTTTATATAGCTAGCTGTTAGCTGCTGTTTGTGTTAAGCTAACCGTACACAGCTTTTTATACCATGGTTTGGGTGAATACTGGATTCTGGAGGGTGTACATTAAAAAGTGATAATGTACACCTTGGAAAGGCATCCCGTCAAATTGCCTGATGACAGTTCTAAATTATTGCACTGGTTCAAATGGTAACGGAGACTCAACGTTATTTCACAGTTGACTCATCACTGTGGCCACATTGCTTGGCAACACCTGTGTACGGGAGATATTAAATACTGCGCTCGACTTATAATAAAAACCCTCACGATTTTAACTCTAAAACACATTAAAGTATTATTAATTGATTAAATATTTCTTTCTTTCGTAAGTGACCATGGTATAAGCGGGATAATGCCCTTCGAGGTGACCATTATCAGAAAATAATGGACTTTTGCGGAAGCAACCGCCCGACACGAAGCGGAAGACGGTTCACGCCTCCGCATCGTCCCTTGTTTTCTGATAATGGACACCTCGTTGGGCATTATCCCTTACGTAACTGGTGGGAAAATAACAGCAACCTCCTCTGCGAGAAAGTTAATATCTAAAAAAAATTCTATACTTAAAAAGCATCTCCACTTTTTCTTTGAACCTTTATCCACAATATTACTAGTAAAGTGTTCCTTTTAAATTCAAAGGGCATGTGGACCTTCTATTTCTTCACATTGCAAGAGACTTGGATGCCCTGAGGTGATTTAGCGCCCTGTGCTATTCTGGAAATTGATGGTTGTGCATAAAGCTCTCAGCAAACAGTGAGGATTTACTAAAGAAAAAAAGTTAAGTGTGTGAGGGATGGCTGTTGGCTGCGGCCACTGGCCTCAGTTGCTTTTTCTCTGCAGGAGATGCATGAAACCTAGAAACGGCATAAGCATTTAACTGGCCCAGTGTCTGTGAGGATTTGCTTTGATTCTTCATACTTCTTCCTGGTGGTGACGTTTATTTATTTCCTACAAGACCCATGGACTTAATACTTTCTATATATTCTCCTTTTTACAGCAATGTGAGCAGGTTTGTTGGAAAGGTGTTAAAACTGTGTCTTAACACTTTGTATTGGATGAATGTTAAAGTCACATCTTATTCTCAGCTTTTTGATTGTTTTTTATTATTATTTCCACAGCAAAATAAATAAAACTGAGATGTGATATTTTTGTGTAATATTGAAACACCCTTTGGAGGGGTGGGTGTTACTAAGATGGGAGCTCATATTTTGGTAAATAAATCACACTGATGACATATACTCTGTTTTTTTCATTTGTGGTATGGACACGGTGGAATTGACTGTTGAGAAGTTTTGAAGTAATTCTTTTTATAGGTTATAAAAGCAGGTTTCGGCAATCTCATCTGATATAAATCTGGATTAGTTGGAACTGGATGTTAAAAATAATAAATATTCCCAAATGGGCAAAGACTGATAGCCACGTCTGCCTTCTAAAAACACCTCCAATCTCAGGGGGAAAAAAGCACAGTGATTGGAGCAAATGCTATTTAGACACCTTAAAATTGCCTGCACGCTTCTATTTGAAGGTGTTTACACAAAAGCTAATACTGATTCACACCAGTTATTAAGATTGGATGGGGTGCACAACCAATTATCCTGTTAAAAGCATGCACTGAAAAGGGACTGTCTAAGGTATTTTTAATTAGAGTGACTGAATTATACAAACATAAAGCATTATCAAAAGATGCAATATTTAGTGGAAATTCTGTTGGATAGGTTATTTGACTGTATTGCGATCTCAGTACGTGTTTGACAGGAAAATCATTGGTGTTGCACTCCTCTAGTTTCCTGTGTAAATATTCCCCACATTCTGTGTAAACTTTTTTTTATCCAAGGCAAACAATAAAACTGTTTTATCAAATTTATCAAGTTCTAGAGATTCTACTGGAGGTCTGGTTCAGTCTGGGCCCTCTTGGACTGGATATAGATTCATGTGAAACAAAGACACCTAGAGAAAAGATCGCAGAATTGAAGATTTTTCTTCTTCTTTGATTAATCTAGATGATTTCCCCGATTTATTAAGGGGGTTGAAAGCACCAAAACGAACAGAGAGACAACTTGATTTACAACCACACCCAATCCACATAATGTCATAAACATGTTCAAAACTTCTAAAGGAAAACCCGTTGAAGTGGCTCCTGGGAAGAAGTAAATCTTTATGAGCTTAGCTGTCACTGTGTCTGGATGTGTTCAGGCTGTTATTTTTTACCATGAAGGATCCCAGTGATGGATGACTTTAAGTGTGCTTGACTGACAGCAGTGAGTGCACCTCTGAGCTGCAGCAGTGTCACCTTGAAGCCAAAGCATCCAGATGTAAAGCTCACAGATTGACTGTGACAGGCCGAGCAATAAGGATGTAATGCATAGCCTACATAGCCTACTGCAAATTCCCGATAAGGATCAGAACCACCTCCTCTAGGTGACGCTGCAATTGCCACGTCTGCTTCATGATTGGCACCACTGATATAACAATTTCCTTGCAACATGACACTGTGACACCTTTGGTGAAGTATAGATGAGTCAAGCTGGTCACTCACGACTCTGACAAGGGAGACACAGAGGTCAAAAACAGGCCGTAACATGAGAGCCTGCTTCAGTTACTGCAGTCTGAGATGAAGCTGGCGGCCGTCTGGGTTCAGCCGAGGGGCATAAGATCTTCTAGACTCACGTTGTAGGCTTCATGTTACAAAATATCCTGAAACCGGATGTACTTAGTTTAATAGCTGTTACATTTGAGCCGACGGCGGCTAACACTGAGTGGAAAGTTTTGACACATTTCAAGCGGATTTTTTTGCCTTTCGTTGCACATAAACTCTTCAGGTGGTTTCTGTCTCTGTATTTACTGTTCCAACAACAAATGTAGAGCTGGAGTGTGACGCCACCTATTGGTGACCACAAATACATGTTTCTTTTTAGATTGAGTCAGAAACAACCGACAACATTGTCACATAATCTTTTTGAAACACAAATCAAAAATCAAAATCATATATACAGTAACAAATGTATGAGAGCTGCAAACAGTGGTGCCAAAAAGAGTGAGCTAGGGAGTTATGGACTACCCCCTAACACATTATTATTATTATTATTATTATTATTATTATTATTATTATTATTATTATTATTATTATTATTATTATTATTATTATTATTATTTTACGTTTTTGAAACCAGAGACAAATATGTTAAACTAATTGCCAGGTTATATATTTATTTTTAATAATTATTTTTTAGCCCATGTCAATTATTCCATGATTTGTTTGGTGTGTTGCTTGGTTTTCATGGAACTGTTCGTTCTCTAATTTTCTCTAGCAAACCTCTTAGGTCTTCACAGAACGGCTGAAATTAAACTACTCATGAAGTTTTTACCAATCATATTTGGTTAAAATGAATTTAATTTGAAGGGGACAGAAAGCAAATGCACGGCACAGTTGCGTTTTTTTGGGGGGGATCTTTATTTGCGGGGGAAAGAAAGTAAATAGCGTGTATCTATTTTCTTCCACTTTCAATTCCGAACATTGAGCACAAAAAAACAATAAAGATTTTGGTTTGTGGCCTTAAAATAATAAAAAAAAGTTCAAGGAGTGTGTTGTGGAAATGATTCAATGAAGGATGAGAGCAGATTCTTTTAAGTCTTTAGAGCATTTAATGCCGTCTTGTTAAAAAGGAGGAACAGAGAACATGATGCATTTACATGACCCGAACCAGCCAAGCCATCAACTCTACATTATATAATTATAACCTATCATTTATCATCTTCATTAACACTCCCCCTTCCCTATGTGCAGTCATCCTCTCCTGTCATCCAGAGAACCACTTTTTATGGTCAGATAGTGGCAGTGGCTATGTTAACATTGGTCATCTTGCATTCTATATATCTATGTATATATCTACATATCTATCTAGTACATCGCGCTTCAAACATCAAGCTTGCTCTCTTTAACTTGACATCATGTTAGTCCTCTCTTGTTATTACTCCTAAGATGGGAAATGCAGTCATTTGTTTAATATTCCTATTATAGAGCATCGATACTTTTGCAGGGCTACTTCAGGAATGTCTTATCTATCCAAGTAAAATCGACAATAAACTCTGAACACCTGGCCTGTCCCTGCTGCAGAAATGCACCACACAGCATGATGCTGCCACCACCGTGTTTGAGCATGGTGATGAGCTGTTCAGAGTGGTGCCTGGTGTTAAGCAGCCGGACTCTATTTACTGCTTACAAGGGATTTTATTATGCACTAGTAGTGTAAAGAGGGCTGAACTCACATGTTTGCAAGCCACACCTTTCAGATTTTTTTTAAAGCTATGAACTCTTTTCCCTCCACTTCTCAGTTATGAATTGAAATCGAAAACGAAATAAAAATTCAAATTGACATAAAACGTATAGATGTTTGAGGTTGTAATGTGACAAGTGCGAAAAAGATTGAGAAGCATGGTATGCCAGGACTCTGAAGCTCTTGTATTTTATTTTATTGTTTTGCACATTTATGTATATGGTATTTGGGTTTTCTTTAGATTTCTTAAACTATTTTTGTAAGCTATTTACATCAAGTCATCATTTCTGCTGAGTTCGCCCCCCATCATCACTTTCCTTTGTTTGACCCAAAATGTTTTACTCAAAGGCAAAGCCAGCAATTAATAAGGGAGGAGATGCAGGTTGAAGCTTGGTGGTTGGTCTGAGTGAGTTCTCGGTACAGCCTGACAGCCCAGATGATTAATGATGACAGACTGCGGAGCTGCTCCTTCATGACATGACAAGCCTTTAACCTCTCAATTAGCTCCAACCCGTGCAAATGAAAAAAGGGATTGAATTGAAAAAATGTCCAAAGAGAAATCATTTGCACATCTGAGTCACTCCCCCTTCCCCCCTCCGCACTTTCGCTCTCAGAGATCGTCAAAATCATTAGGCGTGCTCGGAGATTACAAACATCTGCCTTAATTTTTTCCTGTGACATGTCTCTGAGTTACGGCCTGCGAACTGCTTCCCAGAAACGGACTCCCTTGCTTTCATTTTGTCCTCTCTCCGACTTTATCACTTCATCCATCATCCTACTATGAGTGCTTTTCAAGTGGTCCAAAAATAAAGCGGACGCAGATGTCAGCCATGTTATACTAAACCGCCAGAAACCCTTCACTTAGGTCCACCCACAGGCAGGGACAAATGTTGAAAATACACTCCACAAGGCCACGGTTAAACTAAGCTCACCCTGCTATTGTTCATATAAGAAACTGCTCACATACAAAAACTAGCATTTCGAGCAGGTATCTCTTTCTAAAAAAAAACAACTATTCAAGTTGATCCTATTTCTCCTTCTTTCTGCAATTTTGCAGGAAGAAAAAAAAACGAAAAAGAGGGATTTTAGTGGTGTACAAGAAGGCAAATGTAATTATGGTTTCTCTTCTAATGTGCAGCTGGTTTTGATCTGGTTGTCCTCTGAAGGCTTAGAGCTCAGTTGTCAGCTCTCATGCATCACAGAGCCGGAGCTTAACGTGGAAACGTGCTTTGGCAGTGACCGGCGGAGGCCTGGAGGCCAGCAGCGGCTGCCGTTGGGTTAGCCTCAGTCAGGGGGAGAAGGGAGGTGGGTGGGTGACACCATGCTCTGTTTTCCGCATCTGGATCCCCCCCAAGACCACATCCAGTCATTCCTTTTGGGTTTTCACCCTCATTGCAAGCGTTATGTCTTCTCCTATTGGCCTGCGTAGCCCGGAGCAGATGCCACGCCGCAGACTTGGGAGGTCAGAGAAAATGCTCCAAAATACATGCTCACATATGGATGGCTGAGGGAATAATGAAAGACAGAGTGGGGGAGAGCCCACAGTGGCCAGGGAGAGGAAAGCTTGCATGGAAATGAGCAGGCATGATTACTCAAATACAGTCATTAAGGAGGAAATGTTGTTTTTCAAGCTGTCAGGATGATTAATGAGGGAGAGAAAATCCGCTCAAACGCTGTTGTTTAGTCTAACCAGCAGACCTGATCTCTGCCACTGACTTACAACAGACAGGATGGGTGGATGCATTTAGCGATGCAGTTTGCTAAAGCTGTAGAAATACAACAAACAAAAGATGCTTTCGAAAGGTGATGAAGATGTTGACACTGAATTGTAATGCTTCGAAAGGTCTGTACTTTTTTCTGAATTGACTCTATGGTGTCTGTGTCAGACAAAATATCACTCCAATTATTATACAATGCCCTTGTTCTTCCATACCTAAATTATGGTGTGGAACTTTGAGGGAATAATTATAAAAGCATAATTCAGCCCATTTTTAATTTGCAATAAACAAAACAAAAACAGTCAGAATAACAAGCTATGCAGATTATTATGTCCCAACACACCCTTTATCAAATTAAAAATATTAAAGTTTAACAATTTATCTGATCTTAGCACAGCTGTTCTTATGTATAAGGTCTATAATAACAAGCTTCTTGAATGTATTCAGGAAAGGTTTAAACACTGAGAGACCGGCTATAATCTAAGAGGAACCCACGTTTTTCATACAGTGCTCAGTATTAATGAGTACACCACAATACATTTGTCAGAAAACCTTTAGTTTCCTTTCAGAATCAATATTTTATATGAGATACTATACTACAAAATACTCCATTGATTGAAAACAAGACTTCTTAATTTGCACACACAAAAAAGTGATTTTCCTTACAAATTCATTCAAGCCCATGTTGCAAAAATGAGTACACCCCAATTCTTAGGAGAAAAGCCACCGTTAAAACTAATTAACAGGCATTCAACCACAAGTGAGTCTAATTCATTTAAGAGGTCTCCAGCAGACAGGTGACTATAAAAGGGCATTACTTTACAAAGAAAGCCCATCCCATTTTATGCTGTCAGCAATGGCTCCCCATGGAAGACAAATGTCACAAAATCTGAGAAAGGAAATCATTTATTTTCACAAAAAAGGTGAGGGCTACAAGAAGATCAGCAAAGCTTTACATATCAGTCAAACTGCTGTAGCAGAAGTGATCAAAAAATTTGAGAAACATGGAATTCCAACCATCTTACAGAAATGTCCAGGCCGTCCACCAAAGTTAACATCTCGACAGGAGTGTCTTCTGATGAGAAGGGTTGAAGAATATCGGCATGCAAGTTCACTGCAGTTAGCTAAAGCAGTAGAAAGCCAAACTAGAGTGACCGTTTTCCAGGACACCATACGGCGCACACTGCAGAGGAATGGCATGCATGGGTATCGTCTATGAAGGAAGCCTCTCCTAAAGCCCATGCACAAAAAAAGGATGCCTAGAATTTGCTAGGACACATACTGAAAAAGATGAAGATTACTACGACTCTATACTCTGGAGTGATGAGACAAAGATCACTGTTTTTGGAACTAATGGTTTAAAAACTCTATGGTGTCGTAAAGGTGAGGATTTCAAAGGAAAATGCATGGTGCCTACAGTGAAACATGGTGGTGGCAGTGTCATTATGCGGGCGTATACGAGTGCTGCTGGTGTTGGGGAGCTGCATTTCATTGATGGTATCATAAACTCAACAATGTACTGCTCTATACCGAAGGAGAAGATGCTGCCATCACTCCGTACTCTTGTCCTGCAGTTTTCCAACACGACAATGATCAAAAAACACACATCTAAACCTACTGTTGCATTTAGAGGAAGAACAGAATAAACATGATTGAATGGCCAAGAATGTCTCCTGATCTGAACCCAATCGAACACCTGTGGGCAATTCTGAAGCGACAAGTTGAGAACCACTCTCCATCCAGGCTCTAAAATAGGTTATTCTTGAAGAATGGAAAAAGAAAGATGTTGCAATATGCAGCCAACTTGTTTATTCCATACCAAGAAGACTTGGTGCTGTCCTGAAAAATCATGGTGCTCATACAAAATACTAGATGTTGTAGTTTTTGTTTTGGAGTGTATTAATTTTTGCTTCAACCAATTTGAGAAAAACTAAAGATTTTGTGATCTAAATTAGATCATTAACCTTAATTTCATGTTACGGAGTTAAATAAGTGTTGAAAAAAACTGAGCCTTGTGAAAAGTTTGGTTATTGTTCTTTTGTTCATTGAGCTACAGATGGAATTTGTATTTTTTAAAGGGCGTGTACTCATTTATGCTGAGCACAGTAAAAGTATATTTAGAATGAACACGAGAGGCAGATACTGTATGTGTCTCAATCAGAGGAGTGAATTTATGGAATAATCTGTAAGACACAAACATCAAACACATTCAGAAAAAGTTTATATTTCATATAATAAGTAGTTATGTAACACTATAACTAAATTACATATAAACTCTCTGTGTACAATATCCTTTGTCTTTGATATGATTGATTGATTGATTGGTTGATTGATTGGACTCAAATCTGTTGAGATGTGTGACTACTGTGAATTTACTAAATCATCAAACTACCAGTGAAACCATGTAAAATGCTGATCAGCAGCTATAACAGGGGCTTGATTGTTGTATATACCCCAACCATTCCTGTCTACAAGAGGAATCTCAGTGATGGCAGCATATGACTATATACACTCACTGCCCAGAGACTTTCACCCATGTTGACATGTCAAGATTTATACAACTGTGTGCAGATTTGTTGGCTACACCTCCATGATACAAATCTGTTGTTTCATCACATGACAAAGGTGCTCTACGGTGCTGGAAGCATCCAGTAGGAGATCAGTGCCCAATGTGCTCATAAAGAGATGGACATGCTAAGAATGGGCAGACTATGCTCAGTTAATACTAAAAGGTTCAAAGTGTGTCAAGGAAAAAAAATCTCCCACACAATACATCACCACTAATAGCCTGATTTGCTAATATGCTGGATGACTCTAGTTTCATGTTAATTAAATTGAATTGGCTTTCCAGTCACCTGAAGCCAACATGAGGACTTGTCAGAGCAGTTAACATTTTCTGTTATTGTTCTGTACTGCTTTGGTGAGCCTGTGGAAACTTTAGCCTGAGTTTCCAGTTGTTAATTGACAAGAGGTGCAACCGGTGTGGTCTTCTGCTGCTGTAGCTCACCTGTTTCAAGTTTCAAGGTGTAGGTTGTTTTACATTAAAAGATTGGTATTCTACATACCGTCGTTCTCTGACTTTAAACTTGAAGAGGGCATCTCTTTTCCAAACAACTGCCCCCATGGTGTATTTTCTCCTTTTTGCACCATTCTCTGTAAAGCTGAGTGATGGAAAATTTCTGAAAATAGTCAAAGCAGACTAATTAACATGGCTTAAGGTCAGTTCAACCCCTTTTTCTTTTCTATTCTAAAGTTCAGTTCAAATTTCTCCATGTCAAATTATCATTCATCTAGATGCCTCATTGCATTGATTTCATGTGATCAGCTTATGCAATATCATTGTTAAAAGCAACCGATAAATAAAGGCATATACTGGAAAGCTAAATGAACTTATGTGTAAGTATATTATTAGAGTGGGGTCTGGACAAGTTACTGTTAAAGGCACAGTGTGTAATTTTCGGCCAGTAGGGGGCAGTGCATACCTAAATTATCACAAACATGCGGTATCTGTGTCCTCGAGTAGGAAACTCAACAACGGAGGTCCAACTAGTACTGTTTTCAGAAGCTCAATACCCTGACAATTATCTATTTGCAGCAACATGACGAGCACATCAGTCTCTCTTTCATTGCTTGGAACTAGTGAAGAGGTAAAAATGTATTTATGGCGAAACTGTTTTGCATTTTGATGGGAAATCAATGTTTTAATATCGGCCGTGTTTTGTGCGCTTTGTCCGTCCGGACTCTTGTAGAAGTAAAGACGTCATCTAATATGGCTTTCCCCTAAAAAGAGGACCTGCGCTTATGTATTTTAAAACTGTTTTATAAAGGCATATTTTAAAATATCACCAATATTTTGCAATTAAGGTGCTTTACGTAATTATTATAACATAATATTTTAATGGCTATTTTTAAAGATGTACTGCAAAAACTACACACTGTCAATTTCAAGGTAAAGTACAATTTTTTACAACCTGGACCTTATTTTTAGCATGTATTACATTCATTTACTCACCCAGACAAGTTTGGAGCCACTTGGAGTCCTTTGGGAGAAGTTATATCCATTCGTGATCAACATATATCCATATAATGGGAGGTATTTGGAAACTGAAATACAGTCTCTAAAAAGGATTATCTGCCACAAAACAACTTCATTTCACCAATGTTTTGTTATGAATTGCTAGCGCTATTCCGCTGTCAGTTCAGAGTGTGTCAAAGGTGCTTTGTTGTTGTCTGCAGGGGTGTTTTACAGGCGTTTAATCTAACTTCACTGCTGTGCGATTTCAGTAACATCACATCCATGTGGCATCCTAGTCGCATCCTGAGCAGGACATTCGCTCTGTGCTCTACGACGGCGTTCGTTTAGATAGAACTTGCTACCGCGTCCATCAACATGGTCGTTGCCTGCATCTTTCCAAATTTCACAAACAAAATTACCAAGTTCAGCTTCCACAGGCTCACTTTCCGCAACCTGCTAATGGTGCGTTCACAACGCACAGTTTGTCTGCGTCAAGCAACAGACCTAACGCATGTAGTTTGACGCATTTACTTTTCAGATTCCAACGCTTGCTTCTGAGCAAAAAAGAGTGTGTGGGCGGGGCTTCCTCTGTTGCTGTACGTTCTGAACTATGGCGGATTGTCAAGAAAGAGTAGCTTGGCTTTATTTGCTAGATACAGCTAGACAACGTCGACATCGGGTGCCTCAGCACCCATTCTTCAGATGCGTTTTGGGAGTTTAACCATTTGCTCCAGGAGCTGCTTATGGATGAGGTTCGCTTTCAGTGCTACTTCCCTCTGTCCAGCACCCAATTTTATGTCCTCCTAGGCCACATCGGAGCTCAAATCTCCAACCAGGACACCAACTACAGAAGCTGTGTTCCTCCTTTGGAGTGCCTGTTCATCTGTCTTCGGTAAGTGTTATTTCTGATTTTTGAAATCTGCGTTTTTTTGAAAATGTTTTCACTGGATCCGTGCTTTATTCAAGATATGTGTAGTGACCTCACTACAGTGAGATGCTCTGATTGGTTGACTCACTGCGTCAAGTACGTCAAAAGTTCAGCTAGCTCAACTTCTGTGTTGTTTGTGTTTGCTACGTTGCGGCTTGCAATTAACGCCTGAAAAGTTGACAGAGCCAACGGACACAGCGCACCGCAGAGACTCTGATGGACCTCTGACGTACTCAACAATAGTCTTTATATGTAATGTTGCCGCAACTGACGCTGGCGTTTGGGGCAGTGTGAACGCACCATTAGACTACAGGTGCAACGGCAGACGACTGTGACGTTGATGAAATTGCAAGTTAGTGCAAGTTGGAATTGATCGGATTAAAAGCCTGTAAAAACCCCTGCTGACAACAACAAAGCACCTCCAAGACGCTCCGAACTCAGGGGAATAGGGCTAGAGATTAATAACCAAACATTGAAGTTAAGAAGTTTTGTGGTAGATAATGCCTTATTTAAAGGCTGCACGTTCAGTGCCCAATACCACCCATTACATGGATATATGCTGATCGCGAATTGATATAAGCTTCTCCTGAAGGACTCCAAGTGGCTCCAAACTTCTTTGGGTCAGTAAATGAACGTAATACATGCTAAAAACAAGGTCCAAGATGCAAAACATTGTACTTTCGTTGCAACAAAGCTTTTGAAAAGATTGTCCCAATACTATCCCAGCTGCACTTGCTCCCTGTCCAGTACAGATTGCATTTTAAAATTCTGTTTTTAACTTACAAATTGTTACACAGTCTAACACCTGCTTCCATTTGTGAGCTTTTACAGCCATATCCAAACCAGGTCCTTACAATCCCATGATCAGCATCTGCTGAATGTGAAAAGAACCCACCTAAAAACCAAAGGTGATAGGGCCTTCTCACTAGTGCCCCCCTCTCTCTGGAGCTCGCTTCCTCTTAGCTTGAGGATTGCAGATTCTGAGTTATCGTTCAAGAAACAGCTCAAGACTTATCGTTTTAAAATTGCTTTTACTTAGGTGCTAATAAACTTGCTTGCTTACTTACTACAGTATTTAGGGAAACTATATACATAGTCTTCGAAGGTAGCTAATATGTTATTTAAATCGGCACACATAGATATTTGTACAAAAATCTTTACAGAAATGTTTTTATAGATATAACAAGATTTTGTGTTTTATTTACCTCTTTACAATGCTCCTCAGTGTGTGTGTTTTCATACAGCCATTCCCTGCCTTACTTAAATAGCATTTGCTTGTGTCTTTCCAGTATGAAGAGTGTCTAATAAGGGAATTCTTCCACTGGGAGCCTACGTATTCTCCCCTTCAGGTCAGCTAAAAAAAAATTAAAAAAACATTTTGAAAGTCAATGAAGCGATAAAAGTTATTTTCTTGTCCTCTTTGCATAATGCCCTGAATAACACACATAATGTACCTCAATTTAAATAAATAATATGTTTCAACTCTAATGTGACTTGTGAGGTATTTGCTTGTCAATTTTGCAATTAAAATGACTATATGAGAAGTTGCATATATGACGTCCTGGAGCTTGAAACATTCACCGAGGCCTTGTAGAGCTTGTCCCACATGCTGGCCTCACTCCACCAACTACACCCCTCCTTCCTTCATCCTGGAAGAAGGATGCAGAGCTCACTAAAAACACTTCCATTTTACTTTTTCCTCTTTAGTTGTTCAGTACGTCTTTTTACTCAAAACCTAAAGTAACTTTTTCCATCTGCCAAAAATGATTTCTTCCTCTGTATCAAAATATGTTTTGAAATTTGCAGACATATGTTTAATGTTCTGTCTATGCCCACACCGCAGAGGAACCGGAAGTCGTTACTTACTACTGAAAAGTTCCCAAAACCTTTAGAAAATGTGGAAAAATAAACATAAAATAATAATTATTTTAATTTGTTTCAAAGGACTTGCTAGATCTGCCAATTAGCCTGCCCCCAGTGTTCTCGAAAAAAAAAAAAAAAGATGAAAGGAACGAAATTCTTAATCCGGAATTGTATTCCTCCTTCAAATAAATAAACTCCAATTTATTTTTCCATTTTGTCAGTGTAAGCCTATATTACATAAATAAAAAAATAATTTATCTTAAGGTTTTATACACATTGTATTATAATTACTATATATTTGGCATAGGATAGCAAGAACACAACAAGAAACAATCGATTTGTGGTTTTCTAAACTAAAATCAAGCAGCTTATTTAACTATACAAAAAACTCTGAAAGAAAATGAGCCAGCTTTATGACAGATTGGAGGCAGTGTAAAAAAAAAGTGAAACATAGACTTGGATAAGGCCCGGCCAACAGTCAATTTAAAATGAATACATTCATCCAAATGTGATTACAAGTGAAAAACGCTTTTCAAATATGTCAATTCCTGATGAAAAACAATCTTAAGACATCTTTCTCTGGTTTCGCTCATCTGCAACACATCCTTTCAAAGCGCACGTTATGCTGCAATACATCACCTGGCCTATGCTTTAAGTGTGGGTGAATTTAGAAAAAAATTGGCTTTAACTGAGTTTTCCAGCCTGCCTCAAGCCAAAGGCCTCAGAATCTCCAGATGTTTCCTAAATCATGCTGGAAGGCCGATAAGAAATCCGCTTTCAACAGATGTCTTGTGCCTGGACTCAATGATTTATTAACTATGAACGATGAGACAGTGTTCCAGTGTCTTGCAGCTCGACTGGCTTTTATCATTATGCAAGCAGCTGTGAATCCGGGTGAATATCACATCAGCGGATGGGTGCGAGAATGAGACGGCAACTTAGCTTTTCACATTTTTATGTCTTTGTAAATGCTGAGCACGCTGAGAAAAGTTGTGTTGCAGCTGTTGTTTTCACAGCAAAAATGAGCATTTTGTCGAAATCATCCTGACGCAAGGTCTTACTTAATATTAGGGGAGTTTTCATGTCAGTAAAGAATTACGTTTATTGGCCGCTGTCAAAAAAGAGGGCTTTGAGCCTCCAAACACATCATTTAGACTTAATATATTTAATACACTATAAATGTTGAGATTTTTTGCAAAACACGCGCACACTGATAGCAAAACCAAAACAATTTTAGATTTATAGCATGCCATCCAGTGTTCTTGAAGAGCAGGATAATTACTTGATCTTTGTAGTGTATATAGATTCTAAAACTTTTAGATTAAGTTTTGAAAACACAGGGTAAAGGTTGTGTATTTAAAGCGAGAGTTTAAAAAAAACTGTATATACTGTATAGTTTTACCATTCAAAACACTTCTCTAGCTTTTGTACAATACGTATACATGCTGGCCTACGTCATATCCTGCCTTAAAAATGACCCACCACCACATCAGAACCCTAGTTGCTTCATTATAACAATGTATTTTAGAATTAAATATCTTTGACATCCAGTCCTGTAATAAGGATAAGCTTAAAAATATCCCAAACATAGGTCTGAGAAATCAAAGACTTAGATAAACAAGTATATTTATAAGGTATTCGATCAGCTGTACTTGGAATTAAGCAAAGGACAATTAAAAAAAAGAAAAAAAAGAAAGTGCAGTAGTCAGAGAATTGTAAGACAATAAAAATCGGGTCGAATCCGGCCTCTCAATGCTGGACATCAGTTTTGTTAGTGTGTTTGGGTCACTTTTAAGATGCGATGTGTGCTTATAAAAAGTTTACAGTTTTCTTTCAAAGTGCAAAAAATTAATGTTGCACTTTTAAATGAAATATTGGAATCCCTCACTAAACTCCCCTCCTGACAGCGGTTGTTGTTCTACTGTTTTTTGGCCCATCAAGCTGAAGGCTAAAATTGCATGGCCAATTTTAGAATATCCTCTCTTACTTTAGTGTCAATGACTGGAAAGAACATATTTTGGATATTGCACATGATCTTCATCTTGATTCTCCCTTGAAAATGTTCATCTTTTATTCTTTACAGTGATGTTCATAAAAGGACAGACAGACAGACTGGGACCAGTAACGTTTTCAAGCAGGCCAGGCAGAGATGGAGGAAATGCTGTTACCCGTTTTGTTGATGAGGCGTGTTTCGCCGCTGCCGCCATTTTAAGGTTAGGAATGTATGGGTATCCAACTCTTGTCTCCGTTTCATTCATTTTTCTGACATGAAGACATGAAGACAGGGGGCTGCCATCTTGCCATGTGTGCAGAGAATGCATTTTAGTTGGTTACTTGGAATATTTGCCGACAGCAAACAGCTCATGTAGAGCGAAAAAAAAAAAATTTTTCACCTCGCGGGGTGAAAAATATCAAACTTGTTTGATATTTATCTCAACGCCTCATGAGGCAGAAAACTCAGCAAAAATTAGATGCACACAGTGTGCTATATGCTGAGCAAACGGCATAGAATGACTGTTGGCTCAGCAGATTGTTCTGCTTAAGTGTGATTTTTAAATGTCCTTTATTCAATGATATGCAATAGAGATCTAATCTTATATCTTCAATATGTGTTGTAAAAAACATGGTGGTTTATGAAAAAATTTCAGATTTTTCATATGGGGCCTCACCCTGGGAGTCATTCGATGTAAAACCGTCCCATTAGCGACTAGCTCTTCGGCTGTGCTCAGGCAGCTGAATAGACAGCAGATGAAATGCTACAGATTAAATTAAAGACGTTCAAAGCAAAACAATACGTTTATCAGACAGTCTGAGTCTGTTTTTAAGTTAGCTTTATTTGCCAGTAATTAACTGAAAATATTCAGTGAAACAAGTTATAATTTTATAATTAACTAATATCAGAAGTGTAAAGATGCTTCTGCAACCACAGCATTTCCTCTGTAAGAAGCATAAAAACCAGTGGAAAGATGAAGAATTGAGTTAACTGTAAACTTTCTCTGTGTGGAGAGACTTTTACAGTGAACAGTGACCTACAGAAACACCTGTAAGGTGTTGTGAAGAATGAAAAAACTGTGGTCAGTTTTAGTATAATTGGTGAGAAAGCTGATACTGATGTAAAGAAATGCACCATGTTGTACTTTACAGAGTTTTCAAGCAAACAAATGACACTGATTATGTTTTTACCATCTAAAACGTCAAACTAGTTTAATCCACCTGCAATACCAACTTTATTCCCACTGTCTTAGTGGTTTAAGAAATTGAGGTAAGGAGTATTGTACTTGGTCAGTTGAGTTTGTGTCTGACAGCAACAATGACTGACACAAACAGTGAGGGAATTGGACAGATAAGAGCCAAAGGCGATGGGAGAAGGGGGCGTATGAGGGTCATCGCATCGCCTGTGCATTGAGTGTGGCCCAGCAGCTGTATGCATAGGGGAGCCCTGGCCTCCTGCTCTGCATGTCAGGGGCCGTGATTAATGACCTGCAGGCCTTTTGCTCTTAACCCCCTCCCCACCGCTGCCCCTACAGAAGTCACTGAAGCCACTTCTCGTTTAGCTAATGGACACAGCCAGGGTTGGACAGGCGCTGGAGACGAATGCACGCACAGTTTATGCGAGAAGACGTGAAATGAAAACCAATTTCCCTCCTCGCAAAACACTGCATTCCACTGTTGCAAGCCCTATGTAATTTCAGGGTTTCAGAACGATGATTTCTTATATTACTGTGGGCCCTGTGCAGTGTCGAGGCTGAGAGGGCGCCTGTGCCTGTGTACTGGTTCCCAGCTTGTCAGGCAGCTGTCGAGGAGTGATTTATGACCACTAGACTCCAACCTGTCTTCACTGCCAGTTCGGTATTGTTACAACTGACAGCTAATGAGGCCAGACATGCTTTCAAGCAGAGCACTTAACAGGACTTCAATCTTCCCCTATCACAAGTACCATTTTTTTTGCACACACTCCTTCACACAACAGCCTCTTTTCTCTATTCCTTCCTTGTTCTCCATCTTTCCACGTTGCAGCAAATGACAGCAACTGAAAAGGCCTCTGCTGACAGAAGGAGATGTTTCTCAGAGGAAAATGGCAGCAGAAGGTGTTACTATTCTCCCTCTACTTTAATAGTGAGAGTTTTATGTAACCGAATTATGAACCCACGTTTAGCCAGATTTTAGCAGCCTTTTTAACTTTGCATTTCTTGATTCAACATTCGAATAGTTAAACATCTCACGGAGCACTGTTCAGTTCATTATCTGTAAATAAAATGAATGTGGCACATTTGCAAACCAAACAAGATATGGCTGTCCCCCTGAACTGAAAGACCCAGATTTATACTAAAAGAACCAGCAGAGAAACCCATTGCAACTCTGGAACAGAATCCACTGTTCTGTTGGGGAATCTATTCCACATGGGGAATCTAACTCCACAAATCTGGACTTTTCTAAGTTACAGTGCAAGATTGCTAAAATGTTGAAAGAGAATCACTAGAACTCAAGTTTGGGGCATGCCACAGGTCATGTAGGGCAAAACAGCAAATGTGGAGGAAGTTGTGCTGGTCAGATGAGACCAAAATTGAATTTTTTGGCTTAAAACAATTGGGTGGTGGAAAATTAGCAAACGACCTGAACAAATCATTCCCCAGAATGTAACATGGTAGTGTGAGTATTATCCTGTAAGACGCTGCAAAAGGACTTGATGCTGAGGCGGTGGGTCACATCCCTTTCAAGAGTACAATGACCCTAAAAGCATAAAGTCAAGGATGTACAGTATGTCTTTAGCCAAGAACAGTCCACGCATGCTCACAAACACTCTCCATTAAATCAGACTATTCTTGATTGATGATTTCTGGTTCAGTATTTGTGGATTTTTTCATGGAACGAAATTCCAATTTCTTCTTGTAAAACCTGTCTATTCGCTGTTTTTGGGTTGTTGTTTTTTTCTTGGACTATAGATGAAATGCAGCTAGTGAAGCTGAAATACCTGGGTACACTGCTAGTTGACCTTGGCAAAGCAGTCAGTCCAGGAGTGCCATTTATGTTCCTTGGAACAGACTGGCTGTACCCAAAAGAACATAAGGAAGACTGTAGATATTAGCTTCTTCGGCAGTTCTAAGACTGTTTTCATTGTGCATATTGATGCAAATTAAGGTGTTTAAAGTAATAGAATAGGTATTTGGTCTCAAGTATTTGGACATTTGAGCTATTCCTAGGAGTTGCGGTCCTTAGCCGCCCTGAACAATGGTGTCCACTGCGCATCAACAGACTTGTGGTTGTAATTATGATAATAGATGATTTCAGAGATGGCTGACCTGGGAGGTACAATGACATATTTGGTTGTAAAGTTATAAAATGGGAAAAGTTCAAACTTTAAAACTTTAAAAGTATTAACATTTGAAACAAACTCCCTCCAGTTTGTACAATAATGTTCAACAGTCACAATGGTAGAATACCTAAAAAGTCTCCTTGTCTTGTAATTCGGATAATAAAAAGTCACATAAAATAGTCACATGTAAATGAATGTGCCAATTCCATGAACACCTAAAAGATTACTAATAATCTTACTACTTTGCAAAAAATGTCAAATTTAAGACACAGTTTTTAAGATATATCTTAATATATTAGCTCTTTGGAACTAAATATGACTCTTAAGGCACCAGAAGGATTTTGAAATGAAATCAAAGACCAGTGGGAAAAACTCTTGGCTAAGGAAAGGAAGAGCTGGCAGGCATAGCAATTATACATAGCCAGATCATTTTCAGCACCTCTCACTTTTCTTAGGCAAATGTTTAAATCACAAAGTGGAACTGACTTGAAATATTTAACTTAGATTCATAAAAATAGAGATGTGATACTGCTTTCTGTTTTCTTGCCATTGTCTATCCCTCTGGAGAGGGTGCTGTTTTTTTTTAAATTATGTTTCTTGCATCAGCATTGCTAACAGACGTAGAAAATCTACTCATAAGTTTTGTGTTTGCTCAAACATGTGTTTGATGTGTTCTACTTTTTACAAAGAAGAGACTTTGGATTTTTCTATCACTGATTTATAAAAATAATTCAATTCGATTGTAGTTAAAAACTTTGCACTGATGTAACTATTTTAGCAGAGTTGTTTTGTTAAACCTGGTATCAATCATTTCTGAGCTTTCAGAATGCGATAACACCCACCCCCAAGCTCTGCTGCTCACCATGTTGGAGGTAAATTTAATGGCTGAACTTCTAACTCCATTGGGGTACGAAAAGTCTACAGGGTGTAAAGACTAATTTTAAAATTTTTGTTGTCAGGTGTCTGAACTCAAATTCTTCAAATTTATCATTATCGACTAAAAAGTGTAGAAGGACATATGGATTGGAATGCCTCTTTTATACGATAGTGAGTGAATCAAATTTAATCACATTGACTAAACAATCTCAGTCTCAAAGAATTCCAGTTCTACTTCAATATAAAATCAGTCACAGTGTCTGTGGCAGCTTTCCCACCTATATCCCAGTGTTCCCTGTCACCATGATTAATGGCAGCCTCGCTGGCTGCTAACTTGGATTCCACAGCAGGCAGTGCCATTGTCTCCAGGATACTTAGTAAGCGCTGTTTGCCATCAGTTCATGAGGTGTTGCTGTTATTAAATGGTGCAATAGCGACTCCTAGAGTCATGAGAAGGGAAGAAATAACACTTTTTGTTTTTATTCAGAAGAATAAATGTCTGTTAAAAAATAAATAGTCCAAAATAGATAGATAATCATGTCAAAAAAAAAAACAAATTAAATGGTAAATGGACTGAAGTAGCTCTTCTCATGTTATACTGACCACTCAAAGTGCTTATCACCATATTCACACACTAATACAGAACTCAGTAGGCAATTTGGGATTAAGTGCCTTAGCTAGGGGCAAATTAACATGACAGGAGATAACTGGAACTGAACCTACAACCCTCCAATTGCAAGACAACTACTCTAATACTGAGCTACATTCACCCATATATGGTTGCTGAAATAGAAGTCAAAATTATTCCTTTCTTAGTTTGGATTTACCCTGTAGTAAAACCTAGTAAAATCACCAACATTTTCTTGTCCAGTTTGTACCGTTATTTATCAATTATAAAAATGTAAAACTTAAATAAGTTTAAAAAAATATGTAAAAAAGAAAAGTACTTTTTTTACTCTGCTGTTAGAATGAGGTAAGATGTGAAGGTATGTTATAACAAAGTATAAAAGGAGCATGCACCAACAATTTGTCTTTTTAGGCAAAGATGGGTTGTACTGGATAGACACATGGATTAAAATTACTATTTACTATTAGTCTGAAAAAACCCCGCAAAAGAATAACACAGCAGATATTATTGAACCACATTTAGCATGTTTAATTAGCACTAGTATGATTAGAAGAGTCAGCATGGGAAGCCTAATGGTGCGTTCACACTGCATGCATGACCTGCAACAAGCAACGCTCCCAACTAATGTAGTTTAACGTAGGCTATATACATTTTTAAGCTAACGCTTGTAAAGCATGTGGGCGGGGCTTTCTCTGCCGGATGTTTTAAACAATAGCGGATCATGATTGGCCACAAAACGTCGACGTCCGGCGACATCACTACAGTGAGACGCTCTAATTGGTTGGCGCACTGCGTCAAGTCCGTCAAAAGTTCAGCTAGCTGAACTTCTGAGTTGCTTGTGTTTGCTACATTGCCGCTTGACACGCAAGCAACGCGTGAAAATTTTACGGAGCCTGCGAATATGTCATCACCCACATAGTCCAAACCTGACGAGTGGAAACGCTCCTTTTATAGGCATTTATCATGTTTATACAACCATCAATCTATCCGCAAAAGCTGGTGTAACACTGGATCTCTGAATGACATCACAGACAAGCTGCAGAGCAGGAGGAAAATTAACGAAGGAGCACCGCCCACTACAGCGTCTGACATAAATAATAAAATAAAACTATTTATATGAAATAAGCTTTCACAGTGTGAACTCTTTTCTCTGTTAACACGCATACAAAAAAAAAGGAAAAGGAAAAATCAAAACACAAATCAAAGAGAACCGACGGGATTGTACTGTATGTAATCTTACCGCAACCAACGCTAACGTTTGGGGTGGTGTGAATGCACCATAAGTCACACCTTTCTACATCCCGCCATGTTTCCCATCCATATAGGTTTCACTTGAAACGTATATGGATGCGGTACATCTGTTTTGTTTTTAGCTATTTAGGGAAACTGATACTATTGTATGAGCATTCAATGACATGATCCAGAGGGTGATGGGTAATGGCCAAATGATCTCCTGAAACCTGTTTAACAGCAGAACCAAGAAAGTCTATGATAGAACACAGTCTGCTGTAAACCTCCCTATATCCTGTCCAGGATGTGAAGAACCATCCAATATGTTTATCTGCTTTTACAGCATAGTCTCTTTTAGTCTCTGGTTCTGACGCTGCTGTCTAAACAGATGGCTGCAAAGCGGATTGCAGGTTTTACAACTGATTTACAGAAGATACGTAACATTTTTCTACAGAAATTGAAGGGTCTCAGCTTCCTCGTGAAGTAGAATTTGCTCTGTTCTTTCTTCTAGACCAGTGGTTTCCAACCTTTTTTCCTTGAGGACCCCTTTGTATGTGTCCGAAACAAGCCGTGACCCTCCAACTGCTACATGATGCCTCAAAAGTGATTAATTTAATTTTATTGGAAAAAAATAAGCAACAATTAAATATTCTTAAATTAAATATATATATATTTTATATATATATATATATATATATATATATATATATATATATATATATATACATACATTTTTAATACATTAAATTAATCATAACTAAGATTATCATATAATAAATATAATTAAATAATAGGCTTTTATTAGGAAATGTGGTTATATAGCCTCTAAATAATAATAAAATAATAATAATAATAATAATAATAATAATAATAATAATAATAATAATAATAATAATTATAATAATAATATGTTTTCATTTCGATCGCCTCTTCTGGTTTGATCAGGGAAAAGTCCTAAACAGGGATCAGAATAAAATAAATTATAACAAGATATGTCTGTGGAATTTGACATTTTTTTTAATAACAGTTTCTCTGCAAAGTTTACAAAAACAACATACTAAAAAGATAAATCCATTGCTACACATTGGTTTTCCTGCATGGGTAATGAACGAGAAGGACTAAAATACGAGTGATAAACCCTTCAAGAAAACCTACAATTCATCAGTTGGATTCTGCTGCCCCCTGCTGGAACTCCCTTTGAAATACACTACTGCCTGAGATTTTAAAGGATTTTAACAATTATAAAAGCTCTCGATAACGCAAGGAGAATTTGACAGTTAAGATTACACTAATATTAATAAGTAATAATACGTATTTTATAAATGATCAAATTACTTTGTGATCGACTTTATAAGTTGGTGTTTTTAGTCCGGCGGCCGAAACACCATCCAGCCCCATTCAGCGGGAGGACTCCACTCTTCCCCGTTTCTCCTGACGTTGTTCCCTGCTTCTCCCTCCCCCTTCTTCCCGGGGCTCCTCCTCTGTGCTGCTTCTCCGTCCATCGAACTATGGAACGCCAAAGTGTTCAAAATTAAATAAATAAATAAAACATTATGAAATAAATATAAGCATGAATTAATATTAAGTAAATATTTAATGAAATAGTCAAAAAGGAATTCTGTTAAAATGCCCAAAATGTATATAATATATTTAAATTTTAGAATAAATATTAGTATTATTTTATATATATTTAATTAAATATTTATTCCACTGCCATTTTTTCATACTTTAATTAATTTTGATTTTTTTTTATTTAATATAATCAGTTTTTATTCAAAAATCTCTTGTTATTAGAATTTTATGTATGGGTTTATAATTCTTATAATACTGGCAGAATATTTGATCACTTTTATAATGGGGATGTCCAATCCAAACAGCCGGTGCTGCTCCAGTGTTCTAGGTGTGAAGCTGCTCAGGGCGCCAGGCCCGTGATTAGACTGGGGAAAGAGACTCAGGTCGGCTGTTTGGTACGATCATTAAAACATTTCAGAAATAACACAGAACACGTTTAAAAAATCTCCTTTTAACTGACTGTAGCTAACAACCAACCAGGCCTTCCTCTCCCGTCTCCTCCTAGTTGTGCTGGACAAAACAGAAAAGATAACAGCAGAACTCCAGTGCTACTGTCAGACAGCTGAGAGCTGAACCTGGGATCATTTCAGATTATATCATCCAGACGAATCAAGATGGGTCTCTGAAACGGTTCATGATAAGTTATTCCTCTCAATATGACCTGTTAGAGCAACCAGAGCTGAACAAAGTTCCTGCAGCTCCGACCCTTTACTTAGCATGCTGCTAGCTGCTCACAGAGCCACAACAACGGCTATCCAGGAAGACTAATCTTAGTTCCAGCCAATCAGCGTCCAGGTCTCAACCGCTGATTCTGATTGGCTGACGGACGACTTCAGTTCTTAAATGGCTTTTTGAAATAAATACCATTATGAAAAACCTCATTATGAAATAAAACCTGACTTTGGGAAAAAGAGAGATTGGAATAAAAACTGATGGAATTAAATAAAAATGTATTGAAATAATTTATATTATTATGAACTAAAAAGCAGTGAAATAAATATTTAATTATATATATATATATATACAAATGTATAATCTAAAATGAAAAAATATGAAAAAATATTTCAAAAAATGGGTGTTGCATTTGAAATGATTTCAGCTTTTAATAATTTCATTGTCACAATATATTTTTATTCAATATTTATTCATGCTGATATTTATTTCATGATGTTGTATTTATTTATTTAATTTTGAACACTTTGGCGTTCCATATAGAGCCAGCGTCCCAAACCCAAAAAAAGAAAAAAAAAAACTTTCCAGACTTCCTGAAACTCCTCCGCTTTGCGAACGCAGGGGAAACCGATGGTGGAGGACAAGGAGATATGAACCGTAAAGTATGGTCCCGATGAGCGAGCAGGCGGACCCACTCCTGAGCCCGCTGTCTGCCCTAGAACAACTTCCCTGCAGAGAGTCCCGAGGGAAAAGCTTAACGTGAGTATGGCTAAAGATGCCAGGCAGAAGGGCAGGCCTAGGGATTCTTTCATATTTGCTGCTTTTTTCTTTCTTTGTTTTTGTCTGTTTGTTGCCGAACTGAAAACGATCCACACGTGATGGATGGCCGCTATTTGCATTCACATCCCACTCCATACTTTGTATTCAAATAAAGTGGATGTGATGATTTGGAGTAGACGGATGCGGCGCGGACGTGGCGTAGGCCAGAGAGGGTCCATTTGCATTCACTAGAAATCCTAGATGACCGAACTTGCTTGCCTGCACACATTAGATAGTTTGGCCTCTATATGCAATAGTTTAAGTATAGCATGTCAGCTCTGGTGGTGGCGTGGCGCCCCCTAGGGTCCAATTTACGCTCAACAACACAAAAAAAAAATGCTTGCCTCCTGGCTACATGTTCAGTAAACCATTAAAACAACAACCGCAGCAGGAGGAGGAAGGGAACGAGTAAAAACCTGCTACAAATGATGCAAGGTGGCATCATCCAGGTGTAAAAAGACTGAATGCAAAGCGTAATTGAACACCGTCTCGCATGTTTGACCCTCCAAACATGTTCTCATATCTGTTCCCAGGCCTTCTGAGGGGAACAATGAGGAGGAAAGGAGGCAAAAGAGGCGTGGACGGCCACCTGCAGACCTGCAGCTCCTGCTGGACCCAGAGTCAGAACCCTCAGAGAGCAAGAAGAAGCCAGCCATCCTCAGGTGACCACCAATGCATTATTGCTTTTTAACTATTAGTCCTCATGTTTAGAGTGGAATAGCTCTGCATTAAATGTTCCACGCCTTATTATGTTCTGCTATGAAGCTTTCAAGGTCAACATGACCTGTATAACAATCTCAGATCTTCTTGTCTCTTAATTCAAGCGCATCCAACTGAGATTCATTACACGTTTAGAGCTCAGCACTAACCAGGCGTAGGTTGGTTAATGTTTGCAAGGTTTTAAAAAAGGGTTTTAAAAAGATACACTTTCATATTCTAGGTATGGTTGAAAGTCCTTGTAACAAATTGAAACAAAGTTCTGGAGATTTCTTTAAGGTTGAACTCTGTTTTTCGCTTGTACAATGAGATCATTTTGATGCTTTGTAATTTCGGTGCAAGCTGTGGCTAAAAAACACGGTTACAAATGTGCAAAGGTCCAAAAAAAAAAAAACACAATGTCTGGCATGGGTGAACTCAAGAAAAGTAATTGATTTATCCAAAAGTTTCATCAAAGTATTTGCTTAACCAGTGCACATTTCTGCAGGCATATTACAGCTTTATTAAATTTTCTATATTTTTCCTTTAACAAAAAAAAAAAAAAAAATAGGATAAATTTTACATTTTTGATGGAAATAAGTTTGGTGTTTTTTTTTGTTTTTTTTATCTTCGTCTAATTTGTCTTTATAGCCAAACGGACTCATTTTTAAAGGGGTGTGTATATATCCAATACAATCAGATATATTGAATGAATTTACATTTTTGTTTATATCATATAATAAAATGATTATGTTTAATGAGCATCTATGTATGAGGGGTTTTAGAAAGTTTCCAAAACCTTCTGTTGCTGCAGACTGCTGAAATAGCATGCTGAAAGAAGGCTGTCATGTTTTTTACTGAAGGTTATCATGGTATATTCTTAACATGTATATTTAGTTTATTGGATGTTAAATGTTAGATAGAATATTGATTATAAACAGTATAACATGATTTTGATAGTTTAGAATTTGGTGAAATCAGCAGTAGGCCATTTCAGCCTTCATCTAGCCTGATCTACTCTATACATGCATGAACAAAGGGCAGTTTACATATTTCCTTTGTTGCCTAGTGCTAAGCAGTCTTAAACGCACATTCAGGATTGGAGGTTTACATTTGACGGATAATAAGATGTACAGCTTTCTTTTTGCCCCGGCTGCTGTAACCATACCACCCCAACCATAAACACTGACCTTTTTATCAAGCAGACAGAAACCGGTGGAACAGCTTTCACCGATGCTGAGTCTGAGTGACTTTGAAACCAAGTTTGATCGGAAGAAATCCCAGACCAACCAGGTAGCAATATGTTTTCATCCACAGGGAATCCCACCAAGCTTTTTCACATGCTTGTCATTCTTTAATGTTTCAGTGTTTTATTCTTTTTTTTATTTTTGCAGTTATCAAAGACAAACGCGCAGTACCACAAGTTATTCAAGGTCGTCAGCAAAGATGAACTGCTCAAACAGAGTAAGCTTCAGATTCTCTCATTTGGATGATAAAGACACACTGGATTGTTACATTTTGGAAACTGAGTATATGTGTTTGCCACAAGGTTACACCTGCGCCCTACAGAGAGACATGTTATATCAGGGCAAAATGTTTGTCTCGCAAAACTGGATCTGTTTCCACTCCAAAGTTTTTGGCAAAGATATCAAGGTATACTACAAAAACATAGGGGGAAAAACGGAAATAATTAAAATATCCAGATACTGATCAGTTGACATTAATTGGGCCTTCTCATTGCCAGATTTCCATCCCAGTGACGTCTGTGAAATTAATCAAAAAGACTAAAACTGCATTATTAGTGCCAAACGCCCTTGTGCTTAGAACTACAGACATAGATGTAAGTACATTTAACAAGTAATGTTATTTTTGGAATATACTGTAAACATGAAACTGAATTTTTTTTGTCTTTTTCAGCACGTCTTTGTATCGTTCCTCTCTCGAAACAACACCTTCAAATTTCTGAAGTCCATCTGCCCTCATTTGGAGGTAAATGGCATCTTATAATATAAAAAAACAAACAAAAAAACAGTTGTTTGTTTTTAGATCTTTTTATATTGACAGCTTTGGACAGGCCTTAGGCAGATAACTAGCAGTTAGCAACGATTGATACATTAGCTTGTTTTAACGATAAACATTAATAGCTCCAACCTTTTTCATTATGTCTTTGGTTTTAGTTATCAGACATTGTTAAGACTTAAAAACTAAGGGCCAACAAAATGGGACAGCTACAAGACTACAGCAAAAAGTCTCAACACAACAAGAAAAGCCACAACAGAAGTAATGCTAAAACCAAGTTAGTTAGCTAGGAAATTAGCATACCTTACTGTATATTTTAGAACAAATTCTGTTATGGATTTTTGTATTGATGGATTTTGTTGTTTGGTGGATTTTGCTTTTTGTTGACCCATCTGGGCCACCCTGAACATCAGATAATCTGTTTAATGGAAAAACTATTTTAGTATGTTTTTAGTTTAGGAGCTATCTACATTAGCCTTGGCTAAGTTTTTATATTTTAAATAGACCTGGGCAATACAGACTTTTATCTTTATAAATTGTGTCACTTATGTCACAATATTAATAAAAAGGACAATATTTACAATACAAGTAATTTACAATATCAGTTACAATAATGTCATTTTGGAAATACATAAACTGTAGTTAATGCCCAATAAATTAAAATAACCTACTGCTAAATAGCTAGTTTACACTAACTACGGTACATAAAGTGGCTCTATTGCACTGCTACATTTTAAAATATTGCATTAAGTCATATTTTAAATTTTTTTTGATGTTAAGGGTTTCTTTATGAAACCAATATTTAAAGAAAAAAAAACAGTTTAAACCATAAAAGTAACATCTCCAAACATTGTCTGGTCATGGGGGTTTAACACAAATATTTTTAGTTAAAATGTGAAACTGCTTGTTGTCATTGTAGGTGGGTAAGATTAGCAGCAGTCCTGTAGCTTCCTCCTGTGAAAATAGCTTCAGAGCTGGCTGCCCCACGTCGCTTCCTCTGGTCAGTAAGGGGTCTGTCCTTTTATTTTCTGCTATGTTTGTTCAGGATGAATTCTTTGTACCTGATCCATTGTGATGGAATGTGGACGTGCTTTGTTGTCATGTAATTCAACACCCACTGGGCTTGTTATGCACTTTGCTGTGTGTGTGCTGCAGGACTTTTGTGGAGACTTCTCCGACCTGGATGGAGTTGTGCACCAGAGACGGCAGGACATGATGGAGAGCAGCAGCTCTGGGTCCCAGACCCCAGATTATGACAAAATAAGTGGTGTGTGTTCTGTTTTTATAATAAAAAAAACACAGACTCCTCCTTGATTTACACTGCTCACGCGTATGGAGTCTTTACTTTGAAGAGTTTCAAATGTCAGTTTTTGTTTAGGGCAACAAAAGCCAAGTAGACTTTGCTTTTTTCGACAATGATAATAATTTGCAGAAAAACCTTTACATTGTGACTAAATAATCTCTCTCTGTAATATGTAGACTATTACAATCCAAAATCCCATCCTGTGTTCTCTACCCTTAAATGGCAGGAGAGCTTGTTGATTTGCTAAGTATTTTAGGACAGTGTTAATATTTACTCAAGTAACTGGGCTGACAGCGTCTTTCTGTTTATGTGCGCAGACTTCAGCAGCCTCCCAGACACATTTCTAAATGCAGCAAAGACCAGAGAGGTTTCGGTCCACGCAGACATTCACCTCCAGAGTCCAAGCCCAAAGCACGGAACTACCCTCAAGAATGGTATTTTAATCTATTTTAATCCAGTGGGTACAGTTTTTCTCTACCCTAAAGAAGACATTGATGCTCAAAGACCATTTATTGATGTTGGATGTCTAAAAGAAAGCTAAAGAGGGTGCTGCTCTTTCGCACTCTTTGCCATTTTGCTCCGTGTTGACATGACGATTTAGCTCTGCTTTGATTTGTAGTCTGTTATCCACAGCACCTTATTAGGATCTGATAAGTAGGTTCATCACAAAGCGGTGCGTATAGGTGAAGTGAATGGAACATGTCACATGTGTCAGTAAGTCATATCACTGTTTCTAAATCGGATTTAGACCTGGACTTTGGCTGGGCCGTCCTAACACCGTGAGATGCTTCAATGTTTGAAGTTGGTAAAACTTCGCTGTAGGTTCTTCGCCTCTCTTAATATAAGTTTTTTTCTCGAATTGCTCGGCATTAAACCTCACACATCTTCCCATCAAGTCTGATCAAATCTCCGTGTCTCGGCAACCCCGCAGCATGATACCGCCGCTGCCATAGGCACCACCGGCAATGTTGTTGCCCCGCTGACATAAAACCCATATTTGTTTAGTGCATATCTAATAATTCTCATGGTATGTTGATCTCTGCATCTCCTCCAAATTTACAATTAACCTCTTGAGCACTTCTCCAATTAATTATTTCCTTTCTCAGCTTGCAGACAGCCATCTCTTGATATTTTAGCAGTTTTTACAAACTGGTTTTTTGGATGATAGACTGAACAATGCTTAAAAAAAAATTTTCTAAACCCGCCTTGACTTTACCACAAGAAAAAGCAGAGTGGATGTGGAAGCATCTGACAGAGGCTACTCATCAACGTGTGTACCTTTAGAGAGTGAGAAGATAGAAGATAGATACATACATTCTTGGCATTTTGTTCAGGTCAGTAGCAACAAATCAAAACCCTGCCTGTTGGTGTGATGTAGGAACTTAGAATGGATTCCAAGGTGGTCACAGCAAAATGTTTCAAGACTTCAGTTCGTCTTCAAGTTGCATCTCTGGCAGTCAAAAGATTACAGTAAATGTCAGTATTTTACATTTTTCCTGGTCTGGAAAAGTAAGCATTAACTGAGTATGGACATTTTTAGATTTTTCTGACTGTTCTTCTTTCTTCCATTTTCCATAGGACAAAAGTTTACCAAATCCTAAAAAAAGGTTTATATATTAATGTTAAATTGACATTCTGTATTTTTTATTTCTTCCACATCAGTTGTTGATTTTAACATTTTACCCATCTGTATTTTGGGATATTGACAGAATACACTCATTTAATTATTTAAAATTGAGCAATTGAACTACCTGTTTAGACTGTAGAGAAGTTTAAATTCATGTTGAACTGGTTTTGTGGTTTTGAAACTGGTTCTAAAATTTCGAATTAGTTTGACAGACAAAATGAAAATAACCAAAGTACACAAACCTACTGTTTTTTACATGTCTGAGAAGCAGTGCCCTTAAACCATCAGCTGAAAATTTAAAACCAATATATAAGCCATGTGTATTTACAACGGGGGTATAAGGGTACAGGTATCCGTATTTATACATACAGCCTGTCGGTTCGGTATACATGTGTACCAAACAAATACAACGATTTTCTACCTGAACAAGTGTTGAAAGTTCATAAGCTGAACTCAGCGCAACGTTCCGCGACACTAAAACAAAACAAACATGCAATAAACTTTGCATGTTCCTCATGCAGCTACAGTAGAAAAAAATTGGAACCAAAAGCTTTGTAAGCGAACGCACCTTTTAACAGCAATAAGGTGCATAACACACTGTACTTCGCATTGAACTGAATAACTCATTAATTATTAATTATTATTAATTATTTTTAACTTGATGTTTTTTTTTCTGTTTATCTGTTTTGTTAATTTATGCAACCGTGAAGCACTTTGAATAGACTTGTGTATGAATTGTGCTCTACAAATAAACTTGCCTGGCCTCACCTGAAACAATGTCAAGCTGAATAGAAAAAGCACTGATACTAGAGAAAGAGCAGCCGGGAAAATAGGCTATGAAAATATCAGAAAAACTTAATAAAAAATAAAATAAAAAAAGCAACATGCACATTTGTGTATATATATATATATATATATATATATACACACACACACACCATATATATATATATAATATATTAGGGGTGGGGGAACTAATCGAGTCACATAAGAATCTAGATTCTTTGCTTAACAATTTTTAATCGCTTTTAAAAAATTACTATTATTTGTATTTATTTTTTTCATGCAGCCCAGGCTTGTAAAAAAAAGTTTAAGTTCACGAATTATTATGAAGTATATTTCAGTATGTAGCAGTTTACTTTAGAAAGTGTTTACTTTTCATTCATCCTGTTGTAAAGGTTTAAGATATGGGAGGTACAACATTCAGAAAACTATATATCTTTTCAAAACTATAGTGAATTAAAAATCTGCAATATTGAAGCATCTCAATTGAAATCTAATCGGCACTTACAAAAAAAATCCTAAAAGAATTGAATCGGGAGAAAAGCATATCGTCTCACCCCTACAAATTGGCACCTTTTTTTAACTAATAGTTAATCAATTCGAGAATCGATTCTGAATCGTTACTCCACGAATCGGAATCGAATTGAATCGTGAGTTGTTGTAAGATTCACATCCCTAATATATATACATACACACAGTGTCGGGAGCGTTTAAGTATAACGGCTTTACAAATGGTAGTAATCTAATTAATTTGTTTTCCTATCGTTGCAACGCCGTTACCGTTACCGGAGATATAAGGTGGCACTTTACTACACTGTGCCTGAATGACGCGCAGCGGCGTCATGCTTTCTGACAGCCTCACGTCAGCTGCAGGAAGAGAGAGCTGGCGTCTGTGATGATTGCGGGGTGGGCGGATACCCTGAGTGCTCTCTCTGTCTGCATTCTCCATTTCTTCAATAGCTTCCAGTTCGTGTGACCAGGTGACACCCAAATTAAATGCGAAATGTCTTACTAAATCTAAAGAACAAGACACAATTTATTTGACATTTGAATACATACAATATTTTATAATTTTATATTTTACTGTAATATTTCAGGTTTTCCTTCAATAGCTTCCATGTCATGTGACCAGGTGACACCAAATCTTAAAATGTCTAACTAACCCGTTTGGATAGTGCTCTGTTTACTGCGCAATATTACAGATACAGAGATTGGCTAAACTTAGTGGTCAGATGTTCCTTTGTTTCTTTTTACCCACATTTGTTTCTCTTAGTTTTGGAGTTTTGCACGTTAAATGTAAAGTGTGTGATTATGTATTTCCAATATTTATTTGTTGTATATTGTTATGTTTCTGCATACATCTTAAATTATTGAGTCAAGTTCACATACTAAATGTTCGAAAACACTGTATATTGTGTTTTTTATTCGTCATTCTGTTATAAAGATATTTGGCGCTGTAGATATTATAGAATATAACTGCTTTATAGAACATAAAAATAAGTTAATGGTTACTTTGCTGAGTAACTAATTACTTTTACAGTGTGGTAATTTAGGTACTAACTCAATTACTTTTTGGAAAAAGTAATTTGTAACTATAACTAATTACTTTTTTAATGTAAGTTGGTTCCAAACTGAGATTTTTAATATAATACCTACTTGTTATATTAAAAATATAACAAGTAGGTTCAAAGTAAAAACTTTGTACTCAACCGCTCAGAATCATAAAAAATGTATAAAGTTGGAAAATAATTGATTTTTGTAATAACAAAAATTTTACAAACCTTTTAATCCACTCCGCTGATCTTTAGCTCATAATAAGATATATTTTCCCCTCTTTCTGTCTGTTATAGGTCAGAGCAAACCACCACATGGACATACACCAGAAAACACATCCTCACAGCCGAAGATCTTACATGTCATCCTGTTCATCTATCTGTTTTTGTGAGTAACTTCCTGGATTTATGAGGTGGAAAGAGTACTAAAATATTCTACTCAAGTAAAAGTACTACTATTGTGATGAAATTTTACTCAACCACAAGTAAAATTACCAGTCTAAAAATGTATCCAAGTCAAAGTAAAATGTAGCTTATTTAAAATGTACTCAGAGTAAAAGTTACTTAGTTTTTTAGTTTTTCTTCTTTTGTTTTTACAATAGTCACTCCTGAATAGTGCAAAAAGACAATATGACATAGATCTCAAAGTGTTTCTTTATTTTTGTCCATCTTTAGAGTGTTACTATCTGAACCTCTTAATAATTTTGAGCAGCAATTGATTTTTAAAGTTAGTAGAGATCATCTTTGCTCAATTTGCAGGTGCTACACCATTTTCTGTGACCATCAGAATCTGCGACTATGAGAGGGACTGTTTTGTTAATTCCATCATATGTCACTAACTGTGACAGTAGATGCTCCTATCATATTTTTTTCTCTTTCACTCATTAAACATTTTGTTTGAGAGGGTGGACATTTTTTTCAGTTGACAGTGTGTGCATAGGTGAGTTGTAAAGTTCAGTTTTTAAATGTAAAGATGACCGAAGAACAGTGGCTCAAAGATCCCCAATTCTAATAGTTTACATGTCCTAACATATCATGTGACCCTTCCATACCTTTAGCAAAACAATGTTTAGCTTCAAGTCAGATTTTAATTATGGCATTAATAATTTTGAAATGTGGCACCACGTGTGTCCATGAGGAATCAACGAAACAGCGCCTCCTTGAGTCACAGAACCTGACACGCACAGAAAATGGTGTAACACCTGTTTTTGGGGGTGGCGATTCGCAAATAAATTAAATCGTACCGTTTTATTGTTTTTTGTCAAACATTTATGTAGCTACTAATGCTGGGCGATTTGTTGAGATTTTTAGGGTTATTTAGATTATGTAGAGGTAAAAAAACAATCATTCTTAATAGGATGTTAGAAGTTAATATTTAAATACAAAAATACTTTTCTGCCTGAAGATGGTGTGACACCAGAGGCACTTTACGCCCCAGACGGAATGTCAAAAGGTCAGTGAAAAAGATGTTTACTAGTGTCATTCACTGATGTGTTTGCTATATATTTGGTATAACCTTTTATTAACCTATGACTTTACTGTGACGATAGTTTAGCTCAACTTATTATACGTGTTTGCGCAGGATTGATGTGGAGTTTCTAAAAGCTGCGACCTTGGTCTCTGGACAAACACATAATAGCACTGTCTTGCATGGAAGCCAAAGTGGTCACTTACATCTGGCCAGGGGTTAACATCATTTTCTTTGAGTTTAATTTCATTCCACGGGGTCTCTTTGTTTGCTGAATCCATACCGATGTCAGCTGCTTCCATCTTTATTCTTATTAGCGCCAGATATCAAGCGTTGCAGTATTTCCGGAAGCAATAGTTTTAGTCATATTTATCAGTGGTTCTTTTTCTAATCTGTAACTTGTATAATAAAAAAAATTTAGCGAAGTACAATACTTAAAAAAACATAAGTAAAAGTAAAATTACAGACTTTAACAAAAACTTAAAAAAAACCCAACAACACAAAAAACCTATTTAGTTACAGTAATGCAAGTGAATGTAATTCGTTACTTTCCACCTCTGAGTGTAACTAATAAAAACGCCCAGCTGCTGTCTTTCTCTGATACCATTTAAAAGGTTGTAATGATTGTTCTGTGTGCAGCAGGGGATTCCATTATATGTTGCTGTTCATTTGCTTGTCTGCAGAGTCGGCATTCTTGTCTTGTCCTCCTGTTACATGGCCTTCAAGATTGTGGCTCTTGAGCACCGGCTGAACTCCTTGTTGTCGATAGGAGATCTCATTCATAATGAGTAAGAAGCGGAGAATTTTGACCCCATTAGCAACGAGCCAATCACTTCCACGAACCGTTGAATGATTCAAAATGAAATTTATCGCAGGAATGCTGGGAGCCAAAGGTCACAAGTCGAACTGAACGCCGAGATCTACGGGGAGCTCTCCACTAACCTGTTCAAGTTAGACAAGGTTGGACTCTGGTGCCATATCTTAACCTGCAGCTACAGTAATCTGCTCCTTACTGTTTACAGACCCATCTTAGCAAAATGACAATTTCAGGGAATCAATTTCAAGATTAGGATAATGATATTGCACGGATAGAATAAATGTGAAACACAATCTGTTCATGTTTGCACAGTAAACATGAACCCACCTCCTGTAGCAGAGTGGCTCAGGCTAGAATGAAGACTGTAAACAAGAGGAACAGCTTTTACCTGGGGCCTGTACCATGAAGCTAGCTGAACAAACTCTGGGTTACAGGATTGGTTTTGAGCCGACAAAACCAAACCGATGCAATCAGGCTTTATTGGTACCATGACGCAGCTCATCAACTCTCTCTGTCAACTCAGGCTTTGATCCTTAAGCTATGATTAATCCACACGCGCGTGCACATAAAAGAGTGACGTCGACACTGAACAACCAATCGCGTTCGATATGGATAGAGCGAGAGCTATATACTTTTCAGCGGTGGAGCAAGAGATAATTCTTCAGAAATATGAAGAATATAGAAGTATTTTTCAAGCACGCAGTAACACTGTATCTGCTGCCAAAGCGAGAGAACAATCTTGGAGGAAGATTGCTGATTGCGTTAATGCGTAGGTTAAACAATTAATGTACATTTATGTAGGCCAATCATATTAAAAATACATTAAATGCTAAAATGAAAATGTATTTGTGTTGATGTGTGTATATATATATATCCATCCATCCATCCATCTTCTTAACCGCTTATCCAATTCAGGGTCATGGGGCAGCTGGAGCCTATCCCAGCAATTATCAGGCGTTAGGCAGGGTACACCCTGAACAGGACGCCAGTCTGTTGCAGGGCCAACACAGAGAGACAGACAACCATTCACACTCACAATCATTCCTAGGGACAATTTAGAGTGATCAATTCACCTATCATGCATGTTTTTGGACTGTGGGAGGAAGCCGGAGTACCCGGAGAGAACCCACGCATACACGGGGAGAACATGCAAACTCCATGCAGAAAGAGACAGATACGAACCCACGACCTTCTTGCTGCAAGGCAACAGCGCTAACCACTGCGCCACCGTGCAGCCCTTATATATATATATATATATATATATATATATATATATATATATATATTGTATATGTGTGTAGATGTATGTCAAATGTGAATGTATAGGCTATTACATCCTAAGAAAGATTGAAAATTTAATCGCAAACACTTGTTCGCAGAAAACAGAAAAAAATTTGAAATGAGGAAAACTGGGGCAGGGCCACCTCCTCAAGATTACGCTGTGTCGGAGGAGTTGGCTCTGAGCAACAATAAGGGGCGGCCGATTATGGATGCAGTACTGTAAGGGCATGGCTTCGACGAGTCACATTTGTTATGTGCGGCTCAAGAAGTTCACAGAGATGAGACATTCCTTCCGCGGAAAATCTGTATCTTTCATACAAGTACGCATCAGGAAAGTCAAATGGATTTTTGTCTGTCCCTAAAAACTCTTTCTCTACGAAGTGCTCGTCTTAACAATTTGCGCGGAGATGTCCACAGGATTTGGGAGAAAAGGTGAAGCCATTGCAACAGAGAACAGACGCTGGGAATTAGTTACGTCACCTTTATGTTTCTTGGCTCATAGCCGATTGGTCAAATTTCAGTCTGAGATCTCGAATCCAGAACATAACCTGCCCCGGAGCAGGTTAGCCGTGCAGCGTAAGATACCATGGCAACGAACACCGATTAAAACCGAGCTACTTTCATAGTACTTAAACCCCAAGGTTGGCGGAAACTAAGCTGAAACATAGCTGACTAGCCACCTAATCCGGCTTCATGGTACAGGCCCCTGGTTCTGTCCATGGAAAACATCAGCCCACTTAAACGGCTATGTACATCTGGGACAAAATACAGCAATATGAAATGTTTAAACTGACACCATTTTTTTTCTTACCATCTGATATTAAAGCAGAATAAATCTTTTAATAGTGTTTTAGGTCAGATTGTAAAAAAATATGTTTGCTAAATGTAGTTTACATATATTTCCTTAATATTTGGTTAAAGTGCCTTTAAACGGTATGGCCGGGGTCCAAGGTTTTGAGAATTCTTGCACAATGTTCTCAAAACAGCTTGCTGGAATTTTGTGGGGGATTTGTATATGTTTTGTTTTTTTCAACATGTATTGAAACTCAACAAACGGGACATGGCAGTTTTTTTTATTATTATCTCATTAATTTTATAAATAACACACATTTTGTAAGTATTTCTTTGGAAAAAAATATTTTTTCAATTTAGAATAATTGCTTTATAAATTTTTTTCTTTCCAGTTAATTAAATATGCTGCCGTATGGAATGCCTTGATGCACGACATTTTTAAGACCCGTATTGAAAGGCAGGAGAAAGATCTCCTTCATACCGTGGACCTAAAATAATAGCTTAAACGTACTTCACCACACAAAATCCCATCTGACAGACGCTAGTTTAGAAGATCGTACGACTAACTTCCTTTTCATAAAATGATTCCAGAGAATTTGTGCCATGAGATCTCATTTCAAGCCTAGTAGACTCTTTCACAGAACAGTTCTGTTACTTGGCTGCATATATTCTCCCCTTCCTGGGCTCCCTTTGGCCGTTCATCAGTCATTGGTCGAGCTGATCAGCTGGTCCTGAGGGTCCAGTCACTAAATAGCAGTGTGTTGTAGTTATGCCGCAGAAAAAGGTTGTGTGTTAGTGCTACACAAGAGACTCCAAGCTATTATTTTAGTTTAGTTTAGAATTACTTGACAATACTTGATAATCTCAGTTATTAACTGATAACAGAACAATTAGCTAATAAAAATTAATAATAACATGAAAACTTGCTTAAAAAAAGATATTAATCGGCAAAAACATAAGAGAGGGAACTGTTTGTGTCTATGATTGTAGGAGATGTTCTGAGGCTTATTTAAAACGATCTGAAAACATTTATTATAAAAAGAGGAGTGGACCAATAGTCCTCCACATTAATATGAATAATTGCTAAATTCATACATGAAACAAACATGTTAAGCGTTGCTGAATGCGGTCTTAAAGGCTGTTGAATCAGGTGAAATTCAAGCATCGTGGCTTAAACTTTGGATTCTGGTGGGGACAAACATAAATGCCTCAGAAAATGACAAGTTAGCTTTAAAAAAGAGATAATTTTTTTGATGCGGACTAGGGATGCACCGATACTGGTATCGGGTATCGGGCCCGATACAGCCTAATGTACTGGTGTCGGTATCTGTTAAACTTAACCGATACCATCACCCAATACTCAAAATGGGGGAAATCTACAACAAATTCACCAAAAAGGATTCATTTTTCACTTGAAATGTTATTTTTTGTGGTAATTTTATATTTTACATCTGTTATTTTGTCTCAGTTATGTTTAGTTTGTAAAGTCTGGTGCCTTTAATCCCTGTGGCCAAGCAGCCAGGGCACATGATCTATCCGAGCCATAGTGACAGGACCTCCACACTGTCACAAATAATATCGGTATCGTGTATCGACAGATACAGAAAAAATCCAGCCATCGGTATCGGGGCTGAAAAAGTCAGATCCCTAATGCGGACTGTTTCTAATGCTGGTGACGGTTGTTGTTTTGTGCTATGTATGGTACATTGTTGACTCTGTTGCATAGTAGGATACGCCTCGTGCACCTTCAGCCAGTTAAAAATTTGTGAAGGTGCAATGCATGATGGTTTTATTTTACCCTGAATACCCAATAAAATTGTAGTTTTTTGAAACGAGAAAGCAACTTCACTTGGACTTTAGTTTGTTGGACAAAAACAAGAAAAATAGCTCTATTCCTATCTGTCGACATAACAGTTCCCCTGCACATATTCGTGGTTCAGTATGTGCGCACGTACTTTTTGGTGGAATGGAACTCCAAATTACTCTCAGAAAATCTGCCTCCTCACTGACTTTTCTTTAGAGGATATCTGAAATTTTATCATGAAAATACAGCATTGAAAGCTGTTGACATATTATTGGCTGCCGGTTGCAAAGCTGCTAATCTAATTTATTTTACTTGACACTGGTTGGCGGTAGCCCCAAGGGTGGAAGTAAGAAAGACTGTGGATGTTAGCATCTGCGTTAGTGCTAAGACAGTTTTCACTGTTGCTATTATTCCATAGTAAGGTATACTTGGTGTTAAAATATGAAGTCATAAGTGTTCTTAGAGCGGTTCTAAGGTTCCTAACCCCCGTATATTTCGTCAAAGGCTTCTGTTTGTTTGTTCATTACAATTTTGCTCAAAAGTAAAAAAAAAAAGTCTAAAGTTGGCTTTTTGGCAAGCTTTCATGCCTCCCCCTGATACCGTGGCATCCTGGGTGGTGAGCCAAATCGCCCATATTAAAAACTATTACATCATCATAACATCACAGTTAGTTTGCTTTCTATTTATCTTGTAAATGAGTAGGTGTAAATTTGGATACCACTGAGCGTAACAGACATATCATCTTTTCACAGTTTGAGAACTTTTACTATAGATCATTTAAAGACCACTTTGTTTTTTGAGTCTCTTTTTAACACAAAGAGAAAAAAAATTTTCTTAATCTGTTCACCAAATGTATGCTAAGATGATTCTCCGTAGCTTGGTATTCAACCCATAGACACGAAAACAGCAATAATCAACGAATGCTGCACAAGAACATTGCGTTATTGAAGCAAATATGAAATAGCTAATAAAGATTCCTTAATCATCCTCTGTTATCTTTCCGTTTTCACTCTAGATTCAAAGAAACCTCAGGAAGCTGCTGGAGGAGACTTAAAAGAAGCATCGTGTCTGCTTTTCTTTCCAGAAGGAGGCTTGGCTGGTAATTAGAGAGGCGGTGGGAGCTGTGCGGAGCGGCAGCGAGCACATTTGGCGGCTCTGTTGCCAAAGCATGGACAACTCATACCGAGAGCGCTGTCTGAAAAGCCGTGTGAACATTCGCTGTGCAATAATAGCCTCTCTCTGTTTCCCTCAGGAGTTTTCTATCTCTCATTTCAAACAAAGCAGTATGCTGCAGCTGTACGGCGGTATATTTATGTACTGTATTTTAGTTTGCATATTCTTCACAGTGAGAAGGATAGTTGTCTACTATATACAGTGCTCTGCATAAATGAGTACACCCCCTTTAAAAAGTATGAATTTAATCAGTAGCTCAATGAACAAAAGAACAATTTCCAAACTTTCCACAAGGCCGCGTTTTATTGAACACTTATTTAACTCAATAACATGAAATTAAGGTTAATAATCTAATTTAGATCACAAAATCTTCAGTTTTACTCAAATTGGTTGAAGCAAAAATGAATACACCCTGCAACAAAACTACTACATCTAGTATTTTGTATGTGCCCCATGATTTTTAAGGACAGCACCAAGTCTTCTAGGCATTGTCCAGGCAAGCTAGGCAACATCTATCTTTTTCCATTCTTCAATAATAACCTATTTTAGAGCCTGGATGCTGGATGGAGAGTGGTTCTCAACTTGTCGCTTCAGAATTCCCCACAGGTGTTTTATTGGGTTCAAATCAGGAGACATTGTTGGCCATTCAATCACCTTTACCCTGTTCTGCTTCAGAGATGCAATAGAGTTTTTAAACCATTAGTTCCAAAAACAGTGATCTTGGTCTCATCACTCCAGAGTATAGAGTCCCAGTAGTCTTCATTTTTTCAGCATGGGCCCTAGCAAATTCTAGGTGTGCTTTTTTGTGCATGGGCTTTAGGAGAGGCTTCCTTCATGGACGATACCCTTGCATGCCATTCCTCTGCAGTGTGCGGCGTATGGTGTCCTGGAAAACGGTCACTCTAGTTTGGCTTTCTACTGCTTTAGCTAACTGCAGTGAACTTGCATGGCGATTTTCTTCAACCCTTCTCATCAGAAGACGCTCCTGTCGAGATGTTAACTTCCATGGACGGCCTGGACAGCCTTGTAAGATGGTTGCACTTCCATCTTTCGATCACTTTTGCTACAGTATTTTAACGGATATGTAAAGCTTTGCTGATCTTCTTGTAGCCCTCACCTTTTCTGTGTAAAGAAATTATTTCCTTTCTCAGATTTCTCCTCCATGGGGAACCATTACTGACTGCATGAAATGGGAAGGGCTTTTCTTTGTAAAGTAATGGACCTTTTATAGTCACCTGTCTGCCTGACACCTCTTAAATTAATCATTAGACTGACCTGTATTTGAATGCCTGTTAATTAAAAGTTTGTAGTCTTAAGTGTGGCTTTTCTCCTAGGACAATAATTGGGGTGTACTCATTTTTGAAACATGAGCTTGAATGAATTTGTTAGGAAAATCACTTTTTTCTGTGTGCAAATGAACAAATCTTGTTTGCAATCAATGGCCCACATTTGTGGGAGTATTTTGTAGTACAGTATATCATACAAAATGTTGATTCTGAAAGGAAGCTAAAGGTTTTCTGACAAACGTAGTGGGGTGTACTCATTTATGCAGAGCACTGTATGTATGTATATGTGTGTGTGTGTGTGCAATGTCAGTGTTTGTAAACATTTTTAAAAGGTCAAATATTGCTCTTCGGCTGTGTTTGTTAGAAATGAAATGCCAGTTGATTCTGTGTATATCATGCGTGTATCACTCACCTGGGGATGTTTGCACAAAAGCTCGTACTTTCTCATAGTGTAGAAATGTTCCATAGTGCTTTAGTAAATATTTGCTCTAACATACTTGAGTGGCAAAACTGTTGATAATAAGATTGTATTAGAGGAGATTAAGCACATATTTATCACAGATGTTTTACTAAAAGAGTACTGAATTGCCATTGATGATCAGATGTTTCAGTTTTCTAAGCAGATAAATCATGTTTATGAGAATAAAAACACACACAAAAATCACTCCTCAAGATTTCATTTAACTTGACGTGCGATCAAGAGCAGCCTTTTTTACATCTAGACTGTAGACATTGTGACTCGTGCTCCGTATCCGTCACCTAAATTATTGGTTTCCCCCGCCAGAATCAGCTGAACTTTGCCTCAGCAGGATCCTCATTGGGAGACAGCAGGTTACATTAGGTTAGTCTGGCATTCAGCTGACCCCTGCAGACCACAGTCAAATGTATGCATGCACACATCCGGTAACCTGACAACAGGACTGTTCGGTTGAAGGCTTTCTGGTTGGTGTGGAACAAACACTCATTTTACTACCGAATACAACAATAGCCCAACATTTCAAATATGTCTTTAGAGAGAAAAAAACAACAAAAAGAAATATATCTTTAGAGAGGATTTGATGGAAAAAAAAAGTTAAGATATCAGTTGAATTCTTTTTTTACCTGGATCGGTGGTTCCCAAAGCAGGAAGTACAATCCAACACTTGGCTGTGAAACACCGAATTAAGGATGTTGAGGTAATCAAAGAACAAGTGAAATGGTTGCAAAATAGGATAACTATCTTGCAATATAAGATAAAAACAAATGTTTGCATAAATGGATAAAACTACTCTTAACAGGTGCTAAAAATGTGAAGATTCTCGTTCTTAGACCTGTGAAAAACATTGGGACATTGGTGTGTACGGACATAATAATGAGCTGAGGTTATCGTCATTAGTTAGTTGGTGCCAGGAGCTTACCAGAAACATTAGTCTTGTGTTCATTAATCCATGTTTGTGTGTAGTGAATGTGTAATTCTTAGTTTATATTACTAGATCCGTTTTGTTAGTGTTCTGTTCTATTGGTGGTTTTTGTTTGTTTTGTTTTTTCCCCACTTCTCTGCCGTCCAACAGAGGTGGAGGACTGGGAGGTTTTCTTGTGTTCTTGTTTAACTCCATATCTTGTATCATCAGTTCAAACTCCTACCAGTCCTGTTTCTTTTCTTCATCTTCCTGTCATCCTTCTTATCTCAATTTCGTGTCCATAACTTCAAGCAATTAAACTCACAATAATCACTAATAAAGATTTTTCATACATATATATCAAGTGGAGTATTATAGCAAAGCTGTAATGCTCTGCTTGGGAAAGTTAATCTGTTGGGCTTGTACTTGGTACTCATACCAATTCTGAGTAGCAAACTGCTAGACAGGACAAAAAACAACAAAAAAAGACCTGTGAAGAAAAATTCTGAGCCTGCCTCTCACATTGACTCATGAAGATAGGGTCAGTATTTCAAACTTCCAGTGGCCACAGCACAAAGTGTTATGACGTGCCAGGAAGTTTAAAAGTGGCACCTGCACCGGCAATGCAGAGGGTGTAAGAGGTAAAAAACCAATCCAGAGATCATCACCGAAGCAGTCCTAAAGAATGCAGGCCAAGCAAATGGCAACAAGACATACAGTCCAACTGACATAATGTGCACTGCTGGATTTCATGGTTGCAGACCAAAGAGGAAAGCAAGAACATCATCCGTATAGTCCCACTTGGTGGTAAGAACATAATAGTTTGACATTAGCCGCTGGGACAAGGCATGCTAATTATCGGCATCATGAAAAAATAAAATGTTTGAGGCGTGGTTGTTAAAGACACATCAACAACTCTTCCTCTATCGGTGTCCACTGTTGATTTTGCCATTACAGCCGTTTAGTTCATTAAACATGAGATTCTGAGAATCAGCGGATTTATCTTTAATGCCACTAGAGTAGAGACCAGTGTCAGGGAGGAGAAATAAGACCAGAGGCCAGCAGCAAGGAAAAAGATCCAGGGTCTTCACAGGTAAGGAGAAAAAAAGAACTTGCTGAGAAAAGGAGTGGAGAAACGAGTGCAATCAGGACAGCGTTTCACAGATATTCTAGAATTACTCTGATCCCCACTCCAAATTGTATTATGTCCATATCTTAACATGTAACCCAGCGGGATCAGCCATTCTGAACCGTCTTTTGTTTGTTATATTTCAAAAATTTAGCCATCTCCCTTTACAAAAGATAGTTTGTAAATAGTTAATCTAGCTAACTAGATTATAGTGTTCGTTCTGGTAATTTCATTAACGTCAGTTAGTTTTGTACTTGTAAACTTCTAAAACACGTGCATTCTGAAGAGGTGATCAGTCATCATGTGTTATTTATGGGGAATTGTTGAAGCCAGTGCGTGAGCTTGAACCTTCATTCTTAAATTATTGATGTTAAATCTTTTCAGATTGACACCAACAGCCAGTTGGAACGGACATTTGAGCTTAGTTATTTGTTTCTGCTGAGCAGGTAGTGTTAATAATAATGAATAACTGTCTTTCAATCAGTGCCTATAACTAAACCAGCACGGTCATTGTACAGCAGTAATTTAAATGGTTCTTTAGCCATTAAAGATGGGTCCTACTGAATGCATGAGGATGATAAATCACTCAAATAACCCCTGACAAATGTATCCCCATTGCTTTTGAGATGATTTTTATTCTCCTGGGAGGACCTCTGTAATTTTGAAACTCTGAATACAGCCTTAGACATACCTATGGAGACAATAAATAAAGTATTTTCCATTCATTTCCAAGTAACAGTAAATAAGAAGAGGTCTGGACATTTGGACAGTTTTGTTCACATCTAAATCAGAAAAAACAGAAGTTATTTATTGGTTTATTTTACCCTTTGTACATAATCTATGTTCTATGATAGAGAATCTGTGAAGAGGGCTAGAGTTAAAGAGCTCAACATAAATCCTCAAAATGTTAGTGGAGACATGCAAAACATTTATCAGCAATTACAAGACGCGTTGAAATGTCAGCGAAGATTTTCACATTAACTATTGAGAAAGGTATACATATTTCTGACTTGGTATTTTGATTGTATTGGAATAGAAATAATTATTTTCTTAAAAATCTTTGCAACTCTTTAAGTTTGGAGAAAATATTTTTAGAGATACCGGTCTAATTTCCAATCAGAAATAACTTACTTATAAATAAATTGCTAATCTGCCAGGGCATATGAATAATTTTAGATTTAATCACCTGTATAGTCTTATGGAGCTTAAGGTAAGTAAAGCAGATTCTGAACGGAATGTACATTCCTCCTCAAGGAAAAGTGACACAAAGAAGCACCTTAATTAACTATTTTGATTATCAGTTTTTATTAGCGTCTGACTGTGTTTTATCGAAAGTCTTGTATTATTTTTTTTATTATGTCTTTACATATATTATACGTTATCACGGTGGAGGCGCACGATAAGCCTAAGTGGGTTTCTTGCATCTTCTCAACATTAAATTTTATTGTATTGTTTTTTATCTATTGTTACAATATATTAGTTTACGTGCTAAAACAAATATAATGAAATGAAAATGAAAAAGCACCTGTGTGCTTTAGGGTGGCATAAAAAGAAAAGTGCAAACATTGGAGCTATTAAAAACACAACCGTGTGTGTGATGCTTTTATACGAAGTCAGGGATGTGGCCGTTTACAGGCTGCTGCGCCTCAGCCGGCCCGCCTCCTCTCTCGGTTCTAAGCCAATCGGCGGTCCGCCTTCCCAGCTGCTCTGCCTGTCAACCCGCGTTCAGCCCACCGCATGACGTAACGCCCAGTCTGAAAGTGCAATGGCGATATTGGACAATAACAGCCATCGCGTTGGGGGACCACATCTGTATTATGTGGCTAACATTGAAGAAAACACCTCGAGCCGGCAGCGACACCAGATATAATATCGGCACAGCGCACGAGCGGGATTCTGCGAGCGGGGAAAGGGATTTCACAGCCTCCGCGCGGGATGACAGTTTAGACTAAAACCGCTGGTAAGTGCGAACTCGGCTGCTTGCAACAACAGTCACAAAGAAAATGCTTGTCCGCTAAGTAGTTTGTTACAGACAGCGAGCTTCACATTTCTAAGGGGCGTGGCCGCGTGCTTCAGGGTACCACTCAGTAAAGGATGCTGATAGCTTAGCAACAGCGACAAGGAAGGAGAAGCAAGAAGAAAAGAGAGCGGAGACAATGGAAGTGCAGCCCGGCTGCAGCGTTTCTTGGCAGACTGGGAGGAAAAACGGGGGAGATCCCCAGCAGGCTGTTCCTGATGAAGTGGAGGGAGCCGTGGATATAGAGTGGAAATGTAAACAAAGGGTGTGGGCCTCTCAGCTGGCCTGTGATGCTCTGCCACACACACACACACACACACACACACACACACACACACACACACACACACACACACACACACACACACACAAAAGCACACACACACACACACACACACCACCACACACAATGTTGGGTTTCTATGTCTTGGGGACTTCTCATGACATAATGTTTTCCGTACGCCTTACCCTAACCTTAACATCAAAAATTAATGCCTAACCCTGACCTTACCAACCTAACCATAACCTAAGGTAACCCTAAAAAACCAAATTTTAAGCCTCAAAATTGCTTCAAACTTGTGGGGACCGGGATTTTGGTCCCCACAAGGGAGGTCGGTCCCCACTTGGATAGTAAACTTCCAATTTTTGGTCCCCACAAAGATAGTAATACCAGGTCCACACACACACGCACACAAACCAGCCCTTACTACTGTTCATCATGGGAAGGTTTTTACACACTCCATGGAAACACAACTACAGCTACATCAGCAATGGATTATTAGCTTCCGACTGCTGCTTTTGTTCATCCTTGAAGAGGAATAAAAAACATATCAATTCCATTGTTCATCACAAAGTCATGTTACATTATTTATATACCTCTAAGAAAAATGTACACCACATAATATTAGTTTCTGACCTTGAATTAAATCAAACCTCCAGGAATGGACCTCTTTACTATTACCTACTTTTCTGTTTAACTCAGACCTAGGGATGGTTACAAAAGGTCCAAATAAAGTCAATGCAATAGGCTCTATATTTTTATTTAAAAAATACCATTTGCAATATGATATTTTCAGCTAATGAGTATGCAGCGATTCTGACTAATTTTAATATCATGCAGACCATTTGCTCCATAAGCAACTGGTTTTAGACCTAAACAAAGTATAACATGTGGGATTCAAACACCAGGGGGTGCTACAGAGAAGAGTCAATAAATACAATTAAAACATCTATTATTTAAATTGTGTTGATTAGTATACAGAATAATCAGCAACAATCAAAACAGCACCCTGGACAATAGATGAACATATGCTAGGATTTTTTTTCTTTTATGTTTAGACTTGATATATAATTTAAGGTGACCTCAACTCTTAGTATAGAACAGTAATCTTAACTATTCCATTCAGACAACTTTGAGATTACCAACCAAGTAATCACTCAATCACACCTAAAGGTAATGCAAAGTGGTCTTCCTACAGTATAAGGTATCAGTGCTAAATATTTAGCGGTTTTACTTTTTTAATTGGAACATTTTTTCAATGAACTTCTAAACTGGAAGAAAGAAAATCACAATTTTAAATTTCCCTTGGACCGAAAAATGAATTGATCAACAGTAGCTCCTGGTCACTAGGCTGGATCGTGACCCATATTTATCCTGACAGCAGACACAGTGAGAAGGATGGTATGGGATGTAAAAAAAAACAGCAAATGCTCACAGTTGGAGAACTGAAGCAAAGACTAACATCTTGGCATCACCTGGTTTCCATAGAACCCACTTGACGCTAAATACAGTTGCACTCAAAAGTGTTCACACTCCCTGTTGAAATGTCATGATTTTTTTGTGTTTTACAAAAATATGATTATGATGGATTACAAAACTTCCTTTATATATAAGGTGATATTTATCTAGTATAAATGAAAAAATAAATCCCAGTCAAGCTTGTTAAAGTGTTCCCGTCCTTAAACTAACACTTTATTGATGCACTGTTTGATTTAATTTCAACATTCTGTCTTCTCTGGAAGCAATTTTTCAGCATCCCACATACTCACCTGGTAATATTTGCCCACTCTGCTTCCGTCATTAGCAATCCTACAAATTTTAGCTTTTGAAACAATTAGGAGCTTTATACACCGACACAGAAAGTCTTGGTCAATCTAAAGATGGGTAACCCCATATCATATTGCTGAAACCACCGTATCACCTCCATTTATTTTCGTGATGTGCTCTGACCTACTCTTTCCAAAGCTACCTGGCCTAAAAAAAGTCACTTTTTGTTCCTACAGACTTCAGAACATCCTTACGTAAGCTTTTTTTTTTAGATTTATGTTACTCCTGGATGTTTTTCTTTGGAAGAAAATAGTTGTTACCATAATATTCCAGACTTTAGGATGTTGAAATAAATCATTGCCACAAAGCCTAGACTTGGGAAAGCACCTTATGAGCTGGGCTAACTTAGCAGTACTAAGCATAGTGAAGGTTCTGTGATGCTAAGGGCCAGTTTGTCATGCATAGACCCTCTGGATCTGGTTAATTTCTTTAAAATATCTGAGGTAAATAAAAATCTATTGAACAATACAACCAGGCTACCTAAAGTGTGAGACGTAAACAAAGACTCGGAGCAATGAAAATGAAAAAATGACAAATCCACTAAACATTTTTTAAAAATTCCAAGGTTAAAAGGAACTATACATAAGTTACAGTCTATGGGTGCTACGTGCAGATTTATTGAGTGTTTTCCAGGGCAGCCTGTATAATAGCGTCATGCGGGTTCATACTCATGTGTAGCATGCCTTATTTCCATCATAAACACCCACTGAGCGAGAGCCACCTGAAGGATTGATTCAGCAGAGCATAAGAAGAGAGCAGCTTTTAGACCCAGCAAAACTCCAGCCCGGACCCCAACTAACCTTGCACATCAGCAACATTTCTTACCTCAGTTGAAGACATGGCTTCAAATCTGTAAATTGCGCAGGACGGGACTGACTCAGCTGTTGTTTGTGTTTGTTTGTGAGTGAGCTCTCACACAGCGTGTCCGCCTCATGCACGAGTTTACCACTCAGGCTGTAGTTACGCCTTTGAACTGAGGAGGCACTAACGAGCTAACAAAAACATTCAAACTTCACATAGTTGCTTTAAGGGTGAACTTAATTTCTGTTCTGTGACTCCTGACCTCTTTCGTCTTCCCCAGGAGTGACGTGTAAATACAGACGCCATGGCCACACAGGAACCGTCCCCTCCGTCGTCCATGGAGAGCAATAAACCTGGCTTCCCCAAGAAGATCCTGGGCAACAAGCTGGAGGACAAGCACCTGTGCAACTGCTGCCACAATATCCTCAGACGGCCTTTTCAAGCCCAGTGTGGACATCGTTTCTGCTCCTACTGCTTCAACAGGACTGTGAGGTCAGGATCTGATCAGCTGAGGCCAAAAAAACGGGGGGCGTCTGTTTGTGTGCTTTCTAAATAAAACCAGCAATGAAAACTTTTTAAAATGACCATAAAATCAACTTTGATTTCATGTCACGGCATTTCTCCTTCATAACTATAAGCCGCTGGCTGACCACGTGTATGTCATGTCTGCATGCTTTTATCTTGAAAGGTTGTGCTGGAAGGCAATTAGTACCATTGGTTACAATGCCTATTAAAGTGATTAATTCATTCAGTCAGTCAAGCTAAGGCACCAAAAGGCTCACAGACAAGTCTACCGGTGAATACAGAGACAGATAGCTCCCCCAACAGGTGGTGGAAAACGAAAAAAAGACAGCAATAACATTCATTGACTAACTAACTAAGACATGAGTTTGTTTTATGTCTATGATCGATAAAAAAGAAATGTCTGCTGACAATGAGAATAATTCTAGGTTTCCTGTCCTTACTTTTTTATTACTCAGGTTATTTAATTTAAACTTTTTCACATGATTCTCTTTTGGACTGGTTTCTTTACATGCCAGACATAAAAGAGGTCCTCATTTGACGACTAAACCTACCTACCTACCTACCTACCTACCGACCGACCGACCGACCGACCGACCGATCGATCGATCGATCGATCGATCCTATCTACTCAATAATATATTGAAGTGTAAGTAAACCCCAAAACAACTTTTTTTTGCTTATATACTGTATAAATGACTTTTTAGCAATGCAGCCCCGCCCCGTCTTGAAATGGCTCATCTTGTGTGCTATAGTCTATTGTATTTAGAGTCTATAGGTGCTACGTGCGCACACAGAAGCATACTGAGAGAAACAGAGGAAGCTTAAAATCCATATATCACACTTTGGAGGACCACAACGTCAAAGTGTTCCATAAGTTATAACCTATATGTATTAAACACACCGTGAATAAGGAAACAAAAGCTGAGGTTGTTCGCTCCGAAGCTACTTAGCATCATTGCTAGCGCTAGGCTCTCTGAGCTTGTTTGCTATACATGCTGCCATCTTCCAGACCCTGCTGTTGCCTGGGGGCAGAATGATGCTTTTTCTGGGTCTCAGTTACTCGTTAGGTCAAGTTTACTCAATATATTTAAGGCAATCAGTTGCCACCAACATTTTAAGTTGGGAGGTAAATGGTTTTGAGTAACGGCACGTCTGTGTTCTTGAGTTTGGTCCAATAGGAAGAATTAAAGAAAAAAGCTAATAATTTCAAGTTCACTGAACATAAAATCCAGAGTTTTCTTACTTGAAATTATTAAGTTCTCCTGAGTTACTAAACTTAGATAGATGAATGAATATTCTGAGTTGCATGTACTGAAGATTTTTGAGTTGGCTTAATCAGTAAATTTAATTTAAATATAATTTGAAAATATAGTTAACATAAACTCCAAATATTTAATCTCTGATATACTCAAATATCTGAGTTTATGAACGCTAAAAGATATGTGGGAACTGATTGGCTCACTATTTTTGATTTCTGCCTATTTATTCGGGTTTACAGCTCAAACTGTCCACCGTCTGACAAGCAAAACTACTGCTCTAGAGGACCACGTAACTTAGTTGTTTAATTATCCTGAATGTTATCACTGTGAAAAGATGGTCAGCGATGTTTAATTTTAAGTAGCACTTGTCAAACGCAGACACAGACATTAATTAATATTTTAACAGTTTGTTAAATATAGGTTTAATAGGAGTTTCTGCCACAACCGGCCAATTAAGGACATTCATTATCATGATCTGGACCAAAATGGAACCGAGTTTGATACCCCGGATCTAGGGCATTCAATTATAATTATATGCCACCTGTAGCTGTTTTATTTTAGCTTAGTTGTTGCTACACCACAGATGTACAGTATGGAGTGGGAGCAGAGGTGGGTTGCATACCAGAGAACTGTGCTCAAGTAAGAATAGCAACACTTTAATATATTTTTACTCAAGTAAAAGTAAAAAGTAGCTGTCCACATAAAAAAAAGTATTTGGTAAAAATGCTACTTGAGTACTGAGTAACATGATCTGATCTAATATTTTTTAATTATATTGGCAGAAACACAAAAATATAAAGTTATGGTCAAATTCTGGTATTTTCATAATTCTTCATAAAATTAAAAAGATTATGGACAATCATGTATTCGGAGACCGCGTTTTGATTGGTCACTTGAATATTTCTGCTCAGCAGACACCTCACAGAGACCGCACACGGCAAGGTTCTCGCCTCGTAAGGCGAAAAATATGAAACCTGTTTGATTTTCACCTCAGCGCCTCATGAGGCAGAAAACTCACCAAAAATTAGCCGCACACAGCGAGCTATCTGCTGAGCAAACGGCCTCAAATAACTGTTAGCTCAGCAGATTGTTCTCGTGTTACGGCAGGCTTAAGACTTGAGTACTCCATCGCTGCCTCCGTAGTTATAAGCTGCACATTGAATAAGTTTACAGACTTGATGAAGAAGTCCAAAAAATAAAGTTATCTGCACAATTTGTTGTCTTCTACTTATTAATTAAATAAGGTGAAGTAACGTTTGTGAAGCTGAAGCAAAACTAGTAGTCCCCATCCCCAAATTAACTTCTGCCTATGTCCCCAGAATATCTAGGGCTGGCTCTGAATATGTAGTAGAACTGTCAATGTGATTTAAGCTGGCAAAGCTGTAATAACACACACCATATTTTCTGCCCCTAGCCATCCTAGTGACAGTCTGATGATGCATTCATTCACTAAACAGAATATAAACTAATTGGTTTAATTTGTTTTTTACTACCTTACAGTAATGGACCCCAGAAATGCAATGCTTGCATTAAAGAAGATATTTTTGAGGAACCCACATCGGTTTTGAAACAAGGATGTGTGAGTATCAATACATGTTGAAACCACTTTTAAGTTGAGTATTTGAGAAGAGCTGAGGTTGGATTTGTGGTTATTTTTCAAACCACAGTTGTAAATGTTGATTTAATATGCCCATTTTTTGTTTGTTTTTCTAATATTTGACTGACTTAGTTATGTTTATTTTATTTTTTAAGTTTCGTGGTAATGTTAAAGTATGCCTAAACTGTGTTTATTTCTGTTATAATATTAATTTTTAATATACTGCTATACCGGTGAATAGCTCAGACAAACCAAACTGCATATCTTTTACAATTGCTGTTGCAAGTAACCAGTAGGGGGGAGTGTAGAGCGTTATTTGACTGACTGTAGGTACACCTTGTCAACAGCAGCAAAACTAGTTGGAAAGAAATCAACAGTAGGGTTAAATATGGTCTTACATACCATCTACTCTACTGCTGCAATCCTTTTATCTGTCAATATCTGAAAATTAACGATCTGATGATCTTATGTTTGCCATGTTTGTTTTGTTTCTACTCTACAAATCCAGCACTTTATCCAGACTGAGTGCTGTACTCTTCCTCCTAGTGGAATTATTCAGTACTAAGTGCAGCTCAAAACTAGTAACAGCTAGTCTGCTAGTCTGCTGCTTGCATCTACATGTGGCAAGCACAGACTGCTTGCCTCATGTAGATGCAAGTAAGAATGTCTATTCTATTTTGACTAGAATCATAATCATTTAAATTCTTTTCATAGCTTTTATCTGGGTCTGGACATGGAAAAAGCAACATGATTTAATCTATATCATGGTAAAATGGGCTATTTATACCCAAGCTACGGTATCAATTATTTTCATACAAGAGAATGTGGGTAAGAGCGGCCTGTATGGGGGAAAAATACCGTAAAAATATCAAAATGTTAAAGTGTCAAATTTGACAGAAGTCTTTTTTTATGTTCTACAGGCATTTCCTGACAATGCTGTTCGAAGGGAAGTTGAAAGCCTGTCTGCAGTTTGTATCAATGAGGACTGTACATGGAAAGGCACTATTAAAGAATATGAGGTGAGCTCATCTGGCCAATTTACTCCTTTTTTTGTTTGCTTGTCTGATTGTAATTGTTGCAAAAGTAAGTGAATACTAGAATAGAATAGAATATTGATATACATTGCGGTGTATCTGCAGTTGGAAGCACACACAAATTAAACATAAGCCATATTGTTACATATAAAAAAATTGGGATAAAAACTATGCATTTTTTCTGTATAAATAGACAGAAAAAATAAGTTTAAATAAGATGTATATGCAGATGTAGATCCTAAAATGTTAAATTCTATTAAGATAAGAAAACTGTACAATTCTAATCATTCGTAATTTTTTCAAAAGTCTCCTTACTGTGCTTTTAAACAAATTTGAACAGCCAATGTGTTTTTTTTTTCTTAGCCTCCCTTAGATTCATTCAGCATGTTTAGAGTTGATTGGATAGTGAGCTCACTGAGATCAGTGAGCACATCCTGTGTTTATACTAGGTTTGTCAAGATAATCAATACCTAGAAATTAATTAATACTAAAAGTGATATCTAAATGAGACATTCTGTGGTATCGATATGTATATATCGATATTTGGGAGTTGCTATCTGTCAGTAGTGTTTCATGTGCACTTTTAAAAAGACTGCTTTTACTTGAAAAGTTTAAGAAATTATTTTAACCAGGAGTAGTTTTCATTTTTTGCACGATAAATTAAGATAGCTAGATGAAAGGAATGTTATTCATTCTATCTACTTGTTCAATAAAGTGATATTTTTTAAATTACCTTAGTATCGAAATTGAGTATCAAGTTTTTTTTTCAGTATTGAATTGAGTTTGAAATTTTAGTTTCATGACAACTCTAGTCTATACTGTAAAAAGCAGTGTATTTGGGGGAATCTCCATGCCTTTTATGCATGCAGGTTACAGGGGGAGCTTGATCTTCAGCTAAATGACTCCATGCTGTTTGCTTGGGCTGCTGTGGAGTGATTAAGGGGACGGATCAGAATCAAAACTTTCAAAGAATCTGAAGTGTTTGCACAGTTTCTTCATGTACTTGCGTAGCCATGGGTTTTTGCCGATCTGCCACTTCTCTTCAGCGTGTGACTCCTCTTCTCACAGCTGAATCACGAGGGGAAGTGTGAGTTCATGATCATCCCCTGTCCCTCCTGCAAAGAACGAATCCGCTTCAATGAACAGGAGCGCCATAATGAGCGGGAGTGCCCGGAGAGGACACTCAATTGCAAGTACTGCAAGGAGCCATTTCACTTCAAAAACATTAAGGTTAGAAATCCCTTTTATTTATTTATATGGGGGGGGGGGTCTCTCAGCCTCGTTTTTCAGCGAGTTTGTTTGTCAGTAAAAGTATTGCTACTTCTTTTAGGCACATGATGAGATCTGCCCAAAGTATCCAATGATCTGTGAAGGTTGTGCCAAGAAGAAAATACCCAGAGAGAAGGTACCTCAGAAAAAATACAATATGCATACAGTGCATTCATATTTTTTCTTGTTTAATTATTTCATTTCTCATAATCGAAACAAGTCCCCAAAAAATGAAACAAAAGAACTAGAAAAAGTCAAGACAGTTTAAATACTTTCAAGATATGGAAAAGTGTGCCAAAAAAAAAAATAATTCAGAGCAAATCCATAATAAAGCAGCCATTCACTGATCCATCCATTCTGAAAATATTAGTATGCGGTGTTCTCAGTTTTTTGTGCTCCTTTCGTCGAACAGACCTTTGGTTTAAATTAGGTAGCTTAATCAACTACGCAAACCACTTATCAATAATAACAAAATGAACATCAAGCCTGAAAACATATTACTGTAACGGACTGAATGTTCTGAGTTTTTCAGCTCACAGGGCTTTTCCATGAAGCACGCTCAAAAAAGAAGAAGAAAATTGAGGCTCACTTGAAACAGACTCGCTTGAAATAGCGTAACAGTTCACTTTGGGCTTATTCAGTTCCACAAAAGAATGTGAGGTGGATTCAATCCCCCCCAAACTCAATTAAGGTGTGATAAGCGAGGCTCATTTACACTGAAATAAATGCAAGTTTCGTCAGTCAATGCGAGATAAGTGAGAATGGAAGGAAAGGAAAGAGCCGCATTCTTCTTCTGGGCTGAGAAAGAATTGTTAATGAAGCCTATGAGCATCACAAATACATCATAACCAATAAGGTGAACACCAGCTGCATAAAGAAGCTTGTGAGCCTGCATTGAGTAATAATGGGAATTATTGATTACATGCTGAGTTGTAATACTAGTGTTCTGCTGTAGGTGGTGTTTCTAAATGAACGCTAGAATGTGACACACTAAGCGACTGTAAACTACATTCATGTTTAAAAAATCATATTACCTCACTGGGTACAGCAAGATAATCTCTACATTATGACTTAAAAGCAGAAGATAACACATGACAAAAAAGATGACATGTTAAATATGTAAGAACACGATTATGTGAAGTTTGAAAGTTTTGTGCTCACTAGTGCCCCCACAGGCATAATGCATAACTGCAGGCTGAATGGTAAGCTCATGCTTGAGGCTCACACATGCTGCTGGATGGATGGATGGCTTTCAGCGAGTTCAAAACATTGTTAGTGGCAACTAAAGAAATTAAAGTGAATATATCATGTAACGGCCGGAGTGGTGCAGACCACAAGCACTGGAAGTTTATTTGCAGAAATGGACAACTTTCATGATGAAAGGTCGGTGAGCAATGTGAGAGAGAACTGGTAAGATACCGACTCCAGCATCGACATATGTAACATTGGAAAACTTTTCTACGCTGAGTTCGCCCATGTCCTTGCCCACTGTCTTTTTCCTGAGATGGCAATCGAAACACAACCAGGCAGTTCTGGTCCGAGCTTACTCCACAAGCCCTGTCTGAGCTGACCATAGTGGAAAAGGGGCAGAAGACAGGAATGGTAGATGCATGTACTTTCTGACAATTCTCAAAGATCTGGAAATTACAAATCTCGTGGTCCACGGATTAAAACATGGTGTCATCATACGCCTTATTGCTGATACCGACGGCTTGCCGTACACATATTATGAATGTACAGTAGACATAATTACTCTTTAGACCTTTGGCAAAAATCTGACACCACACCTTCAGAGCGGAATTGTAATTAGAGAACATCTAAACAATCCATCCATTAATCAATCCGTCTTTCCGTTAAGTCAACCAGTGTGAAAATGTTAGTATGCAGTGTGAAAAGTGGAATTCTGACATTTAAGGTCTTTAACAACCTTGTCAAGGACAGACTGTATTTGAGACGATAAAGTAAGTCTTTTTTTTGGTTATCTGTTCGTTTATTTGTAAAATTCTTTGCACTACTATAAGAGACAACATGCTGTTTCCTTATTGCTAATTGTCTTAAATGTTGTTAAATGGTATATCTAAATTGTTCTGAACTGTCCAAGTCAGCTAAATTAGTTTTTGTCTTCCTTTGTTTTTCTATTTTTATTTTTTATTTTAGTATGTGGACCATATTAAACTCTGCAGCAAATTCCGAACTCCATGTCGATTTCATGTCGTTGGATGCGACATGTCTGTAAGTAGGCTGCATATTAATTACTCTTCTGGGTTTAATACTGATATTGTTTACTTACGCACCTATTAAAGTTTTGATGTTTACTGAACTTCACATTTTTAATATGTTACAAAAGCAGACAACTTTGTTTTTTTATTGGAGATTTATGTTTCCTTACTCTGCTACCCCTAAATTTATTCCCCTGCAACCATTTTTTTTAAGTAGTTCAATAAGTAAATAGTGTGCATCTGTATTGGATTGAATGTAATGTATATAGGTGTTAATGAAAGTGTTGGCTGTTTGTTATAATATATTAGTGAACAAACAGCATCATGAAAACCAGGTGACACAGTAGATATGTCAGGGATAGTGTTGTGCTGAGGTTTGAAGATAGGTTAACTTTTGAATGTCCTATGAATTTAAGCATTAATCAGATAAGGCCATGGTGCCCCTGGTACCTCAAGATGAACTGCAAATGTCCACAGTTTAGGAGGGAGAATTTATCAACTGAACAAAAATCCAATGGACATAACATAAATCTACTGTTTATTAAAACGTGGCAAAAAGAAAGCTGGTACAGCGATGGAAACTTTTGACCTAAACACCAATGATACAAAAATAATACCAAAACTCTCCCTGAACATCATATCTTTTAGCCAGATACAGGGAAGGTTATATAGTAAATGGGAAGATGGATAGAGCTAAATACGGGCCGGAATCTCTGATTCAACACCAGTGAGAGGCTGAAAAAGTCTTGAGATGGAGTTGGTGGTCTTCCAGCAGGATGATAACACCAAACATACTGCCAGAGCTCAAACCAAATTCAATGTGGAAACCTAGTCAAAAAGTCCATACCTAAATGGAGCTAAGAAACTTTGGCTAGACTTGCACATTTATGTTGAAAGACCCTCTCCACCAATCTGACTAAGCTTCTGCTATTAAACTATGCCACAGAATACATAATAAATAACTTTTTGCTTTCATATCTATTTTTTTTCTACTAAAGTTTCTTTCTCTGACAGATGTTTAATAAAATTGAGTTTCCTTACTGCTTAATAGTAAGCCAAGTTTTCTTTCAGTATAATTATTAGTTAAACTATGCATTTATTGTATTATCTTTCTTCACTGCAGTGACATTAAAGATAAATTTGTTCCTCTTTTTGACAAATGGCTCATGTTCTCATGTATGTTTGTTTTACTTTTGTCAACTCTATTTCTGTAGGTGGAGAAAGAGAAGATCAGTGATCATGAACGCGCCTATGCCTACGAGCACCTGAACCTGCTCCTGCACTACATTATGGGTATGAAAGTGAGCATGGAGGGCCTGCAGCCCCAGGGACTGGAAATAGCCGGACACAAACTATTAGAACTCCAGCAATCCCTCAGGGAACTCGAGGCCAGAGTCTCCCAGCTCAGCACCACCTCTTCTGGGCCTCCCGTGCAGGGAGCTGCCGCTTCCTCCTCCTCCTCCAGCACTGGCCCCCCTGGCCCGCCCGCAGCAGCTCCTCTCCCTCCGCCTCCCACTCTTCCTCCAACTCTCTCTGTGTCTACCTCATTCACACCCCTGCCTAGCTCAGTGGGCGCAGCGCTGGAGCTCCAGCTCCACAGCGAGAAGACCAAGGTGGCCGAGCTTGGTCGCAGATGCGCAGAACTTGAGGTCAAAGCGGGGACATTTGAAAATGTGGTGTGCGTTCTTAACAGGGAGGTGGAAAGGTTTGCCACAACCATGGAGGCCAGCAACCGGCAGCATAAACTGGACCAAGACAAGATTGAGGCTCTTAGTAATAAGGTATGACACCCAACTATAGCCGTGTTTAGTTTTCCTCAGAAGTCGACTCTGTTCAGGATTTGAAGAACACCACGGCTATGATAATGTTGATTTTTATTCAAATATTTTATTGATAGGAAATAAAAAAATCTGCTACAATAAATCATAAACAATAAATAAATGAACAAAACAAAAAATGTGTTTATTAAATTTTAATAAGAAATTTTATTTTTGTTGAGACCTAATCTGTAATGTACTGTAATACAGTACAGTAAATGCAAAGTGCTGGTTGTGAAGAAAACAACAACAAAAAAACGTATTATTGCAGCTTTAGCGGAATCGCAACCATATTGGGTTTGGAGAACTATGTTTTTAAGAAATCTGTCCATTAAAACAAAAACAAAAATGGTTAAAATTAGAATATCGCCATCAAAAGGAATTCAAGAGTTTTCCACCTTTGAACTGAGTAAAAGTGGAATTCGCCATTTGACCCTGCTCTGAATATCAATTGAGCAGAATATTAATTTTCTATTGCACGCATAAACAAAGCTTATCCAGGTAAAAATTTGTTAATTTCATTAATGCACAAAGCAGTCTATCGGAAACGGGAAAAAAACATTTTAGAATTAAAAATGATTTATTTACATAATTAGCAACCAATAATTTACAATCAATGTAGGAACATTGTGTATTTTTTCAATAAGCTTGATTCCTGATTTTTATGTGATAGGTCTTTAGTAAATGCACTGGTGTTTATAGATTTAACTTAATAGGCAGTTTTCAGGTTTGTTAGCTGTGTAGTTCAGAACCTGAATGGAAACACAAGTAAAATAATAATTGTTGTTACCTCTCTGTAATTCGGCTCCTAATAATAATTGCTCATTAAAACTAATGTCCTTTAGTTTTATTGTTTTATACTACATTTAGTTCACAGGCTGGGTTTATGACATCTATAACATTTAGCTATTGACGCCAGATTATGTCATGATATGGGGTATCCACCTATGGTAGCTAACAAAACACCACGTTGAAGCTGTTCATGTGTACTTACCTTATATTTGCCTCAGAGTACAGGGAGTTTGATCCTGTTTATTTTTCTCTTAGCTACATGCTGCTGTAGTAAGACCATTGAAAGAGCTTGAATCAAGGTTTAGTTCAAAAATAGCCACCCGGGTGATGTTTTTACAAATCGGGGGAAGCTTCACTGCTACGGTCACCTTGCTGGTTGTTCCCCTAGCCAAATATTATTAGAACTACTTTAAACTTAACAAGATTTATAATTTAAACTTGCTTGCCTTATTTTTTCCATGATTAGGAGGTAATCAGAATGCGTTCGTTTCCCTCACAGGTGCGACAGCTGGAGAGAACTGTGGGACTGAAGGACCTCACGGTGGTGGAGATGGAGGGCCGACTGAGGGAAATGTCTGCCACCACCTTTGATGGTATCTTCATTTGGAGGATCTCAGACTTTGCGAAAAAACGACAAGATGCCATTGCAGGTCGGGCTCCAGCCATGTTTTCACCAGGTAACATTATTTCTTTGCAAAATAATGTTTTCATTAGTCAAATGAACAGTTCCTGATAGTCGTCTTTGCACCGTTGCGAGATTCAGTATTTTGTACTAAAAACATTCAATGTGACGCTGAGTTAGAGGCGCAAACAGCTTTTGAAGAAGAAAGACAATTTCCTTGAAGACCTCCTGCTGAATGATCCTTTTCCTTTTATAGCTTTCTATACCAGCAAGTACGGCTATAAGATGTGCCTACGGATCTATCTGAATGGAGATGGGACTGGGCGTGGCAGCCACCTGTCCCTTTTCTTTGTGGTGATGAGAGGACTGAGCGATGCTTTGCTCAAATGGCCATTCAACCAGAAGGTAAAACACATGAAGGAGCATCTTTATTGTGCAAATAAGTTTTGAATGTTTCTCAGTTTGTTTTTACCTATCTTACTAAGGTCTCTGTGCAAGTTTTAATCGGGTAAAAATAGATTATGTGCATAATTAAATTACGCTTTGGAGACTTTGTTTTACCTTCATGTCAGTATGAGATTATGCTACTGTAGCTAATTTACGGTTTATGGTAATCTACCAAAATCCCTTTGGGGGGACTTGATGTAATGGATGTACCTTTTTCTTTCATATGTTCAAAATACTTTAAGATTTTTAAAAAAAAATCAAAAATCGTATCCCCCAAAATGCATTAAGATCTTTGGCGAAAGTGATGAAAGATGTAGACTCAAAATCCTGTAGTTTAATAATACATATAATTAATGAGGTTTAAGGAGGGTAGCTACTTAAAAATGTATGATTAGAGGCAGATGCCTCTGGAATTCTACAGTTATCACATACCACATATACATGACATGTGCACCAAACCTATAGAATCGACGCATTTGCGACTAAAATAATGCAGCGTTCACCCATTAATCTCTAGCTGCGCTATGCTTCACTGTTGAAGATTCTTTTGGGGCTAAGGAAGGAACCAATCATTTGGCTATAAATATTTATGAAGAATTTTTTACGGCAATCATTGATAAGAATAATAATGTTATGGAAGATTTTTAAATTAAGGAGACCACCTGATGTTCAGGAACTATATTAATAGCCAAAGATTTCAGTCTCAGATTACCTGCCCTATTAAGGTTGAGATAATTAAACAAAGTTGAAGGAGTGAGCTCTAGACGTTTATTGAACAGGTAATTACTATATGTATGTTTAATATTGGAAAAACAATGAATTTCCAAAATACAAGAGCTTATTTACAAAGGAAGAAAAATATAAGGCAAACATTTAAATCAACCAAGATAATAATACAGACTACTAATTCAAACAAATGAATAACTAACTACCAAACTCAATGAATGGATAAAAATTCAAAGAAATAAAAACAATAAATCCTGATGTTACAGTTCAGCGTGAATCTGGATGTTTAAAGTCCAACTAAATTAGTTTACTAATGGTGATTAGTTTAAACTAATTAGCACCTTTGGTTTATGACAATGAAAGAAAAAAAATAAAATATACATATTTGTTTAAAAATTAGGTGGATTAGGAATCAGTAACCTTTGAAAAATTGATTGTATTTATGGATTGATCATGGCAGTTATCAATCTACTTTTAGTAATCTGATTCACTAAGAAGGCTGTTTCAAACATGATTTATAAGATTATTTTTCCGTGTTCTAGCAATCTATTTTAAAAACCAATCTCTATTTTGAATACTGTCAATCGCAATCTTTATTATTTATTAAAAACAGTCAGACAAAGCAAGACATGTTAGCTCAAGCATGTCGCCCACAGGAAGGGTTGCCAGCTTTCATAAATTAAAATAAGGGACACTACAGGGCATTATTCACCATGGGCTGAGCGGTCCGACTCGCAGGTACTGATGTGAGTGTTTTCTGCATTCTTGTGTGCCTGCCGTGCTGTACAGCGAGTCTTCTCAGTGTGCGACTGAGAACACACGCTGACAAACAGTAGTTTACCTTTTGTCTTGTTCGTCTTTACTGATTCTGTCCAGCCAAGGATGGACCTCCTCCCACTCACATCTGTATCTCTGTAAGCGTTTTTACTTTTGGGTTTGGGGACATTTTTTAAATGCACGAGTTACATGAGAAGTGTCAGTGTGTTGTGTGTGTCTACCTTTCTGATCAATACTGACCGTGCAACACTCGCGAGCCACAAACACAATTGAAAGTCCCTTTAGATCCCGCCTCCACAACAGTTTTGCTGACTGTAGTTGGTTGATTTGTATTTAATGTTTTTTATATGTTGAATTAGGCTAGTGTTGCCTATGTGCGACAGACGTGTTTGGTATTTATGAAAATACGGAAAAAAATAGCGTCCCTTATTGATTCAAAACGTATTTAATTGTCAAATAAAGTACAATTCCGCATTTTAAGGGACTGTTGGCAATCCTACTCACTGGTAACCCACATGGCACTGCTTAAAGTCACGCTGTTAATCAGTAGTTCGGCTGGTTAGCAGTGAGTCTCTGGATTCCATGGCTGCTTCGGGTGCAGATTGCACTTTAGCTGGGATGTCGGCTTCATCTTCTCTAGCTTAGCTACAAAGCCATCAGCTCCAACTTTACTTCACTGAGCAGTACCTTTTCGCAGCTCTCTAGCTTGACAGCTCACCCACATATGGCTCCGTGCGGTGAATGAATGCAGTTTCTGGCTGGTTCAGGTCCCGCTGATGCGGGTGTCAGCTTCCTTTCTCCCTCTCACGACAATAAGATTCAAAAGCTCAGGGCAAAACAATGGGGGTTTTTCATCAGCGTTTGTGATTCACCTGATCGATCAGCAGTCTTTGTCTTGCTTGGAGTGAATTTCTCCCCAAAACATGCATGTTTTCCTTCGCCAGTGAAGGAAGAATTAAGTAGAGAAATTCTCCCCTTGACCAAGCCCTTGGCCAAAGGTTAAACTGGAAGAGAACGAGCACGGGCGGAGAAGAATGTTTTGTTCCAGTCGAAACTCCAAATCACCCTTTCCTGTTGACGCTAGGTTCTCTTCTCCTCGTGTTGGAGTTAGAATGCGGATTTGCGCCATCCAATGGCTGTGTGTGACCCAACAATTCCATGACCTTTTAAACCACGTGCTTGAAGCTGAAACTGAAAGCTTGTCCTACTTTTTGACTATTTCAGATGATAATTTTCTAGCCATCTGGGGACATATTTACAGAGAACTAAAATATAATTTTCAGATGTTCAGTGCAAGCATGAATAAAGAGACATATAATTTCCTACAACATTCCCATAATTTCCTTGCATTTAGATCTGCGTAACAAGTTTTTTTTTATAGGCCTGTATTTATGACAAGAAACAAGACATGACAGGAGACATTGTGATTGCAGCTTTAGATTCTGAAATTTATTTGACCATTTAAATTTTTATCCCAGGTAACACTGATGCTACTGGACCAGAGCAACAGGGAACACATCATCGATGCCTTTCGACCTGATGTCACTTCCTCTTCCTTTCAAAGACCTGTGAGTGAGATGAACATTGCCAGTGGCTGCCCGCTCTTCTGCCCGCTCTCCAAGCTAGATGGCAAGAACTCATACATCCGGGACGACACCATATTTATCAAAGCCATTGTGGACCTCACTGGCCTCTAGACGTCTCCATGTAACGGTTTGGCGACTAAGTGGCTCCCTGACCATTGAAGGTTTCTTTTTTGGTCAGTTGTGGTCCTGTTAGAGCTCTGTTTGGGGCATGGTACTGTTTCCCGCCTCTCGCAGGAAAAGGACGTGCTTGCGGCTGTATGCCGCACGTGGCTGCTCAGTCCAGACGGCGCTGGCATTGTCATACCAGGTGGTATCTGTGCGAGAGCCATCATCATCGATGTACTATTTCGGTGCATTTTCTTTCTTTTAACATCTTCCCCAATAGGGAAAACATCCGTTTTTAGGATTCCTGGTTGAGCAGCAGCGTGGCATGGTTATCATGGTGTTAGAAGAAGGAAATCATGTCATGGAGTAAAGAGAAGGAGCATTTCTTATCTCCTGAAATTGTGGGCCTTCAGCTTGTGCAGGTTGTCTTAGAACAAGATTGTAGATTACTAATAGTTTGTGTGGTTATTCTGATAAAGCTGGTGTGCTATAGAGGTAGAGCTTGATGCAGTTTTTGCTTCTTCTTGAAGGTCATCATGGATATTGTAAGCTTGCTTGTGTTGAGTGAATTTGCATAGACAAACGTGGAGTTATGTTATGAATAAGATAACCGGCTTCTTTGCTCTTTGGTTTTCTTAGCAAACTGCATGCTGCTGGAGATTTCTTTAATTAACAGCTCCTTTTCTCAACCTAGCTTCACGAAAGTTAGTCATTAAACCCGTCAGTGATTTAGCTATCCGTGATGGTGGACATTGCCTGCATGTCTTTGGAACCAGGCAATTTACATGTAGAGTTCCGTGTTTGTTGCTGTCTAGGGTTCGGTGGTTTGGTACATCTGTGGAAGATACAGCGGAGTTACCAAGGAGTCAGGGCAGCTTGCCAGTCAAGCCTGAGGCGAAACACTTGCATGGAGTTCTCCTGCAGGATTTGCTCACTCGCTCACAACTCAACACATAGTACCGTGCCCCGCCAGAGACTGAGGTGAAAACAGATTCACAGAAGTTAAAGGATCGTTTATCAGTACTCATAGTTTCCAGTGCATACTGTATGTGTTTCTGCTGCTCTGAGACAGAATACCGATGTGAAACTAATATATTTGTCAGTGCAAATAAACTGCAAGAGATTGTAAAGCATTGTTGTAGGTCTCAGACCATTTCTGACAATATTTATTGCTGATCGACGTTTAACAGCGCTTTCCCCTCTCCCCTTTAGACACATTCAACATTATATCTGCTTATGCTATCTTTTTTTCTTCAATCCCTCCGATTTGGATCACTGTTGTGTATTTCGCATGCTGACGTGTTAAGGTTCATGCTGGCCTGTTTGGAAACCAGTTTTGACCTGTATTGAAACCTCTCTGTGCATGGGAGGCTTCAATTCATTCCCGCTTTGGAATTTCCAGCCAGCTTACTCTGTGAGCTGAGTGCGGAAGCCTTTATTTGTATTTGTTTGGATGAGAATACGTGAACATAGAATAGTTATTATGTTATATCCGGCACTGCTCAACACAGGCAGAGGCCTATATTCATAGTAATGTATAAATATGTATCTTTCATATCATAATGTTGAAATAATCTATATATTGATGTTAATATACACAAGATATTATAATAAACATAGTATTACTGAATACCTTATTAATTCTATATCTATAGAGCAACTTTTTTGTTGATGGTTTGAACAGGCCAGGACAACCTTTTTGTGCAGTGAGGACTTGTAGAGTGCAATATGTGATCACGTCCCTTAGGCAGCTTAGCTCAAAGGGTTTAAACAGGTCACACTATTTGTTGCCATTTGTTTACATTAGTCATTTTGCTGCTGATGGGATGCGACCAGTTTTGAACTTTCCAAGGCAATGTGGTGCTTTTCTGACCATTAAACACACAGTTTCATCAATACCAGACTCTTAAGTCGCTTGTTATTTGTGAAGCTGGCTAGCTAGCTAGCACCTAGCTAATTGTTATGAAATACTCTGAGTGGGGTTTTTGTTTCAAACTTTAAAACCTTTTTAACAGTCTTAAGAATGTAATAAGTCAGATTTACATTCACTTTTTAAACCTTGAGTGTGCTTGTACCGTGCCAAAATCGAATATTACCTCGATATTCTAACAGTGTTATACTGCAAGATTTATTTTATGTTCTATGCTAAAATATGGTGCCAAATATGTTCCTGTTTGAGTTTGGATTTCTATGCGTATGGGTGTTGGCAAGCATGTGGCTTTTTTGATATGATGCATGGGATCATTACTACTAGACATACTTATTTCAAACCCACAAAATGGTCTTCACATGGCAGAAGTTTTTGAATGTAAGCTTTAATTCTGCTTTTTTCTTAAAACAAGTGGTGTTCAGTCATGTGATGCAACTGACCAGAGCCAACTTTATTTGTGCACTTTTTACCATTTGTCTAAGCAGGGTAAATATTTTGTTCAGTGATATATGTTCCTTGAAATCAGAGCCATATATATCTATATATATATTCTGATGTTGATAATTGATGTGTCATGTTAAACAGCTCTTGCAGTCTGTAATAAAGTTTGTTGGTTTTTGCCACCTGAGTGTTTAAAGTTTCTTTAATTTAGAAATGAAATTGCTTTCAATTATAGGAATCCTATTTACAGAGCATGCAACTTTTTATTTGAGCATGGAGTGAGATGGATGTTAGTGTGGGGTCGGCTTAAAGTAAACAAGAAATAACTGTAAGAAACAAGTAGAAAATAACATTCGTTCTGTAATTTTTTTGTTACATAAATGGTTGAATAAGCTGTGTAACCTGTTCCTGTGGCTTATATAAAGAAAAAAAATTAATGGCTTTTTGTTAAGTGGTCGAGCTAATACTGAAAACCCATCAACCTCCTGTATTGACCCTCTCTAAAAAAAAAGCAAAGTTTTTCTTTTTTGTGTAGTTGTTTTAGATTAAATTTACCGTTACATCAAGCCAGCTTGTACATTCTGTGCGCGCGAGTCTAAGACATCAATATAAATCTCCGATACAATTAATTGCTAAGTAGGGCGAATGTTCTCAAACTGCAAGTATTTGGATTTTTTATTGGCTTTTGTAATAACACTCTCTTCTTATGCAGATTTTAAGAAACAGGCAACGTTTCCAAGTAGCTCCACAACGAAAGAATCCACCAGAAAGAATCGCATTCTGGTCTAAACATAAGTGATTAAGATCTCCAGAGTTCCTCATTCAGCAAAGTGTTTACTAAAACTAACTATTCACCCAGGAACTTGGATCTTTTAAAGAACTCTTTTGAAAAAACATTCTTTGTTAAATTCTGCATTGTAAAATGCCTCCCTGACATGTCTTTATTTCAAAGCAAACATGATTTACTTTATCCCTTTAACACCCAAAGACAATTTTTGTCATACCTCAAAGAAGTCCAAACACCTGTGTTTTCATAACCACAAACCTGATTTATTTATCCAACATTGTTCTTCTTTCCTGGGAGGAGCAATGCAGCACTGAGCATAAGACCAGTTTTATGTTGAATTATTTGCACTTTATAATAACGTATATGTCAGTATAAGTTAGACTATTTGAATGAAACATGAGTAGGCAGGATTTTAACTGAAACAGGTCTGAAACGGGCCTGTTGTTTTCATGTAAATGGGACTTGGGATGTCTCCTGCTACTGTGTTACCAATAACACTTGGTCTCTCACCAAAATTAGATTGTGTTCGCATTCTGTGTTGATTCAGATACACAAAAGTGTAAAACGTACCATTTGTCGTGCGGGCTTACTTGACTAAAGTTTATCCTTTTTGTTTTTATGTTTTTTTATGTTTCAACATTACCTGCAGCATTTTTCTACTCAGATTCACAGACAAAACTAAAGGGACATCCAGGGATTCTGAAATGTTTCTGCCTTATCACATTTAGTGCATGAGGCTCACTGTGTACACTAGAGGGCACTATTTGTCCTTCAATGATTTAGAATGCATATGTTCTGTTTCTGTAGAACACCTTCAAAAGGTTTTTATAAAAATGATACATAGCAGAAAACATATGGTTTTAGGGAGAAGCAAGAACTTGAAGGGATGTCTACAGCAGAATAGGCTGACCCATTAAACAATATACCTAAAAGCCCATATAGAAGATCCTAAAGCCCTAATCATTCTGGTGCATGAAAAAGATTATTTTTAGACTTTGAGTCAAAAATAATAACTTGATTTTTAAATATGCGGGATATATCATACAAAGAAATGTCAAATTACTTTCGTTTTATATTTGAAAAGGCTGAGTGTTCTGAGTCACAAAGCGAAGGAAGTGAACTTACAAAGTAGTGGTTACTTCCACAGGATGCGGTCGGGCGAGTCAGCTTAAATGAGCCATTCGATATAAAACGGCATGTTTTACCATTTTCTGAAGCTCTTTTGAAGGTCAAGTCAGACACTTTTAATGCTTTAATACTATTTAGATGTGTGTGAACATAAATAAATACCCTAGAAATGTATTTTGTCTTTTGATAAGTTCTTTTTACCTTTTATTGCTTCCTCTTATTACATGGCCCATTTGTTCTCATTATTTCTGTACTATTGATAATCTGCCTTTTACATTTTACAGGAATGTCGAATGTATTTATATTTCATATTTAAAAACAAGAAGTTGATGAAAATAATCCACTATTACACCAAACAAGTAACATGTAACACACACTAATGTATTCATTAAATGAAAACCAAACAAATAAAAGCCGAGAATGAAGATTTCTAGAAATAATCTGGTGTCTCATGCTCTATTCAGTCAAAGACATGGAAAAAGGTGATTTGACAGACAATTGTCCATAAACACACAGCACAAAAACATTACAACTACTTTAAAGTGCTTTAAAACATATAGAGTATCTTCGTCATCCATCAACTCACCAGTTGTAAAATGACCAAGCCACCTAATCGTTGTAGACGACTCAAACCTCTAAATGGAAAATGTAGACAGTGGAAATTGAGCCAGTTGTCCTGCTTGGTACAACATAGCTAAACAGCTTTAGTACTGGGAGTGTATTTTATATCCAATGTTTCCTCATCCAACAAGCAGTTCCTGCAACCCAGTACTACTCAGGCGAAAAACAACAAGGTCGTCTGCATACATTAAATTATTTACCAGAATCTCACCAATCATATGCCCGGTGTTACAGCCGTTTAGTTAACCCAAGGAATTATGCACATACAAATTGAACAACACTGGGGTTAAGATGTCTTCCTGCCTAACACCACTCGAGACTCCAAATGGAGGAGATATACTCTTCCGCCATTAGACCTACATCCCCTGATGAGAAGACCAAAGGGCAAGTAACCTCACTAGAAACCCTGGCACATCCCAGTGTATTGACTTCATAGACAACTTTTTAGGATTCACTTGATCAAATATTTTGGAGGCATTGATAAAACACATCAGGATAGTTGACTTGTTTAAACATTTAGAGGGAACAGTAGCGCTTTCTCAATAACCCCACAACATGATCTTCACCTATGACTCCTGCAACAGTACATAGATTAGAGTGATATATAGAGACCTCACCTATTTTAAAAAATCTAAAATATTACATAACATTTTACTACCTATGGTGTGGGCTCCTGTAGGGTCACAGAGCTTAAAAGCTTTGCAAGCATCAGCATGATATGTTGTTGATGAGTTTTCAACAGACATTTGAAAGGTTGCGAACATGTAGAGGTCAGGTATCCCTCGCCTTTGGTGTAGCCACAAACTTGCTGGCAGTCTCTGTTCTGTTTTAACCAAGTGGATCATGTTTAATAAATCTGATTGACCCCTTTTGTTGTTTCTGGTTCCCCCTTTTCTGACATTCTTCATCAGAGCATTAACTTGTCATCAACCAGGACTGAGTTCACAACCCTAACAGGGAGCTGTCTGGAAAGCCTGCCACATTATAGATAAATAGATAGATTGAACAAAGGCTTTCCCTAGCTAGAGTCAAGCTACTTCAAGGTTACAGAGATGTACTAAAGATATGAGCAGAAAAGACAAGTTTGCATTCATAGTCCCACATTAAATCCCTTTAATGTAATAGCTATGCCTGAACTTTTTAGAATAAGATCACTCACTTTAAAGATTATTCATACATTCTTTGCTTGCCTACACCACTTATCGCAGGAGAGGTGGTTCACCTCAGCGAAGCGGTCCCCCCACCCACTTGAAAAGTAAAGGGGAAAAGGTGGAGCGGTTAGTGCTCCGTTTGTGTAGATTTGTGCAGATAAAATTATCGTTTATGCTGCTTTGGTTTTTGAGATATTAAACTTTATATTATAGGTCATTCAAAGGTCACCGTCCCCCCAGACAGCACCAAAACGGACCAAACTCTTTTAGTGCTTCGTTTGTGCTGATTTGGTTTTTGAGATATTACAAGTTATTTACAGCCTACACCATAATAATACTGCTGTTTGTGGTTAACCAGCTATGGTTTTAAACACAGCTATAGAACTCTGTTATTTAAAGATCCACTTTTCTTGTGCTTGCTGTACTATCAGCTTTTATGAATGTTTTGTATGTTTCAGAAATAAACTGGTTCATTGTGGATATTTATGATTATACCAGAGCCGGAACTAACACAAGATAGACAAAAAAAGAATGTATTTGCTCCTCTTAAAACTGACATCACAGGTGTCTTGACTGAAGTGAACCTACATAGTTTTTTCAGTTAGTTTGTATGATGTTGCTTGTTTATTATCAGTACCGTCTAGCTGCCATCAGTGTGCCCCAGTGCTGGCATAGGAAACGTGGCTCCTTGAACTGAAAAATTGTCTAACCCGTGACTTTGCTCATGAGATCAACACATTATAAATACAGCAAATTTATTGAACGCAAAATGTTACCTTCAAGAGGATAGAGGTAAAGTTGACTGTGTTTGGAAAGGAAATGAAAAAATGAACAAAAGTGACTTGATTTTCAAAAACGACTTTATATGAAAGACTGAACATACTGATAACATAACTTAACCGTAATGAACACATGTAATACTAATGAATCAAAATACGGAACAATAAAAGCAATGCTCATTATAATGTGTATAACACAGCATGGGGTTGTAACTTTTTGGTTTCAGATGCTGTGCTCACTCCACTTGCCAAGTCATCGTAGAACTCCCACACACCTGGACTTAGCTATTTGAAAAACATTTTCAAGTAGTTTTGGTTCTGTCTGGAGGCACGGTGACCTCATCAAGCAAAAATAAAACTTTTAATATCTGAGAAACCACACAACACAAACGACAATTTTACCTGCACAAATCTGCACAAACGGAGCACTAACCGCTCCACCTATTTGCCTTTACTTTTCAATCTGACAAAATCAGAAGAACTCAGAGACTTGATTCTACCGGTGTGGTATGACCATCAGGCGCTGGATGATGATCCTGCTGCTGCTTAAGAAGCCACTGATCTCATCAGCTGGGTCACCTGCGGGTCTGTGAGCTGCAGCTGGCGTGAGAACTCCTCTCCCAGAGACACTCTGCAAAACAAGACTTATTGCACACTGGATCATAACAGTTACAACTCACTAAAACTGCTGCTTTCCTGAAAACAATCTTAAGTGGCATATGGACATGTCGGTCTAAAAACACAGATTTCCGACTGCATTCTTGTGTATAAGCAGGCACTTGCTTTTTTCCCCCGCTACAATATTAATAGCTTGAGCAATGGATAGATGTGAGAGCTTCACACCTCAATCAGTATGATGCACTAGCAGGAGAGCAAGAGTGGCAGAGAATTGCGATGACAAGCATATAATAAAGCTGTTAATTATCTAAATGACTAATATTTTTTACGTTCCAATAAAACTTTGCATAATTTAGCAGAAAGGGGCAAGAATGAGCTGATTTTTAGATGAATCCCTGCTCCAATGTACCTGGCTTAATTCAAATTGATGAATTACCTCATCAGAATGCAGTCAATGTTGTGCTGATGACCTATTTATTTGATCCAGATATGTTGTTTCAAAACCTGCAGGAAGACTGCTATGAAGTAATGCGTTTTGACACCCCTGATATACAGCTATCCCTTATTTATGCTGATTGTTCATACTTTAGTCAGTTTGATATGGTTTGTGGATGCCTTGTTAAAGGATGAAATGCAAACGTTTGAAGAGATATTAATGTTTTGGTGAAGAATTATCCTCATAGACGTAAACATATTTACAACTATTTCCCTCAGGCTGGATGTTTACAGAGTCTCCTTCAAATACTTGTATTCAGCATTTATGAACCGCTGAAAAGTTGTCCAGTTCTATAAACAATAATTCGCATCTTTGCTATTCAAATATTTACTTGCACAGACACAGCTTGACACATGCTTTCCCATTCTCACTTAATAAAGACAGATCTTCATAATGGCTACTGTCAAAGCCAGCCTCGTCTGTTGGTTGGCAGCTAAGTGCAAGAGGATCAGAAGCCCCTCAAATTCTCATCTTTATTTAGAGTTTTTAACTTATGTCCTAATACACCCAAGGGTGAGCACAGAACGCATTCCTACTGCCAGGAAGCTGTATCGTTGTCAAAATGCAGACAAAACAGATTCTGCAGGAGACACTTGAAGAAATTTGGCCAATGTAGCAGCAGTTAAGTAAGCACTAGTGCATTTGGATCAAGTGATTCTCCCCAACTTGGATACAGAAGATCAGGCTGCAAACAATTAAAGGTTGCATTAACCGCAAGGATTTTACAGGAGCAACAATTACCAATTCCTGGATGATGTTTTCCTGCTGGAGATTTACCCCAATGAGCTGCAGCTCAGTATGAAGGGGATTTTTTAAGGAGGGACTTTGGTTTCTGAGAGTGAAGCACACCACATGCCGGGAGGCTGATAAAATTGCTCCGTTAAATTTGCTCAGAATAGGTTCTCCTTCACAAGGTTCCGCTTGTTCAATAAAGATGAATAAAGATGATGTAGCGGATCAAAGCAGAAACTGAACGAAGTAAACAACTGAAACAAGAAAACAAAAACACTGAACCTTTTATACACTTCAGGTTAGTTAGGATTACCAAATGTATTTTTATGTTAAAAACCAAAACTTTTAATTTCAGAGGATTAAATACATTTCTTGGGTATTTGGTTGAACTGGCTTTTTAACTGTATGATTCGGGTCAAATGTTGTGGGTTTACATCCTCAAACATCTCAGAATAGTTTACTAGAATTTTAGCCCATTCCTTAAGATAGAATTGGTATAACAGGATCAGGTACGTAGGCTTCCTTTTTCTCAAACTCTGTTTATATGGGACTACTGTCAGGGTATCTTGACAGCCAATGGAAGACTTAACTTTGCCTGTAGGCCATTTTTAAATATTTAAGTATCAGGCAACTGGGTTAAATTTCATGCTTCTTGAATACATTTTATATATCCTTCAAAAGACTTTTTCAGCTGTGAAAATGGTTTTGAAGGTATTTGTGTATATCTTGATTGCTCTGGATCTACCGTCTGTTAAGGTGGTGGTCCAAAGCAATCGTAACATGTACCAATAATATGATGTGAGTTGTTTTGTTAGTTTGTGCCGAGGTGCTAACTCTCCAGCACATATTTTAATTGCAAGAACAACTTCTGCACAAAGATAATTGATGTTGTAACTTCATATTTGACCAGAGTTGTTTGTCTCAGAAACTAAAATTAATATTTTCAAAACACATTTTTCTGATGCCTTTTATTCTAGCAAGACTCCAGACAGAGATGGTTTACACCAAATATAAAACCCCCAAACACAAGTGAAGTGATATGGCATTTACTGTCCAATCCAAAAAGTAATTTTCAAACTTTGACACTCTGAATGCTAGGGGGCTGGAAATTCACATGATACACTTCAGGGTTGGGCAATAAACCGAAAACAAACTGATACAGAAATTAGCGAATGTCACAGACATAATTTTGCCCATGTCAGTATATTTAGTATTTTAAAGGGCCTATATGATGAAAAAAATTAAGTTTTCTGGCTTTTCAACCATCTGGTATTGGGGTTTTTCTCATAAAAACCCCCACCAGAGTGGTCTTTGGCTTGATTCACGCCTATCTGAGTAATCCTCCTGTATCCTGCTCGTTGAGCAGCTGCACCGCCCTCTCCTTGAAACGACTGAATGTTCAAATTGTGACATATTTTATGTCACTAAGTGAAAACAAGGAAGTGCTAGAGGTTTCTGCACCTCCCCTGCCGAGAGATCTCTGGTAGAATTGCAAACACCCCCTCCCCCCTTCTCAAACCTCATCTGTTTTTGGCAGCTGAAAGCCCTTTTTTTGTTGGAATTTTACTTACTCTGTGAAAATGCCCAATTGGCTTCATGGATTACAGGACTTTATTCTACATTCCTAAAGAGCAGCAGCTGGAAGAAAGAACAAAGACGCCTGATGGACAGAGAAGTTAGTGGCTACATGTTAATGCTAATGTGTGTTAGCCATTTATCAAGCTGCTTTTGTGATCTTATAACAGCATTAGGAGTCTAAGTCACGCCCTTCTACTTCTGGCCCATGGGTTCCCTACTGGCAAAAAAAATGAATGAGAATCAATGGAGCGATAAAAGTTATTTTCTGATCTCGTTTGAAATGCGCCGTAGATCGAACATATCATGTCCGTGAATTTTAAAGACAAATTTTGATACAGAAAAAACGCTGAGTTTCGACCTGCGGCAAAAGTTACTTTAGGTTTTGTGTAAAAACGTTTAGCGGACTACAACTGCAGAAGAAGAAGGAAAGTGAGGGTCGTAGCCTCCAGGACAAAGAAAGGAGCATTAAACACAGAGAAAACCTCTATAAATCTGACCATGTGGAAAGTGGCAGCTATGTCGGGGGTAAAGCAGTCGGTGGAGTGAGAGCCAGCATGAAGGAGAAGCTCTACAATGTCTTGGTGAGTTTTTTATGTGTTATTGAGAGTGAGGAGTCACGTGCCTATTTGGGCGGGGTCTGAGTTTGTCGGCCATAATGTAAGGAGACGCTATCACTTGCCAGGGCAACGCCTTCAGAACTTAACAGTATTGACGCGACTAACATTCCGGAGCTCTTTAATTTTTGCGCGTTTAGTATTTCGGCGGGACAGATCTGCTATTAGACGGAAAGTAAGAAAGTAGAGCAATGGAGAGAGCCAAGGCAAAAGAAAAGGGACCTTACAGGGACAAGCTTATACCCACGGCAAAAAAGCGGTATTTGGAGAAGCTTTTAGACATTAAACACACAGAACCATACAAGCTCCCTGCAGGGGAATGGCACAGAGACGTGAACCATCTGCTTCCGTGCACATATATAGATATAGCAAATTACCTTGTTTTTGGTGTAAGTTATTATACGATGCAGGAGTTTAAAAGCCACAAATCTTTGTAAAGCTACGAGGCTTTCTGCTGTGGCTGGGTGCAGGACTTGGCCATCTACAAGTGTCCAGGTGGGGAAAACAGCGTGGTACTGGCAAAGGTAAGTTTTCTTAACATGCGTTTTAGTGTGTCGTAATTACATTGCAGTTAGCAGACACTTCTTGATCAAAATGACAAAATAATTTACTGTGACTGCTTCATAAACACTAGATTGTGACGAGATGTTCAATGTACACAAACGTTTCAAACATGTTTTAATGGAGGCTAAAGCTGTATAGCGCATGTTTAGGTATTTAGTTGTAATTTAATTTTAGCCCAACGACACATACTGTACCAGGCATAGACTCTATGGCACCAGGATTTTGTGTTGGGGGATAATCACCGGTTCTGGGTCGGCTAGGGTAGTTAAATGTGTGGTACTAGAGCAGTTTTTAACGCAGCAGTGAGTTCCAGGCATGGTAACACAGTGCAGAATTGCAAGAACCTCCTCTATTACCGAGTTAAAAAACACACAGTTTGCCGCCGGAAGGAAACCAAGATGGCGGAGACTGAGGATCATGTACCATGACGACCCTCTCAATAGGTAGTGCTAGCACTTGTTAGCTGCGTGACATCATGTGCAACTTCTGACTTCTGATTTGTAGGCAGGGCAGTTTAATTGTGAAATTTTACAATCAAATAAATTCCAGATAACTTGAAAAAACACAGTTGAAACATACATAATTAGTTATCATTTAAACTGAGGTGCAACATATGTGTGATTCAGGACGTAAGACAAAGCGGACTAGAAAATAACTTTTATCGCTCCATTGACAAGTAAAATTTTAGGAAAAATGAATATTATGTGTCTATCCTAAAAGTTGAAAGCTGTAAAATAGTATGATATAGTCCCTTTAAATTAAAGTAAGCAATGTAAAAAAGGTGTGTAGTTTGGCTCTGCTCATGTCCTTTTAAAGTGACAGTGTGTAGTTTTTACCATTAATCTCTGGAAATGTGCATCAAATAATTTGTTGAAAATGAATAAAACGATGGCCAATTTTTTAAAGTGTTGGCGGCTTTACAACATATAACTATAGAAAGCGTGTCTAAAATACATGGGTGCCAACATATTGGGTGTTTCATTCTATGTGAGCCAAAGTGGACAATTTGCAGATTTTTGAACAAGCATTTACATTACTATCCCCTCGTCCTCTCCAACTTGTACCGACCGACCAACCTGATCCAAGACCCACCCAACCCAGGTCAGTGGGGCAGCCTCGGAGAGGAGCTGAGGGAGCGCCGCTGTTGTGTCCAAGCTTTTGGACTCCCCGTCAGAGGCGGAAGCTACCGCCCACCGCCAGATAACTAGAGTAAACATCTACATTGCATTCTCTCAATGGAAATAACTGAAGGAACAGCAAAGTCTAAGTAAACACGTCGAGGTCGTTTGCTTTCTGGTAGACAAGTAACACCATTCACCATAAAACTACTCTGATATTAACCTTTTTTTTTCCATTGAGGTCATTCCGTCTAATATTACAGTTTATCCATTTTGAAAAAACATCTGAATGATATCACTAACCTACAAAATGCTGAAAACATTTGCCATTCATAAATGCTGTTTTAAAAAAGAATCTGATGTGCTTTTCAAGTTGCTGCACTTATGATTTTGCTGGAGGTTGAATTATCTGCCTTGTAGTAGTGGAAAATTGTGACAAATCTAGTGTAGTTTTTGGTGCTATTGGAGACCTTCAGAGACTCTCACGTGAAGCACATTATCCTGGTTACACTTTTCACTTAGCACACCGTAGTAGTGCAGCAGAAGCATGCTCCTCTCCCATCAAATCCTCTCCCTCAAAGCAGACGGGCCAACTTACTCCATTGAGCATGCTGAAACCCGCTTGCTGACTGATCCTACCTGCGTTTAGATTTACAGTAAATGTCAAAGTTTCTTAAAAATGAACGACAGCACACTGAAAATCACCAATTTCACTCACAGCTCAGTTGATTAGCACATCCTCAGAGTGTGCAACTTTCTGTGATGTTAAACAGTCATCATGTTTCAGTCTAAACCTGGCTCCCAGAAATACAGAAAGGAGTGGGAATCAAACCCTGAATTAAAAGGCTGGTTAAAGTCGCTTATTAGAGATGTTACACTGGCCGGCTGCCTGTATTTTAAAGCTGATTCATTAGCCAAAATTAGTGATATAAAACACATCCCAACTCTGAAATATAGACAAGGCTAAATATTATCATAGTTCCATGAAGCCATTAATGGTTTAAAAAAGCTATTATGCAAAGTCTTTCATTTAAAAAAATTATTCCCCTCAGCAACAGCCCCATAGAGAAAAAACATAACTTTTTTTTTTTTTTGTCTGTGGGGTAGTTATCTTCTATTTATCAATGAGGTGAACTTCTCAATATATTTTGATTTGAAGCCATATCGCCCAGCCCTACCTATTTGGAGAAATGTGCGTGTCACCTTAAACTATCTATATGAACCAGACTTATAAAGATCAACTTTTCCTCTTATGTCGTCCTGGCTTGTTTGAATTTTTGCCTCATGTGACACAGGGTAGTAGCGTGTTGTGCTGTACTCTCAAAAAATGTCCACGTGTTCCCTCAGAGGTTCCAACAGTCATGCTATCACCACTGAATTGAATATAGACTGTTAAATATAAATAAACTGAATTTAATAATATAGGCTTTTGTCAAAGTGTTTAACAGTATAAAGATATTTGTGTGTGTAAACTTCTAAGTTTAAGAAAGTAATCCATTTTTTTTTCTCACACATTGTTATTGTATTTTGCAAATGTTTATGTGAGTGCAACTTGGAGAAACTTTTATGTAAAGCATTACACCAATAGTCAGATTCTGTCAGAGGTGTAAGTGAAGACAGACAGGGACACCTCTGTTTTGGTATTTCTTTGTAAGTAATTTCACCATCTTGGAATGAAACATGAAAAGATTCTGAATTATCTTGAGCTGAATGTAAGCACTGCTAGCCAACCAAGCCTTAGTGGCCGAACTGATATAGGTCTTTATAAGATCAAAGTAGATGCAAGAATTCCATTAAATAATTTGAGTGGTAACATCTGTGACTTCAATTTGAAGGTAGAACAGTGGAGCTCAACAATTGGTGATATGTGCTCTTTTAGGCTGATTGAATACCAGACCCACTTCTGTGTTCTGGATCATTTACGCTGGTTTGCAAGGTTGGGAAACCAATTTAGAGGGACACCACCTTCTAGCTAATATATAAATATTTTGGGGAATCCAAACTGACCTGAAAAGAGAAAGTTTTGTCTGATTTAATATCAGACAATGAGAAAAGCAAGATGGAAACGTAAATATCCATGTTAAACACCACCCCACCCCTAGTTACCACTACCTTAACAAATACTACAACATTACACTACATCTCCAATACCCTTTATACTGTGTTTATGACCATTTCGGTTTCATTCATTTTTCCCCCACACATGAACTAAAATGAAAATCTTCACTTAGGCCCCTTTAGACAGCTGTTGCCAGTAAGTTTCAGATGACCTGTTATAGAAAACTATGTTGCAAATAGCCCGAATGAAGAAAAAAAAAAAACAGTTGAATCAAGAAGTTATTAGATTGATAGGGAAATCTGCACAGTTCTATATCATGTCCCACATTAGCAGAGCACATCAAGTTGCCATTAAAATTAGGTCAGTCCTCAGGGTGTTGTCAATATATAATTAAAACAGGATGCAGACAAGGCTTCCTTTGCACAATGAACCACTTGTGTGACTGGATCAGGTTTTCTTTTCTGAACTGAAAACAATGCAGTCTTATTTTTTTGTTTATTTTTATGTTTCTTGGAAATGCAACTCAACATTCCATGTAAGAGTTTTCTCCACCTATATTTTTTTTTACAGATAACTAATTGGACTAGAAGATGCGCAGAAAATGCAGCTCCCATAAAATCCCTAACAATTTAGGACCGATTCACACAGCAGGATTTTCAAGATGATTCAGGCCTGATTCTGCCCTTCAGACAATCCCAAGAACACCCCGATTATCAGGATTAGGATAATCCTAACAACAATTCTCGATTTTATCTAATGTTGCAGCCAGATTTCTAATGAATATTAAAAGGAGAGATGATATTTCTCCTGTTTTAGCTTCTCTCCATTGGCTCCAAGTTAAGTCCAAAATAGAGTTTAAGATACTCCTTACATAATCCAGCTCCATCGTACATCAGAGATCTGATTGTTCCAAATGTTCCTAACAGGGCACTTCCTTCTCAGACTGCAGGTCTACAGGTAGTTCCTAGGATTTCTAAAATTAGAATGGGAGGCAGATCTTTTAGTTATCAGACTCCTCTCCTGTGGAACCAGCTCCCAGTTTTGATCTGTCAAGGAAGATACACTGTCTATTTTTAAGACCAGGTTTAAAACCTTCCGTTTTAATAAAGCTTATAGTTAGAATGGCTTAGTTTATCCTGAGCGTTTATTGTAGTTATGCTGCTATAGGTTTAGACTATTGGAGGACAGACTGACCACTTCTACTTCTCTTTCTTCACTATTCTACTTTTCTCTTCTACTATACTCTCCAGAGATATTTTTTCTCCTGTTATTGCAATTGTTAACCTTGTTTTCTCTCAGTGTTTTTCTCTGCATCGAAGCTCCACCCGGTCTGGTATCCTGCTCAACTACAATGCCCCCTGCTGGATGGGGAGCATCTGTCCAGATGATGCTCAGAGTCACCGAGCATCCTCCAAGCTGTCTCTTCTCTGTCTTAGACCCCCGGACGGTCGTGGCAGATGACCACTTTTACTGAGCCAGGTTCTGCCAGAGGTTTCTTCCTGTTAAAGGGGAGTTTTTCCTCTCCACTGTCGCTGCAAGCTTGCTCAGTTTGAGGGATTGCTGAGGAATTGCTGAGGTGGAGTCTGCATGATCTGGGCACAACCTCACGTCGATGACTCAACGCAATCTGCTGGGATTCCTTACACAGAAAACTTTTAACTGATTGGAATGTTTGTATAATTGTATTGAAATAACTTTTGTTGTAAAGTGCCATGAGATGGCATCTGTTGTGAAATGGTGCTATATATATTAAAGTGAATAAAAGTGTGTGGTGTGTGTGTGTGTGTGTGTGTGTGTGTATATATATATATATATATAGTATAGACCAAAAGTTTGAACACACCTTCTTACTCAATGTGTTTCCTTTATTTTCATGACTACATTGTAGATTCTCAATTAAGGGCATCAAAACTATGAGTGAACACATAATGTATAGAATTACTGTATGTACTTAAACAAAAAGGATGAAATAACTGAATACATGTATTATATTTTAGTTTCCTCAAAGTAGCCACCCTTTGCTCTGAATACTTCTTTGCATTCTCTTGAGCTTCAAGAGGTAGTCACCTGAAATGGTTTTCCAACAGTCTTGAAGGAGTTCCCAGAGATGCTTAGTACTTGTTGGCCCTTTTGTCTTCACTCTGCGGTTCAGCTCAGCCCAAATCATCTCGACTGGGTTCAGGTCCACTGACTTTGGAGGCCAGGTTATTTCACAATTTTTGGAAAAGCACTACATAATTCCATTTGTGTTCATTCATAGTTTTGATGCCTTCAGTTAGAATCTACAATGTAAATAGTCATGAAAATAAAGAAAACATGCTAAAATAAATGAAATATGAAATGTAAAATAATAAGATAAGATCAAATATATTGAGATGATTAAAAATAAGAATTCACTTGACTTACTCAGCCGTTTTATTATCCGGTTTTTATCACGATTATTTTTACGAGTAAAAAGTAAAGGTCTACCACAGCTATAATTGCACAAAATCAGGCTTTACCTGCTTCACCATCCTTGTTTGTTGTCACAAACCACAAGCTTGTTTTAGGGAAAAAGTTGCACATTTAGTAGCGTCTGTTTAAGCTTTTCTTTTTTATATATTGTTACCCTCTGTGCGCCACCCTTATGCTTTTAACTTTCAAACACCACTGAGTGCTCTGACGTGTTAAGTTGAGGGGTCAAGGTGTGCTGCAAAAAAACGAAACAACAATAAAGCGAGCTGCCACTGGAGGCAGACGTGATTGTTTTTGTAAAAACTCTATATCTCTACTTCAGCTGTTGTGTATTCCAACTAATATGCAACTACAATAAATAGTAAATATTTTCCCCTTCCAGTTCAAAATATTTCCAAACTACTTCAGAAATACTGTTACTAGTAATAATTTCTTTCTAGTTGCACCTTTGACACCCAAGTACGACTCAGCTTGCCTTGAAACGTCCCATTTCTCCCAATTACCCACTCCGGACTGTTTCCAAGCTCTGGCTCACTTGATTCCACAAATGTATAGAAACAGATATCAATTAGAGAAAAGTGTGTAATGATGTTTCAGTGTGGTGCCTCTCTCCAGCAATCATAGGGCGTGAGGCAGGGTATGACCTGGACAGCTTGCCAGTCCATTCAGTTCACACACAGTACAAACAACCATGTGCGCACACACTCATACCTTGGGGCAATTTAGAAAGACCATTAAACATAAGAGTCATGTTTTTGGATTGTGGGAGGAAGCACCAGCAGGGAGCTTACAAATGCACCAGGAGTACTTTCACACTCCTAGCCTTGGGTCTAGGCTGGAATCCAGACCCAGAAAGGCAACGGTGCAAATAACTGCACCACTGTGCATCCCTGTGAAGCAGTTTATAACAACACCAAACAGAAACCATCCCTCTTTCTTCAATGTCTCTTGTTATTCTCTGCTGCAGTGGGTGCCTTTTTGCTCGGATCGGTGACGCTATTCATTGGCGAAATGTTCATGATATGCGGATGTCTTGGCTAATTCCTTGGCCAATATTGTATGGAGACATGATATCTGAGAGTAGTGGACCAACAGATTACCCAGATAGAGAAAAGTGCAATAAAGTTACCCTGAAGTTCCAACATTTTAAAGAGAACATCAGCTATTATCTGACTCAAATGTATTCTGGTATATTTCAGTGGCTTTAGCATATTTAAAGTTTATTCATGTTTAGAGACTACAATCAGTCAGGTCTGTTTTTACTTTGAATGATACTATGCACTCTAAATTTTGTCCATTGTATCACTTACTTTAACACATGCAGATTTACATATTAACAGTTGGTTCTGGTGTTAACTTTCACCAAGCAGGCATTACACTGCTACATTTACTTAAAGTCCACAGATCCCAAACCAGATTGTGCACATCTTGGCTTGAATTCACTACCCCAAATTTTCAAAGCAAAATTTTCTACTGGAACTTGAACTTTTTCCTTATTCTGTCATATCTCCTACATGAAATACAGTAAAAACAGATAATCCTTCTAACAACCAGGGGCTCCAAATTTTCGGAGTCTCTGTGTCTTGTATCACCTAGCAGGGTTTTTCTAGTATTTCTTCAAGAATTAGCTTCAGATGCTTAACAGTGTTTTCAAACTAACAACCTTTCTTAATTATAGCAAGAGTTAAAAATAATGTGTCGTGTTTTTCAGTTTTTTAGCACTGTCGGCTTGCAGTAAGAAGATCCTAAGTTTCAATTCCAGCCCGAGTGGAATTTGTATATTCTTCCTTATGCATGATTCATAAAATCTGAAGAGAAACCGTTTACATACGTTTACGTATGCTTGACAATAAAAAAAGTCACCCTCAGCATGTTACAGATTCAAACATGAGATGACGAAGCAGCAAACAGTGTTGTTTCACAAACTTACTGTTGTTTTGAAAAATCAAGGCTCCATTTAGCATCCCCTTCAACCATAAGAGCTTTTTTTTTGTTTTGCTTGTCTTCCAGTGTTTTTGTTCAAATTTTGCCTTTATTGGCTTTAGAAATACTTCACGGCAATACAGAGGAACATTTTAATTTATTACACCATAATGTCTCTACAGGATATGCACTAAGCAATATCTCATCATGGTGAAATATGCATACCTCCTCCTGTGATGGAGTTATGCATGCGGAGATTTACGATTTAATTTCCATAACTATTGCAGCTAATGATTCCAGATGAGGCTGATCATAACTTAATAGGTCCCTAGAAATGAGCAGCCAGCACTGGATCATTCTATCCTCCTTTTGTAAGTTTTTAAGGAAGTTTTTTTTTTATCAAAAGTGGTACGAATATCTGACCGCCTACAGTACATGAAAGATTTTTTAAATAGGACCTTGCTATCGAAACAATACTATATGGAAAAAATATAAGCCAGGTAAAAAACACAAACGGAACAACAACAAAAACGGTAAATGATCCAAACTACACTTAACACTTCCTCAAACATCATGCACTACGAGAGGTAATGGTGAATTAATTAATGTGTATCCCATTTATGAGGTAATTGTTCCAAAGTCTTTCGACTTGGACAGACAAAGTCATTTTAGACACAGTTCACTTACTTGGTTGCCCAGACTCCAAGTGGCTCCTAACTTGTCTGGGTGAGTAAATAAATGTAAAGCATGCTATAAATAAGGTCCAAGTTGAAAAAAACAAACTATAAGATCTGTAGATGTATCAGAGATCATCTTGAATCTTTTGTTGCCTGTTGACTGACTCGTTCAATTAAATCCAAACAAACAAAACAAATAATACACATTGTGAGTATCAATAGGCTATATGTGTTATTAACATCTTAACTGCTGCCATAATTTTGAAATCAGGGAACATTTATCTAACTGAATTTATCAGAATACGAAAAAAACTCTAAACAAAGTTTTTCTTTGTTTGCTTCAGTCAGAGGAAATCCCCTTGAAACTCCTTTTTTGCATAAGTAAATTGCAGCTATCTGGCACCAACAGTCTGTCAGGTGTTGTGCCACCTGTGCAACCATAGATGTGCTCCAAAGCCCCCATACGTCTTCAAACAGCTGTCAGCATCAGGTTAGTGAGATGTGTTGAGCAGTGTCCCGGTCTGAGCTAATGTTCACATGGTAATAGTTTTTTTATTGATTAAGTTGAAAAGAAGTCAGCGGCTTGAATACCGATCTGTCAAAATGTCCAATACACTCAGAATTTCATGTTACCATTTAAAAATCAACAGTCAAATATGGGAAAAAATCCATTTGACAGGACCTCTGTGTATTAATCCTAATGCCAGAAAGACAATAAGAACAGCTCTCTCCATGCTTATGTAGACCTATTTTCAGATGGCTTCCTGGTTTTACCCCACCTACGTTGCGTTCACACTGCCCAAAACGTTAACGTCAAGAGCGGCGAGATTACATATAATGTCTATGGTTGAGTTCACCAGAGGGGCGTCAGAGTCTCTGTGGTATGTCAACACGGCAGCAACGCAGAAATTCAGGTAGCTGAACTTTTGACACTCTTGACGCGGTGTGTCAACCAATCAGAGCATCTCAAGCCTAGTTTATACCCCTCTGACAGCAGCTTTGCACACAGACGTATAGATGGAGATGTTTTTCGTTTATAGTCCTCTGTTCATTTTTCTGTGTTGTAAAGCAATTCCTTACCAGGACAGCAAGGGGTGCTAACTTCTCATGGCGGGTCGGCCTGCCGTTGCAGTGTCGTTTCTATCTATTTTCTTCAGCTTGTGAACACATTAGCCCTCAAGGAACAATTGACAACAGAAAGTAAATTTTAATTAAGCTGTAGAGTTTTTTTTACTAGAAGTGTAGCTAGTAGAACACACTAAAAATGCATGTAATAACAGCAGCCTTTTTTGTTGTTTTCCTACACCTCCTTGTGTTCAAAATCTCAAATTTTATTGAGAACTCTGGTCTACTTGATGAAACCATGAATTCTGTCCTGTACCAGAAAATTCTGACTGCCCCTGAAAGCACTCTAGCAAATCCACCTATGAATGGCACAAGAAGCCCCAACAAAACAAAAATCTTGGATTGACCTAGTCAAAGTCCATTCTTTAATTCACTTGAGAGGTTGTAGCATGATGTTAAACAGGCTCTTAATGCCTGAAAACCCAATGTGGCTTAATTGAGATTATTTTCCTTCTCAGCACTTTTGAAGAGCCATTCCTGGGTATTGCAACAGCTCCAAGGAGGCAGCTGCTGCCAAGGCTTATTAGGTTTAGGGGTCAATTACTTTTCCCATAATGCCAGGATGGTTTAAATAGATTTTCTCTTGATTAAAAATGAACCTTTGAACAGCCACATTTTCCATTTACTTAACTTGTTTTTATTTGTCTGATAAAAGGAAAACAAATCTATGAATAGAAAGTCAAATGTTTCTGTTTGATGCATGTTTTTAATAGGACTATATGATGCTATTTTACAGCTTTCAACTCCTGGGATAGAAAAATATATGCAAAAATGTTACCGTTGTTGTTATACAGTATTAATTTGTCCTAAAATTGAACTTGTATCCTGTAGTTAATGTTGGACCATGAAGTAAAACGGCTCGTTTCTCTATAACCCCCCAGTGCTGAGCTTAATATCAAACAGTATTCTGACAGTGTATTTGAAAAGCACGAAGTACCACAATGAAAACTTTTATATTAGGGGCTCAGGCTGATGTCAGTAGTTGAACACACGTCGTTTTCTGGAGAGGGAGGGGCAGCTGCTCAGAGAGCAGAATTCTGGAGGATTACTTAGACATGCGTGAATTAAACCAAAAACCACTCTGGTGGGTTTTTTTAATGAGAAAATTGCATTACCAAATGGTTGAAACCTCCAAAAACTTGATTTTGCATGATATAGGCCCTTTAAAGCATTTTCTTTTTTATTTAAGTCATATTTTTTTAATTAAATTGCCTTTTGGAATTATTTAAGCTGACTTTGGTTATAGCAGACTGAATCATGTCTGTTTGTTATGAAAAATAAACAGACAAACAAAAAAAGTGGTCTGAACTAATAATCTGATTTTCAAAATTTTCTTGTTCTTTCAGTGAACTTATTTCTTGGATAAATAAAATGAATATGAAGGTAAATTGACTTAAAATATATATTGTTCTTCTATTTGGAATAAGTACATTTGATGTTGTCAATAACAAATTTTTATAATATAGAGAAACACATATTTTCTCTTTGCCTAAATTACTAAAAATTCACTGGTATATATCAAAATTTTACATTTTCAACATTTTTTTTTTTTGGGGGGGTGTGATTATTTAGTTTTTTTTAAAAAGTCTTCTTTTCTCATCATTATAACTAGTATTAATATTCAACAAAAGTTAAAATAATATTTTCCACAGTACAGTATGCTTTAAATGCTAAAGTGTTTAGCCTGTAAACTTTGTAGTTAAGTGTAGGATAAAATGTCCAGACCAATGAAGCCAGACATGCATGCAGGCTCTAATCTCTTAGTGTCTGGAGGCGCTGACCTCTTTTGTTCGTGTGATGGCTTATTAGCAGTATTGATTTTGGCTTCTTTTTGTTGCAGACTTCCTGCGGGGAGGCAGATCCTATGTGCACATATCAGCTATTGTTGGTCACCAAAAAACATCAAGTCAGGCAGCTCCAGTTAAACATGCAGCTGAAATTTTCTTTAAGAAAGGGCTAAGATAGATGAGCATTGTTGAAAAAGTGACTAGTGTTTCTTTGACCAACTTTGGTCTTCTCGCTGATGGAATCTTCATCTAGAGGACTTTTTTGTTTTTGCAGCAGTTGGACGTGGGGCACATGTAGCTGGAAAACCTTATGCTGTAAGTTTGTTTTCATACAAAAAATATATAGGTAAAAAAGCTTGTGAAAAGCTTTTACTGTATTTCTGACCTGATAGTGAGGTGAATTTTTGGTGGATGAACTCCTTCCTGCAATATGTTGTTGATGCTTATTTTTTTATCGTTGTTTTTTTTTTTTACTTAATACAGAGACTCACAAATGCACTAGTACTGCCTTTGGATATGTTTTAATGCAGTTGCATAATTATTTGGTTTATAAATGAAAACTTTCTTTCACTATGTATGGACATAAATGTCATTAATGCCATCATGTGAATTTTCATTTGTTAACAATTTAGAGTTAAAGTTTACAACCACCTGCAACCAGCTGAAATGGATGATTTTACTGTGCATTAATATTTCTGCTTTTGGGGATGCAGTCAATCATTGGCAAGAAAAGTGGATGGTGCTCCTAGATTGGCTGCTTTGCAAACACCAGCCAGTAGTATGTCAAGTAGCATTTTATGAGGTAGTTAAGGTGTATTCAAACCAGCCTTGTTTAGTTCACTAAAATGAAATTGAATTTTTTTTCTTCCTTGGTCCGGACCTTTTGGGCCAGTTTGAATACCACCCAGGATATTGTGGAGCACACCAAGCAAACAAACCAAGAGCTTGCTGAAGAGGTGGTCTTGGAGCAATTCCAAAAGTTCTCAGGTGGGGAGCAAATCTGGTGGGAAAAGCAACCTACATTTATCCCACCCAGTAAATAAAAAATGACCCTTTTATTCTCGGTGGGCACCTGCCTTTGTTGCAAATTATGAGAACTAATTGTTTTTTTTTAATGATTTTTTAATTTTCTTATTTATAGTCATGTCATGCCTAAGCATGTAAATTTCCCAACTGTCACATCAATACAGTCTCTTCATATTGTATACATATTTAGAATACTATGTTGACTCTGCTAAATCCATCTTCCTGCATCCTGTTGTGCACCTCATCTTGCATCCAATGCTTGACGTTCAAACTTTTCTGACCTGTAGCTGAATCAGCGGTTGGCTACTACTGATGGTTAATAAATACTGGACTGCAAATAGGTGGGATTATATTGTATACAAGAACAGGAAAAGCTCTCACCTATCCTTAAAAGCAAACAGTTTATGTATTGTTGAAAACAGCTCATGACTCCTTTATCAGAGTATTTGGTTGAGAGTTATGGTTCGAAGGATTTAGGATTCCTTTGGTGATTATGTCACATTCACGCAGTGAAATTCCTCCTTTTTCTGTTGAAACTGTTTGTTTAATGGAGTGCATTGTGGGACTATTTGTCTTTATGACAAGAGGTCTGTCTTTGTATTCCAATTCCATGGCTGGAAGCTCAACAGCAGGTATTTGTAGTGAAAGTTACATTTCAAATGTAAACGTTATATTGAAACCAACATATCCCCAGTAGTAAACCCTAGCAAGAAATAGGGCTTAGCCTTGAAAATTGCAACTGGTGCATGTCTAATCTTGCAGTTTGGTTGTCAGAGCCGATCACCACACGGTGATATCACACATCATTCCCCATCTATCTATCTATCTATCTATCTATCTATCTATCTATCTATCTATCTATCTATCTATCTATCTATCTATCTATCTGTCTGTCTGTCTGTCTGTCTGTCTGTCTGTCTGTCTGTCTGTCCGTCCGTCCGTCCGTCCGTCCGTCCGTCCGTCCGTCCGTCCGTCCGTCCGTCCATCCATCCATCTACTTCTTATTTTCCAAATAAAAGTTGGTTAGAAAAGATAGTCCTAACAAGAATTCTGTATTGCACAGCATTTTATTAATTTTAAGTCACAAACGTATCATACTTTTCTCCTTTAAGAATCAAATTTGCATTTATTTATAAACGCTGAGCAGAGGTTTCCCAGCTGAAATATAAGAAGTATTTCTTGTTTTCAATGTGGAACAAATAGTGAGCAAATTTGTAAGCATATTTACGTTTTAATGCATCTCTCTTTTTTTGAATAGCAGATTCATTTTACCACATATTTATAACATGGATCTACACAGTTAGTTATTTTATGTTGTAACACTAGGAAATTGTCAAGTTGGTTGGGATGTGAGCTGCTCAATGACATTGATTCCTACAGACAAAATTAACATCACAGTCGAAGTTCCTTGAAGGTATTGTGAAAAATATAAAAATATTGTGGAATGTTAAGATTTGGTTCAGTTCAGTAGAGGATTTGCCTTTAAAGCAGGCCTAACACTGCAGACAGATGTGATGGGGGTGGAGACTTTTTCCACGAGGATTTCCAACCACGAAACGCCTGATGTCAAACTTGGAAGTGCTTCACTTGTGAGCAGCAGGAAGGCAGTGGGTTCTCAGCCTGCCACATTTCTGGCATGCACATTATGTAGATGACTATGTTTCCTTTATTATGGAAAGGTATGATTTGGCGCCTTGTTAGGTTTAAACTGGAACATTAAGATTTTGAGTCACTCACCATCTTTCTCAACACAAAGGTTACATCACCTTAATAAAACATTTTGCTTGCCTTAGAGAAGGGTTACATTTAGCCCTATTCTATGCACAAAGGTAAATATAAATTAGATTTTCTCTTAATGATAGCCACATATTTTATGGCACGCTACACCATAAAGAATATCTAAATAAATGTATAAAAAATTTGACAAATGAAAACCAGAAAGTTTCTTATAATTAGAAGAATAATGTAAAGTAGAACATACAACTAAAGACGAGAAAAAAAACATGATACGTAGTGTCCAAAATGTTAAAAAGTCTGAAAAATGTAAAGTCAGCCTTCTTTAATCTATCACCCGTAAAAAACGTTGTTCCCAACTGCATTCAGAGGTCACCTTATTAGTAGACAAAGTGCTTAAGTGTGTACCTTTTAGTTACATGCAAAATTCTATTTCTGTGGAAAAACACTGAACAAAATCCAGCTAGAGTGGATCATGGTGATGGCAGCATCATGATGTGAGAAGGTATTCCTTTTAGCAGTGTCAGGGCCGAAGATCAGACTTGATATTATGACAGCTGGAGCTAAATTTGATTCCAGCCTTGGGCCTGTTTAATGCAAAGCAACAGTACTACCTACTGCACAGTCATGCAGCATAAGTGGCCAATACTACAAAATATAGTTTAGTATCTGAACACAAAATTATCTTTCAACACACTGCTTGGCATGTGCTGGAGGGCTTCAACAGACACCTCAGTAGTGTTAAGTTAGAGGGGACAAAGCATGTCTTCTACACTTATTTGCAAGTTTCTGGTTTTAAATCAAGTTTTCTTCTCTTGAGTTGAGCTTAAACTTTAACACAATAAACAGTGCACAAAGAGATTATAATGAATATACTTCTGTCCCAGTAAGCTATATATTTTAATTGTTTTTATATCAATTTTTTCACTTTAGATAACCCAAAGAATTGCAAAGAATCCCTCAAATGGTGTTGCAGCTGCTGTGTACCTTAACAGTAGGAGCAATAGCAACTTTTTATTGATTACATTTCAAGTAAATAGGCAAGTCAGGAAAAGTTGTGACAGTATATTGAATTAAATCAGACTGAAACAATTATTTTGTCACAGCAAGACCAAATACATGTGTAAATGAGAAAGACACAAGTGGAACAGTGAAGTTACGTACAGGGAGTAGAAGTAAAGAAAGTAGAGGAATTTAAGTACTTAGTGTCAACGAATGCGTGGAAAAGAGGTGAAGAAGCGTGTGTAAGCTGGTTGGAATGGGTGGAGAAAAGTGTCAGGTGTGATGTGTGAATTCAGCAAGAATGAAGGGACAGGTGTACAAGACAGTGGTGAGACCAGTGATGTATGGTCTAGAGACAGTACCAATGAGGAAAAGACAGGAAGCAGAATTTGAGGTTGCAGAACTCAAGATGTTAAGATTCTCTTTGGGAGGCACAAGGATGGATAGGATCAGGAATGAGTACAGAGGGACAGCTCATGTTGGATGTTTGGGGGACAAAGTCAGAGAAGCGAGACTGAGACGGTTTGGATATGTTCAGAGGAGACGATGATTATATCAGTAGGATGCTGAGGTTGGAACCACCACAAAGGAAGCAGAGAAGAAGACCAGGAAGGAGATTTATGGATGTGGTGAAAGAGGACATATTACGTTGGTTGGCATGAGGGCATAGGATGCAGTGGATAGGACTAAATGGAGACAGATGATTCGCTGTGGCGACCCCTGAGGGGAAAAGCTGAAGGAGATGAAGATAATCTTTGACCTGTCTATTACATTGAAAACAGTACAACAGTAAATTATTTAATGTGTTCTTCATAAATTTTATTGTGGGTTTTTTTTTGTGGCGGGGGGTGGGGTGGGTGGGTGGGTTTCAAAATAAAGACGCATTCCAATATTGGTTCTGGCAACACATTAAAAAGAAATCCAAGTAGAACAGTAAAACATTTGTCATTTTGTAATGTTACCATTCCTTTTCACAAAACTTAAAAAAATGTTTAAGGAGTGAAGACTCCAAGTGATGAAGTGTTGCAGGTGTAATTTTGTGCCATTCTTCCAACAAACAAGTCCTAAATCTAATTTATGCTTCTGCGTTTTGACGGAGACGGATTGATGCAACGCCATTATCCGTCAACGCAAGGGCTCTCCGTCACCTACGCAAGGATGCACGGAGTGGAGGTCCAAATTGTAACTATCCATCTCCGTCGACGGAGAGCGTATACATCTGATTGGTCAGTTTCAGTAACAACCAGAGATCGCGTCACCAGAACGGGGCTCTACAGTCGCTGTAATCAGTAGTTAATGCAGCGCTTGGCCACATAATTTATCTAATCTATTCTTTTGGCGATTTTGAAAACAAGGAGGTGTAGGAAAACAACAAAAAACGGCTGCTGTGTTTTGTTTCCATTTGTTTCTAGAGTATTCTTTGATCCGCACTTCTAGTAAAAAGCTTTACAACTTAATTAAAACTTACTTTCTGTGGTTCATTGCTCCTTGAGGAAGAAATGCGTTCACAAGCCTAGAAAAAAACAGATGCGGCGCTGTGATAGTAAGCAGAGACGCCATGAAAACTTAGCACCCCCCTGCTGTCCTGGTCGAGCAAAACAATAGAGAATGGAGTGGAAGAGCGGAGTACTATAAACAGGAAACGTCTCCATCAATACGTCTGCGTCTGAGTGCAAATTTGCAGTCGGAGAAGCATAAACTAGGCTTTAAGGTGGGCAGCAGTAGTCCTATGGGGGCTTCAATGTTGCCTTTTAAAATGCATCACACATTCTCTATTGGAGAAAGCTGTTTTAAGGGTTCGGAGATCACGGTTGTTCAGCTTAGGCTTGTGCCCTTGTCCTTTAGGCACAGAAATTCTTCCAGATTCCTTGAATTTTTGAGTAGTTGACGATTTACAATACAAATCTCTGCCTATCTTTCTATGTGGAAAATCGTTTTTAAACATTTCAATGATAATAAAAAATTAACATCATTATTTACCTAATTTACTTGATTACTAGCCCTATATTACTCCCGTCCCAACCTTTTTTTTTACGTGTTGCAAGTCTGAATGACACAAAAGGATATATATTTACAAACGAAATGCCATTGACATGTTGACATGAATTATTTGTGTCCATATTATCTTCAATGAAATATAAGTTGAAATAAATTTAGAAATCTCTACCTTTTTTTAATTTACGTTTTCCATCGAATCCCAACCTTTTCTGATTTGGGGTTGTAAGTTCCAGTAGTGAATCGTGCTTATCTGACGTTTCCAGTAGCTTGTTGAGTTTTTCTTCGACCTTCCTGGTTGTGCCCAGAGCTGACTGCTGATTATGGCTCAACTCAGTGGGTGACAATAGTCAGAGTCATAGACTGATCTTCTTTCCAAACAAACAAGAGAAAAATTTAATTCAAACTATAACACTGAGATGTTTTGCTTTGATAAGTGTCCCCATTAAAGGATGAAACTACTGTTTAGAATATTTGAGAGAGATGTTCTCAAGACTGGAGTGCTCCTTTCATTCCTTTCTATTGACGTCAGTATCTTTCCTCTATCAATCCACTGCGAAGGTAAACATTTAGTCAAAATATGACATGCAGGGATGGTATAACTATGAGCAGCTGTATGCAGCTGTCGCTCTGCTAACTCGGTCTTGAAGCAGTGAGGGCTCCTTAAGTTGAAATGTTTCTATGACATCACAAAAAACAATATTTGGGGGTTTTCATGAATCTGCTGTGCTGGAGTTTTACCACTACCCCTTCTCTAGCCTTTTAAGTGGGTCAAATCATGATTTGCTGAACTAAACGTTGAAACTAAACATTTTTTAATCAAGGAGGATTATATAAAAATAAAAAAAATAAAAAAAGTGTTTTACCCCGTAGAGATTTTTTCTTTATCTTTTTTGTCACACTTAAATGTTTCAGATTATTCCCAAAAAGAACCAATAGGCTTGTCATGGCTTGTATTCCCCCACCCCCCCACCCCCGACAAAAAAAATATTTTAATGTTCCCCAAGACTAAGATGTTATGTGCTATATCTGGTGTAAATGAAGTTGTGAATATCCAAAGTCCAGTTAAGCATGGCGGTGATAGTGTAATGGTCTGGAGCTAAAGGTGCTGCTTAGGATCAAGACCTCTTGCTGTAAAAATGGTATCTGAACTATAGCCTAAAATCTGAAAACAGAATATTTGGCTGGTAGTTTATGACTTTAAGCTCAGGAAGGAGATTTTGGAGTGGTCTAGTTAAAGTCAGTTTCAAATAATGTGCCATTAACTTTAACGGGTCCATTCTCGTAACCCTAAACAGTGTATATTGAATAAAACAACGCTGCTAAGAAGAGTGGGACAGATTGATGCAAATACTGTTTTGGGACAAGCAGGTTCAGGGGCAACTACTTTTTTACCTAAAGCCATGAACAGTAAACTGAAATCTCTATTAATTTTTTAGTTATATAATACTATTTTTAGTCTGTCAAAGGAAATTTTTTACAAGTAGGAAATCCCTTCTTTCAATTTTAAATTGCGAAGTGTGCCATGTCGATGTGGTCCAACTACCACAATAAAGTTCTGGTAGGGCCATAACCCCCGTTTTATGTATCTGATGACATAGTAGCTGTAAATCGTACGCCGGTTTTTTTGCGCATCAGTTTGCAATAGACTCAACGTGCATCTGTCACTGGTGAAATATTTTACTTCTCTGGTTCAGCTGTCATTGTTTAACAAGGATTTAAAGTTTACAGAGATTTGATTTGCAGGAGCTTATAATGTAGGCAGTTTGTTTTTAAAGTTTAGCCTCTTATCAAGTTTAGATTTTTTTTTTCTCAACTAACCGCATACATTTGTGTTTGATTATTTGTCATTTTTTCAGAGAAAACATAGCTGCCAGTGTGGAAGGTATCCCCACAGTTTAAGAATGATTAAAGCTCCCCCCAAAAAATGTTTTCCCCCATATATCCCTGTCAAAGTGGAGGCCGCAGAGATCCCTCAGTAGTTGCTAACAGAGGGCAGACTGAGCAGTCTCTCTATCCATCTCCCACGGTGGCAAATTGTCAGCTGGATGGAATTAGGCAAAGGAGCTACAAAGTCTCTTCTAGATGGGAGTTACAGTTTGTAGGCAGTACAATTCACCCACAATAACAAGCAGAAAACACATAAATGAACTGAAACAAGAGTTTCCACAGACCAGTGATGTTGTGGGAACAATGCTTGCGACTATCTTGCAATCTTTTACTGATTTAAGTAGTTGGCATGACATAACCGTTTTTTATTTTGGTCTTTGATACACACCAAAGTCCTGGATATGCTTTAAAGGGACTATATCATGCTATTTTGCAGCTTTCAACTTCTGGGATAGAAATATATATGATAAAATGTTACCGTTGGTGTTATACACTATTAATTTGTTCTGAAATTTAACTTGTATCTTGAAGTTAATGTTAAACCCCGAAGTGAAATGGCTCGTTTCTCTATAAACCCGCCTCCTGCAACCCCCGCTACCCTCCGGTCCGCTGCTCAGAAGAGCCGCGAGCAGATCAAACTGAAACAAACAGTGCTAATCTTCATCACAAACAGTATTCTCACAAATAATTTGAAAAGCACAGAGTACCACAATGAAACTCTGTTATATTAAGGGCTCAGACGGTTGGTTTATTATTATTATTTTTTAAACAGAGTCAATAAAGCCTATTTCATTTGCTAAATCTCCAGGCTTTAGACAGAGCCCAAACCAACACAGCTACGTCCACTAAACAAATCTTTCTAGCCCCGTATGTAAAAAAGCCGTGGGTGTTGTTTGCACCCGTTTACTGAACATTCTGAGATGCTACAGATCAATTAAATAACCACACAATGCTGTTATAAGATCACAAAAGCAGCTTGATAAATGGCTTGCCCATATTAGCATTAGCATGTAGCCACTTACTTCTCTGTCCATCAGTCGTCTTTGATCCAGCTGCTGTTCTTTAGGAATGTAGAATAAAATCTTGTAATCCATGCAGCCAAATGGGTGTTTTCACAGAGACAGTTAAAAATCCAACAAAAAAGTGTTTTAAGATGCCAAAAACAGAACCCGCCATTAGCTGTGAGAAGGACGACGGTGTGTTTGGAAATCTACAAGGGGTGGTGCAGACACCTCTAGCACTCAACTTTCAACCAGTGACGTCACTAGTTGAACATTCAGTCGATTTCTAGGAGAGGGAGGGGCAGCTGCTCAGAGGATTACTCAGACATGTGTGAATTAAGCCTTAAACCACTCTGTTGGGGGGAGGGTTTATGAGAAAATTGTATTACCAGATGGTTGAAAACTCCAAAAACTGGATTTTGCATAATATGGGCCCTTTAAAATCTTTAACTTTAAAGTTCAATAAATAAAACTAATTTTTTCGGTATTATAGGGGCTACATTATGTACCAAAATCACCAATCACAATCAGCCACTGCAGCCCTGGCAGGAGCCAACTTGGTTAAGACAACTGCAATAATATCCAGACATGTCAGACTCTACCTATAAAACTAACAAATAAAATAAACTCATCTTCTTCCTTTGGTAATGATGTATTCATGAGGAGCAGTTTGCTCAAGTCATAGGCTAACACTAGCATGTTTGAAAGACTAGTGTTTCAGCTGTTCTCACAACAGTTTTCTCTCCTACACAAACAGGGTACACCCTGGAAAGGTCGCCAGTCCATCGCAGGACATATACCGTTTCCATTTTAAGGTAATTTAAAATTAACCGAACCACAGCAGGTAATGTGATTCTTTTATTCAAAAAATTAGAAGAGATTGGATAGTTCTGTCTTTTAAATAGTTTCAAAAGCCTCTGTGCAGTTAACTTTCCTATTACCCCCCAAAAAATACAGATTTTAAAGTTTCGAGATCACTGGGGCATGAAGAAGCGAGAAAATGTGGAAACCTATTATCGCCGGTGCTCATTTTATTTCTGTGTGTCTTTTTAATTGGCAGTGAAGATTTTTTTCCCAAGTGGGCAAGTCATTTACCTCAGAAAATGAAACGAAGAGAATTAAGGTACAGTCGCGCTGAATTGCATGGCATTGTCTACATTACCTAGCATACATTCCTATGTTTTACCCCTTTATATTTTATTGCTGAAAGAAATAGCAGATGTTTGAATCCCTTACATAATACAATGAAATATAGTTAATTGGGATGATGTTGGTGTTGGAATGGGGCTTTTAATCTCTCTGTCACTAAACAAAGGTTAATTGCAGTCAATTTGGCTATTTTTGACACATTGTCTGTAATTTTTATCTGTATTTTCCTAACACATGATTTCAGATTTTAAGATCACAGTGGATGAAACTTATTTGAGCACAGATCATTCACCATTTTAGATGAGCGTTTTGAGATATAATAGAAACATTTAATGTCCCTTCTGTTATAGATCGTATGGATCTAAATATTTTAAATCAGAACTTATTTTTTGTGTCTCAAGGCTAACGTAAATGCAGTGACAGCTGCTTTAGAGGCAAACTGGGAATCCAGAGAAACCGTGTGGGCAATTTTCCGGATGTATATAAAACATATTTTGTCTTTTTTGATATTATTTTTGGGTGATTGGATTTATGCTTTATTCTTGTATAAAAAATGATAAAAAAGTATGAATCCGTCATAGAAATGGAGGATTTAAATAGCAGTGTTATCTAGACCTAAGTAACAGCGATAAGAATTTGAACTTAACTTAGTTTGTAGAGGTTGACAGTAAGTACAGATCATTCACCATGTCACGCTAAACCTAAAACTTCTGCCTTGATTTATCAATCCTCTAATCCCTATAAGCGTACTAGCTCATTAGAGCTGCCACAGTGAGCTCACAAAGGGAAGGTATTTGCATGTCGTCTGCAGTTTTTTCTCAATTCAAACCACTCTCAAATGGAATCAAAAGCTTCCGGCAAATGTGATGGCAAGCCTTAGGAATGACTGAAGGAAGGTTTGAGATGCCTTCAGAGCCTTATTAGTTCATGTTAGTGGGAGCTGTGACATCTCCGGTCTGGTTAGTATCACCATGTGGTCTATGCTTGACTCCAGTTAGAATGTCCAGATGTAATTTCATGCAGGGCTCAATTTTATCTATGCCACTGTGACTGGAAGTCTCTAAGCTAGCCAGTGTTAGGATGATGATATCTTTATTTATTAACTGTAACAGCTGAAATTTGTTTAGTTATTTTAGAGTATGTGGGTTATTCTTGATCTTAATAATCAGCTTGTGAGTTGACGGAGGATTGTTTTCCCCTCCCCGATATATCCCAGTAGTGAACTGACTCAAGTAGCATAAATTTACAAGATTTATATTAGGTCCTAAAAACTAATGAGGTCATCCAGGAGCAAAGCCCTCTGGTCTGCTGTGTTTACAAGATACTAACAGCTAAATCTGTTAAACATTCTGAAAAAAGAAAATCTAACCACCAGATAAACAGATGTGTTTCCACAGAAAGATAAAAAATGAATGGAATATAAAGATAACTGTAATCTAAATATGAGGGCCTATAAGAAAGAGTGAGATATGTCTGGATCAAAATATTAGCCTTTTTTTACTCTAATGTCAAGGAAACAACAAAAATGAATGTTGAACTTGTCTCCAAGTAGAATAACTACAGTACTATTCTCAACTATGTGCTGGCATTACTATAGGTTAGTTCAAAGATTCAATAAGCTATTGTTGTCAGTTAGTTCATCATCATGTCGACAGTGTTAATTCTTGTAACCAGAGTGGAGGTTTTTGATATGGCCTATGTGCGTAGTTGCCCAGGGTGGTATTAGAAAGGGGTGTGTGCAACATCGGATAAATTCTAGAATTTTGCTGCTCTGGGTGGCTGCATGTTAGAGTGGCTCTGTTGGCTACATATTGGACCTGATTTATCAATGGTTTGCGCTTGTTAAAACCAGCGAAAAAAAACACAGTGTCGCAAAAACAGGCCGTACCTGATTTACTAACAAGACACAGAGAGTATTGCCCCTGTAAAACACGGAGCAAGACGCAAACAATCTGTTTAGTGTGTTTAGTGGGAGGAGAATATGCAAAACAGTAGACGTTCCAGGCCGGTGTGATTTACTAAGCGTAAAAAAGTTTATGCCGGCTATTTTAGTACATATTTTTAGCACTCCTGAAAGGCATGTCTTAACTTTACGCCTCCACATTCAACATAGGTTGAATGTGTAAGAAAAATTTCATTCACACACAATATAACCTAATAGTAATTAACACTCTAATATCCATAAACCCGACAGTTATGTAAATATTTAACTATTTTTTTCACCCCCAAAGATGGCTCATAACTCACTGCGCTCCCAGCGCATCTACTCGCTGAGCTCGCAGTGAGTTATGATCCTTGTGGATCCTCGTTAGTTTCCACCGTAGTAGTTAATCTTCATGGATTCCAGTTATTGAAATGTACATTAGTATGCATGTTCAATATCACAATGACAAAATGAACATTTATATGACATTTGAAAACAAAATTCATACATTTCAGATTACATATTTTTACAGTTTTTTTCTACTGCAACTTGACATTTACTATGATAAAGTGGTGCAATTCAACAACATTAGTAGTAGAATATGGACATCTTAGTGGCCTTGTTCTGGACCTGTTGCAGCTTTAATAAATCTGACTTTGGATTGAGCAGAGAGCAGCACATGTACACCACATCCATTAATTTTAACACTGACAAAGGAGAACCATAATTGACAACATTCTAGCCTAATAGTAATTATCCCTGTAATAGCCATAGCCAACAGTTTGAGTATGTTAAAACCCAACCCAACTGCAGAGTATTGCAATAACAGCCTCTGGCCGATCTATCAACATGGAGCAGAGCGCATTGCGCCTGCTAAACCCGCAGCAAGACACACGCAATCCATTTAGTGCTTTTAGCCGTGATAAATATGCAATCTGGGAGTTTCTGTAAGAAGATGAAAAATATTGGGAGGACAATAGGCAAAGAAGTAGGGGTTTTCCAGGCGGAGTGTGATTTACTAAGCATAAACATGTTTGTGCCTGCTATTTTAGCATTTATTGTTAGCACTTCTGAAAAGCATGTCTTCATTATGCTCAACGACATTCAACATAGGTTTATTATTGACAAAAAAAATATATAATTCACACAATATAAAATAAGAGTGATTAACACTAATGGCCATAAACCTGATATGTAAATATTACCTGTTTTTCCCCCAAAGACGCATCATAACTCACTGTGCACTCATCATGTCTCCACCTGGTAAAGATTGGCTAAGCGCACATGATCCTAGTGGATCCTTATTACTTTCTCACGTAGTGGTTAACCTTCCTTGAGTCCAATTAATAAAATGTAGTAATCATATACAATATCACAATGATAACTGGCATTATATATGACATTATAAAAACAAAATTCAGACATGCTGCAGTTTTAATCATTCTAACCCTGCTATATGATGTGAACATGCAGCAGAGAGCAATGCATGTACACCGCATGAATTACAATTATTACTGACAAAGGAAAAACAGACTTTACAGCATTTTAGCCTAATAGTAATTAATTCTGTAACATCCAAAGAATTGATGCATGTGTTGCCCCCTCGTTTTTTGTGCCAAAGAGGCATTATGGATCCATGTGCATTATTCCTTCTCTCTCTAGCAGTGAGGCAGCTCGCATTAGCGGCCGCAAACTCTTCATTTGAAAATTGCTGCTCGGGCCTGTTAAGAATTGCTCACGCAATCTTAGTAAACCCCCTGTAAATTAAGGACAGCCACTTGCGCAAATTTTTAGCACCTCACGCAATTTTGCGGTCATTATCAGGAATCTTGATAAATCAGGTCCATAGAATTGATGTATATTTCATTGTTTGCTTTTTTGCCAAAGATCCATCATGCTCCAGGTCCTTGAAAAAAATTGCTCACGCAATATTAACAGATCACCCCCAAATGGAGGACAACCCAGAGGTGCAAAATGTTTGTGACACACTCAACTTTCTTTCTGATGTTTGTTCTTCTATTTTCTTCAAGAAAGATAACTGGATTTTCTGGACTTGTATACTTTCTAGGTTGTAATCATCTGAAGTAAGAAGGATTTTAGCTGTTAATTGTTTTGTGCAGGTGCAATCAATAGGGTGTATCGGCTTGTTGCTAAGGGAGACTACTGCAATGTGTTTTTTGCAACTGCACTGCATCATATCATCCTCAGAATTTTGATTATTTGATGTATTTTCATGCGTTGTAGGGGAATTAGAGGAAAGACCATTATTTGAGCAATAATTGCCACTGCTGTTAACTGCAGCTTTCTTCACTTTTCAAGGTGTCAGATGTTGATCTGTCACTCTCTTGTTATTTTTTTGTATTTCTTTTAGAAAATTCTACTTTTAATCCAAATGCATCCCCAAGAATTTCTTTCACCGATTTCCATTTATTATCTTCTGCTTAATGATAGTGGATGATGAGTTTATGATACTTATTAACAATTTTTTTTGGTGCCTACTACCCATTCAGTTATGCAATAGCATTCCCCGTTGGGAACGCATTATGCATGCGCTACAAGTCTATTTTTAAATAAATAGCTAAACATGTTTTTGCCACGTGTTTCAAGGTCAGAACCAATTTATGAAGTCAAACTATTACCATAACAGTAAAAAATGATATATAAGCTAAAGCTGCACTCACTGGTTTTTCATAAATTTATTAAGTGACTCACTCTGTAACTCTTTGAAAGTAAAAAAAAAAAAAACCCTGCTGTTTTCATGATCTGAGCACAAAATGATACAGGGGTTCTGTCCAAAATGTGACAGTGTCAACCCACAGCACAGATATAATCAGTTTGTTCTCAGAAGATAATAAGAGTTGGTATGTCACGGTGCTCAGTAGTTGATTTTAAGACTTTTCTGACCGATTGACCTCTCTTTACTGCCACTAGAGAGTTGGCGTTTGTTGCCTTGAGGCCAAAGCATGAAATGAATTTCCATGAAATTTGAGACAGATGTCTATGTTTCCTCCAGGACAAAATAACAAAAGGCATTTAAGATTTCTCTGCCTTTCATTTTAATATTCCAAGATGTTTACAGATTTAGTAATACATCTCAGAACACAAATACATTAGAATTGGCTTCTAAATATAGCAGAAACATTCTTGCTCAATGCTATAATGACAAGAGCTATATTATGGCTGTATTTTATTCCATTGTAGTTGTAGGTGTAATTTTAGATGTTGTCAAATGTGGATTAATTTGTCCCCAAACTGTCTATATCCTTTTATTGCAGAGTGTAATACATCTGATTATCATGTAAAGAGCACAGTGCGACGCTTTTACTTTGTTCCATCCACATTTGCTTATTCTTCCTGGTTCTTCTTTAGACCACTTCCTGGGGATTTGTTGAGTTAAGGAGGATGGTCTCATTCGATAATTGTTTTTCAGGATTTAGAAATGAATTCTCCTTAAAAAAAGTCGGCTACTTTAATTTTATTTAGCAGGACATTCAGTAGTTCTAAAAAGTATTCAAATGCCCAGATTTTTTTTTGCAAGATATTATCTTTGACTTAATTTCCTTGTTAGCAGATTTACCCACCTGAGTTACAGATCTATGCAGCTGCTTCTCAGATTAATGTATCTCTTTACACCATTGGCTGGTTAAGGTGGACGAACTCTGAAGCCTTCACAGAACTGCTCCCACTAGATTTCCTTTAGATCAGGGGTGGGGAACCTTGGCCCTCATCCTGCAATGTTTCCATGTTTCCCTGCGCAAACACACCTGAATAAAATGAAATAGTAATTGTGCAAAACTTCATTGGCTGTTGGATCTATTTGATTTGAGTCAGGTGTGTTGAAGCAGGGTTGCCTGGAAAACTTAGAGGAATCCGCCCCTTGAGGACCAGGGTCCCCCACCCCTGCTTTAGGGTATCAGAATAAAGTGGACTGTATAGAAATACACTCTGCATATTTCTAACTTTAATTTTCTATGAATTTTTAAAACCATATTTTCCCTCTTCTCACTTTCATGGGGTTTTGAAGAAAGAGGTAAAAAAGTTAGCGAAGGTGGATATAAAGGACGAATGACAAGAATTTCCACATTTAGTCCACACTGTAAACCCAGATTTTGTTTCTAGTTAAACTTTTGAGTGATCATTACTTACAATGTGACAATCATTACCTAACAGCATTTCTTGATTGTAATATATAGCTGAAAGATTAATTGCACAAATCGTCTTTAGTAGAGATAACTTGGTATGTTTAGTTTTATAACAAAGGGGAGTGGCTTATAATGATTGAAAGGCATTTTGATTATTAAGAACCACAAAAGTTAAATTTGGTCAGTTAGAATATACAATGTTTTACTAATGGAGTAATGCTAACTTAACAAGACGAGTAACTAAATGACTGGTGAATCATTGTTTAAACCAAGTATTTTCAGTTATTGCTACTTTGTTTTAGTACATTCAACTTAAGTGTTTATTTCAAATCCATTAGGGGCTCAAGTACATTGAACATACTCCACAGCACTTATTTATATAATGCTTCATGACTTAAGAAATTTAAGGCAATGGGTTAATTTGATTTTTTTTCGGGTTTACAGTGCATTAGTTGTCCCGAACTTAAAGGTGAAAAAAGTAATAAAAAGAAGGGTAACTTTTGTAACCTGTCCAAACTGTTAAAAACTGCACAAGATGTGAATACTTTTGCAATGAACTGTATATAGTTTCATTATTCCTACAAACTTGTACTGTTTGTCAAATTCTTGCAATGCGAAGTGACAAAGCTACTTAGCTCCTGTGTGCTGTTAGACTAATCTGAATTTATACTGCGTTCGCTTTCTTCTTTCTCTCAGGTTTGTCATTTCATATTTTCTAGAATTGGCTCTGAAAAGCAGTAGATATTACATTTTCCAACTTTATCTCACAGACAGGCCTTGTTTGGAGTCAGAATAGCTATAAATAATAGATAACATGTAAATGAGCATGTAAATGAGTGAATGTATGTTTCTAAAAGCAGCAGAAGTTAACCACATTCCCATGGCTGAGCCAATTCTTGCTTTTCATCTTTTTCTAACAGCGTTAAGAATAAACCAGGAATGCAGCATCTTTGAATTGCGGAGCTTTTCCTGTTTACCCTTACCGAGCTTCATAAAGCTTTATGATTTATGATTCACATTCCGGGGTCACATGCAATAATATCATTACAGACCGTGGAGCATCTTGCATTTCTTATTCCGAGAAATGACATGGACAGGTTGTTCAACATAAAAAATCTGTCTGCTCCCTGCGCAGCCCATCTGTTATATTCAGATGTGTCCATGAGAGGAAAAAAAAAAGAGACCAAGCTAGGGGGAAAAAAGGCTTCCTTCAGAAGCCTGAGATGGATTTCACTCTGTCAGTGATTTATCAGATTAATCCCCAACAGTGTAACCAGGAGGAGGCACGCTACATACTCTAAGAATAAACTATTCTTTACCTTCATCTATTGTGACAGAGCTGGAGAGTAATTTCTGTCTTTTTGGCGGGATGCCGCGTGGTGAGGAGATTTGAAAAGTCTACACACTTCTGTAAAAAGACCAGGTGTTTAGGTTGTAAAACATAAGTTCAAGCTAAGAAATCTTTCGACAATTTACACAACCAAATAATTTGACTTTGTTCCTCTTTGCCCTAAATGAAGACATGTAAAATGTAAATATCAGAAACAGTCAAGATGTTTGATATTGACTTTTTAACCTGTTTTTTAAATAGTTTTTTATCTCCAGCTGTCAACGGACGAGAGGCGGGGTACACCCTGGGCAAGTCGCCAGTCCATCGCTGACCACATTTTCCAACACAGTCTAAATCGTAATTTCCGAAACCGACATAAACTAATAACGACAGACGTCTAACTAAACATTTGAGGTGGCCTAAAAATTATGAAGCTACAGCATACCATTGAGTTTTTCTAAACAAACAAAGTTAAAAAACAATATTTCAAAAATGAATCCTTGGATTTTGTCATAATTTGACATTTTGAGAGAGAGGAGAAGTTGCTCAATAGTTTGATGTATAATATGTGCATGGTGTAAATGCTGTGTCATTTAATAGTAAAAACGAATGCGGAAAAGTTTCAATATTACAGTTTAATGTTAATGTTGGCTATCAATATTAGTATGCTGATAATATCAGAGGGTCCTATTTGAAAGGAAAATAAAAAAAGTAAGTTTGTCTCTTTCTTGTATATATATGTAAAGTGTTTTTACAAAGACGATTGCTTCAAACCATGCCAATGCTCTCTGTATTCAGCTTCTTCTCCATCTCTAATACACCAACAACTGCAGAGTCGTCAGAGTATTTCTGCAGATGACAGGTCTCTGACTTATACTGGAAGTCTGAGGTGTACAGAGGGAAAAGAAATGGTGAGAGTACAGTTCCCTGTGGTGCTCCTGTGCTGCTGAACACCTGGTTTCACAAACAATCTTTCAGTTTCACAAACAGTGGTGTGTTTGTCAGGTAGTCATTTATCCAGGTAATTGTTGAAGGCTCAAACTTTGTCTTCAGGAGTTTTGTCTTCAGGCTGAAATGTGTTAAATGCACTGGAGAAATAAAATTTTAAAAAGATTATCACAGTGTTGCCTGCTTTGTCTAGATGACTGAGGGTTGGTTGAATCAGGTGGATGATGGTGTGTTCAACTCCATCTCTATGGAGATAAGGAAACTGCAGAGGATTTTAATATGTTCTAGTTTGCTTCCTCATGTGGGCCAACAGGAGTCTCATCAGAACCTTCATAATGTGTGATGTCAGGGCAACAGGGCTATAGTCACTGATGACTGACGGGAGACTTTTCATTAGAACTATAACAAGCTTGAATGTCATCCAAAACACTGCAACGCCAACTTCAAAGCACTACAAACTACAAAGTTTACTGACCGCCTAGAGAAGCGCAATTCATTCATTCATTCATTCAAAAGTTTTCTTCTGCTTAAAATGTATTTTTTGTAGTCATGCAATTTATTTTCAAAATCTTTTTTTCTTTTCAGTCTTTAAAAATACAGTATTCCATAAATGTAATTTTTAAAAATATGAAATCAGATATTACTCTTTACTCAAATAGCATTTGATTACTGAATAATTTTTACAGCTACTTGAGTAATTTCTTTGGACGACTACGTTTTACATGAGTAAAGTAGTGCTACTCTTACTCAAGTACGGCTTTTGAGTACTCTATCCACCTCTGTAAAATGACTTATTGGCCAATGAAACCCAGGCTGGACCTTTGTGATAGTACCAGAAAGGTGGTGAATGCAATGAATGAAAAGGACCCAAAGCATACATCCAGACCTCAGACCTGAATCTAATTTGCATTGATTTGAAGAATAATCTGCAAAGAAGACACCCTCACAATCTGAATGCTTTCAAATGTTTTTGCAAAGAAACAAAATATGGCTTATGCTGCTAGTAGGCTCCAGTGACTGAGTGCCATAAGAAAATCAAAAAGTGACACTGCAAAGTTTTGGTGATTTGGGTGCACACATTCCCTCCCACCACCACCCCACCCCCCCCCCACACACACACACTAACTTCGGGGTTTTAGGTAAAGTGAAGAACATATTTGGAAATCATTAAAGACCTGTAGATTTTGACTTGGGTGTGTAAACTTCTTAGACCCTCTGTTTGTCCCCAGTGAAGACAGGAGTTTTAAAGTCAACATTAGGCTTCTCTGTCTTGCTTTAATCATGCAGGAGAGAATCAGAGATCATTACAATGAAGTAAAATTGGCTGAAGGTAGATGTCTGCTTGCTGTCTGCAGTTTTCCTGGACTTTCCTCTCATTGCTAGCCTTTCCCCCCTCTAATTTTCCTAGAGAACCACAATGGCCGTTCTTTTCTGTCATGACTCCTGGTAACAGTGGCATCTCATTTAAAGGCAGCAGCCCAGCTCCGCATCCATTAGCTGCAGCAGAGGGAGGGCGGATGGGGCTGTGAGAAGCGGGGAGGGAGGGAGAATGAAGGCTATTTAAAGGCTGGAGTTTAAAAACCATTGAGTGTCTGACCTAAACGCTCCTCAAGCTTTAAAATACATTTCCTCCCACACCAACTCTCTCTCTTTCTCACTGCATTTTTTTTTTTTTTTTTTGGACTCACTCTCTGTTAGAAACGGAGCCCCAGCCTGAGCTGTAAACGTTGAGGGAAGATAAGGAGCCTGGCTGAAGGAGGATTGACGGAGCTGTCTGCCACCTTGCTCAGAGCAGTGACGGAAGACAGAGTGAAGCATCATTTTCTGAGCTGAGCTGAATTTGGGAGGAATTGGAGGAGCTCCACGTGTTGAATGCAGAAGATTTGAGCATACCAACACAGGTAAGAAAAGAGATTCATGCATAAAAGAAAGCTTTCTATTGCTTTTATGCTGCAGATGTGCAGAAGTGGTTACTCTTTAAGGGGAACAACCAACGGGGAAGCTTTCAGATCCATCATGTAGATGTGTTTCAGTATTTTATTCTTATATGTATATCTGCACAAGTTGCCAAGTTTGACTTCAGCGCTTTAAAAGATGGAATAAAAATTGTCCATGAAATCCACACGCATCTGTCTGTGTGCTGAGGTTATGTAGCTTTGTGATTCACTACATTACCTTAGGCTGAGCAATTTGGGATTTATGGAGCAGTTATTTTTCCACAATGAAGCAGAAATTAAGTGAAAAATGGGCACGGGGATTCGGCAGCAATCACAGGGAAAAATACTTTGCCCATTCAGTCCATTAGTTGTGGTTAATTGAAGTCCAGATCTGGCTGCAGGGGTTTGAAGTCGAGATTCTTTCCGTTTGTGTGGAAAGTTTGAGTCACAGGTCCCACTTCACGCTCAGCTGATGAGGATTGCAATCATTCCCTTCCTTTTTCCCACATTTCTTTAAGCCCCGTCTGTGGCATGCATTTTGTCAATCGCTTAGGAGTTTTTTGCAGCCTCCCTGCTGCCGATCCTTCAAATGTGCTCCCAGCGAGAACAAACCCCCCCCCAAGATGGACAGCTGGGTTTCAGCTCCTAAACAGATTCCTGCTGCATGACCCAGACACAAAAGGCCAAGGGTTGATGTAACTCAGCTTCAAACACTTCATTATTTCCTGTTAAATGTGTTGTATTGTTGTACGCTTCTGGATAGAATATAGGAGCAGACTTTTAGCCTAAAAAGGTGAAAATTGTTGCAAGCATCATATAGTTATCAGTGCATCTGTCCTTCAAAAATACCGTTACCCTTATAAACAATATTTCAGTTGGTAGATTAACATTACATTAACATTTAATTCAAGAACAGTATTTTGTGTGGGGGTCCTGTGCAAAGTTGTGCATAACTTTGAACTGGAATACAAGATATACATGGTTTTCTATACTTTTTACAGATAAAAATCTGAAATATCTGAAATTCTGGTCAATTTACCACCCTTTACTCTGACTCCCCAAATAAAATTTAGGGTAAAATGAGTTCATCTCAACTGCTCTGTGAAGGCCCCAGAGGTTTGTCAGAGAACATTAATGAATTTATATTCAGTTTCAATTCTACTATAGGCTTAGACTGTCGGAGGACAGACTGACCACTTTTTTAACTCTGCTACTTTTCTCTTCTACTACTCTCAAGTTTTCTCACCATAGAAGAGTTACCTATAATCAACTTTTTACATTCACTAATATAGAAAGTTCTTTGTGTTTTCTTTGTGTCTCTTCTCTGTATTCTTAACGTGGCAGATGACCACTCATACTGAGTCAGGTTGTGCGAAAGGTTTCTTCCTGTTAAAGGGGAGTTTTTCCTCTCGACTGCTGCTAAATTCTTGCTCAGTACGAGGGATTGCTGTGGTTGGAGTTTTTTATGAATGGTGCCCAATGTCAAATCATGACTCCATGCAATCTTCTGGAATTCCTTAAATAGAACACTTTTAAACTTATTGGAATGTATGTGTAACTGAACTGAAATTACTTTTCTTGTGAAGTGCCTTGATTACATCTGCTGTTTATTAATGCTATATAAATAAACTGAATCGAACTAAAAGTCTGCGATGGACTGGCTAGTCAGATTAGTTTTTGTGCCAGTTCACAACAGATGTCATCTCAGGGGGAAAGTTTCATGAAGACCAGGGACACAGCAGCTCTGGTCTGATGATACAACATTCAACTTTTCTTATCCCACAGACAAATTCCTATTACTGACTGAAGAACCAATTACTATGAAAACTCCATCCACACAGTAAAACATAATGGTGGACCCATTGTGGTCTGGGAAGCTGTTAGGACCTACTTTTTACAATGTCAAGGAACAATGAGGAGAGACAGACTGAGCAATTAACTGAAATGCTCAGTGAATGGCAGAAGCAAAGGATTTATCTGGCTAGTATAGGCTGGGTTGGTAATTGGCGACAGGCGAAGATTAAGGTGAATAACATGAACAGAAGACACTGCTGGTGGGTTGGGACATAGGCTGAGGTGACTGAGGGAGGAATGTGTACAGGATGAAGATAATTGAGCACATGGGAAACAGTACTATATCAAAGCACAGGAAAACCATAACATTGAACATAATCAAACACTAAGAAAATCTAAACAAAACAAAGAAACCTTGCACGTTACATTAAATGCGTCAAACAAAACAAAGTCCCACACAGCACGATAAATACAGGGCAATCCTGGATGAAAACCTGTTTGAGGCTGAAAAAGACCTGGGAGTGGGGCGGAGGTTCACCTTACCATAGCAAAACAAAACAGCCATAAACATACAGTTAGAGCCATAGTTGAATGGTTTAAATCAAAGCCAATTCATTTGCTTGAGATCTCCAGACAAAACCCAGACCTAAATCCTTTCGAGAGGATGTGCTGAATTTAAAATTGTCTTTATATAGACGTTCCCCATCCAATCTGAATGAGCTTAAGGTAGTTTGCAACGGCGAGCTGGCAATTTTTTTACTCAGGACATAAATGTACCGTAAAAAACAGCAAAAAGTGATAAGACGGGTAAAGAGAAACAGCTTTCACACCTTTTAGATTTGTAAGAAAATTGAGCAGCTGCTCTGTGGTGATTGATCACAAAAAATCTGAATAACGTTCTCGGTTGTAATGTCACAAAACGTGCAAGCGCAAAAGTCACGAATTGCTTTGCAAAGTAGTAAGATTTAAAAGGCTTTAACAACAAATGTTGCAGACCACTTAAAATAAAAGAAAAAACAACTACCAGTGTACCTCATGCTTTGCACCTCCTCCTGAGGATTTCTGGCATCCACTCATGGTTGAAACTTCTCGGTTAATCAGCTCCTGTATTATTTTATCTTTATATCAGCTACGGGGACTGCTCCTTTTAAGTACTGTGAGATTATTTCCAGCTGTGCCAGATGTCAAAAAGATGTGGATTTCAGGACGCATGGCAACAAAAACTAAATGCACAAACAGCACACAGAAAGACCAACTGGAGCACTTGTTTTATGCTGACCACTGGATCCCAGACACTCAATGTTTCCAATGAGTGTGTTCAGACATGATGTGCTGCAGGGTGTGTGTCAGTGCTTCGTCACCAAAGAGCAGCTCAACAGATCTGACCGCACAGATGTGACCAAATCACTCGTGCAGTCATTCTTTGAGTTTAACTGTTTTTTCCCTATCTGGATACATGACAAGCACCATCATGGAGTTTTTCTATATCTTTTCCTTGACTTCGCAAAACAGATGTCGCAAGTCAACGGCCAAGATTCCCAGTTTCTTTTCTTTCTTTTTTTTTTCACATGGAAAAGTTTCCTTCTCGCTGCCAACTTTGGGAAAAAGGCACCAAAGTTACGCTGAATGGATTATAGCTTACTGGGCAGGTTATATTAGGAGTTTCAGTTTTCCCCCTAAATTGTCTTCCCATGTCTGTGAGTCACATGACATGTCCTTGGTTCACCTCAGTCCAGCTCTGAATGACGTATTCTTGACTTTTTACTGAAAAAAAAAACCTGCTGTTTGCATACACTGTGCAGAAGCATCACATAAACACAGTGTCTGCATGTCTCCGTAAAGTGGCAGTTGCTTTATAAAACAAACAAGAAATTCTCTTAAATTTGAATTACAACATCAATTATGTTTTTCCTCTCTTCTTTTACCAATGGATTACAGTGATAGCTGGGAGATGTTTTAAAGCAAAGAAGAATTATTTGAAAAAGGGGAATATGGTGCCACTTCAGAAGTTTACTGAGCTGCACCAGGCAGCTAAAAAAGGTTATGATTATGCACTGCCAGGCAGCTCTAGTATTGCTAAAGCTGTGCTTCTGCTCACATCTTACAAAGTAGTATTTCTACATATGACGCTGTGGTGAGGGTAGGATGGTTTGTATGCTATATAAGCGGAAGAGATTTCACTAAGGAGCTGAAACTACAGTCATGGGAGAAAGAGGCTTCCTATAACTGCGCACACTCTGACATGGGAAAAACGAAATAAGTGGTAAATGGAGCGCACTTAGATACTCAAATCACTTTTACTGTTTGGTGAATCTAATTAGTATTTCAAATATCTGCTAGGTAAGAGTGTGTGCATGCATGTATGGTTGTAAGTCTCTGGTTTGCCCATTTGATGGACTGGGAACCTGTCTGGGGTGTAGGGATGGGTACCTTTCATATTTGAAGCAATACGGTACCAATTCCTGATACCCAGGAATCGATACTGGTACTAAATGGTACAAATTTTAGATATTTTGGAGTGTTTGATGATTAATTTAATCTCTCTTTTAATAAAATATATTTCTTTTTCAAAATACAACAATATGTAACAAATATGATAATATATAGTTTAATCATCACATTGTTGTACAAAAATTCTTCAATATAAAATCCTTTTACCAAAACTGCTTAGTGTGTTATATATGATGCAAAAGACCCATAAATACCCATCTCCATGTACGCCTATTCCTCTTCTTTGCCCTTTGGAATAACTATGATAAGGCGACCATGTATTAGAAACAAACTTTGATACCATGCAACTGTGTCTATTTTAACCTGTTGTTGTTTCACAAATTAAAACCCAGCTCCATGTACTCCTATTCCTCTCCTTTAGCATGAATCGTGTGACGGGGGTCCTTGTATTATAAACTGCAAATGAAACGAATTCATCCTGAAATTAGACGTGTTCTCGCTGCTGGCCTTTGTACTGGGGGTGCACAAGTTATAGCGGCCGTAATCTCCATCACAATAGTGTACTTAGAGCATTTTCCCCTGGAGGAGCGGGATCGAATCCCATCGGATCTCTTTGATTCATGTTTTGTTTTGATTTTTCCTTTTACTCATTTTTTGTATGCGTGTTAACAGTTCACACTGTGAAAGCTTATATCAGATAAATAGCTTTATTTTATTATTTATGTCAGACGCTGTAGTGGGCGGTGCTCCTTCGTTCCTCATTCAGAGATTTCATTCAGAGAAGTTACACCAGCTTTTGTGCTGCTGCGCCCCCTGGTGGATAGATTGACGGTTGTACAAATATAATAAATGCCTGTAAGAGGGGCGTTTCCACTCGTCAGGTTTGGACTACGTGGGTGATTACGTATTCGCAGGCAGAGTCTTTCAGCTGGTAATAGTGCAAACATTCGACAGTCCTGCTGCACAGTGGGACCAGCACTTTGGGCATAAAAAGGGCGAAGTTTTTCATGACTTCATCTGTAGTACTTGCTCCTTTTACAGCTCGCTTGCAGCGACTAACGTCATTACGCTCTTACGCACGTGATGCTGGCTGGTATCTTGGCGAATCGCTATCTCACTAATGAAGGAAAGGTTCCGGAACAAGGCACCATTTCACATCATGTGAATTGGTCCTCAGTAGGTACCACTGAATTTGGTCAGTGCCTCAAAAAGTATTGAATTCGGTACCCATCGCTACTGGGGCATTCCCTGCCTCTTGCTGAATGACCACTGAAGATAGGCACCAGCCACCTTGCGACCCTGCAAGGACAAGCGGGTATATGCACAATGAATGGAGGAAGGCTTAGTGAAAGTTACGAGAAATTAAGAATTCTTTAAGAGGTCAGAAGTTTACTTGCACTAATAATTCTACACGAACGCCCATCTGGGATGAAATTGCCTTGTAAGCTTGTAATTGCTTCTTTGACTGTGGGAACACCTGTGTGTTAAAACACACTGTCACCTTGTGTGAACCTCCACAATTCTGGTTAATCATTTCCTATCATTTTAAGATGCCTGGGGTTGTCACCTTCATCTTTTTGAGTAGTTAGATGTTTGCATACACAAAGAGTCTAGGTGCATGAACTAAAAGACCACTTAGAGAAGAAGAAGAAGCTAGTACTCAACAACAATAACAAGTTACAGAGACAGATTACAGCTTAGCAACATGTCCTGTGGTCATTATTATGCCATAATACTGAAGGACGAACTGGTGTACTTCACAAAGTAGATGGCATTACATTGAAATAACAAAATACTGAGACATAATCTCCAGACATCACCCTGGACATGCCAGTTTGCTCACTTTGGGGGGCTCTGATTATATTACTACATAATGTACAACATGGGTTAAAACATTAAAATCAATGTTTTGGAGTGGTCATTATGAAGCCCAGATCTTATTCAATAGAAAGATTGTGGGCAGAGATGGAAAGACGTCTGGCATCCAGGTGACCTGCAAAAAAGGTTATATCACGAGGAACGAGACAACATTTCAGTAAACTACTGTGAAAAGGTAATAGAAGGACTGTATCTGTATTTGATCATCTATTCTGCGTTGTTTGTGAAGTTTTTCTTTTCAGCACACAAACGCATAAATTAAAGTACAGAATTATACTTTCAGGGGTACAATGTCTTGTCACTGGGGTGGTACCCTCAAGACTACCACTTTGTACCCTTAACTGTAGATACCTATTTGTACCCCTATAGTCTGTACCTTTTATCAGGGCTATTGACAACCAATCATTACTAACTTCACATGATTGGCACATGAGCTGTCCATGTTGCAGCCAATAGTCGTCCACGAAGCAACTTGATTTTCTGCTAGAAGAATAAGTACATCTTGGACTGACAACTTTGTTACTTTATCCAAATAGTTATGTTGACGTTCTTGTCAGAATATTTTTAAAAACCAGCTTGCCATTTTTTGAAGCACAGAAAGATCATTGTAAAATAATTTGTCTGATTAAAAAATGTAAAAATAAAATAAATAAAAATGTGTTTACAATAAAACTATGAAGTCTGTTTAAATAAATATAGATCAGCTAATGGATGTATTTTTTAGTAAAAAATATAATCACCAGAAATTGCCCCCCCATCCAAAAAGAATGTCCAAGAATTTACTCTTTAGTACTGATAAAACATGTATGTACCATTCAGACAATGATAATAGTACAAGTAGTTACCCTGAGGTCCAATATTTTGTCCTTACTGGATCCTCATTAGTTTCTGTATAGTGGTTAATCTTGCTGGGTTCTAATTAATAACATGTAGTAATCTTGTAAAATACCACAATGACAAAATCGCTGTATATATGACGTTTTAAATAACAACATTCATACATTTCGGAACACATATTTTCAAGATTAAATTTTTTTTCTTCTGCAACTTGATATTCAATAGAGGCCATGATGAAGTGCTGAGCATTTCAGTATTATTAGAATATGGACATTTTAGCGACCTTGTTCTGGACATGCTGCACTTTTATTCAGTCTGACACTGCAATACGATGCGTGCATGCGGCAGAGAGCAACACATGTACCCCACATTTATTAATGACAAATGAAAAAAAATATGCACAACATTCTAGCCTAACAGTAATTAATTCAGTAACAGCCATATAAATGATCATATCTTATATCATCTTATATGTAGGCTATACCTTATGTGAATATTTCTTAAATAAAATATGTTTTTGTATTATACTTACATTCAAGTAATGCAATGAGAGCTCTTCTGGGACTTTACAGGATTTGTTCTTTACCTAAGGACCAGAAAATATATTTGTTACTATGAAGTTTTCTAGAAAGAGATCAAAAATGTACACTCCACAACCAAGTTTGTAGATTTACAGCTTTCAGTCACATCCCAGCCCACTCACCAGATGTGTGAGAACTTGTGAACATCTGAGCTTCAGTATAAAGAAAAGCAGGAATGCTGGCTAAGCTTTTTAGGATGAAAGGGAGGTAAGGCCAAAGGTGAGTACATTAAAATAACAAGATACAACAGTAGATACATTTTTTAAAGCACATTGGTCAGAATGGTTCCCTAAAGGAAAACATTAATTACTCATCATGGTGTGATCAGTTTAAAGAATGTGAGGCATATCAGAAGATCTCCATTGCCTGAAATTCGTTCTCTACTTTTTTGGCTTTCCTTGATAGTAAGTCTTTGGCATTCCTCACAGGAAAATTTAGCACAACCTGTTTATGCTCCTCGGATTTTGCAATAAATATATATTTGATGCTCAGATTTAGTGTCAGAGGAAAATCTGATATTGAGATGGAATTTTATAGGTTTTATAGGTAGGAATCTTTACTCTAAAATAGCAATTCATCTTGAAATTTAAAGCCTAAAGAATAGCATAGTTTTGGTTTCCTTGAGTTTCTTGTGAAAGTGACATGACAAAGACTCAAATGTTTGATTTATGTGGAATTGTCTATGTTTGAAGAGCCAAGAAATATAAGTTAGCTGTCATGGTAACAGAGATGTAACAAACATTCTGCTAAAATCATCTGAAAATATTTTTCTTTGTTAAAGCTCCCAATTATACTCACAAGAATACATCCAGGTGCAGATGATTCCTTGTTTTATTCTTTTTTTTGAAGTCCAGGTACTGGTACTGTGTCGGCAAGTCATTTTTCATTGGCTTGCCTGAGCAGATGCTACTAATATTAATAATAAAAAAAGAACTCCCCAAAAAACGTGACAAAATCTTTGTGCACTATTAAGGTTTAGCTTCTCAGTAGAGGAGTAACATGTCTACCAGACACAAAAGCAGATTGTAAGAACAACTCTCAATGACATTTGCAGACAGATTGGGGATAAAATGTTACACAGCACCATTAATGGTTCTCAATAGCTTCCCTCACTGAGTGAAGCTGTTTTCAGTAATGCAGAGGAGGTCAAAAATCACAGTAGGCTTTTGTGTTCATTTCCAGTCATCTGTGATTACTCAAATGCTGGAGAAGTTTCTTTCAAGCTAAGCTGAGGAGCCTGTCCCAATCTCTGAAGCATGCTGTTTGACTCCTACAAACTAAAGCATTGTCATTTTCCATGTGTTAGTGTCATCTGAAAAATTTGTGAGAGTATCAACGGATGGAATTAGTTAGATTTCTTTTTCTTTTTACAAATTTCAGCTGAGATTTTTCTACATGGGTGCATGAAATCTGTAAAAGACGTTTTTGTCGACGTGCCAGCGCAGCTGTGGATGCTTTTGTCCTGAGACTTCTTTTAGAGATACTTAACATTTTCAAACATACTTCAATTGTATTTTTATAAGAAATATATTCCTGGTTTGTTTGGACATTGATCACCTGCAAACACACACTGCATAGATACAAAATAAATCTATCCATTCACTTAGAAAACTCATGGCATTTGTGAGAAGAACTCAGACCGTCAGAAAGACTTACTTGGTTACTGTAAATACTGTAGTGTCAAACAGAAAAAGCTGTATTTGTGTTATTTGTCTAGTGGGGAAAGATTTATAGCTGAAAAATTGGATTAATGACTATGAATAAAAGTATAATATCACTATTAAAAGTTCTTAGCATAATTCCTTAGAAATGCAAAGAAACCATCCCATTATCCTATAATGAATGACAAATAAGGTTCTCATTCAGCTTTCCATGAATGTTCTCGTCCATCCTGGTTGATGCATAAAGAGTAATTCAATGAAGGGAAACTAAGATTGCTTGCTGTAATATGAAAACACTTTGTAACTCTGTGTCTTGAGCAATTTCAGGTGGTGTTACCACTAATTTCTTTACATTGGAAAGCACTACAATAGTGGATTCTCCTTTTGAAAACATGACAAAGTCATTTCACTGTCTTGGTCAAAAACATGGTATCAGGTGACCATATTTTGATTTTTAAAAAAAATACACTTGACTTTTGGTTTTAACATAATGTGCATTTAACATAGTGTGCATTTACTATTTGGTTAGAACAAACAGTTAAACAACAAACTTCCAATAGGCTTTCACATAACCAAAAATGACTGAAAATCATGACGGAAAGGATAACTGTTCCTAAAATAGAAACTTTACCTTTAACAATTATAGTTACCTTTTTAAGTCATGCTTGAAAACAATTAAACAAAACTCTGAAACATTCTGAGAAACCAAGTATAATTTTATTTTCAATATGATAAAAAATCTAAAAGTAGCAGTCTTAAAAATAAAATAAAAAGTGCATACTCCAGTTATTAGTTTGTATCTTCATCCTCCTTAGTCAATTTATATATCACTCTACACAGTACTATTCTGTGTCCATGTGGACCTTCTGGATCTTTACAACTTTTGACACAGAATCAGATATGCCAGCTATGCCAACTGTGGTCATCCGTAAGCTATACCTCTGCTTTGATACAGTCATCACACCACATCACAGTGGTGTTCGAACGGATCAAAACCAATGATAGCTCCTAGGGGAATACATCAGATGAGACAGAGAGTATTGCATGCATTGCACTAATCAATTTAAGTATGCTTATTAAAAACAATGGAAACCGGAACATTTTGTTTATCAATGAAATCCCCCGGGAGGCCCCAAACAACTGCAAAAGCAGACATGTCCGGGGAAAAGAGGACATTTAGTCACCATAGTATAATGTCACAATACTGATGTTTTACTGAACAACTCATTTAATTGCACCTCACCTTTGGCTTAAACTGTGTTTAATTTGGTCTTTTCAGATTTTCCCGAATAACCAGGATTGTCCTTCAAGCCAGAGTTCCAAACGGATTATTTTCACCGGTACCTTGCCCCACCTCTAGCATGGGCACACAAAGTATATTGAGCTGCCTTCTTCTGATTACTTTGATTAGTTTATCAAATGCTGGGCTTGTCAAGAAAATCCTTCGCCAACGACGACAGACTCTTTCTCCCTCTACACAACACAATGTCACCCTTCCCAATGCAGGCCATCCTGTAATTTTCAGCCATGTTTATAACATCAATGTCGCTGCAAGTTCCCTGTGCTCTGTGGATCTGGACGCACCAGAGGACACACAGCTCCATCCCAAAGACTTGGCTGCAATCTCTCCAGGCCATCATGTCACTGAACATACTCTCAATGAGGAAAACCAGATTGTGTTCACCCATCGCATTAATATACCTCGGCTGGCCTGCGGTTGTACCGATGACTTTCCAAGCCTGAAGGACCTCATGAACCGGCTGGAGATGCTTGAAGGAGTGGTTTCAGCTTTGAGGGATCAATGCAGCAGTGAACAACTTACAGGTAGGACCCTCAGCCAGTAAAGAAATAGAATGCTGTATTTATTGACTTTTCATATTGAGGAGAGATTTCTATAATACTACTTAATCCTCTGAGTCCCCCTCAAGATGAATTACATCTGTTTAATCCATCTATTTGGAGATCTTGGGATTTTATTGTGGGAGTGTAACATCATCTCTAAAGAACAACCCAACATCTCATGAATTTGCTTTTTTATAAACCTTGTGGTCAAATTTTGTGTCAATAGGATAATATATACTGCAAAGCATACATTTCTTCCTCTTTTTTTTCATAGGTGATCTAGGAACAAAACCGTATTGCAACGGCCATGGAAACTACAGTGCTGAAACCTGTGGCTGTATATGTGATCCTGGCTGGAGGGGACCCAACTGCACAGAGGCCGAGTGTCCAGAGAGATGCCAGGACCATGGCCGCTGTGTGGACGGAAAATGTGAATGCTACAAAGGCTTCACCGGAGAAGACTGTGCCCTTGAGACCTGCCCTGTGGATTGTGGAGCCAATGGCCACTGTGTGGGGGGTGTTTGTGCCTGTTCGGATGGTTTCTTTGGTGAGGACTGCTCTCAGAGCCGGTGCTTGAACAACTGCCTTGGCCGTGGTCGCTGTGATGATGATGGAGACTGCGTGTGTGATGAACCTTGGACTGGCTTCGACTGCTCTGAACTCATCTGTCCAAAAGACTGCTATGACCGTGGACGTTGTGTGAATGGCACCTGCTACTGTGATGAGGGCTTTAGTGGGGAGGATTGTGGAGAAATTTCTTGCCCCAACAACTGCCACATCAATGGTTTTTGTGTCAATGGTAAATGTATTTGCACTGCCGGGTACAGTGGGGAAGATTGTTCTCAGCTCACCTGTCTGAATGACTGTAATGGCAGAGGAACATGCTTCAATGGGCAGTGCATCTGTGACACAGGGTACCAAGGGGAGGACTGCAGTCAGCTTGCTTGTCTGAATAACTGCAACAACAGAGGTCAGTGCATCAATGGAAGGTGTTCTTGTGATGTCGGCTTCCATGGAGAAGACTGCTCCGAGCTTTCTTGTCCTAACAACTGCCGGCTGAAGGGGCACTGTGTCAATGGGCAGTGTGTCTGTGACGAAGGCTTTGCTGGTGAAGACTGCAGCATACGCACCTGTCCGTCAAACTGCTACGGCCGTGGAGAATGTATTGAAGGACGCTGTATGTGCCACATAGGCTTCACCGGTGTGGACTGCAGTCAACTGAGCTGCCCAAACAACTGCAGAAACCGGGGCCGATGTATCGATGGGCAATGTGTTTGCGACGAAGGGTCAAGTGGTGAAGACTGCAGTCAGAAAGCTTGTCCAAACGACTGCCTTGCACGGGGTCAATGTGTGGAAGGCAAGTGCTTCTGTCAGGAGGGATACACAGGATATGACTGCTCTGTGCTTGCTTGTCCAGATAATTGCAACAACAGAGGGCGCTGCATCAATGGGAGGTGCATGTGTGAGATTGGATATGAAGGGGATAGCTGTGCAGATCTGAGCTGCATCAACAACTGTCATGACAAGGGTCGCTGTGTGAATGGTCAGTGTTTCTGTGATGAGGGCTATATCGGAGAGGACTGCTCTGAAGGTAAGAAGCTTCCAATATTAAAATACACAAAAGTTTTGGCTGTTTAGTTTGTTAAAGTTTCCATGCATGAACTTGAAGAAAATATAAAAGAAAACTTAAGCTGATGTAATTTCCTTCTTTTCTGAAAGTCACTACCCACTGATACTGTGAGAAACTATTTTGGTGAATATTAAAGACGTTTTTGGTTTGTGTGCAGCAGTTGTCTGACCTGGATATGTTCTTTTTTTTTTTTTTTTTTACGTAGCCAGATGTGGCTCTGGTGTTTGCATTACTGCTACATGGTGGATATTCACTGACACAGGGTGTGAGAAACCATGTGAAAACAAAACTTCAACATCCTTTTTTTGTTTTCCCAGTGTCTCCTCCCAAGGAACTAACTGTAGAAGATGTCAGCACTGACACTGTGGGCCTGTCCTGGAACAATGAGATGCTGGTTACAGAGTACCTCATCACATATGTCCCCACCATTCCAGGGGGTCTCAACATGGAATTCACTGTTCCTGGAGATAAAACTGCAGCCACAGTTAAAGAGCTTGAACCTGGCATTGAATACCTCATCAGTGTCTATGCTGTCCTGAGCAATAAAAGGAGCATTCCTGTCAGTGCAAGAGTGGTTACAGGTATGTCGCAATTCTGTCATTGTTAGCAGACTGAGACTAACCTCTGGCTAGAATAAGCTTAACCATTTTTTCCTACATCTTTGCAGGTCTCCCACAGCCAGAAGGCTTAAGATTCAAATCAGTGAGAGAAACCTCTGTAGAAGTTGTCTGGGACCAGCTGGACATTTCCTTTGACAGCTGGGAGATATATTTCCGGAACACGGTTAGTATGCTTGTCGCTTTTCCTAGACTTTCCTTCCTGTTTAATAACTCTCATGGAAAAAGTGAGAGGCAATAAGCTCTGCCAGCTTTTTCAAAACTTCAGCATAAAAGATTTATTTGAGCGGTAACCACCAAATTTGCTTTGACATTAAAAAGCCTCACTGAGGGCAAATCAAGACTTCAGAGTGCTGCAGCTAAACCCACTACATGGAATCTGAGGCAGACATGCATTGAAAGAAAATGACTATGCCAGTTGATAAGTCAGAGCTTTTGATTTTCTATCCTTTGGTGACTTGTACTCCACTTTGAATAGGCTGTCCTTTTTCTGACCTTTAAGTTTCTTCTGCCAACTTACTGTGAGATGCCTGCTTAGATGTGAATTATAGAAATCATAATCTGCTCTTTGTTTGGTTGAAGCTTCAGTAAAAACTGATGCAGCGAGATATCAAAAACACAGATAGAGCAGACTTTTGGTAACCAGCACCAGATAACACAACATGATTTAAATGTGCAAACATGGCCATAAGTGTAAAATCAAGTTTTGTAAAGGTACCATGTATATATGTTTTCAATTTGTTCTAGTGCCCCCCTTTTCCTGTCAAGCATTTCTTTAATAATTCTCCGTTTTACCAAACAATTAAAAAGCATCAACAACAGATTTTCTTCTCCTGTACATCCAACCATCCATCCATCCATCCATCCATCAGTCTGTCCATCCATCCTCTTCCATATAGGTCACAGAGGCCCAGACTTCCCTTTCCCCAGCCATTTGGGCCTGCTCCCCCGGAGGAATCCCAAAGTGTTACCATGACAGCCAAGAATTATAGTTCCTCCTGTGTGTCCTGGGTCTTCCTCTGGGTCTCGACCTGGTGGGACATACCCAGAACGCTTGTCCAGGAGGCTTTCTGATCAGATGCCCGAACCATCTTGACTGGCATCTTTTATTGTGGAGAAGAAAACCTTTTGTAGCGAAAAAATTGGAAAGCTCAAACAGTACTTGGTAGGCATCAAATGGGAAATATGATGAAGAGGTTGTATGGACTTGTCCACATCAAAAGCTTAAAGTGAAACTCAGCCCAAAACTCGCTTTTTTTCTTATAAACTACAAATTAGTGTCTGATAGTACTGTGTATTATACATGTTTGGTCATGGTCTCAGAGGTGCTGTGGTGTAGGCTTCTGGGGTTTTTACAGGCTTTTAATGCAACCAATTCGAGCTTACACTAACCAGTGATTTTACTGAAGTCGGAGCCGCCTGCCATTGCAGCTCTAGTTTGCGTAGGTTGTGGAAAGGAGCCCGCGGAAGCTATATTTATTCCAAATGGTCATTCAGTTACTGCAATTTGAAAACACACAAACCATGTCGATGTCTACAGTAGCAAGTTCTGTCTAGCTGACCGCCATAGAGCACAGAGTGAAAGCCCCGCTCAGTCTACAACTGGAATGGAGCACAGCAGCGACGTAATTGAAATTGCGTGTTAGTGTAGTTGGATTGTAAGCCTCTAAAATACCAGAGAAGAGAACAAAGAAGCATTTCCCTGATTTTCTGAACTCCAAAATAAGTATCGCTAACTATTAATAACAAAACATTGGTTCAATGAAAGCCTTGTGGGGCAGGTAATGCCTTAGAGGTGGAACATTACCTCCCCCCATTTACTCCCATGTTATGGATAAACGCTGATCGCAACTTGATATAAACTTCATCTGAAGGACTCCAAGTGGCTCCAAACTTGTCTGGGTGAGTAAAAGAATGTAATAAATGCTAAGAAAAATAAGGTCCAGGTTGAATAAAAAACATTTACCTGCCCTTTAAGCTGATACTTAGCAAATGGAAAAACCTTAGTTTTTCTAAAACAGTGAGGAATGAAATCTTACACAAGTCTTACACTTTCTGCACACCGAACCCATTAAGGGTCTTAGTCAAAGAGACCCAAAAAACAGCAGTTTTCCCATATATCTGTCAAATGATACCAAAATCTTTGATTGTCAGAAACTGTGGAATGTAATGCACCTAGTTGTTTGAAAGGAGGCTATTTTTTTCTTTTGCTCTTTTTCTTTTTTCCACTTGATATAAGTGTAATAAATCTTTGTTAGAAATTACTGTGGGTCTTTTTTATGATATTATGGACATAGAGATGGGAAATAAAGGGGGAAAAGAGAGATGAAGAGAGGTAGGAAAATGTTAAGAGGGAGTGGGTGAGTTGAAGTTACAAGAGAGGCAGGGTAACAGAGAAAAGAAGAAAACATCCCAGTTCACCTCCACACCCACAGGGCAGCAGAGAGGGTGAAAAACAAATAGATGACAAACAAAAAAGACCTTGCAAACTGAAAAATACACAATCAAAACACAAAATAATGTATAAATACAACAGTGTCACTGAAAAGCTCATGGTACCAAATATTACAAGATGTAGTTGTCGTAACTTCAGTCCAAGATTCTATTTGTACACCAGAATCCTCACACCTGTATGTGTATATATGCATACTACTGCATATAAGGTTTCTTTATCTGAGTGTTCAATGGATGTAGGGAGAAACCATTAAGCCACCACCCCGGAAACTAAACAGCCAAAAAGGAGTTCAGAGCTATAGATATCCCAAGAGTCTTGGAGCTACAGGCAGGCCTAGGCAGGGTTGACCGCCCCTCCCAAGAGAGGAGCAGAGGAGAGCCCAGGGGGACCATCCAGCAGCTACAATGCAGGGGCCCTGAGGGGCTGCTAGCGATGAGCCCATGGATTCCGCCGGCAGCCAACTACACCAGGGCAGATCCATCCATGGACCAGGAGATCCGAGGGCACCCCACCCCCTAGTAGACTAGCCAACCCAGGTCTCCCGCTACAGGAGCCATGGCCAGAGATGGCCAACATGCTCCACAAAAAAGCTGACATCCTCCCTCCCCATGTCGGGGTAGAGGGGCATCAGGCCACCAATAGTCACAGCGAACGGACAATATTCCCAGGTGAAGCCCAGCTGGCACCTGGAACCAGCTGATCAGGTGGAGATACCAGAGCTGACCACCGCTGACCCACCAGACAGCCACCCCGAAACAATGCCCAAAAAGTTCCCCCACAGATTCACTAGGAGAGGGTGCAGCCCAAGACCCAAGCTGGTGGATACACATGAACACTCAGACACAGTCATTGATTCCCTCCCTCTTACATACATACACTCTCACCTGCCCACCTAGACACACAACAATGGACATCATCAGATGGTAAAGATGATGAAGGACTTGCCCACGGTAAAAAGTTTAACTGACACATTGCAAATGAAAAAAACAAATAAACTATACGGAATTAAGTCTTACACAAAGATTGTGCTCTGCACATGTAACCCATTAGGGTTCATGGTGAACAAGACCCAAAACCAAACAGCAGTTTTTCCAAAACTGTAAAAGAATACCAAAATGTTTTATTCTCAGAAGCTGTGTATTAGAGTGCAACTACTTGTTTGACAGGAGACTTCTTTCAAATGGTAGAAGAACACATTACCTATGGCGGAGGCTCTATAATGCTTTGGGACTGTGTTGTGTTACCTAGAAAAGGAGAGGCTTGTTTTATGCGGGTTATCCCTTCTTTTTTAAAATTTGATCATAGCTGCTAAATGAAATATGCTTCGCAACTTATTTGGACCTACAGTACATAAACCAAACTCTGAATGTATTCATCGAATTCCAAAACTAGATTTAAGTCCTAGCTCTCTTCTGCCCTATAGTACCTGATTAAAGAATTATAACACCTGAATTCATGACTTTAGGTAGAGGTGCGTTCTTTTCGCTGGACACTCTTACTTTTATGCTTCATGTGTCTCTGCAGAAAGAAGAAAATGGAAAGGTTGTTAGCACTCTTCTACCCTCTAAAAATGAGTTCCTCCAGTCTGGACTTGGACCAGGACAGGAGTATGAAGTCTCCCTCAGCATTGTGAAGAACAACACCAGAGGGCCCCAAACATCCAGTACGGTCACCACCCGTAAGTTTTAAACAAACAATAAGATCCTCATAAGTGTAAAAATTTAATAATACAGTAAAAGTTGTTTTAAGTGTTCCCTGGCTCTTTTTGACAGTCTTAAATTAATCACACTCATCACACTGATGGAACAAATAAATGCTGGTGATATTCAGTAATAATGAGAGGAATACAACAGGAAATCCCTGCTGGTTCTGATAAGTTTACGAGCCAATAATTATTTTTCTTGCTTGTCCCCCATATCATTTGCTTAGTGACCTTATTTATTGCTCCAAGACCTGATAGCCAATGTTATGAAATCATTTCAAGACCTTTACGCAATGGTTACAGACTGCCAGGCCAAACATCTTCAGATGTATGTCTGGAAAAGTCATTTAGTTTTAAGGTCTGCCGTGAGGGAACCCCCTGGATTTCTGGACCCCCACATTTCATAACAGATTTTTTTGGGTAGATTGAAACTTGACACAACTCCCAGAAACGAGAGAGCTCAAAGCTTTCAGAACACCAACCTACCAGAGGTTCTTTTAAGCCTGGATCTAAAATATAAATAACTAAGGTCTCATCTACATGTTAGCACATGAGATTTAGCAGGTTAATAAATTTGAGGCCAGGCTGAATGGTAACCACGTTATATTTCTATAAGCAAATCCTTTTTCGATCAACATTTTTTCCTTCATCTAGAAGTCAAGGTCGCAATATTAATTATTTACTTTAACTTTAATAGATTATCACTTTGAGAAAATATTTGCTACATTTTGAGATATTTTCACTTTTTCTTTAAGGATTTCTTTTTCATATTGTACAAACATTCTCTTCTCTTTTGTAACACAGAGATTGATGGTCCTAGGCAAGTGGAGGTGAAGGATGTTACAGACTCCTCGGCACTGATCAGTTGGCATCTGCCGATAGCTCTGGTGGATGGGGTCACCATGTTTTACATGCCCAGCTCTGCCCCCTCAGATGAAACCACAGTGAACATATCCCCACCAGACAAACAATACAACACTGACAATCTGAGACCAGACACAGAGTATACCGTGTCGATCATCTCAAGGCGTGGAGAGGCAACCAGTGACCCAGTCACCACCACGTTTACTACAGGTGGGAGTTTGGTGATAACAACCACAACATTTTAATATATACTTATGCCTGGTATATAATTAAGATCCTTGTCGTGGCATATTAAAATGACCAAAATCAAGGTCGCTGACAATACTTGTCACATGACACCTGCTGAGTTATCAACAACCACAGAAAGCCATGGAGCCGTCACCAATATTAAAATTTCTGTTTTCATGTATGTGACTTACAAGACTGATTCATTAATGTAGTTGAATTGATCAAATAATCCTACATTTTCTCTAATATTCTTAACTGTGTAAGAACTATATTGGCTGCTGTAGTTTTCCTGCTCATATGTTGCGTTCCCTTTGGTCACTTTCAACTACCAGTGACTGAGAACAGCTAAAATGTTAGTAATTTAAACATTTAAATCACTCATGGAGTTCACGAATCAGTAAAACAACATTTTATGTGCATTTTATCCACATGAATTTAACTTGAGCAACTCTGAAATATGTTGCAAGCTAAACTATGGAGCCACGTCAAAACAGAGAATAAGGCCATGATAGTTATTTTACCATTTCAGTTCTCCATAGAAAGCAATGACTGTAGCCATAAGTGTCAAGATGGGTATAGGACATGCAGTTGACCCCAGCCTATTCATGGTTCACTTTTAGTGGATTCCCCTATTTTCTCTTTTTTTTTGTAGTAAAATTACTCCAAGTTGTTTGTGGAAAATCTTTCTTTTTTGGTAGCACAAATCTAAAGTATTTGAAAGAAAATGCAGCTTTGGTGGCATTTGCAAAGCAGCCAAACCAGGAGCACAAGTAATTATCTATGGTACAGATTGGCTGCATATGTGTATTAATGCATGCTGTGGTTGGTAGAAAAAAGAATGTCTACTCATTGAACAGTTACATTCTTAGTAGATGCATCTAGAGAATTTTTCGTTTTAAAAATAATCAGAGCGCTTAAACAGATATCAGTAAGCACTAGATATCAGCAGGATATCTGACCTCTTTTCTCTTGCTCTAAATACTGTGTGAGGGATTTAGGCTTGTTAGGCCAGCCATCAGGACTGGGTTGGAGGCACAGAAGAAGACAATCTTTGATTACCAATTTAGGGGCAGAAGGGTTGTGAGAGAGCTGGAGCATGGCACTATTCTGGATGCATGCATTGTCTTCCCTTCTGGCCAACATTCTTACAGTGAGGAAAAAAGTCGTTTGATAGCAGATGATTTTGCAAGTTGTTCCCCCGAAAAAAAGAGAGGCATGAAATTTTCATCATAGACATGCTTCATCTTTGAGAGATTGAATGTCAAAACAAAAAAAATCCAGGAAATAATATATAATTTTCAAATAATTTATTTGTACAATGATGTAAAAAATAAGTATTTGGTCAATAATAAATGTTATTCTCAATACTTTGTAAGGTAACCTTGGTTGTACACTCTAGATGGTATTTTGGCCCCATTCTTCCTTGCAGATCTTCTCTAGAGCTGTTATGTTTTGATTTTCAACACCGTAAACAGATTCTTTTTTGGAATAAGGTCTGGAGACTGGCTAGACTACTCAAGAACCTTCAAATTCTTTTTATGTGGCCACTCCTTCATTGCCCTGGCAATGTGTTTAGGATCATTGTCATGCTAGAGGATCTAGCTACTTTTAATCTTCAGTGCTCTCACTGATGGAAAAAGGTTTTTACCCAAAATCTCATAATACATGCCTCTATTCATCCTTTACTTAATACAGACCCTTCGCAAACAAGCAGCAACAAAGCGTAATGTTTCCACCCCTTTGCTTCTCAGTAGGTAGGATGTAAGTCGGCATTCTTTCTCCTCAAAACATGACAAGTAGAGTTTTTACCAAAAAGTTACATTTTGGTTTCATTTGACCATTTGACATTCTCTCAGTCCTCTTCTGTATCCAAATTCTCTCTGACAATCTTCAGACGGGAATGGACATGTACTGGCTTAAGCAGGAGGACACTGTTGCACTGAAGGATTTTATTCCCCGGCTGTGTAGAGTGTTACTGATGGTAGCCTTTGTTGCTTTAGTCCCAGCTCTCTCCAGGTAATTCACCATGTCCCATCATTTGGTTCTGGGATTTTTTTCTCACTGTTTTTGAGATCATTTTGATCCCACAGGTTGAGATCTTGCGTGGAGCCCCAGATCGAGGGAGATTATAATGGCACTTTTTTTACTAGGGTCGTTCTAGACCAGAACGGTTCGGCACCATATGGCTTAGAACAGGTAGGTTGCATTTCCATTACCATCTCAAAAGAGTGGTAGCGGGTGGATTCGGCGGGCTTAGCTTAACATGACAACACAGATCCTCTCAAAAGTTAAAAGACTTTTGACTCACCTCACATCTCTCAGACATCAATCTCTTCATTCCTCCAGCTCCTGATCTGTGTTGTTCACAGCAGTATTGATCTAACCCAGTGCTTTTCAATGATTTTCTGAATTATTTATCTATACAAATCACTGGCACCAGCACACTGCATATAATATGTACTGATTACAAAAAAAAAGATTAATTAAATAAGCTGCAAGTACTTCAAAATTTGCAGCTCATTTAATTGTTTTAGGTCCTAACACTATTTCCAAGTTCATTTTATTAACTTAAGTTGGTAACATTTAATCCAGACTGCTCAGTCTGTGTGATGCTCAGAACAGAAACAGTTCAAATGATTCACTGGGATGTGCATTTTTAAACTACTGTAATATTCAAAGCTTTTTTTTTAAACTGGGAACATTGGTTATCTGTCAAGCTTCATCAGCTTATTACACTCTTATTACTTTTCAGAGAGGCGACATAATTTCTACTCTTACCTTCACTGTTTCCCTTTTCATCTCTATGAAATCCATTGAATTATGTTAGAAATGCTTGATTTGAAAGGTTCCACTTTTTCCATTTAGATTTTTCTGACGTCTGCTTTTTCCTTTCTAACCATATTTATTAAACCAAAAAGTATGTAATTATGGTGACTGAAAACATTTTACCAAATAAATAAACAAATAGATCCACATTTAGTGTTATTTACAACAATTTCCACAAATCTAACTGTGGTTGAAGCATTTCCCTGTGATTTTAAAAGAACTAAAACATACTATGTGTAAAACTAATAATCTGATATTTTTATATTATAAAAGAAAATCTCTAACCACCGAATCAAGTCTATAAAAACACCTGGAAACAGTAAATATTCATATTCCATATTCCATATTGATCAAGACCTTTGTTCATTTTTATTTCCTACTCCTTCCCAGACTCAAGTGAAATAAACGCATAACGTCAGTGCTTTTCTGTTTGGCACTCCTTTTGTGTTTTTTACCTGACAGCTAATTTCTTCTCATTGTTTGTATCACTGGTCATCACAGTGAGTTTACAGAACTTATAGACGGATTGTTCTCCTGATTCATAAACATCTCTGACCCTCACATTAAGCGTCAAGTTGTTCATTTTTTCGGGAGTGTGTTTCAGTGAGTTTTCTCGCTATGGCTGGAGAGGCGGGCCGACGTCCTGTGAAAACAAGAGCGGGAGTCGCCAGATCACTTGATCACAGGAACAGCGTTAAGTTGTGTATTTTTTGTTGTTAAATTCCGCGATTTCATCTCCCTTTCCCACACCGTGCCTTAGAGAACTGCTCCGTCTCTCAGCTCTATCTGTGTAGACTTCTTCTGCTGGGCTGAACAGGCAGCCTGTTGATAAGTTTGAGCAATGCTGCCACCTAGTGACTGGATATTTCATCACCTTTAAAGTATGAATAAAAGCCTCGGATACTGGGAGGCACAAGGTGCTCTGGGGCCCACTTGGCTACTCCTCCTCGCCCCCCGGGGGGGCGTGCCCCACCTTTTGAGAAGCACTGATCTAACCAGCGATCATCCAGTCTGTTGAGACTCTGAATCTGGTACCTTGTAACCGATCCAGCTCTCTGATCACCTGATACCGGCTTCTCTCTCCCCAAAACAGCGGGCTTGCTGCCAGGCTTCTCATGCTATCAAACACTGACTTCGCCTGCTACCGCTAACCAACGGAAGCCTGCTCCAACCCATGTGTGGAACCAGCGCCGGTCTTGCTCCAGCTCTCTGATCTCTTGCTTCTCTGCTGCTACCAACAGCACCCAGCCTTCTTCCTCCCCTCATACAGGGTTACAGTCGTTTCTCTGTTCTTTCACACATCGACTTTGCTGTTCCAGCCTGCTTGTGGAAGGCGATAACAGCTCTGATCGCAGCTCCATTACTCTTGCCGACCTGACAAAAACCCACAGTTTTCCGATGTCCTAGATGCCAAAGCTGCAGCCCATATCAAGCCATTTTCTCCCCTGCAACAAGCGAAGCTGTAGACGATATCAGTGTAGAATGTCCCTGTCACCTTTCACCTTTTTAAAAACCCAAACCCTCCCTAAATTCTATGTTTATAAAGCACTCATTTTATTTTTTTATATATTTTATGATGCTACTTAAATCAAAGAATAGTAAAACCTTCTTTAACACTTTCTGATCTTGGTGTTGTTAGTGTTATTACATTCTGAGACATCACTTCAAACAAACAACTCCAGGCCAATCAGCGGCTACCATTGCTAAGAAGGAGTGAGAGGGATATCATATTACTGGACCAATCAGTCCATAGGTGGGTGTGTTGAGTCGTTGCGGCACCCTTCGGATCAAGGCACAGGTAGTCCAAAAAAAGGGGTTGGCTGGTATCGGCTTGGACCAGACAGAGGTAATGGAAACAAGCCAGAACCTTTCCAAAGTAACCTGTTCCGTATTGTACAGGCCTTAGTGGAAAAGGGTCATGAGTGGTCTTTTATGTCTTCCATTTTCTAATGATTGCTCCAACAGTTGATTTCTTCACACCAAGCTGCTTCAACTTGAGCTGATTCAGTCTTCCTTGTCTGGTGCAACTCTAAAAAAAATGTTCTGGTGTCCTTTGACAGCTCTTTGGTTTTGGCCATAGGAGTTCGACTGTCTGCAGTTGTGGACAGGTGTCCTTTATACTGATAACGAGTTCAAATAGGTTCCATTAATACAGGCAATGAGTGGAGGACAGCAGAGCCTCCTATAGAAAAAGTTACAGGTCTGTGAAAGCCAGAAATCTTTCTTATTTGTAGGTGACCAAATTATTTGTTTTTACCATAATTTTCAAATAAAATATTTCAAAATCAGTCCATGTAATTTTTCTGGATTTTTTTTCTTCTCATTTTGTCTCTTTTAGTTGAGGTATGCTGAAAATTACCCCTTTATAATCCGTGGCTGACTAAGATACTTTTTTGCCCCACTGGAAATATAATTCAAAACATAGATTGTTGAGAAGCTGGTAAATTATTTGATTTGCAAGGAACCATCATTTCTAGCCAGAGCGTAGAAAGGTATGATGATCATAAACGGACGATCCCACGGACAGACAAAACAGTGAGTGAAGGCCACCACACTAATAACTCAACCCTAACCCTCTGCTAAAAAAACAAAACTAAAAAAAACAACACAAAAGATAATATTTTCAAACTCAGAGAGAAAGATGTCATGGGCTATGTTCTATTAAAACACTTTAATATCCATTTTTGTTTTTTATTATTTGTAAAGACTGAAGTAGTAGAATGAAACTGCTCTACTTTTGTAATGACATAACCTCTTCCCCCCTCCATCAGCCCTGGATCCCCCTACAGCCGTTCAGGCTGTGTCTCAGACTGATGACAGCATCACTCTGGAGTGGACCAACAGTCAAGCTGATGTCAGCAGTTATCGAGTGAAGTACAGCCCCATCTCTGGTTCCAATCATGGTGAGAAAGTCTTCCCACGACGATCAGGATACACCACACAGGCTACCATCACTGGTCAGTATGAGAAAAAAAAAAGTGATAATTTGTGCATAAGTGTGAGTTTCTTTTCTCTCAACGATTACGCATTTACCCTCCATCTGTTTGTGCTGCAGGGCTGAAGCCGGGGACAGAGTATGGATTGGGAGTGACAGCTGTGAAGAATGAAAGAGAGAGCCTCCCTGCTACTACAAATGCAGCAACTGGTGAGAGACGAAACCCCACAGCTGTCCAAACACTCTTCCTTCATAAATACACAGAATGTTCTGTTGATACAAGTGGTGATAAAACTTTTGTAAGCACCAATAATTCATGATTATATATCGAAAACATCAGGAATGATGTCTTTTATTTTTATTTGAGCTGTTTTCGTGTGCCTTGTGACAGACCTCGACCCCCCGAGAGATTTCAAAGCAGTCGGGTCCACAGAGACATCTCTCACGGTCAGTTGGCAGAGGCCTCAGGCTAAAGTCAGTGGCTACAGGCTGGTGTACATGTCCACAGATGGCCAGGTGGAACAGGTGGAGATCCCGGCGTCTGCGACCACATACGTCCTGTCCAACCTGTTGCCTGGTATGAGCTACACGCTGACTTTGGCTGCAGAGAGGGGACAGAAGAGGAGCAAACCCGTCTCCCTGACGGCATCCACGGGTGGGTTATCCGAATACATAGAACACGGGCAGTTACATTTTACAGGTTGGAGGGGAAAATTTAATCTTTACAAGATTTACATTCTTTTTCAATCAAGTTAGTTTCAGTTGATTTCACAGTGAACCGAAACAGTTTAATTTCCTAAAATATTATACCTATTAAAGATTGGGGAAAATGATATTCAAACAAGCACAAAAAAAACTGTTTAAACTGTTTTACTTATTAAAAAATTAATCAATTGAAGACCATATCAAATTAGTCAATGAAGCAGTAAAAATAGTGTACATCATGCTCTACAGTGCCTTGCCAAAGTATTTAGCTAGCGTTTTCACCTATTGTGGGATTTTTGTGATAGACCAAAACAAAACAGAACATCATTGTGAAGTGAAAGTAAAATGATACCTGTAATGTTTTGCACGTAGAAGTCCAAAAAGTCATTTAAAGCTTCTCAACTTCAGCATGCTGGCCCAAAAAAAAAATTTTTTTTTCTTCTCTGTCATTATGTTTTCTGCATGACTTAATGGGAAAAGAACTTCTAATGTGTTCTCTTCAACAATGGCTTTTTTTTCCATCTCTACTATAGCAGCCAGATTTATTAATTTAACAGCTAATAGTTTTCATATCAGCAGAGTCTCCAACCTGAGTTGTTGATCTCTGCAGCCCCTTCTACCTGGACTAAATAGCTCTCAGTTTACTGAACTTATTCAGTCCACGTCCAAAACGGTTAAGTCCTATGTGTTGGTCTGTTACGTAAAATCCCCAAATAATTGTTTATTTTTTGTTTGGTTGTTTATTATTATTATTTTTTCGGTTGTATTATGGCAACATGTAAAAAAAAAATCTATGGGATATGAATACTTTTGCAACAGCGAAAGAAAAAAATCAGCTTAAATTTGAAGCCATAAAAGTGTAATTGTCCTATACAAGGTAAGCATACATTTATGTTTTTAGATAGATAGATAGATAGATAGATAGATAGATAGATAGATAGATAGATAGATAGATAGATAGATAGATAGATAGATAGATAGATAGATAGATAGATAGATAGATAGATAGATAGATAGACCATACAAATACATATTGAGTAAATAAACTACATGCATGAAAGATATCATTCTGTTTGGATTTGTGCCTTTTTCTTTTCCCTTTTAGCCACTTTCACTTTTTATTTAGCCACCTCAGACGTCCGTGAACAAAGGACTACTACAGGCTCCCAGGACAATGTCACTAGCTTTGTAATTTCAGACTCACCAGAGTCACAGATTTCTGAGACAGAGCCCAAGGAAAAGCAAGCAATACTCTCTGACATTGCGTCTGATGGATTGGACTTGTCTTGGAAGCTAAAAACTCAAAGCGCCTATGACGATGTAGCGGAACAAAACCCAGACACTCAGAGATTGTGGGATGGTAGAGATGTCCAACTCCCAGGAGATTCCTTTGGGTCTAGAATCAGTGACCTGAAGCCATCAGCAGAATATCAAACTGAGCTGTTTGTGATAAAAAGTAGCCAGGGATCTGCACTACATGAAGCTGTTGGAGTAACAGGTACAAGGGTTTGTTCAAGTTACCGGTTTTCTCACCGTTTCTCATTAGGAAACAGACCGCCTGTTTCATAGACAAGCTGTGTGGTCTCAAGAACTTTTGCATGTGTTTACAACATACTGCATCCACTTTTACATGTCCCCCCCCCCCCCAAAAGGCTAAAGAATTCATACTCTTTTTTTATCTGCCAGGGCTTCCTTATCAAGCTGGATTTTGATTTCTGAGGCTTTTGCTCTTTACTAAAGTATCTACACCTCCTGAACTGGCCAAATCAAAACCAATACCTAAATAGAAATCTGACTGATTTTACACAGGAGAGTTGGGAAGAAGTTGTCTCTGATTGTGCAGGGCTTTACAAAGTATTGACTTGTGACAACTAATTACAAAACCATGTCACATTTTTCTCATGTTCTGGCGAGAAAAATGTTAAAAGCATTTTTTGTTGAACTTTATGGTTGTTTTTTTTGCACTTCTGTGTGTTGATCTATATGAAATCCTATTGAAATACACAGATGTTTGTAGCTGTTATGTCACAACATCTGAAAGAATTCAAGGGGTGCGAATACTTTTCCAGTTTGCTATACTTCTGACTACTTGATGCATCTCTTTACTTACTTTCACTAAGTCTAATAATTCTTTTGCAGTCAGAAGAAAAGACAGTAGAAGTCACTCGCATGTCATCCATCAAACTAACTCTTTAGTCTTTGTTTAGAGCAGCAGGAACCTAAATGGCTGTGCATGACTTCAGTAGCTGAAGAAAGCTGTGTACTTCCACTGCGGTGGGCTGCTCAGTGTCTTCAAAACGTTAATGGCACTGAGTCAAGCACCATTAACGGCTTAGATCATGCTTGACCACTCAGCTTGGAGAACAGTCTGTATAGAATTGTTTATTGAAGATGTTTTTCTTTAACATTTTTTTTCTCTCCAAGATTTTTTCTGTTATCAGCCAATCTAGTTGGAAATTCACAATTTAACCAGCTTTTACTCACTGTAGCACCCCCAGATATACATGCACTGAGCATCAAAGAAGCCCCAACAACCAAACAGTCTGAAGAGGAAGAGAACCTTGAACGTATCCACAATGTTAGCAGTGAGGATCCTTCTGATAGCGATATGATGATCTCTGGGGCCGAGCCTGAAAGCTCAGGCATGGAACTCACAAGTGACCTCGCGGTCAACGTTACTGCTACAAGTATGAGCCTGACGTGGTCTGCGCCTGATAAAGCATTTGACAGCTTTTTGGTGGAGATTGTTGCTCTGTCAGCTCCAGCATCTCAGCCTAAAGTGACCAGATTACCTGGAGGTTTTAGGAGGGCCCAAATAGAGGGGTTGTTGCCTGATACGCTCTATGAAGTAACTCTGCAAGGGCTGACGGAAGGAAGGCAATCTTTACCTCTCAGAGTTTTTACCACAACAGGTACACGGAGCAAATATTTCTTGCCACCGGCATAATCCCAACCCATCACCCTTATCTTTTATTTTGTGCTAGGAGCTCATACCTGGTGACGTTTTGCTTTCATTCCACGGATGGTTTATATTTCTGTATGACATGTTTTATTTTTCATTGAATAGACACTAACTAGACTTGGGACCAAAAAATGAGAAAGCTGTAGATTTAACACACAACTCTTTATGGGAAATAAATGCATAATTGCCTTGAAATATATTAGAATGCTCAAAAAAAAAAAAAGAAAACCCACAAAATACTATAATTTAATCATAACTTCCCAAAAACATGTTTCAATATTTCACAAATTAAACTAACCCATCAAAACTGGGTAAAAAAGAATTCAGTAAAATATTCGTTTTTAGTGAACTGATTAAATAATATCAATATCATATTTTTGTGCTTTTGAAGCTAAAATCTAAAACGGAAGTCCTACCTACATATAAAAATTAAAATAATTTAGAGATGTGGAAAATATTTTACAACCATCATTTATAGATTATTATTGTTTATGTTAATAATATATTATTTGTACATCATTTAGATATTCAAACTTTTCATATCAATGTATTTTTCTAATATTTTAACTATATTTTCTAAATGTTGTAAATAAAATAAGGATTAAATTGAAACTTTTAAAACTGTAACCAAAAGCATTTAATTTTGAGGTAAATACTGAATAAGTAAAGGTGCAGACTCCTCTATGCCTCAGGCGAATTTCTTTCAGTCGATATGGGTAAAATATTTTGAGCCCTGCAAAAAAAAAAAAAAAACATTTTAGACAGACTAAAGCTAAATCAGATGTTCAACTGTTGCTTCATTATATCAAACACAAAAAAATCTTACTTAAGATCCCAGTTATTGTGTAATTTTATTGCATCCAATGGGGAATCACAGCAGCATGATTCATCTTAATTAATCGAATAGAGCCAAACAGCCTGTTAAAATGGAAACTTTTGCTGCAGTTCAGGTTTTCTGCTTGATACAGAGCATTCTTTAGTTGTTTCTGCTCTCCACAATTTAGATAAATTAGGCCCTGTTTATACACAGAGGAAAAATAATATAGTTTCAAAAACATGTTTGTAAAAATGGCAAATACAAATAAGTAAAAAGAAAATTCCACATGGCTCCACACAAACTGTTGAAACTGCTGTAGTACCTGTGATGGGCCCATTGGTGGTGCTGTTATACTGCCATAGAAACACAGAGAAGAACACTGAGCATGTGAAGTCAACCCAGCGACAAACCTGACAAATCTAGCTTCAAATTAAACCTTTATTCAAAGGCATATGGTGTCCAAGATTCTCTGGATCCATTATTTGCTGCTGGTAATAGAGGAGAGGCCGTAAATCATATGCTAGAATCCATGATGAGGTCAGTATTTGCTTTATCAGTGCTGCAACCTCATAAGGCACCAAGTTTCTTTACTTTATCCACCCAGAAAAATGCTAGAACTCTTAATCACGGAGACAACTGAGCAGGTGCCCTGAGGTGATTCCACTTTGGGACCCGATTAAAAAACGATTGTTTGTGGTGTCCTGAAATGCCGGCATCTTTTCAATGAGACATCTATTCAATTAAGGATCTTTGCTGCTATGCCTGGTTTCATCTCTGTGTAGACTGGGCCAAACACGTAGGTGCCCATGTCTACCATAGCAGCACCGACAGTAACTACTCACTCCCATGCGCACACCTTTCTTTAATCACACAATTACAGGGAGGGGTATGGACGGTGAGCTGGAGTGCATTTATGAACAGGGTGTGGTGAGAATTTTGAACTGCGTAGCATTAAAGACCAGAAAACAACCACCCAGCTAGACATATAATTTGAAAGGCAAAACATAAGTGAAGAAAATAATCTGTGAGTCCAATGATTTTAAACACATTTCTCTTTAAGTAACTGGTTTAACAGCCCTAAAATAAAATTGAATCCGAATCTTTGGGCAAAATCCAACTTATACAACTCGCTGACTTTCAGACAGAGCTATAAACATTTTCCAAAATCCATTGACAAAAAACATGTTACTGAAATAATTTCCCCAACAAAAACAGTTCTGTTGCTTAATCGGATCTGATGCAAGACCCAGATTCAGTACCAGAAGAAATTCACAATGAACGAACAAATTAAATAGTTAGGAACTTGTATGAGAAGGGCTCATATAACCATGTCATTTATGCTATTACAACGTATAATATTTCCTCCCCTGGTGCTTTTGTATTTTGAGTTCTTGTAGACAAGACAATTTTACTAATCAAATATTTTTGACTCATTATTGAAGTAGATGACTATTGTCACCAATATTGTCTATAAAGGCTATTTAATTCACCAGTTGGTGCTTCTTGATGCACTTTCTGATACAAAATAAATCTAAATAGCGTTTTCTTTCATTTACTTAAAACAGCTATCGTGAATGCCATACATTGACTAGCAAATAATACTCACAAAACACATTAAAACAAATAGTGAAAAAATATATTATTCTGACTTTTTATTAATTTTAGAGTTCAGTATGTTATTATTTTTTACTTAAATAAAGCAGCCAAATTGTTAATTGTTAAATTGAGTATTTTAAACACAACACATTGACCTCCGTATAACCCAACAGCTAGGCCCTGATAAAGGCTGTTCTTTATGCTCCTGTTGTGTTTGTGTCCTGTGCTGTTTTAGGTTCTGTAAAACAAAACAAAAAAACTGGTGCCAGGTATGTCCCAATGCTGGTTTGGTATTGGAAGTGGTTTTGGTGGGAAAAGTTGTAAAAAGGTTTGTCATAACTTTATGGCAATTTGCTATTATTTTTATTAAGAACTGAAACGGGTAAAAAAACAAAACAAAAAAAAACCCCATTATTTTTGCATTTTTGACCAGTGGTCCCAAATCTTTTTATTCAACCTTTTTTTTTTTTTAAGTGACAAGCTAAAGAAAAATAACACTGCAAAGATGTATCTTTCTAGTTTGTATATTTACAGTCATGTGAAAACATTAGGACTCCCTACAGAAGCCTTTGTCTTTAGACACATGGATATCTAACAATATTTTTATGATATTGGGGGAAAAACTAAGGAATACTTCTAAACAATGGAGGCTTAAGAAAATGTCTTTTTTAAATATTCTGTAAAAAAAAGGACATCACTGCTGATGAATATTCCCACATTTATTCCCAAGTAAAATGAATAAACTCACACAGAGGAATATAACATCAACTGCAAATAACTAGGGCATTATCGCTCAGAAATATTTAAATTTGTCCTGTTTAAACCTCAGACATTTAGATTTTTGTGCTCTTGACTATTTAAGACCAAACGAACACCATGGTGGGATCCAAAGACCTGTTTGAGAACTTCAGAACGAAGGCTGTAGCAGCTGAACAAGGTCGCAAAAGAATCTGAAACCAGCATTTGTACAGTCCAGAACATTGTATACCAAGATTCTAAAAGTCTACAAAACCCTAAAATGCCATCACAGGACAGGGTGTTTCTGGTGTTGATATAAAGACATGTGCTGGTACAATTAGAAAAAGACTGCACAAATTCAATTTTCAGATGTGGTGTACCTTAAGGAAACTATTGCTCTGAATAAGAAGGACTTTAACAATGATACTGTTACTGAAAAATCAGTCTAAAGTTGCGTTACAACTTCATGCCTACTGTGAGGCTTGTCAATGGACATGTCATGGTTCGCTTTGCTGCAGAAGGACCTGGCCAGCTCAACTTCAAAGAATCCACCATGAACTGTACCTTGTATCAGAGAGAACTTGAGAAAAATGTGAAAGTCACTGCTTCGCCATCAGTTGGGGAGGGAAGTAGCTTGGTACGGGGTGAAGCCTGCATTGGGGCAGAGAATTTTTCTAAGGTTGCCAATAGGAATGGAGCTCCTTCCACATGCCGGTTTGTAGCTGGTATAGCAGCAGAGAAGCGGGAGGTCTCCGCAGTAATCAGAGAGCTGGAGCAATAGTCGGCTAGATCGGCTCGAAGGCTGCAGATTCGTAGTCTCAACACACTGGATGATCGCTGGTTAGGTCAGTATTGGCATGAAGAACACAGATCATGAAATGGAGGCATGTATGGATGGATGTCTGAGGGATGTGAGGTGAGTCAAAAGTCTTTTAACTTTTGAGAGGATCTGTGTTGTCATGAAGACTTAGTGACTGTTTTTTGCTGGAGCTTTTGTTAAGCTAAGCCCGCCCATGTTCTCATCCTCTACCATGCCTCTGAGATGGTAATGGAGGCACAACCATTCCATTTCAGGCGGTACCTTGTTATGTCGATATGAGTTCCCCCTTGAGATGTTTTTCTGGGTTTAAAGCAATCCTATTTGAAAAACGACAAGATTCTTTAAACCGGCTGGCTGAGACCTGGCTGCAGCCTTGGTTAGCTTCAGTTAGCTCCAGGCTAGCTTCTCACTAGCTTGAAACTATGTCAGCTCGGAGTGTCAATCCTCCGCCCCCACCCTGTCAGCGCCACTCTCAGCTCCACCTCTTTGCCCTTTTTAGTATTTTGTCAGAGTGATGACGTGAGTGACGCCGCCAAGATGGTGGTGGTGGGGACCGCCCAGTCGGCTTCATTTTCTGCTCTTCAGAAACCTATGGGTGACGTCACCCGATGGTTTGTCTAATGTATTTACAGTCTATTGTTTTTACTTTATCCTAAACAGATTATCTCTCTCTCTCTGTCTCTCTCTCTCCTTTGTTCTTCCTTTTTCTTTCTCTCTCTCTCACTCACTCTCTGAGCACACCGTCTACAGAGCCCTACAGAGCAATACAGAGCCGGCCCGGTCTGGTCTGTGTTAGGTGATCTGTTAGCTGGAATGCTAACTCCATTCTTCCCTGTCTTTTTGGTTAAAAGTACGGTCTTCACATGTGGAGCCAAGACATGCCAGTATATGTGACAACATTGCTGGTTTTGTTTGAATACGCGGGTGAAAGCGATCTGACATAATTGAAAACAATGTAGCACATATGCCCGACCTTTAGATGGCCGTGTGCCCAGTGTATGCAAATGTTGGGTCTGATCAGCAGAGATTACATTCACTCAGTTTCCCAGCTTCCTTTGCGCTAAGACTGTAAAAAAGAATAGACCCAAAGACTGTAAAAAAGAATAGACAGCGCCTCCTCACTCCTCCCCGTTTACCAGAATGACACACTTTCATGGGGGAATTCATGGCAGATTCACAGACTCCTCCTCCCCAGCTGTAACGAAGCATGTTCCTAAAAGGGCATAGGGGCGGGATCTTCACTGTAGACTCTGCCCTCGCGGGGCGTGTATGGGTGTGTAGTTCGGTCGTAATCGCGCCCATTCTGCTCCCGCATATTTAGCTCTGATGCTAAACTTGGCTAGCTAAGTTAAAGGATAATAGCCCCATGCCTGACTGCTGCCGTATCTGCGCTCCTCCGACGGTTTTCCTATTTCTCAAACCTTCTCAAAGAACTAGTAACTTGAAATAATTATTTAAATGTAGTGTTACTATAATTAAAGTCCAACGAAACAGCCTGTCAATCAAAGTCCGGCCCCTACATTAATTATGCAAGATTTCAAAAAATTATCCTACGAAAACCAGCCTGGTGCCTATTTTTTTGACAAGCTCAGCGTTATCTCAGGAAGAATATGCAGCCATAGAAAGTTTTTAAAAAATGGGCACCAAGCATTAAAGTTGTTACCGTTTCTAAAGTCCAATGCTTTTCATGGGGGCCTAGCGGCCAAATGGAGGTACTACAGCAATGGAGGAGCAATGGCGGCCTCCATGGTATACGGTCACAAAGCAGAGCAGCCAGCTGCCATTGGCTAGGCCAGCCGCCATCTTGTAGCCTTCCTCCAAACTCATTGGCCAAATCAGCCGCCAGCTGGTCATTCCCAAGAAAATCTAATTGGCTACCTCAGTGGCCATCTTGGATTATGCTGCCAAAGTTTATATAACCCATCTGAAACTCCAGCTCAGCCTCTTCCACTAAGTGTTGGAGTTTAGAGCAGGGAAATTCAACATTTGCTATAACATTTCCTTTCACCCTTCAATTCTGCCAGCTGGTCCAAGAGGAATCATCCTGTACGACCCCGTGGTTTCCTAATCTTTGTGTGCCATCCAGTTCAAGCAAAAAGCTACCTGTGAGCTGGTGCTCTGCTACCAAGTTGTTCTAACAGCTGCAGCTGGAACTCGCGTCTGAGCTCCATCTCCTCTCTGAGCGCAAGTTGAGGTTGTCGAAATAAGCCTCATCTTTGACCAATGACATTTTCCTCAACTGCCTCATCATCCGATCATGGACGGAAGAAACCACCCAAAGTAGGAATGTTCCAATATTCTTAACTCTTGGGTTGAGAGAGGTTATTTTATTTAGAATGACTTGTGTTTCTTGCCAGAACTGACCAATTGTGTATCATTTTAGTTACTTTTTATTTTATTTGCAAGTAGAAGCAGTATGCTGTCTTTTACTGTGTTTACTTCATGAGCTTTGGTTTTGTGTAGTGCGGTCATTCCGCGAAACATAAGAAAAATGGCGACAACTATCTGATAGCTTCTATGTTTAAGCCACAAGGCTAGCTAGCTATCATCACGTTTTCCTTTGTCTTCCCTGAGTCGATTGCACTCATTGATAAAGCACACCTGGTTGAAAAGCACCTTCCTGTTGCTCTCTCCCCTGCTTATCCCACACACGCCTACTGCGTAAGCATGTGAGTTTGGATTTTCCTGTGATGTTGGTTTGTTTTGATTCTGTCTTCTGCAATTAATTTGTTTTCTCACGGTAGAATAGATCCATCCTTTAGAACATAGCATAGCTTCACTTTAGACTAGATTGAATTTACTTTGTGAGATTTAGTAATAAATTCCGTAAACTTGAGATAAAATCTCTGTGCTTCTTTAGTGTATGTGTGTTTTAATAGTCTGGCATAATGGTTAATGGTTAAAGTTTTCTATGTAAGGAATCCCAGCAGATTGCATGAAGTCGACATGGTGTTAGGCCCCATTTATGCAGTCCTGCAAACACAGCAATCCATCCGGAAATCCTCATACTGAGCAAGCATGTAACGACGGTGGAGAGGAAAAACTCCCCCTTAACAGGAAGAAACCTCCAGCAGAACCTGGGTCAGTACAAGCAGACATCTGCCACGACCATCTGGGGGTCTGAGAAGACAGCATGGAGCACACTCGGTCACTTAGAGCCTCATCTGGACAGATGCTCCCCATCCAGCAGGGGTCAGTGTAGTTGAGCAGGGTACCAGACCATGTGGAGTTTCTATGGGGAGAAAAACACTGAGAGAAAACAAGGTTAACAATCGCAATAACAGCAGAAAAAATATATATCTGGAGAGTAGTAGAAGAGAAACATAGAAGAGTGAAGAAAAGTGGTCAGTCTGTCCTCCAGAAGTCTAAGGCTATAGCAGCATAACTACAAAAATAGATCAGGATAACCTAAGCCATTCTAACTATAAGCTTTATCAAAAAGGAAGGTTTTAAGTCTAGTCTTAAACATAGACAGAGTATCTGCCTCATGGACTAAAACTGGGAGCTGGTTCCATAAGGAGAGGACCCTGATAACTAAAACATCTGCCGCCCATTCTACTTTAGAAATCCTAGGAACTACCAGTAGACCTGCAGTCTGAAAACGAAGTGTTCTGTTAGGAACATATGGAACATTCAGATCTATGATGTACGATGGAGCTTGATTATGTAAGGAGGAGTATCTTAAACCCTATTGTGGATTTAACTGGGATCCAATGGAGAGAAGCAAAAACGGGAGAAATGTGATCTCTCTTTTTAATATTCATCAGACCTGTTGCTGCAGCGTGCATGTCAACGTTCTTGCATTTTGTGGACTTCCTGATAATAAGGAATTACAGTATTCCAGCCTTGAAGTAACAAATACATCCGTGACAGTGTGGAGGTCCTGTCACTATGGCTCCGATTGATCATGAGCCCTGGCTGCTTGGCCACAGGGATATCCCTTTGGTTGAATGGTTAGCGCCCATGACTTGGATCGAATCCCACATGGGCCCTCATTATGCACCTTGCCACATTTGCCGTTGCTGGTTAGGCCCATGTGATACTGGTAATAAATCAATGGATTCAAAATTGATGGCACCCTGCGTGGGAGCACGAGGACGGGCTTGTGATAAGAGGGGGAGAGATGTGACAGTCTGGAGGTCCTTTCACTATGGCTCGGCCACTGGGATATCCCCTTGGCTGCATGGTTAGCGGCATGACTCACACCTGTAAGTTGTGGGATCGAATCCCACCTGGGCTCTTATTGTGCGCCTTTAACACACACCGACTAGTTTCTGTGCATCACTCCTGGATAGGAGGTTTCTTATTTTAACAACAATCTAGAGGTGGAGGCAAGAAACCTTGGAACCCTGTTTAATATGGGATTTAAATGTTATGTCTTGATAAAAAAAATTACACCGAGGTTCTTTACATTATTACCAGAGGCCAATTTAATGCCATCCAGATTAAGTTATTGACTTAGCAGTTTCTTTTTTACACTATTTCACAATTGCTAAAACACATTTCTTGAAACCTTCATCCATATTCTCAAAACTTTAAACACAAAACCCAGTCTTTAAACTACATTAAAAAAACTGACTCTTATGGCAAAATCAAAGGCTTGCCTCAAGACTGTTTGATCAGTGCTGAAAATCAAACAATGCTTTAAAAACATAAACACAGCCAGTCAATATATAAATACTCATCAGCATTCATTAGACACTACATGAAATTGACAACACAGTGTCCAGGGCATGTAGTTACAGAGAAAAAATGTTTATTGCATATAGAAAATAATTTTGCCATAAATGGAGTAAATAATTCACGACTCAGTACAGCAAATATATTGCATACTGTATGTCCTGCAAGTATTGAATTTCTGTATTTTCTGCATAAAGATAAAGTAAACCCAAAGAACAAAGATAACTCTAAATGAAAAGTGTATAAACACAAAATATTGTGCAATTAAAAAATCAAAGTCTCAGATTCCTGTCTTCGTGCTGGGTCCGGCCAGAGGACTTCGTCCACATCACATGCAATGTTGTCCTTTCCACAATGGCACGTTGGCCAATTATGTCTCAGCCTCTACCTTCTCCTCTTTGTCACATTGAACCTGCTTCCTCCACAAAAATATATTCATGGGGCCTTTCCATGGAATCCATTTCAAACACCCTCTATATATAAATAAAGATAAATAAATAGTTTTGTAAGTGTTACAGAAAGACATACTTCTACAAAATTGCAATCCTGATTTACATACACTACAATATAGTGCAGGTATAGTAACGATTTTGAGTTGTGTGTAAACGATGACATTTCATTAAAATTTTGATTGTTGTTTCAAATTTCATTGCTTATCTGTAACTTTTTTTTCTCCAAGATAAGCATAAACATAAAATTAGACATACATATGTTAACATTTATTTCAAAAAGCTTGAACATTTGTGGTCCTAATTTTTTCACATGACTGTAGCTGTCAAAACCCCCCAAAAAGGATTATGTATTTTACAACCCAGCTAATCCCATTTTGATTTGTCTATCTACCAGCGGGGCTGGAACCAACGCTAGGAAACCTCGTCATATCTGACATTACATGGGACAGCTTCACAGCATCCTGGAGCCCCACAGGGGGAGACTTTGACAGTTTTGTCATTGAGGTAACAAACATGGAGGATTTTGCAGAGAGGCAGAATCTTACTCTGTCTGGAGACGCTTCAAGTCTGGTCATCTCTGGATTGAATCCCAATACCAACTACATGGTTGGCTTGTATGGGATGCATCAGGGCTCCTTCCTTGAACCCCTGTACAGTGAAGCCACAACAGGTACCTGGAGCGTACTCCATTGCAGTCAAACATTCCATTATGTTATTTCTACTTCAGTCAACATTTTTTAAGCATCCAAATGAATAACTGTTTTCTCCAACATCCAATGGAGCGTGAATTCTTGGCTGCATGAACCGAGTCAATTGTAATAACCTGGTTTGTTTTGGTATAACTCTCTGACACCCTGGCCTCAATGCATTCAACTGCTGCATCCTAACCAGCATTACTTGTTTCACCCTCAAGTCACTGTTCTGTTTCATTGAGAAAAGGGAAGGCTATCAGGCATTCGAAATGCATCATCGGACAGAGGAAACCTTTGTCCTTACTCCCATCCCAATTACCAATGTGCATGCAGCCCCATTCCCCTACCATACTTACATCATGGTCAGGTCTGTCGCTGATGTGCTGCAGTGATTGCAAAAGCAAAACCAGTTACTCACCCTCCTCCGCTCGTTTCACCCCGACTCCATGTCCATTTCAATCCATCCGTCAATCTTCATTCAGTGTGTCCTTAATTAACCTTGAGCGATCATTTGCCCATGTGCTCCAGTGCTCATGGCATGTGTGAGTATTCATCTCAGCTGAACTCTGAGAGATTGTGGGAGTGAAAGTGAGATTGTTTATTGTCACAGAACATCAAAGTTAATATCCGCATTTCCTTTTGAACTACTAGGTGGCAAATGATTAAATCCTCTTTCTATTATCAAGGTAAACTGCTAGAGGCTAACCATATTCTGCTACATTGTTTACATCAGGTGCATGGTTCCATTAAATTGTCTACCTGCATGATCTAGCTGCATGAAAAATATACATAATTTTAGTTGCTGAGACAGATGTTCTGCGTGTCGCAAGATATCCATAACATAAATGATGTAGTGCACGATGTAGTAGTGCTGCATAGGCACGGATCCTTCCCTCTTAATCACATTAAACACAAATACTTTGATTAAACCTTCAAGGCTGTAGTTTTCAGAAATGTAAGCCAAGGCTTTCTAAAGCTCTTCTCCATACGTTAATTAATGCTTGTAAGTATTAATCATTTTCAAAAGAGCAAATAGCTGTATTCTATGTTCAATTTAAGCTGCAATTTAACCACACGTGCAGGATATTCAGTTAGCATATATGCATGTATTTAAAGTTTTATTTAGCTGCTCACACTATCAGGTATTGCTTTTGGTTAATAGTGAGTGTTCTGTACACTCATTTTTCTTTAACAATAATCAGTATAAACTTTTGCTAATAACCCTCTGTAGATGTGATTGTGATACATTTGTTTTAGAGAATGACTGACAAATTTCTAACTATGGTTTCTTTCTTTAGTTATTCAGCCAGTGGTTGGCAAACTGTATGTCTCAAACTTAACATCCGAAAGCTTTACAATCCACTGGAACAGCACTGAAAGGCAGTTTGATGGTTTTGTCCTGGAGATAATTGACTCAGACTGGCTCATGGAGCTAAAGGAGTATAACATATCTCAAAATGTTACGTCGCATGATGTCACAGGGCTCAGGCCCAGCACTGATTACATAGCCTACCTCTATGGGACATACAAGGGATCTCGAACAGGAGCTGTCAGTATTGTTGCATCAACAGGTATTTTGACTTTATGCATTTTAAAATGTCACAGAACTTTAGGAAGTTAGTTTCTTTAGCTTTAATATCAAAATGATATACAACTTTAGGAAAAAAACGTGTTTCCCTGATTGTCAAAACAGTCATGCAAAAACTAAGTGCACCCTTACGGTTTCCTTTAAGGGGAAATGCTGGCATCTGAAGCATTTGAATATATCTTTAAGTGTGACAACCTCTGTATAAATGAGTAATTTAGGTGAGGTGAAAAGACATCAGCAATCTGGGAAGAGTTATAAGGACATTTCTTACCAGTCTTTAGTGCATCATTCGACAGTGAAAGAGGAGATAAATGTCTGACAAAGATTATTCAAAAGTCGAAAGCATGTAAAGGAATTTCTAGGGGGCATTTGCAAATTGCAGTCATTTACAGGAACCATAACGTATCATCATAAGTATCCAAGGACTCTCTGAGAGCTAAACCTTGCAAGAAACTGGCTCATCAACAGCATTATGACGACCCAAAAGTCTTCAGAAATTCATTAAATTGATGTTTGACAAAATAAAATATAAAGATTTACCAATGGTCCAGTGAAAGTCCAGACCTCAAGTACATTAAAATATTTTGTGAATATAAAGAGTGTTATGCAGATTTAAATATCAGCAAACCCCTCTTAACTAAAGCAATATTTCAAAGAGTAAGACATGTCAAAGTGTTTTATATAAAACAACTTCTTTCAGCTTTTGCTAGGGATTCTACAAGGGCCTCAATTATGGTATGTGCTTGTTTATTTCTTGAGTGTATTGACGATCATTGGAAACTATGACTGTATTTTCCAAAAGTTGTTTGTGCTGTATTTTACTAAGTTTAGTAGAGGTCTATGAAATCGAGTTGTTTTTTGCATGGAATTTTAAGAAAGAGATGTGTGCAAGCATTTATCTTCTTTGACTGTATACTATTTTTTTTCCTTATAGCTGAGGAGCCTGATTTGTCCAATCTAGTTGTTTCTAACATTACCTCAGACAGATTCTCTCTGTCATGGCAAACAAGAGAGAAAGAATTTGAAAGGTTTATAGTGGAAGTCAGAGAGTCTGCTTTGCCCTCGCAGGCGATGGGACGTACTCTGCCAGGAGATGTTCGCTCCACTATTATGACCGGCCTCAAAGCGAGCACGAGCTACAATATAAAGCTTTACGCCAGTGAAGATGGCAGAAAAAATACACAACCTCTCCTGGCTGTAGCTACAACAGGTATACCAGGAACACTGCAGGTATCAGACAGTATGTGTGCTTGGGACAAAGTAACTCAAAAGCCACTTTCTTCCCTTGTTCAGAGGATGTCCCACAGTTGGGGCCTATAGTTGCTTCGTCTGCTAGCCCCCATTACCTCAGCTTGCATTGGAGCACAATGTCAGGCCACTTTGATGGCTTTGTTATCCAGGTTAGTGATACGACGCAGCAGTCTGACCCACTGGAGTTCAGGCTACCCAGTGAAGCCCGTAACATTACAATTCCTAACCTGATGGATGACACTGGCTACGATATCGAAGTGTACGGTATTTCTCATGGCCGTCGCACTCCCTCCGTATTCGTCCATGCTCTCACAGGTACTACGTATTTTACTGATAATATATTTCTTTAAGGATTTTTCTTAAATATGCTTGAATCCAAAAATGTACTAAGGGCCAAATGGGCATGCATCACAAGCAGCAGTTCATTTCTTTTATATATACACTACCGTTCAAAAGTTTGGGGTCACATTGAAATGTCCTTATTTTTGAAGGAAAAGCACTGTACTTTTCAATGAAGATAACTTTAAACTAGTCTTAACTTTAAAGAAACACACGCTATACATTGCTAATGTGGTAAATTACTATTTTAGCTGCAAATGTCTGGTTTTTGGTGCAATATCTACATAGGTGTATAGAGGCCCATTTCCAGCAACTATCACTCCAGTGTTCTAATGGTACAATGTGATTGCTCATTGGCTCAGAAGGCTAATTGATGATTAAAAAACCCTTGTGCAATCATATTCACACATCTGTAAACAGTTTAGCTCTGTACAGAAGCTACAAAACTGACCTTCCTTTGAGCAGATTGAGTTTCTGGAGCATCACATTTGTGGGGTCAATTAAACGCTCAAAATGGCCAGAAAAAGAGAACTTTCATCTGAAACTCGACAGTCTATTCTTGTTCTTAGAAATGAAGGCTATTCCGTGCGAGAAATTGCTAAGAAATTGAAGATTTCCTACAACGGTGTGTACTACTCCCTTCAGAGGACAGCACAAACAGGCTCTAACCAGACTAGAAAAAGAAGTGGGAGGCCGCGTTGCACAACTGAGCAAGTAGATAAGTACATTAGAGTCTCTAGTTTGAGATACAGACGCCTCACAGGTCCCCAACATCTGGCCCTCAATAGTACCCGCAAAACACCAGTGTCAACATCTAGAGTGAAGAGGCGGCTGCGGGATTCTGGGCTTCAGGGCAGAGTGGCAAAGAAAAAGCCATATCTGAGACTGGCCAATAAAAGAAAAAGATTAAGATGGGCAAAAGAACACAGACATTGGACAGAGGAAGACTGGAAAAAAGTGCTGTGGACGGATGAATCCAAGTTTGAGGTGTTTGGATCACAAAGAAGAACGTTTGTGAGACGCAGAACAACTGGAAAGATGCTGGAAGAATGCCTGACACCATCTGTTAAGCATGGTGGAGGTAATGTGATGGTCTGGGGTTGCTTTGGTGCTGGTAAGGTGGGAGATTTGTACAGGGTAAAAGGGATTCTGAATAAGGAAGGCTATCACTCCATTTTGCAACGCCATGCCATACCCAGTGGACAGCGCTTGATTGGAGCCAATTTCATCCTACAACAGGACAATGACCCAAAACACACCTCGAAATTGTGCAAGAACTATTTAGAGAAGAAGCAGGCAGCTGGTATTCTATCGGTAATGGAGTGGCCAGCGCAGTCACCAGATTTGAACCCCGTTGAGCTGTTGTGGGAGCAGCTTGACCGTATGGTACGCAAGAAGTGCCCATCCAACCAATCCAAATTGTGGGAGCTGCTTCTAGAAGCGTGGGGTGCAATTTCTCCAGATTACCTCAACAAATTAACAGCTAGAATGCCAAAGGTCTGCAATGCTGTAATTGCTGCAAATGGAGGATTCTTTGATGAAAGCAAAGTTTGATGTAAAAACAATCTTATTTCAAATAAAAATCATTATTTCTAACCTTGTCAATGTCTTGACTCTATTTTTTATTAATTTCACAACGTATGGTGGTGAATAAGTGTGACTTCTCATGGAAAACACAAAATTGTTTGGGTGACCCCAAACTTTTGAACGGTAGTGTGTATATATATATATATATTAGCTGACACTTACTGATATCCTGAAGGCTGGTACAGTTTTGAAGTATAGTGTATTCGTGACCATTGTTGCCTATGAATAACTAGAGTCCGCAAATTTTTATAACTGCCTATTGTAACAGTTCAAAAACCATATATATATGAATATCCAGTGGAAATCATCTTAGAACCATGATAGTATCTCATTTCTACAGTCTTGTTTGTCTCTGCTCTTTAGAGGAACAGCTCGTTAGTCAGTGCGTTTGCATGCAGCAAGAGAAATTCGAATTACTGCCTTTGTCCAACTTATATCGGACTTTTGAAATGCACGTATACACCTTAATTCTACTTAAGTCAAACCAAACTGGACTTTGAGAAATTGGTATAAGCTAATAAGCTAATACGATTGGAAAAATCAAATTTCTCTGCACGTATATGCCATTCACCAGTAGCCGAGCTTTTAGAAGCCTTTGCACTTCCACCTCAGGAAGTAATAAGAATGCGAAAAAGAGAACAGCAACAACAATCCGATTTCTGCGTAAAGCTTGATTCAGATGTGCATGTAAACATACACATTGGCAAAGAAATTGAAATGCACTTCTGTATACGCTGCTTTACAAATCAGCAGAAGTTGGGATTAGGTGGATTTTTAATGATACATTTTGTAGTAGTCATCCACATAAACATCTGTAAATGGATGAGTCCACAAATAATGAACTGCAAATAGGCGGGGGTCCATTTCGATGAAATGTGTTTTCTTTTTTTACTTTAGACACAAAGTGTGGAAACCAAGATTTTTAAAGTTTGTCTTGTATACTTGTTGTATCTTTTGAAAACTAACAACAGACAGATTAATACTTGACTAAGCACCATAGGACGCTCATTGGCTACCAAGTTTGACACAGACAATCACAAGGTAGCTTGTCATAAGGTACCTTGGTTAATCAACTTGAAACTTCACAGGAAGGAAATAAGCATATTGACCCATAAAGACCCGGACCCATTTTTACCTCAAGGAAAATTAAGGGGAGCATAAGACAGGTTAAATCGGGCAAATAGAACACATTTCTAAAAAATAAAAAAAAATATTACAATAGTAGGTGGCAAACATCTCAAAAGTGACATAGATGTCACTATGGGCGTTAAATAGTTAAATTATGTTTTAACCCTAGCTAGCTACTTGGTACCCAACAGGTCTTACTGCAACCCATGAATGAAATTAAATAACTGATATTGGTTCAATTAAGCTATTAAATACAATATATGACTAAACGTAATTGAATCAGCCAAGTATACTGATCAGATCATGATTAGTTTTCTTATTGTGACATAAACGTTACTACATTTTTTTCAACCATTTTTAGACTGACTGCCCGATGTGACATATGCGTTACACCAATATTTACTTGATGGTTTTATGCAAAGTTCTTCAAGAAATTCGGAAACAATAGTTTATTTTTGACAAACATTGCAACCGTTGAATTGAATCAATCTTACCTTTTAGCCTCAGAAAGAGTTTGCTCCAAATTAGCTGGCTAGCGGGTTTTTCCACATGCAACTTTCCGTCAACTTTGGTTGGTTGTATCGAAACACATGATCACCCTAGTGGTCACATTACCTATTGTAAATGTGCTATAGGTGTTATTCTGGGACTTCATGAGAGAAAATCAAGAGTCTAGGTTAACATGGAACCATCCAGAACGTTAATAGGGCACGAGACACCAGTGTCACTGTCGGTCCTTATGTGTTAAACTACTATCTAAAGCATTTTACACCAAACAAACACAAAAATGGAAATAAATATGGTGAGCAGGAAACTGAAGACCCATTGACTCAGTTGCTTTAACCCAGAAGAATACTTAATGGCCTCAGGTTTACAGTGATAGGGCAGCAGTACAGAGGATTTAAATGTTCCCGTTTGCTATTATTGTGCTTATGGCAAGTTATTTTAAAAAATCTACTTTAATATCAGACTTCAGTTTGATTACCTTGAAACGCCTCATAGGGTTTAATAAAATCAATTTAATATTCCAACAAAATCTAAATAAATAGTACCTTGTTCTTATCTAATTACAAGTAATGTTCAAACTGCAACTTACCAAATGAGTTAGTGAACGATTACATTGCAATATATGATTTAGCTAACCCTTACACCCTTAATAGTCACACCCTGCTATGGTTTATTAAATTAATGTTTTGTCTTTTACACAGATGCTATTGATGACAATGATTTTTACAACTAACATGTATTTGGGTCTGAAAGATTTTTCTAACTACAACCTATATGTGAATATCAATAAAAGCTTTAAGCGTTCTTTTAAAATGATAATGCTATGATGCATGTCACATTTGCTTTAATGTACCTTTAGTCGCTAGGCTTTCTTAGAAACATACTTGGCAGAATTGATTATTTGCTTTTGCAACCACTGCATACATCATACTCCTTAAATAAATGTCATATCCCCTCCAACCATTCCTCCCCCCTGCCTCCCTTCCTTCCCAGCTCCTTTACCTAAAGTGGAAAACTTGACCATATCCAACATAACCCCCTACGGTTTCAGAGTGTCCTGGGAAGTGAGGCAGCAGCCGGAGGTTTTATACCCCTCTGGTGGCGGCTTCAGCCACTTTCAGATAGTGGTGACTGACTCTGGCTGGCTTTTGGAGCCTCAGGACTTCACCGTGCCAGGAAACCTGAGTCACTTGGACATCTGGGGCCTAATCACCGGCATTGGCTATGAGGTCAAGCTAACCGGGGTGTCTGACTCGGGGCTTCTCTCTCGGCCCCTAACTGCAGTGGCTCTGACAGGTACCACTTACAGTGAATTGAGAGGCCCCTCATTTTACTAAACACCTCTGTTTCCTGTTTTTTTTTTTGTGCATCTGCTGTATGTGTCCATATAAAGCTATTATCTCTCAAGATCCAGTTAAAAAGTTACACTATTGTAACTTGATGCATGCATCTAGATAAATGCTTTCCTAATTAAAATCTTAGGACCAAGGAATACATTCTGAGTGCTCACATTTCGTGCGGGTGGATAATAAGAATTAGTACAGTTTTACATGCAATAAGAAAAGAAAGAACCGAAAGACAAATGACACAATTAAACAAAAACTGAGAAAGAAAATAACAGAAAATTTTGTTTAAATTCATTCAAAAAGGCTCACGAAAGCTGATAGGGTTTCATGTTGTTTTCTGCCATACATTTGCAGTGTAATAACCTCCTGATGGCAAAGAAAAAAGGGCAGCAGCAAAACTTCTCACAATGCTCCTTTCAACCACTGTTTTGGGTCTGACGCTCATGGATCATGAGCTGGAAGATCTGGTGGGTTAAAGAGTCAAATTCTCTGCCGATATTTAGGCAGAGGCCGTCACTGATGCTGACTGCAGCCCAACAACGAGAAGATGGCATTTAGGAGAGAAGGGTTTAAAGAAGAATATGAACTTCAAAGGCTACATCACTTCACATGGCAGAAAATGCTCTGTTTGGACTTGTGAAAACTTTTAAATGAACACTTAAAATAAAATGTTACTCTCCAACTATTCTATCTAAAACATAATCAGGTTTTAAAGGCTTTACAGTTACTGCTATGACAAGGTGTTCTCTCTAGAGATGTTATGTACCTAGCACAGTGTAAAAAATAAAGCCTTCTAAATGGTTTGAGAACTTCCTTGATTCAAAAAGTTGAGTTTGAGGTTTACACGAGTCTCTGACCACAACTAAGGCCTTGCAGAAGGGAAATCTCGACATCTCTCTGGTCATGACTGGATCTTTTAACACACACGGCCAAATCTGGCCCTCCATGGCCATTTATGTGGCCCTCTAAACTCTAGAGAACCCTATAGATAGAAAACTTAAGTTCCATTTTTGTGCACCCCAATACAATTTTATTAGTAAAATAAAGTCTGGCTTTATTTAAAGAGTCTTCAATCACATCATTATCTAAAGTTGTTCTGGATTATTTAATTTTTACACATACTTTTGGAATGTGGAGGGTGATTTTAACCGTTTATTATAGTTTTGTCAATACTTTCTGCGACAACCGGCCCTTTAAAGATATTCATCAGCTTGATGTGGCCCAAAATAGAAATGAGTTTGACACCGCTGTTTTAACAAAACAGCGCTGCCGTTCACGACACCTTTCCAATAAAAAAAGGACAGTTTCAGACTGTTGTGCATATATTCTTTTCTATATCCCACTGAAAATATTTGGAATGGTGGGCTTAAAAAGTCAGTTCCAGACCGTAGATGTACTCCATGAAACCATGTTCACCTTATGAAACAACTATCAAATGAGCTTCTGGAAACGCTTGCATCAGTCATGTTTCAGAAAATGTTGAAACTGTTGGCTCTCGGATCTTTGATACTTTAAATTATGAGCAGACCTTTTTTAGAATAAATGTCACTTTCAGTTAATCACAGTTTTATTCAGTTGGCCTCTGGCTTGTTCTCTTAAAATCCACCAGTGTGAAATGTGACCACCAGTAACTTTTCCCCATGTTTGAAGATTTTATTCAGGGGTGCACACAGTTTTTGACGGTGAAACGTTTCCTTTAATGTTTTTTTTAACCCCTGGATCTTATTTATAACACAGCTATTTCTCTGGAGCAATCTCACCTTTCCTTTTTATAAGCGTTCTCTTGGTATGCAGCTGTATCGACAAAAAGAAGAAGCATATAATGCACACTTTCGGTTTCCTCTTTCCTTCAAAATATGAGCAAACATATTTGTTTGATTTCATATTTTGTCATGTGTTTTCCTTCACATCGTAAATTCACAGACAAATACTGGTGGACACGATTCCCCATGTTGCTGTTAACCTCTGTGGCAGTTTCCAAGCTCGGGTTGAAAGCGTCTTTTTTATGCAGGAAAACACTGATAAATCAACAGACACTTTAAGCATGAAATGTCTGTTGATTTATTTGTTTTAGATAAATTGTCTTATCTTTGGTGTGCTGAATGCACCCAGCTTGAGCTAAAAGATGCATGGGGAACTCTTCTCATTCAGCAATCTTACATCAATAAAACGACTACAAAAATCTTCTCTTTGTCTTCCAATTCTTGTATGTGCTTCCTGAATCGTCTTTGGACTGTTTGACTTTGAAGGATACTTGAACCGGCTGGAATATGAACCTTCTTTTTTCCTGATATCTCGCCTCTTTCACATTGATCCGTGTTGCCAAAACCCACTGCTCCGTTCCTGTTTCCTTGTCTAACCAGAGGCAGACCCAGAAGTAGAGCATCTCTTCATTTCTGACATCACAGCCGATGGTTTCCGACTGTCATGGACGACCGAAGAGGACCAGTTTGACAGATTTGTGATCAAAATAAGAGACAGTAAAAGATTAGCTCACCCGCAGGAGTACAAAGTCCATGGCAGTGAAAGAACAAAGGTCATAACTGGGCTCATGAGTGGCACTGAGTATGAAATCGAGCTTTATGGCCTCACAATGGACCAGCGTTCCCAGCCTATAACAGGGGTTGCTCAGACAGGTATATAAAATGCTTCATTACATTTTCAAACTAAGTCTCCTATCTTTCCAAGTGTGCTTTTAGTGCGATAATGTGAGATTTCCTCTAATGATCTTTTATCCTCTGGTTTAGGACAACCATGTCAAATGGAATTAGGTCTAACAGCTTCTTAATATTTTCCTAACAGAGATTCACCTTCTACAATTCTGTGGATTTGCATTTGCGCTCTTCTAGGTCTGAGTGCTCCGAGAGGACTGTATTTCACAGAGGTGACCGACTCTACGGCTGTGGTTCACTGGTCCATTCCACGCTTTCCAGTGGATAACTACAGAATCACCTATGTGCCTTTTGAAGGAGGTAAAAACTAACTCAGGGTTGTTGCATTGGTTCAGCTCCCTGCGGATGAAAATTATTTGCACAGTGGTAGCTAGTTGTGTTTTTGCCTAAATTTACAGCAAAAATGTCCTTCCATTTTAAGAACTGGTTCAATCCCACAATGTCAAAAGAAAACTACCACAGTACTTTTCTTCTGTGCAGAAATTTTTTTCTAGGCGTTCATTTTCTCTCTTTATATCTTATATATGCAATAAGTTCTACAGTACAACTCTGATTTTTTGGCTTATTCTTCTGTACAGATAAGAGGTTATTTTGGAGAACAGCACCAGAACCCTCCAGTATGATCTGGTTGGGGTACCCTACTATAGTGTTTCCAAATCTTATTTTAATTGTATACCCCCTGAGTCATTTCCTCATAACACAAGTATCCCCTTAGTCAAATGGGTTGATGAATGGAGCCACTGCTACTCAATATAAAAAGGAGCCAGTTGAAGTAGCTCGGATATCTGGTTAGGATACCTCTAAGACCCCACATTGGTGAAGTGTTATAAGCATGACCCTAGACACGCTTGAGGGACAACGTTACTTGGCTGCCCTGGGAATGCCTTGGGATTTCCCCAGAGGAGCTACCCCTCTGCTTAGCCGATGGATGGATGGATGGATGGATGATTTAGCATTTCTCCTGCAGTAGTTGAACCATTTAAAAGTCAATACTGTAAGCAATATTTCCAATGGTGCAAGAGTAATTAAACAGAAGTATTGTTACAACAAAGAAATATAACTAAACAAAAATATCCCTACTTCTATGGTAAACCTTTTTACTCTTTAAAGTGCTTCTCGTTATGTGGTTTATTGTGGTTATGTTAAAACCTATTATCTTATCAAATCTGAGAATGATTTTTAAATATCACATTATTCAGTCCTATATGCAGAAGCTTTTTCGAGAATGAAAGGGGTATAATGCATATAATGTCATGTCATTTTAATAATCCTATGACTGTTCATCAGTTTCAGGAATAAACTGTATCCTGCGTAACATACCTGTTATGCACAGTCAGGCGTTTTAGTTTATTGGAATAGCTCAAAGAAAGTATGACCTCTTTAATTTTCTGCTCAAGATTTCTTAAAGTTAGCTGAAGCATTGTTAGAAAGAACATGTGATCTGTCACCATAGAAGCACTGTTTGTTCTCTCTCCTTCACAGGAAGTCCATTGATTGTGACGGCAGATGGCAGCGTGTCTGAGACAGTGCTGATCAATATGTTTCCTGGAAAGACCTACCAAGTGACTGTGAGTTCTCTAAAGGGCCTGGAGGAGAGTGAGCCCAGCACAGGCACAGTTACCACAGGTTGGATTTCTTCTGTTCTCATGAGAAACTCCTCGTTCAGACATTCGAATCTCTTTAAGGAAGAACACTTTAAGCTTTTGTCCTATTTGGTTCCATTAGCTTTGGACAGTCCCCGGGGTCTGACTGCAGTTAATGTCACAGACACGTCAGCTCTGCTGCTGTGGCAACCATCTGTAGCCACTGTTGATGGCTACGTCATCACCTACAGTGCTGATACAGGTGCTTTTCACACTCAATCAGCTGAAAACCGTTTTGATTGGTTGGTCTGTCTGATCTCTTCAATTTGATTCTATCGTTTGAATTTTGTCTCAGTGTCCCCAGTTGTGGAGCATGTTTCCGGGAACATAGTAGAATTCCAGATGAACAGCTTGGTTCCAGGATCTTTCTATACAGTTGGGGTTTATGGTGTGAAAGAAGCACAGAGGAGTGAGTCCACTGTCGCAAAATTTACCACGGGTAGGTAACACAACACTGCGGAAAAAAAAAAAGCAGTCTTTTTGTTCACAGTAGCTTTCCCGAACATTAAATCTAAACATGACATTGTGTTTTTTTAGATTTGGACCCTCCTCGCGACCTAAAGGCTGTTAACGTTCAAACTGACAGCGCCACTCTGACATGGAGACCCCCTACTGCTGCGGTCACTGGCTATATGCTCACCTTCTCCTCTGCTGCTGGTGTAATCAGAGTATGTATACTTTGAAATCACTTTAGCTAATATCAAAAAACAGGATTTCTCCTGATATATTTTCAACCCCAAAACCAGCTACTGCTGACATTCTGTAACATGACTATGTACAGTCATGACAAAGGTTTATTCACTTATTCAGAAACCTTAAATTGTTATGCTGTGAATTTGGATTTAATCTATGATGCAATTAATTGCAAGGTAAATTTAAACAACAGAACATTATCTTATTCACAAACACGTGATTTGGACTATGCTTTAGCCAAATGATATAGACATAATTTCAATAACATTTTATTTATGTCAGAGGAAAGTTACTAAAACAGATTTGAAGAGCAGAAAGGTTGATCTTGAAGGCATTAGTGCTGGAAAGTGTTCTTTTTTTTCCAACCATGTTTACCTCCAAGAAGGTAAGTTCTGTCTTCATTGTTTCGGATACTTATATCAGTAAGATTGCATCCAAATCAATGATTTGTCGAAGCATCCAGGACAATAAAGGAGAAAGGGTTAGTTGCTGTGACAAACGCTGTAGTGGACCCTAGAAACTTTAGCGAATTCCACGATTTGACAATGAGATTGAATCATCCCCAGTGCAGATCTTAAACAGAAATAACAGCAGGAAAATGTAAGCAGTTTAGTAAAAAAGGAGACTTCTGCATGATTTGTGTCAGTAAGGGGTGACCAATAAGCTACGTCTTTCCAAGAAGAACATTAACAGACTTGCATTTTGCCAGAAATATTTCTAAAATTGAATGGTTGTTTTAGGACATTAGGGAAAAGTAGGATGCAAAGGCAACCTACCGACTACCAAAGTCCTGTGTCAAGCTCAATGAAGCTTCTGAAAAAAATGTGGAGGATTGCCTCTCATCCAACAGATTTTGGCTCACTCACAACTTTCCACAAAAGCACAAACGAAGAATGAAAAATTAAAGATGTGAAATCCTCCAAAAACAACTTTTCCCAATGTCCAACCAGCTGTTTGATTAGCAATATTTTTTCCAGCACGACTAAACTATGTCATTTGGTAAAACAATGGGTGCTTTCACACTAGAGCTGTTTGGACCAATTTATCCAGACCAGAGTTTATGTTATTAGATAGTTTACTTCATTTGGTTTAGACCGTATACACCAAGCCAGTTATTTTTAGTTTTTTTTTTAACAAATATGTTCCTTACCTTGTTTAAAAAAAAATACCCATACATACATTACCGGAGAAGTCCGTTTTTAAGCACATTAATGTACATACCAAACCTGTAGGGGGCAGGAGTTTTCCCAAATCAGAGTAACTTTCTACTCTCTAACTTCCACATTCAGCAGCAATAGAGATTTTTAAACAATTAAGCAACAAAGTCTTGGATGATCGATAATGAAAATGCAGCTTTGAGATCATAAATGCTGTTTCTTAGTGGAAACGCAGGTCACACAAGTGGTGTTGGAGTACTTTGCCACGGACAGTGGCGATGCGAACCCTACATTTGCGGCTACATCTGCCCAAAAGCTGAAAACTGAGAAAATGCAGATCTTCACTTTGGTCAAAGTTTTTGGTAAGAATCGTTTTTTGTGCATTTTCATGTGGATGACCGGCCAAACTTTTGTGAGATAACTGGCTACATGTGGACAAGGCATTAGTGGAAAAACTTGTCTAATCTCAGGTGTGACCCAAAGAATGAAACTCTCCAGCCTTAGAAACATTAGTCTTAGTTTGTTTACAAGTAAACACGGGTAATCATTTGCGGATGCTGCGGGAGATTCGTCACAGTTTTATTAATGTTTTATTGTTAAGCCCCTAAATCGGCCCGGAAGGCAATGAAGAAGCACTTCTGAGGCTTTCGTAAGTCCAAGGAGAATATAAACATGATAAAATTAAGGCGTTTGGGTCAGATGAAACCTTGTTACAAGTGCATTTGGACTGCCCCAATCACTCTCGTTCTACGGATATACGCTGACCAAGAATGGATGTATAAATACTGCTGAACGGCTCCAACCGGCTCCAAACTTCTCAGGGTGAGTGAAAAAACATAAAAATTGTTTAAAAAAAATAAGGTCTGGGTTGAAATAAAAAAAGAATTTCCCTTCAAGTTTTGAATGCCATCCAAAATAAGTAAGTCTTGAGTTTGGATGTAAACTTATTAGATATGTGATACCGCGAAGCTCCAGGGGCAGTACATTCCACAGTTTTGGACCAGCAGCTGCAAAATTGCGTTCACCCTGTGTTTTCTTATCCATTTGCATTCTAGTAACACTATACTTTTTTTCGTTTGAGGGTCTGACCAAATCTGTCTCCATCAGTCTATACATAAACTGTTCATTGGCTTCATTCACTGAGTCATTTTGTCTTGTATTGCTCAGTTCCTGGATTAATTCACTGCTGCTCTTATTTTTAAAAATGCGCTCTAAAAAACACTTCAGGTTCAGGCACAGTCAGACTATCTTTTGTGATAAGCATGTCTTTGGTGTCTTTGAATGTACCAGGTTTTATTTATTCTGAGCATTTTTCTAATAACTTCATCCTCTGTGAAACCGTCACATAATCCTTGATCAATTTGCTCACACAAACAGTTAAAACTCACAATCGAATCAGAATCTGAGATTTTGTTTTTAGGGGTTGGAAGATCTTTAAAAAAACACTGCGAGAAAGTAAACCAAACCAGACAAAAGGGGTTCTGTCTTCTTTATTCAAATTCTGCTGATGTTAAACCAGCCTAGGTGGTAACCTTTCAGATTTTAAAGCAAATAAACTCCAAATCTGAAAACATTTGGCCACAACTGCAACAACTACTTTTTGTTTATTTTTTGTCTTTTGTTAATGCAGGAGGTAATGCTAAGCCTGACAGCATCCTCTTATAGCATGTCTCAGCTTACTGGCTCAACAGAGTACCAAGTCCGCCTTCAGGGAATCTCTGGAGCTCAGAGGAGTGACTATGTAACCACCACCTTTTCCACCAGTAAAGGTAAAAATAAATCTCAGTACTTGCATCTATCACTAACTAAAACAGCTTTTAGTATGATTTTGTCAGCAGTAAAGGCTCTGATAACCAGCTACACAATATTCCAGATGTGTTTCTAATGCTAATTCTGTCTAACGTTAATTGCCTACACTGTAAAACACTGGCATCTGTTAGTTACCAGAATTTCACAGTGAAAAATGAGGTGTAAATATAGAAAACACAAAGTTATACTATTTATGATATTCTAAATTTCACAGTAAAGTTATTTTGTTGTTTTAGAGTAAAATGAATTAAAATGAACACTGTAAAACTGATTGCAGTCTCCAACAGTTGGATCCAGTGAAACTGTAAAACAAATAACCTTAATATATTAAAAAGTTCAATATAAAGATTAATTGAATGTGTCTGAGGACTTAGATGGTCCTTTTCAGATGCTCGGTGTAGATTAGCGTTCTTTCCTTGCAGCCTGAAAGCAGATTAAAACTAAGCTTTGTATCCGAAAACAGATAAAAAGCACAGTTAAGAAAATAAGGCGTCTCAGACTCAAAAACACATATATACAATTGATCAAGCAAATATACAATCTGACATTTAGCTAGGTGTAGCTAGAGTAGCCACAAATCATACTCAGTACTGTATGTCTCTTTACACAATATATTAAATTACAATGAACATTGGAAGTGTTAGGAAGGAATTTATAAAAAAATTGTAAACTATTTTTGATACTTTTAATAATTTTCCCAGTCATTAACATTTATAACATACAAAGTTGAATGCAGGATCAGGATAAAGGACGATGGCATGTTTCATTTGTAAGATTCTACATCTTGGATATGTAAAATATTCTGGTAAATGATACACAGTTCTAAGATAAAACTTTAAGTGTACATCACTGTAAAAATACAAAAACTATTTTAGGACAATTTGTACTACATTAGAAAAAGTTCTTTTACCATCAATTGATCGATAAAATATATTTTTCATAGTAAATACTTTTGTTTTATATCTGGACTCTTAAAGGATTTTATAATGTAAAACATATACATATTTTTCAAAAATAATAATTGATCATGTTTACTATAAATATATACTGCTTCATTAAACAGTCTCAGCTGGTTAGTATTTTGAAGAAGAAAAAACACTGTTATTTCGCAGTAATTTGAACAATGTTTTGACATGCTGGTATTGTTAAAGAAAGGTATGTTTTGGGTGATTGATATACAGTTGTAAATTGTAAATTCAAATGTAAAACGGAGTAAATAATATAACTGATACATAATTGTTGTGTTACTTTTAAGGTGGTTAATTGCAAATTATTTTAAAGGTTTTTCCTTTTACAGGAAATGTGACATTAATGTGAATTACTGCTTTCTCAAATTATTAGTACCTTAAAAATGAAAAACTATTTAACATTTCTCAATTAATAGTACGTAATTTAAGATATGTATTACAAAAATGTACTTTGTTCAATTTCATAGTCATTTACTGTAGCCATTTCATTGTCATTGTTATATTTTTTACAGTGTATGCCTATTTTTCCTTTTCCCCAAACTGCTCAGATGAAAAATTTGTTTGTTAAATCCTCCTTTGCTTTCTTTCCAAAAGCCATTTCCAGTCATGACCCTGAATATTGTGAGATGGATTCCTTTAGCTAACAGCAATGAAGATAAAGTGCTTGTATCCTTAATGTCTTTCTAACATGTGCTGATACAGTTGGACAGTTGTACGCTCGCCCCCGGGACTGCGCTGAGATTCTGTTGAATGGGGAGACCACCTCTGGCCTGTACACCATCTATATAGGAGGAGAGGAAAGCCAGGCCATTCAGGTTTATTGTGACATGACCACAGATGGCGGAGGATGGATGGTGAGGAAGCAGTTTCACACCACAGATTAGACAGAATAGGCTAGCTGCTATGCAGCACCTGTTTTTCTGATGATATATGATAGACAGACCCACAGAGACTTTAGCTGTTGTTGTGATACTCATGAAAGCCAGTACTCCTTAGGTTTTCCTCAGACGGCAGAATGGAAAGCTGGAATTCTTCAGGAACTGGAAGAACTACACAGCTGGCTTTGGGAATATGAATGATGAGTTCTGGCTGGGTAAGACAACTCCTCACCTGGTGTCATTCATTCCATCCCTCCCTCATACCTTTTTTGACACACACTCTTTAAACTTGGCCTGTAGGTCTCTCCAGTCTTTATAAAATCACATCTTTGGGACATTACGAACTGAGAGTGGACTTGAAAGATAACGGAGAATCAGCCTACGCGCTCTATGACAAGTTCACACTTGCAGAACCGAGAACGCGATACAAAGTCTACTTAGGAGCCTATAGTGGAACAGCAGGTATGCAATAGTCCAACGTTGAACTAAAGTTTAAATCTTTACCAAGTGCAGTGTATTGCCTAAATATTCCACCCATGTGAACTTTTCAAGATGTTGTCACAGTACATCTACAATTATCAATGTGTTTTATTTGGATTTTATCAAATGATAAAACAGGAATGCATAATTTTAAAGTTCAAAGAAAATGACGGTTTCAAATTTTTTCCAAAGTAAATTACACTAAAAGGATGGGCTACATTTGTATGTAATCAATACTTTGCCGAACATAAATGGGAAAACTTTGTCACAGATTCTTAATGAAAATTAAGTTCTGGACTTTGAATGGACCACTCTAATTCTAGAATATGCTTTGATCAAAACCAGGAGGGTTCAAAGCTGAAGCCTTTGGGTAGCCTTTTAACAAAAACTTGTGAATTGTAGAACTTTGGACCACCAGCAAACCACCAGTCATACAAGGAAAAATGTTTAGCTTTCTCTGTTGTGGAAGAACAATAAATTATACCTTAAGGGAGAAATTTACAGATAGGTTCATTTTTCGCTGAGTTTTTGCACCGTTTTTTAGCTTTTCATTGTAGACTTTGTTAAAGCTGCTATTCCAAATCTGCTAAACAAGTTAGCTTCCACATAAACACAGTCACAGATCTCTCATCCCTACAGTTGGCTATCATCCATAGGATACGCCCCCTGATATGGGAACACGCATTGCCTCACTTAACAAGAAAGCGTGAAACACCAGTCACAGTTTTTGAGAAGCAATATGAATCACCCATGTGTATAATATAAAAAATTACGAACAAGTAACATAAATAATTCATTTTGTTATCACCCGGTTAAATTTCCTTTCTGACATTATTGAGGAGAGAATCTCTTACACCAGTGTTGTTCTGTTGCATAATGCGACAGCGCCTAATGAGTGGATGGCCCAGGTAAATGTGCGCTTGTCCGGTGAGACAGACAACCGGATGGTCCAGTGGTTTGTTGCACACCAAGCCATACTATTAGCTAAGGTTTTTTGACAAATGGGACAGAACCACTTATTTAATTCAATTCAATTCAATTCAATTTTTCAATTCAGTTTATTTATATAGCGCCATTTCACAACAGATGTCATCTCAAGGCACTTTACAAAAAGAGTTATTACAATACAATGTTTAGTGTAGAAATTACAGAACCACAGAAGATTGCGTCGTGGAATTCTCAGCAATCCCTCATACTGAGCAAGCATGCAGCGACAGTGGGAAGGAAAAACTCCCTTTTAACAGGAAGAAACCTCCGGCAGAACCAGGCTCAGCACAAGCGGTTATCTGCCGCGACCGTCTGTGGCTTGGAGAATACATAACAGAGACACAGAAAGAGCAATAGAACTGATGCAGAAGTTTGTTGCAGGACGTGGAGAATTTTCCGTCACTGCAATGCCATCTTAGTCAGGGTCGTCAAGCAGGGCTAATCCGGAGCACCTACTATAATAGAAAACAGGTTAGTGCTTGAATTGACAGCACATCATGCAGTTGGGGAGAAGTAGGAGAGAAAGTAGGAACAGACCCTAATAATGTCCTCCAACAGCCTAGCCTAAAGCAGCATAGCTACTAACATTAACCTGTCTCCTAGCTACTAGGAGACCTGGCTACCAACACTCTGTCTGAGTCCTCCTGACCCGTGGACGGTGTAGGGCCGGTAACGGCCCCCGTCATGCCGGGGTCTTCTCGGAGTCGGGTTGTTTGAGAATGCAGCCCAAAGTGGGTGGTAAACTCCATCTAAGGCTAAATACCGGCACGAGACCGATAGTCAACAACTATCTTAAGGAAAAATAGACAGAACTGAGAGGACAGAGTTGAAGAGGGCGAGAAACGTTTAAGAGATAAACGGGTGGGGTCCGCACAGTCTGCCCGGGGGATTCAACCCGGCAGGTAATGGGCGGCCGCACTGTGCGGGAGGATCCCCTTGAGGGACCTCTCTCCGGCGCTGGCTGGCCCCTGTGGAGCACATTTCTTCCGCGGCGGTAAGCCGCGACCGGCTCCGGATCTTTACCTGGCTTACATTAATCTATCTCTACCTAGCTACTCTACCTCTTCCTATCTCTTCCTAACTTTTGACACTCTGCCTGACTACTAACATTAACCTGTCTCTTCCTATCTACCTGTCTGACCTGACTCTAACTACCTATAAACATATCTCTAACTGTAAGCTTTGTCAAAGAGGAAAGTTTTTAGCCTAGTTTTAAAGATAGACAAATTGTCTGCTTCACGAACCAACCCTGGGAGCCGGTTCCATAGGAGGGGAGCCTGATAGCTGAAAGATCTGCCACCCATTCTACTTTAAGAAATCCTAGGAACTACCAGTAAACCTGCAGTCTGAGAGCGAAGGTCTCTGTTGGGAACATATGGAATTTATTTTTCTTATCTCTAGAAAATATTTAGAGCTATCCTATTTTAGCACATTGTTAAAAAGCATGAAAAGTGTTTTTAGCTAGCTTGTTTTTCAAATTTACCATATCAGTTTAAGTCTTTGCTGATGTTCGAAATGTAATTCCTCGAATGGAAAAGCTATTGGGAAAAATCAAACAAAAAGGAAACTTCTTTAACCTGTGGAGCTCAATACAGGAGAACTCAGATGGTTTGAATTCAGAACAAATCATCTTCCTAAAGCTCAATTTAGCCAACCGCATTGGGATCGTAAATGGCCCTAGGCTTCTTCTGAATAGCTTAAAGGATATATCAGTATAACATCTTTCACATTTTATTTGATGATTGAGAAAGGCAGATGATCCTGAGAGCAAATAATCTATCCTTATAATTCACCACTACTTTGAAACACATTGCAATTTTTAAAACTACAACCTCCTTGACATTTGTGTTTTGAGAGGTAACATGCAAATATCAAAAGGGGGTGATGGGGTTCTTGTCATGGCCTTGGACTCGATTTTTTTGCTGGGTGGGGGGCATGGAAGTCTGATTATCGGGTTCAAATCATGTGTTTTGTAGAATTGAAGAAAGTTAAGAGCTGTGTTTCCTGAGGCCTTTAACAGTATGAGGTACCAGAGATGAGTCTATTTAGTCTTTTCACACTCAAACCAAAAGCTTTGTCTGAATTCTCAGGACAAAGTCAAGCTAGTTTCCAGAGTGGGTTGGACTTCCCCAGGGCTGCAGGTTATCAATGTCATTAAGAGGGGGATGTCTGGTTTGGGAACCTTGTGGTCTAAACATTCCTTTTTGCAGATGTTGTGGTTATATTGGTATTTACAAGCAATGACCTTCATTGAGCACAGGAGCATTTTGCAGCAGAAGGAAGCTAGGTTGAAAGTCAGCTTCTGTCTCAAGCCATGGTTGTTAACCAAAAAGAAGTTCTCCCTCCAGGTCAGGGGTCAATCTCTATCCTAAAGCATTTAGGTGTCTTGTTTATAAGTACAAGCAGCTTGGAGTGGAAGATGAAAAGACAGATTTATTGCCTTCTCTATAGTCATGTGGGCACTGCTTAGGTCATGGCAAAAAAAAAAAGAGCCTGATTTTGGGTGCAAGCTTAAATGAACTTCCATCATAGGATAGCTGGGCTCCACCGTAATAATAAGATAATTAGGTTCATCATCGACTGGTGGAGGATTCTGGATTTCTCTCACAGATGGGTTACCTCAACTTTATACCTTTCTGTTACTTTGACATTTCCCCTAAACCTAACCGATCTGCAACAAATGGAATACAATTGCACAACAGATGAATCCAGATGCATTAAACGGACAGGCACGATTGCAGCATATCGTTAGTGCTGTGTCCCTTGTGAATCAAATGCTTACACACAGCCGATATTAAGCAGAATAGAAGTATAAAAATAATGGACCTAATACCATGAGTTAGTGACTTAGGGCTTCCTGGGTCTGCAAAGGTACGAGGGTTAGCAAGCTCACCATTTAAGCCTCAATAGGAAAAGTTAAAGATTTCCAAGCATTTTTAGCTCTTCCATTGTAAAAAAACAAAATTTAAACATTGAATGTGTGAAGCCAGTTATTAAACTATTTTGTTTGATGTTTTACTAGGTGACTCCATGTCCTACCATCAGGGCCGGCCCTTCTCAACCTATGACAATGATAATGATATTGCTGTGACCAACTGCGCCTTGTCCTACAAAGGTGCATTCTGGTATAAAAACTGCCATCGTGTCAACCTCATGGGGAAATATGGTGACAGCAGTCACAGTAAGGTATGTATTGTATATATGTTGCTTTTTTTTACCTTTTTGAAAGCCTGGGCTTATCTGAGAAACACCAAGTTAATGAACTATGAAGTTAGAAAATTATTATTTTAAACAGTAAGTGAGAGTTGGACTCATTCTTTCTGATAATACAGATAAAACCAGATATTTTTACACACTGAATAAAAAAGAAATAAATAAAATTAGACATCTTCTGTTTCAGGTCATGTAGTAGTGCTAAAAGCTCAAATAAATATCAACAAATGTTTTTTTTATTTTTAACTTTCTTTAAAATCAGTATTAGGTATAATTCTTCTGTGTTTCGCTGAAATACCTTTTAAACAATTAACTAACAATTTTAACTAACTGCTGTCACCCCCGTACTTCATAGTTGGGATGCTGACTAGCCTTTAATTAAGGGCACATTTCACCATAGATATTAACACATTTTCCTACCAGGTTCCGACAACATCTTGACAAAATCTTTTGCTCTTTTACACCGAAAAAATTTCATTTCTTGGACACAAAACCTGTCTCCTTTTTGAACGATGATGGCTAAATATTCTTGTACTCTTTATACTTTTACATAGCTTTATATGTTTCTATCACCTTCAAGCATCCGGAAATTATGTGCAAGGATAAACTAAACTTACAGTCCACCATAACACAAAAGGACACAGACTTCTTGAAGTGTTGCCGTAAAAAGCATCCACAGGTGTACCTCAGTTTACTTTTAGTTTTATCTGATGAATGAACTTATCAGGAGCTCACAAAACCATGTCATCATAACTTGGGTTTTCTCAAATGTTTTAAAGACAGAGTAATATCAGTGTATGCAAATTTCTGAATATAAAAGAAATACAATTGATCTAAAAAAAAAAAATTCTCATTATTCTGACTTTTGTAGGTCAGGTATTTTTCACCGGACCTTAAGCAGACAAATTTAGTTTAATTTAATGCAAAACAGAGAGGGTATGTTATGTGTGTTTTTTGTGCAGTGTATATAATTATGTGGTTACAGCTTTGTTAACTTTTTTTTCCTACAGGGGATAAACTGGTTTCATTGGAAGGGTCACGAACACTCGATCGAATTTGCAGAAATGAAGATTAGGCCAGCCAACTTCAAAAGCCCTGGGAGCCGAAAAAAGCGGTCATAAATTCCTGAAACCACGAATCCATACCCTTCTACTCCTGCACCTTATTGTCTCCAATGAAAACCCCTTGGCTTTAGAATTCATTTCTAAAATACACACAAAACCAGCACAGTGTTAATCTCACTGGAATCCAGATCTGAGTTTTACAAGATAACATGGTTAAAATCACATCAGCCTTTTTTAAATTTTCCTAATGTGGTACTGTCGTGTGATTTGCTCCCAAACAAAGTAGCTGTTGACTTTTAAATGAACAAAAAGGTGTTTTTTTTGGTGAACATATAAATGCATAAGCCCTTGGAAAAGGGATCCGCTAGATATGTGACATTTTACACCCCTGCCATATCCCACTGACATTGTATGATGTGTAAAATTTTCAACAACAAAAAAAGCAAAAAGATTCATTTTGATAGGCATGAAATAATTGTTTATTGTAAAACCTCCTTACCAATGTGCTTGCTGTTCATATTTAAATTCAGATTAGCTTTTCTGATTGGAAAAAAGTAGCATCTGGTGTTCTGTAAACGAATAAAAATTATGGTTTGATACATGATCAGAGTGAGCTCTTGTCATTCCTGCACAATCTGCCCATGTTCCAGCAGATGGCAGTGTTTACTATGTGTACAAAAACTTCCAGCTGGCTTAAATTTAGATGCTTTGTACACACCATGTTTCAAAGTATTTAATTTTGTGTGTTTTTTTATCAGTCTCCTGCTTGATGGAGTTGTTTTGAATTATAATGATCCAGATCACATAAGTTTTGGTGCTTTAAGAGGAATGATTAACCACTCTAGATGACATTAATATAAATACATTTGTGTTAGAAAAGCTTCCTTCTATGTGGTATTTAAAAAGCAAAAAAGTCGAATTTAAACAATTGCTTATCTTTCCAATAAATCGATAATAATTGTTAAGCGCGTAACTAAAGAAGCCGCAGTCCCGGTGAATAAGTTTAGAGGTGCAGCAGGTTCTTTTCTCTGTTCCAAAGTTTAAAGTTCGGTTTATCATTTCTCTGTTGCAACAGGAGCCTGCTTTAGCAAACCACTCAAGGTTATGCTAAATCAATATATTTTCTGCTGATTTTGTCAAATCTTTCCTGCAGTAAATTGGAGCAATGTGCAGATTTGGTGTTTGCCAATCTGTAAAAATCAGTCTTTGTGGCACAGTTTATCTAAATGTGATTGATCTGTGTCCTACTTCCATTTAAAAGTAGGTTGTTTCAGGCTTACAGCAGCAGCCATGTGTTAGAGTTCAGACTACCGACCTAAACAACTATGATGCTGTTTGATTTTTTTTTTTCCCTCTAGCCTGTTTTAACAGACTAGAGGGGAAAAAAGGCTTTTTATGTTTCTGTATATAACCTTTTCTAATTTTTACTGTTATTTTTTATTTGATAGTTGGACTACCACAATACAGTGCATGAATGTGTGGAAAGAAATGGTTTTCAAAGTTTTTTGAAAATAAAAATCCACAAAATGAAGCAAAACATCTTCTTAGCACCTCTGAGTCAATACTTTATTTAAGTCTTTTTGGTTTTCTGCCCTGTCAGGATTTAGGTGTGTTTTTCTGTGCCTGTATGAGATTCTTTCCTGATTATGGGATCTCTGCTGGAAGACGTGGCTATCCTGCTGCAGACCACACACCTGGCTACAATTATCTCATATGGCTTTAGTGCCATGATTCTCAAACTGTGGTACGCGTACCACCAGTGGTACACAAGTTCTCCTTAGTGGTACTTGGAGGCCGGCAACAATTACCAATAAATAATCCTTAATAGGAGTAAATAAGCCTCTTTTGTTAATTGTCTATAGTTAAAAGGGTAAGCCTTCTCTACTGTATGTTTAGGTTGGTCATGATTGTGGTATTTGGAGAGCTTGACATTTTCTCAGGTGGTAGCCACTGTCAAAAGTTTGAGAAATACTTCTTTAGTGGATATAAGGTGAAGTTGGCATACCTATCTTTGCCTGATGGCCAACATCTCTTGGTAGTGTTAAAGCGTTGTGTATTAGTCCTCTGAGTAGCTCTAGTGAAACAGGCTTACTTTGTGCTGTTCACAGCTGGTCTTTTCTGTACCGCCCAGGTCAAAGTTGCTTCTGGTGTCCTCAGTCAATTTTAAAATACTTTATTGATCCCAGAGGGAAATCAACTGTTGATGTAACTCACAGTGTTCAACTCCTCCAGGAGTTGTTTTAGATACTGTTGATGACTGTGGGCAGTAGGGACCTCTTGTAGCGGTCTGCATTACAACAAAACTGAAGAAGGCTTCGATTTAAGACACTCTATTGGTATATGATAGTCTCGTGAAGAAGATGCTCAGGGTTGTCCATAATTATCTTGATGTTATGAAGAATCCTTTGCATCATCATCTCCAGTTGTTCCACAGTCATCCCCAGAACAGAACCAGCCTTCTTTATCAGGATTTTGAACTGAAGTCACTGGCTCTGATACTGCTACCCAACAGACGATTGCTGAAGAGATTACACTCTACACAACAGACTTGTAGAAGATACTATGCAGCATCTTGCTGCAAACCTTCAAGGACCTCAAGAAGTACAGTCTGCTCTGTCGCTTCTTATAGACGACTTCAAGGAGTGTCCAGTGTCTGTTGTCCAGTTGAACTCCGAGGTATGTCAACCAGCTCTACAACTTCTCCCATGATGCAAAGAGTGTTTGACTCATCAAAGATAAAGCTCAATTCTCCAAAATTCCCATTTGATGGTCTCTCCTTGATCTCATACCGCCATCTGCCTGACTGCTCTCCGACACCCTCTGCTGAAAACTTGATAGATCTCAGTTTCCAATGGCAAACAAGGGCTCACCTCGGAAAATGTCCATAGTATAACACCAACATCACCCATTACCTGGACCTCCAAGCCTCTTCAATGTCAGCCAACAATACTGGTACCCTAATGCTGCGTTTTATTAACCTCAGAGGTCGGAACTCTGAGCTGGGTTTCACGTCACGGCATACTTAACAGTGTTCCAGTTAACATTGTCGAACGAGGTCAGAATTCCAATATGGCGATGCCCAGATAGCAGTAGTTATAACTCTTACAAACATTGTTTTAAGTTGTACTTTCAATATAAAAACACCCCTTTAATTTTCTTAAAATTAGAGTTACAGGCTCTACATGTAAGATAGATTTTGGACGCATTCTCACTAGTGTGTCTTGTAAAATAAATTTTTTTCCACCACAGCCAGCATCGTCAGAGGGCATTCCAGTTGATTTTTCCCATTCAGAAGTTGGACTTTCCGAGTACAAATAGAGCGCACCATTAGTTCCCTTTCTCCTGCTTTTTCACAAAATTCATCCACACCACTACTTTGCCATTCTAATCATTGCCTCTCCTTCCGAGATTCTACAGAAGCCTGGAACCTCAAAGCTTATTTCCATTGTATTTGCCTCTTTAAATAAAACTTTCATTTTTGTTCAAGCGCCATATGTAATTTTGTGGGTAGGTCAGAAATCTTCCTGGTCTCCCATAATGCCCCTTTTTTTTGCAAAATGTCTCATGTTCAGATTCTCAATTGGGTTTAGGTTTGAAATTTTACCAGGCAGTTCTAACATACAAGAATAATTTAATCTAAAAGACTTAATCACATGGCCCTATAACAAGATGCCACCACAATGTTTTAGGTATGTTACAATATTGGTCTCCTATAACAAAAGGTGCTCAACCCACTTGTTTGCCACACGCTCAACATCTCTTGAGACAAATTTCATTTCTTTTGTTAAAATCAACATTTAGAGTGGACGTATACTAGTTCTCTCCTGAGCTCTGTTGACTGCTTCTCACATTAATATTCTCTTTGCCCAGTCTGTTTTGTTGTACCGCCTCGTTTTGGTAGCTTTGCAGTTTAGCTTTACTCCGCTTTCAGAATAAGTGATTGGTGCTCATATAGTTGCAATAAATGTACTATACGGCCTTGCAAGAATAAAAGGTATAGATGGATAGTCCATGGGATTCCAATAGTTGCGTAAGAAACTGCTTTTCTCATTTGATGCTTCGGGGAAACAGAATTCTTAATCACCACTACTCAGTTTTTGCAGCTTCTGCTTAGCGGTGCTAGTTATTCCCCTTCACATGTTTACAGAAATCCAAGAGTCTCAGCTGTCGGATGGTTTTGGTTTCGAGAACATTGTGTTTGAATATGACAAAGAATGATGAGACGTTAGATGCCTACAGGCTTAGAGCTGGGAATTTTCCATATTAATTTCAAAGTGTAGAAATAACTTCTGACCTGGATTTCAACCAATGCATTCCGCTATGGTCTAATTTCATCCCGAGATGTTTCTAAATACAGGCTCTATGAATCAAGTGTCCTTCTAAAAAAACTCAGCTGTAATAGCAATCAGAGCACTCAAGTAAATTCTGTACATCTTTTCAGGAACTCTGGCACTTCCCTGTCACGGTCAGGACTTCATTTACCCCACCTCAGTTTTTTTCTCGCCATATGGAGCTTGGAAGATGCAAGAAAACAATTTAAAACATACCGTTTATGGTTTACAAAACATGAAGACTTCTTATAATCCTTATATCACAACATGTTCACATAAGAGGGATCTTTAACCATACTTTTAATGAACTCTATGGAGTGTTCAAGCATTTGCACAGGATTTTCCTTTTGAATATCTACACTTTGTATTTGAAGCTCTTGTGTTCTGTGTCTGCTCACCAGTGAGCATATCAGCAGCAATGTGGGGTTTGGTGTATTGCAAGGAACAAGCGATCTAATCATGGATGCCACCCCTGTGATTTGCATAAGGAACATAAAGTTTTGACATAACTGTCAAAATGTAGCTGAATGTCTGTCAGGCTCAATAACTTGTGTGTTTTAGCCCAAAAACGTCTAGTTCCAACCCCAAATGTGATGTTTTGGCTCACTCAGCATCACATCTGAAGCTGTGAATCATCAACTCCTTCAGTCCGTTTATGTAACTGGTGGATAAAACATAAATATGTAAGGGATTATGCAGTCTCTGGCAAAAAGTGACATTACAGCTAAGGGTCTCTGGGTCTCCTAACAAACTCATTGCTAGGGATTATATCCTATATATGCCCGCTTGTTGGATTGAATTTTCACCTTAAGTTGGTTTAGACGTCTGTAGGTTTCAGTTTCTAAGGGCAGCAAATATGGGTTGCAAATGTAGCTTTCATTTTTACATTTTTCACAAGTGTTAAAATAAGTCATCCTTATTCAGGAATAGGATCAATTTTAAGCCTAAATCCATTCAAAACCATTTATTAAAAGAAAAGCAGTATCCTTAGGCTTGTTTCCACCAACAGAACTCGGAAAAGTTGCAGGTGAAGCAGTATTAATGGAAAGGAAAATAAGAAAAGCTACCACAAGGGGACCGACCCTCACTGGCTATAACAATATAGAAAACCGAAACACAGCAAGCATCCCTGCTTCGTCCATTGTCGATCTCATGTTAATCTCTGGTGCTTTTGGTAGCCTTTTGGAAATGATAAGTGACGTCACTCACTGCCAAAACTGTTGTGTTACGCATCTCTCTTAAAGACTTAATTTTGTAAGGAGACACAATGACAGGGAACCGAGCCAGTGTATTTTCCCTGTCAACCCCCTACCCCCCAAGAAATGTCCTCTAACTTGTCTAGTGGAAGGGATCCTTGTCACAATACTATACACTACTAATTTTTTTGGTATCATGGATTGAAACTAGGGTAAAATAAAGATATTTTTGGTTGGGATCTATAGTGATCAGTAATTAAATAGACACATTACTTATGGCAAGAGTTCTTAAACTTTTGGGTTCCAGGGACCTCTTTTCAGGAGGTAAAATCTTTCCAAGGACTCCCTTATTATCATCACGGTGGTAACATCTTTTCTAAAACTTTTAGATTCCTAGATACTACAGGATTTTTATTTTATTTACAACCGAAATGCACACAGTCTGTTTAATATGAAATAGTAAATATGGTAAAAATAGTAAATATATATAGTAAAAATAGTAAATATATATATATATATATATATATATATATATATATATATATATATATATATATATATATGTATATAAACACACAAAATGAAGAGTATATATATATATATACACACAACGAAAAGACTGGACCAATATCAATCAAGCTGTTCAGTTCTACCTATCAATTTAATGACCTTTTAATTGGTTTTAACACGACTGTCTAACTTTCTATTTTTAGCTGGTTTGGCTTTTGCATTACTTGATGAAGTGGACGGAAGTATATTTTATTCCATTGTGCCAATCAGCTCAATCACAGAATAGGTACTCTCAGTGAGTATGCTGGACATTTTGTGTGTTTCCTGGATCTTCAATATATGGGTTCCAGACACCAGGGGCTCAGGGATCCTAGTTTGAGGAACAACAACCTATGGCATCACCTATCAGCTTTGTCTTCCTATTCTTGAGATTCACCTATCTGACAGGGACAATGAGTCAATCCATAAAAAATTTATTTACTTGACAAATGTGTTTCCTAGATGTTACTCTTTTGCACCAAGTATTGGCTACATTTTTCTTGAGCAAAATACAACTTGTTTCTCCTGTATAATACCGCTTCATGAAAGTCGTAGATAAACACCCTGATCCTGAAATCTTTGGAACCGGAAAACAATCCCTTAATTCTAGTTCTGTTTTGGTGGTGCTAGGGTATGGTGTGGTCTCTAGTGAAGGAAAGATCTGCTAGCTTTCAACTTCAGCCAACCTGGTACCATAACCTTAATAATCTCCTTACTACCTCTGGCCGAACAGTTGTTGTTTTTTTATTTTTTGTTTTTTTTTTGTCTTTGCATCCTGGCAGACACTAATGGGTTGTCTTGTGAAGTCACACAACAATGCATTATTAATTTGTAACTACATTAACTGCTACTATGGCAGGTTTGTTCACTGAAACAGATAAGGCATAAGACTTATGTCTGCTGAGGGTAAAATTCCAACATTAATTGACTGACATTATCTGTTAGATAAAAGATATTTGAAGGGAAACTGATTACTTATTATAAAGTTTAAACAGCAGAGATCACACTGACGCACACCTTTTTAGCTGCACAGGTATCTGTCATAAAGTGCTTCAGTGTAGCGGCCAAGAAATTGCATTGCCCCACAAAATTATTATAGTTTCATGTTTTGGCCAGCATCTACAGATGTGTTCTGAAAATCCACAAATTTCGAAATGAGGCTTGTTAATTATTAAACTTTCATTTATTTTATCATTTTGAAGTTTTCAGTAGCACAAACATCTAATGTTAACTGGAGCTAATGTGTACACAGTTGCAATGCCCTGGATTGGATATTTTATGTGTTCGTAAAGAAATTTTTAGCAATGCTAACAAAACTGTAAACTGCAGAAGCAATTTAGAATCATTAGTTTACTCTTTCTCCAGAATCATTTACAGATCTATCCCATCTAAAAATCAAACAGTTTCAGGCTAACAGGCCATAGCTTTGTTCAAGATAATCAGAGCCTTTTTTTTTTCTTTAACTCCATTTTCTCACCGTGTTTTTGTGTCCAACCCCCCTCACAGCAGACCTGAGAAGTTTTAACCACCTTTCCAATAATCCACTGCTTTTTGACATCTATGGGCTTTCCCTGTTCATTTCCTAGCAGTGGAATTATCTGATTCAGGTTTCGACATGAATTGCTTTGCTTGCAAGTAACAGTTTGTGTTTATAGTCTAATTTTAAACTTAAAGGGCCTATATCATGCACAATCAAGTTTTTGGAGTTTCCAACCATCTGATTTCTCATTTTAAAAAAATCCATCAGACGGTTTTTTGGCTTAATTCATGCATGTCTGTTTAATCCTCTTGAATCCTGCTCTCTGAGCAGCTGCCTCTCCCTCTTCTAGAACACGACTAAGTGTTCAAATTGTGACATATTTTACGTCACTATGTGAAAACATGGAAGTGCTAGAGGTGTCTGCCCCGCTCCTGCAGAAAGAGCAGCCTACCTCTGGGAGAGTTACAAACACACCCTCCCCCTTCTCAATGCTCATAGCTGCTCTGGTTTTAGCAGCAGAGTTCACTTTTTTGTTGGAATTTTACGACCGTTTGGCTGCATTGATTACAGGACTTCTAAATAACAGCAGCTGGATCAAAGAACAAAGACGCATCATGGACTGAGAAGTAGTTATATGCTAATGCTAATGTGTGTTAGCCATTTATCAAGCTGCTTATGTGATATTATAACAGCCTTGTGTGGTTAATTAATTGATCTGTAGCATCTCAGAATGTTCATTGAACGGGAGCAAACAACACCCACAGCTTTTTTATATACTGGGCTGAAAAAAGCTTTATTGACTCTGTTTTTTACACTAAATAAATAACTATAATAAATAAATAATAAATAACACAGTTTAATTGTGGTACTTGGTGCACTTCAAATTCACTGTTGGACTCCAGGTCAAGATGAGCCGGTTATAGAGAAACGAGCCGTTTTACTTCGTGTTCAAACATTAACTCCTGGATACAATTTAAATTTAAGGACAAATAGTATTATTTAACTCCAACTGTAACATTTTATCACATATATATGTCTATCCCAGAAGTTGAAAGCTGTAAAACAGCATGATATAGTCTCTTTAAATATTTCACAATTAAATATAATTGTAATAATTTTACAGCATGTCCCCTGTAACAAAATGAAATTGGACTTTATATTGTTTTAAGTAAAAATGATAAACTTGTTTGTGATGGAAAATAAAGCCCTGATTTAAAATGTAAATAAAACTGTGTTCATTTTATCCGGTGCAGTAGTTTTTTTCAGTTCCCCTCTGTGTGGTTTAACTCCAGAAAAATGTAGAATTTCAGTTTATTACACTGCTCCAGGTCTGAACAAAATACATAGTCCGTTACTGGCTGGGAGGAAAAAAATAAATGAGCCTCTGCTCCGATTCACGAAGCCTTTATCAATTTGATATAAAGAAACCGTGACTTTCACCTGAGGAACACACCTCAAAACTCTCCTCTCATTTCACCTGAGGTTAGTATCAGGCACGTCCTCACAGTTGCACTCCGGACCTGGGCTGGAGGTCAGCGGCTGTGAATGAAATGAAGTTACTGCTGTACACCCAAAAGCAGCAACGTTGGGTCAATAGTTTTTGCGGCTCACATCATGTCAAATAAACAGTAGTTGAAAATAGCCAACTGTACCAACAAGGAATGGAAAGTGAAACAGCAAATTGTGAAAAAAAATGTTTAGTTAATTCTATCAGATTTCATTTCAAAACCTCTTTTTCACAAAGTCAGCATTTATTTTATTATGGAGTTTTTCCAAGTGAGGGTAGTTTTTCCCCTGCCAATCAGTGTCGGAGGGTGGGGCCTGAGATGAGTTTCTATTTCACAGTCAGTACGTTTATATACACATCTAAATCAAGCTTTTTGGAGTAATCAGACTAAGGGCTTGCTACCTGCAGCGAGCTGAGTCCCAGTTTACGTCTATCAGAAAATCGAATTATTAAATGAAGTACGTTCTACTCCCCAACAGTAGATGGCGACACACGCCACCCCCTGTTAGCCTAATAGCGGTTAGCTCCAAGCTGCCTTCAGGCAGTAAACTGAGGATGGCGGGAGAGAAACAGATATCCACAGTAACAACGCATCATCTCTTCATAAGACCACATATGCACTGATTGGCTGCTTATGTTTCTCTTACATGCCTCTTATAGCACTACTGTTGTTATTGCTCGCATTTCCGGCTCTCGTAACTTCCTGAGGAGGTGCGCAAGTGCAGGCATCAGTATTGGATCTGGTTGCAGAGAAGTCCAATTCAATCGCATTATCCAGCTAGAGAAGCCGAGCTTCTGAAAGCCGAGCTTCCAGTTTGGTTCGACTCCAGCCGGACTAAGGGGTATGCATGCATTTTAAGTCGGAATAAAGCAATAATTCAAATTTCTCTTGCTGCATGTAAGTGTACTGAGTTTCACTGAACCTCATATGTTGTATTCGTCTATTGTTTATCCATGTAGATAGTCATTTCACAAGGTTTTATTTCTTTATTTAATTTTGAGCAATTTGGTGTTCCATAATGGAAAGCCCAATGCAGCAAAATTTCCAATAAATAAAGACGTCCCAAAATTGATGAACTGATCCATTTCAATTTCTTGAAGTTATATCAATATTTTATCTCAATAGTATGTGCTAAAGATATCATAAATATATTTTATCTCTTGACTTAAAAAAATCTAAATTTCTCAGAGGGGTTAACACTAAAAATAATGTTAGCCCCGTTGAGCTGGTTTGATCTTTAAAGCTGTCTGCAGCTACGTTGCTGTGGACATTAGCCAGTCAGATATAAGGGTTATTAATCTTTGATCAACACAGCCCAGCAGCAACGTCTCAACAGCAACATTTTGCACGGTTCCCAACTGATGACTTTGATATATCATGTTGCTGTTCTCTATCACTTAGTTATTGTTATTTAGGATGATACGCTATAAGTTAAATTGTTGTAAGCTGTATTAAAATATCGCTCTATGTGCCCCTTTTTTAACTTTGAACCCCTTAACCCTCTACACGTCTTATCAAGGCCTGATGGACAGAGGGACCCCGCCATTTAAGTTGCTCTGACTGTTGTATCAGTTCACTGTTTGGCATTTTTGCTGCAAAATAATCTAATATACAGATGACTAAGGCTTTTGTCCAGTTTAGTGCTGTTTTAATGGAAAACCGATCAATGTATGTTGTGTTTGTAGTTCATGAAGACAAAGTGTCCCAAAAGTGTTGTAAAAGTACCCAAGGTAGTACGTTTGCTGCCATTTTTGGTCTTTGGGTGTCAACCATTCATAACATGAAGCAAAACAAATTAACAGCAGCCAATAGCGTCTTAAAATATTAGTTTCTCAAGAAGAAAACACAAAACACAAAAAAAGACCAATAGTCTTTGATTCAATTCAAATAAATTCAATGCATTGTAATTAGTGGCAATACACAACAAATGTCATCTCTACACACTTTATAAGAAAATCCATGTCAATTCAATTGTACATACATCCCAAACAAATATTCAGTTCATTTTTCCAATCATTTAAAAAGTTTTCTATGTAAGAAATCCCAGCAAATTGCATTGAGTCATCAATGTGACGTTGTGCCAGGATCATGCAGACTCCAACCACAGACACCAAGCCCGATCCCGGCCACAATGACCTGCTTCCTCATCACCAGTTCCTTCGCTATGGGTTCCCTATTGGGATCAGTAGACGTTTAGGATTTTTTTATTGTTGTTTCATCCCGCCGTCCTGGAGCCCCTCCTCCCACCATGCTCTGAAGTTCATGGTCTGTGTGGCAGGTGGCGCACATTTGAGGTGGGGGGTACTGTCACGGTACGACTTCCTCTCTTGCTACGTCATTCCCTGTCTCCCTGTGTTTATCTGTTAATTATCATCAGCTGTTTCCTGTCTTCCCTGATTAGCCTTCCATTAGTTTCTTAACCATTCATATCCTCCCTGTATTCCCAGTCCTATGCCAGTCAATCACCAATCCTCCCTGCTTGTCGTCTTGTCAGTTCTGGACCTAATAATATTAAATGGAAAATAATTATTCAAAACAGCTCTCTGCACTTTGGTCCGTCCATAAACACATGACAATATTAGCATTTTATATATTTAAACCTAAACAAACATGTTTACTAATAGAGGCTGAACCAGACTACTTGTGTGAAACATTTTACAGTGAAACAAACTGTAATAATGGAAAATAAACAGTTTATGACTGTAACTTTGACTATGTTTTAAACAAAGGACAGTCATGTTTGAGTTTGAGATCAGAGTTGGTGAGAAACATTAGACACTCCCGCTTGTAATTTAAACTAAATTGGACCATGTTGCTTATGTTTGGGATGCATAACTCAACCTCACATGACATGAAAAGCCAATGCAAAGAACATATTTTTTCTGTTTGTTTTTTTTAACTCCTACTTGAAACTGCTCTCACACTCAGAGCTCTCTTATGTGTTCTGATATATTCCTTTTGTAACAACTTTGTTTGCTCGGACTGTCAAGGGGTTGGAAATCATAGGGACCTGCTGCATCTGACTAGGTATGTTACTTTTTCTTGATCTTACAGTGTTGCTTTTTCTTCCATGAAAAAAAAAAAAAATCAATGGACAATCTGAAAAAACAAATTTCAATGCTTTATGAGACTACTCCTAAATGCTCAAACAATGTCATATCTAAAAATGCAACAATAGTAGTATTAGTATTTATTGTTTTTTGACACATAATTAACTGCTTAAAGTTAGCTTTATGTTTAACAAACCATTTTGATGCACTTGCCTCTAAACCAGGCGATAGAAAACCCAATGAGACCTGACAGTGAGCGGACTGTGCACAGAAAGTTGTGTGTGGTGCCAACTCTGAGGGCAAGGACCCAAGGAAGTGTGCATACTTCCTGTAGTGTAATGTATACATATCCTGCAAGGCTGCAGTTCAACAGCCCCTTACCTCAGTACACGTGAACCTTAATTAGCAAACAGTTCTCTGAAGTGTCATTGAGTTGCTGCACATTGTGAGACTCTTTCTGTTTGTACAGGGTTATATCACTGTTTGCTCAAAGCGCTGCCTCATATTGACATAGTCAACTCTCTCCCGCAGATGCAATGACAGAAAGTTTGGTTTGTTCTTATTTAAATGTAATTCACATATCATCAGGTCGCATGTTGTGACAGATGAGGAGTCTATGATGAAGAATTCAGACTGATATGTCCTGATGTAAAATGTTTTCTTGGAGAATGCATGAATTCAGAGCTCCCACTGTATGAGCTTAAATCTAAGCCAAAATAATAATGTGATTTCTGTGTCTGCCAGTTGAGCAAAGGTTACTGTGTTGCCTAAGAAAACCTGTTTGCATTAGTCACGCCATGCAGCCTGAGAGAAACACACCAAAGAGCCATTAATCATGATTTTCAAGGAAAGCTTTTCCCAAGAGGCTGTGCTATATTTGAATTGGCTCTACTCTCAGCGGAGGGTCCCTGGCAGTGTGCGAATATGTATCTAAATCATCTACCCTGGCCTTGTCAGTGCACCCGAAAAATATTTTTCCACTCCTATATTGGAGACATGCGACTAAAAAAAGGGCTAGTTTCCGCCTCTGTTTCTTATATAAGCTCAGTGAACTCCTCATTGTTTGTTCATTTGTTGAAAGAGGACAGCTGACCCTGCAGATTTGAATTATTAAAGTGAATCCTATTTAGTCTTTTCTGGGGTTTTTCTTTTCCGCCCTGAAATATATGAAAGCAGCTGGGAGTGTTCCCAAGTGTTTGACATAAAGCCTTTTGTAGCAAAAAAGAGGTGACATTAATACTGCTCTATAGTCTTAAACAAACGTTAGTGGATGTTGCATATTGCTCAGCATACATCTGAGCTTCAGTGTGCTGCAATCAAGCAGCGGGATAAAGTAGTCCTGCAGAGAGAGAGAGCCTAGACCCAAATAATTATTACAGCTTTATCCTGAGGAGTGAGATTGTGTAACTGACCTAAATAAAAACTTCTTATGAAATGTGTCGGTTTAGTGTTCTTGATGCCAAATCTCTATATTAAGAACTTTAATCTTTTTCAGTGTCAGTACGAATCCTTATGTTTCTGGAAGTTACTACTTTATAAGTAAAATAAAATAAATAAATAATGTGAACATTTTGAGCATTGACTTAATACTGGTAAAAGGAGCTTAGAATTGTGTTCCAAAGCTGTTTGTAGATTTGCTCCATGGAGCAAATCCTGCTAAATATGTATATGAATGTAACAAATATTTCTATTTCAACATCCCTCCTCGAATGAAAGATCCGTGGAACTCTTTTTTGTGGGTAGTTGACTGTAATGAGGTCAAAAACAAAAAAAGACTCCAAGAGGATTATCCTCTATTCTCTGAATGCTGTAATGGACACCAATCTGTCATTCCCAGGAGCAGTTTAAAATACCTCGTTTTTATCGACCTTAAAAAAGGTGGACTTTTCCCTTTCTGTTGGGGGTCAGTCTGAGAAGTCAACAAGGGGAATTCAAGTATCTTGGTATCTTCTTCACGAGTGGCTGTAGGATGGAATGGGTGATGGATGGGCCTGCAGTGTGGTGGGCAATGGTCCGGTCTCTCGAGATGAAACTGTTTTTTTGTTTGTTTATTTTTTACGTATGTTCATCCTCTTCTTTTATTTTATTTTATATATTTATTTAATTTATCATCAGGAAAATTTTAAAACAATTGGGCGTGACTCAGTTCAAAACAGTTTTTCAGCAGGTTCCTGTTCTGCTGAACAGATAACTTAATGATAAATATAGAGACAAAACAGTCATACGGGCACATACAGTATTAAGAGAAGCATCATGAGGGGAAGTTATGAAGGTGCTATCTTTAGTGGTTACAGGTGTAACTGTCCATTAAATGAAGATCACATTTTCAGTCTTACTGACCTCAATCTCCTTCTTTTCTGGATGTTGCCATGTTAAGTCCTCTGCAGAAAATGGCAGGAAGTGACAATGACAAATTACTTTCGAATGAGATTCTTGTTGCAAAAATAATGTTGGAAAAATAATTCGAAAAGACTGATGATGATGGCAATGTAGAGTTTGTTGTCCTCTCTAAACAGTTTGAAAATATCTGCACGGATATAAGAATGCCTTTCCTCAGCTCCATCGCATGTGTGCGACCTCCCTTGTTATTGTAATATCATCTGCATCGTGTGAGAGCTCTTTCTCCACTTTGTCTCGCGTTCTTACCCCCTTCCGCCACACTATGCTAAATGAGAGGGGGGAAAAATGTAGTTATTCCGGCTCATGAGAAGGCCATAACAATGGGCCTAGATATGGACGCATTTGTTAGGACTTTTGCACACAAAAAACAGACGGATGCTATAGTGACTGATATAAACTATAAAGAAATAAAAACAAGAAATACAAAAAAAAATAAAAACAACAAATACACAAAAGATAAAAATGACAAATACACAATAAAATCAAAACGACAAATATACAATAGATAGTTTGCGCGGCAGTCGATCAGTGTTCATTCTGCACATTTGGCCTTGCCACTGCAGCCTCAAATATTTATTTAATTCAGATTTAATTTCCGATTGTGCTGCTTCTTAGGGTGCATTCACGCCAGCCCTGTTTAAAACGCTTGAAACAAATTCTAGTTTTTTTGCCCAGGAAGTGAAAGGGCAATCGAACTCTGATTCGGACCAAAAAAAATGAACTCTAGTCTGCCTAAAAACGTCAGTCTCAGTTCGATTTCATGTGTGAATGGTAGACTGACCAGGGTTGCACCAAAAGCAGGAAGCGGACTATTTTAAAGGGCATGCTGGGTAAATAGAATCTAAACAAGCGCTAATGCTGGAGAGATAAATGCCGGATTGTGCGCATACCTTGTTCAACGTCTGAATAAGGAGAACATCTGGGTGGGAAGTTGTATTCAGGCGGTGCTACTCATAGCACACCCTCTGATATGGAGCCATCTCAGCTGTCTTGTATAAAAACAACATTCTCCATAGTCCTCAGCCTCATTGTATGTTCATCCAGAGTTACTGCTGCAGTATTATCTGGCACATTTGCAAAACACAACAGATCAATCCTAAAACCGCTACAATCTGCTGCTCCTATACGTTTGTTTACATTTCACTGTACTGGACGTTTTCCCCCTTGGCATGAGGAAGCACAGCTCTACAACAGCACCACCAGTGGTGGAGAGGTGAAAATGTTGCTCAAAGCTCTAAACTTTCTGATAATAAAAAAGCCAGTGTGAATGCAAACCGCACCAGCTAAAAGGAGCAACATTGCTGCAACTTTTGGTCCCCATTTGAACCGAGTCTACCGGACTATGTGAATGCAGCCACATTTTTGTCATCTAGACAGACTTGGTGGATCTGACATTGCATTTTACAAATAAGAAATGAAGACTCAGAAAAAGCAGCAGATCGCAGATCTAAAGAGAAGCCAGGTAGGATATCGGCTCAAGTGTTAGTTCTTCTCGTTAGCGGTGGGTTGCCAGTTCGAAGGCTTGCTCCGTCCACCTCGGTCATTGTTTCTTGGGCAATACACTTCACCCACCTGGGGGTGGTCAAAGGGTCAGGTGCGATTACAGTGCAAAATGGCCTTTACTTTATTTGTATGGCACCTAGTCCCTATTGATGCTACGGAGGTGCTTCACAAATTCAGTCATTCAGTCATTCAAACACACATTCCCACACTGGTGATGGACAGAAACGACACACTGGTGCCTCCACCAATAAGCTGGTGGATGAAGTTGCTCAAAGACACAACAAAAGAGACCAACACATGGGCTCGAACTGGCAACCCGCTGATTACAAGATGAACTCCTTACCCCTGAGCTATACAGTCACCCCTGTATCTTACCACCACTATACCACGTGAGTGTGTGTGTGAATGGGTGATGACCTGATGTTGTGTAAATGTGGTCCTCTTACTGAAAAAGCGTTAGACAAATGCACGCCGTTTATCATTGCATTAGACAAAATGATATCAGATACCTTATGAATCATCATCAGTAAAAACATCAGTGCTGTTTGCCGACATGGTCAACAGAGGTTAGTGTAAAATGTAAGGTGAATTGGGCAAGAACTGTTATAATTACAATAATAAGACTGCAAATGAATAGCCGGGATCAAGTTTCCTCCAAATGGGTGGGGGGGACCTTTACAGATCTGGTAATAGGCTTGGTTATTCAGAGGAAACTCAGAGAACAGCTGCTGCTACTTCTTTGCATTGTAAATATTCAGCAGAGTTGGGAGGAGGCCTCAGAGAGGGCAGGACCCAATGGACTTTGAACCCAAAATAAGGTTATTATATAGAGAGATAAATATAGTTAAAGGTATAGAGGAGGATTTGTATGCATTTCAGGCAAGAACTACCCTCTCATCCCGTGAAAGTTGCCATAAAGACGTAGATAACTTATTAGCAGTAATCTGAAATGCATTTCACCAAATAACGCGGTGGTTTCTTTTAGGGACTGTCGTTAAATTTCCACATGACAGAAAATAAATTAATAACTGTGCAAACTCCGGCCAAAGTAACCCCAAACTTTAGCCCACCTGTCGAGCAGAAACTTGGCGATGGAGGAATCAGTGGCGAGCCTGACCTGTGCTGTCTGTCACTCTTGTCTTGTTTCTCTATTCTGAGCCCTTTGTCTTCTTCTCATACACCTCAGAGACACTTTTTCTCTCACGACTCACAGCTATTTTAAAACAACTCGGTGAGACCTTTGAGGCAGAATGAATGGATAATTGCGTAGCGCTACAGATAAACATATGACAGTGCGCATATTAGGATGATTGACAATTAGGAGGACCAATAGTGCAGATGATCCACCCGGAAGAAAAATATCCTCCTATTTTTGGAAGTAAAAGATTATAGCTGACTCACCTAGACATCATAGCAGCCTGAAATAAAGCATACTGTTAGGTATTTTCTTTTTACAGAGAACAAAACATTCAGAGGTTGACTGCTCTCAGCTTTAAAAAAAGACTGTTATTGTTAGTGACTGTTAGTCCCCCTATACAATTTAGAATAGACAGAAAATAGTGTCTGGTATTAATAATTTGTTGCTTTTAAAGGAACTGTTGCCTGTAGTTCTAATTAATAAATCAAAACTTGATATTAATCAATAATTTTATTACTATTAAAATATTGGCCAAATCTATTCGTAGTTATGAAAACCAGTCATAACTGTATCCTAGTGCCCCTTTTACACAATGGTCGGCTTGGCCAGGGTCGTGTTGGGTCAGCCTGGACCAGGATTGTCTGATGTGTTTCTATTGTCATCTCAGGAACGCAACAGTGGGCGTGGACATGAGCAAACTCTGAGCAACAAAAGTTTGAGTGAAAATCAGTCATTACTCACTGTTTTCCACTGCTACAGATGTCGATGCTGCAGCCAGTATCTAGCCAACTCTCAGCCTCGTTGTTCTCTGACCTTTCACCATAAATGCCGTGCATTTCTGCAAAGCACTTCCATTGCTTGCAGTTTGCCACACTCTGGTTATTGCGGTCATTTTGATCACTTCAAATGAACATTGCCAGGCCAATAAGTGGCGAAAAAAGTAGGGGAGGACTCCACCTAGTCCAGGCCGAGCTGACCCTAGCAGAAAAAGGAAGTGCGTGTCACAACACCGGGAAGGTGTCAATAAAGCCTAGTCAGCTGGGCATCAGGCAGGTCTTAGACTGAGCTCTCAGCTCTGTACAGACAGTACAGTTAATGGATCCCTCATAGCCCATCTAGTACACTCAAAAAAATAAAAAATAAAAACTTGTTGGGTGAACATAATAAAATTATGTAAATCATTTCCACCCATCTGATTTGGGTTAACTTAACTTGAGTGAACTAAATGTAAACTTGTTGGGTCAACCTAATACATTTACGTTGCTATAAGGCATGAAAATAAACAGCAAGGGATGGGACTCAAACTCAGAAAAGGGCCTCTGTTTTCTAGGCACCCGCATTAACCACTTTGCTACACCATCACTTAGGAAATGTTTATATAATAACAAATATGACTTCATTTCCAGTGTTAACAAAACAAGATTATAATGATGTGAGTAATATAATTTCTTCACTTTTTTTCATGAAAAAAGGGAATAGGGAGGTCTTTATAATATTATCATAAGATTATTAAAACAAGCAATCCTACTACATTCGAAATTTACGGTCAGTGGTCATTTCAATAAAGTAGGACATTTAAGTATTTTACTATATATATATATATATATATATATATATATATATATATATATATTATATATATATATATATATATATATAAACCCTAAACCATATTTATTTTTGGACAGTTTGTAATCCTAACCCTAACCCCCAAACAAGGAACGTCATGAAAGCTGACAATCTGCAATAAATTGGATTAATCCATAAAACGGTCGGGCTACAGTCAATCCCTTGTCTGAATAGTTATTTTGTAATCCTTATTGTCCCAGTGCTTGTCAACCCCCATTTGCTTTACATGCATTAGGAGAGAGCTATTTTAATTTGATTTCTGTAGATGCACTTAAAGTTGGGCTGGAACCTGAGAGGATTTCCTTTAGAGTGTGCCTGTAGAACATCACGTATGACCCGCTCAAGCAGCTTTGGTCCTACATACTACGCGACACAGATTGCAGCTCTGACCTCTTAACCCTATCAAGTTGCCATCTGGACTTTTAGGTATGCAGGGTTATGAAAGCCTTAATGCAGATATGGAGTATATAAGGATTTTTTACAAATGTGTCAGTGAGTACCAGTAATTCTGCTTGAAAACTGCTTTAGAATAATGACTTCTTCTATCACATTACATCTACTTTTTAGGTTAAAAAATGCTACAATATCTTATTAAACTAATGTATTTCAGAAGTGTTAGGTACAACTGTAAAAAATATGAAATAAGGTGACATAAGAGCAGAAATATAATTAATTGGCAAAACGTTAAAGGGTAGAATTGTTCAACACAAAATCTTCCTACTCGCTAAAAAATGCAAAACAAAAGACACAAAGCCACCACAAGTGAGGTCAAGTGACTTTACAGGGGGGGAGAGTTGACATAAAAATAGATGCATGATTAGCAGCTTTGCACGTCATCAACTCTGCCATATTGAGAGACTGGACGTGCTGAAACTCCCATGCAGTTGCACCGGACTTTAAAGTACTGTTTGAATGCACAAAAGAACTGGTTTTAATTTTATGTAGAATGCTGCTTGATGAAGTCACTGGTTAGCTGAGGTATTCATTACTTGCGCCAATGAGGTTTTGATTTTTGCCAGGGTTTGTTTGTCTTTAGGCAATTTAAAAAAGTTATATACAGATATGGATAAAATTTTCAGTAAATGTCTGCAGTGGGACCAGAGACAAGTGATTAGCTGTCTTGGCAGAGGTTTGGTTTACTTATGCTTCGATTTTTGACTCAGGTTGCAGAAATAAATATACTATGTTATCCTATCCAACAACTGTATCGGAATTGATACCGATTTTTTAGCAATAAATAAAAAAATGTACAGTTTCAGGTGAAGTTATTTTCTTCTTGGCCAAAAAGGAGGAAAAAGCATTGTTACTAGTTTTCCCGAGCTTCCTCTTGCTCATTGCTTCCCGTATGGCTGCAGCCTGTTAAACAACCACCTTTTCCACATCCAGTAATTATCTCCCCGGCATAAAATACTCCCCCTTTAGTGACTCATTTGACCTGATCCTTCCATGCTTCTCCTTGTTGCTGTGCAAAGTTGTGAGATTCTCCATAAGTCGTTTATCTACTTTGTTTGGACTCCTGTTTCATTAAAGACTTAATCATCTGTTTTTTTTTTATCATTCTATTGTCCTTTTTTAATATGGCCAAAAGGCTGTGGTTGCTACAACATGAAAGTTGATCAACTGATCAAGAAACTGAAAGAGTTCACATATGTTAGACTGGTGACTGCTACTGAGAACTGTATTCATTTCATTCAAATTTTGATTTTGTCCTCACTTACAGGGTTATAAATAAAGGGACATTTGTCATTTTCCGTTTAGTTGCATGATAATTCTACACGCTAATAGCATCCCCAATACATTATTCTGCCAAGGAAATCAAAACCTCACTTCCTTTTTCTTGTAACGGTTTAGTATGTTCTGGATATAATATAAACTACAACCAAGTAAAGGTTAAAAGGTTTTTGATGGCAATCATATGTTTATGTATACAGGAATGGGGCCGCTTCTTTAGGTTGGATTTAAGGTCAAACTGCAAAAAGAACAGGGTAGTGAGTGATTGGCTAGGCAATCAGAAAATAAAGTTCACATGGGAAGTACAGGGTGACAAAGGAATCAATTGTTGATCCCGTCCCGTCCCGATCCCAAAAAAATACTCCCGTCACGTCCCAATCACGTGACGCCCCCCCCCCCCCCGAAAAAATGTTGTCCCGAAAAAATCCAGAGAGAAAGACTCCCGTCCCGAATCCCGTAGATTAGTAATTTACTTCCTATTGCGCTCGTTCCCCCCGTCCTCCTTTAAACCATAGCCTAGCACAGTATCAAAGATAATCTATTTATCCGCCATCTTTAACCATATCCTGCATTCTCGTTGTTTGGCCACCTTACCACGTCATGAATGGACTTGATTCGTCTGACTACCAAACTATTAAGAGACACGCATTTTCAGTCGGATATCATATGCTTACCAGTTTATCCAGGTGGTGTAGCAACAACGTAGCAGTTTCAGTGCGTGCCGTGTAGTAGACCCGATGGAATTCAACTAAAGATAGCGATGTGTCAGATTGCATTTTGCAGTGGAGTTAATAACCACACACACCGCATTGCAGCGTCATTTTATTAAGCTAATTCCCCGATATCTGACAAGATAAATTAAAAAAAATAAAATAATTCTAATGTCCGGTTTCCTGCCCGATCCCGTGGATTATTTCCTGTCCTGTCCAAATCACGTTACCAACAGTGAAATTGACTCCCGTCCCGTGGGAATCCTGCAGGAATCTCATGACCTGTGGGAATTCCGAAAAATTGTCACCCTCTAATGGGAAGTAACTGTATACCAAGTTTTCCTCTTCTGAATCTTGGACCTTGACTGTCTGGGATACTTGAACCTGAGAGAGAGAGAGAGAGAGAGAGAGAGAGAGAGAGAGAGAGAGAGAGAGAGAGAGAGAGAGAGAGAGAGAGAGAGAGAGAGAGAGAGAGAGAGAGAGAGAGAGAGAGAGAGAGAGAGAGAGAGAGATGCTGATGAGTGCACACTACCTTTGGCAATGTTATCTTTTTAGAGGTTATATTTGCTAATGAAAATGCTTTTACTACAATGGGTTGGGATTCTCCTGGACCCAAAAATCCAGTGAACACACAGAATGAAGCAAGCTTTTATTTCAAAATGGGAATATTGCAGCTCTGGAGAGAGGATTGAGGGTTTTTACCATTTGCAGATCTGAAGCTGAGACTTGAGCTACTGAGATGTGACAGGTTAGCACAAACCTGTTTAGCTCATATTGACAAGCCTGTAAAAGGAATAACCCAAGGACGACCCATGAACAGATCATGAAGAGCCTGTAGAGCAACCAGTAAGATGTTGAGCAACACTGGAAAAAGAGAAAAAGATGATGTAGTGTAAAGCACTTTGGGGTCTGTAGGGACTAAGTAAAACGCTATACAAATATGGGCCATTTACCATTTACTTCATTCCCTTACCTAAAGGTTGAATATGGAAAAATGTTCCTTAAAGCTATCTCTTCAAAAAAGTAATACTTCAACGGGAAGTTTAGAGGTGTGTGGAATGAAAGAGCACCCTTTCCTTTAAACCTTATATTTAACCTAAAATCATTAAAAAAGATAACGTTTTCTGATCACGGTGTTTATATTTACGTGTTCCAGCCAACAGCGTCACGGCATCGCAGGTTGCCAAATGTTTCTTGTAAAAAACTGCCTGGAACAATGAGACATGTACTGTAGAAAATGAAGTACTCGGTAAGTTTAGCTGCTGTGTCTAAGCCCCATAGATCTCAATATCTTTCTCAGAAAAGGGAGCGACCTTATAATATCTAAAACCAAAGTTAGTTTAGGTAAAACCTACAGCAGATGAACACAAATGAAAAACTTTCACCGCATCAAAACGTATCCTCAATGGAGAAGTTTCTCATGGAGAAAGGTAAGAAAGGTTGCTAACAGCTAAAGTTAGCTGTCAGTAAAACAGCTTTGCAATACTTGTATATATGACGTTGTTCCTAGTTATGAGAGCACTGTTCATGACCTATCAATCTCCACACCGAGTAAAATCCTCCAGCTTTGGCTCTGTGTAGCAGGCTCACCTTCACCGCTGCAGTGAGTGGCTATTATAAAGACTTTTCTAGCTAGCTTCCTGTATTGACATAGGTCTCCCCGACCATACTACTCAGTCAAATACGAACGCTGTGAAATCTGTGGGATATTTATGTAAATTCGAATGTATAAATTATGACTTTTATAGAGGACATCACCTGGAGGAGTGGAGGATACCACTCAGCTACCAATATAAGATGCAGAGAGGACAGGTACAAAATGTACTGTTGCCATTGACCCATATTTTGTTATAATTATTTTTTGTTTAGTATTTTAAACTTATTAGTACAAAATAGCCCTTACCCTGTAAGATTCATTGCTCATTGGACATGATGCTGGCTGGTTACGAGTATGAAACTGGCATCCAGACGGCACTTTGTTATTGCAACTACAACCTCAACACACTAGATGTCTCTTTGGCGCCCATGTTCCATATTCAACCTTTAAGTAGAAATGTTGTGTATCTATTCTTCACTGGAGTAGTTAACTATTAGCCCACTTTTTACTTCTACTCCTTACATTTTCGTGCAATTATTTATACTTTCAATTCCTTATAGTCTCATTACTCCTATTTTATTTTGGCTTCTCATTGTTTAAAAAAACAAGGACAAAGAAAAGCTACCCAGATCAATTGCATCATCCGGATTGAGTGAATACAACTGGAGTTGGATAATCATTTTAAAAACCTTTTTAAACTTGATTCTTACTGGTTTGTATGCAATTCATTGCACACTTCAAAGTCCAGCCAAGACAGAGCAAACCTACGGTATGTTGCTGAGCAGTGCCAGTTCTCCACTCATGCAGTTAATATGACCCATGTCTTTGAGTGGCACTTTCCTTAGCCTTTTCAGGTTCTTTAACATCAGACCGTTTTGCATTAGAAAACACTTCCACAGTCATAACTGTCATAATTAAAACCTAATAGAGTGTTTTGGAAAACAAATCAGACAGTACCGTCAATATGTGTGTATTCTGGAAGTTTTAAAAGAGGGCTAAATGGGGGCCAGTGATGAACTTGGGTTGTCGCAACCAAAAAAAACACCCAAGCTTAAAGTAGGGCTGTTATACGCAGGGGGCCGGGCCTAAACTGAGTTACAGACATTGGACTCACAACATAAATGTTAAAGATTGATGTAAACATAAATAATTCTGATTAATTGTGGCAATCTATCTGCCTACTCTATCTTCTTACCACAACCATCGGGTGCTTAGGGTACCTAAATGAGAAGCACTGGCCCTGTTGCCCTGTTCAAAGATGACCATTACAAAGACTCAAACCAATGCATCGTTACAATACTAACAAGCAACTAGTCATATCTTTCACTCCATTACTTATGTAATGGTGCACAGTAGAATTTGCACTGCACTAAAATGCACTGATTTTCAATGAAAATTCATGTGGCTGAAACAGGCAACCTACTGTAAAGTTTTTTTTACAATAATACAGTTTTTATGTTACATTATAGTGATTATGGCCTTTAGTAAAAATGTTTTTTTGGTGAAGGTGAGATAGTGTTGTGGCATCGCCTAAAGGCACAGTGTGTAATTTTCGGCCAGTAGGGGCAGTGCATACCTAAATTATCACCAGCATGCGGTATCTGTGTCTTTGAGTAAGATACTCAACAACGGAGGTCCAACTAGTGCTGCTTTCAAACGCTCAATTCCCTGAGAATGATATATTTGCAGCAACATGACGAGCACATCAGTCTCTCTTTCATCGCTGGGACTAGCGAAGAGGTAAAAATGTATTTATGGTGAAACTTTTTTGCATTTTGAGGGGAAATCAATTTTTTAATAGCGGGCTTGTTCCATGAGCTTTGTTCGTCCGGGCCCTTGTAGAAGTAAAGACGTCATCTAATATGGCTTTCCCCTGAAAAGAGGACCCGCGCCTATGTATTTAAAAACGGACTTTTAAATTAATATTTTACAATATCTGCAATATTTTGCAATTAATGTGCTTTACGTAATTATTATTACAAAATATTTTTAATGGCTATTTTCAAAGATGTACTGCAAAAACTACACACTGTCACTTTAAGCTTCTGTCCTTATTGACATATTTTTTCTTGCATTACTTTTATTTGTATTTTGTTTTTATTTTTATTAAGTCTTTTTAAACCACGAGTACTTCTACCTGAGTTGTGAATATGAATACTTCTTCTACTAATAACCAGCCAGGGGTAGGTAAAGATCAGGTGTTATAATCAGGGCTTTAATAGTTTAAAAATTTTCATTATTTTTTGTTTTTATTTAGCAATTTGTGCGACTCGGAAATTCTGACTTCCAAGTAGGAAAAATCAGGAAAGTCTGAGATTTTTTTTTGCTCTGACTTTGACTTTCAATGTGGCCGCTCCAACAGTAGCTGTGGCGGGACAATTTCTATTTTACAAGACACACTAGTAAGAATGAGCTCAAAAATTCTTCTCACATGTAGGTAGTACATCTATGGCTTCCAACTGCCACTATCTTGTCCGAATCACTTGCCTTGTCACTCTCAGAAACTCCAAAAATGGGCAAAGAGGTGGAGCCGAGAGGATGCGGTTCACGATCAAAGCCGACATAGCTACAAGCTAGTCAGAAGCTAGTCGGGAGCTAACTAAAGCTAACGTTTCAGCCAGAAGACCATGGTTGAGAGACTCTTGCTCCATTTTCCACTACGGTTGCTTCAGACCCAGAAACATGTCAAGGGGGAACATATATCGAAATAACAAGACCCGAATGGGTCGGATCAGTAGGGCCTAGAACTGCTGTGTTTCCATCACCATCTCAGTAGCCCGCTAGAGGCCAATGCCATGGGCGGGCTTAGTTTATCAACACCTGCAGCAAAACCCAGTCACAAATTCATCATGACAACTCAGATCCTCTCAAAAGTTAAAAGGCTTTTGACTCACCTCACATCTCTCAGACAAACATTAGTTCATGCCTCAAGCTCCTGAACTTTTTTCCTAACGCCAGTACTGATCTAACCAGCGATCATCCCATCTGTCAAGAATTGGACTCTATAGTCTTCCGGTATGTAGTATCTAGTAGTATCTAGCTGACTCCTGCTTTCTGACGTTGCGGCTCGCCGTGGCTTCTCGATCTAGCTGACTTTGCTTCTCTGCCACTACCCAACCGGTCACCTGCTACCAACGCATGTGTGGAAGGAGAACAAAGCTCTGTTCGGATCTCCATTCCGTCTTGGGCGGTTTGGTACTGTAATCAATACCACAGCAAGCTGTCTTTGTTCAATAAGTGCATGATTAACATCCAAAACAGAATAAAAACTGAAGAGGCAACTGATAGTGGAGTTCTGAAACACGAAATAGCGAAGTCTTTATATTAGTCCCAGGCTGTGAAGACCTTCCAAAAGCAAGAAGGGGGAACAAGCAGACTATGATGCAAGCTCTAAGCTATCGTTAGCCACCATTAACCACCAGGATTAGCCTAGACGGACTTGTCAATCAAAAGGAAACACCGCTAATTATTCATAATTTTAAGATTAAATTACATACAAACGGAGGAGTTAGAAAAAAAATCACCCTCCTCAGAGTTGTCTTGACGGTAAACCTGAACTATCTAACCTAAAATGTATTTTTGAACCAGGCTGTAAACATATTTCTGCTGTAAAGTTGGCCTTTTTAACATGGGCATCAATGGGAAGCCCCCAGCGGAAAAGGGAGGAACTGCAATTTTTGTCCCTTCCTGGTTCGCTTCAAGGTCTGCGGGTGGAATTTTTCCCCTTGGGCGTGACGTGAAACCTAGTTCCGAGTTCCAACCTCCAAGGTAAATAGAATGCACCATTAGCCATAGCTAATTTGTTACAAAGTTGTTTCTGCAGACTGTAGCGTGTTTAGTCATCGGATGGTTTGCAATTGAAAGATGTTTTTATTTGCCTTGAAAGGGAGCGAGTCGATGGAATTTTAACTTTCCCATTTTGTTGTTTTTTTGAAAGCGATTTGTGCAACTCAATCAGCACAAAAATGATCACATCTGATTCTGGTGAATACGCAAAGTTGGGCAGGGAGTGACATAGAAATATTTCTTCTAGACTATGAGACACTTATGAAATGAAAACGTTTTGTTGCAAATTCTCTTTTTTTTATTTCAGTTAACGAACATTCTTTTTCACTTCTAATTTTTGCTATTTCGTTCGTTTTTGTTAACGATAATGATCGTGATTCCAATAGCAGAAATGGTGTCCCTGTTCTCAATTACTTTGATTTTAAAATTGCTGGATTTCTTCTGCATGAAGCTTCAGATGGTCTGGCATCTGTACTGTGGCTTGAATGTGCTCTTATTCTAGAAAGTACAGAAGTAGGTCATTCAACAGGGAGGTCTGCATGGTTAAGTGAGGAAGGCAGTGAAATGTGGAAAACCTTTCATAGAATCGATCAAGGCATGACATGAAATCAGTTTAGAAACATGCATATTGTAATGGAGTTCAAAACTTGCTTAACACTACTGAATTGTTGTAATCCCTGCTGGAAACACACAGGCTTTTATTTGTCATGTTTTTTTCTTTTAATGCAAATTCAATCTGGTTCAGTTGTATTTGCATACAAGGACATTTTAGTCACTGCGTAAAAGACATTTCAGATCAGTACAGAAAATCCCTTTATGGGATTAAATGTACCTGCTCATATTTCCCCTCTCTTTTATGTCATGATGGTTTTAAACCTGCAACCCTGAGCATGGTGACATAACACCGGCACGGCGGTGAGGATTACGGCTCATTCTCCAGAGCGGTGGGTTTATTTTAAGGTCTGAGGGGATAAAACAGGATTAGCATCACAATGAATCTGTGAGTTTTCAGAGCCATAGGCCAGTTGCTGTGACCTTTGACATCTGAAACGTTTTTCAATCCTCCCATCTATGTTATGATGGCTAAACATAGATCTGATGAGCTATCATTCCAACAAGGTGTCCATTTTTTATAAGAGATGGGCATCTATGTAGACGGTCTATATGGTGGCAACAGATTTTATTAATGTGTGCATTTTCTACACTACAGAATCTGTTTTTAAGTCATGTGTGGTGCTGTTTTACCTGAAACAAACAGAAAACAAGTGAGACTCTGTGGCACCTGTTGTCACTTTCGCAGCCATGTTTTGGGTCATGGAGCCCTGACACTGAAGGAAGTCAAGGTTAATCAGTGACTGGTGGTGCTGCTTTGTGTGAAAGTATACAACCTTCCTTAAGGGATGTCAGTATTTTAAATGGAGTTGTGTTCCTATATACATTGTTGAACGCACGTAACATCAGTTCCCCAGAAGCTTCACTAGTGAGGTATAAACATTTCAATGTTTTAAATTCCTTGACTTGGATTTCATATAGTATTAATAATAAATCAAAGGACTTCAGGGATATTGTGCAAAGTTTTTCCTGAGGTGAACATTTATTTCTAAGGCACCTGTATGGTGGATCTAAATCAAACCAAATAAAATCTCTGCAGCTATAGTTAGGTATTGCAGTTAGGTCAGCTCTGAAGTCAATAGGTTCCACTGTGTGGTGGGTTTGTAGCCCGGCCCAGGATCCATCTGCATGGAGTTTGCATGTTCTCCCCGTGCATGCGTGGGCTCCCTCTGTGTACCCCGGCTTCTTCCCACAGTCCAAAAACATGTCTGTCAGGTTAATAGATCACTCTAAATTCTCCCTAGGTGTGAGTGTGTGCATGGTTGTTTGTCCTGTTTGTCTCTATGTGGCCCTGCAATGGACTGCCAACCTGTCCAGGTGTACCCCGCCTCTCACCCGCTGACAGCTGGAGATAGGCACCAGCCCCCGCGACCCCCTGAAGATTAAGCAGTTCAGAAAATGGATGGATGAAAAGTAAGCATACTGTTCCTTCAACTTTACAACTGTATATTATTTTCATCTATTATACAAAATTTAGATAAAATCCCAAAGAATTTGTGACTATAACATAAAGAAATGTGAGAATGTTTGATGCACATAATTACTTTCACAAGGCACTGTACGATGGCCATGATTATAGAAAATATTTCCACTGTTGTCCATCATCACTGATGTATGTCTCTGATAGAGTGGACAGCCACGGCATGTACGCCATGTAGATCAGTGGAAAAACACAGCTTTACATAAAAAAGGAGGTCACTAAACACAATAATATGATCTGAAAGGTGGACTTAGAAGAAGCCGTCAGGAAACAATGGCATAAAAAGATCTCCCTAAATGTTTTCTAACTTATTCATAGTGAATACAGCTGAATAATTTACATTTATAGTCTTACATCAGGTTTATTTTACATATTTTTGGCACTAGTGCCCTTTATTTACAGTCATCAGACAGAAAACTGACAAAGAGAGAAAGGGGGAAGATATGCAGGATACAGTAGGTCTCAAGGTCAGGTAAAGAATTCATGGTGGCTGTGTCAAGGACTGTAGCGTCTATAGCGCCAACTGTACTGCTCTATCACTTTATTCCTGCACCATGTGACACAGATTCTCAAGTAAATACGGTATCATTTACCTCATCGTTAACTTACAAATCTCATCTCAAGGAACTTTAAAAGGGGAAACTGCCTCCATTCATCTTAGGTCCAGATTTAATTTAAGCCAATCCAGTTCACTTAATTCCAATCAAATAGTCAAATTTAGATTTAAATGAATGTCTAATATGCATCTAATTATAGTGCATCATGATCAAAGTCAGTTGATATATTCATGCTCCTCATAAATTTGCTCATTTAAGCATAGTTTTTTAACATCGAAGGCTACAACACAAGTAGGATCTCCATAATTTGGTTGCTCCAATCTTTAAAGTAATTTATCATGATTTTGTGTTTATCTAGGGAGAAGACACAAGAGCCAAGCCAATGTTTAAACACAGGCAACCGTACAGGCAGCAAAGTGGTATCAGTCTCCCCACCAGAAAGTCCCCTGAGTCTTTTACTACTTGTGTAAATATAGCACTTGAAAGTCATGTTAGCAGTGAAACTGTAAAGGACTGTTGGTTGGTGAGTATTCATTTACTTAATATTAGGTCTGCTACAAATCTCCCTTTATGCTGAATAACTACTTCTACACATAGCATATTGAAATACTAGCTGGCATAGTTTTCACTTACTGTTGTCAGCCCAACAGCGGTATTTCATCTATGTTTAAAATGTTGGAATATTTATTAGAGGAATCCTTTTGTTCCCAGACAATAATTTTTTTATTTTTTTGCATCAGATTCAGAACTTTTACAGAGATGTACCTAGTCTGAATTCTCAACCATTATTGGATGATAGATGGTCATAATGGCTTGTAAAGTTGAACTTAGTTTTCAGAGGACTAATCCTGCAGACATTGTTAATCCTCTCAGTTGATCCTACTAAAAGCACAAATTGTCATGAGTTTGTTTAAGGTTAAAAAGAACCCGTCCACAAACAGAAGGTAGGCGTAATAAATATAAAATAGTTAAATGACTGAACAAAGAACAGGCTTACAAACAGGGCAATACACAGAAAGAAAGCACAGGAAAAACATGGCCGGAGTGGGGGGGGATGTAGCATCAAGTAGTGTAATTATCTGAATGCCTTGCAGATGTAAGGAAATAATGATTGGAGAAGCCAAAGAAAATTACAAACTGAAAACAAAAAAAACAACTCTAGAAGAGAGACATTAACTAAACACAGGAAAATAGAGTGAACACTGGTAATCAAACCATCAAACCCATAGAATTAATTCTAGAAACAACAGAGTTGTCCCAATGTTTAACAATTTAAACTACAAATATTGTACTTTTTAGTGCTTTCACATTTGGATCACCCTGGCCGGCCTAAGTCAGCTCAGCTCGACCCCGCACGGGTCGGGTTGTGTTCATATAGCTGTCACCAGACCGAAGTCGTGGGTGTAGACATGGGCGGGTTCAGCAGAGAAAGTGGTGCGAAATGTCGGTGATGTCATCTGTAACCACCAGGAAGTAGGAAGAAAGTGACGGCAGAGATCAACAACAATGGAGGACGTGATGGTATGGTTCAGCCCGCTTCTGACTCACTCAGGAGATCACCAAAAAGGGTCGACTTGGCCCGGCCCAGCCCGGGATAGTATAAAACGCTCTGTAACGGGGCCAAACCAACCCGTACCAGGCCGAGCTGACCCAAATGTAAAAGGGCTATTAGTTTAAAGGGAAGATTCAGGATGGTGACGCTGAAAGACAGTTAAAAGAATTCAATTGTTTAATATCAGCAGCACCTGATTAATTTATTAGCATCTATTTTTTGTGTAAATAGTCTTTTTTTTATCTCTGAAGGCAGAAGTTATTGGCCAGTCGAAGGAGAACTGAGATTTTGATATGGTCAGTCAATTAACTCACAAAACAAAAACTTTACACTTGACTTAAACTGGTTCCCCATATAGAATTTTGTCTTTACTTAGACTCTGCGTTCAATACTTGAGTCTTATAAGCCAAGCCAAGTTTATTTATAAAACACTTTTAAAAACAGCAGGCACTGACTAAAGGGCTGAACAAAAGGAAATGCTCGTAGTGAACTCTTCATGTTGATTCAATCTTTTGTGAGGAAATGAATGAGATTGAAATATTACCCACTGCAGGTCAGATGTTATCAATTGAGAAAGTTTGACTTGTCAAAAGTCATAGACTCTCACTTCGAGGATTTAGCATGTTTCTTAAGGGGCCACTGGGGCGGGCCATTCAGCATACTGGGTGTATCAGGAAAAGAAGCAGCCAAACTCAGTTCTTTTGTCTCCCATGTAACCTAATCTGTATGAACATTGGTAGGTAGCACTGCCATTGTCACCTAATTCTGATGTCCAGTATCTCTATTCCCTCTAAATATGGGCAAAAAGACTTTAAAGAAGCAACCATTTATGTTCCATGGGGATATATCGTCATGACTTACATTCATCAATTAGCTCCCACCCATTACAGGACAAAATCCTACCACCTGAACCAGTCACCCTTCCACTATTTCTTTCATGATGCTGAATACTGAGCAGTCTCATGGTATCTGACAGAAATCCCCTTTAAATCTTTCAACATGTGCTACATAAATTGGAAAAAATACATGGCTGGTGTTATAGTTTACGGATGATTTATCAGTTTGTGCTTGAGTTGCCTGGAGGTTGACATTTGAATGAAATGTCTAAACGGATGTTTTAAGAATTAAAATTGGAAGTACTGTAATAGATTTGGTCAACCTCTAATAAATCCAAGGAAAATGACATTCCCTTGAGACTTGGTAGTACTTTCTGCCTGTTATTTATCGCTAAAGTTAGCTGACGAACAAGCCTCATTGATATGAACACATCATCTTGGTAGACTTGTTACACATCCCTGCAAAATTCTTTTTGAACTTCTGTAGCAAATGCGGGTTCCATTATATTTATTCAATTTCTGACATAATGAACTTAGACGATAACTAGGACAAGGGAACATGCTCTAACAAGGGGAACCTTAAAATGATTGACGCCACTAACCGGCTTGTTAAAATCCTGCCACAGATTGCTCTGTTTTCAAGGCACCAGATATTTAGTTACTTTTACTGTCTGTATAATCAACTGAGGCTTTTTTTCAAAACTTTACACATAGCCATAATGGAGAAATACGTTTTTCTGCTGCCAGCTCACAACGAGCGGCAGCAGAATTGACATTCATTCACACATTTGAACTATGCTGATGTATTGTAATTGCAGCTTGTCAACCAGTGTATTGTTAATAATTGAGAGGCCCACATTGAACAATGGATTTTTCCTAAATTGACCCAACCAGAATCTTCGTGCACCGCCTCTGGCTTCTGGCCAGTAAAACATAAAGTCTGATACAATCTGTATGTCCCTAGATCCTAGGGAGACTTTGCTGCAACAACAAACACTTTGGTTTTTTTTTTAAAGGAATCCATGTTTACTAAAGAGAATATTGTTTCTTCCTATATAATAAGATGACTGTCTTATGGAGCTTGAAACTGGAAAGTACCACACAAATCCCTCTGGTAATGAAATTCCTGTAATTTCCCCCCTACAGTTTTTTAAATGCATGATAAAATTAAAGCTATTCGTGAACCCTTTTGAGTAGAGATGTGGCTGGGGTGTCTTTAAAAATTAAACAGTCTGAAATGTATCCCAGACCTGTGACAATGTCTTAGTGCTATTGTAACCAAGTAATCAGATTTTTAATACACTGAGAAAGATTAGATTTGATGTTCACCTATTTATTTTCTAAGAATACATGCTCTAAAGATAGCTTTAGAATAAAATGGTGACCTAAAACACAATGTGGGTTAAAAGCCTGAATTATTACCTTTATCCACACCAAATGTGACAGTAAATAAACCCCCCAAAAAATAATTTTGCATTTATTTCTCTAACTAAAGGTCAAAGGAGCCAAAAGGTGCCACCTCCTGGGTGAATGCGTAACTCCTCACTGATTAAAACATCATCCGACTCATTACTGCCTCTTCTCAAACAAAGCCCCACAGGTTATTATTTTATAGAATTTTTATTTGAAACTTGCAGATGACCCCCCCTCTCCTTATTTTTTTCCCCATGAAATTGTAAAATTACATTAATGGAAAATTCAGTAGTATTTTATTTTCATTCATTTTAATGTATTCATTCACCCATTCACACTCACACAGTCATACACCGATACAGAGTTCAGTAGACTCACTGCGTAACTGTTTCACCATAAAAAGCATGTGTTTTCCTAACGTTTATGTGACCCAATGCAATTTTTGATGTTTTTTTATTGGAACTGTCGCTGAAGGAGAGGGTCCTCTTAATGTTTACCGCACTATAGCATGGAACTTTTCACCCACAAAGTGCTTCTCCGGATGTACTGATTGAGTTTAACTTTACGGCAGTACGCTACATGCTACTTAATGATATAAACAAACCCGCAGATTTGAGACTTCAGCCATGGCAGATCCACCAAATAAAGCAAAGAAGACGCTATCAGAAGAAGTGAGGCCTGAAAGCTTCAGCTCGTTGTGATGATCAAGTACGGGAAGTATTGGTTCTGTGCCCGTTGTGAAAAGGGGGTAAGGAAGGTTGCAGCATGCTGCTGTACGCTGAAGCCCATGACCAGGCTGTTCCCCTTTTACGTTGTCCTCGATATCAGCACACTTTCCACTGTTCCTGCTGCCTGCTTGCTCATATAGAAAAGAAAAGACCATATATTAACGAAGACACAGTTAAGAGAAAACTTCCTTCCCTTCCCTGCTGTGAAATATCTTTTCTGTCAAACTGTTGTGCAGTTCAGGTCAAAGTTGGAGTCTCTTCTAAAACCCAGTGTTACAGCTTTACAGTTTTGTGTGATCAGCCGCTGTGAACGAGGCATTAGTGATCCAGCAGGATGTATGGATGCTGTACTAGCGGTGTGCTACTGGATTCGTAAGTAATAAATGCTTGCTCTGGGGTTATTTGGGCATGATGATGATGTGTTACAGGAGGAACCTGAGATTTAACCAAAGAACCTCTGATTGCAAGACAACTACCCTACCTACCACTATACTTCATGGTTGTGTTTTCTCTAAGAATATATATGCTTACTGGAAGATATCACTGTTCTTAAAAGTTACATTTTAGGCCTGTTTCTAATTTACCTTTCCATTCTAATGTGTTGAGCCATCTTAGCTCACCTCCCAGTGCCTCATTGACATAGGTCACCATGTGTGAGTGTAGTTCCAACTCTGCTACCCTCTCCTGAGAGATACCACAGGGCTACATTCTTTAATCCCTGCTTTTTTCCTTGCGTTTGCCTCTCTGGTTTTACTTTTTTTTGCCTTTTATTTTGTTAATTTCCATTATGAGGAATTGTCTGCAGATTACAGTCGAGTTTATCTTCATCTGAAGATAAATTCGACCTTTTTCTTTAGATCTTTAACTAAAAGAAAGAGAAAGAAAGCTCATGCTTTTTGAAAGAAAGAAGCCCTGGCATTTGCTTCACATCTCTGGAACCGAAAGAGAAAACTAAAAAGTACATTTTGTAGTTAAAACGAATGCTCTCCTTAAATTGGACAGCTAAACAAACAAGCGTAAAAAGAAACTAAATGTAAGCCTTTTCTTCAAGAAGATATATGGATAATGTAATTCAGGCTTTAAAAGAAAAAATAATCTGGCCCGATTAATATATAAGATTTCTCTCTGGACCAGTTTGTCTTATAATCAATTTAAAAAAAATCTCGTTTTTTTTTTTTTTAACTAAGCTCATTTTTATGTTCCTGAACTGCTGCACCTTTATGTATCATCATGTTTGCTCTTGTCAGCAGATCAGCTGATTTTCACCCTAAGGTGCACTGACAAGCAAATAGTGGGATCATTTTTGATGTGGTGAATGCTCACACAGCTACAGTACATGTTCATATCTAAGCAGGAAGCAGTGGGTGTTGGAGTGGGTCATATATACAGTTTTTCCCCTGGGGACAGTCTAATGTTCCCAGATTGTCTTCTCTGTAATTGCCTTCAGTCGAAGCTAAAGTCTTTATGTAAAGGTTACTTACCTCATACTAGGAAGCACACAGCCTGAGCTATCGCTGCTTGGTAAAACAGAACGTCACGTATTTATAGCATTTTTCGTTCAATTGTGCTTGAGATTTATCTTGATAACCGAGTAATGCAGCTTCTTGGAATGTTGCATTTTGAGCAACTGGATTCACACGGTTATGATCGGGCCTTATCACAGAACTTGACAGTGGGGCTCTTTGTGTTTGCAGCAGGGCATGAAATGTGATTGAAACATCAAGTGCAAATAATGGGGAGTACAAAGGAGATTATTCAGATTGATTAGGGCAAAAATGAAGCTTGGAGCTGAAAATTCCCCTCTTCTCATAAAGCTTCCCTCCGTATAAAATGTATGTCAGCGATCCTGAAGGTTTTGTTAATCTTTTGCAGGAGAAGGGGTCGATTGATAGACTTTGGTCTCCAATTACTTCCCTCTTTCCAAGAGTCGCTCATCAATGCTTTAGATATAAAGTGTTAATATTTAACAGAGTGCAGTGCAATGTAGCAGCCTCTGCTCCCTCTATCAGGGCTTTAAAGATAAGCTGTCTGAACACATTGTCTTATCTTTTAGCCTCATCTTTACAGCAACTGGTGTGGCTGCATTACAGTCTGAAGATCTTGCCTTTATTTTCTCAAGAAGCAGGGCCACAAAAAAGAATCAAAGCTGTTTTAACCCTTTTGACAATTTTAAGTATTGTGGCATGCTTTGTGGTAACTAAGAATACGTTTTTTGGGGTTGTTTTCCACATCTTATTTCCTGTACTACTTCAACCCTCTTTAAATGTTTTTGTCAAAACTCTTTCATACTCTTATATAAGAGTACATTTTATTTCCCCGTCCCTTTTTTCATATAAAACTAGAGGACCTACAGATAACAGCACATGAAAAAAAAAAAACAAGCTACAGAATATAATGCAAAATGCAGTTTGAGTTTGTTTGAAAACCTATATTTTAAATGTAGTGAAACAAACCAACTCACTTGCCTCATGAGACCCCAGCAGGTGGGGTTTGCTCATGGCAGAGTACATGTTTTCACTCTTGCACAACACGCACTGCTTCAAGTAGTTGGTGATTGGCTGTAAAACACGCCACGCTTACTGTGAGGGGCATTTAAGGTTGTAGAAATGTTGTTTACTAAATGAAGCAGCAGAATTCCTATACATGTTTCATGGGGGGATAAATTCGAGACTTTTCCAAATATAACTTTCCAGGGTTTACAGTCCTCTTCTTTCATTTTAAAATATTAAATGCCATGGTTTATTAAAGATATATCTATGATAGGTAAGATTTACACATGGAGGCTGCAAGAACTAGAAACAGACAGAATGCAACAACTGAAGGAATGAATGAATAGAGGAAGAAGGAACAGGATGAACAAACTGTAAAACAATGTATCCAAGAATGGAAAGAGAGAAATTAATAGAAAATAAAGGAAGAAATTACTAAACAAGTTTGAGAGGTATAGGTAGTAGGGAGAAAGAAAGTAAAGTATGAATGAAGGGCACATGGGAAGAATACAGTAACAGGAACAAAATAACAGGCACCATCAAGGAAAAATGGGATAGAGGTGGGAAAACGTAAAGAGAAAACGGGAGATAAAGAAGTAAAGACGCAAGGAAGAAAGATTGGAGAGAATACAGAACAGAAGGAAGGTAGGAAGAGCACAAGGACAGGTAGATGACAGGAGGAACAGAAAGAAAGTAACAACAAAAAAGGAAGGGAAACAGATGGACATAAGAAAGGGAGAAAGGAAATACACAACGAAGGAAAAAATCAAGGAGAGAAGGAAGAAAGCGGAGGACATGAAAAAAAGAAAGAAGGAAATCTAAAAACAAGGAAGAAAATGAAGATAAGAAGAAAAGACAAATGGAGGTCTGGAAGCAGCGACACAAGGGAAGAAAGAAGAGAAGGCAAGAGGAGGAATGTTGAAAGCTAAGATAGAAACAGACGACAAGGAGCAAAGGTCACAATTAAGAAAATAAAAGGAGGGAGATGAGGAAGCAAGGAAGAAAAAATAAGGAAGAAAGGATAGAAGGAGCAAAATTTAGGAAGTACAGAGGAAAGAAAGAATACCTTTCCAAACTCTTTCTCTTTTTTTCAGTTCTTATCCAGACCTAGAAAACAAATCAAATTCCATACTCTTCTAGATTATGTTGGAACTCTTCGTGACAGTGAGGACATATTTTCAGCCAGTCATCTATTGTCTATACCTGCTTATCCCTGCACTGCCACGGGGGGCTGGTGCCTATCTCCACACATCCATTGTAAAGAAAATCAAGGATATACACAATCAGGATCCTTGGATATTTGCTGATACTACCGGTCTGATACCTCATCAAACTCAAAGGCAGGCTTTGTGATCTTAACCTGTCCAGAAATGTTTGTAGTTAGCAGTAGGTCCTGTGCATTGCAATGCAGGAATATCGATTTTCATATCCAACGAATTATAAGAGCCCATGTTTTAACTTGAGTAATTAGAGCTAAAATTGCTCATCTGTGGGATCAGACCACCGTTATGGGTGAAAATCGAAAATATTGTTCTTCTATAAATACATGAGGTTCACAAGAGGTTGTAAGCTGTTTTGGTAGTGTATTAAACATCCACTGACAGAGAGTCGATTTAACTTTGAACAGGGTAAAATTAAAATGAGTATTATTAGCAGCTTGTGGTATATGAAGAAGCTTTGCTGCTGCACTGAACATGCATAGTGCACATGCAGGATGCAGCTCAGCAAGCTTGCACTGCAATCAAAGTAAAAAAAAAAGGGGGAAAGTTGTGACAAATGATTACGAGGCCAAATGTGGCATCCATGTAGGTAAAAGCCCCTCAATGTAATGAGACACTTTGGTAGTATGACGAAGGTAAAGCCTGTATGTGTGGGTGTGGGGGAATTCTGTGAAGCTTATTTTGCTTTGTTTCTATCTTACAAGGAAGATATGTTTCTTCCTTGTTGGGAGCTCCCTGCTTGTCATCAGCTAAACGTCAAAGTTGAAGTTTCACTTTGCCTTGTGCTGCATACCTCTTCTTGTCAGAGCAGCAAACCCAGACACAAGGGCATTCATGTCAAAGTCTGCCTACATTGGCCCCAGACTGCTTTTTCATAACTTAGAAATGCAAGGTTTCAAAACTAATGCTTAGTTTTTACTCTGTTTGAAAAATGGTTTCATGGTTGCAATTATGGTTACATTTCATGGGCACACCAGTCATTGAACTATGGCCTTTTACCCTGAGCAATCACAGGACAATACTATATTTGCTAATTATATTTATAGCTCTTGCTATTGATATTACAACTGATAGCATTAACTAAATTGTAGAATATGGTTTATGTAAAACATTAGATAAGGAATGAACATAATGCCAACAACTTAGGGCATCTTGCGTCCTTTCCAGTTGATGCTTTTGCACGTTCAATAAAATGCAAGGTTTATTGAAGGAAAGGGGTTGAAGTGTCTGGAAGATGCACCGATGAAGGGTTGGGATGAAGATTCAGGGTGGGGGTGCAGTCTTCTGGAATTAATTTTTTCCCAAGCCTGCTTTTGTTAAGCTAAGCCTACCCATGTCCTCGACCACTACCATGCTTCTGAGATGGTAATGTAAACAACCATCCCATTCTAGGCCGAACTGGCCCAATTCGTTTGGGTCTAAAGCGACCCTAGTGGAAAAGCAAAAATAGTCCCAGAATCAATCCCATGGGTCACCACCAACCCATAACAAATCTTCACACACAAGATTTACTTGTGGAATACCTCTGAGTTCTGTGATTGTACCCTTTATTTTTACCATATGCTTTCAATTGGTAAAATCATCAATCCAGTTGGAATAAAAAAACTGCAGTCAGTTACTTCTTCTGGATGGCATTAATCTAGCCTCCAGTAATAACAAAAAGAACGTCTGTGTTATCTTTGATTTGACAATCAAAATCCATCTTAAAGAGGTCTCTAGGATTTCTTTCTTTCTCCTCCGTGACATTGCTAAAATTAGAAATATCCTGTCAAGAGGTGATACTGTAAAACTTGTCCATGTATTTGTTACTTCAAGGCTAGATTATAGTAATTCTTTTCCATCATAAGGTCCACGAAATGCAATTAAAAGCCCTCAGTTGCTCCAAAGTGCTGCTGCAAGAGTTCAGATGAATATTAAAAAGAGAGATCGTATTTCGCCTGTTTTAGCTCCCCTTCATTGCCTCCCTGTTAAATCCAGAATAGGGTTTAAGATATTTTTTCTTACATAAAAGTACCTTCATAATCAAGCTCCGTCATACGTCATTTTACGGTCTTTTATATAGAAAGTGCTCTTGCATCAGTTTTTTTGTTCTTTTTGTGTCTCTCTTCCCCAGTCGGTTGTGGCAGATGGTCGCTCATAGCCAGGTTTTGCTGGAGGTTTCCTACTGTTAAAGGGGAGTTTTTCGTGCCCTCTGTCAGTCATTTACCTTTTCATGCACACATTCATACACTTGCAGTCCTGAGCTACTTTGTAGCTGTAACTGCCACGGGCACTCTGCGAAGCTGTCATACACACAGCCGCCATGGGCCCCGGACCACCAGTGGTGGGTGAAGTTAAGGGACAAGCTCTTACCACCCATCACATTCATCCCAAACTCAATTAAATGTATGCATTCAGGATTTCAGGAATGCATTTGGATTAAAATTACTTTTCTTGAAAAGTGCCTTGAAATTATATCTGTTATGAATTGTAGATGTAAAAATAAACTGAAATGAATTGAATTAAAACTCCACTGAAGTAATTCCATGAGTTTTCAAGGTAACTTTCCACCTCTAAGGATGACGTTATTTTGGCTGCTACAGATAATCACGTGAAAAAAAAAATACTCCCAAACTGACACCATTCCAGTTTTCCTTTTTGCATTGCCAAAGCCGACACTGTGTTCTCGTTCAGATGCAGCTCAGGAATGCCAGTTATGGTATGTGTCGCAATGTGAGGGAGAGGCATCCCTGTCAGAAAAACTCGTTTGTGAGCAGTTGCATGTTTGTAAAACTCCACTGTGCTGGCAGAAAATTTAGCATATTACATTTTTTTTTGAAGACCGGGGAAAAAAAACTGGCTTCAATTCAGAAAAAGAATTTGGGGAAAAAATCATATTTTTTCTTGCTTTTTATGCAGATTGGTTAGAGACAACTGTGAGGCAAAAAGAGGCGGAAAAAAAGTTTTTAAAAATATCCTTGTCTTTTGAAAGTATAGGGAAACACATACATTTATTCTCACCTTCAGTGGCTAAAATAAATGAATCTTTCACATCAGATGCACATCAGTCATTAGTCAGCATTTTGAAAGGTTTGAACCTCAGATATTTAGTTTGGTGTCTTGTCAAAGTTCGAGTGAACACCAAAGTGATTTTTGAAAAGCCGCCTGACGCCTCAAGAGGGTTGAGCAACTTATGAGTCTGTAAAGTAGAATGGGTGGCAGATCTTTCAGTTATCAGGCTCCCCTCCTATGGAACCAGCTCCCAGGGTTGGTTCGTGAAGCAGACAATTTGTCTATCTTTAAAACTAGGCTTAAAACTTTCCTCTTTGACAAAGCTTACAGGTAGAGACAGGTTAACAAGTAGTTAGAGACAGGTTAGACAGGTAGCTAGGAAGAGACAGGTTAATGTTAGTAGTCAGGTAGAGTGTCAAAAGCTAGGAAGAGATAGGAAGAGGTAGAGTAGCTAGATAGAGATAGATTAATGTAAGCCAGGTAGAGAGTGTTAGTAGCTAGGTCTCCTAGTAGCTAGGAGACAGGTTAATGTTAGTAGCTATGCTGCTTTAGGCTAGGCTGTTGGAGGACATTATTAGAGACAGTTCCTACTATCTCTCCTATTTCTCCCCAACTGCATGATGTGTTGTCAGTTCAAGCGCTAACCTGCTTTCTCTTAGTCTCTTCTTATAGTAGGTGCTCCTGACCTGCCCTGCTTGACGACCCTGACTAAGATGGCATTGCAGTGATGGAAGGTTCTCCACGTCCTGCAACAAACTTCTGCATCAGCTGTGTTGTTCTTTCTGTGTCTCTGTTTTGTATCTCTGTTCTGTATTCTCCAAACCACAGACCGTCTCAGCAGAGGACTGCTTGTGCTAAGCCTGGTTCTGTCGGAGGTTTCTTCCTGTTAAAAGGGAGTTTTTACTTTCCACTGTCGCTTCATGCTTGCTCAGTGTTAGGGGTTGCTGAGAATTACACGACGCAATCTGCTGTGGTTCTCTAATTTCTACATTTAACATTGTATTGTAATAACTCTTCTTGTAAAGTGCCTTGAGATGACATCTGTTGTGAAACGGCGCTAAATAAATAAACTGAATTGAATTAACGGGAATTTATGGAGGTATCAAAACAATTTTAAATCTGCCTCAGAGAACATAGAAAAAGACCTTGACTAATAACATTCCCTGGTCAAATGGCTGGGAAACTGAATTATTTTATGACCAGAATAGGGAACATTTTAGCATAAAATACATTACAGGATTCTACGACGAACAGAACATTATAATGTAAAGCAAAAAGGTGAAAGTGTTATTGAGAAGCAGCAGGACCTAACAAGGTCACCCTGAAAGAAACCTTCCCAGTGAGGTATCTCAATAAGATCAGAATGCGGTGGAGTGACTTAAATGCAAGAAACTACTCAAATATCTCAAAGGTTACCAAGTCCACAGATTTCTGGCATAGTTGAGATCAGGAGCTTTCCAAAAGGTGTGTGTTTGTTGTCCTGTTGTAACACCCAGTAAAGTAAACAGTCCAACCATGGACCTGTTGCTTTGTGGTTGAATTCAAGAATTACAAAAAAGTAACCATTTATTATTCAATCCACTCTGTGAAATCCACCAATACCACCAACACCACTCATCTTGCTGTCGCCACCATGCTTGATAGTTGGTGCAAAGTTTTTCACTTACCTTGACTCCTCATTTTCTCTTTTGTTATGAAGGCCATTTAGCTCAGTCTCTGTCTCCTCTGAGCATAAACCCCTTTTCCAGCAGGCACTGGGCTTGTTAGTGACACAGCTGCACAGTTTGACTGAGTTTGAATCTGTTGCCTGAGGAACGGAGGCTTCTTTGATGGCTGTTTGCTATTGATTGGTACTGCTGGTTGACATTGTGAGTATTGCGACATTTGCTGCGTCATTTACTGTTGTCACTGCTGAGCTCCTCGGAGCTGCTTGGTGTTTGGTGGTCAGATTCTCTTCGATTGATCTATTTTTCTCTTTGTTGGGGTCTTTCTCACTTATTTTAACACCCAAGCACACTACTACACTTATTTCCAGTTGGGAACCCTTTCCTTTTCACACGGTTGTTCTTGGTGTGCTAAGATCTCACTAACTCGTTGGCTTAGCAGGTATGGCTACTTCTCTTCTGTCTCTTTCTCTCTCTGTGGCTCCTCTCTCCTGTTCTCTGTGTCAGATGTTTGGTTACTCCCCCTCCTCCTTTAGTGATAATGGTAAGTGTAATAAATGTAGCATTTTTGTAGCTTTGGGGGCGAGGGTTTCAGAGTTAGAGGCCCGGATCCACACTGTTCAGAATCCAGTAAATAGTCGAGGTCCATTAGCCAGCGCGAAGCCAACAAGGATAGAATCCCCTAGCGGTCCTCCAACAGAACCCACGCAGCTGCTGGGATCTCAGGCCGACTTGGTGATGGTACGTAGAAAGTATAGTTCCCAGCCCAAAGGGCACCCCACCGCGTTTCTAACAGATTTTCCCCACTCAGTGAAGTACCCACTGAGACACAGACTCTGGTAATAGGCAGTTCCATATTCTAAAACGTGGCATTAGCAACACCATCGACCATAGTCAAATGTTTTCCAGGGGCCAGAACAGGCAACATAAAATCCCACCTGAAACTGCTGGCTAAGGATAAGCATAAAAACAGTAAGATTGTTATTCACGCTGACGGTAATTACATCCGGTTACGCTAATGGGAAGTCACTAAAATTAGTGTTGCTTCGGTGTGTAAGTTTGCTAAAAAGATTTCAGACTGTGTAATGTTTTCTGGTCCCCTGCCCGATCGGACCAGTGACGACATGTTTAGTCGCATGCTGTCATTTCATCGATGGTTGTCTGAGTCGTGTCCAGCAAACAACGTGGGCTACATTGATAATTGGAAAAAGTTTTTGGGAAAACCTAGTCTGATCCGGAGAGATGGCATCCATCCCATTTTAGATGGAGCAGCTCTTCTTTCTAGGAATCTGGACAGATTTATTAGTCCTTCAAAACACTGATAAACCAGTGTCCAGACCAGGAAGCAGAGTCGTAGTTTAACCCTCCTCTCTGCAGCTTCTGTACTGTTACCCACTCAATCCCCATTGAGACAGTGTCTTGCCCACAGCCAAAATCAAATAGACTAAAAGTTAATCTGACAAGAGGAAACTATGAAAATCTCATTACAATAAATACGAGTCGGACCAAACAAGGAAACAGGGCAATTAGATATGGTTTACTAAACATAAGATCCCTCTCCTCAAAGACTTTATTAGACTTGATATGTGATTATAAAATTGATCTGTCAGTCAACTCCTTCCAATTATCAAAATGTTCACATTCCTAGAAGTACTGGGCGAGGGGGAGGAGTTGCAACCATCTTTCATTCAGATTTGCAAATTCCCCCTAGACGAATTATTAACTACTGCTCTTTTGAACATCTAATCCTTAGTTTTCCTAATCCAAGCTGCAGAACATTAAAACACTTTTGTTTGTGGTTTTGTATCATCCACCAGGCCCTTACTCTCAATTCTTGGACCAGATCTTAATTTTTTTTTATCTGATTTAGTTCTAAACACTGATCAGGTAATTATAATAAGGGATTTCAATATTCACATGGACATTGAAAGTGATATCTTAACTGCAGCCTTTACTATTATCTTAGACTGAATTGGCTTTACTCAGAAAGTGAAGGGACCCACACACTCTGGTCAACACACTTTAGACATTTTACTGACATATGGCATTGAGAGTGATGAACTACTAGTCCTCCCACATAACCCAGTCCTATCTGACCATTTTATGATAACCTTTGAATGTACTTTACCCAACCTTCCATAATCTGAAAGAAAATTTCATTACAGTAGAAATGTATCAGACAGTGCCAGACAGACCCAATACCAACCAAATTATTTAAGGAAGTGTCCCATCTGGTTAATGGCCCTATTCTAGACATGATGAATGTATGTTTAATAAATGGATAAGTGCCTCGGGAATTTAAAGTTGCTGTAATTAAACCTTTACTTAAGAAACCCTCCATGGATCAAGATTATTTAGCTAACTACAGACCTATTTCTAACCTTCCTTTCTTATCCAAAATTCTTGAGAAAATAGTTAATAATAAAGTATGTGAGCATCTCAACAGCAACAACCTGTTTGAAGAATTTCAGTCAGGTTTTAGAGCTCATCATAGCACTGAAACAGCACTGGTAAAAGTTACCAATGATATTTTAATTGCCTCAGATAATGGATTTGTGACTGTTCTGGTCTTGTTAGATCTCAGTGCTGCTTTTGACACAGTCGATCATAATATTATCTTAGAAAGGCTTTAACATGTTGTAGGGATCAAGGGAACAGCACTAGGTTGGTGCAAATCATATCTGTCCGACAGATTCCAGTTTGTCCATGTCAATGATATATCTTCACACTCAAGGGTTACCTGTGGAGTACCACAGGGTTCTGTGCTTGGACTGATTCTCTTTACTATATATATGCTTCCAATTGGTAAAATAATTTGAAAACATGGTATTAATTTCCGCAGTTATGCTGATGATACACAAATTTATTTATCCATAAAACCTGATGAAACCAATCAGTTAGATAGATTACAAGCATGTCTGGAAGACATAAAAACTTTCTACTTTTAAATTCAGACAAGATAGAAGTTGTTGTCTTTTGACCAGAACCTTAAAAAAGGAAACTGCTAAATCAATCACTTCATCTGGATGGTATTAATTTGGCCTCTGGTAATAATGTAAAGAACCTCGGTGTAATTTTTGACCGAGACATGACATTTAAATCCCATATTAAACAGGTTTCTAAGATTTCTTTCTTTCACCTCCGGAATATTGCTAAAATTAGAAACATCCTGGCCAGGAGTGATGCACAGAAACTAGTCCATGCATTTGCTTCTTCAAGGCTGGACTACTGTAATTCCTTATTATCAGGAAATCCACAAAATGCTAATTAAAAGCCTTCAAGAGTTTTGGTGAATATTAAAAAGAGAGATCAAATTTCTCCGGTTCTGGCTTGTCTCCACTGGCTCCCTGTTAAATCCAGCATAGAATTTAAGATCCTCCTCCTTACTTACAAAGCCCTTAATAATCAAGCTCCATCGTACATCAGAGATCTGATTGTTCCATATGTTCCTAACAGAGCACTTCGTTCTCAGACTGCAGGTCTACTGGTAGTTCATAGGATTTATAAAAGTTGAATGGGCGGCAGATCTTTTAGTTATCAGGCTCTTCTGTGGAACCAGCTCCTAGTTTTAGTCCGGGAGGCAGATCTCTGTCTGTTTTCAAGACCAGGCTTAAAACCTTTATTTTTGATAAAGATTCTAGTTAGTGGCTTAGGTTATCCTGAGCTATTTTTTAGTTATGCTGCTATAGGTTTAGACTGTTGGAGGATAGACTGACCACTTTTCTTCTCTCTTCTACTTTTTTCGTCTACCACTCTCCAAATATATTTTTCCTGCTGTTATTGCGATTGTTAACCTAGTTTTCTCTTAGTATTTTCTCCCCAAACGCTCCACACGATCTGGTACCCTGCTCAACTATAAAATCCCCTGCTGGATGGGGAACATCAGTACGGATGATTCTCAAAGTCACCAAGCATCCTCCATGCTGTCTCTTCTCTGTCTTCTCAGACCCCCAGACGGTCGTGGCAGACCGCATGTACTGAACCAGGTTCTGCCGGAGGTTTCTTCCTGTTAAAGGGGAGTTTTTCCTCTCCACTGTCGCTACATGCTTGCTCAGTATGAGGGATTGCTGAGGAATAGCTGTGGTTGGAGCCTGCATGATCCGGGCACATCCTCATGTCGATGGCTCAACGCAATCTGCTGGGATTCCTTACACAGAAAACGTTTAACTGATTGAAATGTTTGTATAATTGTATTGAAATGACTTTTGTTGTAAAGTGCCTTGAGATGACATTTGTTGTTAATTGGGACAGACAGTCATGTTTCGTCTATTTCAAGTCCATTTCAAGCTTAAGTCTTTATGTTCGTGATCATTCAAATACAACTTCCTTCACAGGAGTGGGGAGTTCGTCTTGTAATCCAAGGGTTCAAGCCCCCATTCTGTCTGTCTTGGTCATCGTGTCCTTGGGCAAGACACTTCACCTGTTGCCTACTCATCTACAGTGAGTAAAAGGTGGTTTTGGAACAGATAAAACAAACGAACAAACCTCTTAAAGGTCCCATATTATGCTACATTTAGAAAAAAATAATATTTCAATGAGGCCCCCAGAGTATATATTTGCCGTGTGTGCAGGAAAATTCCTCTCAGATTAGGCATACAGCATGTATCTGAAACCTCCTGATTCTGGACAAGCTGTTTTGGTTGCACTGTGGCTTTAATGCAATGAGCTGCTGCTTTCCACGCCCCCTCCCTCCCGGAGGCCGTGCCCCCACCAAGTCGCAACCATGACAACGCAGTCAGAGTTTGTAATGATGGCCGCTAGCAGGAGCGCGATATTCCAAACTGATATATTTGACCCTGAATCTGAGATCATTGATTAGCAGCAGCTGTTGTTGCGTGAAATTCGTTATCTTGGCATTACAAGCTGCAACCAAGTGTGCGGACCAGCCGCTAATGTAGTCTAGTCTCTCCGTCAAAACCCCCGCAACACCCACCGCTCCTCCTCCGTTCTCAGGAGCAAATCTAACGTCAACATATAAACATTAAAAGCCTTTTCACTAATGCCCAATAGTAACAGCATTCATGTAAAAAGGCTACAGCTGCTGTGACCGTTCTATACTACGCGTCAGTGGTATAATGAGACAGAAAGTTTCGTTTCACACACAGCTGCATAGCTAACAGCTACAGCTGACGTTACACAGCTAATCGCTACAGCTACACAGCTAACCTTACACAACTAAAAGCTACAGCTAACGTTGCACGGCTAACAGCTACAGCTGACGTTACACAGCTAATCGCTACAGCTACACAACTAACCTTACACAGCTAAGAGCTACAGCACACACACAGCTACACAGCTAACAGCTACACAGCTAACGCTCGGTCTATATTGCCAACACATCACTCACATTGATTAAACATGGTAAAACATGACATCTTACCTCCTCTGATGTTGAAGGCGGCTCACGGAGAGTTGGTATGGCTCCAACATTCAGCCACAGTTTAGTGGCAAAGCCTGACTGGAACTGAAACAGGTTACTGAAAGACTCCGGTGTAAAATGCTTAGCACATACATGTAGTATTTTCGGGACCGTTCCAGGAGAGTTTCCCTCAAAAATAAAAGATATCCACTGGGTCCTCACATCTTCTTGTGTTGGAACTGCAAAAAGACTTTTGTCTTGGTTGTTGCAGCTTGCAACAGAGCAGCTGGCGTGTCGTCCTTTCCCACTGGGCATTGTCGGTGGCGTGTTGCTCAATGTGGCAGACGGCAGTAGCTTAGAGGAGGGCTTATCTTCACAGGTGAAAGTGGGACGGCCTAGTGGGATGGGCCAGGTCCTCTACATACGTATGTAGAGGACCCAAATAGAAACAGCTTGTGGGAGGCTCTTTCACAGAAATGCAGGGAAGGAGAGATACTGAGAGATACTGAGAGCACAGACTTGCACACACTTCAGGGGGTCTCCACAGACACCGGTAACTTATAATTATGAGTGAAAAACATGAAAAAGTGCATTTTGCATAATATGGGACCTTTAAGCTCTAGGCTGTTTTTTTTTCTGAATTTGGCATACCTGCACTCTGGAAGGCTTTTCACAACTTGTAAAAAGGTCTAAAATTATTAAAGTGCTCTCATATAAGAAGCTCTATGTGGATACTGTTAATGTGAAAATTCGCAAGAAAATCATAGTGGGCATAAGTAATTGAGGTTGAAAAACAGAAAATATTAATTCCGCCTGAACAAATACACATTATAGTTAGCTGAGCAGCTTTTTTTCATGGTAAAAAAGTAAATAAAAATCATAATAGTAACTACTCACTCTTTTTTACTTTAGACCAACTGTTGGTATCTGTAATAACAAATAATTGAAGGTTATTGAGGTTTCTGATTGAAAAAATGTCTATGCGGAATCCAGCTGTGCCAAATTTGGCACAGTTTGGCACAATTTGTTTTGAACAATTTAATTTGTCAAGTAAAATAGGATCAAATAAACTAGAGAAGAATCTCCACGATTCTCTGTCCCTGATAATACCCGTACTTAGCTGGCCAGAACCCTGACCAATGAAAAAGAAGAATACAGAGGGACTCGGGCTGTAATGCTGCATTCCATTTGTCTCGGACACTCGGGCGTCCAAGTTACTGTACGCGAAAACGTGACGTAATTCCCCACTTAAAGCATTCCAGTTGGTATCGCTATACTCCGAGTCGGAAAGAAATTGACGCTTTGAGGGCAGCAGCTGTTGAGGGGCAGGCTAGTCATTGTTATTGTTGTTAGCGACATAGCATCTTCAGCAGACCAGCATGAAAAACAAAGCTGTACATTGTATTGCACGCACAGCAAGGCCGTGCAATGTATAAATTGGTGGCAGGATTAAAGTGGAAATGTAGTCAAGTGTGTAAGAGCTTTTAAAAACGACACTGAAATAACGAACATAGTACAAATAAAAATATAATACATCTCAACTACGGGCACAGCCATCTTTGTTTCTGAGCTGCCCGCTCTACCCGGTCTACTATCAGAGATCCGAGTTGGAGCTCAAAATTTCCAACCTAATGGGGGCGTGTCTCGGTGAAATGACGCGAGACAACTGCGAGGTTTCCGACTTTCCGACTCGGAAAGGTTAACTGGAATGCAGCATAACGCACAGACGGGGTTTCCACATAGAGCTATTCTACGTTCTGACTGGTTGCTGCTCAAAACACAAAATGGCTTCTATGTGTTCCTATGTGTTATAGTAGGACATAAAATACCCCGTTTTCATTTAGAATGGACTTGTTTTGACAGTGGTTTTGTTGAGTGCCTGAATGAAAATTTTTGTGATTTGAAAAGGAACTTTACATGGATGGATTCAGCTAGGTCTTAGCTTTCTTGTGATGCTAATGTTTCGGTGTTGGCTTTTGTATGATGGAAATAAAAAAAAGATACAAATTTTTGCGACAGATGTAGTTATATGGTACAGTTGTTTATTTTGGCTGCTGTTTGAGCTGTATCTGGTTGATATAACATTGAAGTAGATACTTTTGTTGAGGAGTCTCTGCTTGACATTTTTATGTAGGATAAATGTGTTTTGTAACCAGATACTGGTGTTATTTACGTCACTGCTTGCCCCCGTTGTCAGGGGCTCTCAAGTTCAAGAGGTTAAGCTGCTGGACAGACTCAGCTTAAGGATCCACGATACCAAAAGGAGTGGCAGACACTAGTGCTAGGTGCAATTATTTATACACCAGGCAGGTTCTTTTAAACTATATATATATATATATATATACATTCATCCCCTTCTTGCTGCTGTAGATTCTCAGTCATTCAGGACATGGTAGTCTTAAGAGTTTAAATGAAGGCAACTGGAATTTTCTTCTCTTGAAAACGTTTCTTCTCTCATCCAAAAGGCTTATTCAGTTCTGAAAGACTGGATTGGGAGTATCGAATATATAAGTCTAAACCGCTTCTCAATATTCAATGCAACAGTTAATTGATTAGTGATTGGACCATAGACTGTGAAAAAGAATAGACAGCGCCTCCTCACTCCTCCCCGTTTACCAGAATGACACTTTCATGGGGGAATTCATGGCGGATTCACAGACTCCTCCTTCTCAGCTCTGACAAAGCATGTTCCTAAAAAGGGCATAGGGGCGGGATCTTCACTGTAGACTTTGCCATTGCGGGGCGTGTATGGGCGTGTAGTTCAGTCGTAATCGCGCCCATTCTGCTCCCGCATCTTTAGCTCTGATGCTAAACTTGGCTAACTAAGCTAAAGCCTAATAGCCCCATGCCTGACTGCTGCCGTATCTGAGGTCCTCCGACGGTTCTCCTATTTCTCAAACCTCAAAAGGTAAGAACTAGTAACTTGAAATATTTATTAAAATGTAGTGTTACTATAATTAATGTCCAACGAAACAGCCTGTCAATCAAAGTCCGGCCCCTCATTAATTATGCAAGATTTCAAAAAATTATCTTACGAAAACCAGCCTAGTGCCTATTATTTTTAGAAGCCCAGCTTTATCTCAGGAAGAATATGTAGCCATAGAAAGTTTAAAACAATGGGTCACCAGGCATTAAAGTTGTTTTTAACGTGTCCAAAGTTCAATGCTTTTCAGTGGGGGCCTAGCGGCCAAATGGAGGTACTACAGCAAAGGAGGAGCAATGGCGGCCTCCATGGTGTGCGGTCACAAAGCAGAGCAGCCAGCGGCCATTGGATTGGACTTACAACTTCATTGGTTACTGACCAGCTTTTGCTTGCCTCAACCAATCTCAAAGTCTTTGATTAAAGAAGGCCTCCACTGATTCCACAGATCAGAACCTAGTCAGCCTCTGTCACCACAAAACATTCATATTATTTCCAGTCAGCCGACAGATGTTAGATACAAGCTGTAGAGAAACTCATCCATGCATATATATTCAGTTAAATAAATTATTGCAACAGTGTCCTCAGGTCTGTCTAAACCAAATTATATTACAGATCTGTTGCATTAAACTGCTCAAGTCATCTGGTTAAATTCTAATCTGCATCCTTAGAATCAAAACTAAACATGGAGAAGCAGCTTTAAGTTTTTATGCTACTCTAATCTGGATCGAACTTTCAGAAAACTGCTAAACTGCTGCACTACTAAATACCCATATTTTTAGAGTAGTCTTTGATCAATAATCACTGGAAAATTGATAAATTTCTATTCAGGTTTGTAGCTTTTCATTACTTCTCTTTATTTTGCCACCATAATGTATAGTTTTGTGAGTTTTAAGACAAGTGAGTAACCATAAATGGCAATTAAAGTGTTTTCTTTAGCAGTAATTCTTAGAATTAAGACTTGAACATTGATGATCGAGGACCAGGAACAGGAGCACACGCTGCTCCCAATGTTCACACCAAAATTCATTCAGGAAATACATTTTAGGCTCATGTTTCTTTTTTTAAAAACAGTGTTTTATTTGTCGTTTTGTTTTTTTTAACAAAGCCCAATACAGATTCAAAGCCAAACTTAGGAACACTGGCAAATATCAATCCAATCATGTGCAGGACACGAAATTGAAAAAAAAATAAAATAAAATGAGAACAAAAACAAAGAAAGAAAAATACAGGAAAGCAATGGTACAACCCAGCACTGAGGCAGAGAAGGTGCATGTTGTCTGTGATCTTTAGGAACTAAAGAAGAAGAAAAAAAGTTTGTGCCAGCAGCTGTTGTGAGGTAAATAAAATTAGACACATTAATTACATATTACAGATGAGTTGTTACTTTTATAAATGTGATAAAAGCCAGAATGTGCCAGAACAATGTAATTTCAGATGAGCAGCTTGGTCGAAACATTGGACTTAGCTGCGAGTACCGTAGTTGAAACAGTTCTGCCTTGTTGGTACAGAGATCTACATCTAGCCTCTGATGCTGATGGCGCCACCGCCAGTTTGGAGGTGTGTGAAACAAGGCGGTAAAATTAACCTGACTCAGTCATGCATGTGAAAATATAAAAACGATCACATTCTGGTTTCCTCAGCTTTTCTTAGATTCAACTCAACAGCTGGGATCACCTTGCATGCATGTTACGGGGTGGCGTCTTGTGGACACATCAGTTATGGCAGATATTTAATCAAACAAGTGTTCCGATTGGTCATTTGGGCTCGCACATGTACCGTTTTTTTTTCTCTCTTTCTCATAGATATTTTAAATTAAAAGAAGGAAAACTGTAGTTGAGCTGTTGCTGTTTTTTTTTTTTTCTTCAGTTAGGAACACCGCCCACTTCTACGCGGCACCCCACCCTTTGAAATATGAAAAATTAGTTTCTGAAATGAGCTGATCCACCCATGTAAACATTTTCTGATACAGAAAAATATACAAAGTGTAAAATGTAAATTGATCTTCTATTCTCTCATATGGGAACATATCTATTTTATAACAAAATAAATCTCTACTGCTGTTTTGGTGGCGATATGGGTCGTACAATCCCAACCAGCACCGTTCCTCAGAGTGCTCCTCAGACTCCAAACGGGCTTCGCTTTGTACTCTTCACTGAAGCAGCTCAAATACTCAAAAGGCTCTGCCTGAGAGGAACTTTAGTTTGAAGCAAAAAAAAAAAAAAAAACTAAACAAAAAAAAGACTAATAAAATACTCATCTTTTCCATCTGTATACCAGCTGTTAGTCATTTACAATAAAGTGTATGTTTCTATTATCTTTCAAAATCAGAAGCGTTTTTGTACTGTAGCTTGGCATTTTGAAACAAAATATCCTCATGGATATTTACACAGGAAAAATATACTTTTCAAGCGGTAAAACAAGCTTATATTGTTGGTTGCAACAGTTAAACAATTCCTAAGTACAAATGGAGAAAGAATTGCATAGCTGATCAGAATAGAACTCAACAGGAACCGATCCTTTTTGGTACGGTGCACTTTGTTTCATGACTTTGCATTATTTCACATATGTACATGAAATATTAAGTCCATTTGTAGTTTCACCCCTCACAACCCCCTTTAAGATCAAGTTTTCTTCTAATGCTCAACTGCGAGGAGGCTGCAGGTTTTTTTTTACCCCCCTAATCGCTACTCTTCTCTTCGTAGGAGTTCATGGGAGTTTTTTTTTTTAAACCATAAAAAAAATTACATGTAAAAAAGAAAAAGTGCCATTTTGCTACATTTTCAGCTGATCCATGGTCTGCTGCTGAACAGATAACACAAGCTGGTGTGTTATAGCCGCCCAACGTCACGCGGTCTCCCGATTCTGAGTTTTGGTCACATGGACAGTCCACACAAACACACGTAGGGAAAGAAAAAAGAAAAAAAAGAAAAAGAAATGCATGTTGATGATGCAAGAGGAAGAAAAAAAAAAGTTAAACTAACAAAGTTGTGGCCTTTGAGTACGGTTCCATTTCTGTTCAGTTTAACATTCCAGCTGGTAAAGCTTCGAAAAACCAACAAGCACCATAAGGAAAAGGCCTCAAAATGTCCTCCTGTTGAATTGTTTAGCAGTTTCTGCTAGATTCTGTGCTCCCACAAAAAAAGAGAAAAAAATACAGAGAACTACATTCAGACTCGCCTCAGGTTTAGGGCAAAGTCACTGAAATGTTTCAGGCTTTATTGTGTCCTTTTCCTCCGGTTTTCCAAGTCCGAGCCAAGCTTCTTTTTTTTTTTTTTCAGAATCAACCATGGAGTCCACGTCGCGTCTCCCGCCTTCGCTCCAGCGAGGCTCGTAAATCTTTTTGTCCGTTCGGGACCGCCCCGGAGTCCTCACCGTCTCTGCTGGGCGTGAACCGGGTACGCTAGCGTCACGTTGAGCGAGTCGTTGTGCTGGACCAAAGACGTGTGCTGGTAGTGGAGTACGAGTTCTTTGAGCGAGCCGTACAGGTTGTAGGGCTCCGCAAAGCCGTAGCCTGAGGGGGTCTTGTTGATGACGCAGTGCTTCACCTCGCCTTCCACGCTGCAAAGACAGGACGGACGTTACAACCTGTGCTACGTTTACCGGGAAATCTAATCCCTAATAATTATTAACCCACTGTACGTCTTTCACGCAGTTGAGAAAACACTTCCAGCTGAGGAAATACATTCATTCGTGTGTTTTTTTTTTCTATACGTACACAACGCTGCAGGCGTAGCATCCCGCTTTGCTGCTGTCCCGAACCAGGAATGTTCCGTCCCTCTTCCCTTGGAGCAGAGCCTCGGCCTGAAGCCGATTGAGGTTGCCCAGTCTCCAGGTTCGCTCGTCGTGGTGCGGCAGATCTTCGTCATCGTCTACCATAGAATATTGACTGAAGGAAACACAGAGACATTAGTGGTGATGGAAAACGGCCTGCGGCGCTCGCCGGCTGGTTTTCAGACGTGCACACTTACTCTTCGGTGTTCTCGTTCTTGATTCCCAGCCATTCGTTGAGCTTCTTCTGTCTGACTCCTTTTTGCGTCAACCACCTGCCAGACGGAAAGGAGGTTAGAAACAAAGGAAGACCTGTGTCACAGCCACAGCATGGAGGCGGATTTGTGGTTGCCAGGGAACATCCAGGTTTTAAAAAAAGCTACCTAACACTTTCTGCGTCTTTAGGAGCTGTACTTACATGAGGTACTGGTCTCTGGTTTTGCGGAGCTGGATGAGGTCGGGTTTGATGCTGTTCATCCTCTTGTCGATCTCCCTGTAGTCCGCCGCCTGCTTCTTCAGGTCTTCCTCCAGCCTGCGCTTGCTGTCGACGATTTCGCTAATCCTCGATTTCAACTTTTCGTAGTTACCCATGATTCTGGAAATAAGCGCGACGTGTTAGCACAAAAAATCCCTTTGGTTCCATCACAAGAGAGCTAGAAGCAGCTTCGTTCGGGGCGTTTCTCACCTCTGGATCTCCTTGTCGTTGCCTTCTCTCCTGAACTTCTCGATGTACTCTTTGCTGTACCGCTCTTGCGTCTGACACTGCTCCTCAAAGATCTTTATGGTTTCGTTAAAAGCTTCTATCGCTGTGCGTTTCATTTGGATTTCCTGCGAGACGAAGAGTGTTTTTTTTTTAAATCCGGGGAACAAATGCGGCAGTAAAACTACTGATGTTAGTAGGATTGCAGCTGCCGCCCACCTGTGATGTTCTGGTGTATTCTTCATACAGACGGTCATACTCTTTGTTCTTCTCTTGGTACTGCTGGTGGTATTCACAGAGCTTCCTCCCCACTGCTTCTATGTTGTCCTCCTTCACCACCTGATCCTGCGGACAGATTCAGAGTTGCAGTCAGGTTAGAAACAGAGCTTTATTTCCAAAATTAGAAACGCTCCTCAGTGAGCTGGCTTCCTACCTGCTGGTGTTTGGAGACCGGGTAAAGCAGCTTGACATCTAGCTTGGGGTTGTACTGAGCCAGTGACTCGTTCCGATAGTGGTTGATGAGTTCCACAACGGAGCTGAAGGTCAGCGGATCCGAGAAGCCGTACTTCCCGTCTCGGTGGAATATCTTAATGAGCTTGTTGTTGCCTCCTTTCCTGTGAGCAAAAAGCGAGAGATGACGGTGAGTTGAGTTGGGAAAATCAGAGAGAAGAAATGCTACGACTTTAGGAGGGAGGGACGGACGGACTTACCTCAGAGTCAGAGTGTAGTCTCCGTGCATTTTAGTCGAGGCGTCCCGCACCAAAAACGTACCGTCCGCAGTGTCCCTTAGTTTCTCATTGACTTCCTCCCGAGAGATGTCCCCCCAGTACCATTCGGCGTCCTGCAGGGCCATGTTGTTGTTCATACCGTTGTTAGTCACAGATGTGGGCTTGGGTGGTTTTGGAGGTAGAGCTGTGGGCGCAAACAAAAAAGGAGCATATTTGATCAGACATCTGAGCAGATTTTCTGCTAGAAAAGAAAAGCAGATTAAGACAAATCAAGCATTCTGCTGCAGGCTGATTAGCTCTCACTCATAACCCCCTCCCAATTCCTCCAACAGGGATAATGAAATGCTGCCTCCTCTCCAACAGCAAGCGAGTGGGAGGAGAGACGGAGCGTGAGTCAGGCAGAATTCATTTCATTCAAGAAAGAGGGCCGCCTATAAATATTCCTCGCTGCGAATGCAGGAGCGCGTCCTTCTGAGAAAACGATGTGCACAGATGAACTGGAGACTAGAATGAACGGTGAAAAAGACACGATAGCGGCCAACCAATGAATCCCCTTCAGTCATGAGCTTTGATGCGGGCTAACCAGATTCTGCTCCATGGATTTACAGTCGATAAATCTATGAAAGTTAAAGCCGAAGGTTTCACCGAGAGGCTAGTGGAGATGGAGCAGAGGTAGTCGGCTATTTTTAACCCACAGATCTGCGCTGCTGCATCAACCGCTCTGCAGCGACGGACCTTTGCAGAACATCTCTCGCTGAAACTAAAAGCAGGATTAACTTGCCAGATGCCTTCAGCAGTAAAAGTCACATAAACGGGACACGGGTTCGTGCGTCCAATCTACTCACAGTTCACCTAGAGACGAGTGCAAACGTCTCCTTCTCATCAGCAGCCCAGACTAATAAAGCAGCAGGCCAGCACACTGATCCCTCATTTTCTCCAAGGAGGCACATTAACACTTTATTGCACGAGCATCTAAACGGCCATTAAGAGGCAGCCTGCTCGGTAACGTGTTACATCACTCACCACAGCCAATCACATAGGGGGGTCAGTCACCAACCGCTCCTGCATCTTTCATATCCTGAGACCGATGAGGTCATTATCGAGGCGTATTTCCTTTTCTGACGCTTGTTAAATCGCTGCCGCAGAGCAGAATCTGCTCATATTTTCCACTCTGCAGGTTCCAGCTTTAAAAGCAAACCAGCTAATCTAGCAGCAAGAAGAGGAGAGAGAAATTAATAAATAAAAAAAAAGGATCCCACGGCTTGATTCATGCTTTCCCTCACGCATCCCCGTCTCTCTCTGTTGAGCCCGTGCACTTGCTCTCCTGCAGGTTGCTCAGCTCCCTCCCCCCCCTCCGTCCTGCGTGTGTCGCGCGGACACTCGAAGCCCGTCCCCCTGCTGGCACGCAGACAAAGCCAGCTCTGCTGCTGCAGCACGTACGCAGCTGAATTATAATGCCTGGTCCCGGTCAGCGCTGACCCGGGCGCTCTGAAATACGGCTTTAATCCTGCGGCGTGACACTCGGCATGACGGAAACGGCCTGCCAGATTTCCTTAGCCATGTTAAAATAGCAGCAGCTCCTGGTAGAGAATTAGGGATTCAAGGGAAACGTCCAGATTTGTCAGAGGCGATTCAACAGATTTATGTAAAGAAGTGAGCGGGATCATTTTATTAATAAGTTTGTGTCCTGGAATGTAAAAATAAATAAATACATAAATAAATACAAGAAGGGTGGGCAGCGGAGTTTAAAGGTGTAGCAACAGTTTCCAGAAAAAAAGGGGTTAGGAAGATCAGGACTTCTCTCAAATCTGCTGCTCTACCTGCTCTACCCCAGATGTTGCTGCGCACTGCAACTCAGCTAGCTGAAAGAATCCTTTCCATTGCTTACACAAATAAAAAAGAATAAATTTTTTTTGGAAATATGACAGCCTGTAAATAAATGTAAATATGATGTAAAAAGGTTTCTGCTCAAGTTTGCCGTACTGTGAGAAACCCACGCCACCACATGCCTAGCTAGGGGAAGAGTCTTTTTACATTTTAAATTATTTAGCCCCTCCTGAGACAGCGCATCTAAAAATAATGTGCCTCAGAAGAGTCTGTTCACTGGAGGGGCAAAATAAAGTTAATGCAGAGTTACTTATGGAGTCCCAGCCTAAGCAGCTGCCTCCCCGGGCAAAAGAGCCCACAGCTCCAACTACAAACTGATGTTTATCTAAGCCAAAATAAAACAATAAAATAATTCTATCCTTTTTCAAATGTACTTTTTTTAAACCGCAGGAACTTTCTTTGTTGCAGCCCGTAGAAGAAAGACGGAAAAAAAAACTATGGTTTCAGTGTAAGAGCATCAAACTCACGCTGTAAGTTGTGCATGTCTTGGTGGATAAAAAGTCCCCCTTTTGAAGTGTCTCTCTCAGTTCCACAGGTTGAATTAAATCCAACGGGGCCGAACTCCAGGCGTCCGGCGGAGCTCCCTTTCATAGTTGTTGGGCAGCCCGCTATGAGGATGTGGCTCGCTTTAATTCTTGAAAAGGTCGCGGCTTTGCGAGCTTCTTAAAGAAATCCAGGTAATCCGCTGGGCTCCGGGCAGGTGCTGCGTGCGCCTGACTGACTCACTCACTCGTCCGCTCCACTCAGTCTGACTGAGCGCTCAGCTTGTGCTCTGAGTCTCCCTCTCCTCCCGTTTCTCTTTCTGAGCTGCGCGAGCCTGAGGCCTGCTCACGTGGAGGCAGACAGTTAATGATTAGCAGTAGCTGCTCTGGTGTCGCTCAGGTCTGTTCTGAATCCGAAGTCTCAGGTTTCCCTGGTCACTCCCCTTTTTTTTTTTCTTTTTTTTTTTTGGGACGAATGGGGTGGGGCGGAGGTTGAGTCTTATGATTAACTTGCAAAGTTTCAAATATTTGCTGACTTGAGCCCTTTGCGGGGCAGGACATGTGGAGGGAGAGAAAGAGAGAGAGAGAGAGAGAGTGTGTAGCTCGTGGGGCTGGAGGCTGTCCTCAGTTAACAAGAAGCGCTCTGTAGCGCAGGCCGACTTTCCAGCCAACCAAATCTAAGTGGGCCTTTTGACGCTTACTTATAATAGGCTTGCAGTTACTGGGAGGAGGCATGCAGACACCCTTAAACACACACTACAGGTCATTCACAAAACACACACACAATCTGAACATGTGTGTTTACAAAGTAGGTTCCCTCATCTTCGCTCCTCGGTGTCCGCATCGGACAGATGACCGAAACCTGGCACACCTAAAGGCTCACATGTGCTTTACCTGCTCTGTTATTTAAACCAGAGTTTAGCGGCTGCAAGAAAGTATCCAGACAGGTTTTGTTTTCTCCTCCTTGGTTACGATAAAACAAATCCAGCCAAATATATTTTTGGTCCCACAAAGCACGACACTCATGGAGCGCTTTTCAAAACTGCAGTTAGCTAGGCTATCTGCTCCGCTGCTCTGAGCTTGCTAAGAAAACAGCTACCAGATTGCTAAGTAGGAAATTCTGCACAACAGGAAAAAAAAAAAAAAACACCGATATTTATTCTTTGCTTAAATCTATGTGTTAGGAACGCAACAATTCACCTTTTTTTAAACCAATACATTACTGATACTTGGATCCGAGTACTTGCCGATCCTTTTACCACACACAAAAATTCCAATGATTTAGAAGACAGGTTTCGTCTTCTTCTCTGGTTGTTAAAACAAATGGAGGTATTTGATAAAATGTTAATAAAAATGAATACAAATCTAACATTTCAAGTGAAAAATAAACATTTTCAGTTAAATAAATGCAGAGTTTCCACATTTGAAGTATATTGATTCAATTCAATTTGAAATTTAAGTGAGTACGTACACACACATATGTATGCCATATTATTTTAGGAGGAATAGTAGTCTTTTTTTATTTTAAATATAAGCAGTTTAATCTGTTTGGCAAAAATCTCAAACATTTTTGTTTTTATATTTGCTCTACTTATAAATTTGATTGTGACATTGAAATGTTGACACCTGTTTATTTAGTTTAGTATAAAATTGTTTTTAGTCAAAATTCCACTTCAACAGCATTTGGGTAGCTTCCAAGTATAACTCCATCCATCCATCCATCCATCCATCCATCACAGGTGCAAATTACTGACAGCTGAGCGCTGTCTAAGCACAGCCACATTATAAATAGCCCCAACAGGTAATAAAAAGGTTTAAACAGCCACGGTCAGTCTTTGGTCCGTGGGCGAGCCAACAACAGTGCTTTTAACAAGCTCAGTAAAAACACAAATGTCACACGCGACACACTGCTGCCTTCTACCAGAGCTGCTCTTTTTAGCATTTTTTTTAAATTTTATTTATTTTCCTCATCCTCTCAAGCAGACCATCATCGACAGCTTTGAAACCAACTTCTGTTTCCAGGGTAAAAGGCCAGTCGTGACAAAATAGGCCCAGAGATGAAACCACAAAATTCACTTAACGGTCCCTAAGCTGGTCTAATCCTTTTATAAAGGAACGACATTCAGCAAATGTACGTTTGTGATGCTACATTTCTGTAACCGCTCTGAAAACCCGACGAAAACCACCTCTGCTGAGCAGTGAAGTACGACTTCCTACAAATGTCCTCCCTCCAGTGAGATACTTTCCTGATCTAAAAATAATACCAAATAGTTGGGCTGTTTCATCTGTAAACAATTAAAGACCGCATGCTAACTTTGCCTGTTGATTTGAAACTATTTCACTGCAGCTCAAATCTCATCCAACTAAAAATGCACAGTATTTATAGTCTGTCAGCTAAAAAAAACAACAAGGCTCAATGTTTTTGGAATTTAAACCAGGCGTAATAAAAAACATCTAATTCTGATGTGAGGCCCTTTTCATTTTGTACTCAAATTCACTGAGATGTTGCGATTTGCAATGCAGCAGTTGCATGTGCTAACGCTTTGACCGCCAGTTGAGCTATTAATAGCTACACTCTGAGTCAAAGTTGTGCAGCAGTTTGGTGCCTACAGGACCTTAATATTAATGTTCTGCAGCCGGGAATAAATAATGCACAGATCTCTTAAGGTTTCCATCAAAAAAGCAGCAATGCAAAGTAAAGCAGCGCTGCACTGGATAGAAGTGTGTAAATGATGGATGATTAGTCAGAAAAAGGGAGAGCAACTACCTGGAGCAGCTTGACTTTCGCTCCACTCGCCGGTCACCAGCACCTCGATGATCTTGATGAAAGCATCCAGGCTGGGTTCACAACTGTAGGAGGTGAGAAAGGGCGAGTTAAAGCTTTTCACAGTCAAAGGTCACGCTCTAGCTTCCATTTAATAGTGATTTTGAATTAAAAGCCTTCATCTATATGCATGTGGGCCTTTGAGCATTACATGACTGACGCTGCACACAGATCTGTCTGCTCTCTAAGCCTCGGCGTCTAGCCGCGGTGAAGGAGCCCACTCGGCTCCGATATTCACCTGGTGGGCAGCTTTCTGAAGAAGACGGGGCTGAAGATCTCGCCCAGCGATCTGGCGGTGAGGAGGTTCTTGGAGCCGTTCTGGCACACTCTAGCGAAGTGCCGCAGCAGACACTGGAGAGTGAGCCAGTACTGGGGAGGCAGGCTCGGGGAGCTGGCGATGCGGCGTAGCAGCTGGGCGCATTCCTCGGCGTTCACCACCTCTGTTAGGAAAGAAAAAACAACGAAGGGCAAGCCCTCTGGGTCAGACGGATGCAGAGACGCACAGCTTCGTCGGCTGGCGAGAGGCACTAAATGCAAGTGTGAGGTTCAAACAATGAAAAAAACTGACAGTGGAAAATAGAAGACGAAAAAAAAAAAAAAAGAAGAAGTCATGCAGTTTGTCTTGGTAACCGCTGAGAGATCGTGCGGTTGAGTATGAGCGTAAGGTACACTAGCAGGTGATTGGCTGCTTTCGAGATGGCAGAGATAAACTTTCAGGCTTGTTTTAGTTCCTATTAACCGCAGATATCCTGTTTCTGGCCATGTGACAGAAGAAGAATGCACAGCAACAGAACACAGGGAGGTGTGACTTTTTTTTTATTGGCTTGCAAAGAGCAGAGAAGTACATTTAAAAAAAGAAAGCAGTAATGACAAAAATATGCATCATTTTCCCTTCTGCATGTTTTGCACTCATGAAGTGAGAGAACAGATTCAATAAAGAGTCCAAATGGAGAAGCAGAGGGTGCAGACTTGGCTCTTTGTGGTTTTCTGCTCTCAGTACGAGATGTACAGTCGGGCGAGGGGACATTACGTCAGCATGTCTGTTTTAAGGTCAGCTGCACGGTACATCGGTTGTCGCGTCCCTCACCTTTGGCCGTGTGGACCATCTGAGCGTGGAGGGCAGCTGGGATGACAGGCTGGGGTAGATCCTGGAGGTACCGACGCAGGCCGTCGCAGAGGGCCGACAGCTCCAGCTGGTCCAGGTCTGCAGCGGGAGGATCTGAAATGCAGCGCGGTGCAAGTTAGCGACCTGCAGATGTGCTTGGTTTGTAAGAAAACCACAGCTCTCTTTGTGTCGGTAACGTCATGTATGTGCAAACATAGCCCTTTTATTTTCTGAAGCTTCCTCTGAGTGTACTAGTGTCAGTCACTGGAAAGTTACAAAGTTCACCCCAAGCTAAATAGAACAAGGGAGTGGAAAAAAGAACGAGACAAAAAAAAGAAAAGAAAAAAAGAAAAACGGCCTCTTACCACAGTCATAATACTGTCTGACTTCAAGTCCACCTCCAGCAGTGAATGTTCGATACAGAGTTGGGTTATCCAAACCTAGAAAAGGAGCACAAAGACGTCACCTCGTATGGTTCCCCTGCACCGCTCACCGATGAACACGTTAAATAGAGCACCAAACTGTTAGCCTCACCTTTCCTCTCAATAGCTTCCAGCAGTCTGGTCAGGAAGGGTGGAGCGGTCTCTGGGAGGGAAAACTGCTCCGTCACGTCCATTAAACAGGCACCTGAGGAGATAGGAGCCAATAATAGTAATGATTAAAATCAGTGGCTTCCTACCAACTGATCACATTCGTTTAGTTTTACAAGTTATGGTCTTGTGTCTGACGAGTGTGGAACCTGTAAAAAGGCCTCGTACAGAGGATGTTAAAACATTTCTCACTAAATACTAGAAGAACAGAACTCAACGTTTTTATTATTAAGCTCCGATTTAGCTCCTCTGTAAGGGGTTTTGTGCTGGAACAAATAAACTGGCAAGTTACAATATCTCTGCTTTATTATCCGAGTCTTCCACCATTTTTGAAAAATGGTGGAATTCTCTCTACAACTCACTATTGATTCATTTCAAGATGCTTCCCTTGGTCAGGTGATACGTCACCCCTAAAAACAAATCCATAAACTAGCAGAACAATTTAAGACTTTTTTAAAATCCCACTATCAAGGCCCCACCTCAACAATCGTGGTGACGCTCGCTTCCAATATGGCGACTAAACAGAAGCAATCTGTGTGCGTGGCCCCATCCTCACAGGTGATGGCCAGCCGACAAGGCAGAAAGTTGAATTCTATTGGCTGACTAAAATTCTGTGGTCTATGTGAAATGCATAGGGCTCTATAGGAGGAAGGCGGGTCTTTACAAATGTTATGGAGCACTAGCCTTTTATCATAGTTTTGGAACCCACTATCATTTTAAAGATGTATAAAACTTTTGATACATAAATTTACTCTCTGGACTGCAGCTTTAATATGTGCCAACCAGCTTTCTATTGGGCCAAGAAGCCTTTAGAACTGCCTCAGGCAGGGCCGTCTCATTACAGTGAAATAGTCACAGATTCTATGTTGTGAGGAGTTTTTGCCTTTTTTTTTTAAACTTGTATTTTGAAAGGCATGTTCAAATGTTGCCATGGTGACCACAGAGCATTAGGGAGCAGAGAGCATGTTCATTTTGATGGCAGGTTGATACAGGGACGGTACAAATAAAATTGCATGCAAACGTTGAATGTATTGTTATATTTAAAAATAACCACGATTTTTATGCAAGTCATTTCTTTTTTTATTCTGCTGCCTTTATCTACCGGTCCGTGTGAATATTGTTTAATATTCAAGCGGTCTGAGGTGAAAACTATATTAGGGACCACTGCCCTAAATAGCTTGTGGCAACCTGGAATTTAGCCTTCTTAGGTCCAACAATGGCTTTAACAATAAAGCAATAAAGGCCAGATTTACAGAAAGCACAACCAAAACGTGTCCAATCAACAGAGCTGTAGCTCTCTGCAGCTTCTCCAAACTTCAAGAAATCCCCTAAAATACGCAGAAGATTGTAGTTCAAGCGGTATGAATATTTGTGCACTGAAAACGCAAAAGGCGCGTGCAGTCATGGATTGTTTACAGTTATGCAGGATTCAGGTCATTTCTGCTGCTTTCACACCTTAACAAACGGAGTAAAAGGTTCCTGCACCGCTGTGTTGAGTTTACAAAAAGAAAGGAAGTCTTTATCGTGGTGGTACAATGTAATTACTCTTCAAGAAATGACATTTAACACTCTAAACAACAACAACAAAAAATGTTCTAAATCACAGATGGCAGCAATTCATTTAAGCAATCTCGGGTGTTTGACCAACAAACCACTCGGCGCTTCAAAGGCAGCAGGTACATGACCAAAGGACCGCTTTCAAAGGCAAGAGAAAAGTCAAGAGGGGTTGAGCGCTGAAAATCAGGGTTTGGTGGGCCAAGGCACTAAGCAAATATCCTGTGACATGAGGTTAGCCGGGTCTGAAGTATTTTTGTTCTTCTATACTTATTTCGCCTTTAGAAGTTTGCAGCCAGGTGTGGACATGAAAGGATGAAGGATTTGGCCGGGATTTTATTTGGATTTGTAAAGGCGGATTTTGAAAAAGGTATTTTTCTGAAAGGCTTGGCTGTTCCGACAGCGAGACTGTAGGTCCATGAATGGAACCTTTCTCCAAACTGTATTTTCCTTTCTGCCCACCTCGAAAAAAAATTAATGCTATTTAAAAAAATAAAATCTGCCATTAAACGAACAAGTGCGGCTCTGAATGATGCATGTAATTATCGCCGAGGCACTGCCCACTTCCGCCAAACGGGGTTCAATCAGGCGAATAATGAACGGCTTCTACCAGATCCACTTCCTCCAACCAGAGCAGCGCACAGGCTGGTGGGTTGCGTGTGAAGAAACAGGATTTCTATGGTCCTTCTGACCACATAACACGCGAACCTTCATGGAGGACAAGTGGTCATCTGGAAGACATTACTGGAAATGCAAAACCCAAAAAGGAGGGGAGGGGGTTCGGAGAAGACTTTAAGATGTTTCCCTAAATAAAGTTGGAGACATGCGGTGCTGCCATCTCTCACCTTGGAAGTGTAAGCCCTCTCACAGATGGGATATCCAACACGGATCTCCTACAGCCAACCTCTTTTCTGAGAAGCTGGGTTCACAATCAGGAGAAAAAGGAAACCTTACCCGGCTGCTTTCCCCGCAGATTGAACCCATAAAAATATCAGAACAAACAGGGAATCATTCACTAAACAATTACCACGTGTCGAACTTTCTATTCAATGTTGTAGTTATGTCCTAGACCAATTCGAGGCGTTTTTCATGCATATTTCCAAATGCAGATCTAAAAACGCCAGGTGGCATTCCAACAACAAGACGGATCTTCAAAGTGATCCAGGGCCCTGTGTCTATTAACCGCGTCCGTGGCCGGGGCATGAGTGACACGGCGCAGACCGGAGATAGAGTTGCTTCTCAGTACTGTCAACGACCTGACAGCTTTGGCGCCGATGGAAACGGATCGAGTATCGGGCGAAATACGGCAGAAATGCTCGGCGCTATCAGCTATGATTCCTCAGACGCCCCGGCGTGCGATCAGATGATCAGCATCCTGGCCGTGCCTTGTAACCATTGAAACACAGACAGTAACAGAAGAGGATCAATATGTGGCGTTCGAATGAAAATGGCTGCTCCAACATTAGATTGACTTCTACCAACTCACCTGGCTTAATTACTTTTATGACGGTTTTGTTTTTATGACTGAATCTCATTTATATAACTGGATCAGACTGGTCTGAATAGGACTGACTTATAAGGGATAGAAATGTAACTTGTTAGTCTTGTAAAGTGTGTTGGGATGGCATTTATTGCCAGTTGCTGCTTAATAAATGTCATCCTCAACCCTGGTCCCCAAGGCACACTGCCCTGCATGTTTTGGATGTTTCCCAGGTTTAAACCCACCTGATTCAGATGGTCGCAGATCAGATGATCGGGAATAAAAAGCCCGTTAATCAGCCTTTTATAGAAATGAGACGTGGTGAAGCAGCCGAACATCTAAAACAGGACCACTAAAGTCAGTTCAGAGCACTTCAGTTACACTAACCAAGATGGTGATTTAAGTTCATAGAAATCATTTATCTGTTAACATAAACGGTTTAAATAGTTGCATGGAAGCACATCAAGAGACTTGATTTACTCTTCAACAAAAGATGGTTTCTGTGGTAACTTTGAGAAGAATGACAAGGCGACGGCGGGCTCCTAAACATGCCTCCACAAGTTTGCATGTTTGGCAGACTTCACAGTAAGGCCTCAAGTAAATCAGTAGTCAGTCAGACAGAAAACCGTGGGGCTGAGGAAGACTTTGCAGCTGCCGCTGGTAGAGCTGCAGCATGCTTTTTTTTTTTTTTTTTGAGGGGGGGCAAATCTCAACGGCTCAAATACTATGTCTGCAACGAAAGAAATGTAGACTGTGGGCAGGACAGGGCTGGGGAACCGTGAACTCACTAAAGATAGCCCGCTAGTTGGATAAATTTAGAGAGTCTGCTCTGGTAACTACCGTTTTCAGGTTGCAACGTTTCTATTAGTCTGGAAGAGGTTTGGCTACGACCCACAAGTTGAACTCAGCAGGCTGACGCTACAGATAAGACACTGAACAGCAAAAACGTATAAGCTGTGTAGAATGTGTTACCAAAAAACCCCCCAAAAAAGCATTCACAAGCAGCCCTCAGAGCCTGTTTTAACTGCACAGATCTAGAAGTCATTAAGCTTGTCTGCCTTTTTGTCCAACTGGGGTTCACAGATGTCTGTGAACCCCAGTTGGACAAAAAGGCAGACAATGTCTCCTCCTGCTGGAGGGAAGATACAATGCAGAAGTAGAAGTAGAGCCAATATGGGGACTGGTCCTAGATACTGAAAAATTAACCCTTTAATGGTGGGGACGTATGACTGACAAAAAGCACACCCATCTAAGACTGTTAGGATGAATTAATCATATAAGGCTTTAATTAAAAACAGAGCAAAAATGATTCTACAATACATTGGGCATAATATCCAAGAATGGTTTTATTATACATCTAATCAGACAGTGTGAACCAATTCTGATGTTTCTACTGTTACAGGTTTTGACTGTGCCTACAAAATCAATAAGACGTGATTAGAACTATCACGTTTTTACAGGATTTATACACAGGTTTATAGCCCCATCTGGTCTATCACTGACTTTATTCATACCGGCTTCATTTTACAGCTCTATAGCGCCACCATGGGCTACAATCTAAGAAGTGGTCTGACCACAACGGTTGTAAGATATGCAACTGCTGCCCCGGAGCTGAGCTGAAGGGGCGTGCTGTAAATGCTCTCAGTTTCCCCTCGCTGAGCACCTCATGCGCCCTAATGTGTACAAGCCTGTGCTTTCATACAGAGGAGGAGGGAAACATGCGGGCTGAAAATAAAAGTGTTGGTGAGGACTAGTAGAGGTTTCACCGGAGCGTTTATGCAACGCATGAACCATTTAGCATAGCTCCTCTGCACTTCCAGACATTGTCTTTCTCTAATCTCACCTCTGTCCTTTGGCACACACCCCCAGGCTTCATTTCCTTGCTCACTCTCCTAATCCTCCTGACAGACATTGACTGACTCCAGTAAAGAAGATTTGCCAATTCAGACTTCAGCCTTTGCACACAATCAGGTAATGAAACAGCTATGCATGGTCTCATGCACACAATTCCATGAAAGTCTGAGTGGATTTACACACTAATAAAATCTGGTGGAGGTAGGGGGAGGACAAAAAAAAATGTAATTACAATGTTGATCTTATTGAGCTTCGAAATCACATTAGAGCCAAGGACAGCAGTTCAACTGAGAATGGGTCCATGTCAAAGTGTTCCGAGAAGCAAACAGAACATAGACTAAGGGGGTGTAACTGTGTTAGTGGATTAGGCCACTTATAACAGCAAATATCAATACCATGTACGTATTGAAGCACGATTCCTGGAAGTGATAACATACAGGTAAGACGGCTATTCGATAACCGAGCCTTCAGATGTTGGAACCAACGAGGAGCCAAAAATACATTTAAATCCAGCTCAAGTCCAGAGGATTTTTATCGCCGTCAGGATTGATGCTAACGGGTGCCGCACCAAAAAAAAACCTCAAGTAGAATAACAAACTTATAAAAACAAAAAAAAGCCCAACTCAGTAAAACTCGTCATCCACCAGCGTAACCCAGCAGTCGCCGCCGTTAAGCGCGCAACCGTTTTATTGTCTGGTTGCAAAGTGTGTCGCGTTCCTGTAATCAGCACTTCGCATAATACTGATTCATCACAGAGCTAAAAATCAGTCCACGGGGCAATCTGAGGCATCAATACTTTGCTGGCTTATGGGCCAACTGGAAGATGGAAAAATCCATCAGAGCAAGGCGATCAGGCCGTAAACGTCTGCCGTTCTCCATCTGCTACCGACTTGGATGACTGTAAAAACGTGTGATCATAATTTACTATTTCGACTTGAATAAAATAAAATAAAAATGACAGTCCTAGAAAAGTGTTGAATAGAGCAGATGTCAGGCTGAATAATAAGGAGGCCCAGAGTAGGAGAGCTGCATTAGCTCAATCTCCAGCTATGTGGTGTCCTTTTCCCTGCATCTGTCCCCACTGCATCAGGCCCATCTAAGCATCACACACACACACACACACAAACAGTCGCTTGGTTTCTGCTATGGTTTAATTCATTGTAAAAAGGAAAGATTTGGGTGTTCTTTTTTTTAAAGCACCCTGAAAGTAAAGTGTAGGTTTACTTTCAAAGCCTCTGCTACCAGGCGTTTTGTACTTTATGCGTAGCGATAAGGATCAGGGAGCAAATCGACTGACGGCATCAATTATTTCTTTGAACAAGACCGAGCGTGCAGGCGGAACCTTGCAGGCACGCAGAGCAACGGGCGGTCCTTCTCGCCTTTCTCCGACATTCAGACAAACACTCGGTAAAGTCGAGACGAAACTATTCAAATGTAGTTCAGCGAAATTCAACTTTATTGCTTTTTTTCAAAAAACGAAACACCTCACTTTTTTCTTTTTCCCAAGAGACCCAAAATGTTACTCAGTGTTCCTTCCACTTGGCGGGCCCCGTCACAAGCATGTTGTCTTAACTCAGAGGCCCGGCAAAGGAGCAACACTTTAATGTTTAGAAAAAAGAAAAGGAAGGACCGAGCTGGAATGAGCCGGAATACTTTCCCAGCCCTGCCCTCCTCTCTTCTCTCCCCTTCCCTCTCTCCACATCTGCTGCACTCATATAAACCTCCCTCCTCCCCCCATTGCTCAGAGAAGAGAGGCCCCTTTCTAAGCCTCAGTTCTCCACCTTCTTTGCCCTAGCAGGGCCGACTGTAGGAATTATCAAAACATTAAAAAAAAAAGGGGGGAGTAAAAGAAGGGGAGGAGGGAGGGTGATTTGGTGTAGGAGGAAGGGAGCTGGATCCCTCAGTGGTGGGCAATAAATCACAAACACTCTGGGAGCAGCGAGACCCTCTTCAAAGACCCCTTGAGCATGAGCTGCCCCAGTTCCTCCCATAGCCCCCTCCATCTACCCTATCCCCTGCTTCAGCCGCTCTGCCAAGCCCCCTGCTCTGCTCCAACGCTGATCCCTGTGCACACTATCCCTTCCACCATCTCTCCAGCTAGCACAAGGGCTCTCACTCTTTTCCCTACAACCTTACCACCCCCCCATCTCCCTCCCACAGTCCAGTACACAGAGACTTTTCTTCTGCCAGCATTAAATTCCTACTCGCTCCAGGCTCGGCGCTGCTGCTGCCCCTCCAACACCATCTCTCTCTCTCTCTCTCCCCCCTAACCTCTTCGCTCGCCCTGCAAGCCCCGGCGAAGAATTTCGCAATCGCGCCACAAAAGAGCAGAAATCGGAAACCTGGCAACTCCCGGCAGCTCTTTAGGTGCGCGCGGAGTCGGAATGCGTGCCCGCGCGAGCCGCAGCCTCTTCAAAGCGGAGGCCAGTTTTAATTGCGCTTCATAGTTGCGGCCGGCGCCGAGAATGGCTGAGATTTCAAAGGATGCTAAATGAGCAAGGCAACAAAACAAAAAAAACACAACCCACGTCTCACGTCACATTGCGGGACGAATGCTTCAGCTGAAACCATGGGATTATAGATTTGTCCCTAAATAAACTGTAATAAAAAAAGGTTTATTACGTTCCAGTTCTAGAGCGAAACGAAAACTTGAAGCAACCAGGTGAGAGAGTAAACAACTGGGATGAAGAGTCGAGCCAGATGTTACTGTCTTGGTTTGGGTGGACCGTCTGCAAACACTGGGTGTTTTCTCCTGAGATGCTGAATCAGTGACATTGTGCTATTGTTATAGGGACTGATTTAGTTCAACAATGGTCACTCTGTGCAGGATTTTGCTTTCTTTTCTACAAAAACGTCCCAATCTTGTAATACTTGACACTTCTGGTTTTGCTGCTTCACCACTTACAGTCTTTGTCTAACCAATAACTGCTTTAACTCCAGCATACTCAGGAAAACTTGGCTTGCAATCGGAGGGTCGTAGGTTTTATTCCAGCTTCCACCAGTCACATGTCGATGTGCCCCTGGGCATGGCTCTTAACCCCAAAAAATTCTACATTGTCCTACCGAGCCATGTTGGTTGTCGGTGTATGAATGTAAATGGGTGAATGTGGCTTCCATGTAAAGCGCTTTGAGTGTTCAGCATGACTAGAAAAGCGCTATATACGTTCAGTCCATTTACCATTTAAAGAATTCCCAAATAATTTTATAGATTAGTGGCTTTTTCTGTCTTTAGAAATTTTTGGTCAGTTTTTCCGTCATGATATTAGAAATAAATACAGTTTACTTTTTCTCTACTGATATGGTCTTAAGTAATAAATAATAAGCTTCTTTGAAAGAGTGTCAGAAGCTATGCAGGGGTCTAAACAATCATGTAGAGGATGGTACTCTGCTCTGATGAGGCCACAATAACTTTGATGAAACATGGCGGTGGCAGAATCATGCTTTGGGGTTCAGACTTAAATTCTAGTGAGAATATGTGGCAGAACTTAAAAAATTGCCATCTAGTATCTGAGTATGCCTGGTTTTTTGTAAATCTGATTGAGATATACCCCAAAAAACATGGAGCTATAATAATAGCTAAACGTGCCTTTAGAAAAGATTGACTGTGGGACATGAATAAATCTGCATATCGATCTTTAATGGGAACGATGCATGATTTAACCTCCTACCTCACATCGTTTTCTCCGTTTATGGCATAACGTCATCATAATTACAGTAAAATTATGTCTTCTGGTTTATGATCTCCTCGGTTTTTCAGAATCCTGTTTAAAAGCAAGCCGTCAGAAATCGTGAAAGACCCGATACCTTACCAAGAAAAACAGAAAAAGGCAACCTGTGTAAAGAAAAGACTACAGACCCTCTTTTTTTCCCTTTTGTTTAAAACTCTACTTGCCTCAACATGTATAGATCCACAGATCTAAACATTTTTCCGAGAGCTGATAAGGAAATACCAATCTGTCTCGATGCAGATTGAGAAGAAAAACAGATGATATCCATGATGCCGTATGTTCTGCACCGACATGCTGTTTTGCCTTTACACACACCAGTCCCACTGTCCTCCACGAACATTCCTTTCAGAGAAGCTGAACACTTATCTACGGTTAAGATCAAGTCTCACTTGTTTCTAATAAAGAAAGAAGAGACAGATCTATATATTAAGAGAGAAACACACCTTGATCTGAGTCAGAGTCCTCTGCTTTGAAGGAACCTGGAGCCACAGGTAAGGGTCTGAGGGGCCTCGGTTTGGGTGTTGGGGGAGATATCCATTTCTTCCCGACGTATTCTACATAAGTCCCAGGGAAGTCCCCCTTTTCCTGCGTGGTTTCGTTAAAGCCCGGTAGCCAACCAATCTTCTGCGGCTGCTGTTCCAAGCCGTCGCTGTAGCCGAGGGCGACCAGAGCTCCCTTGCTTACCAGCAGGATGTCCCCCACATGCAGATCGATGTCTTCCTCCCTCTCTTTCTTGTACTCATAAAGCGCTCTGTACTGATATCCTTCTACACTCATTTTGAAAGGGATCGACCGTTCGGGGGTGTTTTCTCAATGACGAGCTCCAGCTAGTAGACTTTTTTTTGCTTTTTTTTTTGTTTTTTATGATTCAAGGTTTAACGGAGACGAAGACGTCTAGCTCGTCTTCATTCTTTTGACAGTTCCAGTCTCGTCTCGACGCTTTGCTGCGCTCCTCGTGTGTCGCCCCACAGTATGTACCCATCAGTAAAGGGCCCGCAGCAGAGCTGATCCCGGACCTGTAAGTTGAGAGGAGAGGCCATGTTCATCACACTGCACAAGATAGTTTTTGCCTGAGTCCTGCGTGCGACGTGCCCACGTGTGTGTGTGTGTGTAGCGTAATCTTTAGATAAGTGTCTCAGAAAGCAGAAAACAGACAAGCAGATGCGGAGTGAGGTTCATGTGGTATGATTACCTTCAGTAGACACGGATTTACACACACATGCATACACATACAAAACCTTACATTTATTTTTTTTTTTTTAAAGCAAAAAGAAAAGTGAAAAATATTCCTAAAAAGTAGAGGATGCTACCATATTTGTGCACATAAACCGTTTTCATTAGCTGTGCCGAGGGTTTGTTCCGAGTAAAGCAGTCCAAAACTGTACCCCCATCCCCCCGCTCCAAAATCGGTTCAATGTGAGGGAACTTAAAGATTGTAAAGGTCTTAAAGGTTAAGTTTAATCAACCGTTGAACACCATCAACACTAAAACATCTGGATGTACCAAATAAAAAAATAAAAATAATTTAGTTCGGTGACTCTGCTAATGACACATAACATAACCGGACACATAACCCTGGCCTCTGTTTTTGCGCCCGAACATTGCAAAAACAATATGTTTGATAACACGTGTCGAAGTTTATCCCGTTTTTTACGTAGCACATCTACAACATATGACCGGTTGGATCGTCCTTAACTCGCGTACACGGTTTTTTCTTGATCATATTTGATGTACATTTTTCCGTGCATGTTTTGTAACTTTGTTCCGCTTTAGGTGGCTTGCTAGCTGTTTAGATATATTACAAACAACAGTTGAAAAGTTGCTAAATTAATATGTACAATCTATATCAAATATAGACAAACCACAACAAGAAATGTTTCCCAAAAAAAAGAAAACTCCACAAAATGTGACGCTTTTTCAAACAAGCGGAATGCAAGGGGCCCTACTTTCAGCCAGCAACAGGTGGGGGAGGGGCAATGCTGCATTGGCAATATTTTTCATACAGCCAGATTTTTAAAAAGAATAATAAAATAAATTAAAAACCTGTCCCTCTAGCACCCTCTCTGATATCTAATTAAAAGGACCTTTATACTTTAACTGTGGTAAATCATTAGAGCATGGGTATAGATATTTAAAATATCTGGATAATTTCGTCCCTTGATAATTGGTATAATTCAGTGGGATGATAAACAAAGAGATGCTGGACCATGCATCACTGTTACATATGAACCTATCATTATCCAAGAGGGCCACCTAACTAGGGATGTACTTAAGGCTTAGAGAGGTAAGATAAATTACTGTTTTTTATTTGTATGATAGAAGATAATCTCTTCAGTTATTTTCTTTACTTTTGTTCATCTTGGTGGGGGTGTGGGGGGGGGTACGTATGGTTGATGTATAATCTTCTGTAAAAGCTATCAATAAAGCAAATAATACAAAAATATCAATATCTGTTAATGCATTTACTCTGGTCCATACAACTAGAACATGAACCTTTGTTTAATCTGGTCAAATGTTGTACAACATGTTCTATGCAAATGAAGAGTTTATCTCATTTGCATAAGAGTCCCACAAAGTAAAGTGAGGAAGTTTTTGCTTTGTTTATAGTGATTACTGCATGTTAGAAGGGGTTAGAACTAACTTACAAAAATAAGACAAATCCGAGTAGAGAGGTGAAAATAACTTTTTATTTCCACCTTCCATATTTCCATCCAATCAGGTTTATTGTGCCCCTGAAATATCTTCAGGGCAGACCTTGTTATCTGGCAAGACGATAAAAGTCTTAAAAAGTGAGTGATTCACTGCCCCAGACTGCATTATTACTCATAGCCGGTTTTTAATAGTAGCTCTTTACGATTTGTGGCATGCACCGCTGCACAGCTAACATTTGACACACGGTTTCCCTCACATGTTCCTCATGGCTGGCAAAGCTTTACCTTCCTGACCTAAAACACGTAGAGAACTACACTTGTTAGTTAGCAGTTTCGGTTAGAGGTCTGCAAAAAAAAAAAAAAGAAAGAAAAAAAAAAGTATTGGAAGCAAACTGGTGGCTTTGGATAACAGTCCGAAATCGTCCGCAAATAATGTTGATGGAGCAGTTAGCTTGCTAAATGGACGAGAAGAATGAAGGGAAAGCGAAAAAAACTGTCTGAAAGTTCAGCAACGGTACTAAACGGCAAATGTTATAAAATAAGTTATTATAAAACAGCAAATACATAAGAATTAGACTCGTTGAGGCTTTTGAGAAAGAACTAGGCGTAAATATTTTAGTTAACCAGAGGGGTTCGGACAGCAGTCACTTACCGAGTGAGTGTACAATGCTCCGCAGACGGTTCCAGTTAATCTTCTTCCTTCTCTTCAGACAAAATTGCTTTTAAGTTAGAAAAAACCTCAGCGTACGCAACCCCGAACACGTCCTTTACCTGTCTGTCTGATAAAGAAGAGTCCCCTGCGACGGTCTAAATCCGATTTAATGACTAGAACAAAGTGTTACGACACAGCCCCAGCCAAGCGACATAACGGCACAGCTCCCCGTCCCGAACAAATGTTCCCCTCAACGTTCCACCCCTTTCTCCCTGACCAACGACTGGCCTGAAGGAGGCGTTACGCTGATTGGTCAAAATTACTGCCAGTAAAAAGGTGTCACCTAATCGGACCAATCAGGCTCTCAAAACAGCGGACACTCCCCCTGCTATTTACTCTCGCAAGCAACGTGAAACACCTATAGAAATTACATAACTTCAACTCTTTAGTCCTAAAAGTTGCTGGGATAATTGTAAGCAAGGAAAATACAGTTATTATTTGTGAATGTTATGAGGGGTGTTATCCAGTAGTAGCTAATTTCTGGCTTGCAGGAGGTGCCATTTTATTTTGTACAAAAAAAAAAAAAGTATCAGTATCAGTGGTGTATAAATTGACCTTGGCCTTGGTTTAAAGTTTTGGTTTAAAGTTTTTTGCAGCCTCTAACAGATTTCATTCTGGGATTCCCCTGTTTTAATATCAATTTATCTCAGCTTCCTCACGTTTCTTACTGAAGAAAAGCATTGCTACAACTGGCACAATAAAGACAATTGTGCTTCCAGTTTGACTTTTACAGGACATTTTGAACCAAAAGGGTATATTATCCAAATTCATTCAATCTTTTGCCAATCCTCCACTAATCTGGAGGATTCAACTCTTGTGTGTATGATTCACAAAGATGATCCATAACAAAACAAGCGACACCTGGGGTGGCACGTAAGCATGTTTTCAGGTTTACTGTTTTTACTTTCTCTGCCAATCATTGCATGTTTCAAGTGTATCCAGTCTGAAAATGTTACAGAAAAACCATATGAGGCTCATGGCTGTGAATGTGGGTGGCCTAATTAAAGCTGAGAGAGAGGGAGAGAGAGAGAGAGAGAGAGAGAGAGATTGCTTGCATGCAGAAATAGCTCCATACTATCCTGACTGTGCTAAAACGAACTGTAAGCAGCTATGCTCAAGAGTAGGCCCCTTTAAGTGTTTAGCAGGCAGTCAAAAGGGGAACAAGAGAGGCAATGAGCAGTACTGATCGTGTTGAAACAATCAGTAAAATAGGAACTTCAAACTGTTGCTGTGGTGCATTTGGAAACCCAAAACGCACTTCTGAGGTGCTGTTTGAGTCACGTTTTTAGCTTGAAATGCAGAAAAATAGCATTTTGTCAAATAGCCAACCAAAATGTTTTGTGCAAATGTCTCTAGAATAATAAACTGAGCTACAGATGATGGAATGATTATTTTGGCCCTCAGACCACACAGTATAATCTCCACCTCTGCCAGCAAGAGTTTACCCTACTCCCCACGAAAAATAATCAATGCTTGGATGACCCATCTGCTGCACTGTGGATACACAAAGCACAACTGTTATCTTTGTTCCCAGACGAAACATTTATTGGATTTTCATTTTTTTATTGTCTGTCATAGATTATGGAAAAGGGTTTCATAATCTCAGCTCACACTATTACTAAATATGAAAAACCACACTGCAATTGTTTTGAGATATGAAAGAAGGTTATTCAAAAAGGAAATTATCAAACAATCCTACTTGGCAGGCAGACATTTCTCTTTGTTATCTGGCAATTATGAATCTAAGTAAAGATCACATGTGGAGTTCCCCAAGGCTCCATTCTTTGGCCACTTTTTTTTTTAACAGTTCTATGACATCTCTAGCTCAGATTATGGAATAGTAGGGCATATTTTATCAGTATATTGATTACACACGATATTAATTAAGTTCAATTTTATCAATTCAGTTTATTTATATAGTTCCGTTTCACAACAGATGTAATCTCAAAGCACTTTACAAGAAGAGTTATTACAATACAATGTTTAATTTAGGAATTACAGAACCACAGAAGATTGCGTCGTGACTTCTCAGCAAAAACAAAGCCACTGTTTTATAACCAGGATCATGTAATGCTTTTCAAGCATAGAGCTTGAGATCTACAAACATTATAACACCAAATCTATGATTAAAGCACAAATAGAGAAACAATGATTTCTGTTACAATGGACACAAAAAGCAGGTGCATACTTTTGAATTTAGTAGTTTGGGTTTCTGTGATAATCTTTAATCATATCTTTTTTTTAATCCACCAAGTAACTGCTGCTCATTCAAAAACGCTCCTATCAAAGTTGTGAACATCAGTAGGAAAATATAATACCAGTCCTAAAATCAATGCAGTGTTTTTAAAGTGATAGAAATTGAAATTTTGCTGTTGGCACTGAATAGGGCACAGAATGGTATGCTAGTATGCCTGTATTATTATTGCATTTAGCTGTATTTTTGAAATATGTGACTTAACCTGGAATTTATGTAGTCTTATGTGTATAGTGTAACAGAATATTCAGCAACATTGTCTGAAGTCAGGTCAACAGAAAATAATGTTTTAAAATGTACAACGTTACATCCGTGGGTCACTGATGAGATCTGGCAGGCAGCAAATTATTGCCAAAATGAGTTGTTTTATTTGTCCAAGCACCAAGAGCAGCATTCTTTTGCTGAAACTTTTGACAGCTGGGTTTGTCTTTTCTGCCAAAATCCATCAAAGATAATTTGGCTTTGTGGAATAAAGTGCTTTGTGGCGTCTCAAATAATGGGGTTAAGCTATGGCTGCCTGGCAGTGGTTTGCTTTCATGTTGGAACACTGAATGTACCCCTTGCACAGCTCCTTCTGTCTGCATTGTGCTTCCTAAACCAATGTTCTTTGATTACATATATTATTCCAGTCTGTCAGCCTCTCTGGTTTTATTAATCCCTTCTCATTCCCTGTTTGCGGCTTCTGTTACTTTTTTGAGCAAGCTGAGAATTTTCCCTTGGACTACCCCATAATATTCATAAGATGAACTTGTGAAATGTATCACCCGCCAACGACTATTCAAACAAACCTCTCTCTCCCTCAAACGCGGGGGAAAAAAAAGATACTTCCTCTTTTTGCTTTGGTTCCTTTTTAAACACAGGATTACTTTTTTTATATACACACATATATTTCTGATGGTTCACATCATCCTTCATTTACATAGCAGTGTTTTGAAACAGCAATAGTTAAGCAATGAAATGTGTCATCTGGAGCATTAAGAAAGGCAGAATAACTAACCCTAAAAGTGCTTGTTCCCCTACAGATGTCAACTTTCCATTACTTTTACCAAGACGGCTGAAAGTGACATGAACATAATCTTAAAAATCCCCTCAAAATGCTCTCGAGATAAGTCAAATGCAAATGCAAATCACCTTTGCACTTACTAAACTTTTATTATTTCAATGATAAAACTTATTTAATAGAATGCAACCCTGTAGATCCTTCTTTGTCCAAGTCAAGTCTCACACTTTGACATTCTTATATAGGGATGTTATGGGAAAACTCTCCCTCTGGGAAATTTAAACAAACTGGTTTGAAAGTGAACAACCAAGCTCCTTCTGGCCTTGATGTGACAATTCATATTTTTATAGATGTGTCAAAAAACACTCAATGTCTGAGACTTGAGTCAGTTGTAAAGATGTGATGAAGAGGTGAATGCAGACAGACGTGGAAAAGAGAGATGGATGAATGATGATTTACTGACCAATCAACACACTAAACCAAGTCGCAGTGTCAAATCGATTCAACAGACTGTTTTTTTCCCCATACATCCAACAATCCATCCATCCATCCATCCATCGATGCTGCTCATACTCGAAGGGTTGTGGGCCAGCTGGTGTGTATCTCGTGGATAGGTTGCCAGTCCATCACAAGTTTTTTCAGTTGTTAAAAATTTTTTTGGGCATTGCTTTTAACAATCTTCCTTCAGCCCAATAGTTTCTCAAATTGCTTATGGTTCGTTCTAAAAGAGGAACAGCCAAAAATCCAACACAAAAACCCAGGCTTTCCTAGGGTGTCCTACTTTTATCACCTGGCCGTAGATATCTATGCTTAAGGCTTTGAGACCATCTCCAAGCAAACTCGTGTTCCTGCAGATGTTATTGAAACAGCATGGTTCATGCCACCGAGTGGGGAAGTGTAACCCCAATTTGATCTTACAGACACTGTGGATGGGAGAAAAACAGCCAAGGAAACCCCCAAACTGCTCAAGCTGAACTCCGAGGTTGAGGGATCTCACCCTATTGCATCATTTACTGCTTTTTTGAATCACAATTATCCGCTCATTCCTTTTCTAAGCTGCCTTTCTAAATCAGGAACATACTTGTAAATATTTTAAATCTAAGGCAGTATCGTGGAGCCAAAAGATGCATGGAATGGAATTCAGAAAAAGAAGCCACAAACTATAAAAATCTCAGATTTTGGTACTTTGAAGAAGAATCTTTTAGCTCAGAAAACAAAGACCCTAGAGAGAGAACAGAAGTAGTAAAAATCAGGTTTGATAATTCCTAAAGTTTCTGGGAGGATTTTCTTTGGACTAATGATAAATGTTACTCTTTAGCCAGACAGACCATTTGTATGTGTAATGGAGGAACATTATGCTTTCAAATTAAATACAAGTGGAAAGAATATATATAGAGCTATTCTATTCACACTGAACATGCAAAACTGAGCCTCAGTTGCTCCAAAGTGAAGAACACCATCTCTAGTGTGAAAACAGGTGGGAATCAGATAGTCTCTGCGTTATTATAAGGCCTCTTTGCTTTATCAGGCATGAGAAAACATGGAATTGGTGCAGGCTACAAAGAAGCATCAAGACTACCAAGGCATCCTGGACAGAAACATATTGTCCAGCATCGAAAAGCTCAGCCTCAGTCACAACAGGACATCCAAGTCAAAACACATTAAGATATTAAGTAATTGCTTAACTCGAGACCAGGTTTTATTTCTACTGTGGATCAGGAACATATCTTTAAACTCTGCTCCTTAATCCTGAGACATCTTGAGGAGTTTGCTCAGAAAAGGAGTGGTCCAAGCTGCTAAGTCAATGCCGATGTCCCATTATGGAGTACAGTGATTGCTTCTTAGCAGTTCTAATTTAGGCTTTGCTCACTCAAATGAAATATTAAACTGAATCAAAACCAAAAACAAAGTCTGATTTAACAAATATGATCAAAAACAATTATGGATGCGGAAGCCCATTTGTCAGTTTGGAGTTGTTGCAGTGTTTATTGTGAAAGACTAGCAACCATTTATTTAGATGTGATGGGATTGTGTTTAGTTTTAGATTCTGATAATTTTATTTTCTTGGCATTTTAAAAACTCCTGAAATAAGAAATTTTTCTTTATGAAGTTTAAATCAATCAGTATGCAAGTTCCCTATGTACAGAATATCAAGTGGTGCAGCATTTCCCCTCTCTGTCTCTTTTAGCTTTATGTGTTATTAATAATAAACCATCCATTTTTAAAACCCCTTTGTAAATTCATGAAAGCGTAAGCTTTCATTTGGACATCCCCTGTTATAGATGTGCGGTCTTTCTAATTATTCATTGACTCATCACACATCAGGGGAGATAAACGTCTCCACTGGCTCTTTTTGTAAATAATATTTTATCATAAAGCACACTTCCACTTTTCTCAGGCCCTAGCATGAACACATGCACCAAAGCATTGAAGTTTTGTGGAAACCAACATTAGCTGCATCTTGATGTTGACATGTTTGGAGTTTAAACTAGGCTCTTTGCAGAAAACACATTTTCTGAGCCATTCCTCCCAGAGTGTATTCAATTAATAGAAAGTTATGTATTGGTATGGCTGGCACACATTGGCATTATGATATCCTGATGCTGTTATTTCCCGATTTTGAATGTTACGCATCTGAAGATTGAAATTGTTCCTAGCTCTTCTAACGAAAATAGCTCAAGCTCAGTGGGATTGGTTGGGGAGAGTAGCTTCATGTTTATCCTGACCAGCGTTGTGGTCCCTGGTGAAGAGAAGCAACCTGACAGCATGATGCTGCCACCGCCATGTGTCACCATGGAGACAGTGTGTTCAGGGTGATGTGAAGCATTTTATGTCTGCAACTCTAAGAATCTCGCAAAAGTTGCATTTTTGGAATCATCTAACTAAAGCAATCGGTTTCACAAGCTTGCTGTGCCCTTTGAATAATTTGACACAACCTCCAAACTTTTGTCTTTCAACAACAGCGTTATTGTTGCCGCTTTCCCATAAAGACAACATCTGTACACGAGTAACACTTACAGATGTTGCAGGTGGCATTTTTTCCACCTGAGCCTTGGATTGATGCAGTTTCTCCAGTGTTTCCCTAAAGCCTAGTTTAAACTGCAGTTGTATCTATATTCAGCTGTGGGATAACCACTTTCTCCTGATCTGTGTTTGTGGCCTTCAGGGAGTGGATTGTTTCTTCAAGTTCTCTAGTTACCGGGGCTTGGGGTGGGGTGGGGGTGAGGAATTTGCATGAAAACCACTTTATAAATTGAGTTTGACTTGATAATTATCCCCTGTTGAGTCTTCAACAGAACATCTGGATTCATACTGAGATTAAATTACACACATTGCTAGCATTAAAGCAGTTAGATGGCTGCCGAAGGCAACTGGTTACACTGGGTTTTATTTAGGGGTATCACAGCAAAGGGGGGTAAACGGGTAGATGTAAGCCGAGGTAAAAACTACCTGTAGGGCTTTACCACCTGAGGTACCTCCAAACGGTGCATACAGGGTAGCTTCAGGGTCATCAGCCAGGAGCCACCCTTCGTTGATGTTTTGCTCCATTAATCCGGGAACACTTCACGCTGGTGGAGCCATGGCAGGGACGTCTCCCTGCTGCCCCCTGCAGCTACCCCTAAGACCCTTGTTTTTCCCGACGATGTGTCCTACCTTCTCAGCCACAGCCAGAAGCTGGCTGTTTCCGCCTCCTCTGCAAGGTCTATGGATGCCTTCTTCAACTTAGGCCCAAACGCTCATATGTTCCTCAGGAGTCGCTGGATGGATGTTCCAATAAAGTCCCTGCAGCCAACCTCAACAGGACAGACAATGGTCGTCCATCCTGCCTCTTAACACTCAGCTGCCAACTCGGTGTATTTATCTTTCCTCCTTGTGAACGCTGCCTCCATTCCTCCCTCCCGAGGAACGGTGAGCTCTGCCAGGATCGCTATTTTTGCCAAGAGGGATCATAGGATGATGTCTGGTCTCAGAAAGGTCGTGGTTATCTCTGGAGTGAACTTGAGCTGGCGATCAAGGTCCACCCCTAAGTTCCAGTCACATCCAGGTGTTAACAGTGATCTTCTTACCTTCTGGGTGATGTTCTGAGGCCCTGCCCCTTGTTGTGCCTCGAGGACTTCTGCCAGCTTCTGCAGGATCTGGTCGTGCCGCCACCTGTACCAACCTCGGGCTGTCTTGCAACTGTACAGGATGTGTTGTAGGCTTGGATTTGGGGCAATCCACACCACACTATTTAGATTGGAGCCAATTCGTGTTAAGCCACCAATTATAAAATGAGACGCATTATAGTTTGTTGCTATAACGTTTGAAATGACGTGAATATTGTTGCAAGACACTGAAACACGAGTCCTGATTCCCTCGCATATCCCATAAATCAAGACTGAAACTCTTTGTTTTAGGCCTTTGTTGTTTTCTGTAAATAACATGTTGTAGTAAGTAGCTAAGCTAACAAATCAAGGTAAGAGATTGAAAAAAGAAAAGGAAGTTTTGAGAGGCTGCCACATGCGAAAATAAATTGAAAACACCCTCTAACTTCTGACTCGCATTAACAAGGCATCTTGGAAAAGAGCTCTGCAAAATGATTAATGGATAATCTTGGCAGGCTGTTGTGGAGACTTCTGGGAAATCACTGACACAGAATAGGAGCCTGAGCTGTCGTTTGGTGTTAGTGTCCGACAGAAAAAAAATGTGCATCTTCTATCTTTCCTCAAACAGCAGCAGGGAAGTCAACTGTTAAGAAAACGCAGAAACAATGGTTTCTTCTTCTTACAGTGAAACTCCCCTTAGACTGACTATTTTACATTTAAATGAGACTTCCTCTTACAATTTGACAAAAGTAAAATTTTTTCCCCCACCGTCGGTTCCTTTATAATAGCCAACCTTCCTACTGCTGACATAGCTCTGACCGAAGAACATGTTGGTTCCATGTCTTCTTTGCTGCATGGCTGCATCCCGTGAAGGGCCAGAGGTGGTGACATGTCACAGAGACAAAAGAGAGAAAAAGAAAACTAGAGCACATAGTGTGGGGGTGCAGTGAGCCAGCCGGTGCTGCAGCGGAGGCCCCCCGTGTTTGATGTGCACGCACAGAGAGGAATGACCCAGTTCAGCGGTGACATGTTTACAGCCGATGAGCACAGGCCAGTGATTTAGCTTGCAGAGATTGCACCCTTGCTTCAGGGCCCTCTCATTTGGAGCGCCTGGACTTCAAATCTTTTAGGGAGAGAGGACACTGACAGTGCTTGAAAACTCCTTTGTCAAGTCAGCATCTGTGTCTTCTTTCGTTTTTGTGTCTCCCAAATCACCACTCTTTCTATTTTTGACATGACAGCAGAGTGAATACGTTTGCATTTGATTTTCCTCAAACTTTTATACTCACGGTCTCAGGAGGATTGTTTACCTGACTGAAAAGGGAATCACAGACACCAGGAAAGGGAATTCACCTCTAGATTTTTTTTTCTTGTTAAAATCACCTCTCTCAGAGCACAATTTGAAATTAGAATCTGGTAATTAAACAACCTAAAATCAGGCATTTCTCACATTCTGAGTTTACGCAAAACTGGTTAAAAGAAAACTGCTATTTGCGGAAGGCCGTAGCAAATCCTGCTTGCAGGTTGCCACAAGCGTGACACAAAAAAACAGGCAAAAGAAGCTGCGGTGGTCTGAAATAATGGAGAAAAACAAACTTTTTGTCTGCAAACAAATGTAGACTAAACGTGTGGTAGAAAGCGAACTCTTCACATTATACTGAACACAATTGTCACTGTGAAAACATGGTGTATATTGATATACTGATATATTTGCACGATGTTTCTTTGGCAAAATATAGGAAAAAAATACATATGATTCTATAGCTGTTACAGAGTTAGTTACAATTAGGCTAGAATTTTGTGAATTACATTTTTCATTTGTTAGTAATAAACATATTGCGTGCGTTGTACATGCGCTGCTCTCTGCTCCATCCAACACACTGTATTCTCAATGATTAAAGCTGCAGCATGTCCAGAACGAGGTCATTAGGTGCCCATATTTTACTAATGCTGTTGAAATGCGCCACACTTTATCATGGCCTCTATTAAATGTAAAGTTTCCTGTGACGTCGGCTTATTTTCATTCGGTCTTCCGCATTCATATATATTATCTTCCTGTAGAATAGATCCATCATTTGGGATAAGTAGAATAAATAAGTGAGCTCATTTTAGACTAGATTCAATTTACTTTGTGATTGTTGTGAGCAGTTTGTTAATAAAATCCTTAAACTTTAGATATTATCTCCGTGATTCCTTTGTTTATGTTTTTTTATACGTCGCCAAAAGGACCCATCCTTCAAATAAAGACTGATAGTCTAGTGTAATAATTTATATTGTTTCTTATATTGATTAAGAAACTGGTGCCCATTTTTGCTCATTTTATCACTGATAATTCAAGTTTCTTAACAATTATCCCAGTATTAGGTCATTGGTATAATTGTTCCAAATTATTATTGACCAGACAATGAAAACTCTTCAAAGTCCACAACACTATATTTTATTAAATGGAGCCCAGCAAGAATATAACGACTCCAGTGGAAACTAACGAGGATCCATGAGGATCACAACACACACTGTGTGCTCTGAGCGAAAAGAGAGTTATGATGAGTCTTTGGAGAAATAAAAGGAAATATCTACATAACTGTCAGGTTTATGTCCATTAGAGTGTTACTTTCTATTAGGTTGGAATGTCTGTGAATTACATTTTTCATTTGTCAGCAATAAACTTTGAATGTGGTGGCACAAAGTTAAGACATGGCTGTCATAGGCAGTAAAAATAGACTGGTGCAAGCAGTTTGATGTTTAATAAATCACACTGCATCAGGAACGCCTACTTATTTGCCTGTTGTCCTCACAATATTTTACATCTTCTAACAGAAACGCCCATATTGCATATTCAGCATGGGGAAAAAACGCTAGATGGATTGGAGGCATCTTGCTCTGAGTTTAACAGGCGTTATGCTCTCTGTGCTATGTTAGTAAATCAGCTACAGCATGTTCTTGTGACACAGTGCACTTTGTACCGGTTTTAACCTGTGTAAACCATTGATAAATGAGGTCCAATAACACCAATTGTTATATGGCAAAATGGGCAAAAGATGAAAAGGTTAGTATTATTTTACAAGGCACTGCACGCATCTTGAAGCTAATTTACATAGTAAATATTCGTACCATTAATACTTTATTTGATACTAAATTGTATGGCACAGCTATAAGTTCTCCATGTTTCACAATAAAAAATGTTGTAAGCAATCTCTTTGTTCAAACTTGAAACACACCAGACTCGACGGCTATTTTAACATTTGAAGAACATCAAAATTTTGGTTGAACGTTTTTTTCTTTTCATCTCACTCAAAACGTCATTGTGTCCAATGATGTTTGAGCAAATGTGAACAGAACAGATAGCATTTGGTTCCCCAAGCGATCCCACTTGGGGAACCAAAAAAACATTAGGGCCGGCTCTGCCTGTCGCTTGAAACGTCTGCAGCTCACTTACCTGTGTCCTTAAACACATGTAGCCTTACCCCATACAACTTGCAGCCTTACAGACCTCTAACCCTACATATCTGTAGGCTTGCACACCTGAAATTGTACACATCTGTAACTACACTCAAATGAAGACGCCTGTAGACTAATGCACCTGAATCTTTGCCTGAAGCCTTACACATTTAAAGCATAACACATTTGTAGCCTTACTAATCTGAAGTCTTACATTTTCCAGATTTTGTGTTTCGTTTAAATGCAATTTAGCAAACCTGTGCCCTGCAGCCTCAATTTTTTTTCAGAGCATGCTTTCTTTTTTTTATCCCTTTTTGTCCAAACAAGCCACCTGTTGTCCTCTCATCAAGTCGGACATCTGGGTCAAAGACTTCTTTGAAAATTCTGTCTCAGCTTCAGAGGACAATTTGCTTCTAATTCATTAATAATCGTCCTTAGTGTAAAAGGTTTTCTTTCCTAGGACTTAGTAATAATATTGCAAAGCTTCCTAGATTGACAGAATCAAACTTCTTATTTGTGATTACACTCAGACCATTTACACAGAGCAAGAGAAAACAGATTTTTTACCTCAGTAAGACTGAATGTTATACGCCTTAGTCCGACTGAAGTCGAACCAAAGCGGAGTTTGAGTAATTGGACTAAGGCAGCAACATATTGCGAATGGAAATCAAATTTCTCTGCCCATAATGACTGTAAATTTTTCTACTCTTGGAAGTTGGATTCGAAACACTCTGAAACCTTTTTTTTATATCCTCAAAATCCCAGAATTAAACATGGTCACTCTTTCTTTCTACAGCTGTATATTATTTCAAAACTTACCAATCAAAATGAGTGTTGGGGTCTTTTGAAAAAAAATATTTTCTTTTGAGAGATTTAGTAGTGGTTTGATGTGTTTTTTTTCTTTCTGTGGTAAGTGCCTGTGCGAACATGCTTCCACTAGCTTGAATAATTCATTCCAATGTGAGATGAATAGTTCGTGCTTCTTTTCTTAGTCATCAACTCATGACCTACCTAACATCTGATTCCTTTTCCTTCTTTCTGTTTAAAGAATGAAGAAAACCACCAATTGGTGACGTAACGCATAGGGTTTAAAAACTAGCCTCATTCTCTTAAAATAATTCACTCACATTCAGAATTCAGAAAATAAGCTGAAACGTCTCCGAAATGAGATTGTTCACAGGTTAAATAGGGCGCCCACCTCCATTGCTTCTATGGGTTTTGATACAGGACAACTATGAGTAAAAAGTTTAATCTGTACTGCACCTTGATTTGTCAGATATCTAAACCTATTTTTTTTAAAGTTCCCACTGATAAATCATGTACGGTAATATATGTCACTTTTTTCATACCCTTTGGACCCTGCGTACTATATAACAATGCAGCAGATCTTATTACTGGCTAACGGCCTCTGTGAGACACTATAGCAGCAATTGTGAGACGGACACTTGGGGAAAGATTATTTCCTGAAGAAGACACTACCGGTAGTTTTCATGCACACACCCTCATCAATGAAAAGTTAAAGGCAATGGAGCTGGCCATCTGAGAAGGTAATAGAGCTATTCCACGTTAGCCTGACATCAATGAATCAATGGCGAGATGGAGGCAGCGGGAAGAACTGAGTTAGTGTGGAAACACTCCAAAAGCTTTCAGAGGACACTGAAGATGATGACTTCCTTGGCTTTTCTCTGGAAGAGGAAGGTGAGGATACTGAGAAAAGAGAACACAGGTTCAACTTAAAAATTTCCATTTGTTACAAGTAAAAAATTAGTACGTTTAAATAAGTACGTTTATTCAAGTTACAGGCGCAAGTTACTTTATTAAGTTTAAGTTATTAAGTTAAACAAATGTAAGTGAATTAAGTTTGACTAACCCTAAATCAATTACTTGTAACAAATTTAAGCAATTTATTTAAGTTTGACCTGCATTCTCTTTTTTCAGTGTAGTGAACGCCGACTTTCCTGGTAGGGTAAAGTAGTTTTGTCCCCTACCAAACATGTTACTGTCATGTTGTGTTGATGTCGTAGTGCAGATTTGTGTGTAAATATCTCATATTACGACATGAAATGAGCGGCACATATTCAAGTATGGCCTATATACTTTATCAGGTGCGGCTTATGTTCAGGTGTACTGTGTGATATGTTTGCAAGTTGACTCTAGATTCAAGCATCAGTTTCAGCTAGTGAATAACGTTTTTTACAATGTTTCTTTCACAAACAGGCATCTGAGACAACAGACTGACTGGTAGCAGCAATGGGGAACCTGAAGGTGGTAGACTGGGCTGGGAAAGAGAACAGGTAAGTGGTTAGAGATCATGGCTGATACAGGACTCTTGGGTTTTTTCAGGTGGATTATGTAATAGAGTTTCAGAGGTCTTATTTTGAGTGATAGGTGAGGTTGCTTGGAGGAGGTAAGTAGGTAGAAAGTGACTGAGATTGGCTGGGTGGTTGGGATGCTGATGGCGTCTTCCCTTTTCTTTCTCTTTCATTGTAGGTGGATCGTTGGAAGGTGGACAAGCACAAGGCAGCGAGGAGTGGCGACGGAGGTTAGTATGGTGAGTGTTTTCCAGGAGGGAACTCGGCAGACAAGCAACCTGGAAGGCTGGGTCGGAGACAAACAACTCTGCTGGGATGGTATCCGGAGTGAGGGTCTTAGCCGTTGGGCGAGTCAGAAGCTTTCATCCAGAAACAGATCCGGTCCCCCAGTATACAACAAGGGAGGAACCTAGAGAGAGCGATGAGGAGAATAACAAGGTGAGTCTTTCAACTTGAAACCACCCGGGAAACTAATCAAAAGATCAAGTTGGCCTTGGCACCACATCGGGTGCAAGCACCATCTGGCATCAGCCTCCGGGATTCCTTTCTCCTTTTATGCTGCAGTACTGATGAGGTCGGATCAGGATCACCTGTGGCTGCGGCTTCCAATCACATTCTGCAGAAAGACGTAGGAAAAAACAAACATACCCAGGAACTCAGCGCACAGCCACTGAATCCTAACTGCTCAATAGTCCAAAAAGTACAGTAATACTTCATATGATTGGTCGCACATGAATCTTTTCTTCTAACCCCCATTGCCTGCATGAGCCATGGAAAAGAAATAGACGGCAAAAACAAGCAGTCAGAAAAAGCCAGTTTCTTCTACATCACAAAGAAAATTAGTATTTACGGACATGGACACCAGGGCTTAGGACCACCTATGGGAAGGTTGTTTTAATTTTGAGGCCAGCAAAGAGCAGAGCACTTCTCTACTAAAGTAGTAGGACCTAATCATTAGCAACCCCACAACTAGGTGGAACATGTTCAGGCTCATGCTATTGCAGGGATAACACGTCAGTTTTGCAGTTTTTATCCAACAAAGAGGAGCTGAGGAAGAAACTATTGGACTTTGTCTTTAATACCAAAGTTAAGTTGGTTTACTTAGGAAGCATCAGCAGGTCCTTTATCATGCCCAGAAGGTAGTACTGAGGATGTTACATGAGTTATTAAGATATTCAGTTATCAAGCAAACTCTGTGGCTGAGTAAACCTGTTTTTATAAGCTCTGTCTGCAATGAAGAAGAAGTAATGAAAGAAGATGAGAAAAGGGTTATTTTAGAGAGGACACATTGCTATGAAGGAACACAACACTGACAGGAACAAAACTTAAAAGTTACTCCAACTAGCTCTATGATTCTAAGAATTTTTGAAGTTATCTGGAGAAAAAGCTGCTCTTTTATACGAAAGGTAAAATCGGATGTGTTTGTGAATACTACGGTCATTTTCAAATAACACTTAATGCCCAGTTTAGGAGGTTGCAAGTTCAGCTGCAATAATGAATCTCAATTATTCTGCTTTTGATTACATGGTGTTTAAGGTCATGTGTGAGTTGCCACAGGGCCTGCATGAAAGCCTAAGCATATTCATTTTTTCTGATTAAAGCCTCTGATCAAGGGGCCTTCCTCTATAATTACAGCCAACCCCACAGGCTCTCTCTTTGTGTGACCCGAGTTGTTGTCAAGGCAACAACCAAATTAAATACGTCTTAGAGGGGAGTAAATATACCCTTGCTCTAAATATGTAATCTCGTTTGATGTGTTTGCCACAGTGCTCTCTTCGTGGAGGAGGGAATCATTCACAGGGATTGTACGAGTCGAGGGTGAGCCCACTATGATAATACAGTTACAGAGTCGCAAAAAGCTCAATCGAACTGAAGTTTGTGTGAAACACTAGGACTCCAGATTGATTTTCTTGGCTGATCTCTCTTTTTAGTGGGGGAATTCTTGTTTCACTGACAACCAGAAGCTTGGATCTTTTCCAAGTCAAAATGGAAACTGGCAACACAAGCTGGAAAACCTGATAAACCTGCTAATTAGGGGTTTGTTGAGCTGCCACAGAGAAACTTCGCACAACAACATTTGAAACATCTCTCAGCAGCATTGCTATTCTTTCTATTCCCTCTTATTGGTGCTTTTAGCATTGTGACCCCTTACAGATTAAAGGTGGAAAATCTGAGTTCTGCCTAATGACAAGCTACAAATGTCTCTGAATTAGATATTTTGAATCTGATATTTAACAAGTTAGTTTTTCAACCCTATTCAGTTTTCAGATGATCAGCCTAGGAAGTGCTTCACTCCTCAAGACAGAACACACACAGTGCTCTGTTCCTAACCCTGTGCTGACACTGAGGAACTGTCCTGCTATTTCTCACCTATTTCCCAACTTCGTCATCGACACACAGTGAAGGTTTCAAACTGTCCATTTGAATTACGCGAGGAGGCTGTATGATCTGGCTGCAAATTGAATTTCCTGGGAGAAACCCATCTATCCACTTGTAACTGGCACTGCTGTAGTTTGAGACAAACTGTCAGACAGATTCTTGGAAAGACTCAGAAATCCTATTTTAATTCAACTTTAATTCAGTTTATTCATATAGTGCTAATTCACAACAGATGTCATATCAACGCACTTTAGAAAAAGTACTTTTAATACAATTTTACAAACATTCCAACCAGTTAAAAAAAAAATTATATTTAAGGATCCCAGCAGATTGCTTTAAATCATTGACATGAGGTTGGCCTCCATTGATGCAGACATTAAAATCACAGCAGTCCTTAATCCCTTATCCTGAGGAAGCATGTAGCGACAGTGGAGTAGAAAAAAAACATCCCTAACAAGGGGAAACCTCCGGCAGAACCTGGCTCGGTACAAGTGGTCATCTGCCACAACCATTTGGTAGTTTGGAAAACCAGCATAGACACAGAAACAACAAAAGGAACTGATGTAGAAGTACTTTCTATATTAAAGAAAGTAAAAAGTTGATAACAGGACATGGAAGATGCTCAGTCACTGGGAACATCATCTGAGGTTGATGCTGCACATCCAGCGTAGAGTTGCAGTTGAGCAGGATACCAGACCAGGTGTAGCCACTATGGAGAGAAAAAAGTAGGTTAACAGCCGAAATAACAGAAAAGAAAAATAATCAAAGAATAGTCTATGCCTGTAGTCTATGTTCTAAGCCTAGTCTATGTTCAAAACTTCAACTAGCTGAACTTCTTCGTTGCTAGCGTTATTAGCTTTGAAGCTTGAAACGCAGGAAAAGCTTGAGAAGCTGACAGAGCCAAAGCTCACCAAACCCCGCAAAGGCCGTGACGCTCCTCCAAGGGTCTCCACCATAGAATTAACATGTAATCTTGATGTTGCTGACGCTGACAAAGCCTGTGGTCTGAACGCAGCATTAGGCTCCCGATATGAACCATGTTAGTTACTAGTATATTAATAGATATTAGATACTAGTTTACTGCATTTAAAAATCCTGAGTTTATGTTTGCATAAGTTTGAGGACAGAAAAAAAGTCTACTGGTAAGCACACACTGTCTTTGTGCCTCTTAGATATTGGTGTACCACCAATAATATTCCAGTGTAGCTCTTTCTCACAGACAAAAAGTATTGTGCTTCTGTTTTTGTAAAAAATAAATGAATGAAACCAATATGACATGTTTTTGAGAACGGACCCACTGTTATAAAATTAATCTGGTTCAGGACCACTTTAATCCCAGCCCCTCTTGGGCTAGCTAGCAGCTTAATAAAGAAAATTTTAAAAATAATTGTAAGCCTTAAAAAGATAGCCTTTTGTCAAACCATCAGTTAATACAGTCAGAAATTAAAAATGCATTCACTTAAAGACAAGGATTAATGTTTATAGAAAAGCTTGCAAATCCTGGTCTTCACTGTCTTTGTTTAGGTTACTTTTGGAAAGCTTTATTGGCCTCCCCAAAAATATCCCTATTTTCACTTTATTTTTCTGGTCTAAATGTGGTTATTGACTTAAAAAGATGAAATAATTACATGAAACATCCATGGATATCCAGTTTTTGGAGCGAAAGGACCACTTGGTGGTCTAACCTTGTACTAAACCTTAATTTTGGTCACATTACTGCGTAAAAATAAAAAATAAAATAAAAACCAAACAAACGGGAAAATGGATTTGTTGTTTGATTTTTTTTTTTAAACAGTGGGGTGTTGTAAAATGAGTGAGAGGCCCATAACAGCCTCTGTAGAACCCAGCTAACTATTTGTAAAATTATGGAAGAATCTTCAAAGTGCAGTTCTGAAATTACAAGCACAAACAGGGGAGTCCCAGTGCCTGCTGGACTCTAACAGCAGATGTTTAGAGAACCGTTGTGGGCAGACGGAGCTGAAATAAATTAAAACTCTCTAACATAAAGGGAATTGCCTCTAGAGGCACCAGCCGAAGCTTCCTCCTGTCATCCCAACTGGACATCAGCTCCCACTACAGGCTTAGGTGTCAGTGTCTGGGGCACGGCTCTGAACTGTGAGAGAGGTGGGCCATCTAGATCCATACAGAGAAGATGGAAATGGATAGGAACTCACAGAGCATCTATCACACAAGACAAACTTATCGATAGTGGTCAGTGGGTTTCAACAAATTACTTTTTTTTTTAATCTTCTGAACTGACCATTTGGTGTATGTGTTGATTTAACATTTGTGACTCCTGATAAGTTACAAAAGCAGGTTCTGACCTTTCTGACAAGAATGAAAGATTCTTGCATTTGGTTGCTGAATTGAAAACAGCATTAACTGAGCACTAAAACATCTGTAAGCCTTGCTCTGATTTTGTTATAGCTTTTGAGTTACACAGTATTGTTGTTAATGATGGCGTTTCAGATGCTTTGCTAAACATAGTACAATACTATATTTTTAATGAGGTTTTGCGCCATTTAACAGTCGTCTTAGTGGGTATGTTAGGCAGAAATTTGCAACTGGATGCGAAAACTGTTCTGACATCTTGTGTAACTTCTCATAAAGTTAAGGCAACGATTATTGTATCTCTAGGAAACTGCAAAAATGGTTGAACGAGGGGGAGTGGAAGGATCTGCAACCTGGAGCGGGGTGGAGTATGCAGCGCCCCCAACTGGAGTTTAAGAGATTGCTCCAAAACTACTTCTTATCTATACTCTTCAGAACAGGGGAGGAACAGGAGCCTTTAGAGCAAAAATAATGGAGAATTCAAAACTAAGAATTGCAATTCCACTTCATATAGACCATAACTGAATGATATGGTTATAATAAGGAAGAATTTAGAAGCATGATATTTCCACTTTAATTGAAAAGCTTGAGAGTGTCACTGGAGAGGAGCAACTTAGTTGAGACGTTTGGATACATATCTTAGTTTAGAAAATAATCAATCCTATATTCTATATTGTCCCACAAGGGGAAATTTTGTCATATGCATATGCACTATGCTGCTGGTAAGGATGGGATAAAACATCATATCTAAAAATGGGAACTATCCCTTAAATGAGCAATGTTATTTTGACACATTAAAAAATTTACTGAACACAAGAAACACTATACTATTCTTTACTGAACACTATACCAAATCAATAATTACCAGGTATAAGGAGGTATATGCATGGCAGTTGTCATTATTTATTTCTTTAATCAATATTATGAAAAATGTCATATTATTTTTCAGCTGTGGGTCTCTTTGTGTTTTACTCCTAATGATTAAATCACTTCTCTGTTTCCAATGATTTATAATACAATCCTTTGCCAGGACAAATTTAGGGGAGCAATAAAAAATTTCAGGTTCAAGTCTAGACCTGAATGTATTCTCTCTTAAAAGTATCTCTCATGACCGAACCAAACTAGTAATTACTGAAGAATGTGTCACTTGGGCAGATTCCAATCTTTTGGCAAGTAGGTAAGCTTTAGAAATGGCATCTATTAAATGTTCTTTCAACAATAAGTCTAATATTAGAGAGCCCTGTATTTAGTCTGGCTTCACTGTGCAGGCTGGGACAGGTCTGCATTGCTGCAGGCTCAGGTTGGGACTGCCACAAGAATAGTCCAATAAAGCAGGATCGTCTGACATATAATATTCATTCTGCCGCCTAGTTCCCCGCCAGGGAATGAGTGACATTTATGAACATGGCTCTGAGGCATGTTGAAGAGAAATGAAAAGTCACTGTGCCTGTCTGACCCTGGATCCAGTCTCCACAGCAGTGCAGGCCTCTGAGTTGGCTGCAAGTCATAGAATATGGATTTAATATGCATCTTAATCATTATCAAAAAAGAAACCGGTAGGTTAGACCTTTTGACCCAAAAGGAAGTTTCTGATATTCTGTTCTTTGTCATTTTTCCATAAGGTTGTTTGGCCGGCATCAGAATTACAAACCAAAGACAAGGTATCTAAAGTTAAAAATAGTACCTGTCAATTCTATCTAACAAACTGCTATTCATTCCTATAGAAAGCACTCTTGTCTAAGCGCCTTTGTGTTAAGCTATCTCTACTTCCTCAATAAAATATTTTTTGAGCTGTTCCTCCTTATAACCATTTTTACCCTAACTGTTTTTGTCTCTCTTTCTCATGGTAACTCCTTATTCCTGCCTTTGTCTTCTGTTATGCTTTTATTAACCACATGTACGTTGTCCCCCAAAGAAAGTGCTATTGCACCCATGCTAATATGTTTTTTCTGACTCCGTCCTGTTCTTTCCTAGTTTAAGCCTGGTTGATACATCTCAGTTTTAACAGAGACAATTGACACAGTGCTATTATTTGTTGACCCAAGGGCTCTATAGTCACTGTAATCAGTAGTGCAACATTTGGGCACTACATGCTTTAGTTTGAAAGGATAATTAATTAATCTAATATGGTGTTTTGGCAATTTTGAAAACAAGGAGGTGTATAGAAACAACAAAAAAGGCTGCTGTGTTTCCATGCATTTTTAGAGTAGTGCTCCTTGTGTAGGTGAAGCCTTGGCTGTTTCTAAATACCGGGGAACCTCGCCTTGATGCCTTGGTCCCCCCCAGTTGCCTAGGACATACGTCATCATAGACGACCAAGACGTGTTCCAATGCTCATGTGCTACCGAGGCATCTGTTCTCCGTTTGTTAGCCGTTTAGCTAACTGACCAAAGATACATGTGAGGTGCCTTGATGCCTTCTCCTGGTCAAAAATTTCCCAAAAAACAGCGCGTTAGGAGCCGGCAGCAGTTACATCGGGGGTACATTTCCATTTTAAATGTAAGTCAACTAATTTTAGCTATCAGGCTTATATCTAAAATGTTTGTTTTATTTTTATTATTATTTTTTTTTAGATCCAAAGAGGTTATATATGGTTGGTTAGTTGCATAGTAGTTGCAGCTTTGGTGGCTACCAGGTACTAATTCACTTAAACATTTGATTTAACCGACATATACACAGTTAAAAAAAGTAAAACGCTCGTTATATATTTCCAGTTCCATGGCTGAAGTAATTTTACTACGCTGCAATGCTACTACGAGGGGCGGGACGTAAACAGAGCATATAAACCGGCAGCCGTGGTCACGTGAGGTAAATCTGTTCCATGAGGAGCCTAAGTCACACCCTTCTACTTCCGGTCCATGGGTACCCTACTGCCACAAAAAAAAAATGAATGAGATTCAATGGAGCAATAATATATCATTTTTGGTTCATTTTTAAAATGTGGCGTGGATTGAACATATGATGTCCGTGAATTTAAAAAAAAAAATTTGAAGCAGACAAAAAGCAGATTTTTGACCGGCAGCAAAAGTTATTTTAGGTTTTGTGCAAATACGTCTAGCGGACTACAACTGCAGAAGAAGAAGGAGACCGAGGTACGTAGCCTCAAGGACGAAGAAAGGAGCATTAAACACGGAGAAAACCACTATAAATCCGACCATGTGGAAAGTGGCAGCTATATCGGGGGTAAAGCAGTCGGTGGAATGAGAGCCAACATGGAGGAGAAGCTCTACAAGTTCTTGGTTAGTGTTTTACGTGCTACAGCTAATGGGGCACATGAGTCTTAACTAGAGCTCAATTAGTCTGTTTATAATTTATGTCAATGGAAGCTTTGTGAATCAGTTCCATCAATTGTGATCATTTCCATACAGCGCCTTTGTAAACCTATCCCTGAATCCGAATTCTGTAGTATGTACTGCATGCTACATAGTAGCTACTACTTGCCCGTTGATGTAGTAAATACTGCGTAGCCATTTTGCCAGGTGTTTACGTTACGTTACGTAGCCTGTGGTCCCATCCTCAGTAGCCGACATCACTCATTTTCTACGATTTTGGGGCTTCCGCTGCATTGTGGGATAGCGTAGCATATAGCTGATTTTACTGTGGTGGTGGTACACATCCGGGAACTTTATGCCTACTACGCCAATCCATACTAGAGATTTGGATCTACTACATCGCTCTCTTACTTATTCGGTATTCGGATGTAGGGAATGACATAGTTCACACCAGACATGGAGCGCCGCAGTCTTCTGCAGCTGGCTTGTGCCGTGAAGCTTTCATTTCGATCTGTTTTTCTTTTTTTTGCGCGGGCTGCGAGCGATCAGTGTGTGGAGGATCAAAACTGACATAATTAAAAATAAAAGCAGAAATATGTACATATTGCTTTTCCTTTTCCTTAAACTTGCATTTTTGCAAAGAAATATATATATATATACATATATATATATATATATATATATAAAATATATAAATATATATATATATATATATATATATATATATATATATCCTTTTCCTTTTGCATGCATTTCTGTCAAGAAAAATATATTTTGTTTTTCCTCCTCTCTTTTTACTTTTCAGCCACTACAAACCACGCCCCCAGTCAAGTCAGGCACAACTAAAGCAACATGGCCGCTGCCGACCTGATGTTTCTGAGCAGGAGAAATCCGTCCTGATGGCTCTTCAGAGGGCTTCTCCCTCAGCTTGGACCCCTGGAATGATGGTAAGTTAAGCGTGGTTCCTTATGTATTTAGTTGTATACTTTTGGAAATGCTAATACACTATAATAAAGTTATTTTAGGCTTTCTATGACGATGTATTGCAAAGGCTGCAAATTCAGCTTGGATGTGTTGTAGGCCACTCAAGCCAACTTAAAAGGTAGTTAATCCTTTACTCATAAAAAATTGATATAAGCATGTCCAGAAAGTAATACCAACTTTTGTCCACTATAGTATCAGCTTTGAGCTTGATAACGTTGCCTGAATTAAAGATAAGCTATGAGAGGCAAGGGGAGCATTACCATAGCAACGCTTAGGCACACTCGATCCGGTAAATCTCTGCTACTGGGTAATGTGAGGTTACAGACGTACGTACATTCTTTTGTTTTGTTAGAAATCTAATTTAATAAAGTAAGCATGATCTCTGCTAATGTTGAAACGTGCAGACGCCCATATCACACGACATCCGGAGGAACAGGTTGGATAGACTCATCAGGAAGGCCAGCTCTGTCCTAGGATGCACCCTGGATCCATTGCAGGTGGTGGGAGACAGACGGACTCTGGCCAAAATAACATCTCTGCTGGACAGAGCTCCGTCAGTGACAGACTGCTGCATCCTAGATGTATGAAGGAGCGTTTCCTTCACTTCAGTCATATCTAATGTCATTTCTCAGATTTCTTTTTAAAGGCATTGTCCTTGTTTACAAACACTGTCTGATTTTCAACCTTAAAAGACCCGTAGCAGAGATAATGGCTTTGGTTCCCCCCCCTGTCTTGGGAGAGCACCATATCAGATGTAGCGTGAGGAGGAATATTAGATGGTTCCAGTCCATGTTTAGAATCAGACATCCTGTCCCTTCAGCTCCCTGCCAAACTCATTAGGAAACTCCTTTCTAACATTATAGGAGCTGCCCAATGCAGAGTCATTATAACATCTCTCCCCTCTGGAATTATGATCTCTGAATTTTATCTCAACATAAGCCGCTTTTTTTGAAGTAAGTAATGTTTAATTATACTGGAAATGAGGGCTGTGGAGACCAGACGGGCTCAGTGCGCTATGGGGCCTCAACGAGGTCCTTGCAAGATGGACGGATTGAACCAACCTATCCACGAAAATTATGTTCCAACTTATGCCTCTTCTGATGGCAAATATAATACCACTATTTTCAGAATTTGGATTAAAAAACATTAGGTAAAAGGCAAGTCCATTTTATTTGTGTAGCACACTTTCAGCAAAAGGTAATTCAAGGTGCTCTACATGATTCAGTGGTAAAGAAACCAAACATATAATAAAGCATGAAAAGTAAAAAAAGCAATAGAATGAAAATTAATACCAACTATAAAAGAAAACATTTAGCATATGATTAAAAACAGCAAGTTAGGAGAAGCATAAAAAGAAAAGAAAACATTTTGTGTTTGATTTAAAACAATTACAAAAAGAATAAAAAGGAAATGTATGTCAAAAATCAATATTACTCAAAAGCATCTCTAACAGTTGAGTTTTAATCTTTGGTTTGAAGAAACCTAACGATTCAGCAACTTTGCAGTCATCAGGAAGTTTATTCCAGATTTGTGGGGCATAGAAGCTGAAAGCTGCTTCTCCATGTTTGGTTCTAATTCTAGGTATGTTTAGTAAACTACAGTTGGAGGACCGAAGTGGTTTGCTGGGTTGCAGTTCTTCAACATATTATGGTGCTACACCATTTAGTGATCTATAAACTAGTAAGAATATTTTAAAGTGTATTTTCTGAGCTACAGGGAGTCAGTATAAGGACTTAATAACTGGGGTTTCTGTGTTCTACTTTCCCGTTTTTCTTTATTTTTTAACGTGTCCTGTCTGGCAGTTTGCTACTCAAGTAAAAGCCCAACAGATCTACTTTATATAGTATTCCACTGGATATATATGTATGAGAAAGAAGATGAAGAAGAGAAACAGGACAGGTGAGAGTGTGAACTGACGATACAAGATATGGAGGTAAACAAAGAACACAACACCACCTCTGTTGGACGGCAGAGAAGTGGGAAAAACAAAAGAAGACAAACAAATACAACCAAACGAACAGAACAACATTAACAAAACAGATCTAGACTACTACACACAAAAATGGATTGATAAATACTATGCTAATGTTGCTGGAAAGCTCCTGGTACCAACTACCTGTTGATGATGAACTCAGTCCAAGATTATGTCCGTACACACCAATGTCCCCACACCTATGTGTGTTTGTGTGAGCATGCAGGTGTAAATAAGGTTTCCCCATGTAAGTGATTGATAGCTGGTGTAAGGAGCCGTCAATCCGTCCTACAGGAATCGATGCAGACATGAAGGAAGTCAGAGATATATATACGTCCAGAGCTCCCCAGATTGCAGGAGCTACAGGCGGACCAGCGCAGGGCCAACCGCCCCTCAAGAGTGGAAAAGATGGAAGCGCCAGGGGAACACACAGCAGCAGCAATGCTGGGGCACGGGAGGTCGCAGGGACGAGCCCACGGGCTCCGCCAGTAACCGGCTACGCCAGGGCGGGCCCTGCCCAGGAGGCCACGGGGATCAGGGGCACCCTGCCATCCAGCAGGGCCCCGACCAGGGATCAGCTGACAAGGGTTCCCCGCAGCAAGGCAGGAGGGACCCACAGCCGGCTGACACACGCCATCACCACCCCGGGCCAATAATCACCGCCAACAACCCTCCTCCCCCCGTATACACACACGCCATGGAGCCACAGTTAAAAAAAGTACTTTGCAAGTTCTATTGAGGATGCGAGCAGCAGCGTTCTGGATCAGCTGTCTGACTGACTTTTTAGGCAGAGTGGTGAATACACTGTTGCAGTAATCAAATGGACTAAAGATGAATGCATGGATGACTTTTTCAAGGTCCTTTTGTGATATTAATCCTTTTATCCTAGAATATTGTTCAGGTGGTAGAAGGTTGACCTTATTATTGACTCTATGTGACCCTGGAGATTCAGGTCTGTGTCCATCACTCGTTCATCACAGCCTAGATTACGCGCCTGATCATCTGTTTCTACTATTATTAACTAAAGCTGTGTGCTGACTCTTGATCGTTCCTCTTTAAGTCCAAAGATAATTATTACTTCAGTTTTGTTTCTGTTTAGCTGGAGAAAGTTATGGGACATCCAGATATTGATGTGTTCAAATCCACTCATTCATTCATTAAAACGTAATAGTAATTTTTAGAGACTACTTCCTGGTTGCTCATTCTAAATCAGGTCAACAGGCCAACTTTGGTGACAGTTTCTCAAAATTACCTGTCCCTACTTTTGGGATATATATAATGCATTGGTTCAAAACTTTAATAACGTTTGGGGTCACTTCTTATACTAGCTCATATTGCGTCTTTTACCCTTAAAGTAATCAACTTTGGACTCATCATTCCACTTTGATTTGGATGCTGAGGTGCTGTTTTAACAACTCTTAGAGCTAGAGACTGTGAACAGAGTATAGGAGCCTTAGTATTCAAATAGGACACTGCAGAAATATGAGTAATGTATTATTTAGTAGTTTAGTAAAACATGACTGAAACCTGCAAATTTTGAAAAAATATGACCATGTTTTATTGACAGAAAGACTTACAGAATAAACAAAAGATTTCATTAACAAGTAGCATTTGTTTTCCTGCAATGCCTACCTTCAAGTGGCTGAAATAAAAGGGTAAATAAAACATAATAAATAAAAAAATCCATAATAATACAAATGAATAGTGCTGACACTACTACTACTGCTACTACTACCAGTACTACTACTACCTATAATAATAATAATAATAATAATAATAATAATAATAATAATAATAATAACATTGTTTTATTAATTATTATTATTATTATTATTATTATTATTATTATTATTATTATTATTATTATTATTATTATTATATAAATTATTATGAGCTGACATATGATGCATCTCCTTGATTCTTTATCAGGTCTTGGATTTTCCTTTCCTATTTCTTAAAAACATGACATTCAGATAGAATTCGGTTAAAAAAAGTAAATCAAGGAGATAAAGGATGGTTTCTAACATTTGTGAATTACTGTTTGTTTGTCAGAAATCGCAGGAGAAACAAATGAACGAAACAAACAAAAGATTGTCCTATCATCATGTTTCACTTCAAGAGAACTGCGGAATACAGATTCTTCAGGGTAAGTATTATCAAAGCTGGGTTTTTCTTTCTTTTTTTCTCCTCAAAAAAACCCCATGAAATAATGCAGAGCATATATTGCCAAAAACCTTTATTTTAAACGATTTGATAAACCAGCAGCATGAAATCAAAAGAATCACAGTTTTTCTTTATGTCCTTCAACTGAATGTTTTCCAAGAAAATGGAATTCTGAAGTTCATTCCAGGTACTAAGAACTATGTTGACTTTAAGGGATTGAGTGTGTCACATTTTCCATGTCATTGTAATTCCCTATCTGTATTCCCATGGGGGGGGGGGGGCTATTAAATAGCTGTGACTCTAAGCAATGCAGCCATGTAAAATCTGATTATAATAGGCATCAAAAGATGTCTTCAGAAGCCTGGAATAAATTATTCCTTATTATCTCACCCTGCTCCTCAGGAAAGGAAAACAAGACAGATTTTTTACATACTGTATATACTTCGCCAAAAGGCTTTAAAGAAGATAACTAAAAGTCCACTGGAAGGTAGGTTTGGCTTTTACCTCATCTGAAAATCTGGTTCTTGATTGAACCCTAAAATGGATGATGTAACTCTGAGGCTTTTCACCACGAATCCTCTGGGAACATTGGACCATGTTCTTGTCAACAGCCAGTGACTCATCCATTAAAGAAAAGTGCTTCCTGCGATCAGAGACCAAAATAGGCTCCTCTTACAGAGGTTTGCCTCACCAGTTATTCAAGGCTTTTAATGCTGTCCATTTAAATAAATGTTTCAGTGCAAGCTGGCACTCTGACCAGGGATCTTTCCTGCTGACCATATACAGTGCTGGGAAAAGCTATTTAAGCCTTTATGGATTTTATTTTTGATTTTACATTTTGTCACGCTTAAATGTTACTTATAACAAGACAAATTTCAATATCAGACAAAGATTGTCTGACTAATTACTAATACTAAATAATAATATATAAATAATACTAAATAAAATTATAAAATTAGATTTTAAATGGTCATCCATTTATGAAAGGAGAAGTTTTCCAAATCAAACTGGTCCAATTGAAAAAATTAATAATAAGGCATTTGTGATATCTGGTAATGAGTTGCTAACATTACTGTTGAAGAACCGGAATAGCCTGTTAAAGGGAAAGTTCAGGGGTTTTTTCAACCTAGACCTTATTTTTAGTAAAATATTATGTTAATTCACTCAACCAGACAAGTTTGGAGCAACTTGGAGTCCTTCAGGAGATTATATTTAGTTGCGCGCAGCATATATCCATATAATTGGAGTCAATGAGGGCAGGAGTTTGCCGCCGGTAATAATGCATTATCTGCCCCAAAACGCCTTATTTTATCCAATGTTTAGTTATTAAACATCAGCACTACTCACGTCCGAGTTCAGAACATCTCAGAAGTGCTTATTATTTTGGTTCTGAGTTGATTCAGAGGCAAAAATACAACTACTCAATGGCACGATTACAATGACGTCACTCCCTTGCTCCATCCCAGTTGTAGTCTGAGCACAACTTTCACTCTTAGCTCTACGGCGGTCGGTTGGACTGAACTTGCAAGTGCAGACATCAACATGGTTCACGTTTGTGTGTTTCCAAATTGTACTAACTTAATGACCAATTGGACTAAGTTCAGCTACTACAGGCTCCCTTTCCGCAACCTACACAGACTACAGCTGTAATGGTGGGCAGCTGTGACGTCACTGAAATCTCTTGATGGTGTAAGTTGGAATCGGTTACATTAAAAGCCTGTAAAACACCCAGAAGCTATTACCATAGGACATCAGAGACTTTCTGAACTCACAGGGGAATATTGCTAACTCTTCTTAACAATACACTAGTAAAATTAAGACGTTTTGGGGCAGATAATGCCTTATTACAGGGAGTAAATCTCCTGCCCCATTGACTCTGATTATATGGATTTACGCTGACTGTACTGTAAGTTTTTCTGAAGGACTCCAAGTGGCTCCAAACTTGACTGGGTGAGTAAATGAACATTATATTTGGTAGAAATAAGGTCCAGGTTGAAAACCCCCACAAATGACATTCCCTTTAAAGTGTAACTAAACCCCAACTTATAAACTGTATAAATGTTTTTTTTTACCAATGCAATCTTTCAAGTTAAGGGCATATATTTTACATTTTCGTGTAAACTTGTTAAACGCCTTCTTGTACGCTACATGTGCACACAGAAGCATACTGAGAGAAACAGAGGAAGCTGAAATCCGTATATCGCACTTTGGAGGACCACAACGTCAAAGTGGTTTAAAGCCATAAGTTATAACCTATATGTTTTAGACACACCATGAATAAGGAAACAAATTCAGTAATCATATCAAAAAAGTGAAACTTGTATGTTAGATTAATTCACTACACACAGATTGATACCTTTCAAATGTTTTTTTTTCTTTTAATTATCATGATTATAACTGACAATTAATGAAATTCCCACATTTGGTATCTCAGAAAATTAGAATATTGGGAAAATTATCATTATTGAAGACACCTGATGCCACACTCTAATCAGCTCATAAATAATCCACTCTGACACACATAAAGACCAAACAGGGAAAAAGACTTCAACTGGAGAGAGGGATCATTACAGCTGTTGGCACTGTTCAACCCATGTTACAGAAACTCATGAAGTGGAGACAAGTGCATGTGTCTCACTAACAATTCCAAGTGAAATAGTAAAAATAGCAATGAAAATTCTATTTTGTTACATATATATTTCTGAAAGCTACTGTTTAAAAATCAGTTTCTTACATGTTTCTGAAAGCTACTGAATATTTATATAGTGGCTTTCAGTTATATCCTGCTCTATTACATTTTTCTGGAAACTGCCTAAACATCTCAAGGAGCTACTGTTAATTTACTATTTTGTCGTGGAAATGGCAACTAAAATATTATATCTGCCTCAAAGAGTAAATAAATGCCACAATGCAATTTAAAAGGCATGTTCTGCTGTTTCAAATGGGGGGATGCCAGAATTGATAAAAAATGTGCAAGAAGTCCAGGAACTCAAAAAGGTTGAGAACCACTGCCCTATATAACCAAGAGGCTAATCAAAATAACTGATCCCCTGGTGAATAGTCTAAACCCCACCACCATCATTGTCATTCGCAGCAGGACCATGAACTACACTCCTGCCTCCGCCATCATTAGCATTGTATTTTCCCACTCTTTTTCCACTGACATCTGCAAGTATTTTCAAATGTTTTTACATTCCTGCTGCCTCTGTCACCATTAGCAGTATTTTGACCTCCCTACTACCCCACCACATACCTTTTTCCAACCCGGACACTGTGAGGCACAGCATCAGACCCAGTATGTGCTACTTGTGGACAGTGTTGGGGAGTAACGGAATACATGTACCTGCGGTATGTATTTAGAATACTAATTATGAGTAACTGTATTCTGTTACATGGTGCTCAGAGTACAGTTACTTAAGTAATACCATTGGAATACTTGTGTGTTTTCCACTTTCCACCTGAAAGATAAACATATAAATTTTGGGAACTGTGTGTCTCCGTGTTGTGTAGATTATCCCATTATACCCCTAAACAACATGCCACCGAAAACATAGATAACCAATGCCAAAATACTGCCGACCTGCAAGCACCACCATTAACATGAGTTGTCAGGCATGGATTCACCCCGGAGCTTGGGGGGGGGGGGATTGAAGCCACAACCACAGCCAAATAAACCTACTAGCAGTGAAAGAAATGATGCATTCAATGGCGCTCTCTCACAGTTCATTTTACAAGTGATGCTACATTTCATCTAAGAATTCCTGACAAAAGCCCAACTAAAGCCATGGTGGTTAAAACGGAGGAAAAGATCAAATCTGGCAACACTAGTCATCGAGTCGCACCGCTTTTGCTTCTGGTGTCAAACTGTAAAGTATGCATGCGAACTCCGGTGATTCTTGGAAAAGCTCTAATTCAGTATCAATTAATGAAGCAGCATATTCGTATTACCACCTAAACTATTTTTTGCAAAGGATAGTGGTGATCTAGGGGGTAAAATACTTAAATTTTTGTGTAAACTTTGCTGGCAGGTCTCAAGAAGCTATGCCGCACATTAACAATGTCAACAGCAAACTAGAAATAAAGCATCTGGCTGGCCAGCCTTTCAAGGTATGTGAAAGTCACTAAAAAATGAAAAGACACTGCATCGATGTACAAAAACAAAACAAAATCATCTACCACTGTTTGTTTTTTCCATTATTTGACAGGGCCTGTATCATGTTAGTTAGGTCATTTTTCACAGTTACAGTGCTTGTTGTATCTGACATGACATTAGCTTGATTATATTTTGCTGAAAATTGGGGCTACAAGGATAAAAATTTTTCATGTGGAGAGCAATGAATGTGAGTTTACAATACTTTGCATATTTATAACAGAAAGTAGCAAATAGCCTAATTGGCTGTGGCTACGAAACAGCTAAACTTCATTTCAAATGACTAAATATAAAATGTAAAGAAATATTACCGCTAAAAACCAGTTTGTTTGGTTGGTTTTTGGTCACTGAGAGGCACAACAATTATTTTTGGCACAACAATCATGTACCAGTCAGTATATGATGTTTAGCATTAATATGCCCTCTGTTTTTCTGCGGGAGTAGCTTCCAGCGCATTTCGAGATATTTCATAGACTTAAATTCTGTTTTTAAGGGGAAGTATTCCAAGTATTTAGTGTACAGTACCAGAATTTAGCAAAGTAATGGAATACATTACAAAATCAATTTTAAAGCAGGTATTCAGTATTCTGTAACTACATAAGTAATTTAATGTAATACATTTACAAAGTATTCTCCCAACACTGCTTGTGGACGGTCATGGTGAACGTGCCTGGCTGTCACTGCACGCTGAAGGAACATCATTTTCTTTCTCTCTTCCGAATCTTAATCACAAAATTCCCAGTAAACTTCAAGGGATCAGTCTACCATTGTCTGTAGTTATTGGGAGTGTTTAAGCTAAATGTAATGAAGACCATGATAGTGAAAAGACCAATATGTCAAGTCCAATATGCCATTAACTCATGGGGGCTCAAAAGACGTTAGCCAGTGGCTAATAATAGGGTACTATTGACTAGATAGCAGTGAGACTCTGGGCTCCATGGCTGATCGGACGCAGATAGCATTTTAGCTTGGACGTCAGCTTTGTCCTTTCTGGCTTAGCTACACAGCGATCGGCTCCAACCTTCCTTCACTGAAACAGTACCTTTGCAGCTCTCCTACATGGCATTCACCTCATATGAGCTCTGTTGTGGTGAGTGAATGCGGCTTCTGGCTGGTTCGGCCCTTTGCATGCCAGGTCGGCTCCCTTTTGCGTTTCACAACAGTGACTGTTGGCAGCCTTTGAGGGCAAAACCATGGGTTTGTTTCATCAGTGGTTGCGTTTCACCTGATTTCGGCAGTCTTTGTGTCCCTTGGAGTCCTCTTGCTTCCCTGTTGGATTGGGATTTCTTCTCCAGTGGAGCTATAATGCAGAGTAGCGCCACCCAATGGCTCTGTGTTACCCAACACTTTAGGTCTTATCTGCTTTTTATTTTCTTGAGATGTGGGTTATATGTTGCTTTTGGTAATCTAAGTATTTATTTCTTAATTTTACAGGTCCGGCTATTAATCTTGTCTGAGTGTTGCAAATGAAATCAAATAAAAAATAGGTTTGGCTAAGTTTTTTACCTCATTAAACACAACCATCACTTGAAAGCTATCTGTATTTACTCAGCTTATTCATTGGGCAGACAGTTGGGCATTGTGTATATTCTTTCAATGTTACAAAGTATTTTAGTTTGTATGATATACTGCAAATATCATGCTACTTAATGCACTGTAGTGATAGCTCTGGGAAGCAACCTTGTGTTTTCAGATTTAAAAACAGCCCCAGAGTAGATTCGGGTGTAGCAGTGTTCTGACATGACCTCAAAATCAATGATGTATTTGAGTGTTTGGACATCACATGGTAGCTTCACAACCATCACTTGTAGAGTTATCATGACTGTTCGTCAGGTTTTTCAAAAAGTACAAATAAACTCATACATAAGGAGTTGAAGTTGGACTGCCTTTAATTGTTTTAGCTCTAACCTCTCATCAATCCTTCTGCGTTGCAAGAATTGTGCCTGCAGTTCTGTTGAAAACTACTGCTTTTTCAGGGCGTGCTATGAATGATTACTGAGCAACTGACCCTGAGAAAGCACATGACATCCTGGGAGCACTGCTTCAACACATGGCTCGCAATGGGATCTTTAGCTGCCTTCTTCTCCAGGGCAGCTTTCAAAAATAGGCTGACATACCATGGGCTTGACCTGCTTAGCTTTTGGCATTCCATCAACCATAACATTTCAAAGTGTCTAAAGAATCTAAGGCTTTTGTCAGTATCTTTACGAGATCACTTTGGTGTTAATATATCTTATTAGCATGAATCACGGTGAATAGGAGCATTTCAGCCTAAAACTATATAAGTTTCAAAAGAATGAGGACAGGCGTCTTTGTCTCTGTGTCTGTAACTGCAGGCCTGCTTGTAATGAGTACGTGAACACGTCTACACCAAGCTGATTATTGCTCAAGCCTATAATCTGTGAACATCTTGAGTATGCTGCCACCACCAGTCGCCACAGTTAGAGAAAATGTGCTAGCAGCAAATTTGTCCACTTTCCCTTAGAGGACTTTAGTCTCAAACATGACATTGCTTTATTGCTGGATGTAGACAAGATCATACTGTAGCTTAAGCAGATTCATCTTACATTTACCTTAGATAGTCTATACTAACATGTTTTGTTTAGATATATAACGGGTGAAACACTAATTAAATTTAAATACAAAATGTATTCTGCAACCAATACAATACCTATCTGAGTTCTTGTCGATACCGAGAACCAATGCAGATACTCCCATAATCCCATAAATTGGAAGACAAGTTTTATTTCATTCTGTTACACCAAACGATAGTGAATTAGATAAAAAATTAAACGTTAATAAAACTGACCACAAAACAAAAATTTAAAGTAACAAAGATTTTCTGTCAAATTATTTCAGGGAATCGGTTAACTAATACAGATACGAGTACATTAGAACAGTATCAGCCCTGATACCCGATACCAGAATTGATATCGGTGTATCCTTAATGGTTTACCCTTTTGTTGCTTTTATAAATCAATGAGGAGCAACAAAATTTGGTGTTTTTGACTACAAGATTTGACAAAGATTTCCACTTTAATGTTAAAAAGATAGAAAACCCTCTCAGTGGCATCAAACAGCTCTTAGAGTTCTGTTAGATTCATCGCCAAGTAATGGAAGGAATATGTTATTGTGTAAATCTGCATAAAGCTTTATTGGAGAGTGGTAAAGAGAAAACCATTCTTGAAGAAAACTCACATGAAAATAGATTAAAGTTTGCCAAAAGGTAAGTGGGAGACTCCACGGTCAAGTGGAAGTAAGTTCTTTGGCCAGATTAAACCAAAATTGAGTTTTTTTACCATCAGGTAAGATGCTATGTTTAACACCAAACACTGCAAATCCCCATAAAAACCATCCTCATGGTCATGGCAGCATCATGCTGTGGGGTTGTTTTTCAGTCACAGGTCTTGGAAGGCTTTATATGCAAAAAGTAAAAGAATGCAGCCAAGTATAGGGAATTTCTGGATGACATTTTTTTTCTGTATGCAACAGGAAAAAATTGTTCTACAGAAATTCCCTATATTTTATCACAAAGGATGCAGCTGAAGATATTGTGTCCAATTTTAAATATCTGGGAGTTACTCTTGATTCACATTTGTTGTTTAAGAAACACATAAAGCAGGTTCGTAATACCGTTAAATTTAATTCAAGAAATTTTAAATACATTCGGAATATTACCCCTAGATGCTGCAAAATTATACATGCACTCAATGATTTTTTCACATTTCGCATACTGTATCACAAGTTGGTCACAAACCGGAAAAACAATACTTTTTCCACTACAAATGATATACAAACAAACTCACAAAGTATTAGACAAAAAGCCATCCGGCTATCTCGGCTGCAATATCATTCAAAAGCACAAACTTTTTAACTTTTGAAAACTTTATGTTCTTTGCTACTGTTTGTCTGGTGTACATAGAAATCAATAATCTGGCAGCGCATCCACTACAGACATTTATTTAATTACTCTCAGAAGGTAGGAGAAGAACCAGGGCGACCAGTATGGGCCACTGTGCCATACAGCACAGACGCACTGAGTTCGGCAGATCAGCCTTCTCCATCAAAGTTCCAAAGACTGGAATTCAGTACCAAATGAGATCAGAGACACCAGTACCTTTAATGGTTTCAAAAATAAGATAAAATCATGGCTAAAATCTAATCAGTCATGTAAAGTGGTTACTGCAGGTGTTCACAAAGTGGAGGCTTTGTTCATTTTCTGAGTTTGAGTTCCATCCCCTGCTGTATCTTTTTGTCCCTCTAAGTACAATCCACTGTCAAACAAAGGTTATTGTGTCAACAAAACCTTAAAGAAATACAAGAATTTTGAGATTTCACTATTCTTTTTTTGGCTATTTCTTCAGGGTGAAAATATGAGTAAATTCCAAACTTTCTGTAAACTTTAAAAAATCAGATTGGAAAACATTGCCTCTTTTTATAGAAAGATTAAAGTAAAATGTTTTGCTACAGCAATAACTGTTACCTGTTAGTTGACTAAACATATATATTTTTAAGTAGTATAAGAAAAACTGTAAAACCTCTGAACCACATGATGAGAAATATTGAACGTGATTTAAAACTGTGTTCTATGAGAAAAGAGTCATCTTTCATTATTTGATAGGTGATGAGCTCTGCTAATCTACATGTGGCTGTAGTGGGTTGTGCAATGCCTTCCAACCAGAAGACCTATAAGTTTAAAATAATTATTATGTAATAAATTAATGTTACTGCAACGCAAAAATATCATGTTAATTCAACATGTTAATTTTACCTTGGAGTAAGAGGGTAAATCATGTCAGATTTACTTATTCTGATTATGTGGTACCGATGTACACAGTTTAATCATGCAAATTGAAATAACTTTTCCTTCAGTGTGCATATACTAAATACTTGAAAACTTGAAAGGGGTGAATATATATTTTATGTTACATATTCTTATTTAATTGCCACTATTTTGTAGAAATTATACATTAATTTAGCATTAAAGGGTTATGTGTATGTGTTTTGGTTAGAAAAAGCCACACTTTGTTGATCAAATCATCCAAAAGGGTGAATACTATCTATATTGATCTATTACCAAACTTTGCATTTGGTATTAGATCAAGTTCATTATTGGTCATTAATATCTGTATCTATTTGTATAGGGACAGTGTTAAGGAATTACAGCTACATTACAGATGTATTTGCTCAACCATCGTCATCACTGAATTCAGGTGTTCTAGCTACTTCTACAGGTGTATACCGTCATTCAGGATCCAGGCTGCTTCTTCCAACATTGGTAAACAAACGGGTTGCTCTAAGGAACACAGTGAATTCAGACATGGTGTAATTACAGGCATGTCATCTGCATAACACTTCCAGTTGTGCAATGTCCACCATTCCGAATATTCCACAGTCAGCTGTCAGTGGTATCATAACCAACTGTAAAACATTGAGAATGAAAGCAACTCGGGCCTTGAAGTGGTGGGCTGGTGGATCGGTGGTCGCTGAGGCTGATAGTCTAAATAAAATAAAAACCCTCTGAAAAAGATTGTGTAAATTTATCCCAGAGTAGTTGGAGCTGAAATGAATACTTGTGTCTAGAATGGGATGTCACTCAAAATCAGGTGTGAAATGGTAAACGAGCAAATACTTTATGCAATACGGTGTATTTAGCAAACAGCAGGTAGCCATACATTTCACGCATTAAGCTTTTATTGTTCTCAGTAAAAAAGTCACAGTAAAAAAGGGAAAAAAAACTTTTCAAATGTTCAAAATATTCTCAAATTCCATTGTAAAAAGCACAGTTTGTGAATATCGCTTATCAGAATTGACATTTGGCAAAACTGGACCACTTAATGCAAACATCTGCCCTGCTAAAAATCCCACTGTAAATCCTGTAAAGTTATGACTTTTTTTTCTCTTTTTTTTGGGGGGGGGGTTTGTTTCGCCACGAAACAGTAGCTCATTGTTGTTCTGGTTCCACATCCTGAGCTGATGAAATCAGCAGCTGTAAGCTCTATGTTCCTATGACTGCGAAGACTGTGCCATACTGGCAGCTCAAGTGAAGCAAATCCAGTCTGTTCCAATTATGAATCAGAGCACTTTACTCCACTTAAGTGCATTACGCCCTAATCAGTGCGTGGCTACTTGTTAGTGCATGACCGTTCATATTTACCAAAAGGTAAGAGCTTCTGGTAAATGACATCTAATTACAGGAAATTTCTTATTCACATGGAAAGTGGTGTTTATCTTTAAAAAAAAGTTTATGTTTCCCTGTTTTATACCAATTTAGAAACATTATAGACCTAAAATATGTGCATTCGATTTGCTATAGCATAATGCCTGCTTCACCTTTTTTCCCCAAACCTTCTCTAAAAGTCTGCTGTATCAGGCACTGACCTGTTGGAAGCAGATCCAATTTAAGAGCTGCAAAAGCTGGAACATTCTGTCCTAGTATCTTTTTCCTTTTTTTCTCTTGATAGAGTTTTCGAGAATTTTGAGAGCATGTCAATACCTTGACCTTGTTCCATTTTCTTCTCTTTTTTTTTTTTTTTTTTGGTTGGGGAGGCGGGGGTTGGCAGGAAATAACCATAAAAGGTGCTAAAGCAGCAGCTGGGTAGGTGATGTGTGTCTCGGCATGAATGACAAGATCCAGGGTTTTACAGCGAATATGTCGGACTTCATCACACTCTTCGTGACATGTTAAATTTCTCCAAAGCGTTCGGTCGGTGCATATGAAAAAACACAAATCTACTTTATGTGGTCCAATTCGGATGATGCTTTTCTCACGGTAAGTAGTTCTCGAGCAGGAGGTAGGTCATAGTAGAAACCGTTTAAGCAGTATCATATGAAACCAGCAGTAATTTGTTTGCTGAAGTACCGATTACAAGTCAAGATGGCCTTTTTCAGCAATTTCAGACTGGGCACGTCTCACAAAAGCTGCACTTGTGGAGTAGCCCAGCCATGCATTCAAAACAAATTGGTACTTTGAATACGGTGCACATTCTTGTGCTCCTGCTTCTAGCAAATCTACTTCAAGGACACAAGGCTCCTTTGCTGCTCATCCTGTCACCGTTACTATCAGATTGGTGGTGAGATACAGTACAATTATTGTGGGCTTCAGAGAGAGCCTCAGTTTTAACTACAAAGTTTCACCTGTTATTATCTTCCAGTAATGATAAAATATTATCCAACTAATTGGTGGAGGTATTAGTGAGGTGGGGCTGCATATTGGGTCAATTTGAAAAAACAAAAACTGAAGTCAACACTAATTTATCTAAAGGAAGTAATTAGATAAATAAGCTGTGCTATTTAGGATTTTATTTTTTTCCCTTTCTGACAAGTAGGTAAGGGGTAATGACAGATGAAACTCTAAAAAGTTGAATACTGTTCAAAAGTTGACGTATTTCAGTAATTCAACTTAAAAGGTGAAACTACTACATGATAAAGACTCATTACATGCAAAGCAAGATATTTCAAACATTTATTTGTTATATTTTTAAGATTATGGCTTAAAGCTTATGAAAACCTGAAATTAAAAAGCTCAGAAAATTGGAAAATTGTCACACTCTAATCAGTTAAGTAATTCAAAACACAAGCAAAGGGTTCCTGAGCCTTTAAACGGTTTCTCAATCTGGTTAAGTAGGAATCACCATCATGGGGAAGACTGCTGACCTGACAGTTGTGCAGAAAACCATCACTCACCCATAAGGAGGGAAAGCCTCAAAGGGTAATTCCAGAAGAAGTTGGATGTTACCAAAGTTTTGTATCAAAGCACATCAATAGAAAGTTATGTGGTATGGGAAATTTGTGCACTAGCAGCAGGGATGACCAAAGCCTGGAGAGCATTGTCAGTAAAAAAGGCCATTCAAAAGTATTGGGGACCTTCACAAGGAGTAGACTGAGGCTGGAGTTAATGCATTAAGAGCTACACACAGATGGGTCCTGCATGTTGGCTTCATATTTCCTATTCCTCTTGACAAGCCGCTCCTGAGCAAAAAACGATATCATAAGCAGCTTAACTGGGGAAAAAATAAAAAAAAGACTGCACATTTTGCATCTCATTTGAAAACCAAGGTCCAAGACTATAGAAGAATGGAAAGACACACAATCCAAGATGCCTGAAGTGCAGTGAAAAGTTTACACAGTGTGTTAATTTAGGGAGCCATGTCATCTGATGGTGTTGGTCCACTGGGCTTTACTAAGTCCATAGTCAACTCAGCCATCCACCAGGACACTTTGGAGCACTTCATGCTTCCTTCCACAGACGAGCTTCATTGAGATGTTGACTTCATTTTCCTGCAAGACTTGCCACCTGCCCACACTGCCTAAAGTACCAAAACCTGGTTAAATGACCATGGGATTACTGGGCTTGATTGGCCAGCAAACTGGCCTGACCTGAACCCCACAGAGAATCTATGGAGCATTGCCAAGAGAAAGATGAGAGACATGAGACTGAACAATGTAGAAGAGCTGAAGGCTGCTGTTGAAGCATCCTGGTCTTCCATAACACCTCAGCAGAGCCACAGGCTGATAGCATCCATGCCACCCGGTGTTGAGGCAGAAATTGACTGAAAAGGCCCAAATTAAGTACTGAGTCCACATGCAGGATTATACTTTTCAGATGTCAAATATTTCTGTATTTAAAACAATTTTTTTATCTGTTTCATGTACTATTTCAATTTTCTGAGATTTGGAATTAGGGGTTGGCTGCATGGTGGCGTAGTTAGCACTGTTGCCTTGCAGCAAGAAGGTTGTGGGTTCGTATCCAGGGCCTTTCTGCATAAAGTTTGCATGTTCTCCCCGTGCATGCGTGGGTTCCCTCCGGGTACTCCAGCTTCCTCCCACAGTCCAAAAACATGACTGTCAGGTTAATAGATCACTCTAAATTGTCCTTAGGTGTGGGTGTGTGCGTGCATGGTTGTTTGTCCTGTCTGTCTCTATGTGACCCCGGGATGGACTGGCAACCTGTCCAGGGTGTACCCCGCCTCTCGCCCGTTGACAGCTGGAAATAGGCACCAGCCCCCCCTGTACGACTAAGCGGTTCAGAAAATGGATGGATGGATGGAATTAGGGGTTTTCATAAGCTGTAAGCCATTTTCATTACATTTATAACAAATAAAGTATTGAAATATCCCGCCTTGCATGTAATGAGTGTACTATATGTAGTAGTTGCACCTTTTAAGTTGAATTACAAAGATAAATGAACTTTTGCAAGACATTCTAATTTTTCAAGTCTCACTTGATAATTAATAAGATAATTTACTGCAATTCTTTTTTTACGCTAAAAATTGAATCTCCACATTCTTTAAGGTTTTATAAAAACCTCAAAGAATCTCTGTATGGTGAATAATATTACAGTTCATTTTTCATCAGCCAGTGGGTTTCTTATTTCAATCTAGACAGCTGTAAAACATCCATGCTGAAACACGAAGATGGCATCATGCTCTGATTTAGAGGCTGCAAAAGAGTTGACGCTTGGTTTAGAAAAAGGAAGCATTATTCAACTGAAAGGCCCAGTCAAAGTCCAGGAAAAATGGGAAAGCTGTGAATATAGGCTTGAAAACTGATCTTCACAGATACTGGCCAGCCAGTCTGACTGAGAAAGAAGAATGGGTAAACAAATATGTCAAGAGCTATGCAATGCTGGTACATATAGTAAAAAACCCAAAGGCCCTACAGCTACAACAGCTGTGGACGGTGGTTCGACAAATGCATAGCATTGTTTTAGACTATTTTAAAAACCTTATATCCGCTTTCTTCCACCTCACAATTATAATCTACCATCTGTTGATCCAGCACACACAACATTACAATAAAATTCTGTGATATTTTGTTTTGTAATATAAAAGAAGATGTGTATGATTGTGTGGCTTTGTAGATTCTTACTGTGAATATTGGTGCTACATTACATTACAGTATGGTTTGAGATAAAATATTAATATTATAAGGCAAATAAAGTACAAAACACTGGCAGCGCAGCCGGTGAGATGGAAATATTGTGAATTTAAGGCATATTTTCAGATATGTAGGCTCTACCACACAATAACTCACAGCGAACAGTGAGCTCTGCCCAAGTCTCTGAACTGAGAAAATAAAAATCTGAATTAAAAAAATTTTGCATTTAAGAACTATATCATACTATATTCATATGCATGTCCTTTATACAGCAGTTGCACTTATTAGTGCACTAACTGTTTTGAGTAGAAATATGAATACTGCAGTGACAATGCAATGTTGATCATGTCTTCCTGATTTTAAGATTACTTCTGTTTTACCAGCTGCTCTCTGAAAACTAACCACACGTTTTCTATGGTGTTTAACGTGTCCTGCCCAGAGCTCCAGAATTCTAAAGGCATAATCTTTGAGCAAGCTTGTTACTTTTGTATTGTATCAGACTGCTCAATCGTGCTGGAAAATCCACAGATTTTCATCAAATGGGTTGGTAAAATTAGAAGATTGTGAAAAAGTTTCTTTTTTTCAGTAATTCCATACAAAAACTGAAACTTGTATATCAGATCCATTTATTATACACAGACTAATACATTTCAAATGTTGGTTTCTTTTAATTTAATGATTATAACTGACAACTAATGAAAGTTTCAAATTCAGTAACTCAGAAAATAAAAATATTGTGGTGCCACACTCTAATCAGCTAATTAACACCTACAAAAGCCTTTAAATGGTTTCTCAGTCTAGTTCTGTAGGGTAAACAATCATAGGGAAGATTATTGACTAACACCTTGCACAGATAGGGTAAGACACACAACGACATTGCTAAAGAGGCTGGCTGTTCACAGAGCTCTGTGTCCAAGCACATTAATTGAGAGGTGAAGGGAAGGACATAATGCAGTAGAAAAAAAGTGTACAAGTAATAGGGATAACCACAGGAGAGGATTATGAAACAAAACCCATTCAAAAATTTAGGGGAGATTCACAAAGAGTGACCTGCAGCTGGAGTCAATGCTTCAAGAACAACCCTGCACAGAGGTATGCAAGACATGGGTTCCAGCTGTCACATTTCTTGTGTCAAGCCACTCTTGTACAAGAGACGACGTCAAAAATGTCTTGCCTGCGCTAAAAACAAAAATGACTGTACTGCTGCTGAGTGGTCCAAAGTTATGTTCTCTGATCAAAGTTTATTTTCCATTTCCTTTGGAAACCAAGGTCCCAGCCTGGAGGGAGAGAGGAGAGGCACACAATCCACGTTGCTTGAGGTCCAGTGTAAAGTTTCTACAATCAGTGATGATTTGGGGTGCCATTTCATCTGCTGTTGTTGGTCCAATATGTTTTCTGAGATCCAAGGTCAATGCAGCAGTCTAACCAGGACGTTTTAGAGCACTTCATCCTTCCTGCTGCTTGCCAACTTTATGGAAATGCAGATTTCATTTTCCAACAAGACTTGGCACCTGCACACACTGCCTAAGCTACAAGTACCTGGTTTAAGGACCATGGTGTTCATGATTGGCCAGCAAACTCGTCTAACCTTACTAACATAAAAAATCTATGGGGTATTGTGAACAGGAAGATGCAATGCACCAGACCCAACAACTGAGAAGAGCTGAAGGTCACTATCAGAGCAACACGGGCTCTTATAACACCTACAGACTGATCGACTCTATGCCACATTGCTACAGTAATCCAGGCCAAAGGAGCTCCAACTAAATATTGTTCATGGTTTTCATTTGACCAACATTTCTAAAATTCCTTTTTTTGCATTGGTCTTAACTGATATTCTAATTTTCTGAGATACTGAATTTGTGACTTTAATTAGTTGTCTGTCATCAAAATCATCAAAATCAAAATAAATTAAGATTTAAAATATATCAGTCTGTGTGTAATAAACAAATCTAATATACAATTTTAACTTCTTTAATCGGAATTACTTAAATAAATCAACTTTTTCACAATATTCTAGTTTTATGACCAGTGCCTGTAGTTTGATCATATAGGCAAGGCATATTTATTTGTATAGCACACTTTCAACTCTTCCTACACCTAGGCCAACACTCCTGCTGTTAAAGCTAACCTCAGGGGGAGTTCAGGCCTCAGCTGGACACTCCTGGATGTCACAAAGCTTTCTTTTTTGAAAGGGAACGCACAATTAGAAGTTTGTCATGATACAGCAGACTTTTAAATTAAAGTTGCGCTATGGTCTAGCAGCAACATCCTTTTATAAGCAACTATTTTCATGCAAAGGAAGCTGGATGCTTTTCTTTTTATGGCAACTATTACAAGCTCAATAGAGCAATGATTAACAGCCAATTAGACTCTAAGAGTGATTCCTGGTGGTCACAGTGAACGGTGGCACCTGTGTACGGCGGCATCGCTTCTATCAGAGTGGCCCAAGGCAGCTGTGGCTGCAGTGTTGCACACCACCATCAGCATGTGAATGTGCACATGAATGAATGTCTGAATGTAGTGTGAAGCACTCAGTGGTTTTCTGACTGAAAAAGCACAATCCAAATGCAGGCCACTTACCATTCTGACTTTCATGAATATCCCTGTGCCACTTTGACCCTGTTGACATGAAGTTAGCTGATCAAAATAACATTAGTTTGAGAAATATAGACAAATCTAACAAAGTATGGGATAGTTGATCATTAAACTGTCAAATTAATTTTAGTTAAAGTTTCATGAATACCTCTGGAAACAACTCAAACCAAATGGTCTTTTTTCGCTGCTCTACTTATTAGAGACAACCTCAATCCTGCACTTATGTTAATCCATTCGTTGCAGTACAATGCAGCTGGTGAGTGTTACACAGGACTGAACGAAAGCAGATTTCCACTGATCTACAAACCCGGATGGCATATACAGAGTCTGAGCCATGGGGGCCTCTTACGCAAGTTCAGCCAGCTGTGGCTGCCTGGGCTGTGCGTGCAGGGAATGTGTTTACATAACGCCCATTTGGGCTGTTTCACCTCACATAGCAGGTCCTAAATAAACTCTAAAGCAAGCAGGCTGGACTCTTTTTTTTATTTATGGTAGCCTACTTCTCACAATGAATGAAACAGGTTGTAGGAAGCTACCGTGGCGGATTTTTTTAAATCCAATATTTGAAAGCTAAAGTTGGACAGTGAATGATTGAGCTTAGGAAAATACTGCCTCAGTGGACAATAAAAAGTGATTGAGCTGTACTTTCTTGCATTATAAAACCATGCAAGTATGCCTTTGAGCCTCTGTTTTTCTCCCTTGGTTATCTTTGGATTAATTATGTACAACACATATGCATATTGTGGAGTTCAAAGTTTAGCTGCAGGTACTGTTGGAACAGAACAGTCGTTGTGTTCCGAAGCAGTCCAAACTTTTTAATGCACAAACATTTAACTAGCCTGCCAAGTGACATGACACAAATACAGTACACAGATATTAGTGAGTTTATTCATATAAAGCCAATTCATAACAGATGTAATCTCAAGTCATTTTACAAAAGCGACATTAAATTCAATCATGCATTCATTCAGATCAATTTAAACACTAGACAATAGACAGTGCTGTTGATTTCACAACTATTCCTCATACTGAGCAAGCACATAGCAACAGTGGAGGTAAAACTCCCCTTTAATAGCAGAACCAGCAGAACCTGGCTCAGGACTATAGACTGTATAAAACAATGGACTAACCTTCCGGTACGTCCCCGATAGGTTTCTGAATAGCAAAAATGAGGCCAGTTGGGCGGTTCCCACCGCCGCCATCTTGTCCGCGTCACTCGCCTCGTCACTCTCAGAAACTCCAAAAATGGGCAAAGAGGTGGAGCTGAGAGGCTGTGTCCGAATCCAGCGGCTGGATCCTTCGAAGGCCGGATTTGTCGGCCAGTTACGTCACAGCGCCGCGACTAGGACTGTCCAAATTCGAAGACTGCTTCAAATGCGGCCGACGAATCCGGACGACTTCTCCCCGATTTGAAGGATCGTTGCGGTGTATCCTTCGCTGGTCTACATATCCCAAGATTCATTGCGGGCTGAACAGGAGAATTTTCTTCCAGCAACATGGTGGACGAAGCGGCCGGCGAAGCGAGAGAGGAGAACAGTTTTAGATGTAAGTATATTAAAGCCTGGCAGTTCAAAAATTAAAAACTTAAAGCAGTTGTGTTGTTTGCTGTTTATTGTTGGCTTAGACATGTATTTTAATATTTTTTTGTAAAGCATCGCTTGTAAACGAGCTCGTATGGTAGTATAATGGTTTCTTCATCTTTAGGCAGCTAATTTCTGCTTTGGAAACTTAAGTAAAAAGTCAACTCCTCTTGGGAGACATTATTACCTCTTTGCCGAGTGAAAATCGGGGCACGGTGGCTTGGAGGCTGAAGATTGAATCCAGTTACACAGCTTATGCTCTCTTATTGAGCCTCATACAACACAGAACCTGTGATCTGCTGTGAAAACTACAGTTCTGCTTTCTTAAATCAATAAAGTTGTCATGTTCCTCTCCTATTTTTTTTCTATCTAATGAGGAAAATTCAGGAGGAGATGTATCTGCATGAGAAATTAATCCCTTGCCAGAAAAAAAAATTGAGAGCAAAAAATAAACCTACTGTATGTATATTTGCAAAAGCGCAAATAACATAATTTATGCCTGATCACTTTAACAAATATAGATTTCATAAATGTTGTGTTGCTCTTTTTGTAAACTGTTTTTATTGTCTTATTGTTTAGGATATGAAGCAGCAAAGGGAGACTGGAGAGGAGAGAAGGGACCGAATGGATGGACTGTTTTTCTTTTTCATTCATGTTTTTGTCACATTTTTTATTTAGGTGTTCGATGGTTGTGAATAAATGAATTTCTAAAAATGTTAAATATCATGAAGTCATTTCGTTGAACAGTTAAAATAACAAAACATATTGGCATTGGGATAAGTTTTTTTGCAGTTATTTATATGTGTATAAATGACCTCTTTAAGCTTAATTAGAACAAACGGGCAATGTTGCTGGATCAGTTGAATACAGATTAATTTCATATTTTCTGGTTGACGAGGGGTACATCATACAGGTTGGTCTGCAGAGATATTCAGGGCAGCTTCGTCATGCTGTCCACTGCATCCATCATCAGGGTTTACAGGCTGCTTAAGTCGACGTGCACAAAAGACAAGTTTTTCCAACCAGAGAGCCCCACAGACCTCCAGCAGCTTCATCTTCAAGCTCATCCCAAGAGGCAGATGTGGAGAAAAGTGTTATGACCTGCAGTTTTGTTAAAACACAATGTTAGTTATTGTTTTAGTGGTTGTTTACAAAAAACAATTCAGTTTATTTAGGAAGAGCCAATTTGGAATATGCTTGGTTAAAAAAAAAATCATAGATATATAAAATCAAATTAGAAAATGCTGTTTTGATCCAAAAGGCGTATATAATTTTAAGGTCACAAATAATTTTTACAGTTAAAATGAATATATAAAAATGTAATATTACAAATTTATACATTTGATCACTAGTCATTCAATTACAGAACTTATCGTGAGAGTAGCTATCTTAAGTAGTAACCTGGATTAAATAATTAATAAAAAATTGACTAGGGCAGTCTCAGTGCTGTGATGGGCAGGGTAGCCAGATTGAAAATTATCTAAGGAGTCGTTCATTGTCAGGAATGTAGTTAGCTGGTGAGATACATTTTTTTCAATAATTTTACTGATGAATGGTAGATTAGAGATTGGCCTATGATTCTGCATCAATGTATTATCCAAGTTGTTTTTCTTTAATAGTGGTTCAATAACTGCTGTTTTGAGGGCCTGGGGGAAGACACCTGACTGGAGGGATGTGTTAACTATTTGCATCAGATCCAACTTAATGACAGGGAGAACTTTCTTTAAAAAAGGTGTGGGTAAGATATCGAGGCAGCAAGAGGAGGAGTTTAGCTGTTTAATGATTTCATCAAGATGTGATTGATTTAGTTTTTTGAAATCAGACATTTTATCTGCATTTTTTTTATTTTTACATCGGAATGAAAATGATGGTGGGTTGGGTGCTGCTTTACAGATTGATCTTCTGATTTCTAGAATCTTTTCAGTGAAGCAGTTGGCAAACTCACTACAGGCCCTAGTGGAATGTAGCTCAGGAGCTGCTGTCACTGGAGGATTGGTTAGTCTTTCAACTTTTGCAAATAATTTTGGTAGATCTCATAGTGAACCTGGAGTTGTGTTTTCCTCCATTTTCTCTTGGCCTGACGGCACTCCCTTTTTTCACTATGTATCAGAGGATTGTTGGTCGATGGAGACTTGTTTCTACCTGGGTGAGTTAGAGCAGTAAATTTGTTTAAAGATTCCAGCTGAGCTGTCAACAAGGGGCTGTTTTTTTACTATGGTTTTATTTTGATTAGATAGTTTAGCCGGGATCATGCTTTCAAAGAAGATGCAGAAGTGGTCAGATAATGCAACGTCCAATACGGAGATGTTAGAGATTTTCAGTCCTTTGCTAATGATTAGGTCAAAAGTGTGACCTTGTTTGTGTGTTGGCTGATTGACATGTTGGGTTAGACCAAATTTATGGAGAGTATCACTTAGTGTTTTAGACCGCCAATCCTGGGGGTTGTCAGTATGAATGTTCAAATCTCCCACAATAATTAGTTGGTCATATTCAATACATATGACATAAAGAAGGTCATTGAGGTCATTAATTAAGCTTGTGCTAGCTTTGGGGGGCTTGTACATATTTATGGCTAAGACCTTGTTCAGCTCTTTTATCTCTGTAGCAAGGTATTCGAAGGAGTGAAATGTGCCAAGAGATATCTTTTTAAAGTTCAGTGTTATTTAAAAATTGTTTAAAAAAAACAAAGGTCCACTCCATTTGAAAACCATGTATTATTTTTCGTCCACTTCGCCAGTGTGCACCACTTCGTGTTATTACAAAAATTCCCTATCAAATACATTGAGGCTCATTATTGTAAATTCCTAAAATGTTTTCAGTGCTGGTAATTTTCTGTTGCAGCTAGGTTATTTCAAGTAAACCTTTATAAAAGCCAATACTTAGTTGTATTCTCTCAGTATTTTAAGTTCTTCTTTGATATGATTCCAGCTTCCTGTTTTTTTGTTTTTTTTGTCAGGCAGGGAACCATGCTAAGCCCTGGACTCTAAATCCTTCTCAGACGCTCAATAATGCGCTTGGTGTGGGACCACACTGGGGTCATGTCACTCATCTGAGCCCAGACCACAGCTTGGTGTCTGACAGAGGGATCTTCTCCCCCCTCCCCATCCTCTTCATCCTCTTTTCATTACTTCTTTACCACAGACTCACAGCTCAGGTCACCACTTGACCTTTCACAGTCATCCTCTCTGCTGCCAGACAAGAGATTACCAATCAGCTGTTTGGTGAGTTGCATTTTTTTTTCCTGCTAATATCACACTTAATTAGGATCAAAGGGACTGTGGATGATTAAATCTGCACATTTAATTTCATTTTGTGCTCAACATGTACCTATAGACTAATGCAGAGAAACACATATTGGCCAAAATGTGAATGTGATTTAATTGTACTGTGTTTTTTTTATATCAGAGGTAAAATGACTCACACCTTTTAAAAAATTCCTTTTTTCTCCATCAGTCAACAGAACATTTTCCCTAAAGTCGTGGGGGATCATCAAGTGTTTTTTGGGGCAAAATGTAAGACTAGTCTTTCTGTTCTTTTTGGTCAGTGGCTCTGGCCTTGAAATGGTGGCCATTTCACTCAGTCTCTTTAATTGTTGAGTCAATGAACTTTGACTCTAACCGAGGCAAGTGAGGCATTCAGATGTTGCTGTGACCTCTTGGATGAGGTGCTGACGGACAGCTGGAGTACTTTTAGTGGGGTGTCCACTCCTGGGAAGGGTCACAACTGTTCCATGCCCCATCTATTTGTGGATAGTTTCCCTCACATTGGTTCGTTGTGTTACACCTTTACAGACTGTCACATGTCAACGACTGTTGTCTGATCTTGAATTTATTATGTTCTTTTTTTTTTATAATTTTGTGGCCACGACAGCCTTTATTGAAAGTGGACAGTACAGACATGGGGAGAGAAGTGAGAAAATGTCCTGGGGCAGAACCCAGTACAATCGCTTCGAGGGCCAAGGCCTCTGAACATGGAGCACCCATCATGACCACTGCACCATGCGACACCCTGCTCTCAAATTTCTTAAGATGAGCAAACGATGTGTTACTTTTTAACCCAGCATTTCAAATAAAAACTTGGTAATCACAAGTAATTAATGATTTATTGTGAGAGACAATTACTTTTCCACATAGAGCCAGGTTGGTTAAGATTGTTTTTTACTTCCTAAAGAAATGAAATCATTAGTTGTGATAGACTGACAGCCTTTTTAGGCCCGCCTCCCACCCAATGACTGCTGGAGATAGGCACCACCACCCCCAGCCCTAAAAGGATAAAAGAGTATAGACGATTGTTGAATGGATTAGCTGTAAACTGCTTTTTTTGTATTTACTCAAGTTATCCTTCTCTCTCCTTCTTTCTCCTTCTCGCTCATCAAAATCTGAAAGAAATTAAATATTTCTTCACAGCTTTATAAAAATGTAATGTATGAAAAATTACCAACCAATAATATGTTTGTTTTACAAAAACATTGTAAATAACTTTCTAAAGTGGAGAACGGGGTTAGTGGTGTGTCCCAGTGACCATGCCAGTCCTAGTTTTTCTCATTCGCCATATTGTAATTTAGCAATTTAGGTCAGTGCTCGCTAACTTTTTGAATCTTAAATGGTGGCATGATGTTTCATATATATCATGCATCAATTTGTACCTGCTTTGAAAAGAATTAATTAATTAATTAATTAAACTTTTTTTTTAACATTTAATTTATCTATTTTCTACTTTAAGGAAATATGGTTATGTGACTCCTGTAAATTATTCCAGTGGGAGTAAATGTCATTATATTGTCAACTTTTGAATTTGATAAGAACCAAAAAAATCAATGAAAATAGGCAGATATACAAAGTTTTTAGATAGTAATTCACAATTTGATGTTGGCATTTCATGAACATGTATCACAATAATTAATTAAAACAAAACTGGTAAAAGAAATAAACTGACATACCATGGTTTAAGTGCTTTGTGTATTTGGGAAGAAAATAGCATGAATACAATTATGAAATAGAGGTAAAAGGAGATAAAATGTTAATGCAAAGGTAGAAAACAGACAGAAATTGTAAAAAGGTTGGAAATGACTTGAAGCCATTAAGGTGGAGCTGATACCACGAGTTTATTCAAAACGATTGCTTTGGGTTCTAGAAAAAAAAAAGAGTTTTTTTTTCTTCTCACATCCCTCCCATTGTGTAACAGATACTATTATTGATGGCTGGTGGATTTTTCTCAAATGGGGGGGGGGGGGTTCGACTGTGATGGCTAGATATTAAGGCTGTCAAAGAATTACACATTTTTATTAATCACGGGGTGGCTAAGAATTAATCATGGTAAAAGTAAAATTCCTAAATATGACTAAAAACTCACATTTTCAGTGTACATAAAGGACAAACCGAGATACTGTTGCTTTTTAAAAGATTTAAATAAAGGAGAGATTACTACAATTTTTATATACCCAATGCATCTAACCCCATGTCAACGACTTCATGCAATCTGCTGGGATTCCTTACATAGAAAACTTTTAACTGATTGGACTGTTTGTATAATTGTATTGAAATGATTTTAGTTGTAAAGTGAATTGAACTGAATCTTGCATTGGGTATAAAAGACGCAAAGTTCTCCGGTTTGCACCCATTTTAACAAGCACAAACCTTTGTTAAATCAGGCCCAGAGTTCCTGAAACATAAAGAACATTAACAGAAAATATGTGTTGGAGCATGCTTGTGTGTTACAATAACTTAGCAATGCCTCAGTACGGAGAAAATTAAATTGATTCTAGATTGTCTAAAAACCAAACAGCTCCATGGAGTACAACAGGACATGTCGCAATACGGCTTACACAATCCAAACCATGGAATAGTAGTGAATTCATATTAAATTGTGATGTGACCTAAATAACCTAAATATCTGATAATCAGCAGGAGAGGACCTCTGTGACATTTAAAAGCTCACAAATGTTTGTGTGTTACCAGAATCCTCAAGAGGAAGAAATATCCATAGTAAAATCTAAGGGACAAATTTTCTGCTATCCATCGATCTAGGGAAGGTTTAAGGGATATTTCCAAACATGGACGTTGCAAGAGATGGTTAATAGAAATAGAAAAGCTTCATCTCAGAAGTAGCTTCATCGCACCAAATTGACATTTGTGGTTTTTCAAGTGTGTTTTTGTTAAGTTGCAAGATTGCTAAACCATAAAAACTGAAGCAATGCTATAGAGATAAACCACATAAGTTTCATTTTATCATTCCATTATGTTGTGTGACAAACTGAGTTAAACATAAGATGATCACAGCAAGTTACTGCTGTTGATTTGAACTGTAGCTTAGTTTCAGTTTGTTCAAATGGCACGATCAAATGGGGCCTGTGTGTTTGTTTTGGATATGTACCTGGTAAAGAAGTAAGCTAATGGAAACCAGACCATTTTATTGCCATGTCATGCTAATTAAGTTACTATACTATGAACTAAGTAATAGGGGAGCCATGCGGTATCAGATGAGCAAGGTTTAATACGCAGTGACATTCTGGGATTCAGAGTCAGCAGATTCTGTTTATTAAATGGCCATTTGGCTTTTGTGAAGTAGGTGCTGATGGGCTGGCTGAAGGACGGGGTCAAAAGGTCACAGAGCCATCGTGACTGCCTGATTTTAAAGAGAAGATAACCTGTGTCAAGTTTCTGTTTGATATTCAAACAATGAAACAGTGGTTTCAGCATTGTTTGATAGGTTTTTGTGATTTCCATTAACAAGTTACACTGACCCTTCGAAAAGACTAAAATCGTCATTAAACCCTCACAAAAAAGGAGGTGTGTGCCTCAAATCACAGACCTTTCCTCATAGCTAACACTGTAGCAAGATGCAACATGATCTTTGGATCATGGTTTTTTTTGAGTAATCGGACTTAGAGCTTGCCCCATGTTGAGAGTAGAGTCTCAGTTTACATGTTACTGAGAAAACCTAATTATTAAATGAACTGTGTACAACTTTGTGACGATAAATAGAGACACTCATCCCTTTGTGTAAGCATTCTACTGCTTAACATGGAGCAGCACACAGGCTGTAAACATAGGCTGGCGGGAGTGAAGCAGACGGAGTAAAAGCAGGATGTACACAGTCACAATGCACAGTCTCTTCGTCAGTCCAAAGATGCATAGGCCACTTAGGTTTGTCTTATCAGCAATATTCTTCTAATACTACTAATGTGTTGTCGTGGATTCACACTGCCACGTCTCCTCACTTCCAAAAGGGGGTGAGGACTACGGGTGGGAAATGCGATACCAAATAGCATTACCTGGGTTGAGTAGTCTGATTTGTGAAACTCTAGTTCAGTTCAATTTAAGTTGGACTAAGGTGTTAAAATGCATTGCAAGTGTCTGATATCAGTTGGACTAAGATCATTCGACTTTCTCTTGCTGCATATAAAAGCACAGAGTGTTGTTATAACGCTTGAAACTATTATTTGGAATTAATGGAGGAAGCAGTTGTTTAGTTGTATTTGTTTGTTGACAGAGTCACCTGTTAAATTGAGCTTGTTGGGTTGACCGACAACATTTAGCCACAAAAGCATAGACGGAAAACTCCCTGACTTTAAAATGTTTGAGGGGAATTATTTCAGGAACTCGGATACAGTTTTTAAGCACAAGAAAGATAATCCACTGGTGTGTCAGTGTTGCAAAGCATTTCCCCATCAGGCTAGTGGCGGGGTCTTTCACATTATCTGGATAGAATAGTCCAATTTGTAAAAGTCCTGTTTGGTTTTTCCGATTTAAGACGGAAGGTACGTTCAGAACGCCAGGCAGCAGGGTAGCTAGATTACATGCAAAGTCTATGGTACCTACGCAGCATGTGGCCATCAAGCTGCATCAAGCTGGCATGCAGCAAGTTGAGCACGTGGGCGCAGCGGGCATCAGAGCTTCCACGCAGCTGATGCTCGGACTGTCCGGCAAGGCCTCCATGCAGCTTCTGCATGAAGTTCAGAGAATTGAACTTTTGCCAGCAAACGCGTGGCAGCAACGAATCAGCGACGAGATTCGACTGGAGCTACTCAATGCGGGGGAGACTGAGGGCGAGTTGACCGGCGGCTGTGGCTGCAGGGTGGGAGAGACAGAACAGGAGGTGAAAACGTAGCGATCTGAGGATATTGGAGTGTCAAGAAAGCAGTTAACTATTTTCTTTTAACTTTCCTGTTACGTCAGTTAACGCTAGCCAGTTACGGTTAGGGCAACTACAGCACTAAATACGCATTACTAGGAAGAGCGGAGCAGAGGGAGGGAAAGTGCAGAAATAACAGAGAAACAACACTGTGCTAGCAGTGGGGGTTTAATTTTAAAGCATCAACTTTCGGCTTTTTGATCGTTTTGCTGCCTGGACACACTTGCCGGTTTGAACGCACATTTAGGTGTATACATGCATTTCAAAAGTCTGATTTCAGTCGGATGAAGGTAATAATTCAGTTTTCTTGCATGTAAACGTATGGAGTGACTAGCTAACCATTAGCTCCCAATAATGCTAAAGCAGCTTCTTCATGGACTTTTGTTAAAACTACCAGGTAAGTTCGTAAAAAAAATATATTTGGTTCAAAACCTAAAATGGTTACAGATTAACAACAAAGATTTTTAGTTACTTGCTTACATTATATTGCTAAAAAAATATTTCTTGTTCTTTTGAACACAGTATAGTGTATACTCATGTCAAAAAACCTCAACTCACAGCATTACACAAGGGTTTGGGAGCATCCGTTTGTTCAGGATAACAACGACACAATTTTATGTATTTATTTTATTTAAAAAAAACTGTAGAACCAAAAATTTACATTTTGTGCTGTGCGCATTTGCTGACTTTAGGTTTTAATACACAATTGATACAATCTTTATGCTTTGAAAGGTTATTTTAAGCTAACCTCAAGTAATAAAAAGCACATATGATTTCATCATATTAGTATTAAAAGAACACAACTTAAAGGGGAAATTTTTTTTTTTTTTTTTTAAACCTGGCACTTATTTATAGCATTCATTACAGTTGTGGGGGCACGTCAGCCCCATTTACTCCCATTACATGGCTATATGCTGATCGCGACTGGATATAAACTTCTCTCAGAGGACTCTAAGTGGTTCCAAACTTGTCTGGGTGAGTAAATTAACGTAAGGAATGTGATAAATAAGGGCCAGGTTGAAAAAAAGCCAAACTTACCCTTTAAGACAGACCTTTTTGAATAGCCACAGTACATACTTCCCCGATAAACATAGATATTTACCCAATTATTAAAACCCTAAAATGTAAATGACTTCAAATAAATTAGTAAAAGGAATGTATCACATTATTAAAATATCCATATATTGTAAGTAAATCATACAAAATGGAAATCCCAAATGAGACTCCTTACTGATCAAGTTTTGAGATCAGCCACAGAAACATTTCTTTCTTTTAATTTTATGTATTTTTTGTTCTTGCCGAGATTAAGTTAAAACGTCATTTTTAAACTGTGCTACCACTCAAACATACTCCTATTTGCTTTGTGAATCCGATACTCCAGTGTGAATAGCTGGCACAAATGATATGCAGAAATCAAAACATATAAAAGCTCCACTACATTTTTGTTTAATCTGGGTCACCACTCCAAGCTAACGTAGCTTTTCCCTTCTCTCTCATGAGTGTAGCTGTCTACAAATCCAGTCTGAGAGCTCTTTCAGAATGTCAAAGACAATGAGACTACAGCATTTCCTGGTGAGTATGTGAAAAAAACAATCAAATGCATTTTATTGCATGCAGGGGAATTACGAATCAGTGCCTCTACAAAGGAAATGTTGCTGCTGTTGGGGTTCAGCATGCAAGGTTCTGGAGTCACATTTTATTTTGGACCTCAGCTTGTCAGAAATTATCGATCACTCGCTGGAGATCCCTTGCTGGCATACACCATAGGTGTTCAGCTGACTCTTACTGTACTTGTGCTCAACACCAACCCTGAGTTTGCAGAGGAACTGGGCCAGATCCTGAGGGAGTCTGTTTTTTTTTTTTATGTGCGTGGCTTAGTCATGAATGCCTTATTAATGGATTCTGAGAGAGCTAATTTCTTTAAGATCACACATTTCCAGACCGTAGGATACCTCCACAGCTCACTGCAAAGCCAAAGAGATTCTAGGATCAAACCTAATTGAACCTAGATTCTCTAATTGCTTCTCTCGGCATCAACAATAATTGAAGGATTCAGGTTAATGTGGCAATAAAAAAGCAACTCTCTCTTACTACATTAAATAATATTCAAACAAATTCTTAATGGTATATAGCATTAGTAACGAAGTTATGATGAAAACCCATTTTTCCCCTCAAGCATGGAATCTGAAGAATCCTATAGCAGCAACTGTCAAATAGCAGTGGATTCATACGTTTTTCTTTTAACCTCCAGGCAACATGTGCTGTCACAACAGTATGTACTATTTCTCATTTATTTCGAACTCTCATGAACTAAAACATTCACAGTGCTTTTTTTGTTATGTAAACTAGGTCTGTTACGGTTTGGCGTTCAGCCTTCTGGGTGGATTTTGAGATCAGGCCAAAGATTAAGATAGAGGTTGTTTAGAGGGATCACTAGTCTTATCTCCTTGGAGTTTCCCTTCGCCTCCCCAGTGTGTTTTACAAGCTTTTCTCAGATTGTTTCAGTCTTGGTTTTATAATCTCAGTGAAATGAGAACATCTGACTTTTAAATGCCAATAAAAAATATCTAACTCTTAAGAAAGAAAATCAAAGGGCTTAACTCTGTGCTTCAAAAACCTTTTTAACAAGCCTCACCTTATTTATACAAATATTTCCATAATGTTAGAGAGAAACATTTTCTGATTTCTAGATTCTGCATGTCTAGTTGTAGTGTGCACCTTGAGTTGAAGTTTTGCGTCTACTTTTATTCAGAAGTTACAACTTTCAGGTTCCAGGTTGGAAAATAAATGGTAGCCTACTGACACCTCAAGTCAGGAAACCAAGAGTTGAAGTCTAAAGTTTCTCACCAACCCATATCTAAAAAAAACCAGTGAGGCCATCCTGTATTCAAATCGTAGCTATATCTGCTGTAAAAACAGTTTATTTGCACCTTGGTTATAATTAAATCTTTGCCTCAAACATGACAGTGCAAAACCTGTTAGTCACTGTTGTGTTTGATCACCCCTAAAAAGGACTAGTAATAAATTCTGTTCACCAAATTCACTGAAATTCCATTAAGAGTTCACCAACTACAAATTCTGAACTAAGTTTACAGCTCCAAAAGGATCTTTTTTCCTGTTTATTTTTGTTCCGTTAAACGTATCCGTTTTTAAGGTCTCAAGCAGGCGCAAGTGGTGACTATACATACATACTATGATTGGTGACTATTTTTATGAGTCTTTTATTTCAGTTTATTGTGATGTTTATCAATTACAAGCAAACACTAAATATAAATTATGGACTACAATACATTCTTTAGAGTATAATTTCAGTTACGTTAAATCATCACTGTTGCAAAATGGTGGTTGTCACCTCAGAAGGAGCAACAACAGGAAGGGTTCTGGTAGACTTCTAGATTCTTTTTTAAATATATATAATGCATCATGATACACATCATTTGCAGTGAAAGCATCCCGTTTTCAAAACTATGAAGGTACCACGCCGTCCGAGTCGCTAATTTTGTTTCATATGTTGCTAATTTCCTGCTACACACCGAGCACCACACCCCAAAAAACACTGTTTAAACGCTAAGATGAAATCAATGGGAACATAAGACTAAACAGAAAGGACAGTTTGTGTGTGTGTGTCTGAGCTTGCAGTGCAGCTTAGTTTGTTAGTACATCTAGAACTTACAAAGGAACCACAATATGACTGAGTGCAACTTCATCCTCATTTGACTGCAGAGGCCGTGACGGTTTTAGTCATTCTGCTCATTTTCTTTGTGCCACACACGCAGACACCTCGAGAGGCTTGCAATTAAACCTAGTAGCATGAGAGTCAGATTTTATGTGTCTAATTGTTGCAACACTTGCTCTTCCACGATTTCTGAAAATAAAATGCCTTTTTATTGGTCTCCCGCCCGGTTTATACCCTGCAGAATGTGGACTCTTGTGTTTACTCGCTCACTTTTAACCAGTCACCACCCACCCACGCAAACACTTATCCCCGTGTTTAAATTGCATCATGCACAAAGGGCTGGATCAACACACAGAAATATGTTTCATTCTGTACACAAACAGAGTTCACGTGACATGTGGGCTGGGTACAGGACATGCAGAAAAGTTTATTGCATAATGCTAAACGATGCTTGCCGTGTTGCTGTACTCAATCAGCCGAAACACTTTCACTCAATCTACAGGATGGCAAACTTTAACGAGCAGAGTCAAGAAAGTAGAATTCATGTGGCAGTGACTGAAGTATATGATCTGAGAAAAAAAATGGAAATGAAGCTCTTTGGATTCAACTGCGAAAGCAAAGGCTGCAGTTCATCAAGAAGAAGCACATCATCATCATTTTCGTTCATTAGTTTCTAATGTGAGAGCGAATGAACTCACACAAAGACAGCACTCCTCCCTGCGCGGATGATGAGCCCAGTGACTGAGGACTCGGGCTCGGCCAGCAGCCATCGCTTGCAACATGAGATATGAGAGCAGGGCTGGAGTTTTGGCTTCTCCCCAAGTCACAGAATGTACTCAAACAAATTCCAGAAGCAAAGTTAATACAGGCCAGAGTGGATTTATCTGTGCGTCTCCGATTGCAGGAGTGCACGGGAACAAGTAGTCTTCCCACCACTGTTTTCACCGTCTCCATTTGTACGATTCTCACTTGTCTTTTTCCCCCAAAACTTCTTGTATTGCAGTGACAAATAAAATGGAGTTTGAGAAATGCTGCAACGTTTATTTATTTTTTATTATCCAACAATAGATTCAATCTGCTATTTAGAAATAATGTCAAAACATGTTATCCCCTTGAGACAAAAGATTGGTGACTTTTTGAACTTTCTCCTTTTATGCCCCTCCACATAAGTTTCTTTTTCAAATCTCTACATCCTGTCAGGACTGCACACAAACCCAGCCCAACACAAGCAAATCAAGCAGCACACCTCCGAACCAGTAGAGGGAACCCAAGAAATCTCAACATGAGTTGTTTTGGGGTTTTTTGGGGGGTTTTGGTTATTTCTCTTCTCCTAAGTCGTGTTAACCTCTAAAACCCAGAAGTCCCACCAGTACATGACAAAAAGTAGTGTAACATTTTTAAATATAATGGAAAAAATGTGCAGTTGTTGCAAAATGTTTTCATTATTCAATTGAAAACAGATATTTACACATATAAAGCAAATATTAAATCACACTAAATACTCTTTTTTTATTCAATTGGATTTTTTCAACTTTCTCTAAATTTAGAAGTATGGGTACATTAACTTAGTATTTGTTGTATATCACTTTTGATCAATTGTTTTGGTTAACCTTTCTTAAGTTTCTCATTACAGTTTGTTGCAATTTTGGCCCATTCCTCCTAACAGAACGGATGTAACTGAGTCAGGTTTACAGACTTACTTGCTCACACACCTTTTAATAGGACTGAGATCAGAAATTTGAGACAAGCACTCAAAATTTCGATTTGGTTGTCGTTAACCAAGTCTGCTTGAGGTTATTTTCCATAAAAATGAAAAATGAAAGTACATTATTTCATTAAAAAAAAAAGTCAAGTCGAGCAGCTGCTTCAGATTCCCGGATATATTGTTATCTGTCTCAGGAGAAGAGTGACTGCAGTAAAATAGAAACTAAAATAGTTTTAGGTGAAGCCTACACTAGATGGACCCACATAAAAACATTCCCACGGCATCATACAAACACGGAAACGGCGACTTTTCTCCTGGATAGGTAAGCTAGCTCACTTGCTAACTTTGCTAACATTAGCTGTCAGTTAAACTCCTCTAAAATAAATTCCTCACTGGACACAGTTCAGGTTGGTCACTGGGCGTATCGGCAGCGATCCACGGAAACTCAGCAGCTGGAATGATGTTTTTATTGTTGTAGCTGCAACACGGATAAACTAGATGTCGCTATCGTGTTCATGTTCCATATCCAACCTTTAATGAGACCTTTTCTGTTTGGAGAAATGTCTTGATCCGTTCTGAGTGATCTTTTATCCCATTTTATTGCTGGACTCACTTGGGTGTGTATGACATCAGTTTGCAAATTTCTTCTTCTGGGCTTGTATTTATGTGCTTAACCAGTCAGCATAGAGCAACACAAAACCACCAGTCACAAAACAGTGGCATAGATGGTTGAAAAGCTCCAATCCAAGTAGGAGACAGGAAATGTTTCTGGAGCAGACACACACACACAAAAATAAAAAACAGAAGCAGCATCAGATAGTTCAAACAACTCTAAAAAGGTGCTGTGGTCTGAAATAATCGAATCATGTTTCACAATCTTTTAGGTTTACCACTAATACCTTGAGGTTATTATCATATTGATTTTTACTTTTTGCATGTTTGTGGTGAAGTTACCAAGGCACATAAGTATCACAAAGTAAGTCATCACGGTATTAGGTTTATCTAAAATTGTTCCCTCTATTATTAGTTGTAGGAGGAATGAATAAAAACAGTACCGAGTGTTCCCGACAGCCACTGCAGCCCTTCTGGGATGTGTTTGCAGGTATGCTGGCAGGGTCAGCACTGTGTCAAACTCGCTTCAGAGAAGTTTCAACAGATCTTGAGGGAGAAGTGGTGGGTTGGCTGAGAATCTCGTGTTATGATCAAAGGGTGTGTCCTAACTAACTTCCATAAACAGTTAACTATATATAAATATGCAGAGTGTTGGGAAGGAGCAAGATTATTTTTCTGAGTTTCAGTGTCTGGGTTTTGTATGTTTATACTGAGTAATGAAGAAAGCATTTTATTGCCGTATATCTTAAATTTGTACCTCTAGCAGAAGTGTAAAAGACAGAAACTTTATGCATTTATCCTATTACAAACACATATTTCTGCGTATATGTGACAGAACAACACAAAATCATGTCTATAAAATAATAAGTGAACATGTTTTTCAAGATATTTTACAATTAAAAATCCAAAACACTTAAATATATTTGCATTCATCCCCCTTTGTTCTGATTCCCCTAAATAAAATCCAGTTTTCGGCTGTTAAACGTCACGATCGAGGCCCATGGTAACTTTGGAAGAGCTGCAGAGATTCCAAAGTCGTATTTTACATCACAGGCAACAGACTGAAACTAAGACAAACTAAGATTTATTTCATGGTGTCACATTTGTGCACACTCACATGCATTCATACTGACACCACAAACACAGACATGCACACACTACTGGGTTTCAAAAAGCTCATGATACCTTAAAGATCCCCCCCCCCACTCCTTGGACAGAATAGTGGCAGCGCCGTCAGACTGCGAATCTGTCCATCTGTGCCGAACAGTGTTTTTCTGGTATATGTCTTGTTTATCTGGCACATATGTCTATATATATTACTGAGGAGATTTTTTTTTTCTGCATCCCTGCTCTGCCCCCTGCAGAGGACAGGTCTTAGATGTATTTTTTTTTTCCCACCTCCCAATTTTTCTCTCTCTTACTCTCTCTCTCTCTCTATTGACAAAATCCTGCTATGCATTCCGCAAATCTGCTCTTTCCAGTTTGGCACCTACGGTACAGTTTAGAGAACTTGGAAAACACCCAAAGAAGTGACTCCAGCCAGATGACAAACAACACTGAAGTTTTGGAGCGACATGCAAACCACTATACACAGAGGGATATCACATCAATCGCTCCTCACAGAAGCTCTCCATTAGTTCTAGCTCAGCTTGAGCTATTTTGCAGAGAAAAATAGCGTCAGACTCTAGATATCCAAATATGTCCAAAATACATCCCAAAACATCTGTACCAATAAATGTAGTTAAAAAGGGCAAGAATAAACCCACTATTTTTCCCTGTAATCCGTTTTGCATGTTGCTAACATTTGCAAAAGAGATTCCATCTTACAGTAGGACTTTAAAGCAATGTTAGAGTGGCAGCATTTATCTGTAAGCCTCACCGTATCGGTGTGCGTATATCAGCGTGCGTGGTTGCTGATTGTTACCACCCAACTGCCTTGCTGTCTTACCCTTTGAAATGCATCTTAGTCCATCCGTCCAAACAGACACATGAGAAGTATTCCCGGTTCACTCCCTGTACCACTGCACCTCATCAATAACAACGAACATGGTGAAGTTACATCATCAGTATTGATCAGCTTTTGGAAACTCGATCGGCAACCAGGCAACCTTTCACTCACTGGTTCAGACTTACAACGATCCATTTCACGAGGCCCACCATCAGCTGAATAATTGATTTGATATTCCTCTAAAGTGCTAGGATGGGGTAGCCTGACCAGAGAAGAAAGCTTGAAACGAAGCATAACGCCGTGATCTGTGGGCTGCTCTTTGCAGATTAAGGAGATTAAAAGATGGCAGCCAGAGAAAGAAGTCTGACTGACGAGGATAAACATTTTTTTATTTTTTTTATTTTTTATGCGTGTCAGGAGAAGCTGGGAAGATGCTCGGGGGGGCTGCTTGCAACATTGACAGATGCTGATTAATGAACAGCGCTAACTTTGATTTACTGACACTCTTCCTCTGAAGACAGAGGCCTGCAGCTGGGATCAAAACGGAAGCGAGAACATTGCTGAGGAAGGCAGACTGCTTCATGATGGAAGTGAGGGTAAAGAAGGTAATAAATTAGACAAAATCAGATGTCTTCTTATTTTCCTTAATAAAGCTCAATATCCACTGTTATATCATATAGGATTCTAGAACATAGAAATATGGGATTTCATATCAGTTTAATAAACTCTGTTCCATTTGAGAAACATGCTGGGTTATAAGACCTTTTCCATGCAGCTCAACTCTGCACATGTTGCATAACAGGAGACCTACTTAAACAGCACCCACCCTGGCACAGGAGTAGAGAAATACTGCCCCCTACTGGTTGCGTTGCAGGTTCAGGTTTTAAACACCATTGTACATGTTATATGAAATTGTAACAAATGACTAAAATTCCCTCAGTTGAATCGTTGAGAGATACGAGGTAGACTTTAGGAACTTTGGCCAGATGGGATATGTGACATATATGTTAGGGTGGGACAGCAACATTATGAAGCATAGCAGCTGCTGGGCCTTTTATCTTGTTTTAATAAAAAGATGAAACTTGAAATGTCCAAATATCATGCAAAATTTATTTTTATTTTAGTAACTTAAATTAAAATGTGAAACTAATATATGTTACACCCAGATGCAAGGTGAAATATTCTAAGCCTTTGTTATAGCTTTGATGATGTTGATTATGGCTTACGGTTTATGAAATCCCTAAATTGAAAATATCTGAAAACTAGAATCTTACGTGGAAATCAATAATATATCCATTTTAATAGTGCTTCATTTGCGGCTTTCGGCTCTTCTACATTATTCGTTCTCATATCTCTTATCTTTCTCTTAGCAATGGCCCATAGATTCTCTATGGAGCTCAGATCAGGCCAGTTTTGCTGGCCAAACAAGAACAATAATCTCAAGTTCACTGAACCAGGTTTTGCCGTCCAAGTCCGTTTCTGTCAACAACAAAAAAATCCCAGTCTATTTCAGTTTTTGCCAGTTCAGTGTGGGAGTGGGCACTCAAGATCTGGGGGACTTGCTCAGTAAGATTAAAGACATGCAAGTTTATCTCCTCTGATTGGCTAACTGCAACACTACCCTTACAAAGTCTCTGTTTACTAAAATCAGTAACACGAGACAAAACAGGCAATATTATGGATTGCTAACGAACAGAATAATGCACAAATATTCTCAAACTATTTTTGGAAAGCCCTTTTGATGTCATGGTTTTCAAAAGTTCTGACTACAGGCCCACCTGCGGATGCATTTTAAGAACCTCTTCCTGTTGAGACGTCATAAAAACATCAAATCTCCCAATACATCAGGAAAAGAAACATGGACCTCCACAAGCCTAGTGTATCCTTGGGCATAATCCACAGATTCCTGAAGATGTAACATTAATCCATCCAATAATACACAACCATAAACACAGCTATATGGGAAAGCCAACATCAGGAAATGCGGTTTTAAGATTTGGGTGTATCGACTTCAGAAAGATTTTGAGCGGCTGGTGGCTGAGGTATAAGAGTGACATGAGTGGCAAAAGTGTCTGAACGACCACTCAGCAAGGAAGAAGCCATCACTCCAAATTCAACACAAAATGTCAGATTACCATTTGAAAATATATATGTGGTCTGGCGAAGCTGAAATGAAAGTGCAATTCTGTGATGGACTGGCGACCTGTCCGTTGACATCTGGAGATAGGCACCAGCTCCCCCATGAGGATTAAGCGGTTCAGAAAATGGATGGATGGATGGATGGAGAGCTTGCAATTTGGACAACGCCATCCAAACCAAGTATGGGAGCTATAGAATCACATTTTGCTTCAGGAGGGACTTTTGCAATTCACAAAATAGATGACCTAATGAGGAAAGAACACTGTGGGAAATGTTAAAGCACCATCTCAAGACTATAGCTTGAAGCTTGAAAAGAAATGGGTCTTCCATTTAGACAATGACCTTAAACATATATCTGGACAAGATGATACATTTATTGTTTGGTAAAGGCCACCACAAAGGCATAATCTCTAACCAATATATTATTTTTTTCTATTGGAAAAGGCTGAAAAATCCTAAGAGAAATGGGCCAAAATTCCAGCAAACTGTTATAAAAATCTTATATCAATTCTACCAAATATGGAGGAAATCTGTATTAACAGTTAATTTCACGATGTTGAAACAAAATCATTTAGAGTAAAAATAATTTTACTTTTAGAGCTAAAAAGGGAAATGTTTAGTATGACTTCCACATACAGTGAGCGAGAAAACAAGAATCTTCAGCGTCGGTACAGTAAATATCTGAATTCAATCATGTAAATTGGAGTCTAAACCTGAACAGAAGCAAACTCAGATGGGATAAAAAATAAAAACTTCCTGGATAGTGTTTATTTATTTCAGTCTAAGCTTTACATAAAGTGAGCAAAATATGCATTTTCACAGAAATTGTCAAATGTAAGAAAAACAAAGACACAAAAAAAGATCATTTAGAATCTCATTTTATTTTCAGTGTTACGCAACATTAGAAGTATAAATATTTGTTGATATACAACATCTATGACATCCATAGAGCTTCTCTTGGGCAAAATACAAAAACTCAAAACACTTTTATTGCACATTTCCTAAAAGACAAACCATAGAGAGCAAGTTCACCTAATACCAGTGTTGCACAGAGAAACTAAGGGACCTGAAGAGACAAGTAGACGAGAAGAACTTGACATATAAGAACACTGATTACCACACAAACAAATATCCTGCTGGGAGGGGCGCGTAAAGGTCTTACATGGCCATCAGCAACATTATCCGGGACACAGAATACAGATTTGGCAAATAAACCATATACAAAATATACATCCATGAGGCTTTGTAAACAAACACTGAATGTGCTTTTAAATGTCATCTTGAGAACAAAAATGGGGATTTAATAAATAAAAAAAAATATTTGGGATCGTTTTCTGACTACTAATTTACTGAGTCGGTGATTAAACAATAAGATGCAGTTTCTTACAATGCCTTTACAATATGTAATGCAAGAAAACATAAGGTTGGTTCACAATAACATCCCTATAGTCGATTATTAATTGCTGGCGACAGTGTGGAACATTTAGATACACTGTGTCAGGGTTAATTTATAGGTTTCATAACGCAGTAGATGAGATTTTTCTTTATTTTTTTCTTAAAAACATACTGATAAGAATAATGTTCTAAGCTAATTTCAGTTTGAAATTCAGGGTTTGTCATTTAAAGGCATCAATGATAAGAGAGGAGCAAATAAGGATACATGACAGCCTGCAGGTGTGCTAAAGCGTATTTACACACCATGGACTAAAACTAAGCTAACATTCTTTGTTACACTTTTACCCAGGTGAAGCTGAAGTTTGACTGAAAACGGACACCCTGACAGTGACACACTTGAACACCAACCATTCAACCATTCCTCGTGTGATGGAGCACAAGTCCTGAACATGAAAAACCCTAAAGGATTTAAATCCACTGCGCATGTGCAGAAGTGCTTGTTTATTTCTTCAATCGAACAACGTCTCATCCTTCCTCAAACCGCTGTTAGCCTGCAAACGCGTCGACACACCAGAGACATTCTTAGGAAACGCTGATAGCCCTCATAGTTTGTTTTTTAAGATGTATATATGTTTATTTATAATGCTACATTGAAAGGAACAGCCCAGTTAGTTCCTCGAACTTTGTCCCTCTTCAAGTCAGTTTTGGAACATGTGAAAACACCATGGACGTCAGAGAAAATAGCTTTGATGAGACCGTAGACCACAGAGCAGAACGTCTTCATATCGAGCATACAAACATGACACAGCAAAAATCTTTACATATAATACAAACAATCATGTAAGCCCATGTTTTCCCTGTTTTACATTATCTTATTTAAACCATATTGCATAAAAATCAGAACTATATGTACAGATGTCAAAGGAATGTGAATAAATGACTTACTTCCTTGCTAAGAACAGCAAGAGGTTTGATTTCCCGTGTGTCTAAGGCCCCTTCACTAGGAACTGGAACATGATTCTGAACTTTAAAGTTTTAGGTGAACAAGCGCAGGGCATGGTGAATTCCCTCTGTGTACCCACTGATTGACAAACATGAATCAAGCGGATCATACTAGGAAGGAAAAATCGAATCTAACAGTAGCTAGGCTGCTTAGTAAAATCATGTGGTCTACTGCATTAAAAGAGCTCGACATCGTGTCCTCCGAGTCCACAAGTAAAAGTGCAATTCAAATTATTTTATGGCACTGACTGTTCAGCACATTACTGCCGCCGACATACTGATTGCACAAAGCCTTTGGTGAGGAAAAGAAACAAACCCTCAAACATTCGCTTGACTTGAGAGAAAAACAAAAACACAAACGTCATCAGCAAATTAAGAGACACCAACACCTGTAATCGGCATGTAACAGCTTGGCCGGTCCTCAAATAAAAGAGCTCAAAAAAACAGAAGGCATGACGAGGCTGACAGAAATCATTTGAGCTTTCTTTGTGGGTTTTTTTTTTTTTACTTCTTGTTACTGGAGTTACAGGGTGACTCCTGCTGCAGCTTGCACCTGCTACTGTCCTTATCTGAGGTGTCTTTGAGTGCAGCGGGAGAAGCCCGGGATGTGTCTCTCTTTGTGGTTTTCTGTGCAAACGCGACTTCTTGAGCAGTGTCCTTTTTCTTCTTGTCCGCCTGCTCTTTCCGGCCGGATGAGGGACGCTTGTCGACGGTTGTGTTTTGGATGTCTGGGGGCTTGTGACTGTCCTGTTTGAGTGTGTCCTTAGATGCCTTGACCACAGGCTCACTGCTGACCTTGTCTCCTTTGCTTTGCGAGTGTGCGTCCTTTATCACTGCAGGTTTCGGCAGCACTGGTGGAGGACTGGGAGGAGTGAGGGCTACTAATGACTGCTCCTTTCTGAGCTGCTGAAGCTGAGGGGAAGGGAGAGACCAGATGTTATCTTTTGGTTTGGAGTCAGGATGAGCTTGGCTTTTGGGAGAGCGATCTTTTGGTTTTGCGTCTAGATTTTGCTTGATAGGAGGCATTGATGATGTGGCTTTAGGAGGGAGTTGTTTTGGCGTTGAGTCTGTGATGTCTTTTATGGCAGAAGAGGTGTTGGTCTGAGTGACCTTTTGCTTGCTTGACTGTGTTGTCTGAGGTGGTTCTTCTTGCTTCATGTTGCACCTGATGGACAGTAATGAAGCCTCTCCCCGCTTACTGTCCTTGGTTGCTTGAACATTTGTAGTGGTGGGGCTTGGTAGTGCAGGAGTTGTGCTGTGGGGCTTTACTTCAGGTGGATTTGAATCGTTAACAGGTCCAGGACCTTTGTGTTTTGGTTCGGGCCCTAATTTACCTATAGGACTTGAAGCATTTTCATTCGGAACTGAAACTTTGGGTTTTGTAGATTGGACCACAATGTTTTCTTTTGCTCCCTTCTTAAACTCGGAACCGGATGGTTTGTGTTGTGCTTTTTCAGCTGGACGGTGTTTAGTGGGCTGCCCAATATCCTTCAAACACACAGAGTTCTTTGATGAAACTGTAGGAACTTCATTCTTCAGGAACAGGTCGTGGGATTCAGCGGCAGGTACAGAGTTCGCTTCTTTGTTCACATACATTTTCTCTTTTGCTGCAGGATTTAAGGAATCGTCTGTGCTTTGCTCTGGTTTATATGCGGTGGTGTTGGTTTCAGAGCCGGCTTTGTCCGTTCCTCTGTTAGACGGCGCATCATCTTCACCAGCAGATGTTTCACAGGTGACTTGAGGATTTAAACGGCTGGATTTATGATCACGTTCAGAAGATAATGCTGATGCTGTGACAGAAACTCTTGTCTGTGTGTCTGAGGAGCAGATGTTGGCCGCTTGCTGCTTAGAGAGCACATTCTCTGGAGTGAGCTCAGAAGCACAGAGGTTCTGTGTGGACCCTTCAGGCACAGAGCTTAGAGTGGATTTTGTTTTCTCAGCACTCTGACCCGTATCCAAACCAGACTCTGTGCTCTGTTTTAGTTGTATTTCATTGCGTTCCATCTCTACATGTTCAGGAGTTTTGCCGTTTGCCTCCAGCTTTGCCGAGGCCAAAGCCACCACTGTTTCAGACTGGTTTTTATTTTGGGTTGTAGTGTTTGGTGGGACTTCCTCTCGTTCAGCCTCATCCTCCTGATCTTCGTTGCTCACTTCCCGTATGGAGGGCGTTTTCCCGCTGGAGGAGAAGTGGGAGGCGTGTCGCTGGCCTCTGTGGTCATGAGCTAGAGAAGACGAGGAACGGCTGTCTTGTTTAACTCCTGAAGCCTTTAATGCGTCTCTCTGTCTGTCCTGTGTCTTCTCACTGCTTGAACTGGTTTTAATGTCTGCTGCTGCGGTATTTGACTGCTCTTTAGAGACGACTCCGCTGGTTACAGGTGAAGCAGCTTCACTGCTCTGTAAACCGGTCGGAGAGGTTTTCATCTTGTCGGCTTTCAGTTGGGGGACGGTGATCCGTTTTTCGGTTGGACTTTTGAGCCGTACTGATGGGCTCAAAGAGAGAGTGTTGCTTGTGTGGTCAGTAATCCTGGAGAGACAGCTCTCAGTTTTGGAAACTCTTGGCCCTGATAGCAGAGCAATGTCCAGAGTCCCCTCCAGGGGTTTAAGCGAGGAGACGTGGCGTCCCTCGAGTTTGTACTCTGATGAAGTCTTTCTCAGTGGAGACTCGGCAGAGGAAATGAGCTGAAGTTTCTCCACAGCGGTCCCCTCCCTCCCAGAGTAAAGTTTAGGGGTCACACCTTCGGGATTTGAGTGAACGCTGCCCTTCATGTGGTCATGACACATGACCGTGTCCAGTTGGAGGCTCTTGGATCTCATGGAGCCAAAGTGAAAGTTCTCATGCAGCCCAGAGAGCCGACACATGCAGTCCTCTCGCTCTTCAAACGACAGCCTCTTCCTGGTAAACTCTATGTTTGGAGCTTTGAAGTCCAGTCTGTCTGGCTTCATGGACTCTTTACTCTGCCGAGAGTGCTGCCGCTCCGTGTGAGGAGTGCATGGAGACGAGCGAGCGCTCCCTTCGCTCTCACAGCTGCCACCGGAAGCTTCAGTGAAGCCCTCAGACACCCGTGTGGACAGTTTTTTGTACAGAACATCTTTAAGTGTTGTGGTTGCAGCTTTGCTGTCCGGACCAGACTCTGAGCTGCACTGGGTTTTGTTCTGGTTTGGAAAAAGGAAACTTTCCTCCCTCTCATCAGCACACACAAGCAATGAGTCAGGTTCAAGCAGAGCGTCTTGTTTCTGTAGAGACTCCCTCCTCTCCGACCAGTCCTGTCTCTTAACCACCATCTTGAATTTCAGTTTCTCTTTGTCGAGCTCCTCCACAGACTCCTGTCGGCCCACCTTACGGCTAACGGGCCTCTTTAAGCAGCCCTGCTCAACAGGTCGCAGCCGATTAATGGGCAGCGGCTCACTTATGGGTTCGTCCACACTCTGTAAGGTGGTGTAATCTCTGTCAGAAGCCCCCACCTCCTCGTCCTGTTCCTCCTCCTGGGTGACCTCTAAACTCTGTTTTCTGGTACAAAGGTGCTTCTTCTCCCCGGCATAGGAAGGGGAGAGCTTCTCCTCAGACTGGACGCGCTTCAACAGAGGTGAGCGAGGCGGCTCAGCGTTTTTAGGGCAAGCAATATGGCGGACAATTGTGGGAGGGGAGTGGATTTTGACGGGGAAAGGTTGCGTTGCCTTGGAGATCGTTACAGGGTGTCCACTAAGAAGCGGAGAGGGTGAGCGCTGAGGAGACGTTGGCTGCGGAGTGGGTGAAGGCGTGCGGGCCAAAGGAGAGAGGGGAATGCTGCCGGCGGACTTTCGGCGCCCCTGTCGGAGCCTCTGACCCGGCAGCTTGGGGCCGAGGCCGTGCAGAGTGCTGGGACGGATGTGGCCTGAGCCTGCGGGGGAGTTTGGAGCGCTGGAGCTGGGAGAGCTGCTCTGGGAGGAGTTGCCACCTGGAATTCACAAGAAAACAATATAGCAGGTATGGGTAAACAAAAGGCATACGCAGAGGATTCATGTGTTTGTCCTAAGCTGAAATCTACTCTGTACCTGACTGGGTGAAATCTGGTGCAGTTCGGAGGGCGGCAGTGGGGGAGTGCGGTGAGAGACTGTGGGTGGGAGAGCCAGGCAAACTCTCACCGGATGAAAGTGAGTGGTTAAGGGAGGAGAAGCTGCGGCTCGTGTGAAGCAGAGGTGATGGCTGCATGGCGAAACGTTTGAAAAGGGAGCGGCGCCTGAAAAAGAACAAACAGAAACTAAATAAGTATAACACATCATCGGTATGAAAACTTAATGAAAAAACACTAAAGGGCCCTAATATATAGATAATATATACATGTATGCATTCAGTATTATCAGTCTGCTCCATAGAAGCCAACGTGGCAAACAGTTCTAAGCAGGAACATACAGTGTCTTTGAAAAGTAACTTTTAAATGTACTAGCCCCACTCAAAGCAGTGCAAAAATGTGAAATGGAAAAAATTAGACATGGTTTTTATAACTAAAAAAATGCTATAATTTGAATCAGACCCCCTTTAATGTAATACCACAAAATAAAATCTACAGCAACCAACTGCCTTCAACTATGGCACGAAATCAAAATGACTAAGAAATGGTTCAAGAGTTGAGCTAAAATTACACTTTTCTGCTAAATAAACATGCACAAAAAAACCTCCCCAAAAAAACGGACAAAAGGAAATGAAGATACATTCCTGACAGATTAGCGTGGGGTTGGCAGTATATGGCTGTGAGGAGGGGAAAGGGAAGCTGGTCAGATACCATGTGAAGATGGGTGGGGCTTTAGTAAATAAAGGGTCATAACTCAAGAAAGGTAGGAGTTGAAAAAGACTAAAGGCTTCAACAGGGAAACAACCAGAAGCTTACAGCATTTGTTGCAATAAAATGCTTGATTTTAAAGCATCTATGGCAACAATTGGGAGGTAATATTAAATAGTAAATAAAGTGAACAGAATGTTAACAGATGGACTGTATCAAAACACACTAAGATCAGCTAATAAATAAACAATGGAGAAACAAAATAGAGTTTTTAGATGAGAAGAGTTTCAAGAACCTGCAGCTGTAATTGCTTTTTAAGGTGGTTGTTTAAAGTGACTGAATGCAACATAAGACTCCACGACATAGAAAAAAAAACATCAATAAAGGGAATGGTCGGATTGATTAACATAGATAATAACTATCAAAATATTTAGAAAATCTTATAAGAGCAATCCTGGTCATTTTATGGTATTCTTTAATGTTCAAATTTGAGTAACGAATCCAGTTCATCCCTTTATTCAAATATGAATTCGACCATAAGTCAAAACCAAAAAAATTTAAATAAAAAAATTAAATCAGGAGACCTGTGTGACATGAGTAAATACTGACAAACCTAAAGAAAAGACTAATGGTATTAACCATTTTATTATTGATTAATTAAATGAATTTTCAGGAAAATCTCCTCCGTTGCTCTCTTTTGTGGTTTCAATTCAATTCAGATTCAATTTAAAAATATTTTATTGATCCCAGAGGGAAATTAAGTGTTGTTGTAGCCCCTGACTAATTCATTCTTCAAGCAGTTGGAGTTTCAGAGGAGCTAGGGAGCATGTCGGTCTGCGTTTGTGATTGGTTTAAATTAACTAATGTTGCTTTCACGCCGCACTCTTTGTCTGTGTCAAGCAACGCATTTAACGCATGCAGTTTGACACATGTACTTTTCGGCTTCCAACACTTGCTTCTGAGCAACAGAAAAAAAAGAGCGCATGGGTCTGCTTCCTCTGTTACCGGACGTTCTGAACTATGGCAGATCGTATTGAGAGAGTGGCTTTGCTTTATTTGCTAGATAAAGCTAGACAACGTTGTCCTTTTTTCTTTTTTTACATGTCCTGTCTGGCAGTTTGCTACTCAGAACTGGTGTCTGAGTACCAAGTACCAGCCCCACATATGTACTTTCCCAAGCAGAGCATTACATCTTTGCTATAGTATTCCACTTGATATATATGTATGGAAAATCTTTATTAGTGATTATTGTGGGTTTAATTTCTTGAAGTTATGGACACTATATTGAGATAAGAAGGACAAAAGAAAGATGAGGAAGAAGAGCAACAGGACAGGTGAGAGTGGGAACTGACGATACAAGATATGGAGGTAAACAAAGCACACAAGAAAACCTGCCAGTCGTCCACCTCTGTTGGACGGCAGAGAAGTGGGAAAAAAAACAAACAAACAAAAACCACCAATAGAACAGAACATTAACAAAAAAACGGATCTAGTAATATAAACTAAGAATTACACATTCACTACACACAAAAATTGATTAATAGATACAACACCAATGTTTCTGGTAAGCTCCTAGTATCAACTATCTATTGACGTCAGCCCAAGAATATGCCCGTACTCACCAATGTACCCACACTTATATCTGTGTGTGTATGTGAGCATGCAGTGTAAATAAGGTTTCCCCATGTAAGTGATTGATAGCTGGTGTAAGGAGGAGTCAATCCGTCCTACAGGAATCGATGCAGACATGAAGGAGGTTGGAGATGTTTACGCCCAGAGCTCCGAAAAGCGCAGGGGCCACAAGTGGACCAGCACAGGGCCAACCGCCCCCCAAGAGAGGAACAGATGGAAACACCAGGGGAACACACAGCAGCAGCAATGCTGGGGCACGGGAGGTCGCAGGGACGAGCCCACGGGCTCCGGTGGAAAACCCGCTACGCCAGCGAAGGCCCGGCCCAGGACCTGGAGCCCACAGGGATCAGAGGCGCCCGCCCCCCAGCAGGGCCCCGACCAGGGATCAACCGACAAGTGTACCCCACCGCAGACCCCCCCCAAGCCGGCACCGGCGGCAGAGGCCCCCCCCCACTGGACAGGACATCGGGTGCATCAGCGCCCATTTATCAGATGCGTTCTGACTTTGGGGAGTTTAACCATTTGCTCCAGGAGCTGCTTATGGATGAGGTTCGCTTTCAGCGCTTCTTCAGTCTTTCCCGCGTCAAATTTTAAGACTTCCTAGGCCGCATCGGAGCTCAAATCTCCTAGCAGGACACTAACTACAGGTGTTCTGTTCCTCCTTAGGATCACCTGTCCATCTGTCTTCGGTAAGTGTTATTTCTGATTTTTGAAATCTGAGTTTGTTGAAAATGTTTTCACTGGTCCCGCACTTTATTCAAGATACCTGTAGTGACATCACTACAGTTAGACGCTCTGATTGGTTGACGCACTGCGTCGAGAGTTCAGCTAGCTGAACTTCTGCGTTGCTTGCGTTTTCTACGTTGCCGCTTACAATGCAAGTAACGTGACCAAGTGACCAACTCAGAAAGTTTAACAGGTATAAATACTTTTGGAAGTCCTTGTAGGTTTTTCTCACACATCATTAAACAAACAGAAGGGCAAGGTTTTCCAAGTTCATTTTTATAAAAACCTTGCAATTAATGTATGTCCATATGAACCAAGCAAAATTTAGTCAAACTTTTTTCTTCTTGATAAAAAAAATGTGAAAAAAATTATTTACTTGTATTGTCAAACAGATTTGGAGTTCTCCAAATCTTTTAGGGGTTAGAAAAAAAACCTGATTCAGTGCTTAAATATCGGTTTTGAATCAGTTCTACCAAAATAGTCCACAACTTCAGGATGTTTCCCACTGAAGAGAGATTTGTAGACTCAAACAAACAAACAAACTCATGCATAGGGGTGTGCCAGGATGCATAATACGTATACTGGTTTATTGGTATGCCAAACAAAGCATGCAGGTTAAATGGGGAAATAGCCTATCGTCACCCTTCAGGGTAAGCAATGGAGTACGGCAGGGGGGGCTTCTGTCTCCAGCCCTGTTTAACTTATACATGGACAACCTTTCAAAGCAGTTGGGGAAATGTAAGACAGGTTGTGTAATAGGGAACACTCTGTTAAACCACCTGATGTACGCAGACGATTTAGTTATTTTGTCCCCAGCACTGTTGGGTTCCAGCAGTTGTTGGATATATGCTCCATGTATGGCGTTGAGTTTGATGTACAGTACAATGCAAAGAACAGTGTTGTGTTGGTTTATAGGACTAAGGAAGATCAGAAGCTGCACTTCCCTATGTTTTACCTGTCAGGGCAATGTATCAGTGTATCTAACTGTACAAAATATCTCGGGCACATCATCACTGACAAGATGGAAGATGATGCTGACATGTACAGGCAAATTCTGTATGTCCAAGCGAACATGTTAGTCAGGAAATGTCATTATTGCTCTGATGATGGGAAAGTGCACTTGTTTCGTGCTTACTGCACCCCTATGTATACAGCCCCATTATGGGTCAACTACAAAAAGGAGACCATGCGCAAACTGCAGGTAGCATATAATGATTGTCAAAGGATACTGCTGAATCAGCCCAGGGGCAGCAGTGCAAGTAAGCTTTTTTGTGACTTGAGGCTTGAGTTGTTTACAGGCCCTCTTGAGGAACCTAAAGTTTAAGTTTATGTGTCGACTTGATGAGTCACAAAACTGCATCATAGTAAGGCTCACAAGTCCCAGGTGCAGCTCGGTCCGACATCAATCACATCTATGGAAGCATTGGTATGAGTGCCTGTTAAGACTGTTGTGAAAAAGGGTGTATTATATATGTTTATGTTACTGTTTTTTTTTAATATGTTGTATGTCCTGCTATTGGGCCTAGAGCCTGTAATAAACTTTATATATAATGTTTGTACAACACGTTTCATACCAGGTTATGTTATATTCTTTCAACGCAGGTATTTATTTAGATATCATCAGAGAGCAAGCAGCTTCCTGAAGGGAAGAGGACACAACCACTAGGAAAATTTCACTTTCGCAAATATACCATTAATTAACCTTTCATTGTATCTACATTCTCTGACACTAGAAACAATTAAGATTCCTGATTAAGTGAAAAATAAAACAATTCTTTCAGTTCAATACATCCTATACCTTTCTGGTGTCTTCTCCTTTTTGGGCTTCTTTCCACATCTCACCATCTTGCTCCTGTAGCTGTTCCTCCGAGCTGGACCAGTTTTTATCGATGTGTTTTCAAAAGGAGTGGTAGATATCGCCACTTTGCTTCCGCTCTGAAAGAGAAACAAATTTACTGGAAGCAAGGAAACCAGTAGCAATAAAGAAAAAAAAAACAACAACTTATATAGCTATGGTGCCTTTCAAAAGTATCCATTCCCTTTAAACTTTTTAACAACGTATTTTTCTGGGAACCAGAGCAACCATGTAAAACGAAACCAAAGTGTAACTGGCCTACATACGAAACCAATCAGCGCATCGTCATGATGTGGGAATGTTTTTCTAAAACTGGTTGGTGGATGGACCAAATGGTACGGCTGGATATAGATGCTTATACAGGTTCACCTTCTAGAAAAATAGCCACCTCAAACACACAATCATATCAACAATAGAATAGTTCAGAAGAAAAAAAAAATGTGAGAATGGCCAAGTCAAAGTCCAGACTTTAAAATCCCATTGATAATATAAAAACTGATGCTCTTCATCTAAATTGATTGAGCTTGGAATCCATAAAAAAAAAAAATTATGGTTAAAACATTTGCTCTCTAGCTGTGCAGTTTTTAGTTAAAAGGCTTGAAGCTGTAATTGCACTGAAAGGTGGTTTGGTTCAAAGATAGAAAAAAAACTGTACACCTAAGATTTGGTGATAACTTTTTTAAAGTATGCTTTATTTTCTCTTCTGAATTATTTTGTGTGGTGACTTTAAATTCTCAAGATCAACCTCAAAACGCACTAGAGTGTGGATGCAAAAAACGTAAAAGAAAAAAGGAGGTGTGATATACTGTTGTAAAAGATTAAATCTTCTGTTTGAGATGGTCATTGTTCTAAATGAAGTTCTAAAAAAAGTTGCAATCATTACTGCTGGTTAGATTTATTCATTTCTACTTTATGCCGTTTATATTACATATCATTTATATCAAATATTTACATACTTCCTAAAATAACTGAACACCTTAGAGTTATAACCCTTCATGGATCGATAGTTAAAATTCTGTATCCTAAAAATAAAAGTTTGTTTAGTTTATTCCACCAGTTTTTTTACACTCTGGTCAAATGGAGGCTGTCTACATCTAAATACAAAACTAGAGCTTTATTTTTTTCATTCGGATTATATGTGGCTTTCAGCTAATTTATGGTTGAAGTTAACAGAGCACAAACCCAGTATGTTATGTTAATGTTGCACTGAGCAGTGGTCTGCTTGAAACCATGAATCCCAGTTTAAAAGGTACAGTGTTACCTTCAGCAGGAGCTCCACCACTTCCGTGTGGACGAGACCATGAACAGGCTCTCCATTGACATGAGTAATCAGGTCTCCAGCTTTGAGTCCTGCTTTATGTGCTGGCCCAGCATCTTCAACATTCTGAGTGAAAAAGATAACCAATAACAGTCAATATAATCATTGGGTTTTCATTTTATTTCAGATTGTTTCGCTTAAAATAAATCAATGGTTCAATATTCCTTACCCAGACCATGTGATAGACCGTGTACATGTCACTGTCACAAGCATACACTCTTATTGCCCTCAGCGTAAAGCCGAACTTCTTTCCAGAACTGTGGATGACAATGGGCTGCCGTGGGTTATGGGTACAGTGGGATGAGTCTCTGCTTGGAGAGGAGTCTCTGGAGGACGGGTCCGAGGAGAGGGAGTACGGAGAAAGAGGGCTGGCTAGTGGAGAAACCCCAAAGATATCTGGAAAAACAAGAAACAATCACCAGCTGAGAGGCTTCTTTTATTTAATCAATCAGTCCTAAACTGAGCTTGAGTCAGTGCTGAGGTGGTGATGTGAAGCTGGTGAGATGAGGCTAATTGGATTTTCTCTCCCAGCAGCAAGGATCTCTAGCCCCAGGCTCAACAGAGCATTTTGTTCATTATCAGCTTGGACTGGCTTGTTTTCTCACAGTCTGTCTGTAAAATGGATCTTACAGCAGATGTCAAGCTGAGCCAATTCTGCACAGATCTATAAAGAGCTTTCTCTGAAGCGCTCAGCTTTAATATGTTACCATTTAGAACTCAGTGTGAGCACAGACCTTTACAGTGAAAAAAGGGGGATGACTGCATGCCGTCTGTAGTTTCTCTGACTTACCACCAGGGATCAACAGGGAAAGGGCTCCAGTTGACACCGACTTGGGGACTTTAACCACCGGTCTGGTCTTCTCTGCAGCAGTTTCTGGTCGCAGAGAGGAAGTCTGAGGCCCCTTATCCGTGGAGGTCTGGCTGCTGCCATCGGGAATCTTTACTTCCTCGCTTCTGGGTGTCAGTTGGTCCAGATGCTCTGAGAAGCTTCCTGATTAGTGAACAGTTCACAGAAGACAACATAAAAAGGTGAATACAAAAGCAGCAAGTGTATGAAAAAAACTACCTTTTTATTTTACATTTATTGTAGGTGTACTGTTGGTATAACTAAAGCTGCTTCTGTGGTTTATTGTTAAGAGAAAAGAAGATCGACATCTTTCATGCTTTAATGGTAGAGATGTTCCCGATCCCATCAGAAATGGCCTCGATCATGTGGTTTTAGATTCGATCGGAATCGGACGTTATGTCCCGATCAGGACAGATATATTTATAGCCTTCCTGTCGATTTGTTCTGGATGCTGTATCCACATGCTGCCGCACTGAAGACTGGAATTACGTCGCTTCAGCCAAAGTTTTAAAATGAGACAACATTTCTCTGAACGAACCGTTCCGTGATCCATAAACTACGCTTCAATGGCAGAAAAGCCCGCGGGAGGAAAGAAGGAGCAGGCATCGCTGTTGGCACACATCGTAGTGCGTCTAACCACCTGCAAAGGCAGTCGTGCTGCAAAGTCTCAGAAATGTTTCAACGTGCAGCCAGCTCCCGGTCTGGGACATGCTTTTTCTTTAATTGATTTATTTACCTGAAGTCCGTGCGTAAAGTTGAAAGTATCGGTGCATTTGCAACAAGTAGACAAGTCGGTGTGAATGCTAATCTGTAAAAATTATAGACAGCCCTCATATTTTTCCATCACCGTTCCAACAAACAGGGCAAATTTGGAGAACATTTAGTCAACACGACCCCTGATATGTATGCAGCCTACATTCTCATTAAGTTCATTCAAGTTGAGGTGCCATTTGTTTTTATATTAAACTTTTTTATATTTACAGTTGCACTACATGTCAAAAATTTATAATTATTTGTTAATTAATTTTTCAAGCTACCCCACAGAAGTGCTCTATTTGTTAACAGATTTGTTAAATGTTAAAATAAGGTAAATAAAAAAGGAACATCCTGTATCTGTTTCTTTGCTCTTTTTATTCTTTTTTTTTATGTATTTGAAGTATCGGATAGGGACTCCATATCGGCAGATGCTCAAAATCAAATGATTCTGAGGCAACAAAAAAAAACCTGGTCGGGACATCCCTACTTAATGGTATCAGGCTCCAGCTCCAAAAGAAAAAAAACAGCCTAAGAGCCGACTCAACTTTGTTACCTGACAAATCTCTTTCAGCTACAGAATAACTAATAAGCTACAGAAAAATGTATAATTTAGCAATCTAATAAAATCTGTTACTGTTTCTTGAGCTAAAGGTCCAATGTGTAACAATAGAAGATAGACACTTCCATGAATCAACTTTTACTTAATATTAGAATTGTTAAAATTGTTTCTGGTATTCAGAATCAGACAAGTTTTTAGATGATTGGAAAATGAAAAATCCAGTAAGATTCCAATAAATGAATTGTCCGCGCCCGAGCACTAACATGACACACTGAAAGACTACAGTTTGGATTGCAGTAGGTGAAAAATACTCAAATATTCTTTGCTCCAATAAGGTGTTAAAAATAAAGCTGGAGGAAGCAGAGAAATACAAAAAGTCAAAAGAGAGTTGTATTTCTACAAAGACATGTAGACCCATGGCTACAGGTCATTCAGGCAGCTGAAGAAATGAAACAGCAGATAGGTGGAGGCCTGAACAGACAACAGCAGGGCTTACTTCTTTCACTGAATATGCTGGATTTGGAAATCCTGGAGTTAAATTAGGACTGATTCACACAACAGGATATTTAGGATGATTTTTTCTGTTTTCTGACACCCCGGTTATCAGGATGGCTGGTAATATTCCTAACGCATATTTCTGACATGTGTGGTGAGCGCTTTGGTTCGCTCGGAAGGACGCCAGGAACGCACCAATCCCAAAAGCGGGCATACTCAACATGCTGGATTGTCTTGGCCCGATATCGCAGTGTGCGTGATGTGTTACAAGGACAAACAGGCATGCAGCTTGTTGAATGGGACATGTAGCCAATCAGAAAGCAAGGTGACAGGCAGCGATACATCTTGGAAGCGTCTGTTTTTAATTCAATGTGTCGGCTCATTTGACCACAATCCACAAATGTATGGAAACAAACAATCAGAGCAAACTGTGTAACGTTTCCTAGTAAAAAAAAAGAAAGAAAATAATTCACCCCTATAGCAAGAACAGCCCCTGCTCCTGCTGTGTCAACTCCTTTATCCAACACACTTTTCTCTCTGTTAAAAAGAGATTTGAATATGGAGGTCTCATCCTCGGCATCTATTTCATATTTCCTCCTTTGACTTTAGTCATGTTTTATATCCTGAGGTTTTGTTAGATTTCCTATCTGAGCTGGGAATGTTGCTGACTAAAATTGGTTCGTGTGAGGTCTCTAGTCATTGCCGTGTGGCTTCAAACAAACTCACCGTAGGCCAAAAACAGGAACATTTTCGACTTTTTTTAATTGCCTTCTAAGCAGTCTGAAACTCTTGCAACAATTTTAAAATGCTGCCATGGGAACCAGGCCGTAAAGATCTAGATTCTCTAGGACCGTGTTTTCCAACGCTGGTCCTCAAGGCACACTGTCCTGCTAGTTTTCAATGTTACGCTGCTTTAAATACACCTGATTCAAATGATCACAGTTCAGCAAATCCCTGTTAATCAGCCATAATTCAAAGTCAAGTGTATCAGAGCAGGGAGAAATCTAAAATATGCAAGTTAGTGAGTCTTGAGGAGCAGGATTGAAAATTATGCTTTATGAAATGTTTCTTTCAAAAAATATCAATCCTAGAGTAAAGATCTTTATTTAGTTTCATTCCAACTACTTTCCAGAGGAATCCAATTACTTGATTGGATTTCAACTGATGCATGCATCGGTCCCACTGCCTTGCACAATACAAAATAAACTTCCACTGAAAAATAAAAAAAGAAACACCCTAATAGTGAAAGATATATTATGTTTGGGGTTTTTTTTCTATCAAAAGTCATGTATCCAGTTTCTTTACAGCAGAATTTGTAGTGATGCAGTCCTTCATACCAGAAAGCGTGGCTCCGCTGTGAGTGCTGCCAGGAGTGACAACATCAGGCTCATCCTGCGGCAGCTCTCCGATAGAGAAGGAGACTTTGCTGGGGTCGCTGAGGCCCGACGTGTCGTCTCCTTCGCTCTCAGCGGAGATGGCGAACTTCGGTAGTAAACTGGGTCGAGGGACCTGGTTCGTACTGTCCGTGTCTGTTGAGTGGGACAGCGAGGGCCTGGATAAAAGAACAGATTCTTATGAGCTAAAAAAAAAAAAACACTAGAGAAGATGGCTTACGTGTTTTTACTTGTTTATCTGTTTGAAAGAACTCTAGCTGGAAATCCTCCTACATTTCAGCGTAGTCTGGCGTCCAGCTAAGAGAGTCCACAGTCAGCGGGCTCTCACTCTTCTTCTCCTCCGTCTCTCCCTTCTCCTCCAGATGTCCTCGGGACAAATCCAAGCTACTGTAGACCTGGCGACAAACAAGAATTCTCATCACTCCGTGCAGGCCAGTATGCAAAATCTTTTCCTATGCACATACTGTACGTTTAAACTAAATGCATCATCCATCATGAAATGCATCGAATATTAAATGCAATCAGCAGCCTTTATGACGACATGATTGTGTTTCTTTTATATATACCTGCTCATGTGTCTTATGAATATGTATGTATGAGGTGAAAACATTCGGTGTTGCTCAATGTGCTGCTGCTCTCAGAGACTCACTGTAATGTTTTCTTTTGATGGGGGGGGAGCTTACTGCAATGCAGCACGACTCCCAGCTTGAGTTACTGTACAGTGTTCTGTTCACACATGACAGCAAAAAAAAACAAAAAAAAACAACACAGATCTGATCTGCGAGAGGAAAATTTTTGCAAAGCTCAAATCTACGTAGGGGGTCAGAAGAGAACAAGCAGTGAAATCCAGGTTTTCAGACAGATTTTCATATGAAACCCACGAGGGAGCAACGGGGACAGATGAGGACGACGGCTCATTTACATCACTAACGTCTTTGCAAAGACGATGATGCTCAGATGTTACCCTGAGACCCGGGCAGAGATGAAGGAGGTACCTTAGAGAATCTGTGAGAGCAGGAGGAGAACTGCCGCAGCTCCACATTGAAGTCTTCATCATTTGTGTCCTCTTCCTCAGTCTCTAGGTGATGATATCTCTCAGAGCGAGCTGGAAAGGAGAAAGGTTTGGTTTTAATCATTTTTCACAGCATTTCTTTCCCCTTTACAGGTTATTTTCCTGGCAGGGAGAGGAGCAAGATCAGCGGTGCGCTTTCAATCTATAGAACTTTATTTATAAAACCCTTTTCATACAAGGATTGCAACACAAAGTGCTTTACAGATTAAAAATGACCCAACACAACCCACATTCCTATCCCTCCCCCACAGATTGGTTTGGCTTTCTGTCAGGTACAAAGAGACACATAACCGTGCAAAACAAAGGTTGGCCTTGGCTCAGATTAGGATCTCACACGTCTATTTTTTTGTCTCCAATTCAGCATTCCTGTGTCCTTTTCTACAAACACCGTTTCACTGATAAAATAAAAAAATAAAAACAAACCGCAGCATTGTCGTGAGCACAGATTTATGACATTTCAATGAAATAGGTAAATACGCTAAACAAAGAGCCATAATGGGGATTACACAAGCTTTTGTAAAGAATGTAGTCGTGAGTATGGAGACCACCGTAACTTTCCACATCTAGGGACAGATGTTTTAGAATAAAAACTGACTGCTGACTAAAAAATAAAATCTGTTATGAAATACTTCCTTACAATTAAATATTTTTTTACATTAAAAAAGGAATTTTTAAAGAAAAATGAAAAATATTTCAAAATAATGAGCTTACACTTTTGTATGAAATTAGTTTTTTCATCATTTCATTGTCACATACAATATTTGTCTAATATTTATTAATGTAAAAATTTACATCATGGTTTTTATTTATTTATAAATCTTCCAATCCATTCTGAATAGAGCTCTGTGAGATATTCAGAACCTGGGATATTGGTTTTACAATCTAGCCCAGCTATATGTTTTTGGCATGTTTCAAACAAAATAAACATGCAAGTAAACTAAAATGAAAAACATGTTTCAAAAATGCAATTTTAAATCTTTTTAAAAATCTTTTTTTCATGCATTTTTTCTTTTTTCGGTTTAAATTACTTTTCTTTTTTTTAACTTTATTATTTGATTAAAGATATTCTACAATATTTAACATATCCAAATTATTACTTCTTGACAACATACACAACTCTGTCAAACAAACAAAAAATGATATTCGTTTTATAATGAAAAAGAATGACTTGGGTAAGATGCACATGCTTTTAATGTTTCCTGATTGATCAATTATTGCTTCTCTGTTTTTAAGAATGCGATTCCACTTAACTCACGCAGTAAAATTAAATAAAATTATTTCTTTTATTGGTGCATTTATTTTAAACCAGCTTTATATGATTATGCTTTAGGACAGAAAGTTGAAAAAGAGTAAAGACAAGAATCGAGCAAAATCTTTTCCTTTTTTAATAACCGGTAACTCACTGTCAAAATAGCTTGTGTCATCTTCAGACTCCAGCTGAGGAATAAACTCAGCTTTCTGTCTCAGCAAGCCATTCCAGTCCAGGTTGTGGAAAAACTGATGTTGCTTCACTTCAGATGCTCCTCCTGTCGGTGGGAAAAACACAGGTTTTATAAGGACAAAAGTGAAGAAAACAACATGTGCAAAGCACTTTAACTCTTCAGTTTAACACACGAGGTAAAGAAACGCTTACGCTACGTTTCCTTTTTTCATGTGGCTGCAGGACAAACAGACGTAATGACAATAAATCATGCTGGAAAATTTTCTGCCTATGACCTTTAGTGTAACAGCAGGAGGCGTTTGGACGAGCTGTGCTCAAAATGTTAAAAGGCTTTCGTCCCAGGTCATGGTCACTTTTACAATCTGCAGATTCTCATAGTGCCTGGTCATGCATGAAATTGGATTCATCTACTAGGAAGGAAATAATTGCAATTGATCAAAGCATAGGGTTCAGTAGGCCACAGGATAAAGTACTCTGCTGTAGGATGAATTTGGCTCCTTCGCCAGTAGCTTAGAATACTGAACAGTGCTGAGGTGGCAAATGAGAGCCGGCCTGTTTTACCTCTGCAGAGGGTTCTTAGATATTCAAGTTTCTCACCTGCACCCATTCTTTCTAGAGGGTTCTGTCTGAGCAGTACGGTAATGAGCTCCTGAGAATCAGGAGGTGGAGCGTCCTCCCCCTCAGGCCAGTTGATCTCATCTACAACCGTAAACACAAAATAGAATATCACGTCAGAAAAGAAGCAATGTGCTTTCTCCTTTATTTAAAAAAATATTTTAATATTGAAGATAGTGCCTCGCTAAAAGGGTCAACCTCCTCAAGGTTTTCACATTTTTCAACATTAAAAACATGTTTGACAAATAAAAGTCTTTGTATTTAGTCCCCTCTACTCAGATACATCTAAATAAAATTCAACTCATTCAATCTCAGTATAAATCCAAGAGGTTTTAACTGGTCTCCATCAAAACTGCTTGAGATTTACTGGATTATTTCGACAGTAATAAGACCAAAAAAAAGAAGAAGAGGAAATTCAGTAGTTTGGTTGTATATAATTTATGAAATTGTAATTTTATGATTTCTGTCACAATAAATACAGATTTTGTTTAATCCTACATTTATCTTGTATAGCATTTATTGTAAATGTAAAAAGGGCAACTGATTATTTTTGGAACTTTCTTGTCCGACAGGGTATTTAAAGTAGTTTCTGTCCTCATCCTTGTTCTTCCATTAGCTCATCTTTTTGGGTCATTGGAGCCTTTAGTTGATTCCTTATGATGATTCATAACACTATAAAAAAAAAGCAATCATTAAACAAAGTTCTGAGTATCGGTATACATCCAAATGATACAGCTAATACCTTGCTGCTGTTTGGCATCTGACTGATCTGATTATTACTTAAAATGATGAGTATTGACCAGTTTTTGGTAATTTAGCAGCATAAAGGAGATTTTTCCAATTTTAGCACAAATAATGCACCTTCGTCCACTTCTACTGTTGGAATATGTGGAAAACTAACTTCATAACGTGTTACTTTTTTCCTGCTGTTAGAGTAAGGGTTAGAGTTGATTCACTATCTACTACTGCATAAAAGAATTTGCATTTATTATCGAGATTAATGACAGATTTTAAACATTGCAATATCTATTTATCATAATTTAGGATAAACTTAAACCAGATTGGGACATCATGTTGAGGCTAGATCCCCCAGCCCTAAATTCAACTTTTAATAATATCACAAAGTCATTTTCCCCCTAATATTTTGCAGCCCTAATTCATCAAGTGATAATGTCGATCTGGCTTTTTGCATCAGTTTGAACCCATTAGTGAAATGCGATGAGATACAGTCATATTTCAGGTGTTACTGTTGTGAACAATGAAAGCTCTAATTGATGGACTGTCTCCCATTGCCATGCTTTGTTTCTCCATGTTTGCACTGATACATTTCCAGATGAGTTTGAGTGAAAACCCATCTGGTATGTCAGGTTGGTTTATCAGTCAAACAGCTGGATTTGTTTTTCCCCAGAGAGAAACTCAAAATGTCTCATCTAAAAAGGTTTCATTCCATAAATGACTAACCTATACTTTATCTACCAGAACATCCAACGTAACCATTTAATGAACTGTAAGGATTAAAATGAATGGATTTGTGTGTGCTCCAATTTTCTGAGAAGTCTCATGAGGTGAGAACAGATGTTCAAAGCCCCAACTGTGTCACGCTGATTGTTGATTTTGAGTACCATTTGTCTCTCTATTTTAATCAAATCTGGACACAGGCTATGAATATGTATGTGCATCCTGAGGCCACAGTGGAGTGTATTCACGCTGTTTCAGGCCTCTTTAATTAACAGTTACTCTCGGAGGCTTGCAGTGGTTTGACAGAGAGCAAACCAAATCAGTTATGGCATACCATTCATTTCCAGTCCCCACATGATGGCTGTTATCTAACAGCACAACATATATTAACATGATTCACTGGCAACTGTAGGGCTGACAACATCTCCTGATCCCAGGAATATGTTCTCTGCTAGACTAAGATAGACTAAGAGAGTCATTATGTTTCAACTTAACATACGGTCTTGAGCCAAAATGAGTCACGATGTGGCATCTGTTTATCTAAAACCCATTGAAGGCATGGCGGTCTTCAAAAAGCTGAACAAATGAAGGTGGTCACTATTCAGAATTGTTCAATTTTGAGCAAAGCAACTCTTGCATTAGAAATTATGTCATCCACCATGATTTTGTATGCAATAAAATGACCAGAGTAAATTTCTTTATTCCTAAAATTTTCATTTGTTAACTATTAAAAAAGCAATGATAGGATTCAGATTGGGGTATTTTGAGAGTAAATGTAATGTTAATAATGGTTTAATATAAAAAAGAAAAAAAAAAAACCTGCAACAAACTCATGTATGTATGCAAAATGAACAGCTTTCAGATGTTTGCAGATCTGTAACCAGACATAGACTTAGAGTTAAATCCTAACAACTTAATGCAAATATGCTCAAAATGAACTGAGTTTTGTTTTTGGTTGAGACCAGGCCTGTAGCGCATCAATCACACTTGATAACTGTTGGATTTATCCCCTTGATCGGGTTCCAAGTTCAGCCAGTCAGGGCTGAAGTTGCTGTTGTGTGTTGTTTTTAATCGTCTTTTTTAGTGCTGCTGCAGCAATAAGGCAATTTCCCTTATGGGATTAATAAAGTCTGTCTGTCTGTGTCTGTCAGTTATTTATTTATAGGTAGTCTTACTTGATGAAATAGTCTGAACTATGGTATTGGAACATGAATTTTAATTATATGAACGTTTTACTTTACTCTGAATTTCTCACAGGGATGTTGTCTCAGGACTTGGGAAAAAATATTAAAAAAAAATTAGTTTTGGGGTAAGATTTTTACAGGGGAGATTTCCAAACATTCTAAAGATCTGTTCCTGCAGAAACTTAAAAATGGCAGCATGTACGCCCACTGATGTAGAACCTGGTGCAGAATACTGGGGGAAAAAAACTACCTGGCTAACGTTAGCTTAGCCATCTCGGGCCGTTTGTCTATGACAATAAATACAAGAGCTAACAATAGCTGGATATTTGCACTTCTGATGTCAATATTGTGGCAGCAAAGAAGTTTTTTTTTTCTGACTGGATTTAGACTGCAGTACAGTGGTGGGCTGATGGTGAGATCTGGAAGGAAGACCTAATAAGGTAAGCCGACCAAGGGTGTCAGTTATTACTTATGGGTATCCTACTGAGCCATGTTGTTGTTTTGTTTGCTAATGTGAAGCCACATCAAAAAGCACACTTTCCATGATAGCGCAGAAATTCTAACACTTTTCACGGACTATTTTCTGGTCGGCAGAGTGGGAATTGAAACTAGGAATCGGAATATAAAAAAATTGAAGAATTCTGGGAGAATCAAAATAAAAGTACCGAATGGCCGCAACGGCATGTAATTCAGCTCTCCCTAGGCCTGATAATGAGACAGTCACTTGATTCAGATGTGCTGGAGAAGACATGCATCTACAGAAAAAGCTACAGGATTGTAGCTCTTTAGTGCTGGATATGGGGACCTTGATCTAGCTTATGTTTTTTTGTTCCAGAGGTTTTGAAATGATATATAGTATTTACAGAGAAACAAAAATACTTTGGTGACACTGACCACTTATGACCTGTCCAAAGAGCTCCTCTGGTGTGTCCCCAAAAAAAGGCACACAGCCCACAAGGAACTCATAGAGGATGATGCCCATAGCCCACCAGTCCACTGGCTTCCCGTAGCCTTGTCTTAGGATCACTTCCGGAGCAATGTACTCTGGAGTTCCACATACCTACACAAAAACAAACAAAAAATCCTTGAGTTTTGTGCAACAATATTTCACCAAACAGGGCATCAATAGAGTTAGGAGACTTTTACCTGCTTATCTGAGAACTCCCTGGCATCTTTCTCTATGTGTCCCTCATACAGGTTTGTGGTCATGTTCATCAAACCAACTTTAGAGAGGCCAAAGTCGGTCAGCTTGATGTGTCCCATTGAGGTCACCAGCAGACTGTGAGAAAGGAAGGACAGATAACAAAGAATGAAAACTTGGGAAAATAAAAACTGACCATATGGGAAAGTTAAAATCTTAACATTTCTATTCAATTATATTTCATCATTAATAAATACAGAAATTGGACTTGCAAAAGGGTTAATAACTCTTGAATGTTTTTTTCAGATTTTGTAATGATACAACCAAAAACTTCAAATTACGTTTTTGGGATTCTATCAGATAGATCGACACAAAGTAGGGTATATTTGTAAAGAAGAAAGAAAATGCTGACAGCATCATGATGTGGGGGTTCTTTACTGCAATAGGGATGGGACAGCTGGTCAGATATGATGGGAGGATGTATGGAGACAAAATTAAGTCAATCCTGGAAGAAAGTTTGATAATGGCGGCAGGAGAGTGGAGTCTGGGGTAGAGGTTCATCCCCCAGCAGGACAACGATCCTAAGTATTGAAATCAAAGCATACTCATGTGTGAGAATGGCCCAGTCAAATTCCACACCTAAATTCAACTGAGATTCTGTGGCTTGAAAGTTAATATTCACAGAAACACTTCATGCAAACTTACTGAGCATTTTTCAAATAATTATAGATTTCAGTCTCTGGATGTTTTAAATGTGCAAACTTGTAGTTCAACGTTTTCCAGTTGCAGTTATAAGTGCAGAGAAAAGTTGTTCTGGAAATCATTGACTCAGAGCAGCTGAATACAAATGCACACCATAGTTTTTCATCTAATTTATGCAGGTCTATCACGTAAAATCCAAATCATATAAAGAACAAGATTTGTTGTAGATTCTGTCTACTGGTTGTCAAGGAAAATAAAGCTACTACCACTGCCTTGATATAAGGCTACACAGCTGTTTAAACTTTAAAACAGGAAGTGAGAAAACGGGAAGGAATTCAGCCTAAATGAACTGTTGAGATGCTACTTCTGTTCATCAATATCAGCTTCAATTACTCAAGTTACATATTTGGATCATGTCTATTGTAATATATCAGTTCTCACTTGTCAGGTTTGAGATCCCTGTGGACGATGCCATAGTTGTGAAGATATTCCAGAGCAAGAACGGTCTCTGCAAAATACATCCTGGCCATATCCACTGGCAAGGGACCCATGTTTTTCAAAAGGGTGGCGCAGTCTCCACCTGAGGGGAAAACACGAAATCTATGAATATAAACATGCAACAGAAAGAAAGCGGAAGGTTTTGTTCTCAGCACACTGCTTCCAGCTGCAGCTGACCTTCCACATACTCCATCACCATGCACAGGTGCCGCCGCGTCTCAAAGGAGCAGTACATGGACACGACAAAGGGGTTCTCGGCAAAAGTGAGGATGTCTCTTTCCACAAAGGCCTGCTGTATCTGATTCCTCAGCATCAGATTCTGCTTGTTGATCTTTTTCATGGCAAACCTCTGTTTGGTTTCCTTGTGCCGAACTAAATAAACAGCTCTGTGGAGTAAATGGTGCGATAATAAGCAGACGAAAAGGCATTTGGAGCTGAACACAACAACATGTTTTTTTCTTAAGTTGATAAGAAATTAGAGAAAAATATATTTTTCTGTTTAAAGGTTTAATATTGAAAATTTTTCTTAAAAGCTATCTCTTTTAAAAACAGTCATACTTCAACGGGAAGTTTAGAGGTGTGCAGAATGAAAGTTCACCCTTTTCAATACTTATGACGTTTCTAGATATGAGAGCACTGATCATGACCCATCCACCTCCACACAGAATAAACGAAAGAAAAGTAAGCTGTTTAATCATCCTGCTCTATCCAGTATAGCAGACTCATTTTCATAGTGAGTGGCTATTATAAAGACTTTTCTAGCTAGCTTTCTGTATTGACATAGGTCTCCTCGACCATACAACTCAGTCAAATACACACTCTGTGAAATCTGTCGGATGTTTATCTAAATTCTAAAGTATAAATTCTGACTTTTATAGAGGATATCAGCAAAAGGAGTGGAGGATACCACTCAGCTACCGAAATAAGATGCCTAAAGGACAGGTAGAAAGACTTACTGTTGCGTTTGACCCATATTTTGTTAGGATTATTTTTCGTTTAGTATTTTAAACTTATTAGTACAAAATAGTCCTTACCCTGCAAAATTCGTTGCTGGACATGATTTTGGTTACGGCAACAAAACTGGCATCCAGACAGCGTTTTGTTATTGCAACTGCATCCTCAACACACTAGATGTCGCTTTGGTGCCCATGTTCCATATTCAACCTTTAAATCCACAAAGTTATCTATCCTTACCCATAAGCACCGTTGCTGATGAGTTTTATCATCTCAAAGTCCAGTTCGCAGGGTTTCCTCCGAGACCGCAGGACGGTGTTGAGACTCTGAGACTGAGAACGGGACAAAGAAAAAATACTGAGGAAAACTACACTGCAGGTTGTCTAGAAAAATACTGTGATAAACGTCTAAGAACTTACAGAGTCGTCCGTTTCTGGAGTTTCTGCTATGCCACTGTCACTACTGGTCAGTTGTGCAAATTCTATAAACAATTAAACACTAAATTAATAACCAGGAAAAAAAAGAGTTAATGTTTAATTGTACTGATCTCCATGTGATGCCCACAAACTAAAAGAAATGCAATTTAAATGCAGAGAAATCAGCAAATTGAAAAACACACAAAAAAATCAGACTTAAGGCTTTAATTAACTTTGAGTTGCTGACTCCAAAATAACCTGAATTTCAAATAAATGGAGCAGAAATCAAATCTGGCAACAGAAACCCATGTCTTAACACCCATTTTGAAAACCACCACTCTGGAACAAAAAGCTCATTAGACGCCGTCTTGCATGTTTTCATTTTGTTTGCGTGCAACAATGTGAACTACCATGTGTTCTCCCCAGAGAGCCTGTAAATACATTTCCACTGCCATTTCACATCTGTCCCTGCGAAGGGTTTGCTGTAGGCACCTGAGATGGTGCTAAAAGCAAACACAGGAGATGCTCTGGGGGTAAAGTATGTAGAGCCTGGCTGATGCGCCAGCTTGTGTGGAACTGTTTTGGATCTGTGGGGAGGCCATTCTTTTCTAATTAGTCATAATGAATGTTGTTGGTTACTGAATTTGCAGATACAGAGCACCATTAGGTAAATGGTCCGTTTTTTCTAGGGTTCAAGACAAAAATCTCCAGTTATTTCTTTTGGACTCAATGCAACAGAAACAACGCTCCTACAGGAAAAAACCACCAGATATTTCTGGCCTTACTGCAGGCACTGACAGAATTAACTGAATGTTAAAAAAAATAAGATGGATACAATTTTTTTCCCAATTAGTTATTGATATTCATCAGTTCTAATGAATTTTTCTATAGGATTATTTCAAAAATGATGATGATGATGATGAAACACAGAGCTTCCAGTACCTTCTAGAGGATCCCGGGTGAGTCCCAACTGGCTGATGATGTAACGAGGGATGTCAGTTTTGATGCCTTGGCCTTCTTTAGCGTGTCCTTCAGCTGCTTCCAGAAGGTGGTAAAATTCCTCTGGGTCAAATTCCTGGAAACAGAGTGATCCACTTCAATATTCAGCATTAAGCTTATACAGTGCATTGGAAAGCTGGAAACTAAATTTGGAAATGCATTGTTTTGTTAATAATTTAAATATTCAACAATAACCAAGTTATTACATTATAAAAATGCTTAAATAGTGCAGAATGCTTCAAAGACAAAGAAGGTTGAGGAAGCCTAAAAAATATATATCGGTATGGACATTAAGTGAAGAGTCCATCTAGCCAGCCAAATACAGATATGAAGAGGATAAATGCATGACACTTGATATCCAATATCCTGTCAAATACTGCACTACAACAGTCCTTTGCAGTTGTGACGATCCAAATGCTAACGTTGCAGTGACTGATAATCTATGGACTATACAGCTCTGATTTGAAACGTAAAAATGATCATCAAGTAGACGCACAAAAAATACATAAAATAAACAGACTAAAGTAAATTCTCAATAGGTTTTATCTACAAAATAAAGTACCGTAATTTCTGGACTATAAAGCACACCTGATTATAAGCCGCAACAGCCTATTTTAGGGAAAAACCACAAATGTGTACAAATACAAGATGGACCCGATTATAAACCACAGGTGTTTTAACGTTTTATTACCAAATGTAAGGGTTAGTGCAGTGGGGATTGTTAGGAAGGTGATTGGTGTTTAGGAAACTTCGATTGAGTCAGTGCTGCGAAGGGTTTGTGAAGCCACTGACGCTCCATTTCCTTCTTTTAAAGCCAGATCTACTGCCTTTCACTTAAAAGCGGTATCATATTTATGTCTTCATTTGTTTTCCATAATGAGAGTTTCTGCATGAAAACTTTTTTTTTGCAAATTGTCCCGCTCTCGTAATGTCTGTCTGTTCCACATTTGCTTTCATTGTCCGTGCAAAACTGCGCTTTGCTCTCTCTTTCAGCCTCTTAAAGCCACAGTGTCCTTTGGTGAAGGACGTAATGTGTACAATCCATAGCTCGAGGAGGTCCTCTAGTGGTCGATAGCTGTAAAAATCCATAAATAAACTATATTGTATTAAAAGCTGCAGTATCCAGAGCATGGGAAAAAAGTAGCGGCTTATAGTCTGGAAAATACAGTATCTGTTATGTAATGGTAATGGTAAAAACTTATCATTTAAAAAAAAACAACTCCAAATTTACTGGGAGCTCTGATTCATAACAAAAGTAAAACCCAAAACATTGTCAATTAATTATGGTGTGTTGGTGAAACCAGGATGCCAGTCTTTGCTTAAGTTTTCTAGCATTGAGCTTTGTGCAGGACCGTCGCACCCATGGAGGATGTGGCTGTTTTAACAGCCACGCTTTTGCAGGTGACGGGGTTCAACACCCACAGCAACAGCAGTCGCTTCTGTTTCTCTGGCCGCTCATACGTTCCCGCCCCCTCGGCGTGAGCTGACTGATAAATCTAAGACACCTAGAGAGTCGGGATTTAAGGCAGAACAGCCAATCCTCAGCCGTTCACGTTCAAAGCCCATGTCATGCTTGAGACAGAGGGGAGAGAGGAGGCGGACTTAACATCTCGCTTTGCCAGGTACTTTGATTGAGTGTTTATGCTTTTGAGGTTTTTAACTAGGCTTGATATGCGTTTGGGAAGATGTTCTGTTTATGTTTTGTTCACATGTTGAGTGTTTTCTGTAGTATATTTCTATTTTTAGATTAATTGGAATATTGTTCAGGAGTTAAGTTAGCTGAATGTGGTTATATATGTGGCATGCAGTAGGAAGAGAACTGGCAAGGAGGAGGGACAAACAGTCATTTATAAGTAGTTTATTTATGGGTTTATTTGATATTTTGAGGATTGTTTCTTGATTAGCTGAATACTTTGGGGATACTTATCTGTTGTTTAATTGTACCTCCATGTTGAGGAGAAAAAAAAGTGAGAAATGATGCCACAGTTGTTCAACAGGTATGCAAACAATGAAAAAATAGATATTATGGATATTATGTTAATGCTTAAAAACGGTAGTTCTTTACAATATTTATACCACCAGATATTTTTTGGTTCGTTTTTCTTGATATCTCCCCTTTTGAAGGTGCAAGTAAGCAATATTTGTCAGACCAATATCACCATCAAGCTTACCACTGTCTTTTTGTCACGCAGAATCATTGAGATTCAAAAAAAGAAAGAGACAGGAAAAGATTGACACTTTTTTCAAGAGGATTCCTGTAAGTGAAGCTGAGAGGTCTATGAAGGAAAAGAGAACATGTGTGTGTTTGTATTGTGGATGGTGCTTATTTCCATCCCAGGTGCACACATGTGTCTGGTGTTTTTATATCAAATTCACTATTTCATTTCAAATGTTTTCATTAGAGTTTATGTGAGGATGTGGCCAGGAGTCAGGAAGAAAGAGATGAAGAGGAAGGAAAGGGCAGACAAGAGGAACAGAGTGAGGGAGAGGTCAGAGAGGAAAGGGATGAAGATGAAATGGTTAAGAGGAGCAGAGAATCCAACTGCAGCTGTTACTGGCCACCTGTCATTGAATTTATCGGGTTTATTAACAAAACAAAACAACAAAAAACACATCCATCCCCTGCACTTTCGAAAAGCTTGCTACTCCACCGGCTTTGTATATTTATTTTTTAACATGCTGCTGACTGTGAGTGAAGGCACAATAAATGTGAGACCTTATTTAGCCTAGTTTGCAGCAGTTCCAGTTATTTCAAACATTCTAGATAAAACCAGCTCTTTTCAAATACCTATTTTCTTGACTCGTTAAGATTAACACACGTTTATCCGACTTAAATGGCACCTTCTGTAGTCTTTTTCCATTTTGAATGGCTCATCAACTTTTTTCGCCAGGAAAAGAGGAAGTCAGGGATAACAAATTAAAAGTTCCTAGAAACTTTAATAAAATTTCAAATTAGAGCTGATTTTGTTAGAAAACAATTGTATTGATTGTTTTTTATTGTCTGTATAGCCCTGTGATAGGCAACTTCTCCAGGCTCTACTCTGCCTCTCACAGCCTGACCACAGAAGAGAACACGGCAATGACAATGTGGAGAGAGGTGGCAATGTTAGCTCAGTAGTTTGGAAATGGTTTGGATATTTCAGAGAGGACAGCAGCCAGAGTAAAGCGATCCGTAAAATCTGCAGACGCACCGTTTCAACAAAGCTAGGTAATACAACTAATCTATTTAAACAGCTGAAGGTCTGCCATCCCTCTGAATACAAAGAGACACATGTAGTTTTGAAGTGATGTGATGTTAGCAATACACTAGTAGCAGGAAACACACTCTGTATGTCACATTAATAGTGAAAGCTGTATTTAATCGTTTTTATTATTATTGTTTCAATTCGGGGGAAAAATGAATTGAAAATCAAGTTCAATATAGTGAAAAAGATCACAATTACTTTATTTTCCTAATCGACCAGCTCTAGCTGGAGATGAGAACCCCTCCTCATGAGACCCTGCATGGATAAATGTTAAAGACAATGGATGGCCGGACAATTGTTTAATTAGTTTTTCTCCACTGCAAAAAAGCTGTTTTTTAGCAAGAGAATTGGGTTTGTGAACACAGATATTTACACCACTTTACCAGGAGTGTATTTCAGGCGGGTGCTTCATAATGGTTTTATGTAAATGTAGGAAGTGTACCAAGTAGCAGACTGCATACGGTGAAGTTTAAATACCAAAAGTCTGTTTCAGATGTTCGGAGTTTCACAACGTACCAGACATTCCAGCAGTCGAGCAGGCCGAGCGATCACGATGAGGATCTTCTTTACCAGCTCTCTGATGAAGTCAACCTCCTCACTTTCTGACCTTTCTGTGGACTGCAGATCAACCAACAAGATAAGAGATGAGCCCATCACAGGCTTGCCACATACATCATATACATAGGCAGTTTCATAAAAAAAAAAATAGAACGCCTCTATAGAAAAGGGAGAGATTGTTTGGGGGTATATGTTTTGTCTTTAAAGACAATTATGATTTGTTTTAAACGTTACTCTAATGTGAGCATAAAACAAGAAGTTAACCCATCATGTGCAAAAGGTAAGACAGATTTTAATTGAGAGAATAGTCTAAAAGCTTCACTTTTTCAAAAGTGCACTAACCTCTTGAACAAGTTTCTCTAGCTTGTCAGTGAGCTCGCAGAAGTAGCTGGAGGTAATGAGACCAAGACGGCTCTTTTCCAGACAATCACGGGCTAGTTCAATTATCTGGTGATGGGCAAAGCCAAGCACACCATCTGCCAGAGGGAGGACGCTCTCTGGGGAGTTGCTGCGGATGATTTCCTGAATCTTCTCCTCCATCTGAGCAGTGGCCTGCAGCGAGGAGAGGAAGAGTATTCTTTGGTGATGTAGAGGATCGTCAACGAGCAGCTTTAGCTGTAACGCACAGTTACTGGTGGGCCCTTACCTTGGGAAACCGCTCCTTGTAGACGTGATTCATCATGATGATCTCATGGTCATAACAGGATGGAGATCTTCCAGGGCTGGACATACAGCACATCGTAATACTTGGCATGTTTTCAGTGCCAAGAAGAAAATGTTTCTATAAATTAGAGATTAAGAAAAGTTCGGTACCTGAGACTGCGTGAGCGGGGTCGCATGGTCGTCGCTCGGCGGCATTCGTCCCCGGAGATGCTCTCAGTGCAGAAGTGCCTGGAGAGGAAGTGCAGTTCATCGGGCGTTGGCTGGAAGGGCAGCTGGTGCAGCTTCTCCTGTGATGAACAGGATGACTGAAAATGAAACAAATATATATTCAACATGAAAAGGAAAAAAAAAATGAGATGGTATTTTCGTCTGTACTAACATAAAATAAAAAATGTGCCACGTTGATGTCCGTTTGCTCACTAGGCTTGTTTTTATGGAGATCAACACCTCTCTAAACTCTGTATGGTGAATAGGGCGGCTTGTTCAGAAGGCAATGCTGATAATCTTTGAACTAATCAAACTTGTTAAACTGAAACCTCTGTTCAGCTCCATTTTCTATAAACTATAATAAAATAAGTTATTGAACATTATTGTGTGTTTCATTGCCTTTTTTAAATGCAATAAAAAAACATTATTAAGTTGGATATTATCAAGAATGGGGCCTTTATATATAAGAAATTGATAACATTTATTAAAAGCTCTCTAGAAATGTAAAATATATAGTATAATAACCTAATATGAAAAAAAAAAACACTATTACTTTTAGTGTGAAACTTTTTTAAATACCAGTACGTTCGAACATTCATTTAAAAGTCCAGATGATAAAGTCCTTTATCTCATGCTTCAAAATATACATTTACACCTTTTTTTTTCTCTTAGTTATATTATTGAAAAACTTTGGATTGAACTTTGCTGTTTCATACAGAAAATTTAAATTGGCAAATTTTCCATCTACGTTTTTATATAGGTAGGTATAAAAAAAGGTTAAAGAAAATAAAAATATTGAAGTTTTCCTTTTTTAACATGTTAAAAGCTGATGGGTTAGTGTTTTATGTTAAAGCTAATATTACTTTTCACTGCACAGCTTTAATTATTAATGCATTGATTGACATTCCAGTTTATTTTCATTGACTCTACAGTAAATTATGCTTTAGGGATTATCGACTGTTCCATTGTTTAAAGTGAATTAATGTGTATTTAAAGTAGACAGTTAATACTATAAATATTTCCTTTACTAATTAGAGAAAATAATGTCTTGTCTTCAGGCACTATTTATTCTCAGATGGATAAAAAATAAGATTATGTATGAAAAAAAACAAAACAAACAGATCTTGATCTGAGAGTAGATGGAAGTACAAATTATCCAATTAATACAAGTGATTTGGTTAAAAAGGAATGAGTTTAAACCGAAAAAGAAAATCACCTTTCATTAGGGAAAATATGCATCCTTGAAAAAATTCAATATAATCAACTTCTACCTTAAAAGTTCCACACAAAAAAATTAAGCTGCTGTAAGCATATGTTAATATCTCTTCATTTAATTGAATATGTGCAACCTCAGGCTTCGCGTAAATATAAGAACAGGTTAAAAATCTGCAAATAGAAGAGTTGAAGTCAAGCAAAGCGCAACCATCTTGAAGTTTGGATTTACACTCTGAAGGTTTTTAAGTCCGAACACAGGACACCGGAAAAGTATCAATATCAAATTTTATCAATTTAAACCACAGACTTTAATGTAGTTTTATGATCTGATGCGAGAGTCTTTGATTCTGCAGATAATCTGTAAATGGCAGGTCAAGACTTGATACTAGGGATGCCCCAATACTGGTATCAGTTATGGTGGCCAACAACATTCTAATGTACTTGTATCGGTTATTTAAGCGATCGGTTACCATGAACCGATACTTAAAATGTGGAATTTCTGCACTAATTTCACAGAATAATTTTATTTTTCACATGAAATGTTTGGTTTTTGGTCATTTTTATTAATATATATATTTTTTCTAAATCAAATTCACCATCATTTGTTGTAACTAGCAGAAAATATAATACAACCTGTCTTCCAGTTGATTGCATTTTTGTGCGGTACAAGTATCAGCATTGGTACTCGATATCGGCAAGTACTATGATGAAAGTAGTGGTATTGTATTGGTTTCAAAAAACTGGTCCCGACACTGCTAGAAATTTGTTTCAAAAAAGTTCCTCAGATGCTGTGAGCTAAATAATTACACATCTGGGAGTGTTCATATGTCACTGCTACATGCAGCTTGGTTGGATGAGCTACCAGCAATATTTTGAAAAGTTTATTTAACTGTATTTTATCCGGTTTATGGTTAGTGAGAGGTATACATCTCTGCTATAACATTTAAGGACTGGTTAAGATTACCTTACCTTCTACATGGCTGTTTAACTGTGTAACTGAAGAGATCACAACAGATGAAGGAACTTTTTTCCTCTATATCAAATTGTGGCGTGAGTTGGATCAAACCAGATAAGATCAGAGTTGAAAGAGGTAGGAACCGAAATCTAGAAATTATTTCATATATGTACTATTGGGTGGTAGTTTTATGAGAATTAACAAAAAATCTTTAAATTCGTCTTAAGATTTCTTTTGGATAAATAAAGGAATAAAACTCCCTCTTTTTTATTTTTTATTTAATTTTATCCCACGGTTTTTCCCATTATTTATCACCCAGTGCTCCTACGTAGTTCCAGTTCTGGGCATTGCTCTCCCTCTGCTAACTGTGGGAGGGCCCTGCACTTCCTGCATGAGGAGTGAGCAGCCCCTTCTTGTCACCTGAAGGGGGCAGGGTTTCCCCAGCTGGACATAGCGCGTGGAAGGATCACATTATTCCAGCCAGATCCTCCCCAACCCTTCAGGCGCCCCAGTCAGCCAGGAGGAGGCAGTATACAGCCCAGAACTGATACATGTCTTTGTGGGAGTAGCTCACATTAGCTACTCAAGGAAGCATGGGTAGAACATGCACACAGAAAGGCCCTTTCACCAACCCCACCAAGGTGCTGATGACATGGAAGATCAAACGCACCCTCAGCACCCACAGCGTCCCTGGCAGGAATCGAACCCAAGACCTTCTACCTGTGAGGTGAGCTGCACTACCACCTGCGCCACCATACTCCCTTTCTCTTTCCCTCTTAAACATCGGAGAAGCAGGTGCAACCTGCTGATGCCTTTGGCCACAGATACAAGTGAAGACGCAGACCAAGAATACTGCATTTGTGCTTTTTCCAGACCTGTGATTCCATGGCTGGACTCTGAAATTGCTATTTAAAGATACTCTCCATGCAATGTAACTGGGATATAATTAATTTAGTGTTAGAACCATGAATAGAAATTTGGGTCTGAGATGTGTAAAGGGAGTGGAAACATCCTCTGAAAATCCTGCAGCTGTAATTACAAAAGGGGCTTTGAAAAAGGGGACTGTTGAATCGATAGGCAGAGAAAACCAATGAGCAGTTTCATTGTCATCTGTTGTTATAAAATGTCAAAATATAGAAAGGTTTGACACGTAGGAATTCTCTTGCAATGCCAAGCACACGTGTGCAGTTGTGCGAGTGCCTGATGCTTACAGAGACTGTGGAGCTGGGTGTGTTGGTTCCATATCCAGAGGAGGGCAGGGAGGCCAGGGACCAGCGGCGTCCATCAGCCCTGTCACAAAACGGAAAAAAAATATCATTCATTAACCCACTTGTTAACACAGAAAACATTTTAAAATGCCTAGCAGTTTTAACATAGACAAACTCAACATGCTTCGGCTGAAGCAAGACACTCCCATGTTTGTAACCAAAACATGAGAAAACTTCTTAAACCTGAAAGGTCAACGAAGTTGGAGATGAAGAGTATTTTTCTAAATGAAACCTGCTTGTTAATTCAAAGACGTAAAAAAAACCAAAAAGTAAATAAATGTACAATTAAATGTAGATGGCTTAAAGAATAAATGACAGTGTTAAAGTGAGAAAACATATGAAGCAGGGATTTAACAATGTGGGCTTGATGTGTTCTTATTTTCTATTCAGGTCAAACAAAAGCCTGACTTGAAGTTACCTGTCTGCTCTGTGGCAATGACTGTGGATTATAATAAAAAATACAGAATTATATGACTCATGAGGTATGCCAGTTTTGAAAGCATAAATAGAAAAAAGTTGAATAATTTTTACATGAAGCTGGACAGAGACATCTTCATGAGTTTTTCTGAATAAACAGCTACAAGCTTGGATTTGTGTATATGATCAAATCTTGTGTCCCTTTACCTTCGTGCAAAAGAGAAATGAGCAGAGGCACTGGGGGAGAAATTTCTAGGACTGTCTTGTGGGCTCGTTCCTGCATGAACAAAAAGACAGAAAAACTAGATTAAACAAGATGCAGTCTGAAAGATTAATCACTGGATTCCAGATTCATTAAGAAGTTACACACATCAACATTACAAACCAATAAAATACATTTGAAATGTTCCAAACGCTAATAAGAACAGCGTGAGGAAAATATGAAATATCTACTGATTTTAGTGATTAATCTGATCAAGACGCTGTCAGCTTGACTAAGATGTGACATAAAAAATTAACACCCACTGACTACAAAGTAGAGTTTTGGGAATTCCACACCAAGTACCTCTACGTAATTTCCAACCAACTTTTACCTTAAATTTAAATACTTCTTTAAAGATGTTGATGTTGGGATTATTAATGTGAGTTCCAAAAGGGTGTAGAATTAATTCAAATGATTTTCAGCTTGATCAGCCCTGACAAGCAAATAAGAAACCTAAATCATTCACTGTGTTTATAAGCACATCTAGATCGAGCTTTTGGCAGTAAATGGACCCTTCGTGTTAGCCTTCTTCGGGTTAGAATCGAGCGACGCACGGACAGTAAACAGTTACCATTATCATCATCTTCTATTATTGTGTTGTTGATTTGCGCTTCCGAGAATCAAAACACTTCCCGAGAGAAATTTTGTTTCCAAACTCATCATCTGGTTGCCTTAGCTCGATTACTCTACCTTCTAGTTTGACTTCAGCTGCACTGAGGCAAGAATTTGTTTTTAATTTCAACTGAGTGAGTGCACCGTACTAAGGTAAACCAGGTTACACTGCAACAACCACTGGTGTGGATTCTGTTAAGGAGAGAATAATATTTAGAGTTAGACATTTTTTAATTCAGAGGGAACACACATGTACAAAGCTATATGAAAAATTATTCTCCATTCCATTAGTCTGTTTTATTCAGGATGAGAGAGACATTGTTTATAGCAAATCAAATAAATGGGTTAATGAAATATGGACAAGTAGCTCATTTTTTATCTTTAGAGCTTTAAACTTTTGTCTACCTTAAAACATCTTATATTCGGAAATGTTGGCAGCCTTTTGGAAATCTATTTAATCTATATTCTCCATTGAATGCACACAGAGTCTTCCGTTAGTGATGTTAAGTGCTAATCTGTATTATTTAAGCTTTGTTTTAAAATGAAGAACCCTGTTTTACAGCAAATGCTCTTTATAATAATTTAGATCATAGTACACTCATTTGATAAGATCGAAAACTTGGCAAAAGATCAAGGAAATTTAATACAATCCCTGCTTGTTTTGCAAGTACTACTAATCAATAAAGGCTCATTCATAAAAGGCACATTGTTTTGCACATTTCCAGATTGTGTGGGTAAGTGGTAATAGAATCAGCTCTCTATTCATTCGTCTTTTGTACTACTTTCCCGAGTAATAATAGAGTGTACTACACACAATCTTTTAAGACCCCCCTTTTCAGTGAAAATATAACAGTAGTACTGGGTGAACTCTAATATGACTGCTTCACTGACCTGATATTTATAGTCTGAAAGTCAGTTAACTGCATTATAAATATGAGTGGAGCTAACCGAAAAGCCTGATAACTGCTGTGAGATAGAAATGAAAACATCAGATCCACATCAGACAAGAATGCCTAAATTAGGAAGAACACAAAGTGCAGGAATACATTTGTACAACAAAAAAACGTACGTTTATTGGCAAAAATGCTAGTTAAAAAGGATAAAATTTCCTCCATCAGAAGGCTGCGAAGGAGCTTAAAAAATGTAGGACAATTTGTAATATCTTGAAGACACAAAGACGAACACTAAAGGATTTTTTTTGTTCTGTATAGTAGAAAAAGTAGTAAAAACAACTTTCGACCCAAACCAAGATTATTTTCAACATTTAAAGCAAAAAAAAATTGACAACACGCCACTTTTTTTTGATGTGAGCATAAACTCAGACATTCAACTACTAGACAACTTTATCATGTTTTGCAGGTGCAGCACTGTGGCTACACTTCCCTTTGTCTCACAGATTGCTTATTCAAAAGTGAAACTTGCATTACACTACAGTGGCTCTGCTTCATGTTTCAGTGGCATGGGAATACGTATTGTCTTCAGGGAGTATTGCTCCAGCAAGAGCAACACCATTATCAAGTTGTAGTCTGTAATATCACAATTTCAGAGGACTGCTTAGATGCAGCACTTTGAGACTAGGTTATTATTTTTAAGAGCCATGTGCAGAAATTCTGTATGCCTAGGCCTGTCACAATAAACAAATTAATCAGATGATAAATTAAAAACGAGCTCAATAAATGTTCCAGCCACAATCATTTCCAGTTACTTGTCTGTTTTCCTCCTGTGTGTACGTTTTTCTACCACAACAACGTATAGTAAATAGTAAGGTAGAATATCTTTTTTTATTCTGTTTTCTGTGGTTTGATTGTACTTTTTTTCTTACAAAACTCCAAACTGGTACTTTGGTAGGAACCATATAATTAGGCAAACATAGGTTTAATGTTATAAAGAAAATATACTTTTTTTATAGCGAACTTTTAGCTTTTAATGAGGCATTCACACTTTTATGTGGAGAGATCAGTTACGATTATTTTCCTCAAAAAGCATCTAGTTGACTGACAGCCCAGAAAATGTGCTCTTCTTACCTTTGATATAAATATTACGCCTCAGCCACAGCGTTACGTCATCCCAAAGCTGAACGCATTCGTTGGGAATAGCACTGGGGCTTTCAGAGCCTGAATCCATCTCAGAATCTGGGCTCCTTCATCGGGTCGAAAAGCAGACTAAACACTCCAAGCTGCAGCACGATGTTTGTTAAGCAATGGCAGGAAATAAAACGCCCTGTGGTAAATGAGGTCCCCCTCCCTCCCTCTGGTCCTGTGCATTTCCTCTCCACAGGCCACCATTTCCTCAACCAAAACAATCAGTGTCTTTTCAATTGGCTGCTCCATTCAGCTCTCAGCTACAGTACTGACTAAACTTTGACTATGAAACTCAACCATACAACCAGTACTAACTCAAGCTTCATGGTGTCACTTTGTTCTCATCCTGTATAGTAGAAATAGTGTGAATATTTTTAACAATACTGCTGGTAACTTTATAAAAAGCTATGAGCGTGCCTGTCATTTGTACTTCTATTCAATGTTGAGTACTGTTACAATTTCCTGTTCTCTTTTGCAGATTTCTTTTTCTTCTTAAATTGCACAAGGGAGACATTATTCCTGACGGGAGAGTATAAATGGCCTCCTCTATGTACAATGTAACAATGAAGACAACAGGTACTCATACATTAGGTGACATGACCATGTGTTGGACATGAACTCACCAGCAAGGGAGGAGAGAGGAGAGTGGGGTCGTGGTAAACCCGATGACTGGCCACTTCCGATCAGGCTTTTTCTGTTGCTCGTTCGGCAGCTGCAAAAACCAGAGACTCATATTAGATAATGAAAAAATTTTAAAAAACAATACGGAAATGGTACAACAGGAGCAAAATATAAATGTAATTAAGGTGCGCATCTAAATAACTAAATAAATACTAATGAATAAATGCTTCTTAGAAGCTTTTGTGAGGCTTTAGATCTCAGTCCTGAATTTTGCAGCTAATGAGTCCAGCAGTTGAAACACTCTGACCACCATGATTGAAACTCCAGTTTCATTTAGTTTTTGATCAGTCGAATAAAAAATAAAATGTAAATAAAATAATGAAATGCTGGATTAGCATCAGAATAACACAATCTTACTGTATTTTATCTTTATGAAGTCTACTTTAAAAATGAGGGAATTTAAGTAGGTCAGTGGTTCTCACAACTGCACTCAGATTATTTTCTTCTCCAGGATTCATAAACAAAATCGCTGTTTTTTACTTTCTTTTCCATCTACTAGTGTTCAGCCAATCTGGATTGTGAAACGTTCAGTCACCACTGGTGGTTAAATCCTGTTTTAATAAATTATGCTGCTGATATAAGGGAACAAATTAGTAGGGGTAAAAAATATATGTGCGGTTTAAATGTCTTGATTATTCACAAAAAACAGATTAAAACTGTGGGAGGCGCAACCAAATAAATGAGTTGGTCATAATGGTGCGTTGACGTGGCTTCTACTTGGCTCTCTGATAATGAATGAGCAAAGCGATCTTTTACAGAACTGTTCAGAACTGGCTTTAGCAGCATGCCTGTATAAGAGTTGGAACCTGCTTGGTAGAAAAGCCCTGCGTATGATCTGATCTAGTGAAGGCATTTTAAAGACTGGATTAACTGTTGCTATTTGAAAAGCTCCTTTCAAATGAAGCTTTGTGCTTTCCAATGAAACCCTAAGCTGAATTTCAGGAATATTATCCAAAGACTTGCATGGGATTGTTAAATGAAGCAAAGAGTGTCCCAGTTCGAAGTAATCTGCTTGCTTTTTCGGGTTATATTATTCCCACAATGCAAAGAGAAACCCTTCTTTTTCACCCATTTACTCAAACAAGTCACACAATGTTCAAGTTTATTTCCAGAAAAAAGGAAAAAAAGAAAAACCTAAACAAAACAACAACAAACAAAATCAAGCTGTGCAGGTCATTCATACTTTTCTATTAACTGGTCATGCTATTCCAGGACTGTGACTCACAGGGAGCCACTGTGATCCACAATGTGTGACTCATAAATGAAGCCCACTTTTTAACCTTGAAAAAAAAAAGAATAAATTCAGTGTAAAAGTGGCTTCTGGTTAGCATGACGGTTAGCTTCAGATTAGAGAGACAGGGTAAGGACATAAAGCCTGAAGAACATGGATTCACTTCAAGGTCATGGACTTAAATCAATGATATGCTGTTACATAAAGCCCTCGGAGACCTAAACCATCTGAAGCAGAGTTCACTAAAATGTTATTCAATAATAATCTGCATGCTACAAATCCTAAATTAAATCTCCTTAGTATTTTACCAGGAGCTACATATGATCTATATTTTTAACAAAGAGCGAAAACAGATCTACCCAGCAGTGGCACCATTTATTACAATTCGAGAAACACAAGAATCATTTATAGCGAAGGAAAAAGAAGTGTAGGAGGAAAGACATGCAGTCAGTTGGTGCTGCAGCCCTCCTGCCTGTGTGATGCAGCACTGATCAGAAAATCTAATTCACTGAGGCTACAGCAAAGATGCTCAAACACATGAGCTGGCAGTCCTCATGTCTCTGTTGACAGTGCTGCAGAGCAGCTCCTACAGGTACCACTGCAGAGCATCAGTGTCCAGCTGTAAGAGGCAAAAGACGGTATCGCACTTTTAATGATGCTGTCACAGTATTAGGATGAATTAATGCTAAATGATAGTATTCGTGTTAAACAATAAAAATGATTTTTTATATATATAGAATCAAGACTGTGCATATCCATATGGTAAAACCTGAGTCTATGTTTCTTACTGCAGACAGAAAAAAAAAATATGTGTAATATCTGTAGTTTATGCCAAGGGTTACTTTTTTTTTGCATTTCTAGACAAGTTAAGATGTCCCCGTACTTTGCAGTTTTCATACCAGGGAAGGAAAAAAATTAACAGATATCATTGTTTTTTTACAAACAAAACCCTGAAGGTTTGCAATGCAGTTACATTCAACCCCCTGTACTCTGTGCCCCATGATTTATGTACACTGAACATAAATCCAGTGCAAGATTTTTCATTTCAAAAATCATATTTATAACAGTCTGCACCAAGTCTAGATGCTTAATTTAGATTAGGGCTACTCAATATATTGAAAATATATTGTGATCATAATCTCAGTGTGCAATATTCAGAGGAACAGAATAATTGTTAGCCAATAGGTTCTGAGTGTTACGAAGAAATTATTTGTTTTACCAATGTGATATTCAGTCAGACAGACGGACAGAGTTTTACTGCAACAGATGTTCACACCGGACAGGAACAATGTTTCCCAAAATGTTAAAGGTCACTTGGTGATGACAAAAATGGGCACAGTTGCAAGCCGATATTGCCATTGCAATATTTACCAATATTATCGCTAGCTCTAGATTTTTTATCATCATGCTACCTTAACTCTCAAACACATACAAACTTACATTTGTAACATTCACTAAAAGAGGTAAGACCAGTGCAGGTTAAATGTCAGCAAGATGGCAGGAGTGCAGCGTAACCCAAGGTGCTACTTAAGTCATCTGTTGAAACTCTATGTATATATTATATTGTATTATATTGCATGGTAAGAAAAAAAACAAATCAGTGTTTTATTTTTAGAATAAAAATCCAGGTGTTCTGTCAAGATGGAGAACATTTGAGAACAAACGGCAACATAAAGAACAAGGAACAAAAGCAGTTTGAGGAAAAATAGGTGAAGCTGTTCACATTTTGTAAGGTTCTAAATAAATGAAATATATGTGTGTGTATCCCAAGCTCAGATCATCATGTTTAATGTTTTTTCATTCATCTGAAAATGGAAACTCTCCGACTCTACTGCAAACTGAACCGGACATAGTCAGAGGACAGGTACATTAATCAAAGCAGCAGCCAAGAGGCCCATGGTAAATCTGGAGGAGCGGCATAGATCTGCTGCTCAGGTAGGGGACTCTGTTCCCAGGGCAGTTATTCACGGATATCAAAAGTCTGGCCTTTAGAAAACAGTGTCAACAAACAGAAAGAAAACACTGTTGAAAAGGTCATATGAAGTCACATATGCTACAGATGTATTGTTGAGGACGCTTAAATGAGATGAAAATCGAACTTTTTTCACCTTACATGAAAAAAGAAAATCTATGGGTGACAGCAAGACAACATTGTGCATCAACCTTAATAAAACCCTGCCCAGTGGTGAGACACAGTGGTGGCAGCTTAATGCTGTGGGAATGGTTTGCTTACACCCAGAGACCTGTAGCTGTGATTGCATTTCAAGATCTAATTTTAAAGTACTAGCTCAAGTATAATGCAGACCATTCGTGTTTTATTTGTAAAAAACAAAAAACAAAAAACTTGTAAATTGTGGGGGGTTTTTTCACTTCACAAAGAAAAACTTTTTGTTAGATCGTCATTCATTTAAAGTTTCACCAACCATATAAATGTTTCAGTGACCCAAACCTACCTATTGTGAGGGGAAACATTCAAAGCATGTTCCTAAAGGAAGTGGGAACATTTTTGAATAATTAATTCATTTTTATCTCAGACTAGCTTAAGCAATCATAGAGTGGACATACAGACGGAGGGCGTGGATATTCTGTATATTCAAACATGATCAGATTTGACTGGATCATACTCACAAACTGTAGATTAATGCTAAAGCTTCCTAATCAAGCTTCTCATTTCTTCATCCTCCATCATGTGAGCATAGGAAGCACCCCCACTAGTATCACTGAGGCTAAGTACCACTTGTGGATTCACTAAACTGATTGCTACTGAATTACTCCATAAAGGCATGCATCTGATTCTTAGTAGCGGAGCTTCAGCAGAACTGCTCCTGTGGATAAACGGGGATAATCATGTTGGTTTAGTGAAGCTTTAAGGGGGGGGGGGGGGTGATAGGGAGAAAGTAGGCCAGTGTTTCTGAAGACATGTTAAACCAACGGAGTACATTTGCATACGTAAACTCTCAACTTCATCAAATCTTTGTTTCACTCCAAACGTACCGGAAAATCTTTCTTCTGCACCTAAAAATACCTTCTAATGTTCTTCATGACAGTTACTTTTTCAATCAGACTGGCTTATTTTTACCTCGTGTCAACAAAGTAATCTGAATCTGTCAAAAGCAATTTCTTAGATTCGTAGGCTACATATTCAGGGCAGCAAGAAGAAGCAAAAATAGATGCAACTCTTCTAATTCCCAGCGCTCTGAATTCGGATTTCCTACATCCTTAACCTGACCCATGTCAACAAGAAGCCATGATTAATCTTTTTCAGTTCTGTGAGATGAGCTTTGTTGTCACAGCTGTCAGGTGAGCTGCCACCAAGGGATGAAATTAACTGCTGCGATGCACTGACAAACCTAGATTCAAAGTCAAACATATGACATATGCAGATCTATTAATAGAACTTAAGAAACTGGCGATTAAAGCACAGCAGCACGTTTTTCAAGTCTGATGAAATGAATCTTGTCCATAAAAGAAGTTATTTTTTCACATTTCTATCCAATGATCAAAACTCAGCACATCGTTTATAAGATATAAACTACATATTTAATGTTATAGCCATGTTTTATATATATTATACTGAACTATATGTAAAGTAGTGCATCATCGACATACATGGATTATTCTCTTCAGATTAGAAGAAAAATACTACCCAAAAATGGTCAGCATTTCATGTTAAGCTGGCAGCACTGAAAAAAAGGCCAGAATGGAGATTAAAAACAAATATGATTATATAGACTTTCACCAATACTGTGGTCCCGGTAATATACAGCTGACAGGGATCAAGGGGCTTAGCTGGGAAAGTATGGCGCTTCTATGAAACTCATATTTCAGAAAAATATACAATTCTTGAAGCTGAAACATCAAAAATGGTTAACAAGACAGGCAAATTCACCATCTTAAAGTAAATTACAGTATTTTGTAACAGGCGGTTCTATGTCATGTTTCTTTTTTGTTTTCTGTAAACTATGACTTCCATAGATACAAACATAAGATCAGCAGCTCTTCACTTCCCCACATTTATTAAGCTGGGATGGTACATAGGAAAGTACACATCCTGTGTGAGGAAAGTGAGTTTGAACAGCAAACATTTAATTACTCACAAAGTAAATTATACACAATAGGCAAGAAGGAAACACCCATCTTGTTCAAGAAACGGCTTGAATAACTTGAAGTGCATGAAAAGACAGCAGCAATAATTTGTGGTTCTGTAAAACGCCAGTATATTTACTGTTGTAATGACTAATCTCTATGTTCAACTAATACATCTAGATAAGGGATAAAACAGCGTTGGATATACTGAAGTAGAGCAGTTATTAACAATACCTCTGGGATCGACGCAAACGGGCTCCGCTGAAGAAATGTGGCATATTAAAGTTGGACAACAGCGTCCACGGATTACAATCTGACATTGTGTCCACGTCATGCCAGAGAGGGAGATGTAAGGGGGGCTTCTGAGGACCTGATGAGAAGCGACGGCCACTGGGGTTTTGGAGGTTATGACCCCCAGAGCACTGCTGACAAGTGCTCTCCTTGGGTCCAAACTTCTTCTGTACAGGCACATGTGCAGCCAGCTGCGGCATAAACACGCTGGCAGCGAGGGCGCGTCGTCCTCCTCTGTCCTCAAACAAACAAGACAAAAAGTAATCCGGGCCGGATCACGGAAGGCACACAGAGCGAGATCCAGGTCAGGTGTTGACAACCTCCGCTGCGGCAGGGACTTGGACAACTAACACCGGCTGGCTCGTCCCGTCTCACTGCAAGGCTTCTGTACACCAAACACCCGTCCTGCCCCTTTCGCTCAACATGTTTCGTATCATGTAACAGGCATATAGCACTTCACATCCTGTGAAGGAGGGGGGAGGGTGGCGAGACGGGAGCACTGCATCATCAGCACATGCTGCGTGGCTCTCGCTGCCTGAAAAGATCCCCCCAACAAAAGTCCAGTGGGTCAGTGTTTTCAGCGGGAGGCATCTAAAATCTATTGTGTGAATTCTTCAACAGGAGGGGGGAAAAAAATTGGCTGTTCCTTCTATAGAGAGCTATGGCTCATTTATTTGAGGAGAGCCTCACCTTAACTAAATCACCTTTGCCCCATGACTCATTTTCTGTTTGACTTTTAAAACTCTAAAGGAGCTTAAAAATATAAAAACAGATGTAAATGTGTTTTAAAGACATTGTAATACCTAAAACTATGAAAAATATCTGAAAGTTCAATACAAAAAGCGTTGTACTTTTGGCCACTACAGTTGTTAAAGGATACAGTTTAATTTTTATGATCTTTGAGAGTTGGACTTTTGCATTCATAATTCAAATGGCTTCCTGTGTCAGCTCCATATTGAATTTGTTTCACTGACTGTTGGAGCAGCCATCAATTTAAATTATATTAGCTAAATAAAATCAATTTCACGTTCAGAGTCATCATTTATTTGTAAGAATATATCAAATGTAAAATCTAAAAAAAATGTATCAAAAAAAATTGTCAAGCCAGGGACATACCAATGTGATATAAAATGAAGGAAATATTCACAAAAATTCATCTTTCCTTTGTTTTTATTGAGGTTTATGTTCACAAATGACATTAAAGATTGAATATTGCAAATCTTTGCAATATTTGCAACAACCGAAAGCCATTGCAATTACAAATATTAAATTGATAAAAGATAAACTAGTAGACAGAAAGACTCATTAATTATTACATTTTAAACTCAACTTAATATAACTCAGTCTAATCTGAGCTGCAAAATATTAAGAAAAATATAATAAAATGTAATAAAAACTATAAATGTTGTAATGATGATATGACTTGTAATAAATAGCCTAATAAGCTAAGTGTCTGAAAGTCTTTCTGATTTGCATCACCCAAATAAGTTTAACCATGTCCAGGGAAAATGGGACATAATATTCCATTTTAACTCTGACATTTGAAAATAGTTACAACCGGATAAAAGTTATAACTGGATATCTGCTCTTTTAGCTTTTGTTAAATCTTGGCTACACTTCTAAATTGTTCGTTATCTCCAGAGACCTTATCGGGATATAAAGCAGGTGGGAAATAGATGAATGGAGCCAAGTAACAGACAGTATCTGCAGTCAGATGCTTGGAAATGCTCATATTTCTATATATTAACTTATACTACACCAGTTATAAAACAGAGGATTGTAAAGAGAGCTTCAGCAAAATGTGCACAGTAGGACTCAAGGACACTCAGGTTGTTGTAGATAACGCTAATCACTTGCCAAGTGCACTGCCTGGAAGCAAAAAAAAGCTGAGAAGACAGGCAGAGCAAAATCGACAAAGAAAAAACACCAGTATGACTGGCACATAAGCACTGGTCCCACTTCCATATGCCTCTTCTGTAATAAAGTGTCATCAGAGGTCGCTTTTGACAGCAAAAAGCCTGAGTTTGCGGTAGGTTCGCTCAGAGAGGCTCGGCCAGTCTCCCTGCAGGCTGCTGTGACAGCTTTCACTCTAATTATGGCTCTGCTCTGTTTCAGTGCTCCACATAAGAAATGACAGTTCGGATGGTTCAAAGTCAAACCTGCACACAGCAGCATGAGATAGCAGCAGAGCGGAGCGGAAAATTTATTCAAACAAACAAAACGTCTGTTTACTTTTACACACCAGAATCTGTTAACGTCTGACAAATGAGTTTAGAGCACTTCCTTTCCCATAAGCGAGTGTTTATAATCATCAGGTTTGCCTGTATTGGGGCCAACTTGTAGTGGAGTTTACTGTAAGCCTCAAAGTTTTGTTTTTAATAGCAAGACAGTGGGAATTATGTGATCGTAACATATAGAAAAGAAGTCAGGGGGGATTCCAATGATGCTACATATCTATATCAGCATAAAATAGGTCTAACATGCAGATCTGCCCAGACTTCTAAGACAGAAAGTCCAAATATAACAATGCCAAATTGTTTTTCGGGTAAGTAAAATTGTATTTCTGCTGTGCTTTTAAAATAACTATTTGATCGAAAATAGGTTGAAATAATTCAATTCAGTTAATTTAAAAAATGCCAATTCACAATAGATTTAATTTCAAGGTACACTGCAAGAAAGTTTTAATAAAATTATACAAGCATTCTGATCAGTTACAAGTTTACCATTTCAGGAATCTCAGCCAATTGCAGTGAGTCATTGACGTGAGGTTGTGCCTCGCACATGCAGACTCCAACCACAGCAATCCCTCATTAATCCCTTATACTGAGCAAGCATATAGCGACAGTGGAGAGGAAAAACTCTCCTTTAGGGCTGCCATGAACAATTATTTTGATAAACAACTAATCACTGATTATTATGCCAATTAGTCGACTAATCGAATCACGAGTAAAATTTATGTTATTGCAGGAGCAAGCAGCTGCTCTAATATTTATGTGTTACCTTGAACTGTTATGTAGTATCTAAAATGGTGATTTTTAAGATGATAGCTCATTTAACACTTATGTTAAACTAAAACAGTGTTACAGCAGGCAAATAACATGTGCTAAGTGTAGTGAAATTACCATCAACACTGTTAATGTTGCAGCTATTTAGTAATACAACAGCCTCTTGAGTCAGGAGCGTCATTAAAACTACTGAATGATCCTTACAAAAAAAGATCCTTCCTGCCCACAACCATTTAACATCTGAAGTCAGAGTAAACATTACATTCTGACAAAATAAGTATTTTAATGCAATAATAATAACAATAAGCAGCAGTTTGTTGCAACATCTGCACCTTGATGTCCTGTAAGCAGCAGCAGCTGCACTGTCTGTTCTATCTATGAACAGATCAGAACCAGCCTCTAAGCAGCAGATCAGGCCGGAGAGGACGTCATATGAGATAATCTAGACAGTTTCATCAATCTATGAATACCCCTGGATACCTAGGAGAGAAGGTAAAAAGCCGACGTGACAGGGCAAAAAAAAAAATTAAATCACTCATACTGTTGATTTATGTTAGCAGCTAACAAGCTAAGTAGATGACAGAAGCTACTGTCTGTTTGTCGTCAGCCACAGCGGGCTTCCCTTTAAGAGGATCAAACAACACTGCTGTACTGCTGTGGAAAGCAGCTTCTACTCTGTGAATTGTGCATTACATATGCTTCACTTTTTATTTAATCTCCAGAATTTTAGAGCTGCGTTGTTGGCTCACTGATGATACTGCTATTAAAGCTTTTCTAAGCTGCAGCTGACGCCGATTGCCACAACTGTGCATCTGCGTGAGGGGAACAAAGGGAGCAGAGACCGGCACAGCGACAGTTTTAAAAGAAAAACAACGTGTAAGAAAAATAAACGGTAAAATCGACTACTAATTTTTTGTGTCAACAATTTTACTCTTCAACGTCATGACGAATCGATGAATCGTGGCAGCCATACTCCCCTTTTAGAGGAAGAAACCTCCAGCAGAACCTATCACATATCTTCTTTACATATTGATTATTAAAAGTTGTTTTAATTGAAAATCACATAGTTTTAGTAAAGGTTATGGAGCAACAAGGCTTCATGATTTTATTTGACTAAATAATTCAATCTGCCTAAAGGCAAAGGGGTAGCAGAGTCATTTACTACGGTTTTCTGGTTACAAGCGCCTGCTTACCTCTGTTAGCTCAGTTAGCTTATAGCTACAATGGCTTAGTGTGTCAATCATCCGCCCCCACCCTCACAGGCCAATTCTCATCTCCACCTGTTTGCCCATATTTTGCATTTTCCGGGCACGTCTAGATTCATGAAAAAAGCCAAGATGGCGGTGTTGTGAACCGCCCAGCTGGCTTCAATTCAACCTTTCAAAAACCTATGGATGACGTCACTGAGGCTTCGTCCATTAAATATACAGTCTATAGGTAATACACACACTAATAATGCATCTCCATCCTGTGACAAAAATTGTATAGTTGGGGTGAAGCTTGGATGATTGAGCAAGGTTATTTCTATTTTTCTAAATTGACGAAACATCTGGTTACACACAATTCTTACCAACTTAAGGATTTCGTTTCGGTTCAGAAAGCTACAATACAATTCTAATGAATATAGAAAATGTGCAGCTAAGATGAAATAAGATTCCATGGCAATAGTTGTCCATGCACTACCTGCTCTTTATACAGTTGCTTTGTTTTTATGAGGGAATTTCAAGGTTTCATGTTTCCCAAAGAGTGCTCTAAAGATCTATGCAACTCTACGGTTGCAGATCCTTCATGATAGAAGTCACAATGAGCTTTAGGGTAACCTTTAGCCTTTTCAGAGTTTGTGGGAAGGTTTGGCATCGCCTCAAGTTAACAGCAGCAACGCATGACATCAGCCGTTCTACTTCAGTCTCTAGATGGAACCGTGTAATATGTGCCCTCATGTCTGTTGTGTTTCTAAACATTTCATTTTAGTGTTACACAGCCCGTATGTGGAGGGGCTCTTGTCCAAGCCATTTCTGCTTTGATGCAGAGGGTGCATGATGCAGTTCACTGACCTTGTGTTTACCATAAACTGTCCCTGTGCTGTACTTACGCACGTCTGAGTTACCCATACTGCAATCCTTAAAATTAGATGATAACATTCAATCAAGATAATCAAGTTTTAAATTTAGCTTACAGTTTGACATCAACTCCTAGTTATGTGTTAAGTTGTTGAAAGGACAGAAAGCTGGAACATGCCTGAATTTCCTCCATCCTCAGGAATGTCCCCATGAATGATGGCAAACCAAAGGCGTTTAGCTCTTTACCAACTTTAGAACCTCTGAGTTTTAAAGTAATTTGACAAGATCAGAAATCTTAAATATTTGACATCCTAATTTTGTTCATTTCAAAAATCTGTAGTTAGTTTATTAGTTTTATTAGTTTGCTAAAAAGATTACATCTATGGACAGAAAACTAAAAAACAAAACATGTAAACACAGTTAAGTCCAAATGTATTAATGAATCTGGCAGATTTAGGCTTGAAGTAAATCTTTTAAGAGCGACTCACCCCCAACTCAACTTTTTTGAGTTGATCGACTGTATAAAAGAGTGTCTAACGATCCATTTCCACTAGGGTCTGTCCATATTTAGCATGTTTCCACCACCGTTATCCAAGCAGACCTATTTTTTCAAACTACCTCTGGCTTGGCTAATGCGACCCAACAGTTTCACCACCGAATATTAGATAAATAGATATAATTTTAACAAGCCATTAACAACAATAAAATATAATGTTAACTTTAAATTGTTTTACTGAGATTTGTTTCTTTTTTTAATCAAAACATCTAACAATGTATGTTAGAACCTTGGTTTACAATTATTAGGCAAAACAGAAAGCAATTTATTGATCACCTGCCTTGGAACTGGAAACAATCATTTTCTCTGTAAAGAACTGCTGCTTACTTTTTACACTGCAGCAACAATGCGGTGAGATGAGGTTCCCAACATTATTAAATTGACCTCGTCATTGTGTGGTATTCCATATCAGTACTGGTATACCAGTCAAAACCAAATCTTAAATGTATTGATCACAGATGAAGCCCTACATTGAGAAAAAAACAGCTCAAAACTGTTGTATGCAGCTGACTCATTTACCGCCAGCTCCACTTGACTGTTTATGAAAGCTGCACAATACTAGAGGATAATAAGAGTGAAGCAGGTGGGTGTTTCTTTCTATTCATTGACACTTCAAATTCTCAACAACAAATAAGGTTTTTGGATGAGATGGAGAGAACAAAAAAACGAAAAAAAACATACTCAGGGAGTTTGGTTTCTAATATTTCATCATAAGCAAATCACTAGTGTCAAGCTCAATAAACTTTAAACATTGCACTGTATTAAATTCATAGGCATTTATTTTTTCAAGGAGAGCTAGTATCACCAAATATTGTTCCTATGAACCAAATGTTGGTGTATCATCTTATCTTTTGAATAAAATATATTATTAAATCCATAAATAACCAACATGATCTGTAACATCAGTAATGTGTTACATGTAGTTTACTTATATTACATTTATTCAACATAAATTGCTAAAAAATCTAAATATCAGCTTTCTTGCTAAAATGATTTCACCAAATATGACTGACCATAAGTGCATATTGCCCCTTAGTTCATGAAATGTGGAAAAAAAGAAAATAAATATTACGATAGAAATATATAGGACAAGGACAGATACTAACAAACTAGTCAATAACTAAGGTGTAAATGTTGATATTTATCCACTACTAGCTTCTATTAATTGTAGTACTTCTCATTTTAAAATGAATCAAACTGGAATTGGTAAGTATTGAAACCATTCTTTACCTCGATGTATTGCTAATGACCCAAATCCTATTTAGCACATGAAAAAGGAGCAAAACATGAGAACAGAATGGGGCAAGATGGGGGAAGGTGTGGCCTTATCAACATTACATAAGCTCCGTGTACCTCTTACAGTATTTCAGTGGAGGTAGATTTTTTTTAGAGGGCAAACTTACGACTCTTCCTATTATTGGCAAACAAGAAAAAAAAGACCAAAACAAGACATCCACGACTGAACGACTGCTGCTTACCTCCAGAAATGGAACGCGTGCAGTGGGCTGCACGGACTGCAGGGGCTAGTGGGAGTGGGGCTCAAGCTTCGGGGAGTGAGGCTGTAAGTTAAATGGAGTGTAGTGAATAGTTGTCCCTTATCACATACAGGACAGACCCCCCCACACAGCTCGGACAAGTCTCCAAATGAAGACAGCAGCATCACAAAGAGTAAATGGTCTCTGTCAGATGAATCCAATTGTGTTTGAAGAGCGGATTCCCGAGGCATTTGTCTGGTTCTGCAGTGTTTGGTTGACATTTGAGCCTGTAGACTGTGCCAGACTAAAATGACGGGAGGCAATAAAGAGCACCTGTTAAAAAGCGCAAAGGTTATAAAAGGAGTTCGAAATTTACTGAAGGTTGGAGATAAATAAAACCGTGTTCTTCCTGTTTCTGCAAACACAAGAAAGGCTTTTACTTTACAACGTGAGGTCAGATGTTTAATCTCGGATTTAGCTGGACTCCCAGCAGTACTGCAGAGCTTTAGGTCATGCAAAGGTGAGTTACTCTGTCTGCAGTAGCTTCCATTCATTAAATGGTCAAATGTAGAAAGAATCTAAAAAAACGAGAGGACTAAACTAAAATTGGTGTTAGTCTAATACTAGACTAAAATTGTGGAAATCTACGTGGGTTAGACCTTTCCTGCTCAGTGATTTTATTGCACATAATGTTGCATCAATGTAATTAGCATTACCTTGTGTGTTTACTTTGAGTCAACAGAACATCATCTTGCTTGAGTTGTCAACATAAAAAAAAATGTCCCTTTGCAAGTGCAGTTCCATTTAAAACCCAAATGGTAAAAATGTTTTAAAAACCTTTTTGAAAATTGGAGGACAATTTGAAAACATTAATATTAGACATAAACCGGAAGAACGGCTGATTGCTGAAGTTTTGGGGAGTCTCAGCTTGAGCAACAACCAGTCTGTTGCAGAAATTCCAGATGCATTTTAAAAGGAAAGCATTTTCTATGACATATCGAAGCATTTAAGGCTTCAACTGTGAAAAGGAGAGCCAGGCATACAGCGGATAACAGGAAGGCTAAAGGTACTACAGAATAGTGGCTTCATTCAATAAATTTCAACCTTACTCTGTCATGAAACATGTCAAATTTATGACTGCTAAAAGCTTTTTGGAAATTTGAAAGGTAATGCAACAATGTTAATTCTCTAGGAAAAAAAAAAAAGAAGACCATCAAGTTAGTAATGCTAACCAGCAATATAAATGTGATTGAGACTTTAAATTTCAACTGCATTTCTTTGGTTAAGTAGGTAAACTTACATTTTACAGCAACTGTGACAGAAGATCGGCTATCGCCTCGGCCCTAAAAATTTATAAATTAGGACCCCTTACAACAGGAAGGCTGGAACAAATACTTAAAGTGCTGTATTTAGTTGTTTTTTTTCATATTAGAGTTCCTGAATAATGGTAATCTAATTTTCTGATCAGTGTATGTCCTATTACCGTTGTTAATGAGCAATTTTCTTGTGTTTGGAGCATCAGCAAACAAACTCTGGCAAATGAGTGTCAGAGAAGCAATATCAGTTTGTTGACAAAAAAAAATACTACCATGGCAACATCATAATAAATTAATAAAAGGACAGTATATGGAGTGCATGACTTGCTTGGATGCAAAGAAAATAATATATTAGCCAGTTCTCATTGTCTATAGGAAAAAGAAGTAGGTTAGAAAATGTTTTTCAGTGATCGAGTTACTTTAGGATTGGTCCAAAAATCTGCATAGAAATAACGTCATTCAGCAATCCAATTGGCTCAACTGCAAAATTTAAACCCCTAAGTATGGAGAAACATGACAAATGCCGTGGTGACCCAAATAAAAATTGTACTGAATCATGCGATCGGCGCAGTTTGATACACACGTTTTTTTAGCACTTCACGGCTTCCCACCTTATTGATCATATCCAGAAATCACCGTGTCTGTTTCTCTTACATGTGAGTTGTTTATTATCACTCACGCCTGCAAATTAAGCCACTCCTTTATGTCATTTATCCATGAAACGCACACATGAAAACCTCCAACTGCAGAAACACATGCAGACTCAGACATGAAGGCAAGCGGCTGTTGCCTAGGTGGGAAGGATTTGACATTAAGACTTCCTGCTGCAGATGCTGCTGCTGCTGCTAATGCTAACAGCCTAGAGCAGAAGGCAACAGTGAATGACAAATATGACACAGAGACAGATGAAGCTACATGATGCAGAGGAGTTGCCTAGAATAAGAGGAAAATACTCACTCTAGCGTCAGCCCAGGAATTCTCAGTCTCTCCCGCTGAGCTTTCATGGCTGAACTGTGCTCGTTTGCTCTATTGTGGTCATGATATGAATTCACGCTGTCTGCCTGCTGCCAACCCCCCACCCCCCCGCTGCAACCGACAAAGAGACGAACCTAGCCACCACAGTGCAATGAGACAGATTGGTTTCCTCTCTCCCCAGAAGAAGAGAGAGTGGTGGGGTGGGGGGGGCACTACAATCCTTGTTTTGGTCTTTCCACGTTCCACCTTGAAGCTGTCAAACAGGAGCCTGATATGCCAGAGAAAGGCATGGAGGCAGGAAAATACCCCTTCTTCCCTCCCCTAATACACGCCCCCTGCTCCTTAAAACCGATGACCCCCACCACCACAGCCCCCACACCCCTCTCACCACCAGCTGGTGGTGTGTTCCATGGAGAAATTCATACAATAAACTGAAGCTCTGCTACGTGCAGTCACCTTGACAGCAGTCAACACAACGCAGGCACTGTACAACACCATGTCGCCACAATCACAGGGATGATGTCATCTGCAAAAAAAGGAAACTTAGCATGCAGCTAAGAACTCCAGATCTGCGACAGACAACGGCACAAAACAAAATAACTAATCACCTTTATTCTAAAAGCTTCTTAAATCAGTTTTAGTCTGTTTGTGTCCCAAGTTTGTGACTCCAATTTAAATCAATGTAAATCTCATGGCCGACTAAATGTTTGTACCTAAACAGCTGATGAATGATTTTACACAGAAAAAAAATTGGACAAAAAATGACACCTGTTTTTTGAAAATACAGAAAAGCAACAAAAAGTTGTCTTGAATAGTAGATAAACACACAACAAAATCTCAAAGTTTTTATGAATAGATATTTTTAAAGCTTTGTGGCCCTAGCGGGCTTCATTTGAAAGTGGATAAATGAGGAGAAAAAAAGGGGGGAAATCATGCTGTCGAGGACTTACGCCTCCTTTCATGGGGCTAACGCTTCATCACTACAACACCCGTGTGCGCAATGTGTTTGGGAATTTATTTATTTATTTTTTTTTTTTAAGTGTCCTGTCTGGCAATGTAGAAGCCTGACAAATTTACTTTCTCAAGTGGAGTATTACAGCGTTTGCTATAGTTCTCCACTTGATATAAATGTGAGAGAAATCTTTCTTAGAGATTACTGTTGCTTTTATTTTCTGATGTGGGCATGGAGATGGAAAATAAGGAGGAAGGAAGAAAGAAAGAAGACAAAGAGAGGTAGGAAAAAAAGTTAAGAGAGAGTATGAGCTGACGATACAAGAGAGGAAGGGGAACAAAGAAAACGTCTCATTCTGCGTTCACACTGGATGGTGCGGGAACACAGCAAAAAAAAGAAGCAACAATGACAAAACAAGCCAATGGTACCGATTATTCAAATCTATTTAGGATAACCTCGGCCCAACAGTTTCTGTGAGGAGGCATCAATCCATCTTCCAGGAATTGAAGCAAACAAGAGGGAGATCAGAGCAACAGACGTCCATAGGACCCCCAGAGCGTAGCAGCCCCAGGTGGACCAGCGCAGAGCTGACCACACCCCCCAAGAGAGGAGCAAAGGGAAGCCCCGGTGTAGCTACAATTGAGGGGCCCGGCGGGCACAGCGACGAGCCCAAGGGCTCCGCTGGCCACCAGATACGCCAGGGCAGGACCAGCCAAGGACCCAGAGACCCAGGATCGCCCCACACCCTAACAGGGGCAAGGGACCAGGGAATATTTTGGAATTTTAAATGTCACATAGTAGAGCCAATCCTCAAGTCAATACAGTTCTGAAAAAAATAAATATTTTCCATGGTTAGCTCTAAACAAGATTCCAATTAGAGCTTCAAAATGCAACAAGAAGAAAAGGGAGTGAGACAAAACATTTTTTGAGTGTGCAATTTATTAAAAATAACTCTTGCACTAAAACAGGACGATTTACACCTAATCAAAAGTTCAAGACCATTTTATCTTTAAAGGCCAAATCTTTGCAAAAATATGGATCAGTTATCATTAGTCACATTGTCATGATGTTCTGGTGGCAAAGGCTAAAAAAAAAAACGTTCCTGTTTCTCGCAATGTGTCTTCGTTACGGAGATGGGACGTAGTAAGACATGTATACATACGGAATTTCTTAACTAGTCCTGAGAGTTATGGAAGTAAAATGTTAAATAAAAGACAAAAGAAATCTTTTTACCAGCACTGAACTGGAGGATCCAACTGGCTATTCATCAAGACACTGGATGATCCTCGACCCAAATTAAAGCCGTAACCATCAGACCGCATCAGAGACTGTAGGGCTTCAAAAAAAGGAAAAATCTTCAAACTCCTTAAATGCCGCAGACCGATTGGACTTTGCCGGAGAGCGCCAAATATGGACATTGAAAGGTCAAAGAAACCTTTATTCTCTGATGACAAAAGCTTTTTAACCTTGATGGTCCTGATGGTTTCAAATGTTACTGGCATGACCAGCAGATCTTACCTGAGATGTTTTCTACGCACAGTGGAGGGGGAGCCATGATGAAGATAGTAGATAGACGGCCCTTTGTGCAGCTGTCTTCCCCACTTGGAAAAAAGTTCCCACTGACCTCAATGAAACACTTTCATTAGGCTTTATTTTTTCAGTCTGATATAATTTTTCCTCTTAAGTCTCATGGTGAATACTGCCTTAAGAAAAATCAGTTTAGTTCATTTTTCAAGTGGACTACTTAATGTCCACCTGTATGGAAACCAGTTTGGTCCAAATGCAAAACCAAGTCAGTTTGTTTGAATATAATCCAGTAATATATGCTTTATAAGACAGAGTACAAGAGTTCAGTTTTTGGATACCACAGAGTCTCAAACTTTAGAGTTGTCTGATTCAACTGAAGGTTATGTGAGAGGTTATGAAGCATCCAGATACAGGCTTTTAAAACAACATCACTACAACAATCTTATATGTGCCTCATTCACCTATTACTGTAAAGCAACAACAACAGGAACATTAAGATAATTTAAAATTGAATGAATGACTCAGAGGCCCATGAGCATGCTGACGTATGATTTGCTGGATGACAAAAGGAGGAGGTTGTCATCCAGTTTGTAAGGAGTAATTTGCAGAAAGTCTAACTGAAATTGCATTAATGGGAGTGAAACTAGACCTGAAGAAGAATTTTTACCTTCTGATTTAATACCTGTATAATTAATTAATTTTAAGACTAGGAGCTGTAAACAGTTACCAGAGCATACGATTGCTTTCTTACTGGCCATAGTGTGTGCTTTTTGCTGTTAAAAGTAATTGAAACCTAAATTATCACAACATATCTGCACATTTAGTTAAAGAGAATTGAAAACTAAAACTTTAAATTACATTGATTTTTCCATCAATACACTCTGTTGGGAAATCAACTCAATTTTCCTCTAAAGTAGACCTGGAAGTAGGCCTGGGTGATATGGCCTCAAATAAATATTACAATATATAACAGTCCACTTCGATAACGCTAAATGGATGATAACTAGCTTACAACCTTTTCTTTTCTTCTAAATGAGGCAGTGGCTTCTTTTTCTCATCAAAACTGTTACAAGGTTTTGCCTTTAGAATATGTTATCGAGTTGCCATGTTTTTTATATCACAAATTTTGGCATAAAAAAAATATATCGGCCTTGCTATACAGGCAGTGGGCTCATGTAAAATTTCTAATAAACTGCTTCAACATGCTTTTTAATTCAGGGTTTGATTCTGATGATGACATGATGACTGGTTACAGACTGTAACAGAGAGGCGCACACACTGTGGACGAGGTGAGTAAGTGACTGGGGCTGAGAGTGAAATCAGAGATTTATTTAGTGTGTAGTCATTTAATTTAGACACTAAAACAAATTCTGGATTTACAAGCACGGGTAGACTCGGCCAGCAGCAGCTTCGACCGTGCACAGTTTATCAGCATTCTGGACTCGGTGAGGTAAATATCTCTTTCCAGCTGGACCTGGGCGTGTGGGTGGAGCTGCAGCATGCTGTTGGTTCTCTACGCCTACGGCAGTACAGCGATTCTTTTTTGAAAAAGTCATAAGAGGGGTGTAGAAACTCGCTAAATGAAGTGACAAAGTCGCTAGTTGGTAACACTGTTCCTTTCCCGTTACAGACTATACATTCCAGTTTGTACCTAGGACAGTCAGCATCTTAAACGGACATGACCATCGCTAAACTAAACATCTTTTCATTTATTTATTTTTTTATACAGGACACACCAACTTGGGCAAAAAGACATCTGTGACGGTGATACATTTTGGTAAGGGTACATTTTTAGTTTATTGCTCATTCCTACCTGGAAGTGTTCATTGTACAGACTCGACCAATTATCCCTAAGCTTTTCAAACATGGATAAGCTGAATTTTGGTAGTGAATTTGGCCATTGGTGGTAGTTACTATAAAATGGCATTGAGGAGTCTTCTTAAACAACAGGTTAAAAATAGCAAGCCTAGGAGATGGTGTCTTATCTGGTTACTGCTTATCAACTGATTTGTTATATCACATGACAAGGAAAAAATTAAAGATAGATCTACAATAAAATCTAGCAAATCATTCCTAAATACACGTTTTTGGTTGTTTTGTTTTTTACTTAAAATCCACCTCAGAATTAGTACACGCAGCTCAATATTTCCACTTTATGAGAATAAGAAAAACTGAATGTTAATATTAGATTTCATTAATAGAATGTAACTAATATTATTCATGTAACTTTTAATGAGTCACCCAGAAGGTGCAAAGGATTTTCCATTAACTCTCTTAGATTAATTTATAATAACTCTGCCAGCCAAATGAACGTCAACCACTATTGATTTCTCATAACTTCCTGCCTAATTCATATTGTTTCCATCTTATTTACAAACTTTGATCACTTTCTAATTTAATGTATTTTTATGTATTTATGTACTTGGTTATTTATTTAGTGAGGTTTGTATTTGTGGAAGCAAACAGATTTTAATATAAAGTTACTAATTTGAATATTTTAAGGAAATCACCAATTTATTAACAGTAATAAATTATATAGGTATGTAAACCTCAGGAAATACATGAAGGAAAAGATACTACATCTCTTTTGCTTTAGAGGCATGTAGTGATACATCAAATGCTCCTTGAACCTTCCCCAGACTTTCAAACTAAAGTGAACCAGATAATGTGAGGGGAAGCCTTTGTCTTAATATTTGTCCTTATTTTATTTTTATTTTTACTTTAATTCCAACTATAACATCTTTCCATAGACTCCCAAAAGTAAGCTGGTGCTGAGGGAAATAGTTAAATGGCACCTGGCCCTATAAAGAAAACCACTTTAACTACTATAAAACAGAGCTGTAAAATGAGTAGCAGAAAACAACAAAGTTAACTTCGTTCCTTTTCAGTCTGTTGGACTACAAGTGGTTTAATTTTTAAACAACTCATAGTTATCATAAAACAGATAAGATTAAGTCATGTTCACTAGGTAAAACTTTTCACTGACAGTGTGCCAGTACTGGTGTGAAAGGAGGTTTATAGCTCATTTTTAAGGAAAATATTTTATAAATAAATTAAAACTGAAGCATTCAGCATAAGTAATATGTTCATGAGTCAATAAAATACATTTCAACAGGACAACATCAAACTGCAGACAATGATTTTATGAAATATTTTAGAATCTAAAAGAAGAAAAGAGCAGAATTCAATTCAGAACATAAGAAACCAGCTGAGGACAGCACCATCTGCAAAGATCCTGTCAATGAAGTGCAGCTGACAGCATCTGTTAAACTGGATGTAAGATCATCTGCAGTCAACAGATCCTCTTTAAGATTTGTTGGCAGCAAATAAATTGGCAAGTTTAAGTCCTAAGGTGTTATTTTCGTGCTGATGACAGGAAATGAGATCAGAAATTATAGTCGACAAGCAAATCTAGCAGTACACCTGAACCTAGCAAGAAAGTTTAGACTTTCATAAATAGTAATCTGTCACTCCTGCTGCAAACAACTCTAAATACAGAAGCCTTCCCTCATGTGAGAAAGCAAAACGATGCAGTGAGGAAAACCATGTGAGAAAGAAGATGATCTGCAAATTTAAAGGAACGGTAGCACCACTTAGCATGTTAATGACATCAAATTAACAATAGATGGCTCTCTATCACAGCAAAACCTCAGAGAGCTCAGAGTATGAGGGAAGGCTTTCCTTTCTGATTAGGAGAAAAGCTGAAGCAGAGCATTACGTTCTCAACTCCTCTTTATCAAACATGGTTTTACCCAAAACTAAAACACTGAATTCACAATGAACTCACCTACACCATACTCTGGTTCACAAAATAAAGTCTGCCTTTTTCTTTTTAAAACAACGAGGCTGAAATGCCAGTCATTTCTGCCAGTCATCACCTTCTTCTCGTCGCTGTTGTCTTGCATTTATTACTATGGTTACCAAGGTCACATTAGGCTACAGCACTCTAAATATAAATGAGAACGGTCTGTGTTTTCACTGCAGCATGTAGTGCAGGGTCACCTCCATTAGACTTGCTGAGGTGGCGGCAAGAGCATAAAGAATCAATCAAGAATAAGTTTAGTCATAAAATATAGCAAATGAATCAAGGCACAAGTTGAGCTCATTCTGTCAGACTTTCACATCTTAAAAAATTTATTTTACTCACAAATACAAAAAAAACAACAACCAAACAAGTGAGTTTTAGCATATGTTGATTTACATTTGTCATTTCATTATAAATATTAAATATGAGATATCAATTTAAACTGAGGGCTTAATATGAACAAGTGTCCAGTTTAAACCAAATAAAATTCAGAAAACTCATGATGATAGAAAAAAACAATCCCATTAAAATAGGTTATGTGATCTTACCATCTAGGACAATGTTTCTCAACCGGGGGTCTGCGACCCCTAGTGGACCGTGGTGGTATTGTAAGGCGTCCTTGATAATGATCTATATAATATATATATATATTTTTTTTTTTTTTAAAGATCCTCTGACTTTTATAGAAATAGATTTGTTTTTACTCAGATGTGACCATGACTTTTATTTATCAAAAACTACAGAAGTTAACATGACATTCTTCTTCTCTTTCCCAATGTAATTAAGGGGGTTACCAGAGCTTATAAAAAAATATCCAATGGATCCAGAACCCCAAAAAGATTGAGATCCACCAATCTAAAAGATAAGTGACAAGTTAAAAAATTGCAAAGATTAGGTTAGCTAAGCTTATCTCAGCAATAAATAACAAAAAAAGAATTTTTAATGTCAATTTTTAATGTCAAGATCAAGTCTAAATGAGTCAAACATTCTGCGGGGTTTCATTTGGTGGCATCAAAGGAAAGGGAGAAGTGTTTTTCTAATCTTTATGTGTAAAAGTAATTTAAAAAAAATGTCTTTACAGTTGTCCAGTAATTTTTGTCTGTCATAAAAAAATCTCAATAAAATACTTTAGAGTCTGTATTTGTAAAATAACATGAAGTGGAAATTTAAGGGGTGTGAAAAATCTATGGAAAGCTAGCAAAACAGCCTAAAAAATAAATAAGTAAAACCAAATACTTCTCTAATAACCTCTAACTCATCACCTTCAGTTTTAAATTCAACTGCATTGGCTGTGATGCTTTGAAAAATTTATTTTGGGGATCTCCTAAATTATGAGAGACGTTAGAAAACCTTCCTTAAAAACATTTTAAAAAATTAAAAAAATGGACATAAAATCTGATTTATCTGTTTGTTAGTTGGCCTGATATAATTGGCTCTATAAATCAGGCCTGGGCAATATGAAAAAATAAAAATAAAAATCACGATAATAGTTTTTATATCAGTTGATATTGATATATATCAGAATATAAAGCAAATGATTATTTCTATCAATATTAAACATTCCCTCGTACTATTTGAAGGTATAATGGAGTTAATTTGGATTTAAAAATGTATTGTATTGCTTGTAAAAGCAGATGGAAGGCCTTGGACGGGCTGACATCACTTTGAACCATGGAAACCAAAGACATGCACTGACAAACGTTCTTTTACTTGATATTCTCAATATTTCAAAAATTAAATCCTGATAAAAACACCAACATCCAGTATATTGCCCGACCTTACTATATCATACCATCACAACAGTCTTAAGGGTTCCCCAAATTAAGATGGATTGGACGGCTTTCATTTAATGTGACTCCTAGCAGTTCCACAGTAATTTTATTTCAAGGTTCGAACAGAGGAAATGCAAAGGTGTCCATATAACTGTGGATATTGCTTAGAAAGGCTTTGTGACAATCATAAATTGTACTTACAAACTGCCTCTTCTGGGAAGACTCAGCTCCTTCTGCAAACAGAAAGAAACGAGGAATAAGTAAAGCAATCAGAAACTTTCCTTTTGTTCATTACCTGAACTAAGAGACTGGAGGAATAAATGCCCCTAGATGACGTCCACATTCTGAAAACCCCAAAACATCTCTGAACAATTCAAGCCAGCAGCGTTTTTAATTTGTTAAATAATGTGGCTTTGATTTTAACAATCAGTTTGTGTCAGTGTAGCTCAAACACATTTTACAACAAGTCAAAACTGCTAAAACAAAAATCCCTTCTTAATGGAACAACTGGCCGATTTAAGAAAATCAAGTGAATTTAAGGTTGAATTTACTTTGAACTCCATGTTCTTGGTACAGAAACAGATTAAGTGTCTCACAAACAGACGACAGGGAGGTGAGAAACTGTGACATGTAAAACCGCAAAGCTGGGAAAAATATTTAAACCAGTTTTATCTGGATTTCAAATTGTCACGTTAATTGCCAATATTTAATTAGATGGAAGGCTGTAAACTTATCATAAACTGACTGCCTTCTATTGTGGTGGGAGGGCGAGGTGAGGAGGAGCAGGGAGTGGCAGACAGTCTACTCAACTTAGCTATATTTAGCGAGTTTTTAGACCCCTCTCGCGATTCTATTTCAAGAATAGAAGCAAATAACGACAAATCTAGACACTTTAATTGCAGACTTTTGGGTGAAGAATGTAACCTTGTTACCCTCCTCACAGATCAGCTGGGAGCTTCACGTCTCAGACTGCAAAGACACACCACAAGCTGCAGCACAACCCGGCCACTCCAGCTGTATGGCAAGTCAATGTTATAAAAAAAAACAGGCGTATATTATGTGTTGTTTTAATCCGTAATGCAGCTGGACTCAGAGCAGATATTTACCCCACTAAGTCCAGAACGCTTATGAACTGGGCAAGCAGAAGGTTGCAGTCACCACTTGGGAATTGTCACGAAGACAACCGAATGTAAATGCTGGGACTGTTAAATACAAGACATCACTTCATGAAAAACATGTTTTTAAATATAATATATATATATAAAAAACCTTTGTTCGACCATACTAATGTAATGAATTTAAATGAAAATACCTCAAGGGTTTTTCTCAACAATTATTAGGTGAGATTAATTAGATCAATAATTATGATCTGCAATTAATGAATCTAAAAAATATGTTATCTCATGACAGCACTCGAAATAGTTGCTCGTAATTACAATTAGTTTAAAACTAGTCACACTCAACCTGCAAATTCTGAGAGATGTTTGAGTTCAGGGGGCTTTTCAAATCACTGAAAGCAATGTTGGGAATATGCTGCCTGTTGCAGAATCACAAGATCAGGAACCAATAAACAATGCCCTCATTGTTTTCTAAAGAGATTATACCTTATCGTGAGCTTGTTGCAAAATTATATTAACCAACTGTTGCAAACTAAGCCCTATATTAAATTGCTTTTCTTTGAGTTTACTGTGAAGTTGTGTCTACAGATAAGTAGAGGGTGTTCATGAAGAAAAAGAAAATGCAAAAAGGGAACAAAGGTAGAAAAATGTGGAGCTTTGAAATAAGGCTGCACGATTATGACCAAAATAATAATCACGATTATTTTGATCAATATTGTAATCATGATTATTAATCTAGATTATTCATCCAGTCTTGTAAAATATCTATTTTTATTGTAAAAAATAAAATAATGCAAAAAAGAAACCCAATCTGAAAACAAACTCTCAGACTTTTATAAGTACAAACTAAACGTGTTATTTCAGAGTGCAATCTCAAAGTGCAATTTAATGGAAACAATTACAGCTTATGCAGGCCTAGGACATTCCCTCAATCCGAATCCTTAGCATGTACTACATGCCACGTACAAAAATATTACTCGCCCGTTGGTGTAGTAAATCAGGTATGAAAATCAGACGTATTGTAATAAAGTTTAAAAAAAAAGGAAAGCAAATCAGACGAATCGCTCCACCATTTTGCGTGTCCTTTGACCCGGATGTTTATGTTACGTTCCTGCCATCCACTAGTGGTTATTTTGTCTGGTATAACTTAACTTAAATGTTTATTCAGCTCTCAAAAACAAACACAGTAATCAGTAACATCACTACATGTACATTTACAGCCGAAACTGCGGCAGTGTCAATGATCGATGGTTTGTCTGTAGCCAATTTTAGCTAGGTCGCTTTTCTAGGATTTTGGGGCTTCAGGTGCATTGTGGGATAGCGTAGCGTCTACCAGCTGCTTAATGTGGCGTTACTACACATCCAGGAACTTTATGCCTACTAGTCAGGTCCATACTGGAGATTTGCATCTAATTCATCGCTCGCATACTGCTTTTCACCTGCTACGTTGTCGACGTATTCGGATGCAGCCATTGTGAATGCTGAGTGGCGTAGGTGTGGTTTTTACCTGGGCAGCCTAATGAAGCTTTAGCCATGCGTTTGCCCCCTGGTGGTTGGCAGACTACTGGTTGAGGCAGTGTATGATAAAGAGGCATGCAGTGAAGCTCGCATTTTCAATGTAAATATCGTTGATGATCAGGTTCCTTTAATTGTGGCCACCAAAATCATGATCACGATCATAATCCGATTAATTGTGCAACCTTACTTTGAAACCTAGGGGGTTTTTGACACCAAATAAACCAAATATGTGAACTGAATGAATATGAACTGGATGGTTTGCATCTACGCATGGTATGATTACTGTTATCAAGGCACACCAAGCTTTTTAACCGTTTTAACACTGACAGGGATGTAGCTTTTTGCTATTCTTTTAAGACCTTTTAATAAGAACAGAAAGGGCTGAGAAAAGGCTGCACTATTTTTGAACACTTGTTAGAAAGAAGAATTATATTGCTTAGAATTCTAACAGTGTCAAATATTACTCTAATAAAGATGATGAGTTAAAGCTGGAGTGAGCAGATTACTGGAGGCAAAACTAATTGGTAGTAAGCAATTCAGCATAGTCTGCACAAAAAACATTCTTAATAGAAAATAGCTTTTAAATTTAGCCGCCGACTACTTAATTAGCTTAAACTAACATGCCCGTATAGCAGCAATTGTTTTAGACATTCCAATTAAAACCCATGTTATATTCCAGCAGCAGGTGTCACTTTTCAGTTTTATTTAACAATTTCAGCATGTTGCTTATTGTTTGAAAAAAAATATCTACAGAAAAGTTAGAAAAACGACAGCCCCAAGACGTCTTGTTACTCAGCTTTTCTTAATACGAACATCCAGTGTTATTCAGTCAAACAATCCACATGAAGTAGCGAATAGAACATAAAATGTGTTTCCATCTCACTCACACCAATAATACCATGCAAGCATCACTAGAAGCATTCTCTCACATATTTAAAATGATCAAATTACACATACAAAAAAATGAAAAGCGCATAAGTTTGTAGGGTTCATACACATGTGGGGGAATACTAGTGTGAATGAGAGGCTGGTACTAGTGTGTGTGAAGGTGGAGCTAAATCAAGTAAAGGTTTCAAAAATCCAATACTGGGTTTTATATATTATTTTGTTAATCAAGAATAATCTAGTCAAGAATTAAAATATATATTTTAAAACAAGAGCAGATCAAAGCTGCTTAAGTTAGAGAAAAATTAGGTGGAATAACCCTTTAGCCAGTTCCTGAGTCTGACCATAATCGGAAGGGTTTTTCAGCTTTGCATCACCCACTTTAATGCTGTTCAGAGAGGCCTCACTGTTCAAACAGACGGAAAATACATATTTCTATCACAGACGGCTTTAATGTTATCAGCCTTGAGGAGTTTGTGGAATGTTTTAGCGTTTTAATCTGCTGAATGTTGGGCATTTCACCGTGAAACCGAGTTGGATACACACGTACGAATTAAAGTCTCTAAGTTTTTGCCCCGCCTCCTCTGGGACAAAAATCCTCTCTCACACACTAGTATGATACTCTCATTCACAGTAGCACAACCTCACATTCACAAGCACTAGCCTCTCATTTGCACAAATATTACCTAAATTTATAAACCCCAAGAGCTATTGTGTGCATTCTTTTTGGTATGTGTGAGTTACATTTTGTAGTATGTGTACTTTTTTTATTTGTATTTTGAGTATGTGAGAGAATGCTGCTAATGATGAATGTATGATTTGAATGGTGTGAGTGAGAGGGAAACAAACATGAACTTTACGGCACCTCATATACACATTGTTTTCAGCTGTACAGAAAACGTCATTAAGATGTAAAAGAGGCAATATTTCTTTATAAGATGCCAGATGACATATTTGTAAACCGTATAAAATCAGTAGTGGTACTGCTGCTACTATAGCATCTGTTAGCATCCCAGCAAGTCAAAGACTGCGTGAGTCACAAGGGCAAAAATTCAAACCATATGTTGATCTATAGACTCCCTTCAGACCCAACACTTCTGGTTACCTGCAGCACATTTTGGCAGTGAAGAAGTAGTTTTTGCTGCCACAGCACATGTACGTTCTTCTCTACATCACCACAAGGGAAATAAATAACTAATCTCTGGAGTTGTTCGCCTTTGTGACCAGAAAGGCGACCTTTTGGTCACTGTAGATTACATTTTTCATCAATAGAAAGAGAAGTGTGGACTTGTCGTTAAATGTGGTAGAAAATGGAGTTGTAGCTGTTCCTACAGTCAGAAACAGCGTTCTCCCTCTGGCACCAATAAGGACGTAATGTGCAACTTTCACTACTTCCTGGATAAGTGGTAAATGGACTGAACTTATATAGCGCTTTTCTAGTCATACTGACCATTCAAAGCGCTCTACATTGAAGCCACATTCACCCATTCACACTCACATTCATACACCGACAGCCAACATGGCTCTGTAATAGGGCTAACCGATTTGGGAAAATAATCTAATTGCAATTTTTTTTCTTCAATATTGCGATTGTGATTTAATGTGCAATTATTTTTGTGGGGCTTTTGTCGTGCATTTTTTAATTAATGCAATCAAAAATATTGTGTATTATAAACAGATTTTTATACATAATTTATTTTATTCCATAAGATAGATTTATTTTAAGACAAATGCAAATATTAACAACTTTATCTACTTTTAATCATCACAGTCGATGGTCATCGGTGTCGTTCTGCAATCAAGGTTTTCTTCCTTTTGATCCCAGCTAATAATTCCCTCCGGCTGCAATGTTTTCCTCCGTGCGGTTATCCAGGAAGTAGGATGCTTGAAGGAACAAGCTCTGATTTTTAATTCTCCATCGATCTAATGCACTTTCAGACTCTGGTATGGCTCCGTAGAGCGGTTTGATCTCAGGTCCGTTGTTGCAAAAATACTCCACTGTTTTCGGTGCGGCTTTAACTTTCTGTCTGCATTTTTTATACAGCGCAGGTAAAATGTAGCTAAAATGTGTCCGTGAGATTGAATCCTAGCTTATTCATCATGCTTAACAAAACATACTTTTGGCTATAAAACCCGTTATAGCATGAATTACTTCCGTGTGCCGTTTTTTCATGTTCGTAAGGAGTGATTGTTTCAAACAGCTCGGTCAGCGATCCCTGTCGCCTCGAAGTTTGTTTACTGGAAATTTAAACACTGGTGGCGGTCAGTTTAGCCGTGCAACTCTCATATATGGTGGTGTGATGTTTTTAGGTGTTGATAAAGGTTCGTACTGTAGCCTACCTCGTGAGGCAGCAACAATACCAAGACGGGTTCTGCATAATACCTGGAGTTGCGCAGCATCAACGTTTTCATAGCAGATATAATTTCTCACAACTGATGTACTGTTCCTCTTTGGTACCAAATGTTGTGTAGTGTTGGATTCTGTTAAGCTTTTGGTCATTTTATAACTGGTTAAAGTGCAGCGTTTTCTTCTCTCCCTGCATTGTTTGCAAGTCAAATCGCAGCCTTTGCGATTAGGAAATCGCATATGCAATTAATCATTCAGCCCTACTCGGTAGGACGATGTGGGGTTAAGTGCCTTGCCCAGGGGCACATCGACATGTGACTGGAGGAAGCTGGAATCAAACCTACGATCCTCCGATTGCAAGCAAACTACTCTACCACTGAGCCACAGTCACCGCTAAGACCAAGGACAAAGAGTTTCCTTGATAGACATGACCAGAGCCGAGACGACACTAATTACGGAACAGATGGTCAGACTTTACAGAAAGTGTGAGACATTTTATAATATCTATACTGTTTTCCCCTCTAATACTTGATGTAGTTGACACTTTACGCTTCCACCAACAACAAGTGTATTCACTTAACATAGCTATAACAATAAAACATAACTAACTTCTAGTTACACCTTAAATGACACTGAAAACAAACACATACATTCAACCAAATGGTTTCAGGTTTATTGCTCTGGTTTATGCTGATAGTTTCACACTGCACTTTGGCAAGCTATTGAGAAACATATTTACACCCTCGCCTGTGGTGGCACTGCACCAAGAAGCACTGAATACGGAGACAAAATGTAAACCTTGTGTTCCATCAGATTTAAGCGCTTTTAGAATTTCTCTCTAGTCTTTGGCAAATGTGTCAGAGAAATACATCGAAGCAATCGACTCACCAGACAGAGTTGTTGTTGTTGTACTGTTGTTCTGATTGCATTTACCCAGAATGCCCTGCGCTATAGTCCACTTGCCATCTAAGCATTCACATGTGCCATCCAACCACAGCAGATTTCACTTCAACAAAGCTGAGACCTGCGTTTTTAGGGGGTCAAGAGTTTTCTTATTTGGTCTGCAGAGTTTGATTTTGTTTTCACACCTCTCCGAAGGAAGGGGACTTTCTAAACCGATTCAATGGAGCTCGATCAAAGCAGACTAAACAGGGCTGGTATGGATACACCTTTAGAGCTTGTGGAAACTAATTACTTTCATAAAAATTTAGCTAAATAATTATGCAAATATAGCCCAGTTGGACATTTACTGATCTTTTCTTTTCCAAGTTTGCTGTTCTGTGAATCAGTTTTTCACATTTAAAAATATTTAGCAATAAAACCAACACTGTTGACATGAATAAATTCGAGATCAGTTTTACATGTCAAGAACTCCCCCACCCCCTGAACAAGAGTTTAAGACGTGATAGAGCCAGTCCGCTGCACAGTAGAATTATCATTTTAACAACTTGCAGCAAGCTGAGCAGCATGAAATCACATGGTTGTTGCTCATCTCTAGGTGGGAAAACACAATCGTCACCCAGCTTCTTCATTAGAGCTGTGTGAAATCGTTTGGTTTCATTGTGAAGTGAGACACCAGATGCTGCCCTGTTGTACTTCTGGCTTTTTCCGTGAAATTCAAATATCAACTCAGCCTGAAATGGTTTTAATTAAAATAAAGGTTACGTAGTCACTTTGACAAAGCTTAATAAAAAACGTAGCTTTTCATGAAGAACTGTAACATTTGACTTCTTATATTGTTAGACAACACAAAGTGGGAAGTTTTCTTCTTCTTCTATGAAGGCACAGACAAAAGTGATCATATTTTTTTTTGGTGCATTTCATGACATTTCCTGGTTTTCAGACTTATTCCACTAAATATCAGGTTTAATACTTCAAAGTGCTTAAACACCTGTATCATGCAGTTTTGATATTTTACTCTAGCTCTCTCAGCCCCCCCCAAGTTATATTCCCATATCTTTCTGTCTGACCCATGACCAGTCTTGCCATTTCTTTGACCATGAAACATTTGAAGAGCAGTGAACCAGAGAGGATGTACTTTCAATAGATCAACTATACAGAAAATGTATTGTAGGAATGGTGCAATATTATATCACTCACTGTGACCTTTTCAAAAAAAGGTCTGCTGTGGATGTTTTTGAAAGCCGTTTTATGTTGTTGTGTTTACTGGCATATGGGTTCTCTTAGCAAAAGGTGCATTATACCGGTGGAGAAGAAAATTGTCTAAAAGACTCTATAAAGAAAATAGTGTAAAGAGAAAGAAAAGTACAGTACATCTGAAGAATTTGAAACCCTTTCTTCCAAGGGGTTTGAAGCCACAGCTACAATGTTAAAGCTGTGATAATAAAATAAACAGGTAATTCTTCTTTCCTTAAAGTGACAGTGTGTAGTTTTTGCAGTACATCTTTAAAAATACCCATTAAAATATTATGTAATAATAATACCGTAAAGCACATTAATTGCAAAATGTTGGTGATATTGAAAAATATGACTTTAAAAATCAGTTTTAAAATACATAGGTGCGGGTCCTCTTTTCAGGGGAAAGCCGTATTAGATGACATCTTTACTTCTACAAGAGCCCAACGGACAAAGCGCCCGGAACACGCCCGCTATTAAAACATTGATTTCCCATCAAAATGCAAAAAAGTTTTGCCATAAATACATTTTTACCTCTTCGCTAGTTCCAAGCGATGAAAGAGAGACTGATGTTTTCGTCATTATAAACCTCCGTTGTTGAGTTTCTTACTCGAAGACACAGATACCGCATGCTTGTGATAATTTAGGTATGCACTGCTCCCTACTGGCTGAAAATTACACACTGTGCCTTTAACGCAGCAGGTTCTTAATAAGACACCAAAAAAAGCTTGCATCCTAAATTCTTTAATACGAAGAATAGAATAATGTATTCTTGCCATTCTTGACCTGTTGTTGTGCTTCACCATTCTCATGGTAAGAAGACTGAATAATCTAGTTGTTACTACCAGGGGTGTCATCATCTCCATTTTGTTATCGAAATCGATCGAAGTTACGTGATGACCTCATGCCTCGAAATCTAAAAGAGGATCGATCGCAATCACCTCCTCCCATGTTTACATACTGTAGAGAGACTATCGTCCCACTCAGACTTTGTAGCACTAGTTAGCACCAGGTGACCGTCTATTTACTCATAACAGATTTATGTCCTTACCATAAGGAACCACACATTGTATTTTCCCTAACAAGTAACTCTCACCAGATCTCCTACAACTCCCAAAACACCTGGTAACATTAACTGCTGTATCACAATAAAAGCATCCCCCATGAACAGGGAAAATTAGCTGACACCAGCTAGTAGCTATTGGCTAAGCTACAGTTTAACCATGGCTAGGACAGATGGAGAAAGAAGCAGCGGGACCGGAGCTAAAGCTGCTCCTTCTACTCTCATATCACTGGTGTTTAAATATTTTGTGTTCACGGTGGGTTAAGTTGACACTTGCCTTGTAGACAAGAAGAACATGGTTCGTTGCACATTTGCTCGCTCCTCTCAGCTGTCGTGTCTCCTTTATTTTGTGTGCACACTGCAGTAACTAAAAAGAATCCCCGAATGGCAGCCGACCTTCTGTGACTACTCATTTTCTGACAAGAAAAATAAAATAAATAAGAGAATCGAATTGTGACCGTAAAATCGAAAATAAAGTCGAAAATTTGAAGAATCGTGACACCCCTAGTTAGTCCTGATCCTCATGAGCGTTTATTCTTAATTTTGTCCTTCCGAATGTGTAAGAATCTACACTAAAAAGCTATATTTTACATTCATGTAGCGGCGATAGGAATACTTTTAGGCTTTAATAGAAATTAGACTTTTCGGTATGATTTAGCATTAAAATTCGTGTAAATTCCATTAAACAACGGTATTTCTCTCAATTCTCCCTTATCGTGAGCCTGTCATTACAGGACCAGACCAATCTGTGGACAAGCTCAGCAAACCTGACTGCAGTTTTTTTTCTTCTTCTTTTCTCTTCCCTCTATTGGCAGAGCTGATGGCTACACGTCGCTGCAGTAGATTATCACCTTCTCAGCAACAAAAATCCTTTAGTTACCTTTTATTCATTATTTTATTTGGTTAGTGAGAAAGTGTCACTGATTGTTGCCTTGGAAACTAGCTTTTATTTTACCATGGGGCAAGTTAAAAACTTGTGTGCACTTTTTGTCAGGAAGTTTCTTAAAAACTGATGGCATAGATAATGGAACAAGTGGTTCATCCCATTCCTTTGCGGTCATTGTCTTTGCATTACCGGAATTCCAACATTTAACTGTCTTTTTTTTTCTTAGTACTATTAAGAAAATAATAGAAATACACTTTAACAGTCAATTTTTTTTTTTACATATTCTAAAGCTTTAGGTTTCACATTCTCCACAGAAAACTAATTGTATATTTTCATTTCATATCCTACTTACATTTTAGATATACCATATCCACAGCTTTGAAGTATTAAAAAAAGTTACAGTTTAGTTATAATGTGTGAATTCATGTATCTGACTTTGTGAACGCAACAGCTTCAAAGTCAGTATGCGCAACATAAATCTTTCCTTTACATTTTAGGATTCTCTCCGTTTTGCTGAGAAATCAAAAAGCCAGCACAAAATTTGAATAATTGCCTGACAGCCTTTCGTGTCTGAAAGTGTCAGGCTTTGTGACAAACCAGTAATGACTGTACTTGGGTGCACTTAATCATTTGTGTTTCTGATAATCTCTATTGGGAGACAACCGTTGCACTGATAACCTGAGAGAGTGTTTTCTTCCACAGGGTAAATGTCAATGAATGCCTTCCAGCAACAACATTTCCTCTCCAAGACTCCACATCAAAGCTGCACTACCTCTGTTGTAAAAAAAAAAGGCTACAAGTAATGCCTCATTAATAATTCTCCTTGATTTATTTAGGATTCTGGAGCTCAGGGGCAACAGTGTTCTTCGCTTTACTATGTTTGTAGCAGACAGTTGAGGAAATCCCCATTTGCATCAAATCATCACCTTAAATGAAATATGTTGCAAGGGCCAAAGGCCAAATCAGAAGCAGTTCTCTTTTACCCACCAAAGTTTTGACTCTGAGGCCAAGTACAGGACAATTCTGACAGGAAAATGTCTAGGCTTCAAAAAGTGTTCTAAATCAAAGTTTGACAATTACTTGAGCTTCTAAACAGCACAACACTTTGCTTGGGCTGAAAATGGTCAAGGACCCCTATTAAATGGCCAAATACAAGCCACAATAAAGCCTGATAAGGGAAATACTTTTTTCCCCCGCCCACTACGCCAGGACATGAATATCAAATGAGCTGCACACTGATTGGCTGGTTTACCCCCATGACTCTGATGCTGCCTGAAGCTAGATACTCTGTACAGCCGTGTACAGTATTCAGATAATGCAGAATAAGTTAGCTACGGATCTTTGTGGCATTGAGCCGTACATGTTTCAACCAGAGTCAGAAGAAGGTTTCCAAACAGAACCAGTTTGCCAACGTTTGTAAAGGCGTGTGTCAGAGTTGTAAGTTACATCCGTGCTGTGACATTCTTCTTTGTAGTTTTCCTCTCATCCAACAAGGCTGTTAGCGGTAGCTCAGGCTAGTGTTGTCATGCTACTGGCACACAACAACATGGTCCATAATCGCTATAAAACGTGCCACTGGAACACGTAAATTTAAGGTGATGTGTCTAAATGAGCAACAGCTCCTACCATGACATGTTATAACCTTTGTCTGTGCAAAATTACAAATTCACAAACAGTTGCAGGTTGGGTATTTTTGGTACTGTACATGTAAAAAAAAAACAAGCAGCCGTTTTGCAGTTTTAAATTTCTCCTTTAAAGAATACCATCCCCAAACGTAGAGCCAGGGAACACGATGGTTTTGATCAAAACGCATTTCTATGTTAGAGCGGCCCAGTCAAAAACCAGACCTAAATCTAACTCAGAATATGAAAAAAGATCCAAAATGTTTCTGCTCTAGTTGTTCAGAACATAAGCTAAAGGACTTACAGCTACAGTTTAATTATCAACCTCACAATTATACACCATTCTGTGGGACCATCACCTGAAAATCTAATAAAGTACACAAATTACCTTTACTTCGAATATTATTCACATTCTAACTGTACTCAATGCTCCATGTTCATGTTTAGCAGTCATGTAGCCTTAATTACACTGCACAGAAGAATTTTTATGAAAACCTAATGATGTAGCTGCGTGAATTGAACCATGTTAGAATATTTTAGAGTGTGTTCTTTAGGGAATTTAGAGGAAATATAAAGTATTATCACGTTCTCCTCTCTTCTGTGCGCCTCTTCGTCTCTCATCTCTTCCCTCTTCTGGCCTATGACTTGAGGAGACATCTTGAATAATATCTCAAGTCTAAAGGCTCCAGGAGGACGCAGGAGATGGGAGGCTCTCCCCCACAAGATATCCTTCCACTCACTGTTGTGCTTATTGACGGATCATAAATATAGTAAATGGGCTGAAGCAGAACAAACAGATGATGCACCTGTTCCAAAGGCCCACGAGGACGTCTCCTATTGTGAAATGGCTCGATTCAGATGCACTCCAGCTTTTTCCTCTGCTGCTCCTTTGCTTGGTTCTTACGAGTGAGTCAGACCTCAAGCAGACAAAATCCTGAGTCAACTGCACCCTCAGAGTAGCAACTGTTTTCTTTTATCATAATTATTTTATCTTCACCTAAAAACAGTTTTATATTTTAATATAAAAAAATTGAATTCACTTTCAAAACTTCAACAACTTCATGCATTTTTTCTGTGCAGATATAAAAGAAATATTCTTTTACTTGAAGTTTTATTTACCTGATGTTTATTTAATGTTATGTTTCAATAATAGCAAATTTTGTACTCTAATTATGAGAAAAAGCATTATTAGCAAAGGACGAGATCACTGGGGTTAAGGTTTAAATCAGTAAAATGGAGAGTAAACTAAAACCTAATTTAATCAACTTTATCTAAAAGCTTTTTCAAGGTCACATACCTGATGCTTATCTGAAGATAAGAGAAGGTCAATGAGAAAAACCAAAGCAGCTTCTTTGCATGACTAACGGGAATCGACTGCAGAGTTTCTCCAGAAGCAGCAAAGTGGTGCAGACACTAAAAAACAGCTAGAGATGACTACCTAAAACACTCCAACCTCCTACCTGCAGTTATATTTTCCCAGTTCGGTCTGAAGGTTATTGATTTCTGCACAACCAGCAGAAGACTCAATAGTGAAGCGCACAGACACACAAAGACACATTCGGTACTTTTTTTATCTGATCTCATTTGTTCATAATAACAGCTGAATGTCAGCTGGTATATTTATACGACCTGCTTCCTCAATAGCAGAAGGACCAACCTAGTACGGTGGACCGCCGTTAGCTGTCCTGTTAGCTGTTTTAACTCTGATTGTCACAGACATCCTACAGTTACCATCCAGTCATTATAGGCTGTAGGCTCAAAATAGGTGATCCCTTTCAGTTTTGGAAATTGTTTTAAGAGAAAGTAATTAGCCATCAAAAACACTGGAATGTGACAGCTAACTGTACACAGCCGCGGATGGGACAGATTGGTACAAGACTACGATATTAATACAAATGGTTTTTGCTCATCTTTGACTAAAGAAACCCTTAAGATGCTGCGATCAGATTGTGTCAAATTTTCAAACATGTGTAACTAACAAAATCTGGGGTACTTGAATGTTCAGGTCTGACACTTTGTTAGTTTTTTTTTTTACATTAAAAGGCAATTTTATAGATTTGGTGATACACAATAACTCTCCAAACTTTAGAGGAGGATGGAAAGGGTAGGTCTTGCATATTTTACTTACATTTGCCAGAGCAATTAATACCACACCATGTGACGCATACTGTCAATTAGGGCCCGATCGATATGGATGTTTGGGGTCCGATACAGATATAAAAATGTAGCTAAGGCTGACAGCCGATACAATGGCCGATAAATTTCTAGCTAAAAAAAGTACCTTAAAATTAAATCCTGCATTATCTGCCCATTTTGATGGTCACATATTTCTCCCTGGTCTATTCTGCACATTAAGTACACATTTCAAAATATTGTTTTATCATTAACACATCTTTAAGTATTCTGCTCTGTTGCACATTACAACCTGGGTATGACACTTTATCAGTATTTTTTATCTTAACTGCACCATACTCTGGTTTTTTAACTAAGTCCATAATGTAAATATGTATTTTTCTTCTGGACTCTTAAAAGCACAGTGTGTAATTTTCGGCCAGTAAGGGGCAGTGCATACCTAAATTATCACAAGCATGCGGTATCTGTGTTTTCAAGTAAGAAACTCAACAACGGAGGTCCAACTAGTGCTGTTTTCAATCGCTCAATTATCTATTTGCAGCAACATGACGAGCACATCAGTCTCTCTTTCATCACTTGGAACTAGCGAAGAGGTAAAAATTTATTTATGGCGAACCTTTTTTGCATTTTGAGGGGAAATCAATGTTTTAATAGCGGGCGTGTTCTGTGCGCTTTGTCCGTCCGGTCTCTTTTAGAAGTAAAGACGTCATCTAATATGGCTTTCACCTGAAAAGAGGACCCGCGCCTCTGCATTTTAAAACTGTGCTTTACGTTATTATTATTACATAATATTTTAATGGCTATTTTCAAAGATGTACTGGAAAAACTACACACTGTCACTTTAAATTGTGGTCTGTTCTTGCTTTTGCTGCTGTTAAAACCAAATTTACCCTTGTGGGACTATAAAGGATTGTTCTATTCTACACACCAAAGAACAGTCTCAATAACTAATAATATCCATGACCCCCATAACCGGCGATGATATAGGCTGGCAGATATATCGGTCGGGCCCTAATGTCAATATTAAAGGAATTATCATTTTAATTGGAATAATGTATCTAAGTTCAGTGATTGGCCGTCCTCATTTAGATACAAGAAATACGACTATCACAATAAACAAATCAATTTATCATATAAGAGATTCACAAGAGCTCTATTTTTCCACTCAAAATAATTTCCATTTGGGTGTTTTCCTCTCATCTCTCCCTCTTTCTACTGAAGACACTGGATGAAAAAAGGACGTAGATTGTTTAAATGTCAGTAGTGGCAGAGTTAAAAGGTTTCGTCTTTTTTAATTCAGCATTTTTGTTGTTGGGTCACACTTTCTGTTTACATAAATAGCTGCTGGTTTTGCCATATTTCTTGGGATCAGCATTTTTTTAAAGTCAATTTTGTTTACCTTTATTTTTTGTTTTGTTAATTTATATCGGGTATGAAGAATGTCTCCCCATTGCAGTGGTAAATGTTATTTAGAAATTACACTTGTATTGATCGTTCAGAGTGTGTACGTGCTTTAAATTCGTTGAAAATTTTCTCAAAACATTATTATTGCAATGATTTCTTTGGCAATTTATCGTCCAACAAAACTCATTTTCATGATAGGCCGAACAACAAACCATTTATGGGACTGAGATAAAAACAGAAGACAGACCTAAGAAACACTGACTAATTATTAAACCTGTGAAATTGTTTTCTAAATAAGATTGTTTTGAGCAAACACTAAATACATTTTGTGAACCAATGTCAAGCAAACCCCCCAACAGCATTCTTTTTTTGTTCTTATTCACATGTTCCACCATGCGTAATCCCAGAAAAAAAGATTTCCCCACTCAAAAGCTGAATACAGAATCAATCCCCATGTGTAATAGCTGCCATTTTATTCGCCGATTTTTAAGTATGTGTGAACTTGTTTTACTGTAGTTAAATGCTACCACACTATGATAAAATTGCCCTAACTAACGAGGTTGTGTTCATTAAAAAAAGAAGAGGGGAATTCATTTTGGTTTAGCAGTCAGAGGCATTTCTTTTTAAGTGCTCGCTGTGACTGGTTGGCTGAACATTTGATGGGACAAAATGCTAATTAGAGAAGTGATCCACTAATTCAGACAACAGACGTTGTGAGCAGCTGGAGATGAAAGGAACGGAACTAAAGACACTTATAAAAACTTAGCTTGAACGGGAGCTAATGCAAAGAACTCAGACGTGTTAAGTCCAGCCAAAAGTAGACACGGCAAATAATAAACTACTAACAAGTTCAGTCAAATTCTAACAGGATAACCGTTTGTGCTCACATACTGTAATCCAAATGTAACCAAAGAAAACTCTGCTTTGCTTTTTAATGCTACAAAAGCATGAACTAACAACTGATACAAACCAAAGTCAAAAGATCCTACTTAGTGGTAAAGCAGATAAGAGGTGAGACAGTTCCTGACATCGTCACCAGAGGACGCTGTTGCACACACCTCCAGCCCCTACCTGAGAACATGCTCTATACGTTTCTGCGTGGAGTTTTAATTCGAAGAACCGTCTTCTAAGTTCTGACACATCAAACGAAATGCTGTTTTAATTTACACAAAAAAGGGAGAATATCTTTTTGAGTTGATTTGAATTCCAATTCTAAACGGTTTTGTGAGAATTTGTACCAAATGTGTTTTCTCGGACATGATCCATTTCTGATTAGTTTTGTTTAATAAAAAGAAAAAACACCAACTCGTTTCATTCACAGCTGTAGCATAAAGGGATGCCGATTCTGATAGAAAGTCAGCGCTTAGCACCAGAACACTTCAGCACAAACGCTGTGCACCTCTTCAAACTAAAGAGAGCCATTTCCTTCTATTGACCTCTTCATTTGTCCTTTTCTTTGCTGCATCAGTAGAAGTAGTTTGTCTTTGTCAGAAAAGACTGTGAAAAAAAATCTCGCTGCTTTCCATCCTCATGTGAATATGATTATAATATAAACTGTTGTATTAAAATGAGGGTAGGCAGCATTTCTGCCATTGTGTCATGTTCTGTCTCTGCTGTGTAGCAGCTCTAGTTTGAATTACTTCCTTTTTTCATTAGACAATATTTGAGCCCAAGAGTAAAGGAAAGCAGGAACTGCTCATTGGAACGTCATAATGAAGATGAAGGGCATGCACAGAAGGCTGGTGGCATACAAATCTTAAAATGTTTATGAAATGTAAAATTGTGAAGAGGAGAAAAATATTGTAACTTGCAAAGCAAAAGTTAAAAGTCTAATATTTTAAGGGTTATGTTAGACAGACCTTAATGCAAAGTATGAATATGATTACTTTAATATAACTGATCACTATTTTAGCTCAGTAATTTGCTTAATGAGTCTGAATATTGGATTTTTCTGGGCATTTCAAAATGTACATATCTCATATCTCATGCTAAAGTACTTTATAATAACACTGATTAAATTCTAAGTGAATCTGATGAGCCTGAGTGGAAACAGTATGTCATTGTTGATATTCAATTGAACCTTCATTTTTTTATTATTATTATTATTTTGTTTTTTTCATATTTTAATAAAATATCTTTGTTAGATGTTTGGTGAAATGTTAACTGAAGTTTTACAAAGAAAGAAAATGTGTTCAAGGACAGGGGGGTAAAATCCAGAAATATTCCTTATGAATCCCTAAATAACAGATTATTTCACATTCGCAGGCAAATATATTTTTATTGCAGGAAGAACAGCTCTAAAGAGAAAGGTAAATTATCTGCTTACATATTAATGCCAAATTGAAATATCAAGGTTCTTTTAAATAAATAAAAAAGAATTACAATTTTGTTTATGTTCAGTTCATTTAACAGGGAAATCGTGCATAGTTGTGTTTATTAAACTCCTTTTAATAAATCATTTTATGAAGTCCAGGAATAGACTAAAATAAGGCATAATAGGCCTATGAGGGACTTTAATACAGTAAATTCAGACAGATACGTTTTTATGTGCGTGACCACAATGTTGATCAATCTCTTTTCCTGATCAGATCATTTAAGAAGAGGTACAGTTACTACTGTTCTTTATTCAGATATTAAAATAAACTACAGTAGTCCTGAGCAAGAGTTCCTTTGTCCCCCATACATATCCAGCTCATTTTAAATAACCAATAGGCAGACCAAATCAGAAACCACATTAAAGTTAAAGAAATACCAAGTATAGATTTTAATTTCATCCCAGTCTAAGCTGCTGTAAGGCTACCATAATAAGCTGCTACAACACAAGTGAAACTACATTAAAGGAGAGCAGCTCTAAGGTGTAACCTAATAATAGTTCGGCTAAAACAGGTTTAGCTTTGCTGCTTGTAAAGTAATCAGCATCAACACACACGGTTGCGTACATAATTAAACTCACATCTCGCTTCTGTTGATGATGCTTTTATATGGTTTACCTTAGTGCAAAGTTAACATTAGCATTGTTTTCAGCTTTGATCAAATTCATTCATAATTTGGCTCATAATATACCTCATTTGATTTGAAAAACCTGTTCTCCTCTACCTACATTGAGCAAAAGTGACCAGCAGGTCACATGACAAAGAAAAGACTGGGAGCTACAGCCAATACAGTCTCTCTGTCTCTACTCTCTGTGTAAGAGCTGGTGTGTGGAGGAAATGTAATTACATGAGTTGAAAGTTTTGTATGAAAAAATATGAGTAAGAATGAATTTGGGGGGATGAAAAATGACATGAAAAACAGCCTGTCACACTGGACCACTACAGACTTGTGAACAACGTTAAACATTTTTCATCTCAACTCTATTCACCATAACAAATTTTTGTCTATAGCGGCCAAAATACGCACAGAGTGATCTTGTCTTAAAAGACTGTCACAGAATAAAAAAAAGATAAAAGAATGAAATGGAAAAAAAGAAGAGCAGTAGATTAAGAAATGCCATCTATTATGATACCATAGAAACGGTAAATAGTTCTGAATCGTACTGATAGCAAAACTGAAGCAAACTGTACTGTAAAATAGATCCATTCTTGTAATCTGCTCGACATAAACAAGGTCTGTTTGGAGTGCAGTCATCCTTGTCCTATCTAAAAATGAATGGAAAACTGCATCGCTGAACCAGCCACACTCATTTGCCTGACAAATCAACTTCCGTGTTTCATATTAAACTTGAACGTCAGAGCAGGACAGCTGCATAACCACAGGAGCACGGCCGTTGTTTATTAGTTCGATTCATGCAGGTCAGGAAATACAGAAGTGCTGTATGGGAGGAGGTGGTAGGAGAGCTTAGGGCAACTCTACCACAAGATCATCATATAGCAGCTTTTGATGAATGAATTATAAAAATGCTTTTAGTTTCTTTGATGAGACCCTCAAAGGAAATCATTTAAATATCAGAATAATTTTACTGTAGAAAAAAAATTACTCTGAGCACTAGGACACTGTATCTAGGGGAAAAAATTTGCATTGCATGAAAGAGGGAAAAAAAAAAAAAGTTTAACTTGTTAAATTTGTCAGTGAGCATGTAGCCCAGAAAAAGCGGCTCATTGGGAGTTTGTGATTCTAAACACATGCAGTTGTTTGAGCTGAATTTTAAACAGACTTCCTCTTAAAAACGTGTTCATCTCTCTGTACGTGGCCAAAAGTAGGGGAATCAAAATTAGAAATGGAATCAAATTTATGCCCAACTTTAACAGCTGCAGCAGAGATTGAAGACCTGAGCGAACAAAATGATTGATGTCTGATGGGGCTTAGATTAAAAATAAAATTGCTGAGCAATAAAAGCCATTTAGTATTTCAGCATATCCTGTCCGGTTTCTCCACTTGCATTTATAAAATTTGTTTTTAGATAGATAGAAGCATCGTTTAGGTTTGTAATTCATTTTCTTCTGAGAGCTGCCTTAAACTCAGCTCACATCTTAATCAGGATTACTGTCAGCAGGGCAAAAGCCTCATTCTGCACTCAATTATCATAAAAAGTCAATAAAGCACAAGAAAGCCATCCTCAAAAGACACACTGTAATCGATCTTACTACATGAACGGGAGCCCCCCCAACACACCTTTCCCAGCATGAATTAAATGTGAGAAAGGATTTTATGTTATGCTTTGAAAGTGGATCTGCAGCCATCTGAACTTTTTTTTTTCCAAGAAATGCTGACAAAGAGAAGCGGGAAGCAGAGACTGTTGGTGTTAATGCTGTCTGCTCAGCTCTGCCATGCAGGACACACACACGCAGGGCTGTAGATGTGGAGTGTTAACACAGAAAGTCCGAAGTGTGCCGTGATGCAAGAGAAAGCACTGCAGAAGCTCCGTGAACCCTGCGGATCGATACGGATACGGCTGCTCCTACCTGTAGCCCTCGCCTCCTCAGAATGCTCGACTCGTCCATGGTACGGATCCCCGACTCAACATGCTTCCCTACCGGTGCAAATCCACGCTGCGCTGCCTCACTCCCTCCCTCCCTCAGGCTGAATCTGATTTTAGCTGCTGCTAAACACCTCCATCTGAAGTTATCTGATTGGAGCGGGTCAGTCAGCTAACATCTCTTCTTGTTCCCCTCCTCTGTAACTTCAAGAGTGAAAGAGGACAGGCATGAAGCCAGAGAACAAGAGGGAGAGAGAGAGAAGATAGGCAGTTCTAATTTAGCGTGGCAGAGGGAGGGGGGTGAACAGGAGGCTTTGCGGTGGAGGTGTTGGGGGGGGGGGGGGTTGTAAGAGCTAAGAGGAAGCCCCAAGACTCATTTCTGACACCGGCTACGCTTTTTGGCCACCACTGAGGACCGTGACAATGAGAGGATGTCCTTCCCTGCATTGTTCTGCTCCAAGCTCAAGAGTGAGTCTGGCGTCTTGTCTGCAGCGGGCAACAGCCGCGTCCTTGCTGCACCACACAGAACGCAGTGAAAGCACAGCTGAAGGTTGGGCCCGTGACAGGAACATGATGGCTGACATTAGAGAAGGCATTAAAAGTGAAGGAAAAGGGCAGAGAAAGAGGAAAAATAGCAGCCTGTCTTCCACTTCAGGTAGAAAACTATTTGGCTTCCAAACTTGCTCGGAAAAATTTAACCAGTAATCTGGACCACATTATTCTTTTTCATGGAGTCCAATTCCAAGATGTAAAAATTTGAATGCAGATTGGATTTAAGCATTTCAGATGATGTACACTCAGCCACTTTATTAGGAAGACCTGTTCAACTGATTAATAGAATAGTGAATCGCCCTATCACACTGGAGCATCTTAATGCAAGCAGGCATCTAGATGTTGCAAAGACGACTTGCTGAAGTTCAAACCGAGCTTGAGAATGGAAAAGAAGGATGTTTGCTTATTGCCAGAGATCTGAGGAGTTGGAAATCTGGTGACCACACACACAATTATCTCTCAGGTCTAGAGAGAATAGTCCCAATGCGGTAACATTTCTCGGGAGCAGCTGTTTGGGAAAATAAATGTCTTGATGTAGGAAGTAAGTGAATTACCCACTCGTTAAAACCAGACTATATAAAACACCAACTCTGACTACACAATGCACTGAAGCTCAAAGCAGATGGGCTACAGCAGCAGATACCTCACTGGGTGGCACTCCTGTCAGTTATGAACAGGAAACAGAGCCTGCCCAAATGCGCAACAAATAAGACTAAGGTCAAAAGAAAGGTGCCAATATTGGTCACTGATGTTTGGTAAAGTAAGACATGTCAGCAAATTGTACAATTTGAGGCACTGTACTTTTGAGAACTAATAGAAAAAGTGTCTTGTGAAAATACATTTTCATTTACCATCGTAATAGTTCTGCACGCCCTTAACTGCGCACATCAGTATTTACCAACCAAACACTTCTTTTATTTTTGGAGTTATGCAGATTTATTTAGATTTCAGAAGGACATTACTGCAGTAGTTGTACTTGTTCAATAATGACATGAATCCACAAAACTATAATTTAATTCAACTTCATCTAATAACTGTGAACATAATGAAATTTGAATATGGAAACCAGTCTGTACATTGGACATGCATCCTGTTTTCCAAATCAGCCAATCCGGAAGAGTCGGCGTAATGGAATCAACCAGTATAACCTGTTATATATACATAACTGCATATCCTGTGTCAATTTCCAACAATTTCATGCCCTGTTGCAGCTCCATGATGCTTTTTTGCATGACGCATTGAGAAAGGAACCAGAGACTTTCACAGTGAATCTGCATCTCCACATCATCCTGGGTTATTAGCACTTGTAAAAGAAGTTGTTCCACTGAGCAATGGTGCCAGTCCTATCCTGCAATTTCACATTCTGTCTCAGTCTCTGTTTTCATCGCCCCCATCCTCATCCGTCTCTTCCACCAGACACCCCCCCCCAAAAAAAAACCTCTCACTCATTTCCATTCACTGTGCTCCTGCTCTGTGAATATTAAGTGGGCCCCTTCCTTTCTCCACCCAAGCTCAAATGATTTCTCTTAGCAAGGACAGCAGCTGCTACAACTGGTGAGCAGTGTTGTCTGGCAGGTGACCGCAAACGTCGACTTTCTTCATTTCCAGTCAGGTTCAACTCTAAGATGACGGAGTTTGTTCTGTTACGTCTGTTTTTGAGTAAACTCCTTAAGGTCTTAGAGACGAGGATTACAATAGGCAACTTTTACATCTTCAACAAGGCCTTCCAGATTACCTGAGGGAATTAAAGAATACTGTTATGTTGAACAATGTTGCATTCCAGTTAACCTTTCCGAAAGTCAGAAATCTCGCAGTTGTCTCACATGATTTCACTGAGACGCGCCCCCCATTAGGTCAGAAATGTTGAGCTCCAACTCGGATCTCTGATAGTAGACAGAGTAGAGCGAGCAGCTCGGAAACAAAGATGGCTGCGCCGGTAGTTGAGATGTATTTTATTTTTATTTGTACTATGCTGGTCATATCAATGTCGCTTTAAAATGTTCTTAAACACTTGCCTAAACTTTTGCTTTAATCCAGTCACCAATTTATACATTGCACGGCCTTGCTGTGTGTGCAATACAATGTACAGCTTTGTTTTTCATGCTGGTCTGCTGAAGATGCTATGTCGCTAACAACAATAACAATGACTAGCCTGCCCCTCAAAGCATCCATGTTCTTTCCGCCTTGGAGTGTAACTGGAACGCTTTAAGAGGGCAGTTACGTCACATTCTCGTGAACAGCAACTCGGATGCCCGAGTATCCGAGACAAATGGAATGTAGCATAAGTCTCGTGCCACGGCTCAGCCCTGCTCAACTCACTGGCTTAAAGGAACAATTAGAAAAAAAACATTCCATGTTTGATTCAAATTGCTTATTAGCTGTGGGGGGTGGGGGGGTGTTCTTATTAGACTTAAAAAAAAAATATCTGCCATTAAAAGCTGTAACAATTACCATTACTACAACAATTACTTATTCAAAAATATTGATTAAACCATGTAAAGGAAACTAGGGCTGGGTATAGATTCAAATTTCAAGAATCTATTCGATTCTCAAGAGTTAGGATCGTTGATCATGATGCGATCCTATCTGATCCGATTCAATCTGATCCAGTTCGATATAGATATGGGTTAATGCTATTAAAAACTTTTTTTTTTTTTTATCTATTATCTATAGGTCCGTAATTCAATGAAGTAACAGTTTACCAACAAAACAAAACGTATTAACACTGTCAGAACTAAGCCTTAAAACAAGGTTAGGGTTCTGTTCCTGAACATAGTGACATATTTTACATCACTATGTTATCCCTAGGAAGTTCTAGAGGTGTCCAAACTGCCCCTGCAGAGAAAGCAGTTTACCTCTGGTAGAGTTGCAAACACACCCTCCCCCTTCTCAAAGCTCAGCTCAGCTTTTTTTGTTTCGTTGACTTTCTATAAAGTCTCTGAAAACGGCAGTTTGGCTGCATGGATTACAGGACTTGATCCTACATTCCTAAAGACCAGCAGCTGGATCACTTCCAACAACAAGGACGCCTGATGGATGGACTGAGAAGTAAGTAGCTACATGCTAATGTGTGTTAGCCATTTATTGAGCTGCTTATGTGGTATTATAACAGCACTGTGTGGTTAATTAACTGATCTGTAGCATCTCAGAAATTGCTTGCTGGACTCAGCTGTGGTGGTTTGGGCTCCATCTATAGTCTGCATGGGCTAAATCTAAACCTGGTAGATTTAGCAGCTAAAATAAGCTTTATTGACTCCAGTTTTTACAAAAGAAATTAAAAAAATAAACCAAATGCCGATGCCCTTAATAACACAATTTCATTGTGGTACTTGGTCCACTTCAAATTCACTGTCGGTCTCAGGGTTGAGATAAGGCAGAAGGTGGGATTATAGATAAACGAGCCGTTTCACTTCATGGTCCAACATTAACTCTAGGATACAAGTTCAACTTCAGGACAAATTAAGACTATATAACACCAACGGTGACATTTTCTCATATATATGTCTATCACAGAAGTTGACCTCAGAGAGACCTGCCGTTACCTTGAGGGAGAATTTGTTACTCTAAAGCACGCTGTTCAGTACAGAATTCGTACATTAGGATCTCCAAGTGTGATAGGGCTCATAAAGGTATAAGAGAGCCACACTGGATGATCATCATTAATTCTTTGATCAACATTAAAACATCATAATTTATTACCTGATCCTTTAAGGGTTTTATTCCGTGTTTTTGTGGGGTGGGGGGGGGGGGGGGGGTGGGGGAGATATCACAGTGCATGGAGATAATTTAAACACTTCTAAATCTTAATCAGCTGATCTCTGACCCGCACCAGCAGGTAGAAAACAAAAGCTAAACAGCTTTTAGAGCGAGACCAGAATAGATTAACTGAATCATTAACATTACTTATGGAGCCAGAATAAAACAATCAGCTGCGAGCTCAGCTGTAAACAGTGCATGGACCTGGTTTAATGTTAAGGTTTTGTGAAAACAAACTATAGGATAGATATTAATTTAGTTTATTTTCACATAGACATACTCATCAATAAACATATACCATGAGAAAAAACAAATGTGGAGGTGAGTTTAAGAAGACCCAAGAGTTTTATAAAGCCACCTCCCTTACAGACAAAATATTTCAGCAGCTGCCAAGTTGCATACAGTTCACATATATAAAAAAAATGGTGGACATCATATACAATTTGAGATTAGCATAACCTTCAACTATTTAAAAGAATGCAGTGCAGTTGTAGTTTGAAAAGTTGGTGGTAGTTTATTAGATCTCAGATGTTGATTCCAAATTTCACCATCACTGAAGTGTTTTTACTAGGAATGTCAGAAAATATCGACACACCGATTATTGCAATATTTTATGTCATAATATTGTATCAATATTCAAAAGTGATGTAGCGTTGTTTTATTTTTAATTAAATTTCTTCGAATTTGAATAGAACAGTTAATGATAGTAATTTTTGTACTAAAATTAACAGAATGATCGCTAGTTAGTGGCAGTTTTCACCTTCTTCATTCCAGAGCATCAACTAGATCTAGTGATGAAACTGGATGTGTTATGTATGAATCAGGCGAGGGTTTGAAATGGAATTTTAAACGTGTCGCTCAAACTTTTGATTGACTGTTGTTTCCCCTTCTGGTCCAGCAGGAACCCAGTGCAGGGTTAGCACAGGTTTTTCAGAGCTATGGTAAAGTTTGTCTTTACGGAGACAGAAACTGTTTTTTGTGATCTGTAGCGCTAGTTAAACATTGAAGCTGGTTTAATGGAGCAGGCTCATACAACTACACAATTTAGGTTAGGAAACGACTGAACATATTTTTGTTCACCTCCAATTGGTCACGGTAGATAGCAACTCTGTTAGATGTTTTTCTGAAGGTTTTATTCTGTTGAAAGGAAAGGGGTACGGTGCCATTTAAACTCTTTAGCTCCTACAATTATAAACAGAATTATAGTGCGTTTAATTATATTATGCAATTTAGTAGAATCCATTAATAGTTAATGTTGGACTGGATTTACTTCCCACATAACTGGAATGTGAATTGGACCTCTTTGTCTTTAAAGTGCCTCAATTTGACATATGTTGTGAGTTGGCACCTTCTAAAAAAATCTACTGGAAATCAGGTGAAATTCATAAGTGCAACATAGAATTAGCTGCAATGGCATTTATAAGAACGCCCTTACTGATGTTCAACTGTCATTGTGCACAAAATGCTATATTCTAACTTGTAACCAAAATAAATGCTTTTGACAAAAGCTCCAAAAAGAAAAAAAATAAAGCAACAGAGTTGTGACAAAGTGAATCTGCTTTGAAGGCATGCCATCTGAGCCAAAGGCCTTGCGACAGGGCATCAGAATAACCTCAGGGGAACGTCTGTGACTCCTTTCCTCCTGCCAGGTGAGCAGCCGAGGTTGTTTCAACAGTGTTTGGAGAGGGGGGAAAAAAGCCAAAGCTGGCATTGAAAGCATGCAGAGAGTGCTGATTGAGTGACCTACAGCCTCTGCATTGCTTGTGCTTATCAGACCAAAATGTGACCTGTAGATGTAAGGCAGAGGCAGAGGAGGGGAATGACCTGCAAGGAAAACATTAAAGGGAGAAAGAGGCGATTCCCTCCATACAAAGCAGAGCAGGACTGTATCAGCCAGAAGCCAAAGAAGAAAATCAAGGCATGATAAACTCTGCAGGGCCAACCTCCCTATGGATCGGGCCAATCTTTACACCTGAACAACAAGCAAAAACATAGTAACCGCGAGGAACCAATAGCTGCAATGCAGTGATCGCAGGTCCTCTCTTTATTTTCAGTCTCAATAAACCAGAGTAATAATTGTAAATGTTTGCATCGATCTGAGGAATTATTACATCTGGAGTCCACTTTGGGAATCTGGTGTGTTCTCTTATCATTCATGTGCATCCCTATAAAGAAGCAGCCACACTGCAAAGAACACCGTCACATTTGAATTACACCAGAGAGAAACTTCTATCTGTAACAGAGCAGATGGCACGATGACGGCTCCATTCACATTCCACTCAGATGTTGACAAGTAAAAATTCCCCATGTTTATGTTTTGGGAGAGTATGACATCAACACCCAAGCAGGAACTTTGGAAAAGAAAAACAGAAGATAAAAGAAAAACGGATGAAAGCAGAGCAGATGACAGAATTACAATCTCTTAATGTGATAACCAAGAATGTATTTTTTTTTCAACGTTGGACAAGGATGATTTAAAATCTCCTCTAACTGGATAAAGGTTCCTGTAGCGTCAGGGCTGATGCCAAGACGATGTATTTGTTTTGAAAAGTCATTCATCTTCTGTTTCTTGTGCCTTCCTTCTCCCTTATCTACTCCATGGCCAATCTAAATGATCGACAACATGAGGGCATAAGGGCCGCTATAAACAAAGAGGACGCTCATTTCAAAATGGACGTTGTAGGATCCGTCCAAGACAGTAGCAAAAGAAGGTATTAACATCATCAAACCAGAGCAAGATTCAAATAATTCTGCCATCTTTACATATGTTACTTTATGAAGTGACAAAGGGTCTCAGCACTCCAGACAGTATTTTGGGATCTTTTAAAGTTTCCGCACATTTTTCCTATCAGAATTCCTTCTTTTTTCCCGAACTTAAATTCAGTTTTAATAATCATAAAAATGAAAAATTAAAAGGCTTAACGATAACAGATGAATAGTCAGAACATCTGAATAGATGCTTGAAAAAAATAGATGGACAGAGAGAGACGGGTGAACTACTGCATGGGTGAAAAGAAACAGAAATGCATGGATGAATAAATGATGGACAGACTAGCAGATGAATAACTTGAACAAATGGTTATGCAGACAGATGATAAATGAATGAATGGAATGGAAGGATGAAATGATCAAGCAGGAGGACAAATAAAGTTAAAGATGGATGGATTGATGGACCCAGACTGACAGTGGACTCAATGGATGGATGCATGCATGCATGCAACCTTTAGAAAATGAAATGAGGATCAAAGTATGGAAAAACATTTTTCTCTCTACAGATCATCAACCAGAGGAACAAAGTGATGGACAGAAGCTGTCATGATGGTCTCTCCAGAGCTTTTGTTGTCAGCCTGACCGACATAACGGTTTTCATTAGCCAACTCTGTCAACAGGAGAACTCTAGAGCTACTAAATCCCTTCATTTAAAATCAGTCTTTTATATAAATACAGAGTGTTCATGTCTAGATTTCATAACAGCAGCTCATATTTCCTAACTATTGTAAAACAGCTAACACTTGTTTAAGGTATAGCTTGCGTTTTTTCTGTGTAAGGTGGAGGTTTTCGGGGGGGGGGTTACCACCAAATTACTGTGACCACCATGGTATCAGCAAAGGACATCACATAGTGACAATTACCTGGAAAAATAAGAGTCCACAAAAGGCACAACATCAGGATTATGACAATCTTATCTCCATATCATGCCAGAAGTGAATTATTGATTTTCTGCCAAAGAGCATCACGGTCAAGAGGACGGTGCCATGCCTGTGACAGAGCTATGAACACCCAAGGGTTTGGAGGAGGAGTGCAGAGGAGGCAACAACAGGGGTCCAGACAGGCGAAGGGAAAAAGCAATGCAGACAGAGGAGAAAGCTGCAAACATACAGCAAAGACAATGAAAAAAAGAGAGGAAAAAACACATTTATCCCAGCTTTTACATTTTTCTTTTAAACAACATCTATTTTGTTAGGTTTTTTGTATTCAGCATTGCTACCTTCTCCATTTAAATAGCTGCATGTAACAAAATATATTTTTACCGTTTTAAAATGATGTGCCTCCATTTGAGGTTTGACTGCAAGTATTTTGATGATGTGATCTCACCGTGTCCCTTCCCTTCCCCTGAGGCTGAACAGAAAGTGAGCTCATGTCACCTGCTATTTCCTTCAGGCTAGGCCTGTCACACTTTCACAGGAACCTTTTTACAAGGCAGCCAAATAAAGCAGAAAAGAACAATTTGCACATCGTTTTTCTTTGATGTTTTAAGGGCCTAAACCACTTAATGGCCTGATATGAACCGAAAAGGGAGAATTTTAGCGAGGAAAAGGCAAATAAACTTTTTGTTACAATAATACGCATAGAAATGAATCAGAAGCCAAGCTGAAAACTGTTTTTGTTCATCGAAGTTCACAGGCAAAAAGAAGCAAGTCGGCAGAATTTAAAGCTAGAAGATTGTCTAGGAAAAACATGCAATTAAACAATTTTTAAAAAATGACTATGACAAAATATCACTAACTGTAGCTTTTCCTGGTGTAGTTTAAAGTCTTCCATTTTTCAAAACATAAAAAACCAGACCACAACCACATTAAACTAAAGAAATCATAGTTTGCCATTGTAACCTAAGCTAGATTCACTAAAACTAATGTCTAGGTGTTGTATCTCCTTTAGAATCAGAATTACCCTCCAAAAAATGTGGTCTAGGCTTGTACAAAATAAGGAAAACATGAGACTCAGTTTTAAAAATTGTGATGGAATTCCTAAACTCTCTCTGAGCCTTAGAATCACCAGGATCTGAGTCAGGTGTGGTCACAAAAGACAATGACAGTCTGCTCAAGTGGACCTGTATATCATTAATAAGCATTGTTTATAGTATGGCAGCAGAAATAGATACAACTTCCCAATGATATATCCATGCACTCCTTTGCGATTATCTTATTGAATACATTGAAACTGCCATGGCAATTGCCCCTCAGTATATTGTGCCGCTCTATTCTGGAATATGCTATAACCGTTGCTTGATTTGACAATCTCCTACTGTAATACAGCTTGCATGCTGGCAGCCCCCCCACTCAATCATTTTAAGCGACTATATTGTTTCTGAGTCTCATAACGATCAGTAAGACAGATGCTATTCTGTCAGCGTAAGTCACAGACATCATCTTGGCTTAATTAAGCCCCCTGTTAATGATTGTGATGTGAAACGATGTCAGAAAATCATCTCTTCGCTATCAAGAAGCCGAAGCATCTTACTCTTATATTTTACTCGTCTTCTCTGAGTTCTGTGATAAGGTTGGATGACAAAGAAAATTAAAACCACAGATTAATAGAAGCACAGTGCAGAAAAAGGGATACATCATTTTCAAAGGCATAAAGATGTGGAGAACTTCAAAGTAAAATTAGTTTATAAAATAAAGTCATAAGCTTCCCACAGAGTTCCCATTCAATCGATCATCTAAATATTGAAGTTATGGCTTAACTACCACAATATATGTCTATAAACACCGACAGGCTGGGTAAGGACAGCATTTATGAGAGAAGCAGCAAATAGGCTAATTGTAATTCTGGAGGAGCTGCAGAGATCCACAGCTCAGGTGATAGAATCTGTTGGCAACAGTACTAATGCACTTTACAAATCTGGCCATTATGGAAACGTGAAAGAAGAAAGTCATTTATACACAACAATTCTGGAAGAAAACCTGTTAGGGGCCCCAGTCAAAGACTTGACTGGGGCCCATTGGGGTCATTCACCTTCCAACAGCACAAGTTTAAGTAGAAAACTAGAGCTAAAATGGGATTGGTCAGAACTGGAATGCCTTAAAGTGACAATTTGTTTTGAACAGGAAAAGCTGCAAGCTACAAATAATGTGTTTTTGTAAAAGAAAATTCTCATTTTGGAGATCTGCTCTATGCAGCGTACCAACTGGTTGAGTTCTATTAAGTTTTTCCAAAAAAAATTATTAAAAGAACCAGTAAAACCAATAAAGGGCGACTGACCTTATGCATCTGTTTATTGTTTGAATTTAGCTGAGATATAAAAATGATAACAGCTATTAAAGTGTAACTGAACCCCATAAAAAAAGCATTATCCCACCCCCAGGCAACATTTGAAAAACCAAAGTGGGCAGGACCAGGAGGCATGGAGGGGCGTGGCCAAATGTGGAAGATGAGTGCGGGGGGGGGGGGGGGGTTGGACCGTCACAGCTGAACTATGGCATGCCGAGCTCCGTGATGCCTCTATTTACCTACGGTAAAGGGAGAAATTACGTCTCTTCTCTGCCATCCACCATAGGTAAAGAGAGGTTTTATGGAGCGTAGCGGCCAAACAATGTATCAGTTCAAGCCTTTGGCTCAGGGTGCAGAGTCAGCGCTGCCTGAAGACAGCAGCACTTATAGTAGCAAACAAGTACAGAGAGCCTAGCGCTAGCATCGATGCTAAGTAGCTTCGGAGGGAGCTACCTCAACTTTTGTTTCCCTATTCACGGTGTGAATGTTGCATTTCACAGAAGAAGAAAATTGGGCTCCACACCCCTTGTTGCGTATCACTTGGAGAGCCATTGCGTTGAAGGATAATTGTGCTGAGTGTCTCTGCACCTCAGCAGACGGTGAAGTATAAACTAGATTTAGCAAAAATAATGCAGGATACAGATACGAGTGCACATGAGTAGATTATGGGCCATTGCATCACCCAAAATGCACATTAATGCTAGGCGTCAGCAGGTCATGCAATTACCTAAATATCACCTCTAAAGTACAGTCATGCTGAAGTTGCCCCCTGAACATATTTAGCAACAATCCATTTATTGAATTACCAAATTAAGATAACAAAAACACAACAAACACTGGCTAATTCATGCAAAAGGGTTAGAAAAATAACAGATTTTCAAATCGCGCTGTGGTCTTTCCTTGGTAAGAGAAAACAAATTGGATTTTCCTACAGGCCCCCGTATCTCTCCTGCTGAGGTGTCCTTATCTGGTGAGCTGTGACCTTCCTGTGGTGGTTGTCAGATTAATCATCATCTAAGAGGATCAGTCAAGAAATACAATAAAACAAATCTCACAATTCTGGCAAAGTCAATGATGTTAGGGATTCTCTCAGGTTGTCAAGCTGTAACAGCAAAATTAAATCAATGCATGAGCTACAGGACAATTATGTTACAGGGAACGATCCGATCATTCACACAGCAGGGACAAAATAACCAAGGGGATTACATTTTGTCTTCTACAAAAAATGGACTCAACTACTAAAAGAAAAAGCACTAGCACCTCCATGTGTACAAAATATATCAGACATACTGAACCTAACTTTTTAATTCTGACAAAACTAATCAAAAGCACACTATATATACACATTATGTTTGTGCAAAACTATCCATCCATCCATCTATATCGATTTTTTTTTTCAGCAATTAAAACAAACAAACTGATGATCAACTGATGTGGAGCAATATTTTTGTTACTATTCAGGTTACTGTGACTTTTTCTGACTGCAAGCTTACTGGTCTGAGGGTGGAAGTGTCAGCCAGTAATAATAAATGCCCACAGTTCTAAAAGCCCCCTAAAACATATGTGTAGACACACAGACGTGAGCTTCCCATGCTTTATTAAATTAACCTTTTCTGTAACTGATATAGAGCACACACACGGGAACGACTCTCAGCCTAACAGCATTAGACCAGCCGCTGAATTTGATTGCATCTCATTCCTCAGACAATAAGATCACGACAGCACACTGTCCATCGGTGTGGGATGAGAAAGTAGAACATGAACACAATGAAGGTCATCTTCGTCCTCTGGATAAAGAAGAATGCAGCAGCATGTCCAGCTGAGTTCTTTGGCATTTCCTTTTTAGATTTCTAGAAATTTTACTTCATAATGGAAGAGTTAATCTAGCTGATAGCCAATCCATATGCAATTAAAACCATGAAATTACAGGAAAACACAATTAAAACAACCTTCCATTCATCTATAAAATTACTAATAGTTTTTTAAACATTGACCAACCGCTTTGATGTTTTTGAGTCTGGTTTGGGACACAAAGCACAGAAACTTACCTTGTTAAAGTGTTCAGACACTTCCACATGAATCTGAACTATGCTAGTACCAGTGCTGGTACTGAAGGACCTCGTTGCAGGATTCAACACTCTTGACCATGACATACTATTAAAGTGACTGGGTTGGTGTCTGTGATATAGTACATGAATGATTTGAGTCTTACCAAAAGATCACGAAATTCTTTGTGTCAATGGACAATTTCTCATCAGAACAGACAGAAATTACATGTGGAGTCCCCCCACGTCCCCCACCCTGTCAGACACGCAATAATCCTTTAGTCTCTTCTATAGTTTAACTAAAACCTTTGCATGGATCGCTCTGTAAACATTGAGAATATAACTAACTAGTGAGTGTAGCACAGTGGAAAATATTTGTATATATTTTTTTATTTATTTTGCGTGGTTTGAGTGTGTGGATTTGGTGTGTTTTGTTTGCATTTGTTTCCCTCTGTGAAGCTCCAAAAAAAAAAAAAGAATTGATCTGGATGATTCAGGACAGGACGGCAAAGACTAAACCCAATGGCCGAACGCCACGAGCGATTACTGCGCACTAGAGCTGAAGATCTTTACCCGAACCCTTCCGCCTCCTTAGCGCGATAATTTATATTAAAGCGCTGCATTATTCCCAATCTACCTGTCAAGATGTTACCGGCACACAGCATGTCATGATGGTAAAGACCCACTCCTCTCAGATATACTGACAGAAAATGCTGAAGAATAAATGCACTATTCTAGCGGAAAATATGGGGTTTAATCGGTTCGCTCTCTCTGGTTCAGGTCGGTTTCGGGGCCAACTTTTAAGGCCCGATTACCGCTCTAACAAGTCTCCGGCGGCAGACAGTCAGAGCGAGGCAGATAATTATTGTTTCACCGGTTTTGAGAAACGAGCAAAGATGGCCACAAACGTTGCACTATGCGCACTATGAGTCAAGGCTGCGTGGATATCTATTGCCTGCCCTTTGTTTTCCAGCTGCTTTTGGCTGAAATGGGGGATGAGAGCTTCAAAGGAGATCAGCTGTTCACCTGTCAGCTGATGTAGTGTTGTATGCTGGATTGGAAGAATTTATGTTAAGACTTTTACCTGGAAGGAGAACAACCTGGTGTGAGTTTATTAAGTATAACTTAGTCATCTTTTTTACAAGGTAAAGGAATTATGTCCGGTTTTCAGTTTAAAGCTCTGAAAAGGTCCGGCACGATGCCGAAATCCATGCGCACATAAAAGTGTGGGTCCCAGCAACTCACAAACTGCTTGTGTAAGTGAAGTAAAGTAACTAAAGTAGGCCTACAGTTTAAAAAAGTAAGTTTTTTTTTTTTTTTTTTGCTGTGTTTTAAGGACTTTTTAGGCTGGTGTGAAGAGATAAATGGAAAAAAATAAAGTAACCAATCCCCCCCCCTCCCTCCAGTGATGTCATCGTCCATCACGATGTTTTACTGTCCACATCGTTGACTCTCAATTTGGTGGACATTGCCCAACCCTACTATATAGGTATTGTCCAATAATCATTTAGTCCAGTTAAGCTTACAGCAAAATCACTTGTTTTTTTTCACACACTGCTAGTATTAAAAGTCATCAACAGGTGTGCTTACAGGTGTACTTCTGTTAACTCAACTGCATTAGTTAACCTATGAGAAGTTTCCAGAGTCATGACATCATTGTCTGGGCTCTCCCTCATTGTTTAAAGAGACAGTAATCATTCTGGATGTAAACTTCTGCTTTTTTCTGATATTTATAAGTAAATCGGATTCTTTTTCATTATTGTGACATAAAGCAAAAACAAATGTCGGTAGCTCTAACTCAGCAAACAAAATAACTTATCTGATATAAAAATAGCGTATATATATATATCTTTTTATTCAGTGTATGTAACTTCTGATTTCAGTTTTATCTGTTTTGTGATAATTATATACAATTTAAAAGTAAAAACTCTGGTGAAATATAAAATGTATGTTGATAATTGCTCCATCTAAACAATTGCTGTTCACAATGAACTCTAACTGGGTATAAAGTTTGGTTTAAATGAAGCGTTAAGGTGACAGGATATTGTGCCAGATGACATGGAGGAAAACACAAAAGCAGGACCAGAAATAGCGATCACTCACCGTACTAGAGGTGAGTGAAGGGTCTGACTTTCCAAGGTTGGAGGATCGCATGCGGACCAGATTCGAAGTCTCCGATGATGGTATCAGCATCGTCTGTGCCTGCTGAAAGCTGTGGGGCAGCAACAGGTATTTTCCTGTGAATCCCCCCCCCAAAGAAAAATGCAAAATTGCATTACTTAATAATAAAGGGATTTTTCTTTTAAAAACAGAATGTGTTTGTTTCTTTTCCGTGTCCTGAAGAGTGCTTGTGGTTTTGATGAGGAGCAGCAAACCCCAGTTTAGAAACCACAAGGTGAAATGGACAAAAAGAAAACTGTACAGGGACTCAACAGTTCACCTAGATGAATGACTTTATGACGTAGCTTCTACCCAAAAGACACTACAAACAGGTTTTTCAGTTATAGTGAAGGATAAAAACCCTGAATAAACCTTTTGTATTAGTTTGAAAGTAGGACTTTAATGATACACATGTATTAAAATGCCATCTGCACAGACAGACAGGAATTCTTTTGCAGAGTTTCGTACTTCATAATAAGCTTCATCAAGTACAGATCAAAGGATGCCCGAGAAACTCTCTACAGTCAGCACCTTATAGGCACGTTGAGGTAAACCTTCTCACTTTGTGCAGACAAACAGGAAGTAAAATGGTTAAATTAGGCCATGGAAGGGAAAGCTCATTAAGAGCTCACTTACAACCTAAAAACCCTATAATCCCAGAATAGAAACACTCAGGTGTGAGAGGGAAAATAGACTTCTAAACGGGTGTTAAATCTAGTTTTATTTATTTCCTCTAGATGGCAGTAAAAGCCAACTTGTCTGTCCCTTCATCAGTGCCATATCTAATCATAGTCTCAGTATGCCAAGATGAAAGATTGCAAACTGAAAATGACCTCAGCAAACAAATCACGCCATAACTGAATGCATCACTGTGTCACCATAATTACTGTTTATAAATCTGAACATATCAGTTTTATCGTATTGTAAAGAAAAATATAACAAGATGGTGTTGCAGAAATTTTTCCTCTAAATGAAAAAAAAATAAAAAATAAAAAACAAAGGAAGGGAGTCTGTGCTCTAAACTGCAAGAGAATATCTCCAGTTCATTCAGCCTGAGGGAAGGATTTATTTTTATGAGGTGATATGATGAGCAGCAGAGGGTATGTTTGAAGTCCACTTGCCTGCTGACAACATTTATTACATTACTGAAAACTGGGCCAGGAATACATGTTAAATTGGTGTACTTTTGGTCTACAACTTTTGGAGTTTGGAGATCAAATGACCTTCTGATAATAGAAGGTTTAAGTTAGACTTGGATTGAAAGTATAACGTGTACCTTAATGCTTCTTTAAGGCCAAGAGGTTCTAGGTTGAGGTGATAGATTAAATGAAATTTCACCGACACCACTCAACATACATCAGCACCCCTGGTAACTATGAGGGAAAAAGCCTGGAAGTAAATTCAGAAGCAAAATCTCAGGGTTTTTTCACAGTTAATGTGCATGGTTCACTGGATATAGGCAAGATTAGGAAAGTACACATTGTTTTGTAGATATTTCTCCACTTACCAACAATGAATAATCTCTCAGGGTTTAAATGGTAGGCTTCTCTTGACTTTGCTTATTTAAGTAGTGTCTGCGAAACAGGCTTCTGTTAGCTCATATTTACACTCCAGACAAACAGTATGCCACCATCCATGGATTTTTTTACCAGTATTTTGCCTCCTTGAATACATTTTGCTGATTTTCCAGGATAAGAATAGCCATTTACAGTTAAAGATTTTTACATTTCTTAATATGGTAGAAAATACCAGTAAAAAAAAATTGTGTTTTCATAGGTTTTACAGACAGATTAAAACATATCAAATAAAATAAACTAGAATAAAATTCCATCATCTGACAGCACCAATAAACATAAGTAATTTTAAGGCAGAATAACAAATTAGAGATGCACCAGCAAAGATTAAAGTTTGCTGTGGTTTGTGATTTCCACAGCTAAAATACAGTTTTAATCCAGCCAGTAAAGCCTGACAGCATAATTTGTGTAGCCAGTGTTGAAAATAACAATTCTAATCATAATTTAAAACCAGAAAATCAATTTCACGTATTCTGCCAAGTCAGAAAACACCTAAAATATTAATTAAATACATATTTTCAATGGTCTCTCTATGATCAATGTGTGAACAAACAGGATGAGAAGGGAAAAAGTGAGACCTTTCCTCCCTTACCGGCAAATGTTTTCCCTCATGACAGCCCATCATATCCCGGCAGAAAGGAAACCGTCACAAACTACTCAACACTAGGAAAGGTGTGTATCAGCACTTATAGGGAAAGGGGTAGAGCTGAATTTAAAAGACAAATTTAAAACAATATTATATCCCAACTGCTTTTAGAGTTCATAATGTGACAATCTATTTAGGATTCATGTCCAAAAGGACCATAGCAGCTTCTGTAGCAAGTTAAGTGAGGTGAAATTATGCTGGTTTCCTCCTCACTGTTAGAACCAATCAATCCTAGTAAAATTAAGACACCAAGCTTATATTTTACATTTTGTAAAAATTGAGAATATTATTTTGTTGATGCAATATATATATTTTTTTTTTACCTCCTCTGAGATCACATTGTCAAAAGAAAAGCATTTAATGTTCTAACCTTTCAAGTAAATGAGTCAATAAGTCAGGTCTTTGATTTATGTTTAGCTGTCAGGTTTTGCCTCGTGGATGTGAAAACTAGCTGCAGAAGTTAAAACATACTCAGCAACGGGAAGAAAAGCCAGTCTGGGTTTAAAAGGAAAGACACTCATCAGGCCCCAACTGCACAACTAAAGCTGAATGGCTTAAAGGTTTGTTTATCCATCCTGGTTTTTCTACACCAGCCACAAAAAGCTAATGGATTTATTTAAACCTGCACGCACTTTATTAACTAAAAAGGTTCACATTTTCATTGGAAAGGTGAAGTCCTCCATATAAAGCAAAAAAATAAATAAAAATCAGGCTTTAAAAGCCGTATATTAAACAGAACCTGAAGCCATTTATGGTCCAATATCCTCACCAGGGTTTTAATATTTGTAAAAAATTTAATTTGTTTTTTATGTAGTTTTGATTTAGGATTTTCAATTCTATTTTAGTTTTCATTAGTTTTTACCATTTGTTATGTAGTTTAGTTTAAGTTTTTTGAAAATGCTTGCTTTTAGTTTAGTTTTATTAGTTTCAGTTTTAATTGTAGTCATTGCGTTAAACAATTTGTGTACTGGAGCAAGACAAAAAAAAAAAAGATGCAATGTATAACATAATCTCAGAAAATGATTATGCTTTCTTAAAAAAAAAATGTATTGACATGGGCCAGATTAACAACTTTACAAGTTTGCAATCCAAAGACAGCTTTTATTTGCCTTTAAAGGGGGCGAGTCAATGGAATTTTAACTTTACCATTCTGTTATTTTTAATCACAGTGATTTGTGCACAACACCGATGATGACATCTGTGGCTGGTGCCAATGCGCTGTAGGAAGGGAGCGAATTAGAAATAATTCTTCTAGACTTTACGGGATGCTTTATGAAACAAAAACTAAGCACATTTTCTCAATAAGTTTAGTTTATTTTAGTTATTTTGGTGAACTCTCATTACAGTTTCAGTTCATTTTATTGCAGATTCTCGTTTTTATTTTTATTTCAGTTAAACATGTTTTTTTACTTCTAATTTTTGTTATTTCGTTAACGATAAAAAACTTGATCTCCCCCACTTTTTTTTTTTAAACAACAAATAATCCACCACTAACCATAGGTGCCTTTTTAGACAAAATCACTTATGCAGTTAGGTGAATTTCCAAAACTTTAGGCACATTCCAAAACAACCTTGCTCAAAAAAAAAAAAAGTTTTGCACTTTGAACTTTTTAACACCGCATAGCTATAAATATTTTGTGGAGATTAAAAACAAAAACGACAAAGTGGTTCTGCTGTATTTGTCTAAAAACCTCAGCTAATCACATGGATCGGTCTGAATCCAACGATTAAACCATCTGGTTGTCCAACTCCCCGGACGAGCGCACTTCCACATTTACGTGGCTCCTTCGTCCAATCCTTACAAGCTCCCACATGTGTCCCGCTGGTGTTTTGTCATCTTTTGTCTGCTTTGGCGATGCGTGTTCCCAAATCAGGGAGGCGTGGCCTAGGGGTGATAGCTGGCTGGAGCACATAAACGGTGTTTATGTGTTAAGCTAACTTGTTTTAAAAATTTGGTATAGCAGCTTTAAGCGTATTCATAGACATGTCAAACCTATGGGGGTGGGCAATTCCACTCAAACTTTCTACTTTCTAACTTCTACACAGAGCAGTAATGGAGCTTGTAAAAACAACGAAGGAAAAAGATATTTTACAATCAATAACGCCAACACAGCTCTGAGGGCTTTCATGCCGGAAACAGGTCGCACATGTGACGTGGGACCTTTTTCTTGCACCAGAGATGTTGCAAAAGCTAAATCCCTAACTATTTAAGTGCATAAGCAAATGCTTAAAGGGATAATTCGCAAATCTTTACTTTGGTCAGAGTTTTTTAAAAGAATCATTTTTGATGCCATACATGTGCGTTTTCGTGTGAATGACAGAGCAAATCATAGAAAAATATCTTAATTTTGTGAGATAGCCGGTTACATGTGGACAAGGTCTGAGTTGTTCTAACACACAAACACAGCAGGCGGACGGGACAAAAGACCCATTTATTGGTTTTTGTCCAGAGGGAGAATTAACTTCTAAAGACCAAGAAACCTTGCCTCTGGAAGAAAAATCAAAACTTGTGATCAGTTGTTTTTAATCGCGTTAACATTCTATAAAAAATGTTTTGTTGAGTTTAATTTTAAAGAAAATGGTGAAGATGTTGGTGCACTGTTGGAACTCTGTGCATCTTACTGTTTTTTCCTGGTTTAACAGCCTTACACAACAAACAATATGTATTTATTTTAAAGTAAAGAACACAACACTGTTTTCTTTTTTCAGGATTATCATTTGGTCGTCAATTTTCTTTTACTCTCAGCTAAACTTCTCCTAGCTTTGGATGAATTAAAAATGTGTAAACAAAACTCAGACCATCCACAGATTTTGTGTTTTCTTTCTGTCCAGAATCAGTGCCAGGTCCTTTCTTATGCACTAATTCACCATGACTAACAGCCAACAAGTGTGGCCACCCTCGCTGACTGACCGAGGAGTCATTGAGCTCATTCGCTGCGTTTGACATCACAAACACAACATGACAAACTAAAAACACTAGAAAGCCAAGAGTTCAATACTACTCCCAGCTGTCAGGATCATCTGGAGTCTGCTTGACTGTTTGTGTGGCAGCTTTTGGGGTACTTGTTAGAAAGGAATACATAATAAAAAATAAAATAAAAATTAATAAAAATATTCTTGGGAAAAAAAAAAAAAAAAATCACACAAGAACGAGTCCCTGCTTGTTCCTGTGTGCCCAGTATCGTGCATCATTTCGCTATGTGGGCTGCTAGTTTTGACTGGCTCCCCCTTTCCTGTTGTCTTTCACACCCCTGAAACAATTTTGTTGAAGAAAAGGCAGAAAGGAAGGAAGACAAAACTGGTTTGAAGTAAGCGGATGAAATGAAAGATTCTTTCAGCTGGTAAAAGAGAAAAATCTGAACTACTACCCGTTTTACAACAAGCCTATTTAATTAGCAGCCCACAGGCTGAATCCACCCTGTTCACTACTTGAATGTAACCTTTGAACATTTAGAAATAGAGGGAGAGATTTCTTTTCATACTTAAACATCCCTTTGTCTAAAAATTGAATCAAACAGGAAGATATAAAGACTTTATTCATAAAATTTGCACAATAAAAAGGATGTTAACCAATAAACCTGCCCTTAAGTTTAGTCAAAATTTGACAGATAATGAGTTTATTCTGTAAAAGCCACAGCCCGGGTGCATCACTGACCTAGTCCTCTGTGTCACAACTATAAATGTTCCCACAACACCCCTCTGAGGTAACTTGCATATTCACATTGACATATGTTAAGCAAGGTGTTGGGAAAACCAAAGAGTAGTCTTTGAAGTGGCTCGCTAGACTCGCCCAGCAGGTTTGAAGACTCTTTTCTGTCTTCAACATGCCCAGTTCATGGCCTGGGGCTGTAAACTGTTCATGTCAACAGATTCTCTTCAAGCCATTCTAAGCAAAAAGATCCATCGAAGTGGAACATTTTCACAACAGAATGTGTCAACTTTTGTTTTATAAGAGATACATTTCAATCATGTTAATCCTCTCGTGTAAAATGAAACTTCCACCAATATATTAAAGTGAAAGTCTATTAAGCTCTCTCCCTCCTGCCCAAAACTATTTTAAATCAAACATGTGTTGACAGGTGTGAAAAGACGCTTTAGAGCCATTTATTTCCATTAGGTAACAACCATGTTGGTCTGTGGGCAGAGAGGTGATTACCATTAGCGCTAGGCCTTTCTCTCCTTATGATGTCAACAATTACAAATCATTCTTAAGTTGTGGAAAGAATGATCCGAGAACCTAGGTTACTGACAAGGCAGCAGAAAAAAAAAATGATTCAGATGTGTTTATCCCTATTGTCTGAGGAAGATTAGTTACTGTAAACACGGGCTGTACAGGAATCCACAAACAATCCTTCCACGTGCTTTGTGTTTTTAAAAACAAAACATGTCATGCATTTGTCATTTCTATGCTATGTCTATGAGTCACAATGGTGTAACATAAAAACACAGGGAGAAGTCAGAAAGAGGGAATTACAAACTACAATATGTGTCGCATACCACCGGATCGGCATGTTATTTTTGACATGTAGATCTGGTAAATGTAAACACAAAGTGATAATAAATTTGAAGAAATTACCTGTTAAACCACCACCAAGGCTTCTTCTACGAAGTTGTTTTCCATCCTCGCTGAGATGCCGTTTGAATTTGAGAGCGGGACTCATTCCGTGGGTTAGCTCAGGAATACTGGACTTTCTCAGGAGTGAAGGAGGTGGATAGAGAAAGTTGTCCAACTGCAGAAAAAGTGAAATAAAAAAAAATGGTGAGACTGAAATAAAGATGAAGTAGAGCTAGAATTAGGATACCTTGATAGAAGGGATGCTAGGCCTTCTTAAAAATAATCATGATAGCAGACATTCTGTTTGCAAAGATGCATTAAAAAAGAAACAAAGATACTCCTGGAACAACTACAGATGCACAGAAAAATCGGTTCCTAGAAGGAACTGGTGAAATACTCAGAAAGGTCATTATCTGTTCAGGGAAAAATCCATGAATAGGTCACAATGACAAGAACAGTCTTTGGTGTGGACACGGTTATTGAGCATAGACGACTAAAGTCATATCCAGGATCACTTAAGTGTTTATAAAGTAAGAGGAAGCCCTGAGATACAAAACTGTTTTTTTTACAACATGAGACAGGTCTGCAGTGCATTCAGGCCATAAGCGTAAGGGATGCAGCGTAGGTCTCCTGCACCTTTTTCAGCCATTACTACGGTTTAATATACACACCTTAGGTGCATATATGTTAATGCAGGCATCGGCGGATCACAGAGAGCTGCTCTACAGCACAGTAGTTTGTTCAGCAAGCCAGCCAGGTTTTTCCAATCAAGATATAAGTTGAGTTATGCTTTTGCATGCAGTTAATATTATCTAAATTATAGTATGCTAATACCTGCCAATATATCGCTTTAAGCTAGTTAACAATATTATTGTTATTTATTTTACTTCCTTGCTAGTTAGTTCATGCTTGGAATAAACCCAGTCCTCTTTCATTTCTGTTCAGAACTTGTGCTTACTATTGCTCTCACATATTTAAAAGAAATATTTATTACTCCAGTAGACAGAGTCAGGGATGAGACAAAGACCAGAGGTTAGCAGCAGGTATGATAATGCAGAGTCTTCACAGGTAAGGAGAGATTAGAACTTGCTGAGTGGACGATCAATTACTGAGAGATACCAGGCAGGTATCATGACAGGATTTTCACAGATATTTCAGAATTACTCTCAATCACACTCCAAAATATATTGCATATTTATATAATAAAAAGTATTTTATTAAGTAACCCAATATAGAAGTAAATCAGTTTGGAAGCCTGTACAAAACTTTTTATTCTGAAGAGATGATCTGTCATTATTATGTGTCCTTCATTGTGATTTGCTGAAGCCAGTGTGTGAACTCCAATCTTCTTTCTTTAACCTGTTGCTGTTAATCTTTCCAAATTGACTCAAACACTCAATTGAGACAGACGTTTGAGCTTAATTATTTGCTCCTGCTAAGTACGAGGTTGCTCTTAACTATTGATTTTATTAATAATTATAATATTGTAATGATAATTAAAAACCATCTTTAATACACTCATAATTTTGCCGATAACTAACCCACTTATTGTGCAACATGGATTTAAATGGTTCTATAGCCACAGAGGAAAGTTGTGATTGAATGTGAGAGGATGATAAATCACTCAACAGACGTCTGTTAAATGGGTGATCCCTAATTTCTGAGAAAAAGGTTACACCCCTGATTCAGACTGCTATATAGTGAGAGACAGTACAGCTCTGAGGAAGCCAAGTTCCATTGTTTTGTAAGTTGGAGCTTTTGACCTTAGTCATTAAAAATGCTGGATAAAAATCGGAGAGTCTATTGAAGTAATAAAGATTACTACCTCAGAGTCATTGCCGCTAAAGATGGTTCATACCTGGTTTTGGCCCCAGACAGAAACGTGTTCTTCTGAGTATTCTGTTAAGATTGTTCTGAAATAAATCAGCCAGCTCTTCTAATTTGACTTAACTGAGAGTCTTTTTACAATGATGTAAAAATTAGGGAAGAACAAGTGTCATGCCCTTCTTGGGAGAGTTTATGTAAAACTAATTGAGAATTACAACTAAAAAGCTACAAATTTCAAGCACACAAATTAAAAATCTCTCCTAAATCATTTGTGTTCAATTATTCAGCAAAAATATTCAAACCGGACGCAATTTTCTTTCACAACTAAGCAGAAACTTCAGTTATTTCAACTTCCAAAATCAAAACGGTAAACCTCATTGTCAGAGGCATCGAATGCACAGTATCTACAGGAATAAACAGATTACACATCACATTCTTAAGCGTTGTCTATTACAAGGCTATTGTGCTCTCTAAAGTGGACACCGTGAAGCTCAGACAACATAACAAAGCCCAGTGGTGAGGAAGAGGCCCTCCCTGAGAATACAAAGATACACAGAGCTGAGAGCAGTGTGTGGAAGGAAATGCCCTCTGCTTCCCCCAAGGGATGATTCATGATCCAAGCAACGCTAGGAATAAATACAAGCAAACCTTTGTGGCAGTGAGAGAAACTCACAGCATGCTCTTTCTTATCATTTATCATGAAATCAATATACTTCCAACAATAAAGGGGAAGAACTTTATGTTGTAAAGTTTTTTGAACATTACGGAGACACTCTTTAAATTACCTACATTGAAAATATAAAAGATATATATAATAAAAGAAAAGTTTTGGGCTATTTTTCAGTAAGTTTGAGACTTTATTTTTTTCGCATGCAAGTAAAAATTATTAAAACATGCATATGTTGCAGCCAACGGAAAAACTAAAATATGTCCACATTTAAAATCTTTTTATATGAAGTGGGGAACCTGAACTAAAACAATTTTCACAATTTGAAGATAAAAACTTGTAAACTAAGACCTGTACCACATAATCTTTTTTTTTTAAATTATTAATTTTATTTTTTTAAATTAAATAAAAGAGTTGAATGAACAATATCTAAAAATTGTGATTTTACAATGTTGCCAGTGGGTGTTTTCTTTTAGTAAAGTGCTTTGGCACTATAAAATTATCCCCCATGAAATGTTCAGAACACCAAGTCACGGGAAGCTTTATTACACTCAGATTGTCTCTATATTAAACAAAACATTGGATTATTAGAAATTAGGATACTGATCAATCCAACTTTTCCTACAGTAATGGATGTAAGCAAAATCCTAAAATGGTTGCCACATGATGCCATTGATGTCGAAATTTTTTTGAGGACTTTAAAACCATAAAACCAGTAAGTAACTCTGTAATGAAGTGTTTTGCAAAACCAGAAGTTACAAAAGGAAGCAACAGATGAATGCTGACTGGTTGTTCACAGATTCATCCAAAACCAAACCACTAACTCAAAATGCAAAGAAAACATTATATTAATTTTAACTCAGAAATGAATTACATTTTCAGCCACCAAATTTAAAATAATCTCTTATGGCTTTTGGCACGCCACAAAGATTTGGAAAGGCCAACCGAGATGAGCGTCGCTGTTTTGTTTATGGCAGTTGTAGGAAAAACAATTAACTTGATAAATAGTCATCTAAAATATTAAATACAGACCTCAAATGTTTTTAAACCTCAAAGAATGATAATATGATTGGAACTTGGAATACTTTCTTTGAAAATATGATTAGTTGGGATCACAGAGTAAAATTTAGAAACATAGCTGCTTTTTTATATATATATATATCTATATATAATTAGTGCATTTAAAAGCCTTTTATATTAAGAGCAGTATTTTTGTTTGTGAGGGTCTCGACCAAAGGCGCTGCCATTTTTACAGCCAAAAGACGGTGTTTAAATACGGATTGCTTGGTATCCTCAAATTTATTCTTGTAGAAAACATAAAAAGTCTGCATAAACCATCCCAACCTCCGAAGTCACATTTTGTGCCATCACTTTCCACTACTTTTACAAAATTAAACAAAATATCACTGGTCAAAAGCATATTGATAGGTAACAGTTTACATTTTGAAATTGATCTACCAGTCCTAGCAATTTATACGCAATTAGAGAGTAAATAAATGAATACAAAATTGGAAATAATTACAAATTATAGTATTTATGTGTTTAGAACTAGAGATCTTAGAGTGTCCAACGGAAATGGGAGGGATCAATAAAGTTCATGTGTGAATTCCTTAAAGCAAAAATCCGGATGTAAATTAATGCGAGAAAACGGATGAAACTACAAAAACTTGTGTTTAAAAATGATCCACCCAGACTTAGACACTGCACTGCAGCAAGTGCAGCCAGATGGAAACAAACAGCACTGCACACCCACCGGTTAATATTTAGGAAATAAACAGTGCTGGTGCAGAGATGAACAGCTCAGATAACGTCTGATTCTTTAGCTTCACTCTTACAGCTATGTGATGCATTCCTAATATATATGATCACATTCACACAGTCATCATATCATAGTGAAACATCCTGTATGTTTACCTACAGGTTCAGCTAAATGATACTGAGCTAAAACGATGCATTTACTTGTCAACAAGAAAAGCTTGTGGTATTTGTGTTTACTGCAAACAGTGATTTCCTGTCTTAGAGATCCTCTGAAGAGTTAGAAAAGATACTTTGGGTTTTATTTCAGCACAAACCCGAGCTGCAGCAGCGAACTTTGACTGGGTTGCAAAAACAACCAGGCTTTTTTTTATATATCATGGGTTTTTAAATAATAGTTAGTGACTCACTCAATAAGTCCTAAATCACCAAGATAAAACTACATGTCTTCCTTATCTAAGGTGTACATCACTTGAAACAGGAAGCCATCAGCTTTTCAGTCAAAACAGAATTAGAAGAATCTGTTTCTGGCTAAATCATATGGAAGTAGTTATATCATAAATTCAAAATGCTTTGTACAAACTTGCTCCTACAGTATATAGGTTCTTTAGAAAACATACAAATCACAGTTGATGGGGATTCAAGTGTTTTCCCCGTCTAGGAAAGAAAAAAAAAAACTAAGGGGGACGTGACAAAGATTGATTCTGTCAGCAGTTGATGAAACAGTGTCCAAATGTTTAAAGACAAAACATATTCAGATTATTAAAAATCCGGTACCATGAATGGACAGACCGTTACGTAACAATAACGCAAACACACAATAATCAAATCCTGTAAGCTGCTTTCAGCTATGCGGCGGGCAAATCGTGGGGAATAAACTGTATTGGTCTGAGCCAGAAAAATTCAGGAAATATGGCCGTACACTTCTGACCATGACATAATTGTGGCCCATTACCCCAAAGATGTCCCAGAGAACAAAATCAGACATTGCAATAACTCTAGTACAATACTGTAACGGACTAAAAAGCAGCTATAGTATATTTAAATGGCATTTAAAGATTCATCATGAGACCAGCTTGGTTGTGTATAGGAGGTGATCCTTGGAACCTTTTGCTTTTATCTTCCTGGTAAACCCTGATAAAAATGAGAGCCAGTAAAACCGTGGAGGCTGCCAGAGCTGCAGGGTTCCAAGTGCTTTTTGCATTATCTCAACTGTAATTATAGGCCACTCATGCCAGCCCTGAATCACCAGAATAATCAGTAAACCCATGCTTCCCACTCTACACACATCAGCATTTAAGAGGCTAATACAGCCACACAGCAGACTCTTATTAAAGGATATTAGGGCGATATCTTTCCATTCAAAACATCTGCGTTGATTTAAGAGTGGGTGTCAGCCTTTTAAATGCCTATTTGATTACATGGAAAGCCCTGAAGTCAGGCAGCCACGGTTCACTTTCTGTGTCTACAGCAAATAGCGCACTGGTTTCAGTTTTGGCAGCAGCCGGTGGCCTTTCACCCTCCATTCCTCTCTATTTGCAGCAGGGTCAGGCAGAGCTCCTGAGAGCAGTGACAAACACCTTTCCTCCCTCTCCCGCTACATCCTCTTTTTCACGGTGGACAGTATCAACAATGTCTAGTTACCAAAGCACAAAGCAGATAGCTAAACGTAAAGGTAAGCAGCACGAAACAGGCCGATGGTATGCAGACTGAAAACTGAGAAAATATCATCCTGTTTGTTTAAGTCTGAAGTTCGACATTTATATTTGAGGATGGAGATAGATAGCCATTTAGAACCATTCAATAGTAGCTCTGGCTGTGCTTAGACTATGGACCTGCTAAAACAGGGTATATCCAGGGATCTAAAGATCAATACCTCTTCAAGACTTCTGATAAAAATCCAGAGTTTACTGCAATGCAATGCTGCATTAATAAATCATCAATATCAGAATAGTTATTACATTATTTTGCATGGTCAAATCAGGAAATATAGCCTGGAATTTTCCATGTATTCCATCGTTACCCCTAAATTTCACTACATGAACTCCGTTCCTCCACGCACGCCGCAGCAAAACCGATCCCATTGTAATGAACAAGAACATTTCCACTACCGCCGCTGAGCGGCGCAGGGCGGCGGCCCCCGTTGCGCCCTCCGGCAAAAATAGGATCGGAACAAGTTTGCAGTAAATCTGGACAAATAAAAATCACCACGCAGGATACCGAACATGCAGAGCATCCGGTTTTTCAAAATAAATCAGTAAAGACAGACTTATTTTTCTTTGTATGCATAGCTATAACAATATAATCTCACTTAAATTTATACATATGCTGTCTAAAATAATTGTGTAGGTTTATACATAGTTTACACACAGAATAAAATAAAAACTTATTTCAACTTATTTAATTCTGAAATGTTGTCATTTCCTGCCGTAGGTGTGTGGGTCAAGAAGTTCAACCAGGAGGATAACATGGATGAAGAGAAGCTCATTCTGTTAGTGGAGATATCTTGACAAAGAATATTAATAAAGATTAGAAGCTGTTGTTTTCTGTTCGTCTTCCAACTATGAATAGTTTTGATCTGACTTTGGTATTTCTGCCATTCCCGCGCATGCGTCTTTGAGCACCTCTGGGCTCCTCCAGAGCGGAGCTGAGCGGAGGTGGGGCGCATGCAGTATAAATTAACGACGGCTGAGAAACGCTGCATGATGCGTTTAATAAGCAATAAAACTTATTGCTGTGGGGGTGGTCACATCGGGGGAGATGTGAGCTCACAGGTGTTGAAGGTCCTAAAGGCGCCAGTCACTCTGCTATCACAGTAGCAGCTTTAGATCAAAAACTGCAGATTGATCACTGTGGATGTTCTCAGATGCAGTTTTGCAGCTGTTAGTGCGCAATTTGATTGCGTTTATGCCCATTGAGGCAACAGATATATTTTTACTAAATACAGTTGACGAACCCGTTTTCAGCCTTAGACTTTAGCCACCATTTAAAATCCTAAGAACAAATTGACACAATGTTCACTAGTACTGCATGACTGCTGCACTTCACCATCAATTAGCGGGATCTGTTACGTCGGCTATAAAGTCACGTGGAATGGAAATCCATACAAACAGCTAGCAATAAAAAATGAAAAATTATTTCCATCCTTATTCAAGGATTACAAGCAGAATACAACAGGGTACAATCAGAGAACAAAGGGCCTTTTCACATGTGTGGCCGTGCCAGAAAACGGCCAGAGAAAATGTTAAATTTTTTTCTGTTCACATGGCACGGATTTCGTTCTGTACTGGAATCCAGTGTTTTACATGAGGAACTACACCCAAACAGCAGGTGGAAGTATACAAATAACTCTGTAGCATTCCAACAAACAAGGGAGTGAGAAGTACCGACGTCATAAAACGAGCGACAGCCTAGAATGTGAACAAACTGGTCTACTGGTCAACTGCTACCTGAAGCCATCTACAGGGTGAGTGTTGTAGTAAACCCGCCGTTTTGTAACCTGGTGTATTGCTGTGGGATGCTTGAATCATGTTGTTTTGGTCTTTTATGGTCGCGAGGTGATTGTGTAATTTCCGCGTGCAGCGCGTCTATTGTCTTGAGTACGGCCAGAGTACGTCTCGTGTTCAC